>OX371212.1:17563571-18844285 GCA_947310845.1 Yponomeuta plumbellus | reverse complement strand
TTACATTATGAACCAATATTGAAAAAAAAAAGGTAATTTACTGTCAAGGTCAAAATATTTTCCTACTTTTTCCAAGGAAATCCTAAGAAAAGTTGAATATGAAATTATTATTTGTTGCAGAATGTAATGTATGCAAAATGTCAAATAAGCGGGGCGCTTAAAATATCACACAATTTTAAAAATGGTCTTAGTTATTATAGGAAGAAATGTTAAACTAATGTTTTACATAACCTTAAACTGGCATCGCTCAATTTCTGTAAGTTTCTAAGTATTATACAAATAATTAATTAAGTCAACTTAGGTCATTGCTATATCAGCTTTTGAGAATTGGCCATGCTATTTAATTTTGATACATGTTTTCATAGAATTCATTTTGAAAACATACTATTTTAATAAACTAATTTCGGAATTTTTGAGTTTAATTCATAGTATTTTTTTAAATATTTTTTGGTGCTTGTGACGTTATCACAGCATGATTAAACAGATAGTCTTTGCATATCTAAAAAAAAGTCATTCGTAATTTTTTTTGTAAGGCAAAGGAATCATACTGATACTGAGTTCGCTGAAGTCATAGAAAAGTAATTTAAGGTCAACTTTTTTTAATCAATATCTTAAAATTTTTACTTACTTACAAATCTGGAAGTAGAAATAATAAAAAATGAAAGCATAATTCTCGAAGTGGTTTAGAGATTTCTCTTCATGTCATGTTCACATGTTCAAAAATGTAGCATGGCCAATTTGTGCTTACGACGCTTAAGACCTTTATCTTCTATCTTTAGCTTTACCGACCTAGCACAGTCCACATTCACAGCGCCGGCTCGTCTATGGTACTCTCGTAGGGGAAGCCGCGGGCGTCGGTGATGGAGAAGACAAACTGCGCGCAGCCCAGCTGGATCAGCGCGCCGTGCGGCAGCAGCGCCGAGCCCTCCCACGCGCCCCCCGCCCCCGCCCCCGCCCCCGCCCCCGCGGGGGGGCAGCGGCACGGGGGCGGGGACGTGCCCCGGGTCAGGTCGCCGCTCGCTCTGCGGGGGGGACATGTTGCTACAGTCCACAGCACGCCAACCTTCACATTTTTGAGAATAAAGTGCATGGATGTATTGCATGATGTGCTGTCGACTGTACGAAGGCTGAACGTCGGCAGCGAAAATCCGCGGCCGGCGCTAACTAGTGACATTTTTGGTGTAGCGCAACAAAATAGTATTTATGTAATACCAGTTGCGATTTTTTTCCCGTTGAACTTTATACTGACTGCCATAATTTTAAAATTAATTATTTTTCTACGATGCAATATTTCCAGAATGACTACTGTACACTGGGTTAGACTGCGTTCGGAATACTGCGCAAAAAAAACTCTTCGTCACTACAGGTTAGTTATCTAAAGCTGGCACGTTCACAGTACTCACACTTATGCAAGTTAAAAATAAATGATTTTGATTCAAAATGCGACTCTAGTTTAAGTGTAGACTAGAGTTAGGTTTTAGTAAGACGGGTGCGTTGTAGATAAATAAATACAAATATACGTGTTACTTGTTATAATATATTTTTAGCAAATTCGAACGAAAAGTATTAAAAATAAGGCGGAATCAATGGTCACAAAATAGTTTTATTTTTCAATAAATTTTCACATGAACAAAAATAATTTCACCTAAGAAAATATATACCAAAACAGAAAATAAATATCCCAGAAATCCTCAACAATTTAATTATGTAACAAAGGGTCACGGACGCTCAGTGGTCAGTTACTGGATGAATGAGCTGATTTCAGATGAACTTTAAAAAAATAATCTAATGGCTGTCAAAGGAATGCAATTTTGGACCTCAGCCCAATAGCCATGTGTGATGATACATCATCGAATAGGTCTCAGCGAGCTGAACAAAAGTTACTATGAAGTCAACAGCCAAATGGGCTGAGGTCGAAAATTGCATTCCTTTGACAGCTGTTAGATTTTTTTTTTAGTTCTTCTGAAAACTGCTCATTACCCTACCTTTTGTTCTTATTGCTTGCCACAGATAAAAACTTTATTCCTCTTCTGTGATTTCATCGACTGGAAGGAATCTGTGATCAACTGAGCAACATCATTCGGTTTCTATTGTGGTTACGCGAATGTTCTGTTCTCCTATTCTCCTTCTTCTTTTTCAACGTTTTTTCCATGATTTTAGCACCAGTAGCAGTTGTCTGAAGTCCAATCACAATCAAATGCAAGAGCCAAAAGAAAAGAGGAAAGACCACAGAATAAACTGGCAATTCCCATTAGAAAAACAAAAACCCTCTCTTAAAAATGCCATTTAATGACTAATGAGTCGTTTTCAGAAGAAAAAAAAAACGAATGGCTGTCAAAGGAATGCAGTTTCGACCTCAGTCCAATAGCCATGTGTGATACATCATCGAATAGGTTTCAGCGAGCTGAACAAAGTTACTATGACGCCAACAGCCAAATGTTTCTCCTTTCGGAGTTATATTATTGAAATTGAATAGTATTGAAATTTTAGAAATAAGTCCGACTTTGCACATATAAATTTTATCACAAACCTGTTATTTAAGTCATTTCATGTATTTTTTCTTTGTGCTTTAAAGTGTAACAACAACAACAACAAAATGTTAGTTTTTTTTCAATACAATATAACTCCGAAAGGACAAACATTTGGCTGTTGACTTCATAGTAACTTTTATTCAGCTCGCTGACACCTATTCGATGATGTATCACATATGGCTATTGGGCTGAGGTCAAAAATTGCATTCCTTTGACAGCCTTTCGTTTTTTTTTTTTCGTTCTTCTGAAAACGGCTCATTTGGAACTATTTTTCTTAGCTGTCAGAAAAATCCCTCATTGAAACGCACATACGTTTGAATACCAAAAAGATCACGCTGTATTTATAAACAGTAGCAAAAGTAAAACCATAACTGTCCCCTTCACACTCATAAGCTAGACCGCGCGCAAGAGAGACGGGCAGACTTTTCATGATGCGCATGCAGTACACGTTACGCCGCGCGCTATTCACAGACACTACACAAGCGCAACGTGTAATGTGTTGAACGTGCCAGCTTTACTTAACTGACCTGTACGCCTCGTTATCTGACGGAGTCCCATCTATAATCCAGTTATCTATACTTGGCATTTTTTTCAGACGACACTAAATCAAAAACCTTTAGCGGTAGAAAACTCGAAACAGTTTACAAATTTAGTGCTTGCTAGTGCAAAATTTGCAAACAGTATCGAATTTTCTACCACTAAAGGTTTTTAATTCAGTGTCGTTTAAAGTTAAAAAAAAAAAGCCAAGTTCCTAGCGTTCCTAACCTAACCTAACGGTATCCCCATTACCTAAGGACAAGGGTACCTGACGGTATCCTTGTTACGCGGCGGTGTTCTCTTTATTTAGCAGCGTCCCCGTTACTTAACGGCGTCCCCATTATCTAGTGGTATCCCCGTTACCTAATGCTGCCCTCTTTACCAAAAGGTGTTCCCGTTTCGTAGTAGTGTCTCTTTTACCTAGCGGTGTCCCCTCCTTTACGTAGCAGTGCTCCTTTTACCTCGCGGACACCTTTACCAAAAGGTGTCCCCATTACTTAGCGGCGTCTCTGTTATCTAGCAAGTATATACTTTACCAAGCCGGGTAAAGGGGGCGCCCCTTTACCCGGCTACTGCAGGGTAAAGGTATATCACCCCTCGTTAAGTCAAGCCAGAGGCCTTAAGGCGGTTTAAAACTTCTGGCAGTAAGACCAGCCGCTAGTCTTACAAGCCTCCACCAATCCGGACTGGGCCCCCGTAGTGAAGTAAGGCCTATACCTTCCTTAGGGAAGAGACTTGTGCCCGTCAGTGGGGACATAATGGGTTGATGATGATAGCACCCCTCACCTGTGGGGCGGGCGGCCCCGGGCGAGCAGCGGCGGCGGGGCGTCCCCGGCGGGGGCCGTGGCGGGGGCGGGGGCGGGGGCGGGGGCGGGGGCGGCGGCAGTGAGGTCGCAAGTGTACAGCACCCCGTTGACCAGCGTGCCCCACTCAGAGTAGTTGATCAGCTCGAAGTGCCGGGTCACCTGCGGACGGCGACGGTTAGTTGACGGTCGGTAAGCACGGTCTCGCTCGAGGATTGTTTATAGTTAGTGACTTATATAAGAGCCATTGCAAACGACAACACTGCGTCAGACGCGGCGTTGTCGTTTGCATCTGGCGCATACAGGGCGACTGTCACCGCGAACGACGAGTCGCCCTGTTTGCGACGGCTCTTAGCTTGTCGCGACTCTGCGACTCTGACGCCAAGTGTGCGGAGCTTCGAACAAAATAATTATATGAAAATTGTCGGCCGTAGCCTGTCGTCGCGTCTAATCGCCGAGCTGTCGTTGTCGCATGTCGCTAGTGTGCGGCTAGGCTTAGAGTGCTTGCGACTACATATTAACTACATATGTCCGCCTTGAACGTTTATTTTAAATATTGGTGAAAGATTTTTTTAAATTTTGACGGAGAAGAGCCTCTTCACGCAATTCTCCTTTCCTCGCTCTTCTTTATAATATTAATGGATCTAGTAGAAGTAAACAATACAACATTGTAGTACTATAATTTACGCGTATCAATGATAAAATAAAGGTTCCTCGTCAGACAGAGAACGCTTTGTTACAAAACTTGAGGAAAAAATAGTAATGGTTCTTAAGTATTTAATAATAAGCGATTTATTATTAAATACTTGCCTGACCGGAGCAAACGTTGTTTTGCAATGTCAATTAGCTTACGAGCTATTCTCAGACCCATATTCTAACCTACACTCACCTCGTCACAGAAGCTAGGGTCGCGCGGTCACTCACCTTGTCATAGAAGCTGGCGTCGAACGGTCACTCATCTCACAAAAGATGATGGCGCGTTGCGCGGTCATTCACCTCGTCACAAAATATTATGATGGTGCGTCGCGCGGTTACTCACATTGACATAGAAGATGGTGGCGCATCGCGCGATCACGCACCTCGTCAGAAAAGATGGTGGTGCATCGCGTAGTCACTCACCTCGTCATAGATAGTGGCGCGTGACGTGGTGACTCACGCCACGGTGACTCGCCACAGAAGCTGGTGTCACTTCGCGCGGTGACTCACCTGGTCATAGAAGATGGTGGCGCGTACTCACCTCGTCATAGAAGATGGTGGCGTGTCGCTGCGACACGCGGCGGCAGCGCGGCAGGCGCACGTCGCATCCACCGGCACCCAGCGACAGCCGCGACAGTCGCATCGGAACCGCGCGGCCCAGCCCGTCGCCCAGCCCCGACCTAAGGGCCAACAACTAAATGATAAAACTCAGCTCTTGGATATTTACGTGTTTGTGATGTCGCTGTTTCTGGTTCCCACGACACAGAGTATCCTACTGTGGGGCCAGAAGTAATGTATGACTGTACATGTCTGTATGTAAATACAGACCTACTTATTTGGGAGACCAAAGACTAATACGATAGACACTTGAGAGACTAAAAATTTATGGTCTGCCATCATGACAATGTATGGTCTTTCTGTGACGTAATTTTCCGTTCTATCGAGTTAAGCATTTAGACTACTCATTGTCATTCAAAATATTTGGCACTTCGGAGTAGGCTTGATCAGACAACTTCATACAGTGGAGGATCTATTCTACATAGCCACACTCTTGATGAAGAATGTGTGTATCATAGTTTTTACAAATATTTTACTTTCTGGCTATTTGTGCGCGGACTGTTATCTGTCTATCTGTCTGCGGACTGTTGTCTGTCTGCGGAATGTCGTTTCTGTCTATGTGTGGACTGATTCGTTTGTTCGGTTTTGGATTGTTTCGACTGTCTGTGTGTGGACTGTTCGGTGTGTCTGCGGACTGTCGTCGCCTGTCTGTGTGCGGACTGTTGTCTGTCTGTTTGCAGATTACTGTATGTGTGTTGACTTTTTCGTCCGTCTGTGTGCGGACTGTTTTATGCGTCTGTTGGCAGTTAAGTCGACGAGAGCGCTACTGACCGGTCGGGCCCGCACACGGGCAGCAGCGCGGCGCGTGCGCAGGCGTCGGCCGCGGGGGGCGCGGGGGGCGCGGGGGGCGCGGCGGCGGCGGCCGCGGGGCCGGGGGGGGGCGCGCCCCACACGCGCCGCGCGATGCGCTCGTGGTCCTAAGGGGGAGGGGGGTCATTAATTAATTAGAAATAAATAGCTTATATTTAAAAGCTGAAAAATGTAACATTACAAACTTAAGAGTGAATGTGCCCGAGAGGATGTGTGAAAGTGAACGGGTTACATGAAAATAAGTGTCGAAGCGCGGTAATCCTTCAGGATGATAATCGTCTTAATATGAGTGCCACGTCAGCAGTTCAGTTCACTCCGTGCCGGCAGATCACCCTGCGCTGTCAGCACGCCCCGCGTCGACAGCTCACACCGCAGCACCCCTCTTTAGCCCACGCCGACAGCTGACAGCTCATCCTGCCACCACGGGTTAGTCCACGCAGACAGCCCACGTCACCAGCTCACCCCATACCAGCAGGCTACCTCGCGCGAGAACTGCTGCGAGGGCAGCGCCCCGTGCCGCCAGCCGACCCCACACCAGCAGCGGCTGCTCTCCCCAGCCCGCTAGCCCATTTTACTTCGCTAGCCCACGCCGGCAGTTCACCCCACTCCGCCGCTCACCTCGCGCGACAGCAGCTGCGAGGGCAGCGCGACACGGCGGAGGGGGCGGCGCGACTCACCTCGCGCGACAGCAGCTGCGAGGGCAGCGCGACACGGCGCAGGGGGCGGCGCGACTCACCTCGCGCGACAGCAGCTGCGAGGGCAGCGCGACACGGCGGAGGGGGCGGCGCGACTCACCTCGCGCGACAGCAGCTGCGAGGGCAGCGCGACATGGCGCAGGCCGAGGCGCGCGAGGCGCGCGCGGTCGAGGCTGCGGCGCAGCGCGGTGTCGGCCCGCTCGGACAGCGGGGCGCGCGCCCACGCGCCGCCGCAGCGCTCGCCCGCCAGCATCTGGCCGGGGAGACACCGTCTCGATTACATTCCTCGACGTCGGATACAAAAGCACTGGGAGCCGATTCTCGCCCATGCGAATTGAAAGCGTAGACGCCAAACATTCGAAGGATTAGACATTTGTCGCATAAAAATCAGCTTCATGTATTCTCACAAAGTCGTATACGCAAATTTGCTAACAATTTTCGTTCGCTTTGAGGTGTCATCTTGTCGCATGGTAATTACCATGCGACTCGCAAAAGGCGTATGAAATTTGAACGCATTCATTGATAGTTCACGTTTCTTGATTGGAAATTCCAAGAATACTTTCCGTACGACACGACATTGCCTGGCGCGAATCAGAGAATCAGTGCAGTAGGCACAAAAACCCTACTCCGTGCGAGATACTTTGGGACTACTAAATTTGGTCGGATTCGCGCTGTAATTGATTTTATCGCATTACGGAACGTAGGGCAAGTCCATTATAATGGACTCGCCCTACGTTCCCTACGTTGACGTTTCGCTATAAGTAAAATTTCAGTTGAAAATTTTAAGAGTTAAGTGTATTAAACTTTTAAACAACGTATATTTTTTACCTAAACAGTTTCTTAGTTTATAAAATAACACTCAAAGTAATAATTTGCCGCAAAATGTATCAATTTAAAAGTGAAATTGTAAATGGTTAAGATTCGACTAACTTTCAATTTACAATCGAGAAAATGGAACGTAGGATTCACAGATTACTGTTTTAGTCGTTAGACATTTCTTTTTTCATTCGATTTCAATGTCGCATGGTGTTCAGAATACAGAATTTGGGTGTCGTTAGAATTTTTTATGTAGAATTCAAGCCATACGCATTAGAGTCGTATACGTCTTATTAGCTAATGAAGTGAGAATTGGCCCCCAGGTCTTGGATATTTACAAGCCAGTACATTAACACATTCGCGGACAGGGACGGCTATAGCAGTCTATAACAATAAAAATAACAATAGATCACATGTGACTGTACCGCAAAGTGTCAATAAAAATATTACGAGTATGTACGTTCGAAAAAATATCAGAGACTACGAAACTTTTATTAGCCGCCATAACGTTAATAGTACAAAATAAACATGCAAGCCAATATATTTATGAAAATAATATGTACGTTCGGAAAAAATATTAAACACTTCGAAACTCTTGGTAGCCATCATAACGTTAATATACTATCATTTCCAAGGTTTAGACTTGCAAAAGTTAATACTTCTGTTATCGGGCACTTTATAAGGTTCTACAACTTGACTCCCCACGATATAGTAGAGTTACCTCAGACGCAGTTTAACACTTTCCCGGACAGTCATATGTGATCTATTGTTATTTTTATTGTTATCAAATGCTATAGCATCCACTGTCCAGGAAAGTGTTAAGAAATACCTCAAGCAAAGCCATCACAAAATCAACCCAAATAATAATTAATTACATGCAACAAATAACAATTGAAATTGATAATTTGTCAGTTATATTGCTTATGGTTCGGGCGCTGGGAGAATACGATCCTGACACCTGTCTGTTTCATATGACTAGTGATGGGAGATAATCAACGTTATCATTCCTTTCGTTATTCTTAAAACTAGCTTTTGCTACCGACTCACGATTAAGTAGTTTTATTTTCTAGACTTTCATCACCCAGTCATCTCTTGTGACATTTTCGCAGGCTTTTTTAGAAGGGTCATCATCTTTTTTGTGCCGAATAGCGGTGAAGTGTTGTGGCGAGCTGTGCGACCTTTTATTTGAGCCCAGATCAGCTCAATCGCCTTGTGGTACGGAGAGATTCTGAGGACGCCATATCTTTTTCTAAAGCCTGTTTATCAACTTCGTATCGTTAAAGGGACCGTTATTATTTTCGTTATTTTTGGTACGTCACTACAAAAAAATACGGTTGACATAACCTTGTGACAACGAAGTAAGGATTTTACGCACGAACATTAAATATTGATTTCTTTGTATTTAACATTTAAATCACTGTGAAAAATATAACATTGATTGTAAGTTTACACAATTATATAGTTTCAATGACAATTATTTGCTAGTAGGATAAATAGGACTTAAAAATATTTTAATCGAAAATATAACGCCACTTCAAGGTTACGTCGTCCGTTCGAACATGACCTGTCAGGATCGTATTCTCCCAGCGGCCGGACGGTAAGTTAATTAATAAATTGTGTAAATTGTAAACATTTTTTTTAGTTACATTTCATGCATTTTTTATTAGAGCGTCCCTCTCCGGGACATGCTTGGCCTCCCACAAGCCTTGTGTTTTGTTGTCTAATCACCCTAGCTGACCAGGCTTCACTGGGTGAACCGAACCCATAGTGTGACATTACTCGTGAAATAAGTAAATTTATAATCGTTCCAATCGTTTATTTAACTTTTGACAGATCATGCACATGAAGTTTCACAATAATTTTCGGTAAAATGTACTACAGATAATACCGTACTTCATGGACGGGCACCGCCCACTTAATGATGTGCCAATTGTAATGAGTTACCACAGACTAGAAAAACCGTTTTGAAATAAATCGATTTTATAAATAAACTATTTGTTTATGAAGTGAAAATTACGTTCTATTATATCGTACCAAGTGATGGAATTGAATTTATTCGCTGCAAATTAATAAATCTAAAATAATTGTTAAACTTACTGAAGTTGGTTTTGTTTAAGCCTTTATAGTAGGGCGGCTTGATAACTTCTGACAGTAAGACCTGCCACTAGTCTTACCTACAAGCCACCACCTCTACTTGTAATGGACAGTTACAAAATATTAAAATTCATGGTACTTTAGGGATTATAAAATTTAAACAACTGAAATAGATGTATGTATCTTCTCCATATGAACTGGAATCATCATCACTCGAGTTCTCAGTAACATTAATGACTAATTCCTGCATAGGTAGATTGTCAAATGCAACATCCCGATCCCAATCGGACATTATCAAGTTTTTTTGTTTTATCCACTACACTCGCCCAGTTTTCAGGCGTCACATTTTCACACGCTTTTATCAGTAAATACAGCATTTTTTTTGTGGTGAAAGGAGGATTTGTATTGTTCCTCGCAGCATGTCCTTTAACTTGTGCCTAGATCAGTTCTATTGCATTATATTGGCAGTGATATGGGGGAATTCTGAGGACAGTATGCCCATGCTCTGCAGCCATTTCGTCTATTAGGTATCGTGTTGGCTGCTTCTTTGTTTTTAATATTTTTAGTAACTCTACTTTTAGTAGTGACTCGTCCACCTCTTCGCCATTGTCACGGAGCCAGTTTATGATTTCATGTTTTCTGTAGGCCTGCGTTGACATTCTATTTATTTGACGGGAGTGATAGGGATAATTTTTTTAAAATTAAATAACATGAGATTTACATACAGGCACATACATTGCTTTTGGCCCCTGTGTCGTGGGAACCAGAAACAGCGACTTCACAAACATGTAAACATCCAAGACCTGGGTTTATTTTTTTTGTCCCTAGCCGGGATTCCAACCCGGGACCTCTCGCATGGTAGGCAGATGCGCTAACCGCTACGCCACAGAGGTCGTCAAATTAAAACGTGTTCATGAATAAAATCGATTATAAAAAAATCGAATCGGTAATACTTTAGGGTATCACTATTTGCACTAGTACTCGAGCTGTCAAAAGTTAAATAAATGATTGGAAAGATTATAGTGCCATTTTCGAACTTGTTGCGGCCAGGTCAGAGCTGGAACTAGGCGCTGGTTCCTCCGCCCGCGGGCTGCAAGAGCTCCGTACAGTACTACACATCATAAAAGTCCCTTCGGGAATCTGCGTTCGCGCAGACTAGGAAGAAGTGTAACGAAAGTACCCGAAGCGATAAGTACATTCAACATGATCTTTAACCGATACGGTCAAGGTGCAGAATTGATTGCCGCAGTAGCGCTACCTATTTCGCTCACGCTAATGTTGCCAATACTACGTCACCTGCATCGATGACGTTGAATCAACCAATAGCAACAAGGGCGCGCGGCCTGCCATAAAATGAAACTATCCGATTGGTCGATCAACTTGCCGCACATCCAAAATTTGGTCAGCTGCTCATCAGATACATCCGCGAGACGTATTTCTTGTGTAGCACCGTACCTGCTGCAGCCGCTGCCAGGCCAGCAGCGTGACGAGGCGGCGGTCCAGCTTGTCGAGCTGCTCCTCAGCCAGGGCCAGCAGCTGCTCGGCCTCCGTGCCCTCCACACACAGCTGCAGCTTCTCCGATTTCGTCTCCACCTGACGGGTGAATAAGCCGATTCAAACTTACTTGTTTTATTACTTATATATGGAAAACCAACAGCTGATAAACAATGAAACTTATAAAACTAGTTAGTGAGCCAATTACAGGTTTTCACCTAGGTATAGCAACAGACTGCTAGATTTCTGCAAGGACATAAAAAAGAGTAGTAACACAGTAGGTGCATTGAGCATGCATCGCTATATGTTACGTTACGAGTAGATGGATACAGCCATTATTATTATTATAAGTTCTTTAAAGTCCGTTCTTTAGTTGGATGCGAAAACAATAAAAAAATACGCGGTGTTAAATAGAATAGATAGGTCGGTGAGGTGAGGTACTGTTCACAGTTAAATGTTTCAAGGCGTACGATGTTGAGGAGAGTCAAAAGCCAACTGTCTGGCGCAAGCGACAAGGCCCGTGAGCTAGACTGTGCGCGGTGCACAGACAGCAATAATACGGTGACCTAGAAAGGTGTACGGTGCTAGCCGGTACAAGGCTGATAATTTGATTTTATTATCCCCGCAATGACTACGTGAAACATACTGTGAGCTTCTAATCGCATTGTAGTCATTTAAATACTCGTAATGTATTCCGCACAAATCTATATTATGAACCAAAATGACCATCTCAGAGGCCACCAACTTAAACTAAGCAACTTTGTGTGCAAATACCCCTCGAAAGAATTTCCTTCCAAACGGTGTCGTGCGCGAGTGGAGGAAATTTCCTGACTCTATTGCTAGAGCAGAGTCAGTGAACTGTTTTAAAAATAGACTGGATAATTATATAAAAACAATCAAGTGCAGTGATAAGACAAACACGCATCAGCTCTAAGCTGCTAGTGTATTACATAGTCAGTATTTGTGACGTGACTACCATAATTTCGAGACCACCACTCTCCACGACCACCACTGCTATTTACTATAATCATCTTCAGCGACTACTACTCAGGTGACTAAAACAATTTCGAGCCACAGCCACGACTCCAGCCTGTCTGGCAACTGCACTGACCTTCCTCCGCTGCCGCTTGTCCCCCGCGTCGGTGCGGCGCCGCTTGGAGGGGTACATGAGCCGCTCGGGGTCGGAGGAGTCGCTGGAGGAGCCCTCCCCCTCCGCCTCCGCCTCCGCCTCCTCCGCTATGGCCTGCAGGTCGCGCCGGGCGTCCTCCTCGCTCGCTCCTGAGTGCAACAGTGGGGAACTTGCACAATAATCGGAGATCATGTATTTTGTTGTTTAATGTTACTCCTATGCTTCTGTAGAAATTAAAATAAAAAAAAATCAAAATATTTATTTATTTAACCATTACCAACGGGCCCATTTTGGGGACTCAATACTTAAAACTTTCCGATATTTTTTTAGGTATTTTTTATAGTGTTCGAACGCTTAAAACTAGATACATCGACCTACCTATATCTGTCTATAAGTTTGTATTGGTAGGTAGGCCTGTAGGCCAATCAGTTGCAAATAAAATATTGAATAACAAGCACGCGTTTCTCTCCTACAAATCTGCCACAAATCAAATTGAACCTTAACGCAATTAACATATGGTCGCAATTAGAGCCGGATAGATTGTGGAGACCGGTGGCAGATCGGGTTCGCGAGAACAAAAGACTCGTGAATGCCTACTGATAACGTGAAGAAAGAAGCGCAGTTTTATGTGACTTTGAATAACTACGTAATCGTTTAGTGAGTTTTACAACAAATTGAACTGTAAATACAGCATTTTCAACAAGTTTTAAGTGGTTTAAAGTGGAAAAATGGCTGAACGAATGGTGCAAGCACTCGGATTGTTGGAAGACACAGCGAATTTGCTACAAAAGACACAAACAAACCTGAAAAAATGTCCCAAAGTAAGACTTACAAAAGGATACCTAGAAGTTCGATTACAATCCGTCGAGGAGTATTGGGCTACTTTTAGAAAGGCTCATCAAGAACTCGTTTCGTGTACGCCTAAAGAGAAGCGGGCAGACGTTCCTTACTTCGTGAACGAGGAGTACTACATCTACGAAGATTTGTATCTTTGTATTCAAGCTGATGTCAAAGATATGTTGGTCATGTTCAAAAAACCGCCACTGAGTACTGAAACAAGTTCAAGTAAAGCTGGTACGTCTAATGACAACTCATTTCAAACGCAATTTCAACCGCAAGTGAGGTTACCAAAAATATCCGTCCCGTCCTTCAGTGGTAATTACGATGATTGGCCGACGTTCCAGGACATGTTTACATCGTTGATACATAGCAACCCGTCGATCAACAAGGTAGATAAACTCAACTACTTGAAGTCTTGTTTACACGGTGAGGCTGAAAACTTACTAAAAAACATCAAGGTCACTGAAACAAATTATGACCACGCCTGGGAAACATTGAAACAACGTTACTGCAATAAGCGCCTAATAGTTAATACAGTGCTGAAAAGGTTAGTGACGCAACGAAAACTGAATGTTCAAAGTGCAAATAACATTAAAAGTCTACTAGATACGTCAACAGAGTGTCTAAACAGCTTAGAAAATATGGGAATCACAACGAAGTCGTGGGATCCGCTCATTATTTTCCTTATTGTACAAAAGCTGGACCCTGAAACGCACAAAGGTTGGGAAGAACACTCATACCAAGAAAATTTCGACGAATTGCCCACATTTCAAGACCTGAAGAAATTTCTCGAATCAAAGTTTCGCACTTTAGAACTGATTACGCCTTCAGTACAGTTTCATGGAAGAGACAAAACTATTAGGGAGCGCTCATTTCATGTCGCAACGACCACAAACATAAATGAAACAAGTACAACCAAAGTCTGTCCGATGTGCAAGGAAGAACATACAATGAGTCATTGCAAACAATTTTCAAAGATGGAACCAGCACAGAGGAATGAGTTTGTTAAAAGTCACAGTCTCTGTTTTAACTGTCTGCTGCCAGGGCATCCTTCCAGAAGATGTAGATTATCAATGTCCTGCCGCATCTGCAACAGAAGACACCACTCACTCCTTCATCAAACAACCAATGCCATCCAAATAAACGCATCCGATCCAAACATACAAGCACATCACAGCAACTTGGGAGATACAATACAAAATGACCACAACGATGACGTCACAATCTTGTCTCATTTCACGTCGAGAATGTCAACTGCATTACTTGCTACTGCGCTAGTGAATGTTAAGGACGTAACGGGCAAGCTGATCACTCTACGCGCACTGGTAGACCCTGGATCACAAGCAACATTCATGAGTGAGAGAGCAGCACAACTCTTGAGAATAGAGAAAAGGCCTATCAAGGGCACTGTCACTGGAGTTGGTTCCACAGTAACCACAATCAATCACGTAGCACAGGTGGAGGTTTCTTCAAGATACGACGACACTTTCAACCTCCACGTAGAAGCATATATCATGTCTACGAGATTGACCACCACCTTACCCTCGAAAGCGATCACAACATGCACTTGGCCGCATATACAGAAACTCGCCCTGGCCGACCCCAGCTACAATCAACCCGGGCGAGTAGACATGCTGCTAGGTGTAGAAATATGCTCCCAAATATGGAAAAGTGAGATAATCAAGGGTCCACCAGGCACTCCGTGTGCTCAGAATACCAGCCTGGGTTGGATCTTATTTGGGAAGATCGATGAATGCAAATCTCCAGATGAGAACATCGTAGTAATGCACCACAATCTGAATCTGGATAATATGCTAAAAAGTATGTGGGAAATAGAAGACTCAAGCAACCACATGCGAACACCAGAAGAAAAATTATGCGAAGATATATACAAAACGACACATTCGAGAACAGATGAAGGAAGATATACAGTCAAACTACCATTTAAATCGAAGGAACTAAAATGCACAGAAGGCAAAACAAGAGACATTGCACTAAAAAGACTGCAATACCTAGAGAAAAGGTTTGAGAAGAATGACAACTTAAGAACTGAATACACCAAGGTTATAGAAGAATACAAAGAGTTGAAATATATCGAAGAAGTCCCAGAGGAAGAAATAAACAACACCTCAGTGTACCTGCCGCATCATGCGGTCATCAGAGATGACAAAGAGACTACAAAACTGAGAGTGGTTTTTGATGCGTCATGCAAGGGATCTAACAACGTATCACTGAACGATGAACTACTCGTGGGACCACCACTTCAAGAAGACATGAGAGCACTAATACTAAGATGGCGAACTAAACAAGTTGGTTATATGGCAGATGTACAGAAAATGTACCTTCAAGTATTAGTAGCGACAGAAGACAGAGACTATCAAAGAATTCTGTGGAGGAGCGACGGAGAAATCAAGGATTACCGTTTACCCAGAGTCACGTTTGGCACTGCCTCAGCCCCATATCTGGCTGTCAGAACTTTACACCAGATAGCTGAAGACGAAGGCAAAGACAATCCCACTGCTTTTAGGACAATTAAAGAGGACTTTTATATGGACGACCTAATGTCTGGAGCCGACACTGTTGAAGAAGCAATGCAAACAGCCAAAGATGTTATGAGTATTCTCCAAAAGGGTGGCTTCAATCTGCAAAAATGGTCGTCGAACAGTGCAGAGTTCTTAAAACAAACAGAACCTTCACAGAGAAGCACACATGTTTCGATAGATAGATGGCACGATAAAGGCCCTGGGACTATCCTGGAATATGGGTCTAGATGCATTTCAATACAACATCACTCTACCAACTAAACCAGATACCTGCACCAAGCGCAATGTGTTGGCAGATGTTCAAAGACTTTTTGACCCATTAGGTTGGCTCGCACCAGCTATAGTGCCGGCCAAGATTCTCATACAAAGATTGTGGCTCAAAGGCGTAGCATGGGATGAAGAAGTTGACGCCGAGTTACATCAAGAATGGAGTGATCTCAGAGAAAGTCTCAAGCAGCTGGATGAAATAAAACTTAACCGATGGATGTACACAACACAAGCAAACATGAATAATGTTTCACTGCATGGGTTCTCTGATGCCTCAACCAAAGCGTATGCTGCAGTAGTATATCTGCGAGTAGAAACCGAAGATGGAGAGATAAAGACAAGCTTAGTAGCTGCAAGAACTCGTGTGGCACCAGTAAAGGCGCTAACCGTCCCACGCCTAGAACTGTGTGGAGCTGTTCTTCTGTCGAGACTTATAAAGCAAGTCCGAGAAGCTCTCAGAATACCGAATGAGAATGTACATGCATGGACTGATTCTACCATAGTACTGTCATGGTTATTAGGAGACCCATCTCGCTGGAACGTCTTTGTGAAAAATCGCGTGACAGAAATACTAGACAACACAAGTAACCAATGGTATCACGTATCATCGCTAGACAACCCGGCAGACGTGGCATCCCGAGGGATATCGGTCCAAGACTTGGAAAACTGCGACATTTGGTGGAACGGGCCAAGATGGCTGAAAAACGCTGACATAAAATACAGTAAACCAAACGTTGAAGTGACAGATTTAGAGAGAAGAACAACAATACAATCAAACTTGAAAATAAATGAAGAAGAACCAAAAATATACCGACAGTTTGAAAACTTTGAAACACTCCAAGAACTGCTGAGAACCATCACGAATAATATAATTCGTCAAGAATAGAGAATAATACGGAAATTAACATAATTACAGAAGAATACGACCAGAGCTTGAATTCCTGCGTCAAACTGGCCCAAAGTGAAGCTTTCGTCGAAGAAATAACAGCACTGAAACAAGAAAGACAAGTTAGACAAGATAGCACCATAAAATCACTCAACCCATACCTAGATGATGACAATATCCTCAGGGTTGGCGGCAGGCTTCGTCACGCAGACCTGAAAGAAGATAGAAAGCATCCAATTATTTTAAATAATAAATGTCAACTTACCACCCTCATCGTTGCCGACGCTCACCTGCAAATCCTTCATGGTGGAGTACAGCTTATGTTAGCATTCCTAAGAGCAAAATACTGGATTGTACGAGCGAAGGGTACTGTGAAAGCTCACTTCCGAAAATGCCTCATATGCGCAAAACAGAATGCCACGGTGCGAACTCAAGTCATGGGGGACCTGCCTAAGGAACGTGTGAACCCATCGCGACCCTTTTTGCACAGCGGAGTCGACTTTGCAGGACCTTTTACAGTGTTGTTCTCGAAAGGTCGAGGAGCGAAGACATCAAAGGCTTACATATGTATTTTCATATGTATGGCTACAAAGGCCATCCACCTCGAGTTAGTCGGAGATATGACTTCTGAGGCCTTTATAGCAGCTTTCCGAAGATTTGTCGCTCGGAGAGGCAAATGTGCACATATGTGGAGCGACCAGGGCAGAAACTTTGTCGGAGCAAACAAAGAGTTAATAGCTGAGTGGAACGAGGCAAAATTGGAGTTCAACAATGTAGCCCAGACTTTAGCGTTGGATGGTACACAGTGGCACTTTATACCCGCATACAGCCCAAACTTTGGAGGTTTATGGGAGGCAGGTGTGAAGTCCATAAAATACCACCTGAAACGAATATTGACCACAAACCTCACATATGAGGAGATGAGTACTGTTTTGTGCCAAGTTGAGGCTTGCCTCAACTCGAGGCCTCTGTGCCCGGTCGATGACTCGGATATTGATAGCGTAGAAATTCTCACACCAGGTCATTTTCTCATAGGTGAAGCACCTATTACAGTCCCTAGCCCAGACTTACCAAACACGAAGACGTCTCACCTGTCCCGCTGGCAATACACACAAAGATTACTGAGAAACTTTTGGCAAGTATGGCAACAAGAGTACCTCTCACGCTTACAACAAAGACCTAAATGGCTGAAAAAAGAGAAGGAGTTCAACATCGGAAGTATAGTATTGATTAAATGTGACAATTTACCTCCTGGGAAGTGGAGCCTCGGCCGCGTCCTCGCGAAGCACCCCGGCGCTGATGGTCTGACTAGAGTGTACAGTGTCAAAAGTGGTGAAAGTGTCAGTAAATTGTGCCCCTTACCTATTGAAACTGAAACTAATGATGAAATTTAAAGTGTACCTAATTGTGTTGAGTTGTGTTGTGTTAAAATTGCATGTGTAAAGTTGTACCTATAATGTATTTTGTAAGTGTAATTTTGTCAACTGTGAGTTGATGCATGTGTGTAAAGTAAAAAAAAAAAACCTCTTAACTAATATACTTACCTGTGTATTTAATTAATAAAGTAAATTTAGGATATGAATGTCAATCTAAGAAGTTGAGTATTGAAAAATACCTTAAGGATTTTTCTCTTATCAATTTAAAAGGTCAAAGTTGAATTTACTAGTTTATTATTTTTCAAGAATTCCAGACTTTCAATAAACATACTATGCAGAAGTAGTCAACATCTCATTTGTTATGTAATTTCAGCATAATAATGTAGACACGTTGCTAAGTTATTATTTTCAAGCAATTAATTTTTATATTGTAAATATAAGGTTTTAATTTCTATTGTAAAAGGTCTCATGGCCCTTTTGGTGGGCGGTTATGTTCGAACGCTTAAAACTAGATACATCGACCTACCTATATCTGTCTATAAGTTTGTATTGGTAGGTAGGCCTGTAGGCCAATCAGTTGCAAATAAAATATTGAATAACAAGCACACGTTTCTCTCCTACAAATCTGCCACAAATCAAATTGAACCTTAACGCAATTAACATATAGGTTTCTCTTTGTGTTACTTGTATTTAAACCGCTACCCACTTTTCGGCTGATTTGTAAACGAATTGTATTTTTTTTTTGTTTTGAGTATTGCGTGATCAAATAAGCAATTTTTCTATTCCTTCTTTCATTGCAATTTCTAAGATACACTTTTCCTATGACCCCTTTTAAGTATGAAATATCTGTGATAGGGAACTTTGTGGGGTTTTACACCCAAAGCGTAAGGGACCATAATACTAAGTCTGCTACTGTCCGTCCGTCACCAGGCATCTCACGAACCGTGATAGCTAGACAGGTAAAGTTTTGCGTGTCTGGCTTGCACTTTATCGGTTTGGTTTTTATTATATTTTTTAAAACTATTGTACAATATCTAACTTATTTATTTGGGTTAGAGTCTAAACGCTCTGCATTTTCCGAGCCAATTCAAATTTGGCGCGCTTCTGAATGAACAATATAGATTCGTTCACTCCATTCACTCACTCTTTTCACTTTTGTCATGTAGAGCGCACGTTAAAATCTTTTTCTGTTGAACCTATTTTCAAAACTGCCGGCCGGCGTGTGATACAGACTGAAATAACCCTGTGAGATCTAGTGTGGGTTGTGTCCCGGGACCTGGAGACCAGCTTCATCATCGTCTGTGAGTAGGTACCTTTTCTCTTACCCAAATTCTTTCCGTAGTTCAGTATCAAACAACTATAAATCATAGGATTACGATACCTTTCAGTTCAGTATTGTTGGCGGCATGCGGGCACTTCCCGTCCGGCTTGTGGTACTGCGGGCAGTCCAGGTTCATGCAGATCTGGTGCTTTTGGTCAGTCTCTTCTTCAGATTCGTCGTACTCGCCGGCGGCGCGGAGACGCTTCAGAGCTGCAAACGCAATATATTCTTAGATTAAGAAATACCTGTGTAATTTCCTTTTTTATGTACAATAAAGT
Organism: Yponomeuta plumbellus; assembly: GCA_947310845.1. Lineage (NCBI taxonomy): Eukaryota > Metazoa > Arthropoda > Insecta > Lepidoptera > Yponomeutidae > Yponomeuta > Yponomeuta plumbellus. Next base: position 18,824,551 of record OX371212.1, on the reverse strand, counting down.
GTTCTCTATCTATCTATATTGCCATGAATACATGTGGCAATCCCTGGTCTACCTCTCCCTCTGTGATAGAGGCGTGAGTCTATAATGTATGTACATTTTCTGTAGCTAATTCATGATTTAATTTTTACTCTCCTTATATTCGTAATCGCTCGTAGCCCGGGCTGCCTGTGTGATCTTAAACGATCACTAAGGTTAAGCAACATACGGCGCGTTCAGTCCATGGATGGGTCACCGTCTATGACTAACGCTAGTGGCATTTTTCCGAGCGGTTCCGTGCTTCACAAGGCACGTTAAGCAGTTGGTGCCGGCTGCCGTCGATAGATGGCAGTCGTTAAGCCAAGTCAGAGGCCCTAGGGCGGTTGAAAACTTCTGACAGTAAGACCATCCACTAGTCTTACAAGCCTCCACCAATCCGGACTTGGCCCCCGTGGTGGAGAATGGCCTATACCTTCCTCATGGAAGAGACCTGTGCCCTCGGTGGGGACATAACAGGGTTGATGATGATGATATTCGTAATGAAACGCAGTGTTTACCTGGGGTTAAATACTTCGCTAGGCTACGGCGCCAAGCCCCCTCGGGACTAAAAGAACTTTCACCTCTTGGGTGAAAATGAACTATGGGCTTGCCAGTGTCCCTTAAATGAAATAAACTACACATGAGTCAAGTTACCCGTGAAGGGGCTTACCCAATCGACACCTGGTGTGCTCGCGGCGACTGGGCAGCAGCGGCGGCGGGTTCCTGTAGTGGTGGCGCACCATCGGAGGCACCGACACGCGCCCCTTCACGCCCACTGGCAGCTTCATTCTGGACAGAGGCACCGAAAACAGCGTGTATTTCGTGTATTTATTTATTAAAAAGGATTTTAGGAAAACCATCGATTACAATAACCAAATGCGTACATTGTACAATATGTCTACATTATGATAATAAATAATGAAATTAATATGGTCCAATATAATTCTGGCTAGTGATGCCTCCCTCGACTGACAATATGCAAAAAAATATTTCTAACATATGGTCCGGATCAACTTACTTGATCGGACAGGTCTTACTGATCGGACTCTTCCGATAAAATCAAGTAAGTTGCTCTGTTACAATGTGTAGTGCTTGCTTTAGTTCGAAAGTTTTAGTTCAAAAAATATTAATTTACAAAGACTGTTTGACTTTTTTTGCAATTGGCACATAATAAAATGAATGGTTTTTTTAATTTTAAGTATGAGACAACAGTATCACAACACCATAAAAAGAATACGTTCACTTAGAACGCCATAAAAGCACACACATAATAAAAACGGGCAATGGGTCTTACCTGAACAAAGGGTAGTGGTTTCTCGCGCGCCGGATGAAGTCGACCTTGATCTCCTGTTGGTCCACTGGACCCGAGAATTTGTCCCACAGCGCCACGCGCTCTGTCGCTGAGATTGAGTTCACTAGCTTCCAATCCTGGCGGGAGAAGTTCGATAAGTTAGGGAGAGTTTTTAATAGCAATGCACTAACTAACGCAAATTGTGACTGGGTATGTTTATGGAAGGATAAATAGGCGTAGCGAGCTAGGTCTCAGACTCGAAGATCAAGTACCCAATGTTGTCATCCGTCGCCACAGAAAGGTCGACGACATTGACGAAACTGAGTGAAAACTTGAGATTGAAATGGAAATGCCCCGCCGGAAAGCGAGTCGAGGCGAGGCGGAAAGACGGCAGTTGGACCAGGGCTATCACAAAGTGGCGAAGTTAGGCTGACGGAGAGTGGGCAGACCAGCGGTCCGATGGTCGGACGGATGATTGAGGGCGACGAAGGGTCCGTGGTTGCCGATGGCGAGGGACCGTGTGAGATGGCATTTGGGGAAAGAAAGGATTCATCATCAATGAGCAACGGAGGTCTGATGATGATCTATAGACATCTACACTTACTATCAGACGCTACAGTTAAACTATTTCAATTTAAAAAGTAAACCTATTTACCTAATCAAAGATTGAAACTTAAATTCAATATTACATTTTTTACACATAAAGTGAAGGCAAGTCAGTAACATCTTCGAGCGCGATTGATGACAAAGACATCTTGACCATAATGTGACCATAAAAAAATTAATAACAGAAAGCCAATAATGTTTTTGATACAAACTTCGCATGGAAAGACAAATCTTCTTCTTCCTGTGCCACTGATGGAGGTTATCCGTAAGCCCGGACATTCTTCATCGCTTCTTGCGAGGCAAAACAGGTCTTCTGGGCTGGCAACATCCGTCTAGACAGAAGAATGACAGATAATAACGAGTCTAGCACTTACGATGTACTGTTCGACGTGGTTCGGACACATCCAGCGGCCAGTCGGTAGCGCCGTCAGCGGAGGGTCCAGGCAGTCCTGTGGATAAAAACACATTGTTTTATATTTTATTTGGAAAGAATATACAAAAGAATATTATAATAAATTGCATACAACACAACCACTTGTCGTGGTTCCAAACTGGCACCCTGTGATATGGTAAGCAGACAGTAAAGGCTATTTGACCGATTTCTGAAACCCATCTCATATTTTTTTTGTGTTCATGGAGTCCTTAGAAAGTGACAATTTTAAATTGTTTCGTCTATATCATCTAAAAAAGGCAAACGAAAACTTAGTTTTGTAATAAGCCGCCAAAACGCTAACTTGAGCAATGTAGCGTCGCCCAGGAATTAAGACGTCACTGGTCAGTAAACAAACTAATGAACGTAAGAACGACATGAATGACAGACGCCATTTTTACTGATCTGTGACGTCATCATAGAATCGGCAAATCCAGGCCGTTTTCGATACAATGGCTGCAGATTAATAGTTATCAAATTTTATCGTTTGTTTTATTTTTTATAATATTTTTTCTTTTTAAAATGCCTTAAAGCGATTTTAAGACTCATAATTTATTAGCATTACGTAGTTTAGCAGAAGGGTTCCAACCCACACAAAGTGAGTTTTGAGATTTACGCTCTCCATACTGTGGGTTGGACTAACATGTGCCATAACTTTGCACTTACTCATGATCTCGCTGTGAAAGTCTTTGTTACTTAAAATATAGAGCATAGTGATCATTTTGGTAAATTTAACTCAAAAATGACTATGTTGTGGGCTGGAACATTTCTGCTAAGCTCATCTCATCTTAATATCTTATTCTACATATTCCACTATTTTTCAAAAATATATAAGTATTTATTTTGCTGCGGTACTCACCCTCTCTCTGATCTCACACATTTACACACACTCACTCACACTCATTTACTCACACACATTGAGGGAGGTCAACTAACACTATACCTACCCTTTTTCTTTTTTTCTTATAATACTTTTGTTTTAACAGTAATTTACAGTTTTTGTTAAAACCAACTAGGTATGTAAGAATTTTGGTAGTAGTTTTTGTAAACGGAGGAAGTAGGCGCTGTCTGCTGTAATACAGGTGATAAACCTAGCACAGCAGCGGATGCTAAATAACTTAAATGATAAACCAAACATGTAATTTGTCACCACCTAGTTTTAGTCTAGTATAAGACTTTTATGTCACAAATAAATTACTTACTTACTTACTTACTTAAGCTACCGTCCAACTTATACTAATACATACTGTTATAATACTGTTTTTTTTTTCACACAGTCAATCAGCCTATAGTATGTATGTAGGTACCAGGTGGAAGAGCAGCGGGCAGTAGTCGCAGTGCAGCAGCGCGGCAGCGCGGCACGTGCCGCGGCACACGAAGCACGAGCGCGCCGGCAGCGGCACGCAGCCCCAGTGGTCCACCGTCGTCACGCCGCCGCTGCCGTTCTTGCCGGGGTCTGGGGACGCACACGTTCATTGGGGAAATAGTACAAATTTAAATGATCTATTTAAACTCCAAAAGAAATGCATTAGAATTTTAGCACAAATAAAAAACACAGATAGTCGCTAGCCATTTTTCACATTATATAAAATTTTAACTTTGCCTTCCATTTACATCCAGGACATATGTATATTTGTTTTTAAAAATCCTAACCTATTTCGGAACTACACTAATATTCATGGAATCAATACCAGACATAAAAAACCGGCCAAGTGCGAGTCGGACTCGCGCACCGAGGGTTCCGTACAAACCTGCAAGGTTTACAAAGTTCGTTCATTACGACAATCGAGTCATAACTATGGTATTTTTATTGCAAAATGAAAATATTTATTAAAAAATATATATTTTGTAATGTAACTAAAAATTTAAGGTTTTCGGAATTTTTCCTTTATGTGTGCTATAAAACGTTGCTTCATGCCAAATTTCAAGATTCTAGGTCGACTGGAAGTACCCTTTAGGTTTTGATTCCCTTGCGAGTACTTGCGAGTTTCAAAATATGCAGCTTAAATTGCTGTTTCTTTTGATTGCGTTGACATAGAAGTTAGATTTTGTTACAGCTTAAAGGTATTATAGACCTGAGTATTTGGTATGAATTTCAATTTAATACCTCTACGCGTTTATGAGGAAATGGGTAGTAAGTTTAAAATTATTAAAAAAAAAAAAATTATGTGATGTAACTAAAAATTTATGGTTTTCGTAATTTTTCCTTTATCTATGCTATAAGACGTTACTTCGTACCAAATTTCAAGATTCTGAGTTCACGGGAAGCACCCTGTAGGTTTTGATTCCCTTGCAAGTGTCGAAAATTTGCGGCATAAACGGCTGTATCTTTTGATTGCGTTGGCTTAGAAGTTTGATTTTTTCACAGCTTCAAGGGACAGTAGACCTGAGTAATTGATATAAATTTCAGCTTCATACCTCCACGCGTTCCTGAGAAAAAGGGTCTTGACAGACGGACGGACGGACGGACAGACGGACAACAAAGTGATCCTATAAGGGTTCCGTTTTTTCCTTTTGAGGTACGGAACCCTAAAAATAGACTAGTGTTACCATCCTCAAGAATTAAAATGTTAAATTGTAGTCCATATTATATGTGTGTAAAAATTTATAACAAACTCCCACCGCATATAAAATTGCAAAAGGATTTCAACACTTTTAAAAGAAAACTGCAAGAATTCCTAACAGAAAAATGCTTTTACTCATTAAAGGAGTACCTGCCAAATGTAGTATAAATTGGTTTAACCCTAGATTACGAAATCGCAACACCTGCAAAAGGTGACTAAGTTTTAAGTCCTAATCTTAAGTAAGACCTATGTACCTACACTTAGTCGGCAATAAATATATTTGAATTTGAATTTGAATCATCAGGCTATATTAGTCCACTGCTGGACATAGCCCTCCCCTAATGAGCGCCATAGCGCCCTGTCTTCGGCTTGCCGCAGCTCTCGCGCTGAAGACGCACACGTTGCTTACTACAAAATACAGTCTGAGTGCTTAGTGCGACTTTTTTCATTCTCTTTCGATAGCGAGAGCGTTTGCAATTTGCATAGGAGTGACAAAGAGACAACTAGGTGGCGCGCTTTGTCACTCCTATACAAATTGCAAACGCTCTCGCTATAGAAAGTGAATGAAAAAATTCTGTTATGGCTCCTACACACTATGATGGCGAGTAGAAAGCGGGTTACGCGGCAAGCCGGCGGCAGTTCGTTCAAAGTGTTGTGCACCGGTCTATCCGGCTGATAACTAGAAAATGATGCCAATTATGCTCTGCGGCAGCCAGCGGCAAGTGCCGGCGGCCTGAAGATGCCGGCGGCATACCCGCGCGGCAAAAAGCCGCCGGCATAGTGTGTAGCAGCTATTAGCTTTTAGAATATACCTCGGGCTTTAGAGTAGGCTTCGGTTTTCGCCGAAAGCACACGAGTGTTGTACTACTTCCTGCCCTGTATAAAACTTTTCTTCACTGTTTTGAAAAGTTATGTAAAGTTAAGTGTCATATTAGTTCCGATATTTCTATTGCACGAAATAGTAGCCGAAAGAAAAATAAAATAGACAAACAAAACTAAAATAAAATAGACATAACATTTACATACAGGCACATACATTGCTTCTGGCCCCACATTAGGATAACCTGTGTCGTGGGAACCAGAAACAGCGACGTCACAAACATGTAAACATCCAAGACTTGGGTTTCTTTTTTTTTCTGTCCCCAGCCGGGATTCGAACCCGGGACCTCTCGCATGGTAAGCAGACACGCTAAGCGCTGCGCCACAGAGGTCGTTAAAAATTAAAATGAAGTTGTATTTCATACCTTTGTCAGTCCCTGGAAAGGGGCAAGGCACCATCATCTCGCGGGGCAACTCAAACTGTTTAGGATTCATGATCCTGGCTGCTTTCACCAGCACTTCCATAGGGGTTAGTTCCTTCTCCTCTTTCTTCTGAGCTTCCTTCTCTTTGGGGTCTTCAGCGTTATCCTTTGTTGGCGCTTCCTTATCATCTTTGGACTTCTTGGAGTTGTCAGCTTTATTGCGCAGAGATCTAGAATGATGGCTTTGTTTGAATACAATATTCACACAGTATTGTCATCTAGTTTTGTGGGTTGAATAGATAGATAAGAAAATAATACGGTGCCTTCTGCAGTTTTAAGTCAATTCTGCATTTATAAGTTCCTTTAGATAATAAATTGAACTGTTAAAGCTGTTTTTGTTTGTACATAACAGCAAGTTTTAGAACTGCTTGTTTATACTATAGTTTATTGGTATTATGTATTTATTTTTAGGGGAAGTTTAAATAACCTGTACCTAGTTATGTTTTTCCCTGACTACTTAAAGTGACATTTTAACTGATCATGTTTCGTTTGTATGTTTGTAAAGCTGCACAGACAATTGGTCTGTATTTAAGATTTAAGGTTCCTCAATCTTTGCACCAATCTGATTGAAGTCTGGATGATGGCAGATGCAATTGGAAAAAAAAAATAAGGTTGTGTGTGGTCAGTGTCCCCTGGACATTTCCCCTTTAACTTTTCATCCAGCTCTGAAAGTGGTAATTCGTTAGCTTATGACCTAGAAAAGAACAATCAAAAAGAATTGTTGTAGTGGAGGAGGAGACTTCCATAATTAATATTAACATCCATGAAATAATCATAATATTTAAATTAATTTCAAACGTGGGCCCAGTTCTAGTGATTGGTGCCTCTGAATACCCTCTCGGGGATAACGCGCGTGGGTTCCTTTATTTTATTGACTTTTTCATTTCAAATTTAATTGTAATTGATTTATTTATGGTCGAATAATCGTTTATTTTTATTTTATTTATAATGGTCTGTCTTCCTGCCTATCCACTAGTGCAGATTAGTCAGCCTGCATATTCTCCGTTTGTGGCCAAGCTAAACCGGTCCTTGGTGGTCTTTGGCCTATTTAGAATTCTACAGATTCAACGCAAAACCGACCTAGTCCTGCGCTCTGTGTCCGACTTGCTGTCAGCGGGGGACTGGGCGCGGCTGCTGCGGCTGCTCGACGGCTTGTCGGCCTCCGCCCCGCGGCACTCCTTGCACAGCCACTGCCCCGTCGGGATATCGTTCTCCTCCAGCGGGGGGTCACTGTGGAGGATTCTGGGATTAGAACCGTAAGGTTTCAGGGTTATTAGGGGCCATAATGTTTTGAGGTAGGTGTTGAAGGAAAAGTCTTGCAGTCTGTACTTTTAGGTATTCTACTCTAGTTGCTACTTGCAGCGAGTCACTCCTAATAATCTCATAAACATTAGCACTAGAAAGACCAAGGGCGTCAATTTGACGGCAGGGCGATTTCGTTCTTAAATATTTTAGTAAAGTATGTTTTTGTTCCTTTTCATATTTTATGACTAATTCCTAATTTGTTAGCGTTATCCTAAATAAATATAATATATTAAAAACTATTAAATTATATGAACAATATGAATACTATATGAATTGAGTTGAAATGAATTATGAGATTCCTTTACAAATACCGACTAAGACCGCGAATTGTCAAAGTGACAGCATATGAAGGCAGCAATGAGTTTTTACAATATACTAGCAGCTATAAACTCGTGGATTCTGTACTGAAAAGTAATAGGAATAAATATAATTATCATGATTTTATTCTTCAACTAGTGAACAGTGTACATGGAGAGTGTGTGAAAGAAAAATCAACTTCAGGTGCAGCTCCAAGACAAGAGAATAATTCTGAAACAAGTGAACTATTACTAGGTATAAACAATAATGGTACGCCCACACTATCGCGATAAAGCGAAGATTTGCGTTGTCGCGACATGTCTGGCCAAAAACTTCGTCCTATCGCGAATACAAACACCCTTCGTACTGCTGTCGGTAAAATACCGCACATCAAAGGGCAAAATGAATTTAGCAACGTTCTAGATTGTCGCGACGTAGTGAAGGTTTATTTGATGTGGCCAAGCTCTTCGCCGTAGAGTGAACACGTAATTTTGTCGCGACAACGCGAACACGAATCTTCGCCTTCAAGTGTGGCCGCAGCATAAGAGGCAGCAATGCCGAATAAATCATATTGTCGTAAGGCCCAATGTCTTCAAGTGATCACAAAAACAATTGTTATTTTCAAGGTCGGGCCTTATGAGGATAATTGTAAAAAAAATAGACCATGTGAAAACTGCACGAAAATCACTCTTTAGAAAAGCTGTTTGTGGAAAATGTATAAAAGATTTATACAGAACTATTATTTCTTGCAAATATTAATCATTTTATGTACTAAAATTATAAATAAACAAATTGATACCATTTTTTATTTTAAAGCAGAAAACGCAATAATTTCATGAATATCCTGACTACTAATCTCCAGTGGCGTTAAATTGGCTGCAGTCTTTGAAGGTATAGTATGAAGCTTGGCTCTTTTAGTGTTAACAGCCTTATTCCTTACAACACACCATAGATGCAGTCTAACTGATGATGATTAAGCTCTGCTAATCAGAGCGAAACCCTGGTCAGACTCTTCCGACAAGAAGTTACAATTACACTCCATCAACTTACTAGCATCCAAGATGGAAGCTGGCGGGGCACCGGTCGCAGCAAATGAGGTCGCCACCTTCGCTGCATGCGTCGCAAGAGTCATGATTATGCCCCTTGCCAGGTCTCTTGTAATAAGGATGCTGGGACTTTCTCTGCTTCTGGGCATTTGCTTCTTCATCCGGAGGCTTTATCAACGCCCGAATAAGCTAAAATACATTAAACACACTAGTTACTAAGCGAAGAGCTAATGGAATTTGATTTGGCGCCATCTTATGTGAAGTTTACAATACGGCTATAGGGAAATATCTTCCCTCAGCTTTGATAACTTGCAAGCTCTTACCGGCATAAGACCACCTGAAGTGTCGAGGTCATAGCCAACGCTGGTCATTGTTGCAGCCGAAATAAAGGCTTGATGTTGTTTTATACGGTAAACAGTGAGATTTCAAGAGTTTTATGTAGGGTCCGAATGCACCACTTTGTAATGGCTCTCTGTCCAGTTTAGAGTACTTCAGCGGCACATTTTTGGTTCCTGAGGCCTACCAAGAAGTTGTACAATAATTGTTAATAAAAACGGGTACTGGAATGGAATTAAAAGTTGAGAAAATTAATCTTTTTGCCGATTTTCGACAAATACACCGAAAATAAAGAAAGATGGCTGCCAAGCGTGCATTTGACACTAGTGATGTGTACATTCTCAACAATCGATCGATTATATTTGCGTTTCGCACTCGAAAATGAAACTATTACTTTTCAGTTCATCCGTTGGTCACACTGAATGAATGAATGAAAATGAATGAGTATCCAGGCCAAAATCTTAAAAAAATTTTTTAAAATGAATGAAAAAAAAGCCTGTCAATTTTTTGCTATTTGCCAAGCGAAGCAAACGCAATTTTGCGTTTTTATTTATTTCTACAAATTAAACTAAAACAACCACGAAATGTGGACTACGACGCTCAACAACTATGTTGGGTGATATCCAGCTAACCAAGCGTCTCATTGTTATTGCTTTAGTTCTCCTTATCGTTTTGATTTTGAAGGAATACGTGTTTGTTTATCCGCTATGAGCGAGCAAAGAGTTGCTTATTTCTACAACCCAGATGTGGGGAACTTCCACTATGGGCCTGGACACCCCATGAAGCCGCACCGGCTCTCTGTCACGCACAGTCTAGTGCTGAACTACGGGCTTCACAAGAAGATGCAGATTTATAAGCCTTACAGGGCGAGTGCACACGATATGTGCCGGTTTCACAGCGAAGACTACATAGAGTTCCTGCAGAATGTTACGCCGCAGAACATACAAAGTTAGTACACGTTTCTTCAAGGTTTAACGTTGTGGGTAAACTTTTTGAGGTTGAGATTATCAATGTTTGACTGGCCTTGTTGCAGACACCTTGGTGCTATATATATTAATATTATGTTCTTTAAATCAGTTGCGTTGCGTGAAAACGACAATTTTATTAAAGCAAGTTAATAAAAAGAATGTTTTTTAGTGAGGAGATGGCCCCTGCTAAATTCCCCATCTAGAAAATGTTTTACATTAACTTCCACACTATACTATCACTCGACCTGGTTCAGGTGAACAAGAAGTTTACAATTTACACAAATTAATAATTAATGAAGTAATCTAATTTTCAATTTATTCAATTTATATTCTTATTTGATGCATGTAATTGATTATTATTTATAACAATTATATTTTATTTCCTTCACCATTATCAATGTTATAATGTTGTGATGTCGCTGTTTCTGGTTCCCACGACACAGGGTATCCTAGTGTGGGACCAGAAGCAATTTTTGTGTCTGTATGTAAATGTTTATGTTTAGAAAAAAAGTCATTGGGATATTCAGAAATTCGAACCCTCATTGTCATACCTTGGTAGGGTAACCAACCAACCAACCTTCCCCAGGTTACTCCAAGGACCTACTCCATTACAACGTGGGAGATGACTGCCCGGTCTTCGAAGGCCTGTTCGACTTCTGCTCCATGTACACGGGAGCCTCTCTTGAGGGAGCCATGAAGCTCAACACTAATGCCTGTGACATTGCTATCAACTGGTCCGGAGGCCTGCATCATGCGAAGAAATTTGAACCTTCTGGTGAGATGCTTTAGTATTTTTTTCATTTTGTGTTAATTCACTAATTGAAGCCCACCCTGAGTAAATGAGATTTGATGAAATTTGTTCTAAAAAATTGATTAATTAGTGGGAAAGTAGTTTTTGGATGGTAATAGGTGTCAATGAGAATGAACGATGACATTAGAAGAGACAAAATTATTAGTCAATAACATAAGAATATTAATAAAACCATTGTATTTTAAAATTCAATGATAAAACAAGAGCTCTTTTTACCTAAATAAAAAAAAACTGAGCCCAGGCTTTCCGTCCACTCAAATTTGTGTGCTGGTATCAGCAGAACATGTTGCGCCTAATGTATTTTATATGTCTATTCAAAGTGCATACTTTTATACTATTTAACTTGATTGACTCTATTCATAGCAAATAAACATATCTTTATCCCAGACTAACTCCCAGAGTTTTACAAATCTTGTCACAGTATTTTCAATAGATACTCGTTGGTTGAGAAAGGAAAAGACCATGACGTAAACTCATGCCTCTATATTAGGGGGGTAAGCAGAGACCAGGTTCTGCCACTTGGCATGATCCTGACAAGTCACTTTTAGAAAATTTCTTCCCAGGTTTCTGCTATGTGAACGACATAGTGATCGCGATCCTGGAGCTCCTCAAATATAACCCTCGAGTGCTGTACATCGACATTGACGTCCACCACGGCGACGGGGTCCAGGAGGCCTTCTATCTCACTGATAGGGTCATGACTGTTAGGTAAGTAAAGTCTAAGTATCCCAGAGGGGTAGGCAGTGACCAGGGACTGCCACTTGCCATGATTTACGTTTAAATAAATTTCTGATTTCATCAACTGAAGAGTAAAAATGGTACATTGATGGGTCAATCAGTTCACGAAACCTTCCCTGTGCTTCCAGCTTCCACAAGTACGGCAATTACTTCTTCCCGGGCACCGGGGACATGTACGAGATTGGCTCGGAGAGCGGCCGGTACTACTCCGTCAACGTGCCGCTCAAAGAGGGCATCGACGATCAGAGCTACGTCCAGGTGAGTGGTCAAATATGAGATGACGACCTCCGGTTAGCGCATCTGCTTACCATGCGAGAGGTCCCGGGCTCGAACCCCAGCTGGGGAGAAAAAAAAACACCAGGTCTTGGATGTTTACACATTTGTGTGTTTCTGGTTCCCACGATACAGGGTATCCTAGTGTCGGGCCAGAAGCAATGGATATGCCTGTTATGTTTATTATAATAAGTTACCTCACGTGTATAGAGAAAATCCATCCATCCATTCCATCAAAGAATCATCATCATCAACCCATTATGTCCCCACCGAAAGGCACGGGCGGGTCTCTTCCCTGAGGAAGGTATCGGCCATACTCTACCACGGGGGCTAAGTCCGGAAAAAAAAATCACAGTGAAAAACTACGAATGTGATTGCAAAAATATGTCTTAAATTATTTACGTCATTTTGTTTAAAGTTTCAGACCACAATGTGACATAACCAATATACATTTTTTTTCAATCATAAAAATGTTCAACCATAACGAGCTGCTTTAAGCGGCTATAAATGAAGGTTGATCTCGAGTAGAATAGCAAATCTTCCAAACATAAACATTTACATAAAGATACATACATTGCTTCTGGCCCCGAACTGGGATACCCTGTGTCGTGGGAATCAGAAACAGCGACATCGCAAACATGTAAACATTCAAGACCTGGGAGGTTTCTTGACCCCAGCCGGGGTTTGAACCCGGACCTCTCGTATGGTAGGCAAATGCGCTAACCGCTGCGCCACAGAGCTCGTTTACATAATTCATAATTTTTTTTTTTTTCCTTATCTGCAATCAATTTTGAAAATTATAAGCAGATTTTCTCTAAGATTCATTTATTTGTGAGAGATGTGGGCCCTCTGGCCTTAACTCTCTTATTTAGTCACTAATTTATATTTATTTAAATTGTTTTTATCGTCAGGAATGGATGGTTTACTCGTATAGGTGGGTTATTCCCGGGGCCCCAAAACCATGTGTCTTTTTAGACGCTTTACCACTGACCACTAGTGTCAGTAAGATCAGAAGCCAGTTTATTAATATGTTGTTTAAGTCTTGCTTCGTAACATTCTCTAGCATTGTTTATTTCCTCCTTAATTGTCGGAACTTTCAGATATTCGTGTATTTCTGATACTTTCGTGAACCATGGTGCATTAGCAATCGTACGAAGGACACCATTTTGGAATCGTTGGAGTATCTCTATGTTCGAGTTACTTGCTGTTCCCCAGAGCTCTATGCCATAACTCCACACTGGCTTTAATATTGATTTATATATCAGTAGTTTGTTGTCGACTGACAGTTTGGACTTCTTTCCTAATAGCCATAATAAGGATCGTACTTTTAGATTTAGTTCATCTCGTTTTTTTTTAATGTGGGTTCTCCATGTTTGTTTTCTATCAAGATGTAGGCCAAGATATTTTGCTACATCTTTTTGCGGCAGCTCTTCAGCGCCTAGTTTTACTGGTGGGCAGTTACCTTGTCTCAGAGTGTATGTCACATGTGTGGATTTAGTTGCGCTTGCTTTAATTTTCCATTTCTTCATCCATGTGTCAATTTTATTTAGGTGCAGTTGTAGTTGTTCAGTGGCTTTCCTTGGATTTATGTTACTACTCAGTGCTGCGGTGTCATCCGCGAAAGTAGCTGACATGACATTCATAGTTTTGGGTATATCTGCCGTATACAGTGTGTAGAGAACTGGTCCCAGCACGGAGGTTCCATGATATCGTAGCAGGTGTCCCACAACACCTGCTTGGATATCATGGAACCTTGAAAATGATTCGCCAACACCAACTCGAAATATTCTATCCGTGAGATAAGATTCAATCAAGGTAAAGTAGTTATGTGGGAGGTTCCTCTTGATTTTGTATAAGAGTCCTTTGTGCCAAACCTTGTCAAATGCCTGTTGGACGTCCAAGTATACAGCAGAACAATATTGTTTTCGTTCTAAAGATTGTCGTATCTTGTTAACAACTCTATGCACTTGTTCAATAGTTGAGTGTCTTATTCTAAATCCAAACTGGTGTTCAGGAATAAGTTTATTTTCTTTTATCTCTTTATTAAGTCTGGTCAGAAGCAATTTTTCAAACAGTTTGGATAGTGTTGGCAAAAGGCTGATGGGACGATACGAGGAAACAAGGTAGTGGTCTTTTCCAGGTTTGGGAACCATTATGATTTGTGAGACTTTCCAGATTTTCGGGTAATATGATATTCGTAGAATTGCATTAAATAAGATTGAGATAAATATTATTGCCTTTTTCGGTAACTGTCTTAATACCTCAGCCGTGATAAGGTCGTAACCAGGTGCTTTTCCCAGCTCCAAATTAAATATCATTTTCAAAAGTGACGGCCGTAGCCTGTCGTCGCGTATAGTCGCCGAACTGTCGCTGTCGCGTGTCGCCTAGCAAGTTCCCTGTCGCAGGTGTTCAAGCCGGTGATTCAGAACGTGATGGAGTTCTACCGGCCGACGGCGATCGTGCTGCAGTGCGGCGCTGACTCGCTGGCCGGCGACCGGCTCGGCTGCTTCTCGCTGAGCACCCGCGGCCACGGCGAGTGCGTCAAGTTCGTGAAGAGCCTCCGCGTTCCCACTCTGGTCGTCGGCGGCGGCGGGTGAGACATGGGGTGAACATGCATGTGTCGCCAGGGTTTATTGTGCAGAGGCGGGTCAAAAGATGGCTTGAGCGACACCGGATGGTCATAAAATCGTTTTTTGTGACACCGGATACTCAAATAATGGTTTATTTATAATAATGGTAACACCAGGGGAATGTTTCTTAGAACTAAAATTCATGGTTTACTATGACAGTTCGATGTACTTGCATTGCAAAGTCGATTAATCCACATATTAACACACACATACATGTGGGAATGGAACGTTCACGGACGGACTAGAATGGAACGCAAGGTGTGAGTGAGAGACAGGAGTGAGAGCGGGATGCAAGATTAGAACACAGATTGGGATATTGTACGGGTTGGGGAAAGACGAAGCGAAGAATAAAATAAGAAATTCACAAGCTGTTTTTTTTTTTAATTGTGCAAAAACCATCCCTACATACATACATACATACATACAGTACTTACATACTCTGTTACATAATGTACCCCAAGTAGCAAAATAAACTTCGAGTTGTAGTTTTATATAGCTCGTCCCAGAGGTAAAAAAAATGTTGACTGTGAAATCAGATGGTTAAAAATTATGTATAATGAATGACGCCGGATAGTCAATAAATGTTATAATGTGACTCCGGATGGTGAAATATAACTTATTGCCGTCGACGCCTAAGTATTTTTTCTCTAGCTGCCTAATCTTCACCAGTTACACGCTCCGTAACGTGGCTCGCTGCTGGACGTACGAGACGTCTCTCCTCGTGGACGAGAACATCTCCAACGAGTTGCCGCTCACAGAGTATCTCGAGTTCTTTGCGCCCGACTTCACGCTGCACCCTGAGATTAGCAGGTGAGTGGAACTGAGGTAGAACAGACGAAAGGCGTCCATTTGCTGCACCCTGAGATTAGCAGGTGATGGGGTTTTCCATCATGAGTTTTTAAACTACGAATGTGTGAATTTTTCTATTTAATTCAAATGCAATACGGGTTTTGTCACTAAGAAAGAACAGCGCTTTAATATAAATAACAAAATAAATAAAAGGGGCTTTAGTGGGTTCCTGTTTTTTTAAATACGGCTGTCAGTCTTTTAATTCTTAATAATAGGATATTAATTTCGAACCTACAACTCATGCATTGAACTGGCTTTCATTCCAGTCATCTATGTTTGAGTCGCTCGTAGCCTGGGCCGCCTGAGTGATCTTAAACGATCACGAAGGTTAAGCAACGTAGGGCGTGTTCAGTGCATGAATGGGTGCTTCTAAAGGCACATTAAGCAGTTGGTGCTGGCTGCCGTCGATAGATGGCTGTCGTTAAGCCCCTCGATGGGGCACGGGTTTCAGATTATTTACTAAGATTCCGATCAAGGCAATGAGATAATATTCTACATGGATTTATTCTGATCACCTTGAGATCCTACGTCCAAAACCAAAGAAAAATTCGTACTAGCCGCGCCAGATTACAGGATAAATCTCCATTGCAGACCGGAGAGTACGACGAACGCCAACTCGAAGCAGTATCTGGAGGCCATCACTAAGCACGTATACGATAACCTCAAGATGTGCCAACACTCGCCAGCCGTGCAGATGACTCATATACCGGGTGAGTCCTTGGCCACGTTTCACAAAATCTATTTCAATGTTACCTGTAGTGTACATATTTATATTGTGATGTCACTGGTTTTGTTTCCCACGACACAGAGTGTCCTAGTGTGGGGCTAGTAGAAGCAATGTATGTGTAAATGTTTAATGTATATGGTGTATGTAGGCAGCAACTCGGAACTGACCCGACTCCGGACCTTTTCTTTATAATTATATTCTACTTGTGGTAGGGGCTGCCGCTCTCGAATCGGACTTTTTGTCACTAGAAAGTGTCAAAGCCTTAGGCACGGCTTGAATAGTCCGTAACGGACGCGGAGGCCTATGATGATGATGTATGTGGGTACATTGCAACTTACATCAGTCAGTCATCAGTATAGTTATACCAATGCCTAAGCGTAGAAAACTCCTACAGCCGATTAGTTTTACTAAGCGGCCGGCCGAAGACCACATTCGTAATTTATTGTACATAAAACCAAAACCTGATATGATATCATATATTCTATTTACTGAAGCGAACGAGTAAGTGTCAACATGTCAAAAATTTGGTTTTTCAATATGCCACATTTATAACACTCATATTATTTAGCAAAGTTATACAAAACGATATGGCTAATAAATGCCAATAAGCAATAAACACAATAACACTGTTATTACCTGATTTATCCCTCACTCGCAGTTTATTTAACTAAATATTTTATTTTATCATGAAAATACAATTTGCTTAAGAGATCTATGCCCCAAAAAATACCTAAAATTTCAGTGGTTCTCAAATAAAAGTGATCCTACTGCTGCCAAATGTTCGCAACCAGCAAAGATGTAGGAATTTTGTTTAAAGGCAGATTATGATCGATTATTTTATGCTAATGCGCTACGCGAAATGTAGGAAGAAGTATGGAGAGCTGACTACGAACCTCTTTTTTAATTAAAGGCAAAAAAAGTAAGATAGCCACCCCGACGCCATATTTACTCACGATTGACTTTGTGTTACCGTTTCGATTGCGCGGCCATGTTCTGTTTTCAAAAAGTGCTTATGTCAGGATTCTGTCGAAATTTGTCAAAACTGAATGGTGAAAACCAAAAATTTGTCAAAGCAGTATTAAAGAAGTTATTGAGGTTTGAAGATGGCCGCGCGAACCTCCCGCGGCATGTCAGATCTCGGCATCTACAGGGTCTACAGGCCTGGTTTTTTTGTCAATGCAAGTTTGAATTTGTCAACAAATGTCGAAGAAAGAAAATTCGATCTATCACCATTACTTCCGAAGATATCGACGCCTAAACGCCATGGCCGCGCAATCCTCCGGTTCCGATTTCTTTAGGTTGTTTTTTTCGTAATCAGGCTTATCTAAATTAGTCAAGACCGATGTTCAGAGCTTGGTCTGAATTTGTCAAAGCCGATGAGGTCTGAATTTACACTCGTTTTCTCATCAGACAAACAAAATTACTAAAAAACCTAACTAAAACGCTGGCCGCGCAATCGAAACGCTTTTTCATATGCCGATATCTAGTAAACAAAAGAAGTCTGAGATATGATTTATGTACCAAATTCTTTGACATTTTAGGCTCCTTCGATTAACATATCATTTCACCACAGAAACCTATCGTAACGAGAGTTATTTAAAAAAATATAACCTCTCACACAATGTTTGGAAAGGGTGACCATAATATCAGGTTTCACGTAAATTCACGTACCGCTCATTGGTACAGGGGTACTTTAAAAGTCTCGTTTTTTTTAAATACTTAGCTTAACCATGGTACAAAAAAGGTAGTGGAGGCCGTGTCCATACGGCTGCTGCCAAGTTACAACCTGGCAGTAATACTCACGAAAGGGAGTATTACTGCCGGCTATGGGTGCGTTAGGTTACATGTGCTAGCACAGAACGAAGTGGGGTGCATGTTAAACCGCGCTTGCTTAGTTAGTGTCGTTATACTAGCAAGCAGTTCTGGTTATTGGAATTAAAAAAATAGTATAAATTATGCTCATGCGTGCATTATACCAAATATGAGTAAGTAGAGGTAAAGTAAAATTAGACACTAGTACAGTATAGTCAATGGCTGATGTATGCTGCACCGGCATCCTTTGTTTTACGGGCGGGCGGCAGCCTTTGACAGAGCCATCACAGGCCAAGGCGGCGCGATACAAAGGATCACGCATACAAGCGGATTACGGAGAAAAAGTACGGTAAAATGGTATCACACAAAAAGGTTTGTTTTCGGTGACATTTTTATGGGACGTTTTGTAAAGATTAGGGTACACTTCTCAGAAGTATTTTGTTTAAAAAACTGCATGTGGCTAAATAAAGAGTACCTAATTTTTAAGTTTTAGCGGATAATAATTGGAATTTCAGAAAAATCCAGTCTCGACCTGATTGTTGGCTACTTTGGATTTTCTGTCTTGTGCTTATGAGTGTCGTATTTTTTTGGTTTTACGTTTCGTCGTTTCGTGACCTACTCTGGATTTCGGTTCTTGAACTCAGTGTATGGACAATATTCAAGATAAATTTCTTGTGAAACTGATTACATTCTACAGTGACGGTTCAGAAATCAAGCTGGAATTTTGGATAAAAAAGACAATGTCGAATAAGGTACGTTGATAATGATGTGTCATGCATTTAACAGCTATTGAAACTGAAATCATGAAACTGCAGAATACATTTCAACGATTTTTTATTGCTTGTTATTGCAAAAACAAAAAACAAAGAAAACTTAAAACATTAAACATTAACACAAACATAAACATTTACACACAGGCACATACATTGCTTCTAGCCCCACACTAGGCTACCCTGTGTCGTGGGAACCAGAAACAGCGACGTCACAAACATGTAAACATCCAAGACCTGGAGTTTTTTTTTCTCTCCAGCCGGGGATCGAACCCGGGACCTCTCGCATGGTAAGCAGATGCGCTAACCGCTAAGCCACAGAGGTTGTCAAACGAGGTTGTGGTTGTGGTTGTTACTTGGTAGGTAATTGTACTAAATCTAGCTAAAAATCCTAATTTTTTTTTCCATAATGGTACTCAATCTTAGAAAATCTTTTGATCTAACGCATTCCGTGGGTACTAAGCGAGCTGGATGGAATTTGAGGAACTGAGCAATATATGGACCCTTAAATAATTAAATAAACTGGTCATATATTCTATTATATAATGTTGCAGGCAAATTGTGTGGTTCCGTGGTTAAAATTAAACCTGATATTATGGTCACCCTATCCAAACATTGTGTGAGAGGTTATATTTTTTTAAATAACTCTCGTTACGATAGGTTTTTGTGGTGAAACGATATGTTAATCAAAGGAGCCTAAAATGTCAAAGAATTTGGTACATAAATCATATCTCAGACTTCTTTTGTTTACTAGATATCGGCATATGAAAAAGCGTTTTGATTGCGCGGCCAGCGTCCTTAGGTTTTTTAGTAATTTTGTTTGTCTGATGAGAAAACGAGTGTAAATTCAGACCTCATCGGCTTTGACAAATTCAGACCAAGCTCTGAACATCGGTCTTGCTTGACTAATTTAGATAAGCCTGATTACGAAAAAAACAACCTAAAGAAATCGGAACCGGAGGATTGCGCGGCCATGGCGTTCAGGCGTCGATATCTTCGGAAGTAATGGTGATAGAACGAATTTTCTTTCTTCGACATTTGTTGACAAATTCAAACATGCATTGACAAAAAAACCAGGCCTGTAGACCCTGTAGATGCCGAGATCTGACATGGCCGCGCAGTTCTCCGCGGGAGGTTCGCGCGGCCATCTTCAAACCTCAATAACTTCTTTAATACTGCTTTGACAAATTTTTGGTTTTCACCATTCAGAGTGCTTATACTGAGTTTGTTCATTCACTTTCGATAGTGAGAGCGTTTGCAGTTTGTATAGGAGTGACAGAGCGCGCCACATAGTTGTCTCTTTGTCACTCCTATGCAAATCGCAAACGCTCTCGCTATCGAAAGTGAATGCAAAAACTCAGTATAAGCACTCAGTTTTGACAAATTGGGACAGAATCCTGACATAAGCACTTTTTGAAAACAGAACATGGCCGCGCAATCGAAACGGTAACGACTTTGTTGATGGGTGTGCAACTTCTCTAAACTATTTTATTTTCTTTAGTGTTTGTGTTGTCTTGTTTGGTTGTCTGTCTGTTTTCCTTAAACAATACCTACCTAAACCTATGTGGGTATACGATGCAAGCAAAGCTGCGTGCATGAGCTATTTTGAGTGACATGTAAGTTTGAGAGATGCTGTGTCTTTGTTTACCTTTAGTCGTTCGCTTCAGTAAATAGATTGTAGATTAGATAAGGAGGTTCTAAAAAATCTAAAATGGTTTATCACCAACCTCCACGCTCACACCATGGAGGTAAAACTTATAAGTAGGTACAATATTGCGATTTTATGGAAGCCTAGTACTTTTAACACCCAAACGTGCACTGACGAGTACCTACCCTCACTGCAATATTTGACAATATTAAAATTACATGCCTGCCGCTCGCAGGCGACTTCTTCCCCGACGAGTACCGCATCAAAGAAGAACCGGACCCGGACGTCCGTCAGACCCAAGAGGAGGTCGACAAAGCCGTCGAGCCCAAGAACGAGTTCTTCGACG
Source organism: Yponomeuta plumbellus (assembly GCA_947310845.1). NCBI lineage: Eukaryota > Metazoa > Arthropoda > Insecta > Lepidoptera > Yponomeutidae > Yponomeuta > Yponomeuta plumbellus. Next base: position 18,803,788 of record OX371212.1, on the reverse strand, counting down.
ACGAACGGGACCAGGAGAGGGAGGAGAAGCCAGAGACGAAGGACCCATAGCATACGGCCGAGGGTCAGAACGACCCACTGGCCTTATGATGCTTGGAGCCCACCGTTGTGGTGCGCCGGTGCGATGAGGTCATCGATGTGGACGCTTACGTCGCCGACAAGGAGAAGTAGGCGGGGTTTTTGAGTCACGTGGGTCCGCGGAGTTGAGCGCTTTATGTCGACGCCTTATGGAGACGTTTCTGTTCATGGAAATGTCGATACAGGCTGTAAATGTATGAGGACGTTGAGGCTAAATGTTTTGGTGCAGTGTAAAATGTCATAAAGCGCTCGACTCATTTTGCACTGTTAAGCTACATTTACACTTTAATACGTAATATTGAAGTGTACATTTTCTTGCCGTTCGTTCCTAAGGTCCAGGGACGTACGGTGCTTTGTCTCTCTTTTTAAATTCGAAGAGCGAGATGACGCGATTCCGTCACTGTATCGCGGATAGAACCGACAAAATATTTTGTGCTTGATAGGAATATGCTTGGTGAGATTTGGGACGAAGTGAAATGTGAAGTACATTTTCATAATTGAATCGGACGATGATTATTTATTTGCGTCTCATGAATTAGAGTTAAGACTTATTCTATTTGAATAATAATTTGAAAGCAATAAGTCGGAATTTGTGTTTCTTTAAGTCCGTATCACTGCATTTTGTAACAATCAATCTTGATGATGTTGTTTATTATTAATAAGTTTGTACATATTAGATAATTAGCTTAAAACACATGAAATTATAGGTTTATTTTTTTATATATCTATGTTTGTCTTATTTTATGATCCTCGAAAAAGAAAAATTAGAAGACCCAATAGGGACGAAATACTAGTATATTTTCAACCAATTAATAATGATAACAATGTCGGTTGTACTTAAATATGCATGTAATATAAATTGTATTGTAATTAATTGAATCTAATAGCTACCCAACTTCAAGTCAAGGTTGTTTTCATGGATGTATTGCTGTAGGTCTGCCATGTCTTCACTGAAGTCCACGGTCACCGTCTGTAGGCTCGGACATCGCTGGATCATTTGCTGGATCACACTCTTGGACACCTCAAGTGTACAATCCAGCCACAAGTAGTTGACATTCTGTAAATATCCAAGTCGTAAAATCTGCAGTAACGTTTCGTCTATGTTAATTTTTGACTGATATTTGAGCACTAGCTTTTGCAAGCTCTGCGTACACCCGAGGAAAAACGTTAGTATTTCGTTTATGTTGAAGTTTTCATTCCCTATTGTTAATGTCCGTAATTCCCTGAATATCTTTGTTGTCCTTCTGAAATACCTTGGAATGACAAGTCGTTTCGTCTGTGTCATGAGACAAAGGGAGGTGAGATTTGGGCAATACGTACCAATGGTAAGTACAGCTTCGAGATTCAAGGAGTTCTCAATATCCCACAGAGAGAAATGTGTTAGATAACTGCCTTTTACAACTAGGAGGTCTTGCATTGACTGAGTGAAAGAAAAGAAGGACAAGTCTAATCTTTGTAACCTCAAGTCACTGGTTGCGATCTGCTCCAGAATATCATCTTTGTTGTGTTCCGACAGGTGTGTTACAGAGAATTCCTTTAGAAAAGGGCAAATTTTCGCCAATTTGCGAATGCCATCTGCTGAAGCAAAATGGCAGTTGATTTTACGAAGACTCAAAGGGCCTATGTCCAATCCTGTACCGATTAATGTAGAACCCATATCACATGACTCTATCCTCAGTTCTTCTAAGTAAGGAAGCTCACTGACCAACATTATAATACCACCTTGGGAAACACATTTACCGACCCTGTTTGCCCGTTCATTCCTCGGTGGGTCCATTGTAAGTATCCTCAAATTTTTCAGGCTAGCAACAGAACACAAGCCAACATCGGAGACATTCCTAAAGAGAACGGAAGCATTGAACGGTGACTTGCAAATATCAACACGTGATACAATGTTTATTTCCTCAAGCAGAGGGCAACTGAGGCCAATGACTTGCAGGATTTCATCTGTGCAGATGAATTTGAGGTCAAGGACAACGAGTTTGTTGAGCGTAGGGAGGGTCTCAGACCAGAAGTGAGTGGGAACAGCATTGTCAAGGTCGCTCTTGCGGAAGACAGTCATGTTTGGATGCAGTAGTGCTTGCAGCTGCGTACGAGGGTCACCGCGGTAGCGGACGCATGTGCGCTCCAAGCATAGCACATCGAACAACCTGAAATGCAAGAGAACAGAAATGTAGAGACACTTGTGGTCGGTTATAGAATTCCTTGAAATCATTTGTGCCAGTTATTAAACACTTTAGGGAACATAGTAAGCATAGATTTTCATTGATTTTGAAATAGTTTGCCACACAGCTGCTGGGTAAGGGGTTATGAAACACTTAAATTTCACTTTTGAGTTTTAACTTCGTCAAAATTAGAAAATCTGACTAAGGCAAATGCTGAAATAAGGTTTGACCAAATCTGTATATAAAACTATGACTTAAGTAGAGCAATGAACATTCAGTAACATTTTATTAAACTGGAGCCTATAGAGATTACTAAATCGACTAACAGTGTTATTTATAAATAGGGTATCTCAAATCACTGCACAGATGCGGTTTAAATAAACTTTGATCCCTTTACTTCTCAAATTGCATGTGGTGTGTGAGGAATATTTTTAAATTTAATGTTTAATTTAAAAAAAAAAAACAAGTTTCCTGGAAACAAAATAGAAAAAAAAAGAATTATTGTGTGAATTTGTGTTAAATGGCGGTCTTATTGCTTAGTGCGATCTTTCATACAAAGGACAAAGAAACAAACCTGGGGGGAAGTATAGAGACGAGGTAGCATTTTAGAGAATATGCCTGCCGCTCGCACAGATAGAACTCGTCCTCGGGGCATGTTTTCTCTAAAACGTAACACGCGGAATTTATCAAACTAATACAACTTTTCACACAAATTTTGAACAAGCTATTTGGTTGTTTACGCGGAGACATTACGGAATCTCGCGCATTTGACAGAATTTAATTTGCCTTTCTGCATTCAAATTGACTACTCAGATGAGGTAAATTCGCGGAATTGTGCAGGCTCACAAAATTATTGCTCTGCTTTGAGATTAATTCTAAAATTGCAAAAAAGACAAAATATTTTGTTCAGTTCTAAGTACTTTTTGTTGTGACAGATGGTTTCGTTCACTCAATTTTATTCTCGTTCATTCATTAGTTTGTTTTCTATTACCGGAAGAGGAGTTGTAATAAGTCGATGTTTTATTGTCTGTGGTGACAAACCTCGATTCAAACACTGATTCGACATTCGACTTTCAGAGTGCGTATACTGAGTTTTGTCATTCACTTTCGATAGCGAGAGCGTTTGCGATTTGCATAGGAGTGACAAAGCGCGCCATCTAGTTGTCTCTTTGTCACTCCTATGCAAATCGCAAACGCTCTCACTATCGAGAGTGAATGAAAAAACTCAGTATACGCACTCTGAACGTTTTGGTTTTTAAAATTAGTTTCCGGTTTCGGTGAACTTTCAACGCGTGTGGACAGGTGTGGACACTCTTGAGAATATTTTAACCCGTCTTTCAATTTTAATGAAAATAGTGAATAAATAAAACAAAAAATGGGGACAGGATTTACAATTTATAAGTTAGTTACAGTTTTGCCCACCTGAACAGATAATTTGGTGGCGCTGTAGTAGGCTCTGCAAACATTGCTGAGCCATATTCACGAACCTACGAAATATATTCACAGACCCAAGTACTATTATGATGACCTCTGTCCGTAGCGGTTAGCGCATCTGCTTACCATGCGAGAGGTCCGGGGTTCGATCCCCGCCCGAAAAAAAAAACTGCAGGTCTTGGATGTTCACATGTTTGTAACGTCGCTGTTTCTGGTTCCCACGACACAGGGTATCCTGGTGTGGGGCCAGAAGCAATGTATGTGCCTGTAAATGTTTATGTTTATTAATTATAATTATGTCGTAGCCTTAACCTCGTGAGGCCCAATGTCTTCAAGTGATCACAAAATCAATTGTTCTTTTCAAGGTCGGGCCTCACAAGGATATCATAGAATTGACCATGTCATGATGTGGTTAGCCATATCACGAAATGTGTCCTTTTCATGAAAAGGCCAAGCCAAACTGGCCGTATCATGAAATGGCTTAGCCAGATCAATGAGCGACCGACGTTTGACGATGTGAATAGCGAAATGCATGACTATTTCATGATGCGGCCAATCGTTAGCGGCCATATCGTAAAATACTTCCATTATCCACAGTTAGAGGCGCTGATGTTAGTTTGTTGTGTATTTCTACCATGGCGACAGAAAATGTATAAATATAAACAAAACATTAAATACGTTAGGCATCTTCAATCTATTTTTCAGCTCAATGCAGTAAATATGTCAAACTTAAATCGGGTCGGTGCATGGAAAAGTTATAGGTACTTGTAGGTACCCTAAATTATGATAATGGCAAAACGTAGATTGCCATATCGTCAAACGTACGCTTGACGTAGATATGCTTAAACGATACGGCCAGTTTGACTTGACGTTTTCATGAAAAGGATACATTTCGTGATATGGCTAACCACATCATGATACGGCACAATCTACGATATGGCTACGACATCTACACAACAAAATCATAAAATTTAGTTAAACCGTTTTGGGGACAAGTTCGATAACAACACTGTGATTTTTACCAATATTTTTGTGTACCTACCTATATTTGGTAGGTCTGAGAATAGGTCGAAAAAACGTAACGTGCTCAGACCTGGTCTTTGACTGAATATCAGAAGTCCAGACTCAAGGTTTGCCAAAGAGCAATGGAGCGCAGCATGCTAGGCGTAATCGTAAGAAGGATTGACAAAATCCGGAATGCCGCGTTGCGCGCCAAAACCAAAATCACCGACGTTGGAGTTGCGACGGCAAACAAGTGGGCTGGCCATGTCAGACGTATGGACCTGAAAGGCGGGCAAAAAACCGCGGTGGGAAGAGTTTGCCAGGAACAGGGAGGAGTGGATATCTATAGGGGAGGCCTGTGCCCAGCAGTGGGACACAGAACTGGCTAAAAAAACCGGATAAAAAAGTATGCAAAACTTTGTCGGTGTCAAAAAACAAGAACTGTCGCAAATCTCATCTTAACACCAAATATGCGTAAACTTTGACATTTCAATTTCTTTGTAGACCTCAGTACATCAGACCTCAAACCTCATCTTTATCACGTACCTAGGTATGAAAAAGATGAAAGTGTAAATATGGTTGAGAAAAGAAAGTCAAATGAAGTTACATTTTATTTTATTCGTCATCTCTTTGCAAGAGGTTTTATTCTAGCACTATGAGTAGATCATTAAAAATATTACAATTATAATAATATTGTATTTACCCTATAGTAACATCTATCTAAACCTGTCTCACTAAAGTATAGTTTATTTAGATAGTTAAAAATTTTGTTAGGTATGCTCCTTATGTATTAAAGTGGCTTTTTACATTATATTGATAGAATAAATACCTATGATCTGTATTATTTATATATTTCTATGTACCTTTATATATTTTTAGATAAATATCTAAGACTTGTGCTAAACATTGTTAAATTTCAATAATCCCTAAGTAATAATAATTGGTAACCTATTTTTATCTATAATTCAACGAATATTTGAATTATTTATGTAGGTTGTAATAAAATTGTACCCAATATACCTCTTTTGCAGACTGTCAATTTGTGACGATAAGTCGATTAAAGAATTAAATACTTACATTTTTTTCTACGTCTCTGTTTATGGAAATTCGGTTTGATGTATTTGGAAATGTGTAATGGTCTTAAGGATTCCTAATGTTTAGGTACGGCAAAAAAAGTGTAAATTTTTTGGCAATTCTGTCACTTCATTGCTATGCATCCTTGTAGGTCTGCCATAGGACATTCAAAACAAAAGCTGATAAGTCACGCTTAAATACCTAGTATATTTGAAAAAATATTTAATGAAAATAAGTAGTTTTGCGGCTAAAATGATATTAATATTAATAAATTGTTAATAAATATTAATACTCGTTTCATTTCGCATAATTATAATTTGGCTGAAATTAGGGAAAGTACCTAATTCAAAAGGAACTTGTTTTAATAGATTAGGTAATAATGATTTAGCACGCTATGTATAAAATTGTTAGTGTAGATTTTTTAGTTTGTGCCATCTCATAGCAGTTGCTATCTACCCCACTAGGACTAACAATCTACAGATAGAATCAAATGATTTTAAGTACAGATAGAATTATTAAATACCTAACGATTGAAAGATTAATTCCTTTACAATTAACATGAAAAAAAATTAGTTAAAATTACAAGAATGGAGCGCATAGAAAAAGTATTATAAAAAATGAGCAAAAATATCTTAAGAAATTCTCTCATTCGTCGATTGATCACTTCACAACACAACGCTTTATTCATCTATCCTAAAAACACAAAAACCAAACCAGTCGAAGTCCTCATAAATTATAATAATCACCATTAATAATTGACTGGCAACACTTAAGTCACCACTTCCGGTTTCCAAGTTCAAATTGGAACTGCAACTGTCGCCGCGTTCGCAGTTGGTTAGATTCGAATCTCCTGGTTCCATCGAGTACTTCCGTGCGGTTGCTAAATCGGATCCGCTATCGTTCGGTCCGCCTGGAAAACCGGATCAGAGTCTCTTGTGCGAGTCAGTGCTTGCAGATTTGAGGGAGCCGAACCTTCTGCCTTGTCTCGTGGTTTCTCTGTCGAGACTAGCGGCCCTCAGGATGAGGCCCCTTGAGGCGGGTGGGGGCCTGGCCGGCTCCCCGACGGAGCCCACCCTGTGCTGCCGAGTCTGGGCGAGTTCTATGAAGGAGGTCTCCAGGGACTGGTGGGACTGTCCGCTGACGGACTGAGAGAGCAGGTGGGTGGTGGACGAGGAGTTGGAGTCATCTACGTTGGAGTAGTCCTCGAGGCTGTCCTCACGCTGCGGGGTGTCTGATTCCTGGAACAAGAGACGTGTTTCAGTGACGTACTGACGGGTTGGTTGGTCAACCAACCCGTTTGACGCGTGAGTGAATCAAGATTCACTTCAATATGTTGGTCAAGAAGTACCTACAAACATATTTAAATCAGGGCTCAGTCTCTACTCATATTGATTAGGCTCTCAATCTGAGCTCTTGGTCGGCGTTTTCCATAGAAATAAGGTGTCTTTCGGCAAAATTACAATGTTTAGGTAGGTACTCAACTAAAGGTAAACAATCTGGATAAGTCTTTTTATTGAAATACACACTTTTTAAATCAACATTTTTACAAATTCAATGTGTTTTTATGAAATCTGAGCTCTTGGTCGGCGTTTTCCATAAAAATAAGGTGTCTTTCGGCAAAATTACAATGTTTAGGTACGTACTCAACTAAAGGTAAACAATCTGGATAAGTCTTTTTATTGAAATATACACTTTTTAAATCAAAATTTTTACAAATTCTATGTGTTTTTATGAAATTACATTTAATTTCACATTGAATTGGTAACTTTGGTTTAATAAGTGTACATTTCAATAAAAAGGCGTATCAAGATTGTTTACCTTTAGTTAAGTACCTAAACATAATATGAAGTCTAGGTAAAATAGTCAAACCGGATTTTTTTTTATTATATATTTATTTTTACAGGGCCTGTACGAAACTTTAGCCCTAACGGATGTTCGGAAAACATTTGTTACAAAAAATTGAACTTTACGCCATGATGGCTGAAAACGGAATCCTAGTCAAACCGGATTTACCTACCTATACTCAGATTTTTAATTTCGTGTACTAAACTGACAGCTGCAAGCGCTCTTTCTTTTTTAAAATGTTGCTAGCTCAAGGAGTCTTGACCGAGTTCTCGGTCTCGATCTCGACATCGTCAGCTAAAATTCTACTTTTTATTTGCTTATTGATAACTAGGTACTGCGTTGCAAACTTATCATAATGAAAAAAATAGTATCGTATCAGCTGAGTGATCAAGTCGTTTCTTTTTTAAATTTACTAAAATAAGTAATTTTAGAATCTTAATTTACGTTGATCAGTAATAAAAGTAGCGTTGTTTTCTATCTACAGTGACGTTTTCAAAATGGTTAAATTAATTTAAGGAAGAAAATCATAAATGTAACATGCAACTTTTTTTTTCAAATCACCAAACCGAATACTAGTTTGGCTTTCGAATCATATCTCGTTTCAATATCTCGATAGTCTTCGAGTACTTTATTGTACGACAAAATCCAAAACTAGCAACCCACCAAATGTCAGTTTGGTACACGAAATTAAAAATCCTAGTATAAAACTTTCGTAAAGTGGGTGATCGACGGGCGAGTAATACCGCGGTTTTAAATACCGACGAACTTGGCTCGCGGCTCGTTGGAGCTGATCGACTAGCGAGCAAAACAGTCGCAAACATGTCTTGTTCCGAGTCTGAAGCAGGTTTAGCATGGCGATCTCACGGATGTTAAAAAAAGACGGATGCCTTCTTTCATTGAAACGGTGTGAAGCATAGTTACTCCTACACTTTTCGTGTGCATACTCGAGCTAAAACAATCACACAGATATATCAAGTCGGACAATCGCCGCCATTCCGCCAATTACGCTCACGTATGGCACGCACACATCAATAGACGGCGGCCATTTGTATGCTTCACTCGTGGTTAGAGGAGGTTCCATCCGTCTTTTTTTTACATCCGTGGGCGATCTGAGTAAAAAATAAAGCACGAAGACGAGCCGCCAGCCAGGCTCAGCGGTATTGAACACCGTTTTGGAATGATACACCGGCGAGCTTTATCGACGAGCCATAAAAACGTGGTCTTACTCGCCCGTCGATCAGCCACTTAAGCTTAACGTCACGCGACGTCAACCTTACCTCCTCCAATTCCCGCAGCGTGGTGGGGTAGTGGTGACGACGCGCCTCCTCCCGTTCCTTCTCCCTTTCTCGCTTCTCCAGCTCCTCAGCCAGCATCATCACTTCCCAGTCACCTCCGCTACCTGAGGAGCGCATAATCATGGATTAAGTTAAGCTGTAACACGATTGAAAAGAACATCTGAAAACATTCTCATTTTCAAGGTCAGGACAGAAAAGTGAGCCATTACAAGTAGTCGTTCAGGTCTACTTCCTTTCAGTGACCGTACTATACTGCCACAGTTTTGAGAAACCTGGGGCAACCATATGTTGGTTTCCGCGCGTACCTTCCTACTATGCATTCAGTGCTCCTACATCGCGCAAACTTTTGTTTTGTAGCTAGTGAACAGTCTAGGGTATTAAAGATCAAAACGGTGTACCTATTTCATTAGACTTTACGGCACTTTTGCGAATGTAATACCTCTGATTGGCGAGACGCTTCCATGGCTTGAGCTGCCGGCCCTGCAGCGACGAGAGTCTACAAACTCTTCGAAAACGGGTGTCCGCGGCATGGACTCCGAGTCACTGCTTGAGGAAGTGGAGATTCTGCGGGACATCGAGGTTTTGTTGAGGGTTCTTCTTAATGAAAATAAATAAATGAAAAGCCTTAGTTGCAGATGCTAAGACACTTATCAAGGTCCACTTGTTGGCATGGAAAATAAGTTTAAGGCTTTTGGTAATTGGAAATTGAGTCTTTTTTTTCTTCTTTCCGTATGATATAAAGGACTCCCCCTTACTTATGTCCATTGTCCAGTCCAGTCCAGGTAGTTCGGGGGACTTTGATACAATTTATAAAAGATCTACCTATATCGATGGATAAAAAAGTACCCAGGGGATAGTACCTCGTCTGCGCAGACCTTTAACTTACGATGGCCCCAATAAGAATCGGATCCACGTCCTCCTGCATTGTAATCAGACGTGGCACCGCTAGAAAAACGAGTAGTATGACTTACGTCGCTTACTTCCTTTTTTCGAGCAGTTCCGTGCTTCGCAAGGGATGTTAAGCAGTTGGTGCCAACTGCCGTCGATAGACGGCAGTCGTTAAGCCAAGCCAGATGCCTTAGGGCGGTTTGAAAACTTCTGACAGTAAACCAGCCATTAGTCTTACAAGCCTCCACCAATCCGGACTAGGCCCCCGTGGTCTATACCTTCATCAGGGAAGAGACCCGTGCCCCTCGGTGGGGACATAATGGGCCGATGATGATGATGATGACTTACGTGTCACTCCAGCTGCAGTCACTGCCGATGTCGAGGACGACCTCGTTGCAGTTGTGCGGCGGCTTGTGCGCGCTGCGGTGGTAACCGAAGAACGAGCCAAGGCTGAACTTGCGGTGCTGGCGCTGCCCACCGTGGTCCACCGACACTGTGCGGACAAGATTAGAAACTAAAACTTTCGTGAGTACTAAATATTATTCTAGATATTGTAACTTTATTCTTTTACCAGAGCAAAACCGTAGAAACAGTGTAGCAAATGTATCCAGAATAAAGTTGCAAGTCCTGTAACTAAGACTAATGTATTTGTTTGTTTTTCTGGTGTGTACAATAAAGAGTTTCGCAGGCTTCTGCCTCTAGTCCTATAATGGGCATTATAGGACTAGAGGGTTGCCTGCACTGAAATGAACTGGACTGAATTGATCACTGGAATGGTACATTCCAGTGCAGGTTCACATAAAAGACAAATAAAATACTAAATACACGATATTATACAATACTTACCTAATATATTGCGTTGAGTTCAATTATTATGGCTGCAATGGGCATTGTAAACAATATTGGATAATATCTCAAATATCGAAATATTCAAGCGCGGCTTTCAAAATTACCTGTTTCTCGAAACAATATGAAAACCCAACATTTTTTTTGACCATACTAATTAATTACTCAGTTCGGATCAGACTTACTTCTCTCCTTACTCCGCCCCGTGTGATGCATCCCTGTATCAACTGACAGCGTCTTCTTGATCTTGGATTTCGTGCTGTCGAGGTGGCTTCCAAAGAAGTGGAAGGGATGGAGGCCACGCTTGCTGCTTCGTAGACTTGACTGCTCTGGGCTGAGGAGCGAGCGGTCTTCCGATGTCATCTGGGGTGACATTGGTCTAAAAAAGAAGGGTGGGTTACGTAGATAGAATGGGTAACGTAAAGGGAGTAAAACTAAACGCACACAAAAAATATTCACCGACGCAAAACCGGTTACACTGTGCCTTGATCTATAGTTCTACTCTATCTACGGTGGATTGTCGTTTAACGTTTGCTGTACTTTGACTATGACAACAGAATATGACACTTCGCCTGCAATGTTTTTTTTCAATAAGAGAATCTACCCCCTTTCGAGAAACACGGTGCAGACTGGTCATTCTGTTGTTGACATGAATTTCAACACTGATATAGAATTTCATATTATGTGTAAAAGTTAGAAACTCTGCAGTTTTGTTAGAGAAAGTTAGAAACTTTGGAGCAACCCCATGCAGGGCACAGGTCTTCTCTCAGAGAGGGATTATAGGCTTCATTACCATGCGTGGCCACCGCGGATTGGCAATTTCAAGCCCGAAAGTATATGAACAATTTAAGAGTAAGGTTTCCTCACGATGTTTTTCTACCAGGATCTAACCTAACCTGGAAACTAAAATGTAAATTCGTGTGTATATCTACTTTATGATTTACCTCGTCAGATCCTGCAGCTCCATATTTTCCATATCACTCTGGTCCTCCCAAGACTTCCTCTGCTTCAGTTTGGCCGCTCTCTTCCTCGAATAAGTCCCGGCTTTCCCATCGAGGTTTAGGTCTAGCCTTTTAGACTTGCTAACCGTCCACTCATCTTTGCTTGAAGAGGTCTTATCATTCCTGCTGGTTAGGGAATCAGCAAGACTTTGCAGTTCCGAGTAGGAAAGTTTATCTAGTTCAATTCCTTCGGTCAACTCGGCCAGTTTTTCCTCGGTGAGATCTTGTGAAGAAGCTCTTTCCACTACCGTCACTTGTCTCTCGAGTGACGTTTCTCTGTGCGGGGAATCTTCTTCTGCACTGACTGTTGGTGGTGAAGTCGCGAATACCGTATCCAAAGAGTCACCTCTCTGAAAAACAACAGTGTTCTTTCATTTTTGTTACTGACATGCTTATGGCTGTAGCGCCACTGTACTTTCTTGTATAAAGAGGCTAAATATGTGTGATGGTGATATTTTTATGTCGATAAATACTAAAAGCCTTCTGTATTCTTACCATAAATCCCTCGTCGGTCCCGGAGACATCTTCACTACCGGAGCTCCCATTCTTTTTCATCAGCTCGCTAGGAGTCAGTTGGTCTTCACTTAAAGGTATTGTTTCACTCTGTGGCGTCCCAGGACTTTGGCCGGATAGGCCCAGTCTTTCCAACTCTTGGATACGCTTCTGGAGTTGAGATATGATTTCGTCCCGCTTCCGGACTTCGTTTTCGAGACTGTTAAATCTGAAATTGTTGAAGAGATTAGGGATTTCTAAGATAGGAACTTTACGAGAATATCGTTCAAAATTTGTATTCTTTTACCTTTCTTGAAATTTCCCCTGGACATCGTGCAAATGTCCCTGGATAACCTGCTTTATCCCAAATAGCACTTCGCCAAAATATTCCTGCTCCTCTAACGATCCTGAAAGAGAGCGTTTGTCGTTAAACTGACTTTAAATCTTATAAACTAATGATAAGTAACGGACTCACCACGTAATAGCTTTCTTTGGTTAGCAACAGCAGATATCAACGTGAGCTTAGGTTTCTCTGAAGGAACTTTTATTTCTTCTGGCCTGAGGGATTTGAAGTTGTATATTGGATCTAGGTTTTGTTGTATTTCAAGCTCAGATCTTACATCGATACCAGTTCTTACTATGCTCTCGTTTGCGAGTGTTTGATTAATATCTGTAACGTTTTGTTCAGCAATATCTACAGGTGGTGGCGTGGTTAGAATTTCTGGAGGGGAATCTTGTGTTCCTTCTGGCATCGGAAACATTCCGGGTGTGATATCGGCTGGAGCGCTGGAGGGAGGTGAAGGTAATGTGTGACGGTGGAACGTGACACTTTTGGCAAATTTCGAATGTCTTGCAGCATAGCCTTCTAACGTCGGAGCTCTTATTAACTTTTTCAATTCACTGCTTCGTTCAGGACTCGGTGCAGGTGCCACGTCCTCTGACAGTTTTTTTAGAATTGACTTCAATGTCCGTCGTTCTAAGGTTTCGTTTGATTCGTGGCTGCAAGAGGAGTCTATTGATTTTCTTTTGAATTTTCTCTTGTCCATTGTGCTGCCTTCCGAGTGGCTTCTGGTCAGCGTATCACAGAGTAGATCCTCAGATGAGCTGGTGCAGTCTAGACTCGAGCTTCGGAATTTGACTACCTTTTCTAGTTCCGCCAGTTTTTGTCGCTCATTTAGGATCTTTAGTTTCTTAACGAATGGTAAACCACCGTATTCTGGAGATAAGTCATCTATCGAATGGTAGTTCTTTGCTCTAGGTAAAAGCATGGGAGACGGCGATGATTTAAGTTCTACATGTTTTCCCATAGCAGGTTTATTCGGCGACAAACTTAGTAAATCTAATGATTTTTCATGGACGGGTTCCAAAGGGCCTGTTAAGCAAATCTTAGGGTTATCTTGCTTAACGCTATCACTATGTACTTCGATATTATTATTGTCTATTTTAACAAGCTCCGCTGTTGTAACTATAGGCACACTTATATTTACAGCTGGTTCACTTTTCACTTCTTCTTTCGCTATACTTTCTTCCTTTTTACTCGTTTCTTCTGTGCTGGATTTACTTTGTGATTTTGTTTCTCCTAGAATAGCAGCTTTTTTTAATTTTGACCACGGTTTTTTAGCTCTAGGCTCTTCTTTTGTTTCAGGCGGTTGTATTGGAGTTATCTCCGCTGTAATTTTCTCTATTGATGGTAGTTTAATTTTTTCTATTGCTACAGTTTCTGTTTCTTTGCTCGACGCGCCTTGTAGCATTTTCAATTTATCTCTAAATGAGGTACCGACCGCCTTGGCTGGAGACTTAATTTTGCTAACAACGGAATGTGGTATGGATATGAGATTACTTTCAGTTTTTGGGGTAGGTTCTACCATTGCTGCTGGCTTCTCACTGATGTCCTTGTTCAAAGGTTGACTAACTGCCGTTCCATCACTTTGAACTTGTAGAATCTTATCCTTAAAACTAACTTTGGGCTTCGAAGCTCCATCACTTGAGCCGGACGAATTTTTCCTAGAAGTCTTCGTTGTCGGACTTTGTAATTTTCCTGGCGAACTGGACTCTGAGCTTTTTCTCAGAGGACTTAGCGTTTTAATTGTAGGACTAAGAGGGCTCTTGATGGAGCTAGGGCTAATGGTGTCTGAGCTCGAAGGTTGGTTGCTATTAGCTGGCGTCAGCTGGTTCTTATCACGCTCCTCCTTGGCTTTCAAGAGCAGCAGTCGCTGAAAGAGTGGAAGACCAGCTCCGATGACCTCGGGTTCTCCGTCAGCTGCCGAGCTGGTAGAGGGTGTTGGCTGAGGAGGAGGTGAGGATACCACTGATGATGTGGAGTGTCGTTGTTTGGCTGCTTTTTCTTCTCGATCCTGGAAAGAGAATAAACGTGAATAAACGTATAGGTAATATAAGTATAGGTAAAGTAGTAAGTTATTACTGTGAGTTGTTGTTTCACGTTTGGGAAGTGACAAAATATGTATGTATTTGCCAGATTGGTATAGGTTATATGAAACGAGTTCATACAGTGGAGAAGTTACCTTTTAGCGCCTCGACCGTTCTATCACGTCACTATCCAAACTATATTTTTTTTGATGTCCAAAGTGTCATAATAAAGTGCGTATTTGATAGTTCGGTTATTGCAGATAAGTGACACTTCCATACTGTGGAACACCAGCGGCGGTACTCTAATTTTGTGTGTGTGTGTGTGTGTGTGTGTGTGTGTGTGTGTGTGTGTGTGTGTGTGTGAGAGGGTGTGTGTGTGTGTGTGTGTGTGTGTGTGTGTGAGGGTGTGTGTGTGTGTGTGAGTGTGTGTGCGCGTGTGTGAGTGAGTGAGTGATTGAGATGAGTGTATGGGAGAATGTTTTAATAATTTTTTTTCGTTTATAGACAAGCATTAATTCGGTTTTTTGATAATCCAAATCTCGGAGCCAAACCTCTATGGCTCATTTAGCTTTGCTAGTTGGAAGTTTTTGGATATTACCTATACGTGGGCAAATTTTGTTATAAATATGTATAGAGGAAAATGAGGGAAAAGATCTAGCAAAGGTTGTACGAATATATGGTAGAGGTTTTGAAGGAAAATATCGCGAGGAAACCCTAATGTCTAAAGTATTTACATATCCTAGCGTTTGCCAAGGAGTACAATGGCCCAACTATCGGGAAACTCAGGTCTAATAAGTAAAACTAGAACTACAGTGCAAGACTTTCGTGGCAGCGCCCCAGGTCTTCCTATTAGCACAGACATTGTGAGTAATTGCATGGATAAAGATCTTACCTGTTTTTCCTTTAGCAGTTTTAACCGGGAGAGTAATGGCAGGCCAGCGCCAATGGGAGACACGCATTTCTCTTTGTCTCCTTCTTTGCTACCAGACGTCGTCTCCCCATTATCCTATAAATGCAGATAAATAATAATAAACAAAAAAATATTTCAGACTATACGTTCATATAGGCAACCGACACCAAAATTAAATAGTTTTTAGAATTAAGTACTTGTATAACAAATTAGGGTCTTAGTACATACTAAGATTATAAGTTACTTTAAGAATTCCCCCTCTGAATGGCCAGGCTGATGCGTTGGCCGAGGTACCTACCAGCACATTTTTATAACTTCCTTTTTTATATTACGATTATTTAGAAAACAAAGATGCCTGGTGTCAAACGGTAGATTAATAGTAAATGTATTCAGAGGAGAATCCGCTACCTGACTCTTTTTTCAAGTATGTCTTAAATGCTAAATATCTCTTCCATTAGACCAAAAAATATTTTAGTATATTTTTTGAGGACCTAAAAGCAACAAAAACATTATTTTAAAACGTTGCTTTGCTAAACAGCCAAAAACGCGGTCCGCCATTTTTGTCTATGGTTTGAATTCCTCTACGTTTGTAAACAAAGTTTGACATTCAACATAGGTAGAGTTCGTGCCACGAAAGAAGTATGAGTCACAATAGAACCTACGCACGCACGACTGACAGATGTTTGTTTACAACCAAAGGTGCTTTCAAGATGGCGGATAGTGTTTTCACCGTTCCGATTTAAAAGCGAAAAATATTTTTTTAATTTGCAAATTTTGCAGCCATCCTGCATATTTACTTAGCAAAGTCAATATATTTCGGTTTCTTACGTTAGATACTACAGGAAATATCCATTTATCGCGTCCAATTTGATACGAGTCAAGTAGCGTATTGTGTCTGTTCAACCCGTCCATGAGTAATAATTGTTAAGTTTGATAGTACATATGTTAATTAAGCCAAAACCGTTTTGAAAGGTATTATTTTCAAAACTATTTTGGCTTAATTAACAAACTTTCCAAGCTGACAAAGAAATTTCACGTTATATTTAATTTGAAGTTTCTTTGTTAGCTTCAACTCAACATAATATATTAGTTGTGAAACTATCAACTTTGACGTTTGTGGCGAGCACATGTCAACTCTGCGCGCGCACTATAAACTCCAAAATTTTTGCATCGCGCAATCAAAGTTTACACAATGACATACCATAAATATAACGTCCAGCAAACAACAGTCGGACCGGCCGTCCCCAGGCATACGATCTGCCTGGCGGGAAATTTCCCTTTTATAGTGGAAGAGCACGATCACCCGCTCTTCCCTATAAAATATTTTGTTTTATAATGAACAAAATTGGATTTGAATTTATTGTTTATACGCCAGAGGTTTCCAAACTTTTTTTCTCGTGGACCACTTTCAAAGTATTCTCCTAAAAATATCACCTTAAATTGGGGGTATTAAAAAGAAAATTGAATCGCTCGTAGCCTGGGCTGCCTGAGTGATCTTAAACGATCACTAAGGTTAAGCAACATACGGCGCATTCAGTCAATGGGATGGAATGGTCCGTCTATGACTAACGATAGTGGCATTTTTCCGAGCGGTTCCGTGCTTCGCAAGGCACGTTAAGCAGTTGGTGCCGGCTGCCGTCGATATATAGCAGTCGTTAAGCCAAGTCAGAGGCCTTAGGGCGGCTTGAAAACTTCTGACAGTAAGACCAGCCACTAGTCTTACAAACCTCCACCAATCCGGACTTGGCCCCCGTGGTGGAGTGTGGCCTATACCTTGCTCAGGGAAGAGACCCGTGCCCCTTGATGGGGACATAGTGGGTCCTATTTATTAAAATAATACTTGTGGTTATACAAAATTACAAACATTTATAATTACAAACAATCGACAACTAACTTTGATAGGTAAATCCGAGCCAAAATGTTTGTTTGTTACGCTTTATTGCACAAAAAAATACATAAAAACTTAAATAACTTAGTGTTCTTAGTGTGAAAACCGGAAAAAATTTCGTGGGCCCCCCTTACAACTTGTGAACCCCTGTTTTCTTTTCACGTCTAGTGGTCTCCTATGGACTCCCGGGGATCCACCTGGACCACTTTGGGAACCTATGTTTTACGCCATCCAAGCTTCCTTCAACCTGCACAAGAAGCTTACATCATGCCGCTGCTGAGAGTCGTCGCTGGAGACCCGGGGCATGCGCCGGAGCACCTTCCCCTCGGCCCGCTCCCCCGCCAGCGCCTGCAGCTCCAGCGACTCGCCCGAGCGCCGGCCCGCGCGCGACCGGCTCCGGATGGCGTTCCGGATGCCCTGAATTGAATTTGACTCAAGTCCATAGGTACTTCATTTGATTTGAGTTAGATCGGAGTTTAGTTATTACTGCCCTGGCGGCCGGGAACAGTACTCGATTTGAATTTGACTCAAGTCGATACTTCATTTGATTTGAGTTAGATCGGAGTTTAGTTATTACTGCCCTGGCGGCCGGGAACAATACTCCATTTGAATTTGACTCAAGTCCATAGGTACAAGCCTCCACCAATCCGGATTTTGCCTCCGTGGTGGAGTATGGCCTATACCTTCCTCAGGGAAGAGACCCGTGCCAATCGGTGGGGACATAATGGGTTGATGATGAATGATTACTAAACTCCGAAATCACTTGCTTATGAAGTTCAGTTAATAATGTGTCATCCATCATCAACCCATTATGTCCCCACCGAGGGGCACGGGTCTCTTTCCTGTGGAAGGTATGTGTATGTGTATAATGTGTTGTGCTTACGAAAACCTAGAAAAGTCCCTTTCATAAGCACTAGACTTCCGACAAAAAGTGTAGTAAGTATGTCCGGAATAGAGTTGAAAATCCCGAATAAGTTTCTTATCGCTAAAGTTGCAGTTAATTGGCCGTAAGAGCGTGCCGTGACTGCAGATCTCTTACGAACTGTTTGAAAAAAAAAAACATCCAAATTAATGTGTGCTGGTGTACTTACACTGAAGAATATCAGTAGATAAAGACATTAAAAAACTGTACCGATTATACAATTTTACATTACCAGCGTTTTTTCGTAGTCTTAAAGCGCCCGAGGCGCGCGTACGATACGCTGTGTTTCGGACGCTCTTTAAAATTGTATGAAGTTCTATCCAACGGATTACATCAAGCGTCCGCGTTCGTGGTGCGCGCGTCATACGCGCGTACGACGCGCGCCCCTCCTTCGCGGCTTAGGGCCCTCACCCACGGCGGCTTTTTGTAGCGCTACGGCCGCGCGACGGTGGCGCGTTCGCCGCGCTACAGCCGCGATGCGGTCGCTAGCTGTGTGCCCTCGCCCACGTAACCACGCTTCTGTCGCGATGCGAACGCGCCACCAACGCGCGGCCGTAGCGCTTCGAACGCGCCACCGTCGCGCGGCCGTAGCGCTTCGAACGCGCCACTGTCGCGCGGCCGTAGCGCTTCTGTCGCGATGCAAACGCGCTACCGTCGCGCTTCCAATCGCAACAGTTGCAAGATGGACTCCGTTGAGGCAACATTAGTCACGTTGTCTTTGGTGCTGCTTTTACGTAAGCAGCCGAAGCGCCGACAACGACAGCGACGTCACGTAGCCCCGGCTGCCTGAGTAATCCTAAGGGCCCTCGCCCACGGCGGCTTTTTGTAGCGCTACAGCCGCGCGACGATGGCGCGTTAGCAGCGCTACAGCCGCGCTACGGTCACGCGTTGCAAAAGCAACCTACCCGGCTTTTTGTAGCGCTACCGTCGCGCGTTTACGAAACGCGCGACGGTAGCGCTACAAAAAGCCGCCGTGGGCGAGGGCCCTTAGAAAAGTGTGCTCATCCTAGCATAATTGACGAGCGCATTATAGGCGTCCAAGGCTCGCTCGACGCGCGCCCAAAGCGCAGCGTATCGTACGCGCGCCTCGGGCGCTTTCTATGACCAGTCCCCTACTTGTTAGAAACAAATAGACGCACCTATCAACAGTAGGGATGTATATGTATGTTTACCTTTACGTCACTGCGTAGTTTATGCACTATCCTCTTTGGGGCGCTGTCTTCGCCCGCCATTTTGTCTGGACTCGCTTCTGTGGACGTAAGAATTTTACACATTTTGTGACCAACAAAATTCTTCACTACGACTTGCTACGACCACTGTCCTTTGACATATTCTTGGCCTATTGGTAATAATTACATTTCGGGCAGGTATGTTATTTTCTAAGTTCTGACTGTAAGCGACAGGCCCTTTATATTGTTTTAGTTTTCTTTTTTATACACTTTTTTTACTATTGTCATGTTGAACACGTTTGCCTGATGTATTTTATATTTCTATCCAAAGTGCATGTTTTTATTTTATGTAATTTGATTGACACGTGTTCATAGCAAATAATCTATCTTTATATTTATCTAAAATAAAATAAAAATAAATAAATAAACTGACGCCCGTTATCCCCGAAGGGAAGAGGATTATCTGTCGTTATTAAATGTAGTTTCTTTCTTTCAGTTTAGTGTCGACATCTAATTTCCATAAAAAAGTGTGCAATAAATATAGTGGATTACAGTTATCAAGTTATATTTATTTTAGAAAAGTAATGGCACCTATTCGGTGCCAAATAAAACAATTTAAAAGTACATATTGTTATATTTTACGCCATCAATTTGGAGGTTAAAGATGTAAGAAGATTGCATTTTTCTCTATATAAGAGAAAATTTGTGTCTGTAAGGTGACCAAATTATGTAATATTTTTATAATTTGTTAAAATACAATAAAATCTATTTTACCGACTGACCTTTACCGTGTTTTTTCAACCATTCCTTCGCCTCTAATTAAATGAATGCCAAAAAAAGCGAAAATAGTGTCAAAAATCAGTCTCTCTCTCTTATTCAATCTCCGTTTTTCTGTCTCCTTGTGAGAGAAAGTAAAAATCAAGAGTTGGATTAGCATGTGACATGGTTGAAGCTGTTTTAAAACAGTTTAATTAAAGCTGCCGTTACGTCTAGCATGCTGTCTCGCCCTCGCAATCTATTATTTTTAGATAGATAGTTAGAATATTCTTTATGTAAATATTTATTCATTTAAATTTTTAGCGACTTTAGTAAGAAGTACCTATACTTTGAATAAATGAGGTCTTAAGGTTTGATAGGTAATAAAATTGTAAGCAGCCTCTATACAGGGTGGAATTTTGTAGGTGGCATACCTGAAGGAGAAGTACTCTTAATACTGTAGATAGAAAATTTTACTCAAAGAAAACATTCCTTTATTTTTAAAAAGAAAGAAAACTGCATTATAATTTTTTTTTAAAAATTCGCTTGCCGCATCTTGTAATCGAACCGACTAAAATCTGTGAAAGTCAACTAAAATCTAACGATCGATGCAATAAAAGTACAGGGTGCACCCTGTACTTTTATTGCATCGATCGTTAGAGTCAATTATAAGGATGAAATCTCTCCAACAAACTTCATAAATTAAATGAAAGGAAAACAATGAAATCTTTAATTATTAATTCAATGGGTAAAGTTAAAGCACTTTTACTTAAAGATCCGTTTCTTTATGTTTACTTATGTTATTATTTATAATTATCATTGACGTCATTTATCCATTAAAATGACGAATTACTATTTAGATAACACGATTGCAATTTGCACGATCACCAGATGTCATCCCTTTAGATTTTTTTTGTGGTGATATGTAAAAAATCAAATTTAGGTACATAAAATCTTATGAGAATGTAAACGAGTTGAGAGTTGAAGTTCAGAATACGATTTATAACATTCACCACAACACGTTATTAAATGTTACTAGAAATGAATTCGTTAGAAGAATAAATTTGTGTATCCAAGAAAATGGAGCCCACTTCGAGCAATTGATTAGTTACTTTACAATTTTTTGTAAATAATTAAAACAATTTAAGATTTCATTGTTTTCCTTTCATTTAATTTATTTATGAAGTTTGTTGGAGAGATTTCATCCTTATAATTGACCCTAACGATCGATGCAATAAAAGTACAGGGTGCAACTTTCACAGATTTTAGTCGGTTCGATTAAAGGATGCGACAAGCGAATTTTTTAAAATCTTTGAATAAAGTTTTCTTTCTTTTTAAAAATAAAGGAATGTTTTCTTTGAGTAAAATGTTCTATCTACAGTTCTAACTGCAGTCATTACTGTTCAATCCCTCTGAAAAAGAAAAAGATAAATAATGACTGTGACCAGCATCAGATATAAGCGAGTAAATATTGTAGGTATAAAAAAGTAGATATACCTATAAGATAAAATAAATATTAGTAATACTGAGAAAAACATAGGATTCGACCAAAAGCTAAAAATACGCCTTGAATGTCCATAATTGTATTATCCATCGAACCCTCAAATCTTACTTATTCAAAGTGTAAGTCCACATTTTGTTACATTGCGCAAGCTGGACAGCAGGCCATTTTCGTGACAGCGGCTTTAACAACTGTTTTAATCTAAAAAAGCAGTCATTAGCACGGAGTTTCAACGACTGACCTTTGGCGTGTTTCCGCGACATATTCTTGGCCTCCTGCAGCCGTTTCCGGCCCAGGTTCTGTAGGATGTCCTGCGCCTCCGGATAGTCCTTCATGGCCGCCAGCACATCTTCCCGTGAGAGAGAGAACAGCTCCGAGTAGCCCACGGAACGGACGTCCGCTGTTCGTCTGTGAAGCGAAAATGGACGCTGTTACTTTATAATAGAGGTTCATCATCAACCCATTATGCCCCCACCGTGGACCACGAGTCTCTTCCCTGAGAAAGGGTTAGGCCATACTCCGCCACGGGGGCCAAGTCCGGATTGGTGGAGGCTTGTAAGACTAGTGACTGGTCTTACTGTCAGAAGTTTTCAAGCCGATCTAAGGCCTCTGACTTAGCTTAACGACTGCCATCTATCGACGACAGCCGGGTACCGAGTGCTTAACGTGCCTTGCAAAGCACGGAACCGCTAGGAAAAATGCCGCTTAGCGTTAGCCATAGAACGGTCACCCATCCATACACTGAACGCTCTCCTATGTTGAAGGAGGGATGTTTCAGCAATATTGTTAAGAGGGTAAGGATATAAAAGTACCTACGCGTACGCAAGTTTTCGGCGTATAAAAAATTGGGGACGCTGAAAAATAATTTATTTTCAAAATTTTAAAAGAAATAAGATTGATAGATAGTTAGAAGAGTTAATCGCTCGCAGCCTCGGCTGCCTGAGTGATCTTAAGCACTCACGAAGGTAAAGCAACATAGGGAGCGTTCAGTGCATATATGGTGACCGTCTATGACTAACGCTAGTGGAATTTTTCCGAGCGGTTCCGTGCTTCAAAAGGCACGTACAGCAGTTGGTGATGGCTGCCGTCGATAGATGAGAGTCGTTAAGCCAAGTCAGAGGCCTTGTCGGCTTGAAAACTTATGACAGTAAGACCAGCCACTAGTCTTACAAGCCTCCACCAATCCGGACTTGGCCCCCGTGGTGGAGTATGCCCTATACCTTCTCCAGAGAGGAGACCCGTGCCCCATCGGTGGGGACAAAATGGGTTGATAATGACAAACCGGCGTGGTGGCGCTAGTAAACCGGACGAAGTCTCTTAACACTGCGTAGGGTGCTCGTTATATGTACTCGCGTAGCTTTGTGGCGATAATGTCATTAAATCGTCGTGATCATGCAACGACTATTGAATGTCGATGAAGCGAAGGTGATTTGTCAGAATCGTAGCAGGTGGCAGTCCGTGGTCTCTGCCTACCCCTCTGGGATACAGGCGTGAGCTTATGTGTGTATGAATGTAGCCCATTCTACATTGTAAATCGAACCCACGACCTCTAGAGTAAACGAGTTACAATAGTAGACCAAGAGACAAACGCTACTGAGAGCGATGTCTAGATCTGAAATAGGTAGTTGTCTGTCTGAGGGGAATACTTGAGACCGTTTGTTGGCTTGTCCTGTCTGATTTCCCTAGTGCATACACCCTAGTTGTTTATTTTGTGGTTTGATAACATCAATCACACTAATATTATAAAGGCGAAAGTTTGCGAGTTCGTGACTGTGCATGTTTGTTACTTCTTCACGTCTAAACGGCTGGAGCGATTTAAAAAAAAAATGGCATCGAGTTAGCTGACACCCTGGATTCACACATAGGCTACGTTTCACTGCGGGAACATATCTTATGCCCATGGAAAAATCGATGAAAATGAATTCGCAAAAACATACACAACTTTTTCAAAAAATTGCTTCAAATAGAAAATTAACAGACGATACTTAAAATCACGCCCAATTACTGATAATACACTATTTATTTTCCCTAATAAACCGCGGGTAACACGGCGGGGCACAGCTAGTATTAAGTATATATTGGTGTTAAGTATATAACGTGCTGCGACAGGCCATCGAGAGAGTGTTTTGTAGAGTTGCATCTTGTGAATTCATAACAATTCAGCCGGAGCCGTAGCTAGGCATTCAAATCAGGACCGGTCCAAAAATTCTAGGGTCGGCGGACTAAAGCACATAAGTCCAAAACACTACATTTTTGAGGCAGTCAATTAAACTTGTTTTTTAATTACTCTAAACTACTTATTTATCTTTATTGCATTAACGGAGAGCTATCGTGAAATGATCAATTGAACGTATTGTTTTTTACACAAAAAATAAGCAAACTACTGTTTTATGTCGTAAAGAACAGATTTTTCGACAATTTGACTTATGTTCTTTAGTCCGCCGACCCTAGAATTGTACTTTTGGAAGGCTGGAGATTCATATTTTCACATTTCACGGCCAAAGCATGTGTGCTAGGTTTAAAAAATCGCTCACAATGCAAAATTTATCTAGGGTAGACATACACCCGGTTTCTCGTACGCTTAAATCTATTAATCTACTGTTAACAGCAGTTTTGAATCGCTCGTAGCCTGGGCTGCCCGAGTGATCTTAAACGATCACGAATGTTAAGCAACATACGGCGCGTCCAGTCCACGGATGGGTCACCGTCTATGACTAACGCTAGTGGCATTTTTTCTGAGCGATTCCGTGCTTCGCAAGGCACGTTAAGAAGTTGGTGCCGGCTGCCGTCGATAGATGGCAGTCGTTAACCCTTAAACGCATGATGTTGGATGCAGCCTACATTACATTTTTAGGCTGTATGTGAACCAATCGTGGTCTATGAAAAAATAAAAATGTATCTATGTTAACAGGAAACAACCCTATTTTATATTATTTCAACGTTGGTACCCTTGAGCCTTGCTTTTATTTTATTTGAATTTGACAGCTTTTCAATTTTTTCTCTTATTTGAATCTAAATGAATTTTTTTGAATAAAAATCTTTTATTTGAATTTGTTCGCAGAGAAATTTTTCAAAGCAATTTTATTTTATATAGTCAAGGTAAGTTATGATGAAAATTTATATATTTAGTTCAGTACTATCTTGAAAATTAGGAAAAGATAACAAATGTGCCAAATCACGTTGTTAAATTATCAAATTATATTTTTTTTCTTTAGTAGTTTATATCCTACAGTATGCTTTTAGTAGAAAACTATTACAACTAACTAAAATACTTCTTTTGATGGCAGTGGTGGATTTACCAATAGGCTGAGTAGGCTGGAGCCTAGGGCGGCAGATTTTAGGGGGGCGGCAAAACAGCCCCAAAAATATTTTTTTGTCTTAAAGAATTAAAAAAAAAAAACTTGAATGTTATTGTCACCGTTATTATCATCAATGTTAAATCACCATTTAACAGAACCTGAAAAGTGGGAAATTAGACGTTTGTCAATCTGCTAATACCTACATATTTTTTTAAATTACATAATATTTGCGTAGTTAGATTTAGGGGGCGGCAAATTTGTCTCGAAAAGTTTTTTTTTTGTCTTTCAGAAATTTAAAAAATAAAATTCCTCAATGTTATTAGATTTCGCCGTTTAACTTAACCTGAAATGTGGAAAATTTGACGTTTGCCAATATGCTAATAGATACTTTTTTTATATTACATACTTGCGTAGGTAGTTTTTGGATGTGCGTTTCAACTGCTCGGCCACGGCGTATTTTCGAAAAAGTTGTATGCCAAGTTTTTGTAAAAAATTGTAAAAGTCGATTCCCAAAACCGTGAATTTGTCAAAGCAATGGTTCAAAAGATATAAGGGTTTGAACGTGGCCGCGCCATCGGAACGCGGAGAA
The DNA here is from genome assembly GCA_947310845.1 of Yponomeuta plumbellus. Taxonomy (NCBI): domain Eukaryota; kingdom Metazoa; phylum Arthropoda; class Insecta; order Lepidoptera; family Yponomeutidae; genus Yponomeuta; species Yponomeuta plumbellus. Next base: position 18,778,268 of record OX371212.1, on the reverse strand, counting down.
CTGCGCGGCCACGGAGATCTTTAAAACTAAGCGTTGCAGAGATTTGAAATTTAGGTATACAACAGATTGAATTTGTAAAAAATTTGTGAAAATATAGAAAAAAATCCCACCATTATACTTCAGGAGTTACCCACCATTATACTTAATATGATACAAAAACATTACATTGAAAAGCACGCAATCGCCTATATCTCGCTAAAAAAGCGTCGTAGAGGTCTGAAATAACTTGTAAAACCTAGATCCGAATTTGTCAAAGAAATAACACTACACGAACTGAGTCTTAGATGTACATTTTAGGCGCTATGAGAACTAAGCCCCATGGCCGCGCAGTCGAAACGGTGAAAAATACGCGATCGGCGATATCTCGCTAAAAAAGTGTCGTAGAGGTCTGAATTAACTTGTAAAACCTAGTTCTGAATTTGTCAAAGAGATTACACTAAATGAAACGAGTCTTTGATCTACATTTTAGGCGCTATGAGACTTTATTACCATGGCCGCGCAGTCGAAACGGTGAAAAATACGCGATCGGCGATATGTTATCTGTTAGCCAAATGTTAGCCAAATGTTTGTCGTTTTGGAGTTATATTTTATTGAAAATGTTAGTTTTTTTCAATACAATATAACTCCGAGAGGACAAACATTTGGCTGTTGGCGTCATAGTAACTTTTGTTCAGCTCGCTGAGACCTATTTTATGATGTATCAGTATCACACATGGCTATTGGGCTGAGGTCCAAAATTGCATTCCTTTGACAGCCGTAATATTTTTTTTTAGTACTTCTGAAAACGGCTCATTAATCGGGCAGCACGACAAAACTACTTAACTCTTGTACGATAAAGCTATAATTTATCATTTTCTTTTCTTCTATTTTCAGCATGCTTTTCTTAAAAAAAAACCCTCAGCAAAAATTATATTTCTCAAGTTACTAAACTTACTTACTGGAAACTCAAAATTAAAGGAAATTTACAAACTATTAACCTTTTTTTTTGGCAATATTTTTGATGAGAATACCAATTACTTAGAAACTGTGCAGCTATTTATGGAATCCCATGGTGTTACATATCAGTATCTTGCTTACTAGAAATTCTTATGCTGCTGTTCTTACGTATTTATTGATTTCATGGATAACATTATTTAGAAGCTCAGGAATTTCATTAAATTGGTTTACAATAAATATTATTAGTTTAGAAAATTTAATAAAATGAATATAAGCAATCAGTTATTAATTTTTCATAAGATATTAGATTTTTTTAAAGACAATGAATAATTTTTTATCTTTTAATTCAAATTTTTTTTTCACCTTCTTTTGTCGAAATGCAGAGGTCAGAAGGGGCGGCAAAATTTGAATAGCCTACTGGCGGCAAATGTGTTAATCCGCCACTGTTTGATGGATCACAGGAGGTGGACCGGTTCTGAGGACCATATAGCAAGCTCCATTGAGTTATTGTACTGCAATGAATCCAATGATGGAGCTAAATCTGTCGAAAACGAAGTTCAGTTCTACAAAAATAGAACTGACTTACATCATGTTCTTGAGCAAGACAATGAAGAGGAACCTCCAACTATACAGGACGACATTGATTTACATATGGAGCAGCCTTCAGAAGATCACCATCTTCCAGTGCCAATGATGAAGACCTTTGGCTAGTAGTAGATCCTCAAGAGTCTTGGAACAGAAGCACCTCAAATGTACCCTGCAATGCTCTAACTCGTCGGCAAGCCTTGAGAGGATTACTTGTGAAGTAAAAAGGTATAGCATACCTGAACGTGATGTAAAAATGACAAAGCCAGATTAGTCTACCGAAAAGCTTTGTAATTTGGGCGTCATTCGCCTGGAAATAAACTCTGTGCCTTTTGGGGAAAGCCTCCAGTGGAGAAGAAGGCCAGGTAGTTCTTTGGAAATTGAAATAAGGCTAAGAAGCGACCTAAATGTGCTTCACAGGTGCCAACAGTAAAGGATGCCCAGCTTGATCAAGTGGCTCACTGGCCAAACTTTAGTGAAAAAAGCAATAGGTGCAAAATGTCTAAATGCCCTGTACATTTAGGCATTTTGCACCTATTGCTATTGCTTTTACTCAAACTATTTGTGAAAAATATCATGTAACATTTTATTATAACAAACTCTGTTATTTTAGAGAGTATCATATAATAAATAAATAAATTATGTTGTGTTAATAGTTCTAATACATAAGATATTATTAAGCTATTTTAATTTCTGTAGCATGCATACTGTAGGATGTAGCCTACATAAGGGTTTATGTAAATAATAAAAAAATTAAGTAAAAAAAAATTTTTTTATTATTTTTCTCCATACGTATTTATTTTAAGAAGAAGCATGTATATTATTTTAACTGAAAATAAAAAATCATGCATTTAAGGGTTAAGCCAAGTCAGAGGCCTTAGGGCGCCTTGAAAACTTCTGACAGTAAGACCAGCCACTAGTCTTACAAGCCTCCACCAATCCGGACTTGGCCCCCGTGGTGGAGTATGGCCTATACCTTCCTCAGGGAAGAGACCCGTGCCCCTCGGTGGGGACATAATGGGTTGATGAAGTAACAGCAGTTGTGAAATCTCTGTCTAAGATCCTGGATGTTTAGGTACATGCTTGTGACGTCGCTGTTTCTGGTTCCCACGACACAGGGTATCCTAGTGTGGGGCCAGAAACAATGTACATGCCTGTATGTAAATGTTATGCTATGTTATGTTAACAGCAGTTGTGAATTTTTTTTTGTATGCGCTTTAGCGTGTTAAAAGTCAGGCTCTGAGGAGTATTTTAGAGGAATCGTGTTTTGCCTAGTGGTGGATTTACCAATAGGCTGAGTAGGCTGGAGCCTAGGGCGGCAGATTTTAGGGGGCGGCAAATTTGCCCCAATTTTTTTTTTCTTACAGAAATAAAACATAAAAAAAATACCTAAAATGTTATTAGATTTCACCATTTAACTTAACCCGAAAAGTGGTAAATTTTGACGTTGGTCAATCTTTTACGTATTAATAAATTAATACCGTTAATAAGTCCGGCCGCTGGGAGAATACGATAATTATTAGCGTACGATACGATACGGCTAATTATTAGCGTAGGCAGTTATTTGGTGCGGGAACGAATGGCATGATCATTGGTTAAACTCTTGAGTGTCCGGCCGGAATGAAAGCTGCGAAATCAGAATTTGGAGAGCATTTATCCAAACTTGCATATAGCAGTTCGCATGGCTCTGTGTATACCAGCAAAAAATTGTTCAGATAAAAGAAGCTTTTCTTGCTTAAAGCGGGTGAAAAACTATCTACGATCTACATTATGTCAAGAAAAGCTATACCAGGTCTTTTGTCCGTAAAGTCAGAACTAATGACCAACATTTCATACGACGCATGTAAAACTTTTGTAATTTAGATAATTGATTTTATCGTGATCACTAGCGTTAGTCATAGAACGGTCACCCATCCATGCACTGAACGCGCCCTATGTTGCTTAACCTTCGTGATCGTTTAAGATCACTCAGACAGCCGGAACTACGAGCGAGATAATAATATACTGAAAATAATTAGGTATCTTTGTTAAAAATAGTGATATTCATTTATAATCATCATCAACCCATTATGTCCCCACCGAGGGACACGGGTCTCTTCCCTGAGGAAGGTATAGGCCATACGCCACCATGGGGGCCAAGTCCGGATTGGTGGAGAATCAGTTAAAATGTTTATGTTGAATCAGGAATAAAATGTAGCAATAATTTGCTACATTGCAGAAGACTGAAGAGTATAATTTGCCATTAGGTATGCTAAGCATTTGTGTACTACGAGAAAGCCTTCGATTGTAGATCGAGAAATGGGCGGTGGTGGAGTCTCTCCAGCGCTGCTGTATTGACTTTGGTATATCGAGATGCTATAGTTCTTGTACAACAACGCCACCATGTCGGTCCGAGTACAGAAGCAGAATTTGGAGGCAGTTCCATTGAATAGATGCGTGAGACAGGGAGACGTCACATCTCCAAAACTGTTCACGAACGGATTGGAAGATGCCTGGTTCTGGAATGGCAAGAACGCGGCATCAATATAAATAGTGAGTACATCAGTCACCTTTGATTTGCCGATAATATCGTAGTCATGGCAGAGACGATGGAGGACCTCGCCATAATGCGCGAAGACCTCAGTCGAGTCTCCCAACGGGCGAGCCTTAAAATGAACATGGACAAAACGAAGGTAATGCGACCGCCCGTGTTGTGCCCACCCCAATAACAGTGGGGAACTCGACTCTCGAAGTTGTAGACGAATACGTCTACTTAGGACATGCAATCCAACTAGGTCGGTCCAACTTCGTAAAAGAGGTCAATCGTCATTCGGCATTCGGGAAACTTAGAAAAGTCTTTTCCTCCAATATATCTCAATCCCTCAAAACAAAATTATACAACCATGTGTGTTTTATCAGTGATGACTTATGGCACTGAAACGTGGTCTCACTATGGATCTCTTAAGAAAGCTCAAGGTCACGCAACGAGCTATGGAAAGGGCTATGCTTGGAATTTCTCTACGAGACTGAATCAGAAATGATGAGATCCGTAGACGAACGAAAGTCTTCGGTCTTTATGGAAATCCATGGAGGAGGCCTATGTCCAGCTGTGCACTTCTTATGGCTGAATGATGATGATGAATAATTATCAAGCTTCAGCAAAAATTAAATTTCTCAAGTAACCAAACTTTAATTACTGGATAATGATGGATACTCAAAATTAAAGTAAATTTACTAACTAATTATCTTTTTCAGCAACCATTTATCTCAAATTAGTAAAACTATTCTTATAGTTTAATACCTGTCATGATCATAATACCAATTATTTAGAAACTGTGCAGTTATTTTTGGAATCCAATGATCTTGAATATCATTACTTACTAAACTAACTTTAGTTGCTTACTAAAAATTCGTATGTTGCTGTGTAAGTATTTATTGATTTCATGGATTACATTATTTAAACACCACCTACCAACCCGGACTTGGCGCCCGTGGTGGAGTATGGCCTATACCTTCCTCAGGGAAGAGACCCGTGCCCCGGTGAGGACATAATGGGTTGATGATGACGATGATTATTTAAAAGTTCAGAAAATTTACTTAACTGGTTTAGAATAAAATGTCATTGGTGTAGAAAATTTACTGGACAGGTTTAGAATGAATGTAATCAGTTCTTAGTTTTTTATAAGATATAGATTATTTTAAAAACAAGGAATAACTTTTTAGTCTTTTAATTCTAAAATATTTTCTTTCAGCTTCTTTTGTCCGTGTAGGCCCGTTGGGTATCGAAATGCAGAGGTCAGAAGGGGCGGCAAAATTTGAATAGCCTACTGGCGGCAAATGTTTTAATCCGCCACTGCATGAGGCCGAAAGTCTATTTAAAGATAAAAGATAAAAAATGTTTCATTGTGCATAGTCGTTACCTACGGACCGGAGGCCAAGATGATGTCAACCGTTTGTACATGTTTAGAAATAATAATAATCCTGCAGTATAACCCGCAGCCTTCACGCCACGGAGCAGTCAATAACGGAACTTAGTCAGGAACTTCGCAATAAATACAAAAATGGTTTATTACGCCGCTCGAAACTTTATTTATTGGATCCTTTTAAGAAGGCAAACGATAAAAACATACTGTTACTTGAGAAATAGGTTAATCTCACTACCCTGAGACTCTTTAAAAAGTTCGCTGGATTTTTTCTATCAAATTGTTTAGGGGATACCGAAAGCCGTGACACAGCCATGACTGTGTCTCAGTATTGGGCACAGCGTTGCCATTTGGCAACTTTGGTTGCCATTTTGGCAACATTTGACCCTTCGTGGCAACCAAATGGCAACCAAGCTCAAATGGCAACTTTTTGGCAACTTTACAACTTGATGCGCGATCATCAATAAAAAAATATCGAATATCTTTCGCAGATGAACTGACTATTCCCAAAATAAGCGTATTACTACAAAAAAGTATATTTAGGTGACGCTATAGATAAAGGTAATTTTATGAAACTAAAACAAAAATGGAAGAAAGTCTCAAAGAGAACATAATCACTATAGAAAGTGCATGTCTGTGTGCAGTGTAGTGTATGTAAAGGAAGTTTTTTTTCTTGGTTTTCTAATACTTTTGTTTTTAAATCTATAGGTATGTTCTCTTTTTATTGTTTTAATTGAAGAAGCTACTTATAGACATATTTGAAAAACTAATTTTATTGATTGAATCATCATTCATTCATTATTCATCATCAGCCCTTCCCAAATTTTCGGGTACTTAAGCTATTGTCGGTCCAACGGTTTATTTAACTTTTGACAGCTCAATTTAGTGATGTTCTATGAAGTTACCGATTCGATTTTTATGACATAATCGATTAAGTTACGTTAAAGTTGGAGCGAGATGAGCTTAAAAGTTATACAACTGGTTGTCACATTTATTTTAAACTTATTTTATTTATTAAACTAATTTCTTATAGTATAGATCTTTGTAATAAGGTTTATATTTTTTATCGTCTTCGATACATTAATCTACTCGTTAAAATATCGTAGCTAAATACGTCGCGTCACTATTGTGAAAAAATAAAGGTGTCCATGATGTGATAAATTTTTCGCCTGTGGTTTCCAGTCAAATAAATAAGAAACTCCATGGATGTGCATCTGTCAAAAGTTAAATAAATGATTGGACCGATTATAGGAATAAGACGTTGCTCATAGAGTCGTTTAAAGAGTATTTTTGGTTTGTTTTGGAGTTTTAGATTTTGTCACAAATAATGTAAATTTAAGCCTATACTTTTTTTTTAATATTAATTAAATTCAGTAATATTTCCAAATATTACTTTGTAGGTATTCAGAAAAAACATGGAAAAAACATTTCAGTTTCTTGAAAAATGTGTTTGTGTTGTGAAATATGAGTCTTAATAAATTTTATTATTGTTTTTATCTTTTTCTTTACATTTTATAATATTTTTACTTTCTGGAAAACATGGATTTAAATTTTTAAGAAAAACTAAATTTGTGGAATTAATTGTAAACTTTTAGTCCGAATTTACTTACGGGTAATTAATTATTTATCAATTTAACATTTAATTTAACAAAGGATTAACATTTTTTGAAAACAGGATTGGATTAAAATTTTTATCAACTAAAATACAGAGCGATAAACAGTACCCAATATTTTTTATATTAATAACAAAAAAACGCATAGAATTATTTTACAGATTTTTTCTAATGGCAACTTTTGGCTTCTGACTTTTGGCTTAAACATTTAGGAAATGTTTAAATGTTGCCATTTAAACATTTCCTAAATGTTTAAATGGCAACATTTAAACCTACAAATGGCAACTTCGGCTGAGTAGGCTCTGGCAACACTGATTGGGCAAAGTCTCCTCTAACAAGAGAATAAGAACAATGTTGTGACCAATGTGGTGGAGTATAGCCTATACCTTCCTCAAGGAAGAGACCCGTGCCCCTCGGTGGAGACATAATGGGTTGGTGATGACAAACCGGCGTAGTGGCGCTAGCGAACCCGACGACACTCCTAATATCACTGCGTAGTGGGCTCGTGATAATGTACGCGCGTAGCTTTGAAGTGGCAATGTCATTGAATCGTCGTGATCTTGCAATTGGGTATTTGACAGGATGATTAAAATAATACATTTTCCGAAACATTTTGTAATTTTTGTTTTAATCGAGCAGCTCAAATAATTTATTGTCGATAGTGTCAAATACCGTATTGTCATTGAATTAACATAATCGAGGCCCTGAATCAGCGCATTGGAAACTTCACGTGGATACAGTCCTTTCCTGGTTGTGGCATAGGGTATCCTAGTTTGGGACCAGAAAGAGTCATTGTATTGTGTGGAAGTTAAAGTAAATACTTAAGTAAGTGTCACTCGATCTCTTCAGAATTCTCAAAATAGAACAGCACGCGTATTTTACTTTGTGAAATTCTTGATTCGAAAAAGTTTCTCTTCAGTTTGAAATATTCTGAATTGTTTGCGTTGTTCTTTACAATCTCCACCCCCATGGCCTAGACTTTCGCCCACGGCCTTTGACTTTAACGGCCGGGACAGACATTACAAGGTTCACAAGTTCTCGTTCAGTTATTTGCCCGTGAATCCGCGGTAGGTCGATGACAAAGATTCCCTGGAGGAACGAGTTGGTTGGGGCTCTCGCATAGTTTACCCAACTTTCTGATTGATGTTCGGGACTTTAGTTCGGTGAAACCTTCTAGTCCTTTAATGGATTTGGTCTGCGTCCTTGCTAGACGCTGCAAAAATCGATCGCGGAGTTGCTTGTAACTATTCGAAGAAGGTAAACTTTGTTAAGAAAATTCTGTTTAAATAAAAAATAAATAAAAAAAAACTGTCACGTAGACATAAATCAATTTCAAGCTAAAGCATAGCTAAAGGCCTAAAGGCACTCAATTTCTGAGTGTTGCTAGTACCAACGTACAAACCAAATATATAACCCTATTTTATTTCCAAGTATTTTTTTTAGACTACTCTAATAAGTACTAAATTTTAATGCTTTTGATATGATAAGGATGTTGGTCACATGAGTATACATATACATGAGTAGTTTATATTCACGGTAAAAAAAATGTACCGATTCAAACCTACACTCGTCAAAAGAGATTAGATATTTTATGGCGGTAACACCGTCATTTTTTTTTGCATTGAATTTGGGAAGGTAACTTTTTAAGATAGCTGTACATTTTTTTTTTTCTGACATTAGACGTAATTTTAAGAAACTAATTTCGTTATTATTCCGATTAATCAAGTTTATCACTATGAAATATTTCTTTAAATATATAAATTTTTGACGTCATACGGCGGCGAACTTTAGTATCATCAGATGATCTGCGCTAAAATAATTCACATCGTGTCATCATGTCCGATATATATTATAGATCAGTAAAAGCTTGAAAGACACTCTTGTTCATTTATTTCGTCAGTTCCAAGTAATTCTAACTTATTACCCGTATTTCTGTGGATTTTCCACCTTTCCACTGATTTATCACGGGCCACGGCGTTTGTTATTCTCTATACGTTACTCAAATGTTTTTTTTTCTGTAGAACCACTTTCAATAAGTAAAAGTTTAATTGAGGATTGTAACCTTTTTCTAAAGGAGCGGTTTAATTACCGTGAAGCCATGGTTTTGATGTTTTGACTGATTGATAGGTTGGTCGGTCGGTCGGTTGGTTAATTTGTTGATTCAGTTGATTGATTGAATTGCCAGCAACTTTTTAGTCTTTTCACGCACATTATGGTTTATGGCAATAGAAAATAGGGGCGAGTACGGATTGATGGATTGAATAGCAGAGCAATATCCGCGGAGTAAGCATAAAAATAACATAAACATTTACACACAGGCATATACATTAGGATAGGCTCCACACTAGGATAGCCTGTGTCGTGCGAACCAGAAATAGCGACACCGCAAACATTATAAACATCCAAGAATTGGTGTGGTGCTCTGCCGCAGAGCTACCACCTTAGAATTATAGTTTCGAATTGACTCTTTGACGTACATCCTTTTAAGATATAAAAGGATGTCTTATAAGATAGAGATAGATTGATAGTTTTTATTGTCTCTCTTTTCGAATTAATGTTACATGGTCAAACAATGGCAGTGGATATAAATTGTATATATCCGCAGGGGATCTTACAATTTTGGTTTGTGTTCCTTAACCTAACTTAGGTCGCTAGATAAACTTAATATTTTATAGCTGTTTGAAAAGAGAACTGGAGTGGGACACAGCTTAATCCCTTTAGAGTCTAGGTTGACGAGAAGGAATCGATCTCTTGTGGACCGGTTTGCACCTTTCTTGTTTACACACGTAATTTTACCTATTCTTAGACTGCGTAGCATGGGATTATTTTGTCCATACCTCGTATATGCTGGACCAGGTTCACCCAGGCCTTGGCCCGCACTATGCAGCTTTGTCTGGATGTCTTATAAGGTGGTCTTGTGTGATGCTCTGCGGCAGAGCACCACATGGGCTTTTCTTTGTCCCCAGCCGGGGTCCAAATCCGGGACCTCTCGCATGGTAGGCAGATGCAACCAGTACTTACTTGTTAAGTCCATCCAGATTGAGGATCCCGATCTCACCGAAGAAGTCTCCAGCCTTCATGGTGGTCAGGACGCGGCCAGCCTCGGAGATCACCTCCAGGATGCCGTCCGCGATTATGAACATCTCACGGGCCACCTCGCCTGGTGATGAGAGGTAAATGTGATGATGACGAAACAGAAGGAGAGAACATTCGAGGGGTGGTGGGCGAGGACCAACCTAATTTTTAAACTTGTAATTTGGCGGCCATTTTGGTGCCATTTTTGTCTTATTTATGGTAGTAACTACTATATTAGAACCTAAGTCATCTACACGCTAAACCATTATTGTTTTTATTTTTATTTTGATCCTGTTGGTACCAAATAATCCGTTTTCTATTCTATTCTATTCTAATTTCCTTGCAATAAATAAATACTTATTGCATTTAGTAAAAGTGTCTGGTGTTCAACACATCCATGAGTAATTATTATTATTATTATTAATACTTTTATTGCACTTACAGTTAAAAATTAAAATATAGTACAATGCGGCGGACTTAATGCTATAAGCATGTATACTTATTAATAATACATTATATAATGTATACTTTATAGCACACGAGATATTGAACAGAACATTTCATAACACGCGTAACATGGCAAAAATGAAATTGGCGGAGGTCAAGTGCCTCCCCTAATATGGCACCATTTAGCCTAAAAAAGACAAGGGTATAACAGCATTGAAGGATCGTGGGAAGAAATCGTGTTTATCTTTTGGATAAAAGGCTGATAAATGCTTTTATCCCTTGTTATTTTCACGACGACTTAAAACTATTGATGGTAAGTAGGTAAGTAAACAGAAACAGATAAATGGTGAAAGGCGTCGTAGCGGTATTACTATTAATAGGGCGGCAGCCACATTCGAGAGATCGATGGTTCGAAGCCCGGCATACACCAATGATTAGATTAAAAGTTTTTATTGTACACCCCATAAAAAAAATTACGAACCTTGCATATCTAACTATTGTCATACAAAATTAGCGATCTTATCGCTAAAAGCGATCTCTTCTAGACAACCTTAGGATGTGTAGACAGAAGGTAGGTAAGTTTACACGAAATATATTGATGGGACATGTACATAAAGTAAGTGATTAAGTTCTAAGTTTAGTTTCATTGAATATATAAATTCAATAAAGTATTTAAGCCCACCAAAAATACAATTATAACAGCAAATATAATAATATACTAATACATACATTATAAATTAATTACCTACCTACATTTGTAAAGCGGTGGTAGCAATTCCACTCGCCAGGAAAACATCGTGAGGAAACCTGAGTATTCACAAGCCTCAGCGATTGAAATTGTAAAATCGCGGTGGGCAAGCGTTGTAATTAAGCCCATACTCTCTCTCCATGAGAGAAGGCCCGTGCCCTACAATGGGACGTAATAGGCTGGATAAAAAAAAGTAAACGAGACGCGTAAATACAAATCAATAAGTAGATAAGCGAAGATTTGTGTCGTAAATATTTTTCAGACACGTTTTCCCCGAATATCTGTATATGCTTGGATTCCCAACGTGAATAGAATACGGATTCAGGTACAGTCATGAAGAAAACAAAAATAATTTTTGATATTTGATTGAAAACATAAAAGTAGTCAAATCGTCGAGGTGCTCATCTCATGTCATGTAAGCACCTTACATAGAAAGACTAGCTTTCGCCCGCGACTCCGTCCGCGTGGACTTTAGTTCAAAATTTTGCAACCCCTTTCACTCCCTTAAGGGTTAAAGTTAGAAAAACGGCGAAACACGTGTTAAATCAATTGTGTTGAAGAGTATTTATTTTAAGTTTCAAGAAAATTAGACAACATTCCTTATACCTCCCATACAAACTTTGGCAACCCTTTTCAGCCCCGTAGGGGTTGACATTCAAAAACTGTGGTCTTATTCCTTGCTTAACATAACATAAACATTTACATACAGGCACATACATTGCTTCTGGCCCCACACTAGGATACCCTGTGTCGTGGGAACCAGAAACAGCGACGTCACAAACATGTAAACATCCAAGACCTGGAGTTTTTTTTTTTTCCTCAGCCGGGGATCGAACCCGGGACCTCTCGCATGGTAAGCAGATGCGCTAACCACTACGGCACAGAGGTCGTCTATGAATAACGCAGACACTCAGGTTTCCTCACGATGTTTTCCATTAACATTACTGAGAGGTAGTGCTTTACAACTGATTAACTGTACATGTCATGTAGGTTTTGTTCAAATAAGTACTTAGTTTTTCACAGAGAAAAGCGGCGAAAGAAGTTAATAATTCTAGTGCCCAATTTTCTTGATAAGTATTACCTAAGTATTGCTACAAATATCCAAAATGTCTCTGATTTATTTTCTAGCACTTTTTTTCTAGCGATTTGTCGTTGAAAGAGTCCGACCAGATTTCGCAGAGCTTAATCATGGTGAGTAGAAAAAGGGTCGGGTCATCGGTTGAACGTCTCTGCTAAAATTTTCGTCCGCCGTCGGAGAAGGTTGGTGATTGAATTGTGGGTCTAACGGTATCGTGTCTGATTATCAAATATATGTGTATAATTGTATATCCACAACCGGGTTTGATTTTTACGTACGTATACGACCCGCCCGTACGCATGACCCTAGTCAGGGTGTATCTTCTATATTAATAATTTCGTACCGGTTTATAGACTCGAACGAAATGCACATCAAATTGAAGAGCGTAAAAAATTAGTCGATCCGAGTCGACAACTCACAGGCGGAAAATTCTAGTATTTTCAATACTATAAAATAATCGGATTATCTAGTATTTTCAATATAAAAATGAAATCATTAATTGCTATAAAATTGCGTTGCTAAGTAAACATGTCAATGCCCTCAATGTCACGTTGGTGTCACGTCGTCAGGTGTTACAGGTGTCACAGGTTTGTATTCTGTTATCGATTGTGACCTACTCGTATATGGTCTAAGTTCTTTGATTTTGAAACAGAGACGTGATAGTTATTTGTGTAAATAAGATTTAAGAGAAATATCTACTGGTGAAAAATCGATACATAGTAAATGAATGATGTCTTGGGCGAAACTGGGTTTTCGTCTAGTAATTGTATATCCATGTCTGTGAAGTCCTTGCCTGGTTACCATAGCACAGGGTATCCTAGTTTAGGACAAGGAAAATTGATTGTGTTTTCTATACGTTATTATTACGCCGAGACAGAGCGAAGACCAACGGAGTGACGTCCAAAGAAATTATTTTACATCTAACCACTTTTTCTGACAAGTGTACTCCACATTATGTCATCGATCCGAACCCCCTGTCACACGAGAGCCTCTCACCCGCTCGTCGCGAGAAAATAACACGTTTATTTCTGTACAGACGTAATAATGTTGAGCCTCACAATACTAAATACGGCGAAAACGAATTAACTTATAACCTGTAGCGAATTCGATATTCTGTTGAATTAACCAAACGAGGTTACACGTCAAGGAATGAACTTGACGCGATTTCACGATCCTGTTAAATAGAAGAGACATTCAGGCTAACTATTCGCATTGGGATAAATATAACATAACATTAATACTCGTATTACATATCTACAGGCACATACATTGCTTCTGGCCACACAATAGGATACCCTGCGTCGTGGGAACCAGAAACAGTGACTTGAGTTTTTTGTCTCCAGCCGGGATTCGAACCCGGGACCTGTCGCATGTTAGGAAGATGCGCTAACCGCTGCGCCACAGAGGTCGTCAAATAATTTGGCCAATAAGACATATGACCTCATTTCCGAAGCCAACATCATCGGATAAACGAAATCCCACGTAATTCGTTGGAACTTTGGAAGAGGATCGAGCGGAGAAGAGAGTATACTCGAGGCTGTCAAGCGGCCAAAGACCAGTTGACCCTAGACATCGCTGGAAGCACGATGTGGGCAACGATCTGTGAGTTCCAGGCGGGCGACGGGCAGGAGATCGCGCAGGACAGAGACAAGTGGCGACTTCTTGTTTCGGAGGTCAAGACCCACTTCGGGTCGCTGAGCCAGAGTAAGACATACGAAGACTCAAAACGATTTTGTATCTCCTGAAGATTCAATCACTAACATTATAATAAATAATTTACGAGCAAGCTAAAAACGATCACATCAGCAGCGATACATTTATGGCGATCTTGAGCAAAGGCCATAATTTGAGCATGAGCCATTGTACTGTAGGTTTATGAAATGGAAGTTCAGTCTTTTTTTTTAAACATTTACATACAGGCACATACATTGCTTGTTGCCCCACACCAGGATACCCTGTGTCATTGTTTTTGAAAGATGTTTTTGTTCTATTCTCTCTATCTCATAAGCTTAAGATGTACGAGTATTAGTTTACTAGCTACTGGTTGACCTAAGTAAATAAATAAATAAAATAATAGTAATAAATAAACTCACGCCCGTTATCCCCGAGGGGGTAGGCAGAGGCACCAATCACTAGAACTGGGCCCACGTTTTCCGATAAATAAATAAATCTCCACATAATCTGTTAATTGTAAAACTAAAAACTTTGAAGTTTATAAAGTAAACATTTTGTTTTAATTATGAATAAAAATATTTGATTTTTAAGTGTAATTACCGTTTTGATTCTGCACGCAAAAAGTATAAGATATTTGAGATATTTCAACAGAGTGATAGGGCCAACATGAAAAACAGGGGCTGAATAAGATAAGATAAGATAAGAATATTCTTTATTGCACATAAGAAACAAGAGACAAATACTACTACTTGAATAATGACTTGTTAAACATTATTGAGGTTGTTTTGCTTGAGTTATATATTTGAACGCCCGTCGACGGCGATATTCAATATCTAAGGGCGTATTAGGCGCGATAACTTCACGTGTTCTTGGCATCACAATTTGGTATCTCAAACAAATGTCAGTCAAGTGGATAACGCCCGGAGTTAAGTAATATCATCTGGGACGTTACTCCGCGGATAATCAGAGAATTTGGGAGACGCTTGTGGTAAAGGTTTCTGCATATTCGGCAGAGTTATTGTGTCATAAGCGTGCGAAGCGTCCAACGAATTGAGGTTCAGGGACGCTATTATGTAACTCCTCCACTATATGGAGTTGTCTAATTTAGCGCACTCCAAACTGCCAAATCTAAATCGTATACCGGTCTACGGTAGACTCATAAAAATGTACATCAAATGAAAGAGCGTAAAAAATAGTCGAGCCTAGTCGATAATACACAGACGGAAAATTATCCTATAATATGATGGCGTTGCCAAGTAAATATGTCAATGTCCTGAATGGCATGTTGGTGTCACGTTGTCATGCGTCACAGGTGTCACAGTTTAGTATTTTGACCTCTAAGGTATATAGTATGGTATTATATTATTATGCTTCTACATTTTACCGGGGCGAAGCCGGGTTTTCGTCTAATATATACATATTTTGACACTTTGGAATTGTCAACTGATTAACTCGATAGAGTGGAAAGTTCCAAGTAAAAGTAAATACAAGGGTAATACAAGGGTTGATGTTGTTTGCACATTCAGTTTCTGTTTTTGTATATTTTGTGGTTCTTGAATGGTTACCGTACACTATCGAATGCTCTTGGCTTTGACCGAAGCAAATTGTTAGTGGCGAATCAACGAGGACGCCATGGGAGCCATTACCTAGAAGTACAAAAATATAGGCTGTTCGATTGGATTCGTGATTATACCTAATAACCCAGCCATCGAATTCAGCCGATGTCATTCGTAATTTAGAATAAAAAAATATGAAATATTTCTCATAATTCATTTAAAACATGTGTCCATGTTAAGCTGTCTTCCCACGGTCCGCGATATCGCGGATGGACGCGGACGGCCGACGACCACGGATAGCCAGTAGCCACGCACCAGGAGAGGCTCTTCCAACTGACCTCTGTCGTCTGTCTGTGCTACCGCGGACCGAGACCCTTCCCACGGTGTGTCGTGCGAGCAGGTCCGCGTCCGTCCGCGATATCGCGGACCGTGGGAAGCCAGCTTTAGGAATACCTAAAGGACATAAAATGATAGAAAAAATGAGCCGGTCCGTCCGGGGGTATCCTTGTTTGGGACTCGGAAAAGTGTTGTGTGTGTGAAAGTGAGATATTTTCACTTTCACTTCACTATTTAGGAATTACTTTTATTAAAAAGGCCCCTATTTGTTATTGTGAATCCCATAGCCATTTTTAGTGTGCATACAATAAAGAATATTCTATCTACCTGTCTATGTAGATCTATTTAATCGTATAATCCAATACGGGTTGACATAATAATAATAATGCCGCCTTACCTTTCCGACAAATAGAATCCCCTGGCGTGAAGATGTAAGCCTTCATCTTCAGCACCAGGTCGTGAAGGAATTCCGGCTGACACTCCTGGAATATCGTCACCTGAAATTGGGAGAGTCTGGTGTTAACGAGCTCATCATTGTCAGATAAAAACGAAGCAATAGGGTACTTGCAACTTACAAACTTGATTTGCAATAGAAAAATGTGATTTTTTTATTCGGAGTAGTGCAAAAGCTGTCACTTAATGTTACTAGCTAAACATGTGTCCTTTTCAAGCAAGGTTTGGAGGATGCTAAGACAAATAATGCTAATTATTTGTTTATCAGTCTTTTTACGTCCACTACCGGACAAAGGCATATTTAATTTTGTATCATCAAGGTATCTGCTAATATTACTAGGTTTCTCTAAACTGTTTTTAACCATAAACAGCAGATCATTTACATATACTTAGGAGGAATGAGAACGGCCCCAAAATTGTATCTGTAGTAATTTTGTCTCAGTAATCAAAAGAGGAGGGCTATGTCCAGCAGTGGACTAATATAGCCTGATGATGATGATGATGATGAATTAAAAGATGGACAGATGATCTTATCGTGAGAGCAGGAAGACGCTGGATGCAAGCCGCTTCCAACCGGTCATTTTGGAAATCCACGGAGAAGGCCTATGTCCAGCAGTGGACTTCTTGTGGCTGAATGATGATGATGATGAATTAAAAGTTAAATGGAAATATAAATATTTTTATTGGGAAATACAATTTAGAAATACAGTTTACAAGTGTCGTCCCTTATCTAAGTGTTAAAGTTAAGTTAAAATTAGTACTACACGATGTACCGGACAAAAAGTAGAACAAAGAGTTACAGGTCTTATAGAAAGCAAAAACAGAAAAACTTGCTAGAGCTTACTAAGACCAAGGAGAATTAAAATTCTCCTTGCTAAGACATTTCAAAATGACAATCAATGGAGCGCTAACTTTTTTACCTTTTTTAACACACTGAGGTTGACGTGGAGCGCCAGTTCCGTCTTCAGTTTGTCAGGAAGCAGCCCGAGCGCCGTGTTGATGTCCCCCCCGCCCTGGATCCGGCCCCTGGACCACGAGTAGTCGTACCAGCGCAGGACGCGCCGCTTCATACCGCCCGGCACCTGCGGAGAGGAGTAGCTGTACATACTCTAGGCCTTGGCCGGGAACTCACGCCTATACCCAAGAGGGGTAGGCAGAGAGGGGTACGCTACGATGCTGACACATCTCTTTGGCTCCATCAACATATACAGTCGATAGCAAGTCAACCTCCCGTCGATATCAAATGAATCATTTCAGAGCTTCAAATAAATCCTAGAAGTGTTTTATTTCAATTCTTGTTACTTTCTGTTTGTTAGGATCGCGAAGAGTAGTACAATGTCCGGCAGATAACTTAAATCCACATAGTTGGGATGATGAGTTTGGGATGGACACGTAAGAGCAATGTAAAAAAAATATATGAAAAAACTTTATTTAACTGCCACACAAAATGTAACTTTGTTGTTGTTGTCACAATAAAAAAAAACATTATTATAACCTTAAATAACTTTGCTTAGAATGTAACATAATAGGTCGAATCAAAAAGAGATATGAACTTGTTAATGCTTTTTTTAACAATTTAATAATAATAACTTTGGCCGGGAGAGCCGATCAGCACCATATTCCGGAACGCAATGGCCTCCCGCCGCCAGTGTGCGACGTGAAGCCATTTGCAAACCCCTCTTTAGTTTCCGTTTCCTTTCACAACTACCCTTCAATATTTTTACTATTTAATGCTTGTCAATGTAATATTTACATACCCCACGATTCACGATTCTCTAATTAAATGGTGACGGATGGGACTATTCTTATGATGAAACTTACTTAAATTTACGTATTTACGTATAAAGTTAAACATATTTCAAGGAAATCATGACATTAAATATTTCACCAAACTGAAGTACGCAGAGTTCCAGTCACATTCCGCGCCCCTCCAGTAATACCGGAAACACGTCCATGACAAGCCAAAGTGTTATTTGATCATTTATTTTGTTCGGCAATATATCTTTCTACCTTTCCGAGATACAAATGTGATGTTTGTTTGAATGTAAGTGGGTAAGTATGTGGAGCTCGTGATCCGAACTTGCCTATCGAATTACTTGCCAGCAATATATTTTGGTAACGTTTTTTGTCCTTCTTTGGGACACGACGACCTTTCCTTTGATATTATAAAATCACGGGTAAAGTAGGTAAGTAAACAAGTGAAATTGGAGTGATCATCTCCTATATTTCTCTCACCAAATGTGGAGTTTCGTTGTTAGTTTCTTCTCTGCCAATAAAATTGGCACATAGACTAAGCTCCGCAGCATATGCCGTGAAAAGAATCCGAGAACTTACTGACGTTGCAACTGCTAGGCTTGTTTATTTTAGTTACTTCCATAGTATTATGTCCTATGGTATAATACTATGGGGCCGGGCAGCAGACATTGAGACTATCTTCATCTTGCAGAAGAGAGCGATCCGATTTATTTACAAGCTAGGTAGTAGGGACTCGCTAAGAGATTTTTTCAAAGAAACTAACATCTTAACAGTTGCAAGCCAATACATTTATGAAAATATTATGTACGTTCGGAAAAATATTAAGGACTTCGAAACTCTTGGTAGCCATCATAACGTTAATACTAGGAATAAACATAAATTGTCATTTCCACGATTTAGACTTGCAAAAGTTAATACTTCCTTTATGGGGCACTGTATAAGGTTCTACAACAAGATACCCCAAGATATATTAGAGTTACCCCCAACGCGATTTAAGAATTGTTTTAAGCACACTCTTTGCAAAAAAGCTTATTATAAAATCAACGATTATTTAGAAGACAAGGACGTATGGCATTAAATAGTAGTTTAATATTAAATTAAATCAGAGGATAAATGTGTCTAGTGTTCAACACATCCAAGATATTATTTTGTATGTTTTATTTGTATTAGCTTTAAGGTGATTTGAGAAAAGATGGTCAGAGTGGAGTTTTTTTTTCGCTGCCTTTTTCTCCACTACAGACGGCCCCAAGGCAGCGGCTAACGTTATACATAACTGTATGTACATTGACATTCAACAAGCAGAATGTAAATTCTTTACGTTGAAATAAATTCTTGATTCTGATTCTGATTCTGATTCTGTGTAATCTATTAATTGTGAAACTAACAACTTTGAAGAGAGCTATCCGATTTATTTACAAGCTATGCAAGCTAAATATTATGTACGTTAGGAAAAATATTAAAGACTTCGAAACACTTGGTAGTCATCATCTAATCTCTTTAAACGAGCAATTCTTGTATATATGTATATTTATATATAATCAGAATCTCGAAAACGGCTCCAGCGATTCTCACGAAATTTTGTAGGCAGATGCTTTCGGGGGCGTTTAATTGATCTAACTAGGTTAAATTTTTAGAAAACGTTGTTTTATCCGTGTTTTAAGGCAATTGAAATTTGCTATAATAACATACAGAGGTAAATTTCGCGTCTATCTGCAAGGTTGGGATAGTCCTGACGGGAAAACGGGCGACCCGTTTCGGGCCGATTTCAAGAGACCCGGTTCGAGTCATGTTTTTTTTTTCCAAGTTCCTTTTTTTGTTGGAAAAGGATTATTTTAATTTTATATTACATATTTTATATTACAAAAAAAGTACCGAGCAAAGGTCGGTCACCCAGGTACTAACGTTAATACTAGGAATAAACATAAATTGTCATTTCTACGATTTAGACTTGCAAAAGTTAATACTTCCTTTATGGGGCACTGTATAAGGTTCTACAACAAGATACCCCAAGATATTTTTATTTATTTTTTATTTTATTTTATTTTGGCAACGAACAGTCATTACAAGTAAACTTAAATAGGTAACAATAACAAAGATGAATAGACCTATAGTGCCGAAAATTTACAAAAATGATATGCTCTGGTGTACAATGAAAAAAAAATATATATATATTTTATATATATATATATATATATATATACATATATAAAAAACTTTAAATATGTATATATATGTATATATATGACTTAACTTGAAAACTTTAAAGCCGCTGTTTTAAAGTTTTTTAAATTTGTTCCCTTTTAGGTACATAATAAGCAAATAATTCTTATAAGGTTAATTTATGTAATAGTTTACGTCTTAAGTCACTTTTAAATTTACTTAGAGATGTACAAAAAAAGATATATTAGAGTTACCTCCAACGTGATTCAAGAATTGTGTTAAGCACACTCTTTGCAAAAAAGGTTATTATAAAATCAACGATTATTTAGTAAACTTAAATAGGTAACAATAACAAAGATGAATAGACCTATAGTGCCGAAAATTTACAAAAATGATATGCTCTGGTGTACCATGAAAAATATATATACATATATATACATATATAAAAAACTTTAAATATGTATATATATGACTTAACTCTAAAACTTTAAAGCCGCTGTTTTAAAGTTTTTTAAATTTGTTCCCTTTTAGGTACATAATAAGCAAATAATTCTTATAAGGTTAATTTATGTAATAGTTTACGTCTTAAGTCACTTTTAAATTTACTTAGAGATGTACAAAAAAAGATATATTAGAGTTACCTCCAACGTGATTCAAGAATTGTGTTAAGCACACTCTTTGCAAAAAAGGTTATTATAAAATCAACGATTATTTAGAAGTATCAAGAACAACACGATTCACTTCACAGATCTCACTTTTACCTCGCTGTATTATGACGAACAACTCAATTCACTTCACAAATCTCACATCACTGTATAATCACTTCACAATTTAACTTTTAATATAAGTTATAAATATAAATTCTTAAATCGGGCAGAGCTACCGCCTGATCACAGCGCCAGAACAAGACTCTTGAATCGGGCAGAGCTTCCGCCTGATCACAGCGCTAGAACAAGACTCTTAAAACGGGCAAAGCTTCCGCCCGATCACAGCGCTAGAACAAGACTGCCGGTTTATCGTCGAGCCCTCCCTTTTATAGACTAAAGGCGAGCGCATGGAACTAGGCGCCATTTTCTGACAAATCCGTTAAAATGTAATTCTTTTCAAAATCGCCAAAATGAACTGTAAAAAATGATATTAAATACTTCTTATAAAAATTTACAAGTTGTTCTAAAATAATGTTTTAATGTTAAATTAAATAGAACCTTTGCCACAAATTTATCAAAATCATGACAGAAGACAAGGACGTTTGGCAATAAATAGTAGTTTAGTATAAAATTTAATCAGACGTTAAACGTGTCTAGTGTTCAACACATCCAAGAGTTTTTTTTTAAGTTTGTAATTTAGGCTAAAACTGTTTTGAAAAGAATAAATGTGGAGTTTCTTTGTTATTACCTTTTAAGAATAGTACCTGGGTGACCGAGCTTTGCTCGGTACTTTTTTTGTAATATAAAATATGTAATATAAAATAAAAATAATCCTTTTCAACAAAAAAAGAACTTGGAAAAAAAACATCATGACTCGAACCGGGTCTCTCAAATCGGCCCGAAACGGTCGCCCGTTTTCCCGTCAGAACTATCCCAACCTTGCAGATGGATGCGAAAATTACCTCTGTATGTTATCATAGCAAATTTCAATTGCCTTAAAACACGGATAAAACAACGTTTTCTATAAATGTAACCTAGTTAGATCAATTGAATGCCCCTGAAAGCATCTGCCTACAAAATTTCGTGAAAATCGTTGGAGCCGTTTCAGAGATTCTGATTATATATAAATATATATACAAGAATTGCTCGTTTAAAGAGATTAGATTAAATGATGTTTGACTTTGCAAGTATTGATTGCACTCATGGATCTTGAGATTCTTGGTATACGAACACTCATACCTAATTTGTATTAGCTTTAAGATGATTTGAGAAAAGATGGTCAGAGTGGAGTTTTTTTTCGCTGCCTTTTTCTCCACTACAGATGGCCCCAAGGCAGCGGCTAACATTATACATAACTGTATGTACATTGACATTCAACAAGCAGAATGTAAATTCTTTACGTTGAAATAAATTTTTGATTTCTGATTTCTGATGACGTTTAGTTACTTACATTAATAACGGATAACGGGCGTGAGTTTATTTATTTTAATTTTTGTTTTTAGAGGTGTCAAATGTGTGAATAAGGTGTGAATAACATAAACACTTACACAATGTATGTTCCTGTAGGCACATACATTGCTATGTAATGTACACATTCTTACATAAGCTCACATCTGTATCCAAGAGGGGTAGACAGAGACCAGGGACTGCCACTTGCCACGATCCTGACAGATTTCTTTTCATCATTCAATAGTCGTTGCATGCACGCACGCCGGTTACGGGTACCTTTTATCTTTTCATCATTCAATAGTCGTTGCATGCACGCACGGCGGTTACGGGTACCTTTTATCTTTTCATCATTTAATAGTCGTTGCATGCACGCACGCCGGTTACGGGTACCTTTTATCTTTTCATCATTCAATAGTCGTTGCATGCACGCACGCCGGTTACGGGTACCTTTTATCTTGCCTAATTATTTAATATTCCCCATTCGTGCGAAGGTTTTGGTTTGGCTTTGGTGGCGTTCTAATGGCAAGTAAAATATCGTGATGAAACCGTAATCAGAATCAGAATAAAATTTATTATTTGTCGTTTCTTAGCCTATATTTACATAAGCGCCCGGGCCAGGGACGTTCAAAGAAAGAAGTACCTATGCGTCCTTTCGGATCTTAGCTTCTTGTTATGTCATGTGTTTCTTAGCCAAAACTTGGGGCCATTTTTAACTTAGCAATTTTGAACCTTGTAAGCACTATACATTATTAACATTATAAAATACGAAACCGTAAGATGATAACTAAAAATAACTTACTTCCACACAATATAATCACTTGACCTGGTCCCAAAGTAGGATACCCTGTGCTATGGTAACCAGGCAAGGACATTTTAAACGTGGTAAAACCCCCAAACTGAGGCCATTTGTACAAATGTACGGGGGCCCCACGTGGGAATCGAACCTACGACCTTTGTCTTGGTAGCTAAGCGCCTTAACGGCTAGACCAACAAGGCAGTCAAATGTGTGAAGGTGACACGGTGAGATGGCAAAAATGTAAAATAAGATTTATTGAGCCGAGTCTTGAGCTTCTTAGGTAGATAGATACTCGTACTAACTTATGTAGATTTAACGTGATTTGGGAAGAGAGGGTCAAAGTGGAGGTTTTTTGAAAATAAAGCAAACGTAAACCTCGAGAATCGCTCGTAGCCTCGGCTGCCTGAGTGATCTTAAACGATCACTAAAGTTAAGCAACATACGGCGCGTTCAGTCCATGGATGGGTCACCGTCTATGACTAACGCTAGTGGCATTTTTCCGAGCGGTTCCGTGCTTCGCAAGGCACGTTAAGCAGTTGGTGCCGGCTGCCGTCGATGGATGGCAGTCGTTAAGCCAAGTCAGAGGCCTTAGGGCGGCTTGAAAACTTCTGACAGTAAGACAAGCCACTAGTATTACAAACCCTCCACCAATCCGGACCTGGCACCCGTGGTGGAGTATGATCTATACCTTCCTCAGGGAAGAGACCCGTGCCCCTCGGTGGGGACATAATGGGTTGATGATGAGAAACCTTGCCTTAGGAACAACCTGTGTCTCCAACTAAGACATAGATAATCTGATTACGTAAAAGCGCAGCGCTAACTCCTTTTTGCCGGAAGCAGTAACTCTCAATCACCTACTAGAGTAAGCGCACCGGTTTAAGATCCTATAAACACGGAGTTAAAGTAACTATGCTAGTAAACTCCACAAAAAACACACGTGTCCTGCTAGTAAAGTTTGCAGACTGGAATGAAGAGCTTATTCCGCGCTCGCATCGGTTTTATAGGTTTGAGGAGCACTTTTCAGCGTGTCTTTTACACATCAGTTATTTCATCGACATGAAGTGTTTTTCTACACTTGGTGACCGAGAAAAAAGTTTCCACGAACATGCTTGGAAATTGTAGCATTATTTTGACAACCTTTTTCGAGGTAAATTGAAATTGCTGTACTGGCCAAATACGTGCGTGATCGCATTCTATTTGGCTGGCAAAAGAAAAAAGGAAATTCATATCTGTCGTGTTTTAGCGGCCAAATAGATTACATAATCTTATTTATGAATGGTGGTGTGGCCAAAATATTATCAATATGATTACTTGACCACTGGCGGTTAGCGTTATGCGCCCGAAGGCTTTTTTATGCGGTATGAATTTAAGTGGACTGTATTTTTTATTTAATTTAATCGCTAGGAACGCCGATTATGGTATATCGATGCAATTAGAGCAATTATAGGATGGGCAAAGGAAATCCACGCACCTTCAAAAATCCGGTAACTCCTCTTCCTCTTCTCTTCAGTCTTCGGCCCTTGGCTGCGCGGATCGATCACCCAATCGCTCCAAAAATGCACAATTCAATAGTTGTCTAAAAGTTCACGACACTAGTATTTTTAATAGTTTTTATAATATATTTTCACGCACTCGCGGATATCACCGGTGGAAAGTATTTCACATCGGGGCGTACAGCAGTACATCAAATTTGCGACTGTTCGAAGGGCACCGATGACACGTTGCGTAGGTGCATTGTGGAAGGACTAAGGAGTTATGTGGGGGTGAAGGAGATAGGAAATCGCTCAATTAGCGTCTAATACCATGTGAAAGAAAAGGACAACTAAATGAACTAGAAAAATGCCTTCAAATCTGTTGAATACGCATTATGGCGGTAACATCACCCCCGGCCTTAAAGGGCTGCCTTTAAGAAGCTAAGAATTATGTAGAGAAAAGTGCGGGTTAAATATAATATTATATGCGGGATAAATGTAATATTGTAAGCGGTTATATGTCGTAAGCGGTTAAGATAAATATAAATTTAGCGGTTTAATAAAGTGTGTAACATAAATAAATGTTATAAAAGCGTTGCACGAAGTAGCAAACTATTGAGTAGGTATGGGGCATAATTTAACTACTGGTCGAAGGTAGCTCCCCTTCGAAGTCTTTACAGTGACAACTCGCGTAGCGCCGTCCTTAGACGGATAAACCTTTTCCACGATGCCTAAAGGCCAAGCAAAGGGTGGAACAATGTCAGTTTTAATGATAACTAACGTTCCCTCCTGTATTGGAACAGAAGGAACGTTCCACTTCGCTCGCACCTGAACTGATGCAGATATTCAGCACGCCAACGCTTCCAAAATGACTGCACCATGCCTTCTATTAAGTTATGTCTGTCCAACAAATCTATTGGTGTAACTCTAGGCGCAGGAAGCGATGACAGTGGCGCGGTATGTAAAAAGTGCGCAGGAGTAAGAGCTGAAGGCTCGGCGGGGTCACTACTATTTTTGACTAGCGGGCGGGAGTTGACGAGAGCCTCTATCTCAGTGAGAATTGTGAGAAGCTCCTCATACGATACAATTTGTTGTCCGATGACCTTGAACAAATGGGTTTTAATTATTTTCACCATACTCTCCCAACAACCTCCCCAGTGAGGAGAAGCGGGCGGAATAAATTTCCACTCTATACGATTTTCAGCAAACTTTTCTTCCAGGTGCGGGCGTAATTCGTCTAAGAATTTATACAAGTCGCGGAGATATGAGCGTGCCCCTACGAAACAAGTTCCGTTATCCGAATACATGCACTTAATGGGTCTTCGTCTGGAAAGAAATCGCTTGAACGCATTCAGAAAACTAACTGTGCTCAAATCTGTCGCAATCTCGATGTGCGTTGCGCGTGTCGTAAGACATGTGAAGATGCATAACCAAGCTTTACGGCTCCTTATCCCCCGACCACGAGTGGGGGTGTACTGAAGAGGCCCTGCGTAGTCACACCCGACATGCGTGAAAGCTTTGTCGACTTGGTTAACGCGCTGTCTAAGCGCATCCGACATAAGCGGAGATAACGGACGTGGTTTCGATTTAAAACACACGTTGCATTTATGAATGCGATAGCGTATAATGCGTCTTGCAGCTAGGATCCAGAATCTGCTTCTCAATAAAGACATCAGGTGTTCTGGTCCAGCATGCAAGTGCTTGCGGTGATAGTGATCAACTATCAAATCTATGACTTGATCGCGACGCGGAAGAATGCAAGGATGCTTAAAAGCGTAATCCTCTGCGGAATTTGACAAGCGACCTCCAACACGGATTAAACCGTTATTATCTAGGAATGGTCTTAGCTTATTTAAAGCGGGTGAACAAAGTTCATTTTTAATTAAGTTTGATTTATCATGCGGGAAATGAACATCTTGCACCGCGAGTATTAATTTATTTTCTGCAAACTCTAGTTCTGCGGCGGTTATAGAATTACCACGGGGTAATATTTTAATGAAGCGGTAAACATATACGATCGCGCGTAATAGTTTAGAGTACGACGAAAATCTCAGCTGGTGAACCACGCGTAATGCGTGGAATGGACTACATTTTAGTCCGAAACAAACGCGGTTAAATTCGTATACAGTAACTGGATCCTCCGTACTGAACCGATACAAAATTCTCTGATACCTACGATCAGGTTCGCGGACTCCAATTTGGAGAAACATCTGACGACAATCAGCGGAAAGCGTTATCTCAAATAAGCGGAATTGAGTAAGGATACTAAACAAGTCTCCTTGTAAGTTAGCACCTGCGTAAAGAAGATCGTTAAGTGAGTGACCTGAGGAAGACTTGCAACTGGCGTCCAAAACACAGCGAAGCTTGGTCGACTTTTTGTCTTCACGAAACACACCGTGATGTGGAATCGTATATGAAGGTTGAGTGACGTCATCAGTATTCATATCAATAGGACTTAAGTAGCCCTTATCTAAATAGTCGCGTATTACGTCATTATACGCGGCGCGGGTCTTGAGCGAAGCGTCTAGCTTTCGTTCTAAACATTTAAGGCGACTAAGCGCAGCAGAATACGAATCACCCAACAAACACACGTCATCACGAAACGGTAATGCTACTACATACCTACCAGTCACGAACGGTAGTAGCACGAAAAAATTGTTTACACTCAAAATCATCGGGACTCTGAGCGGGCGGCGCGGTTACCTCTTCAATTTCCCAAAATCGCTTGAAGAGTGTGTCCATCGAGTCGTGAACAACGGAACAACATACAGTTGATAAATTATTGTGAACGATCTGTGACGTAGGCGCAGAACCCATAATCACAAATCCTAGCACGGTTTGAATGGCGGGCGGTATATTACTATAACTGCTATGTACCACTCCGGGCAGCAGCAGATGCGAAAAAGTCGAAGCTCCGACCAAGCAGTCGACTGGTCCAGGGGTTGCGAAATCCTGGTCGGCGAGCGGGAGTGATTCGAGATGAATAAACGCAGCCTTATCAACTGCGGCCGACGGCAGGTTATCGCTTATGCGGTCAATAACAAGCGAATCGAGATCAAAATTAATATTTGAATTAAATCGCGAGCTTATATTAAGGGTAATTGAACCCCTTACGTGTTTCTCTGAACCCCCGACTCCTCTAACAACCGTGTGAGAAGGCGTCAACCTATGCAACAATCCGAGGCGTTCACAACATTCATGTGTCACGAAATTACTTTGCGATGCGCTATCGAGTAAACAGCGAATAATATGCGGTCTATTATCAGCATCGAATACTATCGCCTGAGCTGTGGCTAGCAGTACCGTTGCAGAGACAGCTACTCGTTGCGGCTTATCAGTCGGTGTCTCAACGCGCACGGGAAGCGACGCGGCAATAGATGTAGTACATAGCGAGAGGTCGCTGCATTGCACTAACTGAGACTCGACCGCGGTAGCGAGGGGCGCTTTAGGCGCAGCGGTTGTATGCGAGGTTGCCGGAGGAAGGGTAGCGGGTTCAGAAGGCGGCTTATTATTATTAAAATGGAGTTTCAGATGGTGGTTACCAGAACATATACGACATTTGACCTTAGATGCACACTGAGCCGTCTTGTGAGATTTACTCGTGCAATTCACACAAGCGTTATTTTTCTTTATAAATTTAAACCTTTCAGTAGGTGTAAGTTTTTCAAATGCGGTACATTTATAGTAGTGATTATGAGGCGCTAAATTACACAGAGGGCACTTTTCGGAAGTCGAGCAAGTGACGTAAGACTGTGGATTTGGCGGACGATTAGTTCTAGCAGAAGGCTTATTAGAACCAAACTTCGTACTATTATTCTGAACAGTGGCGGTTTGCGTGCTCTCAAATATACTACATTGTTTCTTAATAAATTCGATAAATCGGTCAAGAGTGGGCAACTTCGTATCACGACAATACATTTCAAACGCACGTTTAGTTTCCGTGTCGAACTTTTGCGTTGCTATGTGCAGCAGTACAAAATCCAACAGGTCATCAATTTTTAACGCTTTAAGTGAACTGATAGCGACAACAAATCTATCTATAAACATCTGATAGTTAGTCGTAGACGGAGGACCATTCAACTTAAGACCGAGTGCCTCATTTAAATAGGTGAGTCCTAACTTTCTAACATCTTGATATTTATCGAGAAGTGTCTGGTATATCGCTTCATAATTTTCAGCGCTCGGAATAATACCAGCAAATGAGCACTGGGCGGTTGCTGACAATTTACCTAATAAATAATATAATTTATCAGAGTTTGTTAACGACGAGTTTTGGTGCACTGTGGCATGAAAACTAGCGTAAAATAGCGGCCAATTTTTGATATCACCATCAAAAGACACCAGTTCAATATTTGGAAGCTTAGGTTTAGCTTTAGCGGGCGAAGAGGACCGATTAGACGCGGGCGGGTGAATGAACTTCGACATGACCTGCTTGATATAACAATATAGATCTTCGAAGGAGGCATAACCTTGATACGAGGGAGTCGCTTCCGAGTCGAACTCGAGGAGTGCTTCGTTGTAGCTATCGAGGATTTGGTGGAAACTGGCACGTATGTCCTCGATGGTTACACATGAACCAAGAAACGACTCTCGAGCTTCTACCGAAACATGAGTACCTTTATCCAAGTCTTTAGCTTGATTATAAATAGCGTTAATTCGTTCATACAACGCATTTCGCTTAGCCTGTAGAATTGTCAAACGCGGGCTCTTCGGGCTACTTGAAGCGGCTGCCATATTGTCACGCGGCATCGTAAATTATTTTAATGCAAGAAAATATTACGTAGCGTAAATATTTACTTAGAAAGTTATACGTTAAGCGGGAAAATAAAGCGGGTATGATAACTGACTATACCAACATTAAAATTATATGATATGGCATAGGCAGTACGTAAACAAAATATATTATGTTACAAATGAGTACGTGAATATAAATAATATACTTATAAATGTGTGTACCTAAGGGGCGGGAAAGTAATTATAATATTTCTCAAAGGCAAACACTTATAAGAGCGGAGCGGGTCAATTAGAAACAATATAGTGCCGAAACTTTTATAAAAGCGGGTAGGCATAGACTTCGCGACGTTACTCGTTACGTAACGTGGTGAGGTGGAATTCAATTTAGAAAAAGTGAATCTCGTATTTATACCGAGAAATTATAGGACACTAATGAAATTTCAATATATCCGGCTCGAAGGACCAAAAAATGGTGTGGCCAAAATATTATCAATATGATTACTTGACCACTGGCGGTTAGCGTTATGCGCCCGAAGGCTTTTTTATGCGGTATGAATTTAAGTGGACTGTATTTTTTATTTAATTTAATCGCTAGGAACGCCGATTATGGTATATCGATGCAATTAGAGCAATTATAGGATGGGCAAAGGAAATCCACGCACCTTCAAAAATCCGGTAACTCCTCTTCCTCTTCTCTTCAGTCTTCGGCCCTTGGCTGCGCGGATCGATCACCCAATCGCTCCAAAAATGCACAATTCAATAGTTGTCTAAAAGTTCACGACACTAGTATTTTTAATAGTTTTTATAATATATTTTCACGCACTCGCGGATATCACCGGTGGAAAGTATTTCACATCGGGGCGTACAGCAGTACATCAAATTTGCGACTGTTCGAAGGGCACCGATGACACGTTGCGTAGGTGCATTGTGGAAGGACTAAGGAGTTATGTGGGGGTGAAGGAGATAGGAAATCGCTCAATTAGCGTCTAATACCATGTGAAAGAAAAGGACAACTAAATGAACTAGAAAAATGCCTTCAAATCTGTTGAATACGCATTATGGCGGTAACAAATGGAACGATCTTTTACTCTGAAACGTGGAAACCAAGGAGGTAAAGGTAAATGAGGTTATCAAAGGCTTATTGTTTTTTTTTAATTCGTAATTTTTGAACTGATCTGCAAATAGAAAACTTTTTATTGAAATAAACAACCAATGGATACTTCAACGCAGGAATATAACATTGTTATCCGAGGTTAATACTGTGCTTTTCATTATTAATATTATTAATCACATTAGGAAAACGAAAACCGAATGTTTTCGTTTTAGGCCCGCCTTAGGATTTTTAATATTTATTGTTACAGCGGCAACAGAAATTTTGAAAATTTCAAACTATTTAACTATCACGGTTCATGAGATACAACCTGGTGACAGACGGACAGCGGAGTCTCAGTAATAATAGGGTCCGTTTTACCCTTTGGCTACGGAGCCCTAAAAATGAAATGTTTACCCACCTTATGGTGCCGCATGTATGTCTTGGCTCCGTCAAGCAGGCGCTCGAACTCCAGCCGGTTAGCGTTCCGGTTAGTGATGACGTTGCCCACTTGACCCACTATCGTGGCGAAGATGAACACGCCGATCAGGTACGACACTATCGTGAATACGTATCTGAGGAGGGAATTGCTGTTAGTGGCGGTAATAACAGTGCATGAGGTGTTGGCTCAAAACCGTCAACACGTCATACAGGGAAAGAACGCAAGACCTTAAAAACGTTTCTGCAGTTACGACAAGAGTTAATTTTTTTTTTTTAAAGCTGTTAATTTGTACGAAAAAAAACTCGCTTATTTTTGGAGTACATACATCTTTTAATTAATTAAATAGAAGGAACGGTTTTAAGATTTTGCGTAATATAATTTTATTATGTTTTATTTGATATTTTCAAAATAGAGTTGCTGCGAAATGAATATAGGTCTAAATAAAGTTTTGATAAAATGATGAGACAAAAAAAACGAAATTATTGTAACAATTTCAAAGATCTTAAACAGCGGAGAAGTTGCGGTTAGGTTTCTAAGCGTAAATAAAAAGAAAACAAAAGAAAAAAAAATGGTGCAAAGTTTTCGAACAGTTGCATTATTAATCTATTTAATTATTAAGAACACACTGTGGATGGTGATGATCAAAACAAATGCAAACGAGTCCAAGATGGCGTCAACAAAATGGCGGTAACAATCAATGAAGGCTGTTCGAAAACCTTTTTGGCTGAAAAACTTCCGTAGAATTTTTTCGACAAAGAAAAATACGGAAAATAAAAACGGAAAACAAGTTGATGGTGAAAGTAAAATTACATTTGATAGAGCGGGTTGTACCTAAGCGTTTTAGCTGGAACAGCCTCCAAATTTCTGCCGCCACCATTTTGCGAAAGTGATGTTAGAGGTTAAGCGAAACACACACTACGGTCATGAGCAACGCCGACAGAGCCCCTCTATTCATCATTGGTCATCCAAACACTTCCAATAGCTGAGTTCACACACAAATGATAACTCCACGCGCCGCGCTTTTGCTTCAACGTAAAATGTAAATCGCGTCAACATGTTGATTTTTGGTAGTCAAAGAATTTCACGCTTGCTTCTATAAGTTGTTGGTTTGTTCAAATGAAACTTTGAGTATATTATCATAGAAGTCGTAATAAACACAGCACAACGTAGAAAAAAAAATGGTTCCAAAACGTATACACAATTACTGTATTTATAGTCACACTACTGGATTTATGCGTTCAAATATTTGGCGAAAATGGCATGCATATTTATTTTGAAGTAAATTTAGGATAAAATAACTTTTCTAACACATTTCATGACACACTTAAGACAAAATATTAAAACAGTATCTCGTATACTGTCATCCCAGAGATGGAGAAAAATACCAAATCAGAACCTTGTGCATACAAAAAGCGATGGTTTCCAGGGCTTGAGGTGAGGTGCCGCGTCAAGCAATCACTTGTGTCTGAACGTAGCTAATAAGGCTCAACCGTTGATCATGACCTAGTCCGTCCCGTAAGATAAAGTTACGTTGCGTCAGCGTTTTAGTCAGATCATGATTGCTTTGTTATTTTGTTGCGATAAAAGTAACGCGTTCCTGTGAAATATTAGTGAAGAAATGTGATAGGGCGGCAGCGCAAATAAATAAATCTCCTATCAAGTTTTTTGTAGATAAGAAATAAAAAGGATAGCCCGAAGTTTATTCTTAAAAAAAAGTATTGTACAAACTAAAGTGAGCAATAAGAAACTAATATACATTACTAATGTATTTGTTTGTTTTTCTAGTGTGTACAATAAAGAGTTTTTATCTAGCTATTGTCAACTTTGACCTCAAAATAAAGTATGGAAACGGTAGAATTCTTTAGGGCTAGTGTCAAGTGAAGCATGGAGTCTCGCTCGCATAATTGAACATTTTTAATTATTGTAATGAAATAAGTGAACGCTTGATAAATGTGGTCTAACGGCCTTACTTATAAATAAGTTATAAGTAAGTCTGAATAACTATTTGACGTATATCAATTTATATTGGTTTAATGGCATTTAGCGTACAAATAACCAGTTTGTCAGACCTCGCATAACGGCTATATACACATCTCATAACCTTTATTAGTAAGGCCGCATAGGTTTGATGCCTTATTACATTATGGATATTCGAAATAACTGAAAACTAGGAAACGAATAGGTTGTCAAGGATAATCGTTGTTCCATAAGATAAAACGTCCTGCTACGCCGTAGTGGAGTGCTACGCCGTAGTCGCGAGCTACGTTGGTGCTACGTGGCTTACATCTGTTGGTTTTATAATATTCGAGAACTTATTAGATAGATAGATCGTTCATTCATGACAACAATCATAAAGTGCAATATGCAATACGCTTATATCCGGGGCTGAAAACGAGTCACTTTGATATCGCAAACTGTAAAATAAATCTAGAAATACAGATACATTTCAAATCACCTTAAATATAGACAAAGTACCTCCTTATGTTTTCATTGTATACGATAAAAAATAAGATTTCCTTGTCGCTCGCGCCGCGGTGCGGAAATCGAGAGTCAAACCCAATCGATAATCCATCATGGCGAGTTATCTTCTGCATCCCTTATTTCCGATTCGTGAAGCGTTTTTAAGGAGCCCCCTGCGTAGAAAACATTTATGTTGCTATAGGTCTTTTCTCAAGCTGTGAGCTTGAGCTAAAACGTCTAATTTAAACAGGAACTTGTTTGAATAACACTACCGCTTTGCCGCTTTGACAAATAATTACAATGAGATTTATATTGCTCTTTCGTACACTTAACATAACATAACATAACATTTACATACAGACACATACATTGTTTTTGGCCCCACACTAGGATACCCTGTGTCGTGGGTACCAGAAACAGCGACGTCACAAACATGTAAACATCCAAGACCTGGGTTTCTTTTTTTTTTCCCAGCCGGGATTCGAACCTGGGACCTCTCACATTGTAGGCAGATGCGCTAACCACTGCGCCACTGAGGTCGTCATCTACATTGGGACGTTATTTGTTTAATGGGTAGGTATTTAACCATTAAACAAATGTCTAACAAACAAACCTTAGTATTTAAGTTTTTTATGTATATTTGCAGTACTCAAGAATGAAGTTTCTATCTATCTGTCAACCAATGTACGCGTAGGTTTAGATATTTTCTCGACAAAAGTCCTACACAATGTTTGGCATTTTGTTCAATTATTAAAGGATTATATTTCAAATACGTTTTAAGTTACAGATAAACCGACTAAAAAGGTAACATTATAATTAAATAGTTGCTTATTGAAGGTGACCTAGAGAGTGTCTTCATCATCATCATCATCAGGCTATACTCGTCTACTGCTGAATGTCTAAGTCACCAAATATCATGAGGCATGCGGTAAGTGCATATAAAATGGTCGCTTTTTCGTACACCGCCAGCCGTTTTCAACTCAGACCCTTGACTCATTCGAGAAAGTATGAAATTCTTAGGTACGGCTCAAGTGTCCGTAACGGACGCAGAGGCCTATGACGATGAGAAAACCCTATGCCTTGGTCTCCTTACAATGTTTTTCTTCACAGTTCACGAGTAAGACAGGAAACGATTGTTTTCCGCTTCAAAAACCCTATTTCGTCGAGCCCCGATATCGATAGAATCTCACACTACATCCTACATTCACTGCTTTCACACGCTCGGTACCGGCAATAATTCCATTTTCTTTCCGCGTAATTCCCTTGACTGCAACACAGTTTTTAGACGGTTTCAGTGCGGCGTAGTGGCTAAAAAGAATCCGCTTTGACGGCAAATGGCTCGCCCCATTTCACTCAGCCGAATAGCGCCAAATCTTTATCTACAGGCGGAAAATAAAAGGAAAGCTTCGGGGCACGTGGCTGATCGTGTGAACGATAGGACGTACGGGATATGATTTGGTTCGCATAGCACAGACAGGAATAAACCTTAATTACGTTCAGTTTCTTTTTGTGCTTGTAGATAGATAGATAAAGAACACTTTATTGTTCATAAAAAATCGGCCAAATGCGAGTCGGACTCCTGCGCGAAGGTTTCATCATCAACCCACTATGTTCTCACCGAGGGTTACGGGTCTCTTCCCTGAGGAAGGTATAGGGCATACTCCACCAAGGGGGCAAATCCGCATTGGTGGAGGTTTGTGAGACTACAGATTGGTCTAATGGTACGGCCACACTATCGCGATAACGCGAAGATTTGCGTTGTCGCGACATGTCTGGCCAAAAAATTCGTCCTATCGCGAATCATCATCGCGAATACAAACACCCTTCGCGCTGCTGTCGGTAAAATACGCCTTCAAGTGTGGCGCTTGCAGGCGAAGATTCGTGTTCGCGTGTTTGCGTGTTCGCGTTCACACTTGAAGGCGAAGATTCGTGTTCGTGTTGTCGCGACAAAATTTCGTGTTCCCTCTACGGCGAAAAGCTTGGCCACATCAAATAAACCTACGCTACGTCGCGACAATCTAGAACGTTGCTAAATTCATTTTGCGCGAAGTGTAGCCAACCGCTCGAACTTTGTCGCGATAAAACCCTTTGATGTGCGGTATTTGTATTTGTATTTCCTTATGTTTGTACCTCTTTTATCTTTAATGTTTTCTTCTCATTTGTATTTCGTATTTTTGTTGTGTGTGACTGTTGGTGCAATAAACGTTTCTCTTTCTTTCTATTTCACCGACAGCAGCGCGAAGGGTGCTTGTATTCGCGATGATGATTCGCGATAGGACGAATTTTTTGGCCAGACATGTCGCGACAACGCAAATCTTCACGTTATCGCGATGGTGTGGCCGTACCATTACTGTCAGAACTTACTGACGACCTCTGTGGCGCATCGGTTAGCACATCTGCCTACCATTAGCAAGGTCCCGGATTCGAATCCCAGCTGGGAACAAAAAAGAAAGCCAGGTCTTTGATGTTTACATGTTTGTGGTGTCGTTGTTTCTGGTTCCCACGACACAGCGTATCCTAGTGTGGGTCCAGAAGCAATGTATGTGCCTGTATGTAAATGTTATGTTATGTTAATTATATCTTTATCAATTTACACTCTACTCTACTAAAGATGGTCAGATTGGAGTTTTTTTGATAAATGCCACTGGCGTTAGTCATAGAACGGTCGCCCATCCATGCACTGAATGCGCCCTATGTTGCTTAACCTCCGTGATCCTTTAAGGGCTACGAGCAAGCTTTTGGGTTAGTTAGTGAAGACGGGCTTTCCAGATTTTATTTCATCCAGTAGGGAAGGTAGGGATGATATGTGAGCTCGTAAATCCCCTCGGGATACAAAGTGAATACTAGCCACAGACACGTGGATTGTAAATAACCCAGGAAGGAAAGTTTTATAGGATCTCTCACGTGTCCGTTAGTGGGACTTAAGTGTGGAGACGGTCTGCGGTGTCGTGTGGATACTGTGACAGGCCCTCAAGCAAAGTGGTCTAAGAAAGAAGAGTACTTAAGTGGATTTCTAGATGGGAAATGTGAGATTAAGCGTTACTCAACCAATGATAAAATAATAATCTTCTTGTTCTTTTCTTTATATATAAAAATGGATTGCTGTCCGTTAGTCTCACTAAAACTCGAGAACGGCTGATTTTTGGTTTTTTATATTTGTGGAACTTCAGGGAAGGTTTAAACGGTGAGAAAATATGGAAACTTTAACGGTTCGAAGTTTGCCGGGACAGCTAGTAAATAATAAAAATTAAAAAAGTCTTTATTAACTTTATGTGACCAATCGCTCGTAGCCTGGGCTGCCTGAGTAATCTTGAACGATCACTAAGGTTAAGCAACATACGACGCATTCAGTCCATGGATGGGTCACCGTCTATGACTAAGGCTCTAGTGGGATTTTTCCGAGCGGTTCCGTGGTTCGCAAGGCACGTTAAGCAGTTGGTGCCGGTTGCCGTCAATAGATGGCAGTCCTTAAGCCAAGTCAGAGGCCTTAGGGCGGCTTACAGTAAGACCAGTCACTAGTCTTACAAGCCTCCACCAATCCGGACCAGGCCCCCGTGGTGGAGTATGGCCTATATTTTCCTCAGGGAAGAGACCCATGCTTCTCGGTGGGGACATAATGGGTTGATGATGAACTTTAGGTGAATCTTAAGCAAGCTTTTTGAGAAACCTGTAACCAGAGAAACCAGGATAGAGGTAATTAACGCGATAAATGTAGAACTATTCTGATCCGCAACATCAAGGGACGGAGGAGCTACAACGATAGCCGAACTCATAACATAAACATAACATTCATATAAACATTTACATACAGGCACATACAATGCTTCTGGCTCCACACTAGGATACCTTGTGTCGGGGGAACCAGAAACAGCGACATCACAAACATGTAAACATCCAAGACCTGGGGTCTTTTTTTTGTCCCTAGCCGGGTTTCAAACCCGGGACCTCTCGCATGGTAGGCAGATGTCCTAACCGCTGCGCCACAGAGGTCGTCACAGAGGTAATCTCATCGGAGGATCTATCGAGGTGTAAGCATCCTGTATAAGGGATTTCGCGCACTAAGAAATTCATTCGTTGCGATTTTCAAAGCGCAAACGCCAATAATTCCTACGCCCCCTTTGATTTACTGCGAAGTAGCGGAGGCCGTCAAAACAGGGATTTACAAAATAAAAGAGCCGCGGGGCTCGGTACCGCTTCATTGGATACGATTTCACATGTGCGACAATCGCAAACAACTAATTTTCGCAATGCGCGGATTCAGTGCATTTCTGTTTTTCGCAGAGTTGCGATATTTTTATCACAGTGCACGCTTAGCTTTAGTCCTACTATAGATAGGGCAAAGGCCTTCTCTCAAAGAGAGATTAAAACCCATACTCAATCACCACGCGTGCCCACAGCGGATTAGCGATTTTAAGCGCTGAGGTATTGAATAGCTCTGACACTCAGGGTGCCTCACGGTATTTTCCTTCAAAGTTAACGAGAGGTATCGCCTGGGGCGTTCCTTACGGGCCCTTCTTTCTGGCCCGACATCTAGCATACGTACATACATACATACATAAGCTCACGCCTGTATCCCAGAGGGGTAGGCAGAGACCAGGGACTGCCACCTGCCACGATCCTGACAAACCACATCTAGCAATAAACATAATTTTACTGTTGAATAAAATGAAAGTGTTAACATCTGTTTTGCAAAACAAACAACTCAAAGAGTGGTCTGATGTCGTTGATGATGTTGTGTTTTTTTGTCTGTTGCCGTACCAACATTATTTTACTTGTCTGTTTAATTTGTTCCCCTGATGTTTCTTGTTAGTATAATAAACGTTCTTTCTTACTTTCTTTCATTTATTGACATCGTCATTTATGTAATTATTTAGCACGGCCACTTTAGAACATCGTAATTGGAGGCCAGAACTTTATTTCGCTCTCTTGGAAGTTGTAAGGAGCCATGTAAAATCAAATTCTCAAATGCCATATCACGGACAGTATTAGGAAACTTCAGAGGCCAAAGTCTGCCGGAATCCAATTTAAAGTCCTATGTTTGCTTTACTTGAGAAGAGGCCTTGTACCAGTGAAAGATGATACGGCAACCCCGTAGCTCAAACATTAAACATAAACATTTACATAAAGGCACATCATTGCTTCTGGCCCCACACTAGGATACCCTGTGTGGTGGGAACCAGAAACAGCGACATCACAAACATCTAAACATCCAAGACATGGGGTGTTTTTTTTGTCTCCAGCCGGGGTTACCTCCGAATCAAGCTAATGCACTTTGAGCACCCGCCTAAATAGCACCTGCTCGAATAGCACCTGGCCTAGTCTACATTCAGCACCTATTGATATTTTTGGCAGGTATTTTTACATTTTTGTCCACAAACAGCACAATTTAGGCAGGTGCTCAAAGTCGATTACCTACCTCTTCGAATCGAACCCGGGACCAGTTGCATGGTATGCAGTTGCGCTAACCGCTGCGCCACAGAGATTGTCAATAGGCTGGCAGGACCTATCCACTATGAGAACGTACGTCCTTACAAAAGAGAGTTGTGGCCATTATTCACAGGCGAGGCGTTTGACCCCTTCGTGTTATTTATTGCAAAAAATCGGCCCGTTTTAATATTTGATGTACGCCGGGGATGATTTATTGATGCTAAGCTTCGTAGGTCGGTTATAACATTTTTGGGACACTACTTATTAAAATCTATCAACGGCTATTCGCGCAAGTGTAAAGGGAAGGAATACCATTGAGCTGGAATGTTAATATAAATATAAATGTAAATAATATATACTTATATATACTTTATTGCACACGAAACATTAAACAGAACATTAAATTTAAAAACAACATGTACAAAGGCGAGCTTATCTCTGTGAGAGATTATTAAAGTCGGTAAAGGTATTTTTTTTTCATACGCTCAGCTCAACATAGTTTTATTGATAAAAAAATATAGTAATTAGAAGAATTTTATTAAATGGCCTATAATCGAAGATATTTATATAAGTATTGACATAGTTTTACATTTAAGTTATAATTATTTTTATTTATTTCATTATTAATATTAAATAATCAATGTTATTTAAAAAAAAAATAGCTTCTACTTTTTTATTCTAATTATTATAGCGAACAGTATCTATAGTATAATAGTATATTGTCCTAGGGGTGAAAGTAACTCGTTAACCTCGCTGCGAGCGGGTGCCAAGGCCCGTCGTCGCGGGATTAATTAACTATTTTCTGTTCATGTGATTTCGGTTTACAATAAATAATATCTTATTTATCTATCCATCTAAATTATGCGCTATTCATTACGAATACAAGAAAAGTAAAATTAAAAACATGAATTAGCTAAAGATACAATCTGATAAACTCACTGTGTTAATGCAAATCTCTGCTGAACGGAAATATAAATAAAACTTTATAAATCGAAATTTACATCAAGATTGAATTGCCACTTTCACGCGTATTTGACATTATTTTTCATTTTCATTATTGAAAAATGGTGAATGTTTTGTACAAATCGATGCTATTTTAAAGTAATATTTGAAATTTATAATAAAGTTATTAAAGAATACATTGTTTAATTAATACTTTTTATGTTATTTCTATTACGCCATAGTTAAGTAGCTGGTTATAAAAAAATGTTTAGAACATGGTCAAACTGGAACGTGAAAAATAGAACATTTTTAAAAAAAAATTGTCAGCTGTCAGTTGAAAACGATTCTCTATAGGGCTGAAAAGTACTACTTTCAACCCGCTTCTCAGGCAACTTCTGACGTTTCTTTCTGAGTATGAATAATGAAATAGGTATTTTAAACAATATATACTTTTTTAAACTATTCTGAGTCCTTCCTTTATGCAAACAATTAAAAGTGATAAAGCTGGCATAAAGCTGAGCGGAGACCTTTTTGGTACATATACATATAATAATATGTTAAGTTTTTTTTTGTCATTTTATGTGCCAAATAAAGATTATTCTATTCTATTTAATTGTAAGTGATAGATAGCAAAGTTTAACACCAGAAAAAATCTAATCAAATAACTAAATATCAAGCCGAGTGAATAGCTTAACCAAGTTTATTACTCATACGACCTCTGTGGCGCAGCGGTTAGCGCATCTGCGAGAGGTCCCGGGTTCGAACCCGGCTGGGGACGAAAAAACCCCAGGTCTTCGATGTTTCCAGCTTTGTGACGTCCCTGTTTCTGGTTCCCACGATACAGGGTGGGGTCAGAAGCAACGTTTGTGTCTGTATGTAAATGTTTACGTTTAAATGTTTTAATAGCGTAACAAAAAGGTGCTCTAAGCAGACAAGAATAAACTTAATAAGAATCGACTTCGCTTATACGCAGCGCGTTCAGGAGATATATCTTTTACGATGAATATCGGCGTG
The DNA here is from genome assembly GCA_947310845.1 of Yponomeuta plumbellus. Taxonomy (NCBI): domain Eukaryota; kingdom Metazoa; phylum Arthropoda; class Insecta; order Lepidoptera; family Yponomeutidae; genus Yponomeuta; species Yponomeuta plumbellus. The sequence goes on along the minus strand of OX371212.1, from coordinate 18,737,477 downwards.
AAGCATTACGCCTGTCAATCCACCCGCATTACCCAGATATATCGGAATGTGATGAGAGTGATAACATGAGTGCCCTATTTATTTAGACAGCTCAAGGAGAGTGGATTAATCGGCCGTGAATCTTATTCACCTAAATAACACAAGCGTGAAAATATTTATCCTGTCTCTACATGTATTCACTATCCTGCTTCTATTATCTGTAAAAATAGCCTGTATTATTATTGAGAAAGAGTCCACTAGGTTAAGACCTCTATGGCGCAGCGGTTACCGCATCTGCCTATCATGCGAGAGGTCCAGCAGTTGACTGCGCAGGACAGAAACAAGTGGTGACTTCTTGTGTCGGAGGCCACTTCGAAGACCCACTTAGGGTCGCTGAGGCATCGCAGTAAGTAGGTAAGTAAGTAAGCAATAAAAAAATCCCAGGTCGTGGATGTTCACATGTTTGTAATGTTAATAATGTTACGATGTTACTAGCTTTCACGACACAGGGTATCCTAGTGTGGGGCCAGAAGTAATGTATGTGCATGTATGTAAATGTTTATGTTTAATGTTAGAATACTTACTATTTGTTACTTAGAATTATACATCTCATTGTGTACCCGAGTCTTCAGTGGAAGTAATGTTCTTTAGAAATGAGAACTTCTCAGAATAGCCTAGGGCTAAATGGGAAGTTCGAAAAAACAATCATTTTCTGGTGCAAGGTTATGTTCGTATGTCGTAAAGGTGATGGATTTTAATAAATTTGATATGCGATATTTGTGGTGTCAAAAATATCCATTTATTTTATTTGGTTATGAGTTTATGAAGTATTAAATACAAGCCGCGTATTTTCCGTATTTTTTATTTTAAAAAAATCTCCGTTAAACAAACCTCTTATTTTTTTAGGCGGCGTATCATAAATATACGCTATCAAAGAGCATGATGGTTACTAAAAATTAATTAATAATACGGTACAAGACGTGTTTGGACGAGTTTGATTCAATATCTCGAACCCAAAATTCCTTACGTAATATTTTTTAAATTTATTGTAGGTAATTTATAATTGCAATCGCATCAATAATTGCAATGCATGGCTTAAGTGATGATTAAAACAGAGCCAGAAACTATAATTCATTCAGTATAATCTATGTACAGTGGTTAACGATTTTTCGCTTTTAAATAATAAATGGTAGAAGTGGGTCCTACATAAACACGTCAAACCAATCAAACCAGAAATCACTGACAGAGGAGTGACAGTTTTTTACATGCTTCAACGTTGACGTAGATATACGACGACGACTCCGTCGCGGTTTGCTTAACACCCTTTTAAAATGAGAGAGTTTTCAAAACGAAAAAAAATAACGAAAAATTCAACTGAGGTAAAAACTAAGAACGTATGGCTATCCAGTGTATCTTCCTTTCCATATACACCAGCGTAAAAAAAACCCGAATAGACGTCCATTAAACACTTGAACCATGATCTGACGTAACGCTGACGGTAGCGCTGTACACATACCCCTTATTGGACTTGAATTGCAGGAGGCGCGACTTGAGACCGCGCCGCGGCAGAAATTTGGGGCCTCCGTGGTTGCTGCCACACAGTATAGGGTTAACGGCTAACTTAAGATTAGATTAGATAACTCCATAGGGTGTAAAGTAATCCTGGATACAAACGAAAGATTGTTCGGTTATAAGTGAAATGGGAAATGATACTTACGGACAACCGAAGGTTCTACTCGTAAACACGATTTACAGTCTGGGCCCTTAGTGCGAGTTTTTTCATTCACTTTCGATAGCGAGAGCGTTTGCAATTTGTATAGGAGTGACAGAGAGATAAATAGGTGACGCGCTTTGTCACTCCTATAGAATGTGAGTTTACGTTAACCCGATCGAGTAGTTAAAAAAACTCGCACTAAGCACACTGTTAGCTTTTAGAATATACCTCGGCTACTATCGGATAGAATCGGATATATTCGTGTAATAGAAATATCGGAACTAATATGACAATTCGAAATCGGAACTAATATGACACGTAATTTCACTTATACAGAGCAGGAAGTAGTATTACACTCGTGTGCTTTCGGCGAAAACCGAAGCCTACTCTAGAGCCCGAGGTATGGTTTACTAATGTATTGCCAAAAATCGTTTCCCAAAGTATTACTTCCCAAACTATTTTCCGCAAATTATCACTTGGCAAAAAAACATTTCTCAAAACAACTTAAAGCAAATAAACAGTTAGCAAAAGTTATTATGGCAAGTTACTGTTTACCAAATAAATACTTGGTCAAAATTCATTTTACCAAAGAGGCAACAAGAGGCAAGGTAAGAACGCATCAAAGTCGAGTCTGTTTTCGATCTTACATAGAGAACCTAACGCTCCGACGCGCTCCGCTTCGCTACGCGCGTCGTCGCACCTATATTTCTGTTGCCCCCGTTCCATTATTTGAAAATAACACTTGCCAAAATAAAACGTTAGCATAATAAACGTTTGTCTTAATAAAACTTGACGCAGTAAAATTATGCGAAATGATAATTTGACCAAATGAATAATTTGCGAAATGAAAACTTGCTAAAGTTTCATTTGGGAAATGAAACTGATGCCATAAGTTTATTGGGAAGTAAAATTTGGCGAAAAATACTTTGGCTAAACGGCGGTATCCCCCCGAGGTATATTCTAAAAGCTAACAGACTGTAAACGGTAAGGCTATATCTCAACTTCAGAAGCATATTATGGTCGTACGTTCAATTTCGACGATTGTGACTTTTTATACCTTCAATTTCAGCTCGTCGAGCTCTTTCTAACCATCTGAGAAACATATTTCTATCTTATTCTATTGCTGGGATAATTCAGGTGCATAATGTCGTATGTAGGCTTATCGTAACATGTAGGCCCCGCGCTCTCTTGTAAAGTATATATACGAGTACTTATAACACATCCGTCCAAATGCTTCTGACATCGAGATGTACTTATTAGCTATTTTACGATCTTCAGTGTTAAAATGTATCCCACTGATGGTCTTTGTAGTAACAGATGATTATATGCAAATAAAGAAGTAGGTAGAACCTATGATTTTTGTTTGTATAAGAGAATTTAGTTACACCATATGCTTTGCCTACAGATACAGATTTGTCCAACTTATTGTCAAATGTTTACCAGTGTATTCCATATACGAAATTCTGTATTGCATAATCCAAATGCAAAACCGTGGCGTGCTGTCGAAAATGTTACTGCGGAACTGACATCAAAACTACGTCGTTTACAAAGCAACCCAAGTGTTAATTTTCACTCGGAAATGTAGTAATTTTCCGACGTCGTTTATCAACAGAATAGGAATCCGAAACTCAATCCGCTCAGTTCTGTTTGAAATCTGAAATGCGGTCGCACTGGACAGGGATGTATTTAGGGAACAGAGTGGCCTTAGCCAACGACATTGTCCATAGTGTTCTAAGGCTAATGACATTAATCTCCATAGCCAAAACGTAATTGAGGGTAACCTTAGTTAGTTGGTCACTACGGTAAATTTCGTCCCCGAATTATTTAATTTTATTTCATCATCGTCACCATTATTTATATGGCGTTTATGGAGTGTTTTAAGGATATTTTCTTTTTATAAATAAATCATAGAACTTTAAATATTCATTATTTAAAGTTTTAACACTCCACGAAAACAGATAGTTTTTGATAATTGACAAAATTTGACAGATTTCAACTTAAAAATAAAAATAAAATGCTTTCATATATAGTATTTTTTCCTTTGAAACTGTCAAGAGCATTGATTGAATATTAATAATTGACTTATGTATCAGAAAAAATTTGGTTACAAAGAAAGTTTAGTTGTAATAGCTGACAGCGTAAATATAATTAAGACAAACTATTTGAATATTACATACGAGCTTTTTATTGTATGTAAAATATTTTCTCTCTTTGGTAACAAGTAAGTATTTTTTCACCCCCGGCCCTTACCTGCATACAGCCCTGTCTCGGGGCTCCAGTTCTCATAGGAATACCGTCCCTTTGCCGTATTTAATTTAATAATGTTCAATTAAATAGAGCACTGAGTAAATCTACGTAATAAACAACTGCCAGCACTGAAAGTACCTACTCGGTTATGTTGTGGCTGCACATGATTAATTCGACCGTTTTGTCATGAGGAATTGCATGAATTCAAACATAATTATTTTGAGCTATGCTGTGTGGCTTCTAATATAACAATCAAAGTAAGAGACACTCTACACTAGCGTTTTTCGAGCGTCGTCGTCGTGCCAGAGTCCGCACAGTGTCGACCAAGGGCGTACCCAGGATTTCAGCTAGGAGGGGGAGGGGGCTGCTTATACCTGTTTCGAAAAGATCGTCGGTCGGGTATATTGAAACAAAAAATCATGAAAATTGACTTTTATTCATTAATTTTGATGATGACACAAAACAAAATATTATACATAATTATACTATACATTATGTATGTATATATTAATGTAACAGTAATCTTCTCGGATTTGCCGAAAATTTGTCTATGACAGTCTTTTCAATAAACTCACTGTTGTCTTTTAAATAATTGCGATGTACGCTCATCAAACATAAACCCGTAAGCCTTTCTTAACCCATGGTGCTTCTAAGCCACGTTTTAACTCTTTGCAGCATACTGAATGACCGTTTTACGGTCGCCGTGGTGCATGGGATAGTGCTTAAAATAATTAATGCCTTTCTGACAGCAGGGTAAAAAATGTTGGCTTCGTTGAACAGATCAACTACTTCTATGTCCCTTAATTGATCATCTGATAAAGCCTTCATCACCCATAAATTATGCCAAAGGTTCAGTTCTCCGGTGATATCCAGGTTAAAATTCTTGGAATGATTCTGCGTTTTTGTGTAGGTCTGCAATGCTGGTTTTTGTCATATACAAGGGATGTAGCCTGCTTAAAGCAAACGCCGGAGTATTTTCTTGAGAGAATCGAATATTCAATGATGAAATGAGTGAATCAATGTATGGTATTATCAGGGAACGCCGCCAATATTCGTTATCATTGTCTGATGGCGGATTACTTCTATGTGTTTGCTTGTGAGCGAGACGTGGAACCGAAATTTCTATGTTCAAATCCATTGCAACAGCTCGTGCTTTTTGAAGTATTTCATTACTAATTCTATCAGGAAACTTGCGGTCATTTCTGAGAATGTCCTTGATATTTTTGATGTGTTCCCCTACCGAGATCATGTCGATCGATTTAGCTTGCAGTGCGTTAACTACTGGTTCTAAAACTGCTGAATATTTGGCATTTGTTTGTAGAGTAACAATAAACACTGGTTTTGTAACGGCTGAATGCAACTGATATGCAGATTTTCTGGTGGCATAATTTCCCTCTACGGATAACGTTTCTAGAGATTTTACAAGCTCTGAAAAATGTTGAGAAAACTTTCTGATTGATTTATATTTTTCGGACCATCTCGTCTCACATAATCGTGATAGGTTTGGAGCGTAGTTTCGACGTGTAGTCGATTCCCTGAAAAACGTTATAACATCCTTTACAGTGGCGACAGTATTTCTAATTTCTGGCACTGCGTTCGCATTATTCACAACAAGGTTGAGTTTGTGACTTAAGCAATGAAAATATAAAGCACGAGGAAATTTTTTCTCAAAATGGCTTGTACCATTTTGTAAAATGGCCACCCTCTTTCCCTGCCATTGTAGAACAGCCATCGAATCCAAACCCTACGCGATCTTCGGTTGAGAGGTTAGAACTAATTAAGAAATTGTCAATTGCTTCGGCAATTGCGGAAGCATTTTGTGCTTTTAGTTCAACAAACCCTACAAATTCTTCTCTGATTTTCCTTTTGCTTTCGTCGTAGAGCCGCACGCCTATTGACAGCTGTTCTTTCCCAGATACGTCTGCTGTTTCATCAGCTAAGACTACGTAAGCCAGGTCTTCTGAACCTCACTAATTATATTCTCCTTAAGGAGAATAATAGGAGAATAATAAGTTATTAATAACTTCGCCACATAAATTTATCAATTCGTTTTGTATTTTTGGCGATGTGTAAACTGCATTGCGACGGCACTTTTCCAGGTGACTCTTTAATTTATCGTCCCCTGAATTGATTATATAATAAAACAATGAAAGATAATAAAACACCCTCATCTGCTTGTTTGCCCCTAAGAGGCATATCATGTGTACCGCAAAATACTACACAAGAAATAATTGATGACAATATTTGTCTGTTTTCATCGATTGCTTTTTGGTGTCCACTTGGCAGTTGGATGTCTACAGGAACATTTTCAAGAATTTTTTTTGCAGTATTTGTCGCCGTTTGGTGAAGGTTGGTCGTTGCATGCTTTCGGCAGTCTTTATGCATGTTGTAGAATATTTAACTATAGAAAAAAACAAATCTGGCTGAAAAGATATTTTGTTTCCAACACTTCATTTTGCGCAGAGTAGGTAACACGTTTTTAATTTCTATTTGCCAAAAAAATTTACATTTAATTCATCTTCTAGGGGGGCGGGGGGGGGGGGGGGGGCGGCAGCTGCCCCCCCTGCCCCTGCCTGGGTACGCCCTTGGTCAGCACCGGCGTTGGGTCGCCGCGGCATAGACGCGGTGCGGACGCTGACACGACGACGACGCTCTAAAAACGCTAGTGTGGGGGGGTCTCTAACACCACGATTTGAGTCAAAGTTTTAGACAGAACGAAGCTCGCTACTCTCATGTTTCAATTGTAGAGTTTGATAAATGATTTTGATTAGTCGACGGTATAAGTTTCGACGCACAATTAATCATAAACGATAATTGATTAATAAATTACTGTCGGAGGTTTTATCAATATTGTTATAAGTTTTACCGATGGCTACTTTAATACGTAATCGATAAATAATGTAGTGTGATATTGATTTCTTGTATTTTTCTTAATCGAAAAAGTTCAGTTCATTTGATTCAAATCATTAGGAGAACCGAAGTCACGGTAATCTATGAAGTACAGTTGACGACAAAACTCTGGCTATATGCAATACGTTCTTTGTAATTGTATTTTGTGGGATAAGAGAAATCTAGTTTTTCTTTGTATTATAACAAGTCCGTTTTTAAGAATAAAAAAAGTAACATTTCATGTGTTGCCATTTTTTTTTGTGTTTTTATGGCCTGGTTACACGCCCTTGAGCCATGCATTTTTTTATAAAGCTTAAATAGTCTGGTAGACTTTGCTATTCATCATCTGCAAAATGGAATCATCTGAAAAAATATAGATGAACGTCTTCTCACACGCCCGCCCAGAAAAATATGGCGGCTATCGTCGGAGTTGGCCTCTTTTTGGTGTTGCTATATCAGAGTAGGGAGTTGCTTAATTTACTTGTCCCCTGTTTTTTCGTTAATTATGAAAGATAGCGAGATGTTTTATTTTGCTTATTGTAGGTAAAAAATAAACTCATTTTGGGTCGATTTTGGGTCAAAGGTGGTGTTGGCCGGTTTGCAGATTAAGCGCTCGTATTGAGCATCAAAAATTGTCGCCATGTATTAAAATCACCGGACATCGTAGAAAATTGCTGCAGTGTCTTATTGAAAATGCAAACTCAAATTGAAGCAGAATGTTTGGTAAAATATATAATAGTGAAAGCTTGTATTAAACCTGGTAGTCTGCCGTATTAATCGAAATGAAATTGATTTTACAAAAAAAGCATATAAAAACACGTGGGCAATTATATTATTGTGATTACAAAATAGCAGAGATCGATTTGAAATAAAATACTTAGTTATATTTTTAATTACTTCGCATGTATACAGTGAATAAGTCGAATAATATGAAAAAATGATCACTATATTAATTTACTTTAACAAATTACAATACAGAGCGTATATACAGGGTTACAGAGAAAGTCGTACACAATATTAAAGGAGGTCATTATTTAGGTCATTTCTGATGGATTTTATTCTATTACATAGGGTCCGAAAATTAACCGTTATGGAGACTTAAAATGGAGACGAAAATTAACGTTATTGACTGTTAAATATTTAAAAAAAATATAAATTTTTTTTGGATTCTTGATAGATTTTTTCTCAGAATAGAGCTCATAAAGTGTTTTTTTAATGTCTTTAGTTAAAAGGCATGTCAATTGATAAAAAAATATCAGCCAAAGCTGCACCTACTACTCACAGCTTTAAAAAACTGCTCGGCAACGGTTAGAATTAAATATTTTTTCTCTAAATATTTTTCACATTGAAGCTCTTAAAAAAAAAATTACGTATGGAACTTACTCTGCAAATTATTTTAAAAACTTCTACGACTCTTTAACTATTCAAAACGGTGTAACATTTAATAGGTATGTGCATGAAATTTCAAAATAATGTTATTTGAGTAGGCTCTAGTGGTAGTACCAACATAACTGAACTTCGATACAAAAAAAATCTTTTTACTTCCTGGCACCTTTAAACTATGTAAAAAGGTCAGATAGGCTTTTTTGTGCTCTGGAGACATGCTGTCTCAGGTGTTCAGGTACCTACCTATTTCAGTATTTCTTTTTTAGAATATACTATCTATCTATTGTTTTTGTGTTAGTCTGCTCGTGTGATTCTTCCGTGCTAGATGTGTTAATACGTGCTCTGCAAATGATTTGCATTTTAGAAACTTCTACGTCTCTTTAGGTATTAAAAAACGTATATCACTTGCTATTACATCGAAAAAACGCTAGCCAAGTGTCACTTAAGATGGCAAACGGTAAATTTTTAGTTGAGGTAAATACGTGCTCTTTGATAATTTCCCGTAAAACGCGACTTAGTTTGGATTTTGGTATTTATTCATCTTCATTGTGTGACTTGGCTTGGATTTTAATACAAAAATCCAAACTAAATCGCGTTTGTCGGGAAATTATCAAAGAGCACGTATTTACCTCAACTAAAAATTTACCGATTGCCATCTTAAGTGAAACTTGGCTAGCGTTTTTTCGATGTAATAGCAAGTGATATACCTACGTTTTTTAATACCTAAAGAGACGTAGAAGTTTCTAAAATGCAAATCATTTGCAGAGCACGTATTAACACATCTAGCACGGAAGAATCACACGAGCAGACTAACACAAAAACAATAGATAGATAGAATATTTTAAAAAAGAAATACTGAAATAGGTAGGTACCTGAACACCTGAGACAGCATGTCTCCAGAGCACAAAAAAGCCTATCTGACCTTTTTACATAGTTTAAAGGTGCCAGGAAGTAAAAAGATTTTTTTTGTATCGAAGTTCAGTTATGTCGGTACTACCACTAGAGCCTACTCAAATAACATTATTTTGAAATTTCATGCACATACCTATTAAATGTTACACCGTTTTGAATAGTTAAAGAGTTGTAGAAGTTTTTAAAATTATTTGCAGAATAAGTTCCATACGTAATTTTTTTTAAGAGTTTCAATGTGAAAAATATTTCGAGAAAAAATATTTAAGTCTAACCGTTGCCGAGCAGTTTTTAAAGCTGTTAGTAGTAGGTGCAGCTTTTGCTGATATTTTTTTATCAATTGACATGCCTTTTAATTAAATACATTAAAAAAAACACTTTATGAGCTCTATTCTGAGAAAAAATCAATCAAGAAGCCAAAAAAATTTATATTTTTTTAAAATCTTTAACAGTCAATATCTCCATAACGGTCAATTTTCGGACCCTATATAATAGAATAAAATCCATCAGAAATGACCTAAATAATGACCTCCTTTAATATTGTGTACGACTTTCCCTGTAACCCTGTATAGGCGTCTCACCAAAAAAACGACAAGCAAACATGGCGACTCCCTTTCAGTTTCAGTACTAGTAAATTAGTCAAATTTAATATTCTTCAGATACTATGAATACAAAAAAGTCTAACCACCAATAATAAGTAGGTATTTCGTCCCAAAGCGGCGCTCGCATTATCAATATTTGTGATAATTTATTAATTTTAGGATTAATTTCTACAGCCCACGCTGGCAACCTTTTCAAAGCGGTAATATAAGTTTTCTTTTTCTTAAAAAAATACAGACGACAAGCGTCGAATTGACGGTTGATCTGCCATATTGCGTAAAAATACTTTCGTCGACGATATTACATTCCCAGTGAAGCGGAGTTTTAATGACCTCTGAATTAAATTGATCGTTAGCGTCTCTTTAATTGAAATTCTTTCATAACTTTATTAGTACTGGAGCCGCCATTCTGACAGGCGAATAATTTTCATGTTTAAAAAGCAAAACGTTTTATTTAGCAGAACAAAACTTAACAATATAAATATAAAGTGAACCACAAACTAAATTAAACTGTATCTTTTTTTAAATATGTGATATTAGTGTTTATTGTTAAATATGTGACATGGGGCGCGTGTGAATTAAAAGCCGGCCATTAGCACACTGACGTCTTTATTTCGATAACGGTCAAGCGCGTTGGTAAGCGCAGTTACCACTACGGCTATGCCTACATATATAACATTCCATATTTGTATTTTTAAGTAAAACTTTCTTAAGCCCACCCAGACCAGACATTATTAACTTCATTCCGGATACATTTACTTGACTTTTTGTCGGAAGAGTCCGACCAGGTTTTTCTCTGATTCGCAGAGCTTAATCATGATGAGAGTATTTATATTATTAGCCCATACTTTTACGGTCTTATTTAGAAAAAGTAGAGTCAAAACACGCTTAATTATTCGAAAATGGCCCGATCGGACTTTTGGAAATGGTTTTAATTAATATTTTTAAACAATGGCATTTGATTATTCTTTTAAGTCAAAGCCAATTAAGATCCAATTTATAACAGGAACTCCTCCAGAATCCCATATTGACTTTTGTCTTATGAATGATTGAGTGGAGTTTTTTTTTTATTAACAATTTCTACTCTATATGGCTAAGCTCGGAGGATTTGATCACCTGAAACTGAATTATGTAGTGCATCATAGGTACTCCAAAGACAGATTGAATGATCCGTGATCCGTGAATCACAGATCCGTGAATATTCACGGATACTCGACTCGGAGCGGCAATCAAGTGAAATCGGCGCAATCATGCAATTTTCATTGTACTACAATACATTAACAGAATCTAAGCCATGTTTGTACTCTCCCGACGAAACATAATGTCAGTAAAGTCGAAATAATCTCTAAAAGTCTTTTACTGGTTCACTTTCAACTTGTTCTATCACGATGTTTGGACCTTCTCTCACGAATCTAGGTACTCACCATGATTAAGTACCGTGAATCAACCTACAAAAAAGCAAGTAATTGAATCCGGAATTAAGAATTAAGTCAGATGTTTTTTGGATTCGATACTTTGTGTGATCAAAACAATTACCGAGTCCTATTTTCACAACCAACTATAAGCTTCAATGTATACAATGCAGATGAAAGAAGTTCTCTTGTTTTCACCGGAACTAGTCTGCATTAGTTTGTCAACTTTTGCTATTAATTATAGCAGTTTATGATCATCAATTCGTTACGATGGATCGGGGTGGTTTCGTGGAAATGGACTGTAGATTTGAAAGTCGCCGCACTAGGAACACGCCTTGTTACGAGTATTCGATCACACAGAGAGAGCGACAATTAGTTTCGCAAGCATTAGTTCTTCAAGCGCAAAATAAGGGAACACAACAATATACTTCTGTTGCCATAAAGTAATTAATTAATTGCCACCAAAAAAAACTAAACAACAAAACCATTACAATAATTAAAGATGTTCTCTGGTAACTAAATATTGAGAAATATTATTGAGCTAAGCAATTTTTGCCTGATTTCCGATTCATTTACTTAAAAGAGAGCAAAAACTGGTCGTACTCCTCCGACAAAAGATCAAGTAAGGAATTCGGATTAGGCTAATATCTACTGACGAATTCTGATTACTGATGACATTGTCATCTATTAAGAAGGATAAATTGACTGATTTTTGCTAAGTTCCACTCTCCGAGTTGCGGCCCGGTCATAATATCATGGAGAACAAAAAACTTTTTCCCCTGAAAATATGTTGAACAGGAAAATATTATGTTTTCTCTTTGGAAATATTAATTAATGGTTTGTCTCAGGGAAATTAATTTTAAGATTCCGGGAATAACCTGGAAAATAGGGTCGCTGAGGAAAATATGCTTTGTTTTCAGCACGAAATGCATGAGATCTGAGACTTTATATGTTTATTTATGAAGGAGAATTTCGCGTTCCTAGGTTTCTAGATAAAAAATGTGTTAGTTTCTACGAATGAACAATTTTGGCAGACTCGCAAAATTGACTATTTTGGAAATTTTTCTTTCCTAAGGTCACCACTATACAGATTCGGTCCTAGTGTGGAGACCACAGTAACTCTTGTAAGTGTATTTGCTTTTGGAATAAAAATATTTCATTTAATTTTTCACTTTAGATTTTTTCATGGCGTTTGTTAGCTCTTTCGTTAGTTAGTCTTTCCTTAAGACGTAAATTGAATATTTTTCTTCCCGAATTCAATACTCCTAGAGAAACTGTTTTTGTTTAAAACTCACACCTATGCCCCATTCTATAAGAGATAAGTTGGAGTAAACTCAAGAGTCGCTGAATCTATCAGCGCCAACTCACCGTTTTAAAAGAGAATAATAAAAACTTCCCCGTTTCTAAGATTTCCTGGGGGGAAAGAACTGATGAACTTTTCCAATAAATTCATGCTTATTTAATATGTAGCATGATGATGAAATGCCATATCCGTGAATAGATGACAATTTCGCAGATGATGAATAATAAATCACTTTTAGATACACTATCAAAGCCCATAGACCATTTTTTGTTATATTAAAATGTTGGTATTTTGTGCGTGATCTTTGTAAATAAAAAAGGTCATAGCTATCTCAGAGCCCACGCCAGTTTCTCAAACGCTAAGGGCCGGTTTCTGAATTGAAAATTTCACTAAGTAAATAACGTTATGTCTCGCTCTTTTCTGAGAAATTTGACGAGACAGCACTACGGTTGAGTAGTTCCTTAGCGAAATAATAATTCTCAATTCAAAAACTGACCTCAACAAGCTGTTAATAAAATATTGACAGCTGTCACTTATGTTTTTGTATGCATTTTGTACATCTGATAGCTGTTAACAATAGATCAATAGATTGTGTGCGTTCGAGAAAACGATTAAGGTAATTTGGATATGGAAATACATGGCATGGTACCTTTTGTAATTTTAATACGAAATACCTTATTATTTGGTCGCAGTTATAAAGAGAAAATATCTATATTGATAGTTGATGCATACAAGTTTTAATTTGCAAAAAACGAATGCAGCCTCTACACTGCTCGCGAAGTTGACAGAGGTTAGGCGAATACGGTAGGTGTGGAGAGGCACTTCGTCTTACTTCGTCCAAGCTCGTGTGTGTACTACGTACTTCGGTCAACTTTACCGAGTAGTATGGAGGAGGCATAAGAGTCTTGAGAGAGAAACAGATCTTTAACATACAAAAAATTGGAGGAAAGAATAGTCCGTTATAATCAGTGCAATTAGTAACAAAACAGTCACATACAGCGCCGTTAATTTAAGAAAGGGACTGAACCACCATTTGCCTCTTGCTTCACAGTCTATACAATACACAAAAAGCGGTCCAGTCCCTTCCTCTAACTATCTCACTTAGCTACAACCAAATTAACCATGGTTAGCATTTGGCATCACCCGGACTATGAACTCAGAAGCAATGTTACATTTGAGTTTAAACACTATTGCGTCTAGAAATAGAGTTTAAAACAGCATACTCACTCAGCATTAGTCTCGGGAGTAGGCAGGTCGCCTATGGTGGTAAGGGTGAGGGTCGACCAGTACAGCGAGCCCAGATACTTGCGAGTCAGCGTGGCGTAGTCACCCGGCCTGTGCGGGTACACCCAGTCGCCCTGTGTGAGACGATTATTGGTTAGAACTTTGCAAGCAGAAGGAATAGGTTACGTTTTACCTTGAGGTCAAAATATCATTTTGAGGAGCTACTGTAATTACACATTTATTATCTGCTATTCCTTATTTAGGAAATATATTGGTAAACTGAATTTGACGGGGATTTGCAGTTGATAATGCCACTCTAACTCGATTTAATACTTTTTATTTTTTATTACCTTTTAAAATTGCTATAATAACTATAATTAATTTATTATTTTTACATCAAACTGGATCTAATAAGCCTCTAGGTATTAACAGAAATTTAAATAAAATTACTTTTCATCCTTTTTTTTCATTAAAAGATTTATTTGAAGAAGAAGAAAAAAGAAGAAATGGTTTTGAAAAGAAAAGAAATTTGGTTTTATTATAATATTAACAATATTAATTAAATTAACTTTAATTAATCCTAATTTATTAGGAGATCCTGTTAATTTTACCCCTGCTAATCCTTTAGTAACTCCTATCCATATTCAATAAGGAAAGCGAAGACCTGGGCCTAGTACCTTAGTACATTATAGTACAATGACAGATACACGGTCAGTTCATGAGACGTGTTTTTTCATACCATTGCCGCCTAGGTTTGATATGCGTGCGCGCATCAACTTGAAGCGGCGATGAAATGCAGTATCATTGTACAATCTGTTAGCTTTTAGAATATACCTCAGCGGAGCAATCAAAAACCGATTATATTGCAATAAGGTAAGGTTTATTTTGTATCGTTATTTATATCTTTACATAACTTTTCAAAATAGTGAAGAAAAGTTTTATACAGAGCAAGAAGTAGTATTACACTCGTGTGCTTTCGGCGAAAACCGAAGCCTACTCTAGAGCCCGAGGTATATTCAAGGAGAATTCTCCTTGGTATATTCTAAAAGCTAACAGACTGTTCTATAATGCAGTAATATAACTGTCCTGCTGGCCGAAGAAAAACATAACGATTCCGAAATCTGGCAGAGTGGTTCACCACCGGATATTATATAGAACTTTTGCGAGCAGCTACATCGCGTGACAGTGTAGCCAAAATGATAGTAGACCTCTGATAGGAGATGGCAGCAGAAAAAGAAGAAGCATTATACATGCTAAACTATTATTCGGATACACTTACTTTACTTTTTGTTGGAATAGTCCGACCAGAGATGCAATCACGCAAGACTCCACTGTATGGAGGTGTCTGCTTTAGCCCCTTTGTTCCCGGTATGTCACACCACCTTATGTTACACTGTTACATTCAGGGACTTTTTTCCCAGTAGGTATGTCATTCTCCTACTCCGGACTGTCACATTACATACATATTTTGACTCTTTCGAGTTGTCTAAATGGTTAACCCGATAGAGTAGAAAGTTACATAACATGAGGGCAGGTTTCGCTCTGATTCGCAGAGTTTAATCATGGTGAGCAGAGACGGAGCTCGCGTCGCGTCGGTTGCTCGTCTCTTCTCGGTTGGTCAGACTCCTTCGACCAAAAAATCAAGTAAGTGTATCCGGACAATAATTTAAAATTATTGGTTAAGTTTAACTTCGGTAATGCTGGATTGGAAAATAACATAATCTCACGCGACTTAACAAACTGTATGTCTGGGTACAATTATATTTAAATAGGGGATGTATGGACAAAGAGCAAAATAGGAAGTACCCGAAACCGGCGTGCGTGCATGCAACGACTAATGAATGTCGATAAAGCGGAAGTGATTTGTCAGGATCGTGGCAGGGGGCAGTCCCTGATCTCTGCCCACCCTTGTGGGATACAGGCGTGAGCCTATGTACGTATGTATATTTAAGTTCACTTTGAATAGAATGGAATGGAATCCACCTAATTTAGTTTGCTGTTCAAAGTCACTTTATGTATTGTTAAAAATTGTTTTTGTGCCTAATTAAAAGAAAAAAAATAACCCCAAAAAATAAGACGGATCTGTTTATATAAACGCATGTAATTCGGAAAATAAAAATCCGAGAAAAAAACAATAAAAGTTTTTGCGGAAGTCGAACTCAAACTGTTGCATCTCAGTGATTGTTCTTCTAAACTGAGCCTATCAAGGCAGTCAATATTCGATCGCTATTGGAGTCACTCTCAGAACATAACTCCTGCAGCTTTTGTCCGCACATTTTCGAAAGCAATTTCCTTGCGAAACTGCCCAAAAGTGGCCGAAGCTCCCCTCGCTCGATCGGCAATCACGGCGCGTCCTGCCATATATCTTAGCGTCTTGTATTAGGCCTGGGGTGGTACATCCTCTTAAGGCGCTCCAGGGACTTAACGCTAGCGCCACTGACAAAAAAAACATATATTTTTTTCCAGATCGAAATTGCAAAAACTGTCTAAAAGGTCTCTTTATCATTTTATTAGTGATTCACGGTGGGTTAGTATGTATACATATACATACTAAATATGTATAATATCGGTTGATGCTTTGAATGCAGACCTCGCACTTATTCAAAAATGGGCTCAGCACTTCGGCCTTTTAGTGTGTGGCGAGCACATGTCAACTCTGCGCGCGCACTATAAACTCCAACATTCCTGCATCGCGCAATCAAAGTTTACCCATTGACATACCATAAATACAACGTCCAACGGATTACAGTTGGACCGGCCGTCCCCAGGCATACGATCTGCCTGGCGGGAAATTTCCCTTTATAGTGGAAGAGCACGATCACCCGCTCTTCCCTATAGTGGTGACCCCTGACAGAACACTGTCAACCTTCCTTCGCTCTCGCAGCTCACTCCACATACAATAAGTCTCATGCAAGCCAGCATGTACATACTTGTACATTCTTCCTCTTCCCTCTCACTTCATCAGTTCCACTACAGTCAACGCACCGACTGCTGGTTCTGATGGTGATATCTCTCCCTACCCCTCGGCACGGCAGCCACACAGCAGCACGCGCTGCCAGTGGTACAACAGCCTTCACCGGTTCCTACCACATGCGCGGTCTCCATAGGTATTGTCGCCGGTGAAGTGACTGTTAGCCGCCGAACACCCCTCAACCGCTAGTCGACTCACTGACACAGCGTCTCCTGGCACTTGCAAGCTTTAGAGCACAGACTTCGAATCCTATCAGACCTAGCTATGCGTAGCTACGGTCTTGAAGGGGAGTGATGTGGCGAGCACATGTCAACTCTGCGCGCGCACTATAAACTCCAACATTCCTGCATCGCGCAATCAAAGTTTACCCATTGACATACCATAAATACAACGTCCAACGGATTACAGTTGGACCGGCCGTCCCCAGGCATACGATCTGCCTGGCGGGAAATTTCCCTTTATAGTGGAAGAGCATGATCACCCGCTCTTTCCTATAAGTGAACCCCAAAAAATCACAGGCGATGCTTATTGGCAGTCCGCATTTCTACGAGTTGCTGATGAAGCAAGGGGTTCTTTCAGTTGTTTTCAACGGCACGGTCATTGCCTACACGTCAAAGGCCAGAAACCTAGGAGTGCTATTTGACTGTCATCTCTGCTGGTCCACGCATGTTAGTGAAGTCAGTTGGCGTGTCTTTGCGGCTTTCCAATCGCTGCGGCGCCTTCAAAGCTTTTTTCCATTTAAAACTAAACTTGACGACCTCCGTGGCGCATTGGTTAGCGCATCTGCCTGCTATGCGTGAGGTCTCGGGTTCGAATCCCGGCTGGGGACAAAAAAAACCCAGGTCTTAGATGTTTACATGTTGTTTGTGACGTTGCTGTTTCTAGTTCCCACGACACAGGTTATCCTAGTGTGGGGCCAAAAGAAATGTATGTAAATGTTATGTTATAAAAAAAAACTCTTGCCCAATCTCTTCTTCTTCTCATTTTTGACTATGCGGATGTCTGCTACTTGAATGCCAATGAGGAGCTGCTAGATAAACTCGAACGATTACAAAATTTGGGTATCCGGTTTATATACGGACTATGCAAATTTGAGCATGTGTCTCGTTTTCTACTTGAGTTAATATGGCTCCCAATTCGACTTCACCGGAATGTACATTATACTCTCTTTTTTATATAAAATTCTAAACTATCTCTCTTCGTATGTAGGAACCTCAGAGAAAGGTTTTACCGGTACCTGCATTCTGGAGAAAGACCAATTAGAAATATCAACTCCCACCTTTTAAAAATCCCTGCTCACAACACTGGAGCTTACGGTGACTCATTCACAGTCCATTCGGTGAGGCTGTGGAATGCTCTGCCATAGAAAATATGCGCTAGCCCCACAATTGGTATATTTAAGAAGCAGCTGAAAGAGCATTATCTATCTCTATCATAATTTCTATCTATATATTTATTTATGTATTGTATTCATTTCTACGTGTGTGAGTGTGTATGTTTCTTACTTCTTCACGTCTAAACGGCTGGAGCGATTTTAATAAAATTTGATACGGAGTTAGCTGACACCATGGATTAACACATAGGCTACGTTGTACTCCGGGAAAATGTCTTATTTCCATGGGAAAATCGATGAAAATGAAATTTTGTAAAATTGATCTTTCCGATGCTCAAATTTAAATTATTTTGCTTCTAAAAACGTGAATAGTTATTATTTTTACTTCTAATACACTATTATTTTCTGTCATAACGGTTATTTTCTTTTCTTAAATGAGAACGGACCTTAACAGTAATTAGGGTCATCGGTGGTCAAAGGGCAGAGAGAGTATACTCTGTACTAGTGACAAGTTCTACTATAACGTAAAATAAACGACGATTTTTGGGTTCCGTAGGCAACAACGAATCCTTATCATTTCGCCATGTCCGTTCGTATGTCTGTCTGTCTGTTTGCGGCCACCTTATTGTGGGGGTACCTCCTTAGGTACTGAATAATAGTGGACTAGTGCAGATAATACCAAAGTATCAAATAATCAGCAAAATTATGTATTTTTTCGTTGACGTTATAATAGACGATTAATACAGAAATGGACGATTGTTGAAAGCAACCTATATATATATATGTACGTTCCAATAAAAACATCAACAGTTACATACAGACACTTACATTGTTTCTGGCCCCACACTAGGATACCCTGTGTCGTGCGAGCCAGAAACAGCGACGTCACAAACATGTAAACATCAAAGACCTAGGGTTTTTTGTCCCCAGCCGGGATTCGAACCCGGGACCTCTCGCATGGTAGGCAGACGCACTAACCGCTGCCCCACCCACCTTAGCTTCTCTCAGAGAGAGTATGGGATTTAATCACCACGCGTGCCTACCGCGGATTTTATCTATATATATAAAAGGAGAAGCTGACTGACATATCAACGCAGGGCCTAAACTATAAGGGTTAGAAACTTGAAATTTTGCACAGGAGTTTCTTTTGTAACGTAGGGGAGCATTAATTTTTTTTGAAAATTCACCCTTTAAGGGGGTAAAATGGGGGTTCAAAGTTAGTATGAAACTTTACCGTTTTTGAAGTTATTCGAATGAAATTTGGTACTAACGTTCTTCATTTAAAATTATGAAATACGTGTAAAATAGATTTTTAAAAATCATCCTTCAAGGGGGAAAAAGGGGGTACAAACTTAGTATGAAACTTTGCCGTTTTTGAAGTTATTCGAATGAAATTCTGTATGAAGGTCCTTCATTGAAAGTCATGAGAGACGCGTAAAGTAGTCTTTCAAAAATCATCGCTTAAGGGGATAAGAGGGGGTTGCGAATAAAAGCTCTTTCGCATGCGCTAAAAGTATCCCTATCTTATTTGCAAACACTTTACTCAACTAAAGCCCACGCGGACGTAGTCGCGGGCAACAGCTAGTTTATTTATACTTTTATTGCACTTCCGCTTTATTGCACAAAAGCTTAAAAAATACTTAATAACTACATTTAAGTTAAAAATATGTGAGTGGTTGACCAAAAGGGACCTGGAGGGTATTGGAAACCGATATTTTTTTTATTGAATATTTTAATCTGTGGTATTTTAGCTTTGTTTTGGTCTAACCAGAATATTTTTAGCTGCCGTAGTTATTTTTTAATGATTTTTTTTTGTGAGCCGAGTAAGAGCCGAAACTGTTTAGACACGAAACTTCAAACGCGATTTTCTCGAAATCAATTATTTTCCCTTGAGGTCCCTTTTTGGTCAACCACTCACATATAGTACAATGCGGCGGACTTAATGCCATAACCATTTTCTACCAGTCACCCGCAGGAGGTAAATGGAAAGAGTTGGTAGGCGTGCAAAAGTAATTGAATAAATTGGCGGTATTAAATAGCTCAGACATTCAGATTTCCTCGCGATGTTTTCCTTCACAGTTGGCGAGTGGTATTGCTACTATAATCTCACAAATTTACATAGCTTAGATAACAAAGTCATAGGTACATGCCCGAACCAGGAATAATAATAATATAGAGAGGGAATATTATACAAATATGATACATAATAATTATTCAATACATACTAAAATTGACCAATCCGGACTTGGCCCCCAAGGTGGAGTATGGCCTATACCTTCCTCAGGGAAGAGACCCGTGCCCCTTGGTGGAGACGTAATGAGTTGATGATGATGATACTAAAATTAATAAACACATAGAACCCACCTAGTATAATTGAGGTATTCCAGTTTGCGCACCCGCCTAGTGCTATTAGTGAATTCAAATGTATTTATTCTGCAAAAAATATCAATAGGTGCCCAATCTGGACTAGGCCAGGTGCTATTTGTGCAGGTGCTATTTAAGCGGGTGCGCAAACTGGACTACTCGTATAATTGTTCAACAAACCAACCTTTACGTTTGCACTGCGATTATAAACAGTTATGTTATGGATGAACAAAAATGTTAATAAGAATTAATTACGCTGCCTGCAGACATATTATGTCTGCTACAAAACATGAAAGAATTACCTGTTTTTTAATTATTCATTACCAGTAACAATGAACTACTACTAATGTTGTTTGTGAAAATTATAAAACTCCTAGTCCATTGTTTCAAACATCCAGCTATTAAACATCAAAGCGTCACGTTTTTATGAGAAACCATTAAACAAACCGGTTTACTGAGCCGGCGAGGGTAAATAAATATAAACCTACGTCTAAAATAATGATTGGAAATTTTGTTTGTTTAGATATTTTCTCTGATGCGGAAGGTTTTCAGCAAATGTAATGTCTATGAGACATGCGCAAAATATTTCATCAAAATGAAATATCACATCATATATCATTCGAGGCCATTCCTCGAATTTACTATAATTAACAAAATTACATCACAATCCCATGTAACATCACATTAAAGCTCGGTCCCTATAAGCTATCTACAGAGGTAGGCAGAGACTGCCATCTGCCACGATCCTGACAAATCACTTTCGCTTCATCGACATCATTAGACGTTGCATGTACGCACGCAGGTTTCGGGTACTTTCTATTTGGCCCTTAGTCCATACATCCCCTTTTTAAAAACAATTACGTGAAATGTTTGTCCTGTACTATGCATGTCTGGTTTCAGTTTGTTATGTTAAGTCGCGTCAATTTATGTCATTTTCCAATTCGGCATTACGGAAGTTGAACCTAGTTAGGTTAATTCTATGCTATTATCTGGATCATCGTTCAGCCACAAGAAGTCCACTGCTGGACATAGGCCTCCTCCATGGATTTCCAAAAAGACCAGTTGGAAGCGGCTTGCATCCAGGGTCTTCCTGCCACTGGATACATTTACTTAATTTTATGCACTTCATTTTATCCTCCACCAATCTATGGCCCCCGTGGTGGAGTATGGCCTATACCTTCCTCAGGGATGATACCTGTGCCCCTCGGTGGGGACATAATGGGTTGATGATGATGCACTATGTGCACTTTATGCATTATGGTAGTTTTTATGCACTTACTTTTTAACATAATGCATTATACTCAAAATACAGTACATGATGGTGATAAAAGATGAAACCGGTACTCGCCTGGAACCCCTCAGCCTCCGACAGCAGGAAATAGAAGCAGCCGAACCAGTGCGCCAGGATCAGCAGGATATGTATGAGGTTGATGACCCGCCAGAAGTTGGGGTACACCGTCCTGGACTCCACGATGTAGTAGCAGTGGATCGCGCGGTACACCTGGGAACAAGTTCTGCTGTTGTCACTTGGGCCATAGTAGATGATTTATCTTTCTAATCTTCTTCTCTTTCTGTTTTCGAAACGTCCGGGTTCGATTCCTGAGCTGAGCACAGGTTGTTTTTTACATGTCGCACCCTTGCAAGAACAACGTGATATTTCGGAGAAAACCATTTTTTATTCATAGGAATTTATTTTTTAACGCGATTTTATTTACTCCGAAAACGCCGAAATAATGAGCAAAAGAGACACTGCATCACGTTATAGCGCTATCTCTTTTGGCCATTACTTTGGAACCTTAAAAAATGCTCTCATTTAACGTAAGGGTTCCGAAATCACACGTGGTTCTGGCAAGTGTGCGATGTATTAATACAGTCTTCTTATTAAAATCGATGATATGGTTCCTATAAACAGATCTTATTTATGTAGTTCCAGACTTTCCCAAACTGACCGATGATAAATGAGGCACCAACCACCAGCCATTTTCTTTGGATATAAGATTATATTCATCATCATCATCATCATTCAGCCACAAGAAGTCCACTGCTGGACATAGGCCTCCTCCATGGATTTCCAAAAAAGACCGGTTGGAAGCGGCGTGCATCCAGCGTCTCCCTGCCACTTGATTATATTAATATAAGAAAATGTTTACAGATTAGTTATAGGGAGACTATTTTTGAGTTATCTTGTTTTATCGCATCCTTGCTATTGGAGACAAAGTGTGTTGCTAGGTTAGGTTTGGTAGCGGTGAGACAGTCATGTTTGTATTTCAGAGTGCTTGTTGTTTTCCTCCTTCAGGGAGGGTTTTTCCTTCGAGGAAAAATAGGGAACAAAGTTTCTAACCCACATCATGGACCGCGAGGGTAAATAATGTTTGTTTATTTTCCATAACTCTCCGAAATAATAAGTTTATAAGAGGGACCAAACTGTAATGGTTGTGGGCTGGTCGTTTCTATAGAACTAAATATAGCAGATTAGGGCGACAATGTTATTGAGTGAACATATAATGTATGTATGTTAGTGCGCATACTCTTCCGAAGCAGCTGGACCGATTTTGATGTAATTTTATATGTATACGACCGACTGATACTGAGGACCTGTGTTGCGCAGCGGTTAGCGCATCTAACTGCCATGCGAGAGGTCCCGGGTTCGAATCCCAGCTGGGGACAAAAAAAAACCCAGGTCTTGGAAGTTTACATGTTTGTGAAGTCGCTGTTTCTGGTTCCCACGACACAGGGTATCCTAGTGTAGGGCTAGAAGCAATGTATATGCCTGCATGTAAATGTTAAAATATTAAATGTTTTATTCGGTAAGTCTGAGAAGAGTCTTATCTATTTTTCATACCCCTATCTGGCTAACTGATGCCTAACATGATAAGTATATTGACATTCAACAAACATAGTGCAAATTCTTTACGTTGAAATAAATTTCTGATTTCTGATTTCCGTAAACACGCATTCAATGTAAGGTCGAAAATGTTCTAAGAATACAAAAGTGTCAAAAGTTCTCGTTCAGTTCCACTGTAATGCAGCATATTCTTATCCAGCCTCGCTAAATTTATCTACTTAAGGCATCTTTTCAATATTTCTCGTATCTCTTACGGCCAATTATCTACGTATTGAGATTACTTATACGGCGTCCTATGTCACCTTCGCTCGGACTAGAAGGGTGAAGGGACCGCTTGGGAATATTGTTTAGCAACGTACAATGCGAATAATTTTTATGTTCCCCTACATTTGTGAACAAATGGCTGTCGAAATGCAAAGGCAGTGTGGACCGTCACAAAGCGCAGAGCTAACTAATCACCGGGTCAATTAGCTAATGACATTAGCAACTGTGGTTTTGGGTAAATAAGAGAATTGAATGGAATTGGTTAAGCTAAATTTTTATACATGAATGGAAATCTCAAACCATATTATCGAGGATTAGGCTTTCAATTTCTAATTATCAGATTTGTAAATGAATAATTTTTAAGATATTCGATAGAAAGCGTTGATCTTAAAAGTTTTCTATGACGTCAGCAAAGACAGTATGAGTATCAATCCTTTGCCTTACTTAAAAAAAAAACCAAATCAAATGACGTTAATGACATTTGTTTTTTTTGTATGTAGGAAGACTGTCTCTTTAATCATCCGCTGACGACGCCGTCACAAACAACAAAACTTTAGAAAAATATTAAAAATAGACGTAATGAATAAAAATCAAAAATACCGAAATTAGTTTCTTAAAATGATCAATGATTTCAAAATCTAATTCTCGTGTCACAGTGTTAATGCGCATACTCCTCCGAAGCGGCTTGACCGATTTTGATGAAATTTTATTTATATAATCTGTAGGTCTGAGAATAGGTCTATTTTCCATAGCCCTAAGTGAAAAAAAATACATAAGGCGAAACAACGTTTGCTGGGTCCGCTAGTAAATTATAAAAAAACATATACACCCTATTTACTGAAGCGAACGAGTAAGTGTCAGCATGTCAAAAATTTGGTTTTTCAATATGCCACATTTATAACACTGTATAATATTTAGCAAAGTTATACAAAACGATATGGCTAATAAATGCCAATAAGCAATAAACACATTAACACTGTAACTACCTGATTTATCCGTCACTCGCAGTTTATTTAACTAAATATTTTATCATGAAAATACCATTTGCTTAAGAGATCTTTGCCCCAAAAAATACCTAAAATTTCAGTGGTCCTCAAATAAAAGCGATCCTACTGCTGCCAAATATGTTCGCAACTAGCAAAGATGTAGGACTTTTGTTTAAAGGCAGATTATGATCGATTATTTTATGCTAATGCGCTACGCGAAGTATGGGAAGAAGTATGGCGAGCTGACTACTAACCTCTTTTTTAATTAAAGGCAAAAAAAAGTAAGATAGCCACCCCGACACCATATTTACTCACGATTGACGTTGTTGATGCGAGTGCAACTTCTATACTATTTTATTTTCTTTAGTGTTTGTCTTGTCTTGTTTGGTTGTCTGTCTGTTTTCCTTAAACAGTACCTACCTAAACCTATGTGGGTATACGAGGCAAGCAAAGCTACGTGCATCTGCGTGAATGAGCTATTTTGAGTGACATGTAAGTTTGAGAGATGCTGTGTCTTTGTTTACCTTTAGTCGTTCGCTTCAGTAAATAGATTGTAGGTATCAAATATAAGTAGCGTGGCCCATTGCTGAATTTTGTTATTTTGTGGTAACAATACTACTCACAAACGGGACGTCGAGAAGAAACCCAACGGTATTCATTTACAAAAACACGAATCCTTTAAAAGAGGTAATTTGAGCCAAAGAAAACGTGAAAAAATACAGTTAAACTACATAATACGGGGTGAAACTTTCTAATGCCACATGAACGGAAAGTACTCTTAATAATGTTCATTGTACATAGATAGAAAATAGTACCGAAAAAAATATTCCTTTACTTATATATACCTACATAAGCTTACGTCTGTAACCCAGACTACGACAACAGTCTCTGCCTACCAGAGACCAAAAAACGTTCCTTTATTTTTGAAAAGGAAGAAAATTCTATTCAAAGATTTTGGTAAATTCGCTTGCCACACCCTTCACCACGGACTATTTAAACCGCCTCCAAGGAGCGTTTAAGAAATGTTTTTTTTATCATGAATTTATGTTACAATTTGGGGCCGAAAAGTCCTTGAATGGAGAACACACATCGGCAAGCGCAGCGTAGGACGACCAGCTACAATATGGACAGACGATCTCATCCTTGTGGCAGGAAACGCTGGATGCAAGCCGCTTCCAACCGGTCTTTTTGGAAATCCATGGAGCAGGCATATGTCCAGCAGTGGACTTCTTGTGGCTGAATGATGATGAAGATGTTACAAATTACCTGCCGTTCTGTTTTTGGCAAAAAAATCTTAAAACAAAAAAAAAAAAGATATGATTGACCTCCTCAGTCCCGTGTCGACCAAATAACAATAGAAAACTATTGCTATTTTCAAGGTCAGGACTGAAGAGGTTAAAGCACCTTCCAATGAACTTCCGGAATGCTGTCTTAGCACCTCGGCGCAATACGGTATTTGACACTATCAGCAATAAATTATTTGAGATGCTCGATTAAAACAAAAATTACAAAACGATTCTTAAAATGTATTTCTTTTAATCATTTACTAGTTATTACAATTTTTAAATAGACGAAACATAAAAAGAGTGCTCTGAAATGTGACGTCACTAGCAAGTATTTTCATACAAAATTCCGTTTTAAAAGTAACTCATTTGACATCCTGTCAAATACCCAATTCCTTCAATACCGTCCTATGAGGACCCATTTGGAGGAATCCACAAGAATCACAAGGCAAAAAATACAGACGATTCGGAGTAAAATAATAATACCTACAACTACATCTTGTCGAAATATCTAGTTCTAGATAGGATAAGAGCCAAGCCATCCCTATGTAAATTAAGAAGAAGCGAATTGGTCTACCGGGCAAGTGAATGCTTGACGGTATTCAAATTGAAATGCAAATTCTAAGCTTCTAATGTTTGTGGTGACCTCGATAGAGCAACCTGGAATGTGTAATTTACAGTGGAGAAAACTAGCTGGAGAGCCAGTTTCTGAATTGAGAATTTCGGTAATTAAGATTTATATAAGATAAGTAGAGAATAATTATTCTTTATTCTCATCATCATCAACACATAATATCCCCACCTATACTCCATACTCCACCACGGGGGTCTAGTCTAGTCCGAACTGGTGGAGGCTTGCAAGGCTAGTGGCTGGTCTTACTGTCAGAAGTTTTCAAGCCGCTCTAAGGCCTCTAACTTGACTTAACAATTGCCATCTATCGACGGCAGCCGCCACCAACTGCCTAATGTGCCTTGCGAAGCACAGAACCGCTCGGAAAAATGCCACTAGCGTTAGTCATAGACGGTCATCCACGCATGCACTGAACACGCCCTATGTTGCTTAAGCTTTGTGATCGTTTAAGATCACTCAGGCAGCCGGGGCTACGAACGATAAGGCGCTTAGCTCCCAAGAAATTTGACCACGACATTCGAAACGAAATTCGAAACACAAAAAACCAAGAGGTTCGATTTCCACTGGGGGGGTGCCGTGCATTTGTACAAATGGCCTCAGTCTGGGTGTTTTTCAATGTTTGTAATGTCCCAAACCTAGTTACCATAGCACAGGGTAACTAGGTTTGGGACCAAGTCAAGTGATTGTGTTGTGTGGGAGTTACTATTATTATTATTATGGCTAGTCCTATCCGTGTTTGTCAACATAAATTGCTGAACAGTTGAGAGGAACGGTTGTAGCGGAAACTTCCAGTGCTGTGGATGCAAGAAAGATAAATGTCTTTAGTTTTTCGGTTTGTTCCCGTTTTACACTGGTGATAATTTTTGCTTGAGAATACAGACCAGTTAATTCTTAAAAAAAAAAGGCTAAAATATCGCCGGTAAGTGTTAAATCGCTCGTAGCCCCGGCTGCCTGAGTGATCTTAACCGATCACCGTCTATGACTAACGCTAGTGGCATTTTTCCGGTTCCGTGATTCGCAAGGCACGTTAAGCAGTTGGTGCCGGCTGCCATCGATAGATTGCAGTCGTTAAGCCAAGTCAGAAGTCTTAGGGTGGCTTAAAAACTTCTGATAGTAAGACCAGTCACTAGTCTTACAAGGCTCCAGCAATCCGGACTTGGCCCCCGTGGTGGAGTATGGCCTATACCTTCCTCAGGGAAGAGACCCGTGCTCCTCGATGGGGACATAATGGGTTGATGATGAAGGTTTAGTTTAGTTTGTATTGTAGCGCTCGCATGTCGCCGGCTAGTTGTATGTGAATAGTCTTAATATCGTAAGATAGTACTACCTAATCTCTCAAACAATGCGTGCCCGACGCGGATCAGCGAGATCACTTATGTAACTATTGCGTGATCATGTCCTAAATGTTCTTGTATCTTGATACTTCGTACTTATAAGGTATCCAGATCCATTTGAAGTCCCTACGCTTGCGAGCATAAATAATAGTAGATACCTGGGTGACCGAGCTTTGCTCGGTACTTTTTTTGTAATATAAAATAGGTATGTAATAAAAAATTAAAATAATCCTTTTTCAACAAAAAAAGAACTTGGAAAAAAAACATCATGACTCGGACGTATCTTGAAATAGGCCCGAAACGGGTCGCCCGTTTTCACGTCGGAAATATCCCAACCTTGCAGATAGACGCGAAATTTACCTCTGTATGTTATCGTAGTAAATTTCAATTGGCTTAAAACACGGATAAAACAACGTTTTCTAAAAATGTACCTAGTTAGATCAATTAAACGCCCCCGAAAGCATCTGCCTACAAAATTTCGTGAAAATCTTTGAAGCCGTTTCCAAGATTCTGATTATATCACACTATAATATTATAAACGTGAAAGTTTGTGTGTGTGTTTATATGTTTGTCAGTCTTTAGCGCTGAAACGGCTGTCCAGCCGGGAAATATCTTATTCCTACGGGAAAATCGATGAACCGCGGGTAACACCGCGGGGCACAGCTAGTCACACTAATCACACTAATATTATAAACGTGAAAGTTTGTGTGTGTGCTTATATGTTTGTCAGTCTTTAGCGCTGAAGCGGCTGGACGGATTTTAATAAAATTTGATATGGAGTTAGCCGATACCCTGGATTAAAACATAGGCTACGTTTTACCGCGGGGAAATATCTTATTCCTACGGGAAAATCGATGAACCGCGGGTAACACCGCGGGGCACAGCTAGTCACACTAATCACACTAATATTATAAACGTGAAAGTTTGTGTGTGTGTTTATATGTTTGTCAGTCTTTAGCGCTGAAGCGGCTGGACGGATTTTAATAAAATTTGGTATGGAGTTAGCCGATACCCTGGATTAAAACATAGGCTACGTTTTACCGCGGGGAAATATCTTATTCCTACGGGAAAATCGATGAACCGCGGGTAACACCGCGGGGCACAGCTAGTATAAATATATATACAAGAATTGCTCGATTAAAGAGATTAGATAATCGTGTCCTGTACAACTCCAACTGTGTTTTATTTCACCAATAAATAGAAAAGTTGATACAAAATGAAGGAAACAGAATAAAATACAATTAGAAGGTAGAAAGTTGGCGGTTTATAGAAATCAATTCTGTTATATTGACTCAGTGCACTGATTGTCCAGTACTTAAAACTTTGCTAATGTCCCGTATTAGACAATACTATAGCCAATCACAAGCGAGCGAGGCTCGGTCAGAATTTTGAGTCAATCATAACTGTTTTTATCAGCTCATTATCTGGTTGAAAATGTAGGTACAGTGCCACCATCTTATCTGTTCAGTTCACAGCGGCGCTAGTGGAGAATTTAGTAGTAACATTTAAGAAATTTACCTACAAAAATGAGAATATTTTAACCCGTCTCTCAATTTTAATGAAAATATATCTATAAATCTTAGTAAGTGAATAAATGAAACCAAAAATGGGGAATAGGATTTACAATTAATTAGTTAGATACAATTTTGCCCACCTGAACAGATAACTTGGTGGCGCTGTAGTAGGAATGAATGTCAAACAGAATCTAGAAATGGGTGACGTAATTATAATTATGATTTAACCTCTCAGGCCTAGAACAATATTCTTTCACAGCAAAATTAGTTATTCACAGATATCACAGTTTTCAAAAAATAAAACATGTTCCATTACTCATACAACTGTGGTATGTAGGTATCATTTTCAAAATTCGATTCAAGTGCCGTTGCAGACCTACTCGCCTACGAGTCTTTGGGGCCTGACGGAATGCGTCGTAATTTACATTGGACCCGCCAGCGGGTCCTCAGGTC
Organism: Yponomeuta plumbellus; assembly: GCA_947310845.1. Lineage (NCBI taxonomy): Eukaryota > Metazoa > Arthropoda > Insecta > Lepidoptera > Yponomeutidae > Yponomeuta > Yponomeuta plumbellus. Next base: position 18,707,837 of record OX371212.1, on the reverse strand, counting down.
TTGAGGGGTTAAACCTTATAAAAGTATGAAAAGAAATGTGTAAAAAGGTTTACACAGATACGCACTTACCTTTAAAAATCTCGGGAATCGTATGATGGGATTGGTCCCAATCTTCAGCTGCAGGAGGTCCAGCGGTGTCATAGCGAAAATATCCAACAGGAAAGGCCTGGACGCCAGGTAATGTTTCGCCAGTTTCTTCGAGTCGTACACCTGGAAGGAAATAGTGTCAGATGCAGAAAAGCTAGTTAGTCCTATCTGTGAAAACTGTATTTATTTTATTTTCATTATTAGGCAACAAACAGAAGTACAATGTATTTTGAACAGACAACTTTAACGTTAAACAATAGAACAGTCAATTGTACATCCAGCTCCGTTATCCACATTTTACAATATTTTTTATTATTACACTAAGAAATCAAACAAACGTTACACGTTTAGACCTAGGATTGTTCAAGAGAATTGCAAAAAAAATATACCCAACTTTTAATTGAAAAACCCTTAATAATTTCAAGGGCCAGCTCCTTAAATGACGCAGGGTAAGTGAAAATATATCATCATCAACCCATTATGTCCCCACCGAGGGGCACGGGTCTCTTCCCTGAGGAAGTTATAGGCCATACTCCATCACGGGGGCCAAGTCCGCATTGGTGGAGTCTTGTAAGACCAGTGGCTGGTATTACTGTCAGAAGTTTTTCAAGCCGCCCTAATGCCTCTGACTTGGCTTCACGATTACCACCTATCGACGGCAGCCGTCACCAACTGCTTAGCGTGACTTGCAAGGCACGGAACCGCTCGGAAAAAATGCCACTAGCGTTAGTCATAGAAAGGTCACCTATCCATGCACTGAAAGCGCCCTATGTTGCTTAAACTTCGTGTTTAAGATCACTCAGGCAGCAGGGGCTACGAGCGATTGTTTTTAGAATTACGAAAATTAGATGGACTAGCTTTCTCCATCTAAAATTCTGTATAAAAAACAATTGTTTCTCTACTAATGTAATACTCGTAGCGTCGAGTTTGGAATTCTTACAACCTAGCTGCATTTCCTCCCGCAAAACTTTGTCAATACTCCATACATCCAATTACAAGTACAGGCGGAGTCTTCGCGATTGTGTTGGGTTATTGTTATCGTAAAAACAAACAACTATTAAAAGTTTACCTTCAGTCCTGTTGCTCCGGGCTTTTGTGTATGGTAACGTGATTATAGAGTAGCACAGTATAAATAAGATGGTGCACTTAACTATATGACATACTATCAGCGTTGTAGGCAGATACCTCGGGGGCTTCTACAACACATGCTGAGTCGGGAACCATTTTCAGGGGCTCAATACTTTAAACTAACATAGTCATTTTACATATTTATTTTTTTCTTTCTCCGGTTGTTTGTTGTATTTGTTTAAGATAAGATAAGATAAAAATATTATTTATTATACCAGGAAAAACAAATACAATACATTTACAAAGATACAGTACAAATGGCCTTATTGCTTAAAGCTATTTCTTCCAGACAACCGGCGATGGAGGGTTTGAATTTAAAAATAAGAAAGTTTTAGTTTTTGGCGTCTCGATGTTTTTCTTTTCTTTTTTTTTTTATTGCGGTGTAATGTATACTTTGTGCTTGTGTTACTGTTTTGTTATGTTTTGAGTATTCTGCCAAATTGTTTCTCTCCCTCTCTCTTTCTGTATATTATTATATCTATATCGAATTATATAAAATTCTCATGTCACAGTGTTTATTTATTTACCATCAGCCCCTGCTCCAAGTACCCAGTCCTCAGCTGCACAACCAAGTCAAGGGCAAAGACGGCGTCGCTGATCCCATCACACGTCAGCCAGAAATAGTGCGCCATGATCTGTGAACAAATGCGAGGTTTTACTGAAGAGATCAGAGCAGTATCAGTCGATTTGTATAATCTGCGTGTCGCTGATCCACAAAATGGTAGGATCAAGTAACACTTCATTCGGGATCTTCGTCCTTTGCGCGGACCCTTGTCACTCTATGACTGAAATTGTTCTTGTACGTGTTAACTCAAGTTAGACAGTAACGATTGAATTCCATTGTTGAGACATTTTGGTTCTAGTATTTTAGATACGTACATTCGTGAATTATCTGCTATGAGAACCACACCTCTATAGAGCTCAAGATCGGAACTCGCCTATCGAATGCCTTTGATGCCGAATGCCTGAATACTCCACCCCGGGTGCCAAGTCCGGATTGGTGGAGGCTTGTAAGACTAGTGGCTGGTCTTACTGTCAGAAGTTTTCAGGCCGCCCTTAGGCCTCTGACTTGGCTTAACGACTGCCATCTATCGACGGCAGCCGACACCAACTGCTTAACGTGCCTTCAAAGCACAGAATCGCTCGGAAAAATGCCACTAGCGTTAGTCATAAACGGTGACCCATCCATGGACTGAACGCGCCGTATGTTGCTTAACCTTAGTGATCGTTTAAGATCACTCAGCCGGGGCTGCGAAGCGATTCATGAACATAACACTCATAACATTGAAATGCTATGGTCTTCTATCCATAAGTGTAAATGGTTAAACAGAGCCAGGCTTGAACTGAAAGTCGGTTAAAAGAATCACTTGAACGAAGACTGAATATCTCTGAGATATCTCTGAGAGATAAACTCGTCGCTCTTCCGGTCCTATTGAAATGAAAACTTTCGCTGGAAAATGGGGAGATGAGGTTGACAAACACTCACAGAAAGTCTCTACTTGGAAAAATAGCCTTAATGGGTTTCATAGACGTAGTGGCGAAGGCACTTGGGGCTGATTGAAGATGTAAAATAAAGAAAAGTTATGTCCAGAATCCGACCTATGGAACGAGGAAAAAAGACGCATCGTTTCATAATTCATTTATTTGTGGATAGGTAATTATTTTACATAATTGGTGGTCAGTCTTAAGTTACAAATCACTATGGTCCTACCTATACACAGGCGTACAAATATATTTATGTATTTTATTTTTATTTTGATAGGAGCATTTTCTGCGAAGTTAGAGTTACTAAAAATACGCATTTGACTATGTAGGTTGTTGGTTTTTTAAGTTAAAAAGGCGTTTTAGACTTGAATTAAGATATAAAAAAGTATTTGGTCAATTACTCCTGCAATACGATAGAAAGTGAATGAAGTTACTAGGTATAATAAAAGATGCATAAAATTCACAATTGCTTCCAAAGTTATACGATTTGAAAAATCAAATCTTACATATTTAATTTCTCAATTTCGACCTGATGACAGATGCGTCTTTTTACATTGACTGCAGTATGGACCTTCTCGGTACGTTTATTCTATGACACTAGACGTCGTATAATTGTCTTATACGAGAATACTGTTTCTGGCCCTGACAGGTGTTTGAATTATTAATACTGCAGATCTGCAGTAAAGGGTCATTGTGTAGATCTATTCTCAAGCTTTAACCAGTCGAACTTTTGGTTGGTCGATGGTTTGGAAAACAATGGTTTTTAATTGTTCTTTTCAGGGTAATAATAACGCAACTTATTAAAGATTGTTATAGACATTGATTGTACCTTTTTATGCACGTCTAATTTTTAAATGGAGTTGTGACTATGTCAATACCAGACGGAGAAAGAAGATGAATTTTATTAAAAGTTACTTTAGCGTTTTCTTCAATTCTCACGTGCATGCGTTTCAGCTTTCAATCAAGAGAGAGGTGGTGGGTTCGATTCTCACTGGGGGCCGCCGGACATTTGTACAAATGGCTTCAGTAGGAGTATTTTTCCATGTTTGTAATGTCTTTGTCTAGTTGCCATGGCACGGGGTATTCTAGTTTGGGAACAGATCTAGATTGTGTTTTATGAAAATAATAATTATTATTTAAGTAAATTTTGCATAAATATTTTAAATTTAATGACTCGCAATCCTCATACTCAGTTATGTTTTTATTTGTACTGTGTGGTTATATTTCACTATTATTTATTAGATATTCGCATCCCTAGATGTAAACCCCACTAAGTCGAAATAATATATGGTAATTTAGTTACCTACCTTTCGACTTCCTGACTTTATACCGGACCGGACAATATAACTCCCATAACGATACCTTCAACTTGAAGGAGACGTTATGGGAGTTATATTGTCCGGTCCGGTATAAGGTCAGGAAGTCGAAAGAGTAGCTAACTAAATCGTCACATATTGTTTCGACTTAGTGGGGTTTTCATCTAGGGGTGCGTTATGTACCTACTTATCATCTTGGCCATTTTGGTGCAATGTAATTCTTAATTATGGTTGTAAGTACGCTATGCAAAACCTGATTTAACCCCTCAAGCCCCGAGGACCCGCTGGCGGGTTTGATGTAAACTACGGCCCATTCCGTTAGGCTCCGTAGACCCGCCGGCGGGTCGGTCTTGCAACGACACTTTGGATTGAATTTTGAAGACGATACAGACGACAGTTCTATAAGCATTTTTTTATTCCTTGAAAACTGTATTAATACCGTAGTATTATAAACTATTATTATACCGGCTGCCGTCGATAGACGACAGTCGTTAAGCTAAGTCAGAGGCCTTAGGGCGGCTTCAAAACTTCTGACAGTAAGACCAGCCACTAGTCTTACAAGCCTCCATCAATCCGGACTTGGCCCCCGTGGTGGAGTATGGCTTATACCTTCCTCAGTGAAGAGACCCGTGCCCCTCGGTGGGGACTGGCGACATAATGGGTTGATGATGATTATAAATATCAAATATTACTCTGTGAATAACTAACTTAACGTGAAAGAAAAAGTGTTCTAAGCCTGAGGGGTTAAACGCTAAGACATCTTTGCTTTTATTTTAATTGTGTTGGTACCAAATAAACGTTTTCTATTCTATTCTATGAACAGAAAGTCTGCCCACTGATAGTCGTCGTTCTCGGCCACCGCTCTGTGAAAGAAAACGTTCTATTCTGGCAAGGGGGGGAAGACGGCATGTGGAACGGGCAAACACAGAGTGGTGGCCGAGAACGACCACTATCAGTGGGCAGACTTGCGGCCCGATGGTTGGAAGATGTCGTTGAGTCGGCGGAACGTCCGTGGATGCGAATGGCGAGAGACCGTATGAAATGGCATTTGGAGGAAAATATCAATAGCCAGCAGTGGGCAACGATTCTGTTCTATTCATTATATTCATTAATTACCTTTGTTGTCTTTGTGGAAGAAATTACTAAACAAGACAGCCAATTGTACTGTATTATGTTATTGTGAAATTTCATGTGTCATTCCTGATGTACATACAATAAAGAATGTTCTTATCTATCTATCTATCTATCTACATTACACAAAGTTTCCCACATTAAATCTAATTAAGTTCATTGTACTTAGCCTCGCGAGAAAATACCAAAAAGTGTTTCTTTATTTTAAATGAAAAATGTGAGTGCTTACTTCGTGTATGGCAATAACAATGAAGTACCCTTACAAAGTTTCTGCGGACTGGCTCGAGAAGTATTAACTAAACGAGCGGGCAATTAGTGCTGTGAAATATTGAAAATGTATTTAATTAGATGTAATAAGCGAATTGTGATTGTTATTATTTGAACAAAAACCTGGTGCTTGCGTGAAGCAAAGGTGGTTTAGAAAAAAGGTTCCAACCAACACCAAGTGAGTTTTGAGCTATTCGAGTTTTTAGGTTTAACCTGATTTACTCTCTCCATACATGTGGGTTGGATTACCATGCTATAACTTTGCACATAATCATCGCATCGCTATGAAAGTCTGCAACTCTTAAAATATAGAGCATAGTGATTTTCGGCATATTTCACTCAAAAATGACCACGTTGTGGGTTGGAACGTTTTTGCTAAACTACGGCCAGGTGATCTTCAGGATCGAGGCAATCAGCAGTTCCTGGCCTCTGCCCACCCCTCTGGGATACTGGCATTTGTTCACGTATAAAGGTAAAGTAAAATAAAACTGAAAGTGAAACTGGATGCGGGCAATTATCAGTTGTTCCAACTGCCTGCCCGTCTACAAATAATAATAATAATAATATTAATAAAATATTTGAATCTTTCAGGTGACTGCTGAAAATACGGTGTGATATTTTAAATCACTGGAAGACTCAATTATGTCACACTTGTTAGTTGGAATAAGGAATTACTTTATAGTTAGTTGTTTAAGCAGATGAGTGCTGAAAAACAGCGCCGTTGAAAGCCATGTCATGTTACACACCTTTTGTTGCCGACTGTAACTAATTTAAGTGTTTTAGTGGAATCTGGCGTATTTTTTGGGCACAATAACGCATTTTCCTTTGACTTTAAAAAACACATGCCTAATTAATCGTTATAAAACTAAACAATGCACCTAACTAAATATAACGAACACTCATTGTGTAATGCAATATGCATGTACTATGTGGATCAAACACGGATTAAACAGAGATTTCAGGCAAAGTAAATCCGCTCAATTGGGAATCGGCGTGTTCCGATAATGGAATGGAAATATAACATCAATATCGCATCAGAAACGGATCAGTTTATTGAAAATACTATCATCGTGTGGCGGAGATGCCTCTAAGTAATAACCATTATGCATTGCAGTGTGTGGCTTGATCTGATAAAAGGATATGGCATTTATAAAGAAAAATTAAAAACATATTTTTGTTATTTGATCCCGTTTTTGACTATAAATTCAAATTGTAATTATAAATAAATTATATTTTTTTTATAATAAATATAGGCTAGCTTATTTATTCGTCAAAATAATCATCATCGTCAACCCATTGTGTCCCCACCGAGGGGCACGGGTCTCTTCCCTGAGGAAGTTATAGGCCATACTCCATCACGGGGGCCAAGTCCGCATTGGTGGAGTCTTGTAAGACTAGTGGCTGGTATTACTGTCAGAAGTTTTTCAAGCCACCCTAATGCCTCTGACTTGGCTTAACGACTGCCATCTATCGACGGCAGCCGGCACCAACTGCTTAACGTGTCTTGCGAAGCACGGAACCGCTCGGAAAAATGCCACTTGCGTTAGTCATAGACGCCAAAATAATAACGGTAAAAGCTGTTAGTTTCAGAGAGAGCACTGTTTTTGAAACTCCACATTTATTATTTTCAATTCAGTTTTCTCTTGAAAAACAAGTTTCTAACATGTAGAATTTTTGGTCGGTCGATCGGCACACAATGCCCACATAACAATGATTTTAATAAAATTGTTCTTTTCAAGGTCCGAACGCAACTTATTAAAACAGAAATATTAAATAAAATCAACGCATATTTAGAAACCGTCTGAAGATGTCTTCTATGAAAAAAAAGTCCACCTTGAAAAGCTGTCACCCAACTGTCACCACAGATTTTTTTTCATACGTAGCAGACCAAGGAATATGTCTGATATGCCGTACTGAGCCCAGAACGACGAAAGGAAAAATAATAAGATTATTTAAAAATTAACTACGCAGCTAAAAAAATTGAAACTTCTTTCTCGCGTTAAAGAAGGTTATTCCTATCACCAAAAAAAAAAAATCAAGCACTTCTGATATTTTCATCCATTCTCAATTATATTGTACATTGGCACCCAAACGTGGGCCTGATACGAACACATGTTTTTATTAAGATCTTAAATAATTGACTAGCCATACTTAGTATGGGTAATACACGGATTACTAATGGTTGACCAAAAAATTATTGACAAATGGTCATTCGACAAACAACGTTTAACCAAATGTTCATTTGGCAAACGAGACATTTGACAAAAGTATCATCTTACAAAAACTCACTTAGCAAATGATCCATTAGCAAACACTACATTTGTTAAATGTTTTGAATATTAAAATGTCAATTGACCTTTTTTAATTTCACCAAATAATATGTTTCGCAAATGAAGCATTTGTCCAAATGTCATTTAACAAAATGTTGAACGCATCAAAGTCGAGTCTGTTTTCGATCTTACATAGAGAACCTAACGCTCCGACGCGCTCCGCTTCGCTACGCGCGTCGTCGCACCTATATTTCTGTTGTCACGTATTCTTTACATCGCCGACCCCCCGTTCGTAAGATTGATTAATAAACGAAACATTTGTCAAATAATACATTTTATCAAACGTTTTTAGACCAATAGTAGTTTTGTCTGATAACTCAGTTGTTAAATGTTCATTAAGTAAAATGATTATTTGTAAAATGTAAATTTAAGTGTTGATCATTTGGATAAGTGAGTCATTTGTAAAATGATTAGTAGTAAAATGATCAATTGGCGAAAGCATTTTTTGTCAAACATTGTTTGTCAAGTGTAATTTTGCCAAATGACTTTTGGTCAAACAGCAGGACCCCGTAATACACATTTACATTAACATTTTAAACTTGTTCGTTGGTTCCACATTAGTCACTTATTTAGTATTTTAAGTTGGTCCAACGTTGGGGCGCCAAAACCTAACAGTGTCTTGGCGCACAAATAGGGCCAAATATTTTAAAGTTATTTCACCAACAAACGCAAAATAATTGAATTCAGCCACAACGGTATCACAATACAATTATCATTCTGTTAAGCTTTGTGGCTCGAGTTATTTAAGATTTTGGGATTACATACTTTAAATTCCATAAATTGTTGCAAAGAGTATTCGTTCATTGTAGCCTCTTTCTTACAAGTAATTGTTTACGTTATTAAAAGTTTTATTTTACCATGATTGTTGATTACCTTTAGGGCGATTGTACACGGAAGGTGTTAGGGGGGTCGCAAAGTAATATACTACTAACCTTAAGGGTTGGGGGATGATTCACAGAAGAGGAACCTAATAAAGGTGCGCAAAGATAGGTTTGGTCAGTCTGGCTAGGTACTTACATTTATTCAGCAGCGCGCATCAGCTCAGCGTATCAGCTCAGCGTGAATCCAGGATGGCACCAAGTTCAGTAGGCACAGCACAAGCAGTGGAAGCGTTGAAAGTTGAGAGAAAGTCCAGGGGAAAGCACTATTTCCGCAAAAAGCACATAAAACACAGGAACGTGCGCGCGTCGCGGCGATCCAAGGGCAACAGTTCCGCTTCTAGTCGCGAGGCGGCGCTTTCGTACCAAGCCATGTCTGTCAGTCAGGGTGTAATGGAAGGGGGCTAAACGAGGGAAGTTTCTTTAGGTCCTTAAGGGATGAAGGAGGGCACTACAAATTTAGATCTACACATAATAAAATAGGATGTCGCTGTATCTAATTAATAACTTTTCTTAACATAACCCCCGCCCTAGACATCACAAATGTTTACGACTAAGGGGTGAAGGGGATGATATCTACAGGAAGGCGTACAAGTTTGGTGAGAGAGCGTTTTTTCACTCCGGAAGGGGTTTGTACATCCACTACACGTACAACACTATCTTGACCGGGGTAAACATTAATGATGCGGCCACGTCGCCACTGTAAAGGGGGGGTATTCTCCTCCTTGAGGAGAACAAGCTCGCCGACTACAGGAGGATCTGAAGGAGTCGTCCATTTATGTCTACTCTGCAAAGTGGACAGATATTCCGCGTGCCAACGGGACCAAAAATGTTGAGTGACTTGTTGCACTAACTGAAAGCGGGTAAGGCGACTGATTTTCGCATCTTTGAAGGGGTACTCAGGTACAGCCACCAAGGGTTGCCCGATCAGGAAGTGACCAGGAGTTAACACGTCAAGATCCGGACTTGAAGCCAATGGGCACAGAGGGCGAGAGTTGAGGACGGCTTCGATTTTCGCAAACACTGTAGTCAATTCCTCGAAGGTTAGAGTGGTCTCACCTATAACCCGTTTTAGGTGCGTCTTCGCTGATTTAACAGCCGCTTAAAATATACCACCCCAATGAGGGCACAAAGGAGGATCGAAAACCCAGTTGATACCTCTTTTAGAGGACTGGTCAGCCAATTCTGACTGGTGCTCAGCAAGGAAGGCATGCAAGTCACCGAGGTAGTTATTGGCACCAAGATAGTTCCGACCGTTATCAGAACGGATAAGGGAAGGCAGACCACGACGAGAAACAAAACGTGTAAGGGCCGCAATGAAGGCTTCTGTGGTCAGGTCCGATACGACCTCTAAATGGACCGCTTTAGTGGAAAGGCAAACAAAAACGCACAGGTACGACTTTACAATTTTTCTGTTTCTAATGGTTTGCACTTTGGTATAAAAGGGACCAGCAAAATCTGTGCCAACGCCATCAAAAGGCCTCGTTGCAACCACTCTATCTCGTGGCAAATCGCCCATAGGAGGCTGGGTAACCGCTGCTTTTAAGCGATAACAGGATAGGCATTTAAATATCACGTGATTTACTAATCGCCGAGCAGACAAGATCCAAAATTCACGGGTCAGTAGGGCTAAGAGGGCATTGGGACCGGCGTGCGAATTACTCACATGGTAGTGTGACACAAGAAGCCGGACAAAATGACCAGACTTCGGGAGGAGGAGGGGGTGCCGGGCGTCGTAAGGAAGATCCGAGTTTCTAAGACGACCTCCGACACGGATTCGGCCGCGGTCATCCAGGAAGAGACTTAGGCGCCGAAGGGGAGATCGGAGTAGAGCCCCGCGATGGAGTAGGTCCAATTCTTCGGAAAAGGAGGTAAGCTGCACCAGTCTAACAAGGTAAAGTAAGGCTTCTTTACGTTCATCGGCAGTAAGGTAGGGTTGGAGAACAAGAATTTCAGGATGTCTAGTCCGTTTCACAAAACGCAACATATACCCAATGACGCCTACAAGCTTAGGCAGGGAACTGAACCTATCAAAAATAAATGATGGTTCTGGAGAAGGATTAGGCGTAGTCACAAGCAAACAGCGTTTTCCAGGTAGATCTCTAGGAGGAGGGATTTCAGATGTGGGCCATTGAGGTGGAGGTTTCAATAACCATGGAGGTGACCACCAAAGTGGGTGTTTGATCATGGAGGAAGTAGAAACTCCGCGGGAAGCACAATCGGCAGGGTTGAGGTCACCAGGGACGTGTCGCCAAATGGAAGGAGTAGGTGAATTTTGTATTTGGGAGACACGATTGGCTTCGAAGGTCCACGCGAAGGTGTTTTTATCCACGCTAAGACTACACGGCTATCTGACCAGCTGTAAATACCATCCAGTACTATAGACTTTTGCAAGCAAGAGGCTACGTGATGAAGGATCTTGGACAGAAGAGTCGCTCCAAGAAGCTCCAACTTGGGAATCGTAAAACGAGTTCTAACAGGAGCGACTTTACTTTTCGCCAAAATTAGGTGTATAGAACAGGAGCCAGATGAGTCCTCAACGCGTAAGTACACAACTGCAGCGTAACCTGCTTCGGAGGCATCACAAAAACCATGAAGGGAAAAGGAATCGGCACCGAAGGGCATAATAGGACGCGATAGGGTAACAAGGTTCACATTTTTCAGGTCTTCAGAAAACTTACGCCACTCTGCTGCAAGAGGCGGGGTCAAAGGGTCATCCCAAGAAAGACCAGATAGCCAAAGCCGTTGCATAAACGCCTTAGCTTTAAAAATCACGGGTGTAATCCAACCACACGGGTCGTAGGTCCGGGCTATTAGCGACAGCACTTTACGTTTTGTAGTTTGGGTCTCAGTGTAAGGGGAGAAACGATATGTAAATACGTCAGCTGCGGGATCATACTGAACGCCAAGGACTGCAATCGTTTGGGGATGCTCAGGATCTTGAAAAGAATGGGGTGCTTGCAAATATTCTGTTGGTAGGTCCGCAAGGAGTTCAGGGCGGTTTGAGATCCACTTTCGCAACTCGTAACCACCAGACGTCATTATGCTATTCATCTCACTCATAAGGACACGGGCTTCATCAAGGGAGGCAGCTCCAGTAAGGCAATCATCCACATAAACGTCATTTTCTAAGACAAAGGCTGCGAGGGGGAATTTAGACCTTTCTTGTTCAGCTAACTCAAGGAGGGCTCGGATGGCAATGAAGGGACTTGACCTGAGACCATAAGTATTTGTATTGAGCTCATACGTGCATAAGGGGAGATTGGGAGATTCACGCCACAATATGAGCTGATATTTTCTGTCTTCCGGATGAACCCATGTCATTCTAAACATCATTCGGATATCCGCTACAAATACGACGTCATGTCGCCTGAAATTAAGGAGAATGCAGGTAATGTCCCTTTGTAACTTAGGACCAGAATGGAGACACTGGTTTAAGGATACGCCAGAGGAGGTAGGGGAGCTTCCGTCGAAAACAACACGAATTTTAGATTCGTCGCCGCTTTTAAACACCCCGTGATGAGGAATAAAATAATGTTCCGCAGAAGACTGGTGAAAGGAGGAAGGTGACATGTGGCCGAGTTCTAAATACTCTCGCATAAAAAGTACATACTTTTCTTTGAGGTTTTGGTTCATTTGTAGGCGTTTCTCAAGGCACAAAAAACGTTTGAGGGCAATGGACTTCGAGTCGCCAAGGTGAGGACGGTCAAGCAAAAAGGGAAGACGAACCATGAAACGACCATCAGGTTCACGTCGAGTAGTAGACTTAAATATTTGCTCACATTCATTGTCTACAAGATTTATGGATGGCTCAGGTGGTTCTTCTACCTTCCAAAACCGTTCAACCATCTGGGAAAGGGTAACACCGGTCAAAGGAACATCAGGGGGAGTTGAATTGGGAATCGGGCCAGAAAGAATGTATCCTAAGACAGTTGGGACCGCAGTGAGACCAGCAGGGTATGAAACAGGCAAATCGAGACGCAGTAAGGATCCAAACACGTCAGCACCTAGGAGCACATCTATAGGGCCGGGGCTATAAAAGGAAGGATCGGCTAGAGGCAATGATCAAACACTTGATACTAAACTAGAGGACAACTCTAGTTCAGGATGTATACCGGCAATAACATCGATGACCATAGCCGAGGCTGTGATCTCAGGAAAGGTAGACTCCACAGGTTTGAATGTGAACGAGACACCACCTCGAACTCTTACAGATTCGACATTACCAATACCTCGCACTGGAGATATGGTGGAACACACTGGCTTGTTTAGCTTATCCACTACTAGATCAGTAGTTAGCAAACAGCCTTGGGCACCGGTGTCACAGAGTGCACGCGCTTCGACATAATAACCGGAAGCGGAACGCACATGTATGACAGCGGTAGGGAGGAGGACTAACGAGGCAGGAATAACAATATGAGAGGGCGGTCGGATCTGTGGGCAAGCTAGTCATTGGCGCTGACGATCAATAGAGGGAGAGCGGTTGTATGTCCTAGAGGAAGACGGCGTTCCGTAAGACTCACGAGGAGTAGGCGGTAAATTATAAGAACGACGTTGAGATGGCGGCGTCTGGGAACGTGGAGAGTTCTGTTCCAACGCAGGAACAGGAGACCGCGAGGAGGGACGGCCGGAATCGCCATAGTATTTGGTGCCCCCGACCATACGATGGGTGCCCCCTACATTGCGGTGGGGGCCCCCGCCCATACGCGGAGGTGAGGAACGTAAATTTTCCGTGGGAGACGAGCGGCGTGGAGGAGACTCACGGAATGTAACATTGTTACGACGAGGGTATTCAGGGTTCCGTGAGTCATTAAAACACAGCAGCGTGTGATGGGTCGAGCGACGACAAGTACGGCAATGATAGTCACGAGGGCACATAGCGATCGAATGCTTATCCAAGCAGCGATAGCAAAGGCCGGCCTGTCGCACAAATAAGGAACGCTCACGTGGAGACAAGCGGATAAACTGGTCACATTCACGTAGGTAATGCGAGGACGAGGCGCACATGGCACAAGTGCTTACGGCGGCGTGAGGTTTAGGAGAGGAAACTGCGGCTGAATAAATGCGACGGTAAATAGGGGCACGAGGCTGCTGCCTCGGCGGAGGAGAATGCGGGGTAGGCACAGACACGGAACGATCATTATCAATAAGGGCCGTATTCCCAACATTATCGTGGTGCCTACATTCGTCCTCTAGGAAGGACACTAGTTGGTCGAAAGTAGGAAGGTCTCTTTTGTTATCGCCATAACGGCGCTCAAAGCGGGACTTCAGGTCCGAAGGCAGTTTGGTCAAAGAAATATGGACCAATAGGTAAGACCATTCTCCTACAGGTAAACCAAGTCGCTCGAGGCACCTATAAGCTGTCAAAAGTGGGTTAAGAAAGGAGGCACGTAACCCAGTCAGCTTAGGGCTAATTTCTTGTAGGTGCAATATTTGGGCAATGTGTGTATCAGCGAGGACACGGGTGTTATGGTAACGCCGTTTAAGTAGGTCACGCGCAACCTCATAGTTGCCCGCTTCTATGCGTAAATGTTGGATCAAACGGCGGGGCTCGTCACTCACCGCCTACTAGGTAATGTAGCTTTTGGGTAGGGGTAAGGTCAGGTTGACAGTCCACAACACTGTCAAACTGGTCTAAAAAACTGACCCATGAATCGGGACGCCCACTGAATTTAGGGATCGTCAAATCAGGTAATTTTTGTCTTGGTTGACCGTCTGACAACCGGGAGAGATTGGTTAAATTAGAGAAATGGGAGGGGAGGGCCGTCTCCTTGGGCTTGAGCTCCGAATATTTCAAGCGCAAATCATCGACCGTGTCACACATAGACCGCATCTGGGTCTGAACATACTCAGCTTCCTGGGTATCAATGGCCGGGTCGAGACCACCTAACAAACGGCTACAACAATCAATAAATTTCGTAAAGTTTGCTTCCAGGTCACCCAGTCTAAATATAAGTTTAGCTGGAGCAGCAGTATTTAGGATATCGTGGGTTGCAGAAATCCAACTCACGAAGAATCGAACCGTCCCCATACTCGTTCTGTACTCCTCAGTGTCAGTAAACAAAATATTCTCATACCTATCCGGCATTATGTAGTGATAACAAGTCACTCAATACTCAATAAAATGTGATAGGCAGGCGAAATCACCGTAAACAAGGTGTTTTACTATTACAATAGCGGAATCACACTTGCAAAATAGGCATATAAACATACAGGACAAAATTCAATAGTATAAAAAACTCGAGCCGGCCGCTTCGCGAGAACAAAAGAAGAAACCGGTCGGACACGGCTGTCTTATCACCGATGCACAGTTTTAGACGATTTAGAAATCTACGTAATTGAATGCAATAGGTATGCAATAAATATTTGCTTATAGCACTGAAACTAACGGGAATTAAACCGCGAAAACAATGGGGTTGCACTAAGAATAGTGGGGAGGTCGAACCGCAAGGGGTGAAATCTCAAAAAATAGGGGTTGAACAAGAAAAAAAGAGGGGAAAGTAACCACGCTCTGCTACCAGAAATGTACACGGAAGGTGTTAGGGGGGTCGCAAAGTAATATACTACTAACCTTAAGGGTTGGGGGATGATTCACAGAAGAGGAACCTAATAAAGGTGCGCAAAGATAGGTTTGGTCAGTCTGGCTAGGTACTTACATTTATTCAGCAGCGCGCATCAGCTCAGCGTATCAGCTCAGCGTGAATCCAGGATGGCACCAAGTTCAGTAGGCACAGCACAAGCAGTGGAAGCGTTGAAAGTTGAGAGAAAGTCCAGGGGAAAGCACTATTTCCGCAAAAAGCACATAAAACACAGGAACGTGCGCGCGTCGCGGCGATCCAAGGGCAACAGTTCCGCTTCTAGTCGCGAGGCGGCGCTTTCGTACCAAGCCATGTCTGTCAGTCAGGGTGTAATGGAAGGGGGCTAAACAAGGGAAGTTTCTTTAGGTCCTTAAGGGATGAAGGAGGGCACTACAAATTTAGATCTACATATAATAAAATAGGATGTCGCTGTATCTAATTAATAACTTTTCTTAACAGCGATTGTGCACTACAAGGAATTTTACTGTCCGGCAGTCCGATTTTTTACGGTCCGATATGGCACGCCATATAATGTGTATACTAGTTTGTGCACTATACGTAATTTTAACGTCCGACATTTTACTTTTCCCCATTCCGGAACGGTTTTTTCCGCAATAAAGCAAGCAACTGCGACGTTCCAAGAAACTCATCCTTCAGAGTAATTTCGCGTGCGTCGCGTGTAGTTTCATAGACAGAGCTACCCTAAACTGAGGCGTATCATCCGAGTAAAGACGGACAAGTGCACAAGCCAATCATCCGTTTTTTTCATGCCACTTCGGACCGTAAAAAATCGGATGTTCGGACAGTAAAATTCCTTGTAGTGCACAATCGCCCTTACGAGATAAAGTAAGGTTACGTAAATAACATTATTTTAGTTTTATCTGTCTGGTAGGTAGTTAGGTACTTCAATTATTTTTAAAGCTGAAAATTTACTCACAATTAGTTTTCGCTTTTAAATACAACTGGTTCCCCACGTCACAGGCCAAGTCTGGTGTGGGGACCCCTGGAAATTCTCGTTATATAAATACTATCATGCATCTTATTTTTAATTCTTGACCGAGTGAACAGGTGCAGTGGAAATGCTGGTCTTAAGCTTAACGTGGCGAAAACGAAGGTCATGGTCGTTACTTATAAAGATCCACCAAGCACGAGCATATCAGTTGATGGACATGTGCTCGAGCAAGTAAAGGCGTACAAATATCTTGGCACTTGGTTAAACGAGTCGTGGACCAGTGATCAGGAAATAAAAACCCGAATAGAAATCGCTCGCAGTTCATTCGACAGAATGAAACGTGTTTTATGTAATCGCAGCATCAAGCTCTTCTTACGCATTAGAATGCTCCGATGTTATATCTGGCCAATACTTCTATACGGATGTGAGGCTTGGACAATTAAAGAAGATCAGAAAACGTGTAGAAGCGTTCGAAATGTGGGCCTACAGACGGATGCTTTCTATTAGTTGGATCGACCAGATTACCAATGACGAGGTCCTCCGCCGAGTGCAACAAAAACGGGAACTTTTGCAAACCGTCAAACAGAGGAAAGTTGGGTACTTAGGTCATATCATAAGACATGACAGATATGAGCTACTACAACTCATTATGATGGGAAAAGTCGCCGGGAAAAGGCGCGTTGGTCGGAGGAAAAAGTCGTGGCTGCGAAACATTAGGGATTGGACGGGGATAGCGAGTGCTGCACACCTGTTTCGCCTCGCTAGGGATCGAGTGGAATATGCCAGATTGACTGCCAACCTTCGCTAGTCGGAGAGGCACCTTAAGAAGAAGAAGATCTTATTTTTGTACCTATTTTAAATAGATAAGACTTTATTAAAATGATACTACACGGTATTAATGAATGTTGATGAAGCAAAATAAGTCTATCGGGATCGTATCCAGTAACAAACCCTGGTCTCTGCCTACCCCTCTGGGATACAGGCGTGAGCTTATGTAATATAATGTATGTCATTTAAAGTTGGTAGAAACATATATTATGCTGTTCATTAACCTAGGATGACTACATACCAAAAGCTGTGCTGTTATTTTTTTTGACATACCAAGTGTTGATTGCATTCATGGACAATTAGCTTCTAAGGTGTATAGATATTCGTACCAGTGATTTGAGAAAAGACGGTCTGAGTGGAGTTTTTTTTCGCTGCCTTTTTCTCCACTACATTCTGCCCCAGTCAGCGCCTAACATTTTAAGTACATTCAACAAACAGAATGTAAATTCTTTACGTTGAAATAAATTACTGATTTCTGAATCGTCATTGTCAGTAAAATTTACCTCTACAGGTATTCTATTAGTAATTTAAAAAAAATTATGTCTGCCCAGTATACTATGGGTATACTCAAGGTTTCTGTCGTGAACGATGTCAGGGTTTCCTAGGCAACAAAGTCGTGTGTAAAAATCCAATATCAAGGTGCACATTGTAACATAATATATTCAACCAGAAATATACAGAACCATGTGTGAACTAAGACTCTGTATAGTTTCTCGATAGTTTCTGAGATAGGTCCAATACACTCAACGATTTCATCGAGTCACTTCCTTTTAAGAATTGGCGCGCAAAAACACCCGCACACTCCAGTTTAAAAGGCCCTCGGTAGCTGTTAAGGAGCTCTAGAACGAAGTCTGTTTACTCTGCCAGCCCCGAGGGAAGGCTTCGTGACAAAAATAACCAGCTATCGATTGTGGGGGAACAGGTGCGACGTCTTGATTGAGGCGCGATGCCTCTTGGTTATGGATTGGTTGGCTTGTGATTACTGTTTTGAGTTCGCGGGATTCGGGTTTTTGAAAAACCAAAAGTCAATTGGATAGGTAAGACAGCCGTCCGCCCTCTTGGATGTTGGAATCAGACTGGTGACTTAATGCGAGGGATCACAGCTTATGGATGGAAAGTGATGAGCATGCAAAAGAGATGGCAGTCGTTAAGCCAAATCAGAGGCCTTGGGGCGGCTTGAAAACTTCTGACAGTAAGACCAGCCACTAGACTTACAAGCCTCCACCAATCCGCGGTGGAGTATGGCCTAAACCTTCCTCAGGGACTCTTCCCTGAGGAAGGTATAGTCTCTACCGGTGGGGACATAATTGGGCAGGGTCGAGCCGTTTCGTATGTGTAGTCTAAGTTTACGTTAAGTGTACTATCAGTTTAAAAAGATAAACCTGTTGCCTTACTTAACATACATTACTTTACGTTTGAAACTATGTAACGCTGTTGGTTTTTGAATAAAATAAAATAAAAATAAAAGTAAATGCAGGATGATATTTTATAATTTAAGAAACTATCGACCTCGGTTTAAATTTAATATCAACGTAATCACTTGCTTGGGTTCCAAACTAAGATACCCTGTACTGTGGTAAACAGGCAAGGACATCGCAAACATGTTAAAAGGTCAGTCTAGGCGAAAAGTCACTGACTGAGTGGGATCGCTGCTGTCACTAACAATACATATTGTATTATCTCTCTTTCGGCCTAAGATTGATTACATTACTTCATGTTTATTATCATTTAGTGGGGAGAAACGTGATACACGAGATACCTCCCTATTTCCTGTTGATGCCATCTAAATTGATTCTTACGTAAGGGCTAAGCACCGTGCATCGCTTCGTGTGCTGACTTAGCATTTTCCAGCACAACGCTACCGTCCGCCAGTCGGCTCGAGCCACTCGCCAAATACACACATATCTTGTACTATTAAAACTATGTAATTCTGTGTCGTGAATAAACAACTATGACGACACAGTCCACTTCTTCTTCTTCCACCACCGTCCAACAACACCGTCAACATCTGTTGAAGGTGGCTGGGTGCCCTTCTCGCCATCGTTGGTTGTCTGGAAGAAATTGCTATGAGCAATAAAGCCGCCAATAGGGTAGTTCCAGGGTCAAAATAATTTAATTATATTTAGTCCGTATTTTAGTATATAAAAAAATATTTTAAGTTACGTGTGATGTCACTCAGTGCTACAAAATGCAGCACTGAGTGACGTCACACGTAACTTCAATGGGCTATATCTTTGTTACTTTTTGTTTAATCGAAAAAAGAAAAAATACGTATCCATTATTTTTTTATAATCTAAAAGACGGACTAATTTCATTTTTTTTCATTTTTAATTCATTTTTTTAGGAAACTAGCCTATTGTACTTTATCTTTGTAAATGTTTTGTATTTGTTATTCCTGGTACAATAAAGAATATTCTTAGGTTTTCTTACAATTTCATATGCCTCACATGTTCTTTCCACGGTAGTTTAGTTTTTAGTTTTTTTTTGTTGACTTTCGTGTATTGTATTTGTAACGTACTTGTCCACATTGTGTTTCTGTGACAATTTTAATAAATGTCTTCTTTCTTCCCTCCTTCCTTTCTTCCTTCGTTTCTCCCTCCTTCCCTCCCTCCCTCACGCCATCACTCCCACCCTCACTCCCTCTCACCCTAATACGTTTACTCCCTCCCTCTCACCCTATCAGCCTCCCTCCCTCCCTCCCTCTCACACTATCACCCTTCCTCCCTCCTTCTCACCCTATCACCCTTCCTCCCTCCCTCCCTCTCACCCTATCACCCTTCCTCCCTCCCTCTCACCCTATCACCCTTCCTCCCTCCCTCCCTCTCACCCTATCACCCTCCCTCCCTTCCTTCCTTTCTTCTTTCTTCTTTTTTCTTTCTCTCTTTCTTTCTTTCTTTCTTTCTTTCTTTCTTTCTGCGTGACAGAGTGATCGCTATACACTTCTTTCTTTCTTGCGGTCTTTATTTTTATTTGAAGATTGCGGAAAGGTTGTGGGTTGAATTTCGCGTCTCTACTTACAACGTTACATTTTAATTTGCAAGTGAAATTTTGTAGTCTGCATTTTGTAGTGTTTTAACAGAGTCCACTTCACAGAACCAGGACTTTGTTTACGAAGCTCAGCGTGTCTCGGAATGGTAGCCTCTATTGTGCTACTTAAAATACAGAGTTCATTTATTTAGAGTCTCTACTGTGTAGCAACGAGACTTAAAACTGGTCGGAGTTACACCGCAACTAATATTGTTCGTATTGTTTTAATTTAGTGAAATAATGTTTGCTGAACGGCCGGGAATTGATGCCCGAGGTGGACATACTTCAACCAAATAGAGGATGTATTAGTATAGGGCAAAATAAATACCTAGTATCGAAATTATTTGATTTAAATTTTATATTTAATTTTTTCTTTTTCTTTTGACATTGTGTGATTTATTTTATTTATTTTCGGAACTAATTTTATTGTGTGTGACCCCTTGACATACTCACTTGGACATTATCGTTTTTATTATTAGTTGTATTAATTCAAATGACATTTTATTTAGGTAGGTATCACAAGTTTGTATGCCTAAAGGCAAGACATAGAGCGACTATAAATATATCTATATATATCTATATATATAGATGTTTGAACATTTTGTAAATAATACAAAATATTATATATATATAACATTTTGTATTATTTACCTATGCTTACAAATAACTTAGCTAATTGATTGATTGAATGATTGACCAGCGATCGTGCATGCAACGACTAAATGAATGTCGATGAAGCGAAAGTGATCTGTCGGGATCGTGGCAAGTGATAATCCCTGGTCTTTGCTTACCCCTCTGGGATACAGAGTTTATGTACATATGTACTCGTAGTTGCTTAACAGTCAGGTTAGAAGAATTTTTTGCAAGATTTGAATTGGCATTTTTGGATAGACAGCAAAACTTTTAACTTGTGTTTTTGATACGACTGCTAGCAAGATGCCTGCAAAACACCTGGAAAGAAATGAACTTGTAACGAGGTGCATTTGCCTTGTTGCCTTTTTATTATTTTCGGCCACCTACTATTCCAAATTTAATTAGTTTTTGACATTCGCCACACTGTTCGGACGTATCTGGTTCATTCAATCCTCACCTTCCATCCAAGGTAGACTAAAATGTCATTATTTTCTGTTTTATCATGACCTGGATTGATTTACTATCCATAACAATCATAAAATATTTAAAGGCACATAAATTGTAAGTGTTCCTGCTTTCTTTTCTACTTCAAATGTATTTTTATATTTATTTTTAGACCTTATTAAGATTTTATATTTCCATTGTTCTCAGGTGCCTTTCGTTTACATTTAAATAAACATAATTTACCGTCCCCCTGGATACCCTCTTTTAATTACGGATCGCACCCTTCAACTTATCCCCCGTGCGACTCTGGCGCCCAACATTAAGAACCCCACCCACGCTCCTGATCCTGACGTTGCCTACTGCTGCTTGCTGCTGCTTCAAGACAGCCACCCGGTTCTCAAGATTTTTATTAATAATATTTTTATTTTTATTCTTTCTTAATTTTATCTAGTTTACTTTAAGCCTTTTCCAAATTCTAAAGGATTTTATCATCGCCGTCGTAACTTTCGATCTTCTTTCGGCCTAGATTCTTTGACTTTTTATACTTATTTACCTTACAACTCAAAACTTCATACATACCCACCCAATCTTTACCTAAAACAAACTAACCATTATTTAATATTTGATAAAATTTACATTTTCTTTGTTATTATAATTAATATTCAGGCACATACGGTTTCAGAAATCATTTAATAACTTTATTTACATTGGTTATATTTTACTACATTTTAACTTAACTATTTCACTGTTCTTGATGAATCCGACACTCCTGCCTGAATAAGCCTGAATTGTCATAATATGATGGACTTCAGACTTCGATCATTTTCATTTCCAAGTTCTGCAACAGGTCATAACTTGCATCAATTACTGTATCCTCTTGCTGACACTCGTTGCCTCGTCGAATCGAGCCCGTATTAGCCTGAACCAGACATTGAGGAGGTGGAGAAATGCCCCGCAATGTTTTCAGCACATATTCTTCTAGGTTTTCTTTATGCTTTTTAATCCATACATATTTAATTCACTTTCCGAATACAATTAATATCTTCCTATTTCTTCTGTGGCAAATACAAATTTATTACAATTTTAAAATATTTTGTGAGCATTTGACACTATGTCAACAAATTCAATGACACAAATGTCAACATTATTTTTTTCCCAAAATTCAAAAACCGAACAACCACTTGTTCAGCTTCCCATTTTGACACGACTTGTTTGGCATTTAAACTCCTTACTTTCTTCAACCTTGCAATAACCTATTGTACATTACTTTTTCTTTTTCCAACCATCTCATTACCCTTTTTGGCCTACCATTATTTTATATCACACATTTCATGGTTTCATACCTCTCCTTAATTCATTCTTTCTCTCTCTCTCTCTCTCTCTCTCT
Source organism: Yponomeuta plumbellus (assembly GCA_947310845.1). Classification (NCBI taxonomy): domain Eukaryota; kingdom Metazoa; phylum Arthropoda; class Insecta; order Lepidoptera; family Yponomeutidae; genus Yponomeuta; species Yponomeuta plumbellus. Next base: position 18,685,366 of record OX371212.1, on the reverse strand, counting down.
CTCTCTCTCTCCCTCTCTCTTGTCAAGAGGAGTTTATTCTTGAACATATTTATGTGTTATGTAGTATTTCTACAACACAAGTTGAATATCTTCTAATACGTATATAAGTGACTTACGTAATGTATATAATATTGTCTTGTATATATGTATATTGTATAAAATATCAGCGGATGGTAACTGTAACAAGCCTAAATACCAATCATCTTGTATATATTGTATAAAACATCAGGCTTTCTTCCCACTTTACCAGATTCCCAAAACACCAGATTCCCAAAATACCAGATTCCCAAAATACCAGATTCCCACAAAACCAGAATTTGTACAGGCAAATACAAAATACTTCTAAGTAAGTCGTTAGCAGTCATCGTCTTTTATTAATATTATAGACTGCGAATTAAAAGCGAGCGAACCTGTGTGTAGCAAAGTACATTAAATATATTAGTCTTATAAGATATGTGAATGTTATATATGATGTAGGTACTTAATATTATTTCCTAGTTGCACTTCTCTGAAGAGGTAGGCAACTAAAGAGGTAAGCTTACGTTAATACTGGCCACTATCTTTTATACTTACTGTCAATTCAAAAACAACATTTAAACAGATTTGTCATGTGCTCGTTGTCACCAAAAACATTTATCAGTAGTTATTTTGTGGTGGTTATTGCTCAAAATGGAAATGATATTTATTGAAAGCAACAAAGGAAAACCCGTTCTGCTCTACCAAGACCACAGGTACAATTTTTGCCTAAAAAATAAATCGGGATCAACAAACTGGCGTTGTTACAAGCAAAAGGAATGCAATACATCCATAACATTAGATAAAAATAAGGCTATAATAAAAACTCCAAATCATATTTGTCGTCCCGATAGCGTACGAAATGCCATTAGTGTAACAATGGAGGATTGTAAAAAAGACGTCTGTACAAATTTTGGTGCTATTCCAAAAATATTTGAAGAACATTTTAATAGTACTAAACTTTCAACACTAGAACATGAAATACCATCTTTCGGCAGCAAAAAAAGTTCCTTGTATAGAAAACGCAATAAATTTTTGAACATGAGTCGTACGTCTTTTGACAATTTCAAAGATATCAAGTTGCCGGATAAAGTTGTTTCGGATTTTTTTCTCTTTGATGATGGGACTGATGAAAAAATTATTATATTTGGTACTCGACAGGCAATAGAACTGTTAAAAACAATGAATGTTTTTTACGGAGATGGACGTTTAAAGCGGCCCCACGACCATTTCTTCAATTGTATACCATACATGTGGATTTATCGCGTACTAACGACTCTGTATCATTTGTGCCGCTAATATACGCACTGTTGCCTAATAAAAAACAAGAAACTTATACCCGGCTGTTTACTAAACTATCAACACAATTTGGAATGCGAATGGCCCAGTATAGATGCGACTATGAAGTTGCTGCACAACATGCTGTCAGAGGAGTGTTTCAGAATGTTACTGTTACTGGATGTTACTACCACTACCAAAATGCCATATGGAGAATGAGTAAGAAACTGCAAATAAATACCACTCAGGAAGGTCGTAAAATTACCCATCTATTAACACTCTTGGCGTTGTTTCCGCCCATTTTAATTCCTGAAGCTTATCTAACAATTGTTGAAAAACTTCCGGAAAATGAGCCGTACCAGAAATTCAAAGAATATTTCGACAATCAATGGATTTAATGGCGATTGAACACAAAGATACCTGCCAAACCTACATTACTGCAATTTATTGTACTGCTTAAAAAGGAAGCATATTTTCAAAACACTAAAATAGAAAAGAGCTATCATCATTGTGTGGACAAAAAGCGAAGAGGAAAGGATATCGTTAAGGACAGTAAAATAAACGGAATAATTTCAGATTGCCAGCAAAATACGATATCTGTTGAGGTATGCTTAGATAGATTACCGAAAATAAATCATTAAATTTATAAATCTTATTTTAATTAATTTTATTCATACATGTACTTATGGTATTGTGGGAATCTGCTATTTTGATCATCTGGTATTTGGGGAATCTGGTATTTTGGGAATCTGGTATAGTGGGAAGAAAGCAACATCAGCGGGTGGCTACTGCAATAAGCCTCAATGCCAAATTAAATAAAATTGAGAGCGATTTACGAGTATTGACATGGTTATTTACATGGTACTCTAATGCAAGGTATATTTTTTGGAAGATAGATGTATGAGTATTAGATGAATGTTAGTTTAAATTGTCTCTCTTGTAATATACTCATTATAAATAACAAAATTCATTTCTAAATTACTATCACTCATGTCATGCATTACTCTGCATCTTCATTCACCTCATTTCTTCTTCATCAAAAAAAATCCATCTGGACCTTAGGTCCCTCACGATTTTTTTTTCCGGGGCAGACGGGGTATTGTAAAGAGGTGCATTTGCCTCGTTGCCTTTTTATTATTTTAGGCCACCTACTATTCCAAATTTAATTAATTTTTGACATTCGCCACACTGTTCGGACGTATCTGGTTCATTCAATCCTCACCTTCCATCCAAGGTAGACTAAAATGTCATTATTTTCTGTTTTACCACGACCTGGATTGATTTATTATCCATAACAATCATAAAATATTTAAAGACACATAAATTGTAAGTGTTCCTGCTTTCTTTTCTACTTCTAATATATTTTATATTTATTTTTAGACCTTATTAAGATTTTATATTTCCATTGTTCTCAGGTGCCTTTCGTTTACATTTAAATAAACATAATTTACCGTCCCGCTGGATACCCTCTTTTAATTACGGATCGCACCCTTCAACTTATCCCCCGTGCGACAAACTGACAGCTGTTAACAGGTAGATAACAGACTGTTCTTAAAATTGGCGGTAAGTAGGCGATTCTGAAGTAGCACAGTTGTAATACGGCTAGGAGGTATAAACGAGCCGCAGAATAAATTAAACCGTAAAACGACGCCGTCGTTTACTTAATTCACCTGGGTTAATGCACCCAGGTGAATTAAATATACTATTTGTAAACTAGGTACATTAAGTATACTTTTAGTAAACTTTGTTCACCTAATTCACCTGGGTGCATTAAATATACTAACTTAAGTTAACTTTATTCGCCCAACCGTCTACTCATTTGATAGGTACCTATAGATCCTCTTTATCAATAAGTCACTGGCCACTTGAAAGTTTTGAAGTGGCATTTTAGTAATAGTTATTGTCACTATTGACAGTATGTGTTTCTAGTATCATTAATTTTACAATTTTCTTTGGTTTCTTGGTAATGTAAAGTTCATCTACGAATGAAAACGAAATAAAAAATATGACTGAATTTAAATATATAAATAGAGGGCGAGGTATGGTGTTATTGCATAGTGGAAGACAATATTTTAGAAAAAAAATATACAAATCTGGTGGCCATTGGTGGAGATGTTGTAATAATTTGACTGAAATGAAATGCACTGGCTCCATCACAATAAATGTAAGTACGTATTGTAATCTCAATATATAAAACGCAAGGTGGCATGCTCTAGTTCTAGTATATTTCTTTGTAAATCTTTAATCTATAGAAAGTCAGTCGTTTAATCTTAATTTCTTTGTTTCTTATTAGGGTAGTGAAATACTAAAAGAAAATGTACACGTAAGCAGGTGTTATGGATGCAGCAAGAAATACATGGGCAGAAAACTTGGAAATATGCAAAAAAAAAGTAGTATCCACCGATGAACCAGTACCTAAAATATTTGAGGAAGCTGCAAATGCATACTATAATACTGGATTTAATCTCGTGCTTGAAGAACCGTCTTTCGAAGACATTAAAGTCGGATTATATAGAAAAAGAAATAAGGCACTCAATGTACCCAAAAATGCCTATAGCTGTAATGATGACATAGCAGGAATAATGATTCCACAAAAATTTGAAGATTTCCTTATTGGAGATTATAATTCAGATGGAATCCTGGATCTTACTATTCGCTACAAAGAGAGGTATTGAACTAATGGAAAAATTGCAACATTTTTTTGGAGATGGAACATTTAAGTGTTGCATTTCTCCATTTTGTCAAATATACTCCATTCACGGAGATTGTGGTAGTAGTTCGAATACCAACAACATAGCACCACTTGTGTACGCTCTTATGTCAAGCAGGGATACCAAATCGTATCGGTTATTATTTGAAATGATAAAATCCCGAATAAAAGAATGGAAGCCTCTTAAATATACGTGTGACTTCGAAAGTAGTACTGTTAAAGCGATTCAAGAAGTATTCCCAAAAGTTAAAGTCAAGGGTTGTTATTATCACTTTCAAGAGTGTCTGATAAGAAAGGCAAAGTCGTTGAAAATATTTAACGCAAAACAAAATCGACGTTGTGTATTTTTGTGTCGCAGTCTTGCCTTGCTACCGCGTGCCAACATTTTTGAAGGATGGAAATACATTGAGGAACAATTTAACCATCACCAACACTTGCAACCTTTTCTTAAATATTTTAAGAGAAAGTGGTTAAGGCGAAACATTATAAAGACTTGGTCTGTTTTTGGAGAACGACACAGAACCAACAACTATGTAGAAGGTTGGCATAGAATTTTGAGTAAAAATATTAAAAAGTACAACCGGAACCTCACAGATCTAATTATAGCTTTTAAAAAAGACGCCAATTCAAAACATGTACCGAAGAAACGGCGATCTAGTGTAAAAATAAATGAACAAATGATTTGCGAGGCGCAGATGAGTCTACTGGATGGACATATAACAGTGGGGCATTTTTTAGAAATCGTCCGTTAATCTAAAAAAAATATATGTGTCTTCATCCAACGGGAACAGTAGCTACATTTTCCTGAAAAAAACATTTTCAAAACAGCAACTGTTCCCGTTGGATGAAGACTAGTGTGTCTAAAATGTAGGTAAGACAATAGGTGAATAAAGTTTACATAAAATTTACACAGTATTTCAATTAGTACGTAAAATAAGGACAGGTGTTTACAATTTACTATTAGTTTACTTAATTCACCTGGGTGCATTAACCCAGGTGAATTAAGTAAACGACAGGAAAACGACTGCCTTAATTATCTTCATTTCAATAGAGGTTTAACAGCACACATGACACATTTTGAAAGCTCAGCGTATTTAACTACACAAGACGAGTCAGTTTACACCCGACAATAAACCCAAAGTAGACTGGGAATAATTTCGACTTTAAAACTTTTACAGATCATGAGTAGTATTCTTCTAAGGAACGCTGTAAAATACTCATTCTAAGGTCAGTAAAACTACAATCACTTGTCCCGAAGAGTTATGTGTATACTCGAACAGTAATGTGCAGTTCAGTGGTTTTACGAGCGCATTACGTAAATTCGATGGCGACGGATTCGACGCGAGGCTATTCAGTGCTACATTGCAATGTGACAAATTACAATATGACTGTTACGACGACACGGAATTTTGATGTCACTGGTACTAGACGGATCGGAAACTGTCGGGGCTGACATGGGAGGTATAGACCATACTCTATCACGGTGGGCAAGTCCGGATTGGCGGAGGTTTGTAAGAGTAGTGGCTGGTCTTACTGTCAGAAGTTTTCAAGCCGCTCTAAGGCCTCTGGCTTGGCTTAACGACTGCCATCTATCGATGGCAGCCGGCACCAACTGCTTAACGTGCCTTGCGTAGCACGGAACCGCTCAAAAAAATGCCACTAGCAATAGTCATAGACGGTGACCGGTCCATGCACTGAACGCGCCCTTTGTTGCTTAAACTTCGTGATCGGCAGCCGGGGCTGCGAGCGATTCAGCACAGGTTTATTCATCAGTCATATTTTCGCAAAGTAGAAGATACAGTGCATAGACAAGACAAACGACATTGGTTGTTACCAATCTGTGGAAATCGAAACAAATAAATCCGTTTAGCTTTGACATTTAATGTCAGTACAAAGGTTACCTATAAGGTCACTAGATGGCGGCAAATGTCTTTGGATACTGACCTGCAGCTCAGGGAAGCTCTGCCTCACGATGAGCGTCCATAGGTTGTACAGGACACAAAGTGTGATGAGCCACAGCCAATAGAAGTAGAAGTTTTCATCAGGGTTCACCACGGTGCGCGGGGCGCGGACTTTCCTCCGACGCTGGCGGTTCGGGTTCCGTTGCTCGCCAGTCGCGCCCTCCGAGCCTGTGTCTTCAACCTGTGGTGGAACAGTTCGTTTTTATAGTGAATACACATTTTTGACTTTGACAGAAATGGAAAAATCCCTTATACTGAGGCAAAACTGAGATATTCACAATCAAGTACGGACGGCCTCCGGTGGGTACTAAGCCCACGATCTCTGTATGGATAGTCAAGCATGTTAATTGCGAGTATGACTGAACAGTCAATACATACATGAAATCATCAAAAAAATACATGAAAAAAAAAGCAAAAAAATATTTCAACATTTGCTGAAGCCGTTGCCTTCTGGTCAAATGATAGTGGAGAAAAAAGAAGCGACAAAAAACATATTTTCTCAAATGGTCTTAAGGATAATACATTTAGGCTGTCTTGCACCACCGACTAAAATCCATTTAACTTTAAGCTAAACAGAATTTTGACAGTTCCGCCATACACTATCTGTTAAAATAGTATTTAACGTTAAATGGATTTTAGTCGGTGGTGCAAGCCGACCTCAGTGGTACCTAAGAACATTTGGGGTACTTTTGATCTTTCCCTTCACTAATAAATTCCCCATTCGTCGAAGGGTATCTCATTTTTCTGTAAAAAAAGCTTTATAGCCGTGACCTCCATTGGTGCAGCTGGTACATATGTAATTTTCGGTATCAGGTGTTACGCCCGAGGGAGTTACCCTTAAGCCTTTCTCTCAATATTTTAGTAATTTTCACGGAGATGCCGGGATGACCTTGACACGTTTTATTGATAGGTCGAGGCATCTTACTATACGCGGGTGTAAACCCTCTTTTGCTTTCGCCGTCGGATAAAACACTGCCAAATTTTATCTATTAGCGCCTGCCTAATGTTGTACAATATCAAACACGACTCCTGTCCAAATCGGGGGCTGTAAACTGTCGTCTGCATCATCAACCCATTATGCCCCCATCGAGGGGCACGGGTCTCTTCCCCGAGGAAGGTATAGGCCAAACTCCACTACCGGAGCCAAATCCGGATTGATGGAGGCTTGGCTAGAATTTTCAAGTTTAAATCTTTATTAATTAAGCTAATAACCTGTGTAATTGTGTTTTTTATGTAAATAAAATGTTCTCTATCTAAAACTGTTTTGAAAGGAATAAGTGTGGAGTGCCTTTATTAGCTTCTTTTCCACATAATCTATTAATTCTGAAACCAACAACTTTGACGTCCACAAAGTCAACATTTAGTTTTTGTTATAAACAAAAATATTTGATTTGATTGGATTATTGAAACTTACAGTCTCCTGCGTTTCTGGTATCTGCCGCGTGGAGAATCGCTTGAGGAAGGAGTCTTCTCTCTTCAGGACCGGTTTCTTGACCGCCCCGCTCAGCTGGACCGTGGTACGGAGCTTCATCCATCGCTGGTTCGACTTTGTTCTGCGGTACGAGAATGGTGTTAGTGGCGGGCCGGTAAACGACTGGAATTCATGCGAATGATACAAATCGTCCTTTAAGGATATAAAATCTGTAGTTCATGTTCTTTTCTTATCGCTGATTTGCATGCGTTTAGTGGCTGAGTCAAGTTGCACTGCAATAAAATTACACAGAGAACCGTCTCTACTTACCGTGATTAGGTAAGCTCTGCGAATCAGAGCGAAACCTGGTCGGACTTTTCCGCCAAAAATCTAGTAAGTGTATCCGGCATAAAGTAAGTACCTAATTTTTTTTAATAGTGAGAATAAAAAAGTTGATAAATAATTCTCGCTGAGCCAAATTCATTGTCTATCAAATTCAAACCAAATGTCAAACATTCAAACGTGTTTGCTCTAGTTCAGTTAATAGTCCAGTATCATATCGACTTTATTGACTGGATTCAGCTGCCAAAAGCTTGTTGATCAGCCTTTTCTAAAATCAAATCAAAATTTGACTTTCATTACTTTTAGTATTCAATTTCAATGGTGTTGTATCATTTGCATAAATATAGACTTAAGATAAAGATTTGATTTGTGGAAATTCCAATAAGGTGTTCAGAAAACTACGTTTAGTTTAGTTCTGTTGTCATGCTTAGAGTGAGTACAGTGAATTTATTTTAGTTGAGAAATACAGCAAGAGTTTTTATAAAAGGTTATTTTCAATAACTTATTCTACTTATTTCGAACACATCGAGAACACTCCCAAACACAATTTTAATTGTATTTTTAATATTCGTGCTCTTTTATTAATTAATTTAAAAGTCATCAAATCTATTAAATCGTGCATTTAAAAAACAGTTAGTTACTTCTAAATAACCTAATATTTATTCACATGCTGCATGGCATCTGTTACTAGGAAACAAAACAAAACGTTCATGTAAAGACAGTCTTGTAGAGAGTAGATTAGATCAGATGATAGTTGTACTGAAATGTAAGTATCTAAGTTCTAAGCTAATCTAAAGTCAGGAGACAATTACTAGAAAACTGCTCAAACTATTTAAAGAGAGAATGCGACACAAATACTTTAAACACTTTTACTCCCATTAAATGTACACTTCAAAAACTATACGTTTATTAGTGAAGACAAGAAAAATACAAAGGTGTTTATCCATCGCAAACGCACCGGAGATATCCAAAGGAGATGACCAACGAGATATTAGCTCGATTAACAAATATACGAGTATGACGCTCTATATGCCGTATGAACAATGCTATTATGTCGTTGAGTCTGGAGTCCATCAACCTTTACATATCTGCACTTTTACCCGCATGTTAAGGGTGGAGTTCCAACTAAATTCTAAAGGTTGTTTTTGACTTCAGTCAAATCAAGAATGAAAACGTGATAGTACTCTATGACGTTTTCATATATATCTACATATATATCTGTATCGAGCATCATATTTTTTGCGAGGATACGCAATCTTCATATGTCCCATTGGTCATCTAACTAGCTCAACAAAGAAAGCTGCATGAGTTAGTTATGTAGCGCGATATGTCTTCCAAGTCCCAAAAGGCGCCCCTTTAGAACTACCTAGTGGTTCTATGAAGCGTCTCTTTAATACCAAAACATTCCACTCCACTTTTCGCATTCTGTAAAGTACGCTTAATTTCTACATATCAACAAGAACCAGGTTAAAACCCAAACCACCCGGTTAAAACCCGAATGGGTGGAATGGAATAAAATTCATCAACTATCTCTCCAGTATTACTGATACTTCAGTAATGTGGTATGACCTTGAATTTCATGTCAAGGTGATACCATGTATCAATCCGTACCCAATGTCGTCGTAATTATTTTCCTATTACAGACCACGAAACGAAGAATGGTCATGTACAACATTCTTATCATCCAAATAAAGAGTCACTACGAATCTGAGCCGTGTGACAACAATACGAGTATACGACTCATATTGAACAGATCTTGTATTAGCATATTAGGCCCATTACACACTGCGGCTTTTAGCTATGATCAGTCGCGATGCTTTCGCGATGCAGTATCGATGCAGTCGCAAACCTAGTAGCGCAAGTGTGTAAAAGTCGCAGTATGTAAAGGGCCTTAGAATTCGTCAGTATAATCGATATGACTGCTATAAAACGAATATGAATTATCTGTTCCATATTAAGGCCCCACACAGTCATATTAGTTAGTCTGACATAACCTATCATAAAATGTTTAATCTGTAGCACTTTGACCTTGAAAAGAACAGTTGAAAACCATTGCTAAGGTAAGCAGATCGCCCTTATCGCAGGCCTATTTTAGTTAGAAACCGTGGCACCGCATTTTGCCGCTGCGTTGTAATAAAATGGATACACTTTTAAGGCTTCAATGACTGCAGAAGGTTCATACAACGCACTATGAAACTACCTCATGCAGCTGTCTATATCGTGCTAGTTTTGCTAGTTCCGACCGCTTGCCGTGAACACGCACCCTCGAATGCCATTCCGAAGACCTATCGACCACACAGATACCAAGATTGGGAAAGAAACACACCAAAGACAAAACCTTAGCTGACTGCGTTCGCTTTCGGACCTTTTTATCTTCCGCAGCGCTTGGTAGTAGGCCATGACGGCCTGTAGGTGCCGCCACCTATGCCCCCGGTCTCTGGCCCCTGGGTCGCCGGTGCCGTACGATCTGTGAGAGCCAAGCGGGCTCGCATCGAGCCCGCGCCTATAAATGTCACGGCTCGTGTTACTTTGTTAAATATTTCGTGGGGATTACGAGAGAAATGCGACGGGAGGCGGCAGAATGACAGGTGTTCGGGGAGAGTTCGAGAAACTGTTCGAAACATTTTGTTACTTGGAATCGTCGTGAGCCCAAATTTTTTCCAAAATCTAATGAAGTGCCTACTTCGGCAAAATAGTTCTTAACAGTTTTCAACGTTATAGAAAGTATTTTGTCGCAAGAAAGGAAGCTGTAACTAACTATCTTAAGTGGATCATTTATAAGCGTGATACTTAATTTTTTGCAGACTTTCTAATATTAACTATTATAGTGCATTTTAAAGCTGCAATTTTGTTTCACATTCGGGTTCAGTGTAAATATGTTCAGTTTCATTCAACAGGTAATATACATAATATCTGCAGACGCCACAACATCATGCAAAGACTGCCATTCTAACTCATCGTCCTAAGTGGATGTAATGGAGGCGACAACGTGAGGCGGCGCGATAAAAGAGCTATCTTTATAGGATCTTTGTTTCTATAACTTACTCCATCACTCATTTGGTTTTTTTGGGCATTTTGAAAAATATTTTCTGTTGTTTTAATCTTTCGCGATCAGCCCAGGTACCTTATTATGTTGAATTTGGTAGTTAGGTAGAAGCTCATTTAGATAATGGTCAACAATCATGGTTTAGTATTTCAGATTTAATTTTTACGGTTCCGTAGCTTCAAGCAGGAAAAACGAAACCCTTACTTTGTTGTCCGTCCGTTCGTCCGTTAGTCCGTCTTTCAAGACGATACTCAAGTTTACGGACCTTTGTAACTTCTAAGTTAACGTAAAAAAGGTAAGGTCGTTTAGTAGGACTTTACCTCGTCCTTTACCACGTTTCGCTCTAATTCGCGGAGCTTGATCAGAGACGTGAGCTCCGTCTCTGCTCACAATGACAAAATGCGAATCAGAGTGCTTATACTGAGTTTTTTCATTCACTTTCGATAGCGAGAGCGTTTGCAATTTGTATAGGAGTGACAAAGCGCGCCACCTAGTTGTCTTTTAGGAGTGACAACTCCTATACAAATTGCAAACGCTCTCGCTATCGAAAGTGAATGAAAAAACTCAGAATAAGCACTCAGAGCAAAACCTGGCCGGACAATTCCGACAAAAAGTCAAGTGAGTCTAGTGCTTACAAAAGTTTCAGTTCAAAAATATTTCTGTCAACAGAGCGGTACACATAAAAGCAAAACTGGTTTGTCTGAAGACGCGTGTCTTATCACTATATTTTTTGTCGTTTTAGTGATGGGTAGATATCGACGTGCTTAGTTGGATTACTAGAACTACTAGGACTTCATCGAACTCTTTTCTACTTACGATTGGTATTATTATTGCATTCAATCGTACTTTTCCACGTTGTCGCCGCTCGTCGCTCAGTTAGGACTACAGTTAATAAGTGTGGTTATAACAACAGTGCCGTTCAACAACAGCCTCTATGTTCAGATGTGCAGGGTCGTGTTTACCGCGCCTCGGCAAGTCAATTAGTCCTCTAGCCTGTCATGCTTAGCTCCTGCCGAGAGAGTAACGTTAGCAGATTCTATTTGACTTTTAGATTGTGCGCGTTATTTTTCCTTCCTGTTTGCTCTTCTGGTTGCGTTGAAAGGGTTCTTTTTCCTGCTACTTCATTTCTTCTGTGTTTGAAAAATATGTTTTTTTTTTGTACATTGGCAAAGAAATTGCATTAAAGAAAGCAAGGCTCGTAGTCCCGGCTGCCTGAGTGATCTTAAACGATCACTAAGGTAAGCAACATAGGGCGCGTTCAGTGCATGGATGGGTGACCGTTTATGATTTACCCTTGTTGCATTTTTTGAGCGGTTCTGTGCTTCGCTAGGCACGTTAAGTAGTTGGTGCCGGCTGCCGTCGATAGATGGCAGTCGTTAAGCCAAGTCAAAGGCATTAGGGCGGCTTGAAAACTTCTGATAGACCAGCCACTATCTTACAAGCCTCCACCAATCCGGACTCAGCCCCCATGGTGAAGTACGGCCTATACCTTCCTGAGGGAAGAGACCCGTGACTCTCGGTTGGGATTGTGTCCCAACCGGGAGGCACGGGTCTCGCACGGGTCACGGGAGTTGATGATGAAATAGCTAAAGTGTTAGTATTGATATTTTTTATTTAATTAAGACACTTTTTTGTACTAAAACTTTCTTCGTACCTACTAGACGTTATCGGCTTTATTCCGGATACACTTACTTGTTTTTTTTTCGGTGGAGTCCGACCAGGTTTCGCTCTGATTCGCAGAGCTTAATCAGGTGAGCAGCGACGGAGGTCGGTCTCAGCTGCTCTTTCAGAGCGAAACCTGGTCGGGCTCTTCCGACAAAATTTCAAGTAGGTAAGTCTGTCCGGAATAAAGTTAATAATTACGATAATGTTTTTAGCTGTAATACGTATTATTTATATTTTTTCTTACTTCAAGAAGAATAAGAAAAAAACATAGACAGATAATAAGGTCTTAGCAAATTAAGTTGCTTTTGGACCCTTGTCGTCGCACTCATTTTAGAACAAATTGAATAGGGCGATGTTTTGTACAAAATTACGTTTTTATTTTCCTAAAGGAACAGGGCAAATTACTTTTACTAAGATGGGCGTCACTTACCAAAACCAGAGCTCGAACACTTTCTTATACAAAAGCTAAGTGGAGTGAAATTGTCATAGAGAAATTACATTCAAACCCAAACAGATAAAAATAATAGCTTCCACAAAAAACAATCACTTGACCGGGTCCCAAACTAGGAAACTAGGATACCCTGTGCGATGATAATAAGGCAAGGACATTGCAAACATGGAAAAACATCCAGAAAGAGGCCATTTGTTCAAATGTACGGCGGCCCCTAGTGGGAATCGAACCCACAACCTCTGTCTTTATAGGTAAGCACCTTAACAGCTAGACCAATGAGGCAACTAACAAAAAATACAGTTCCTTTTTTATGGTTTTTCAGCATGCTTTAGTTAAAGCTATAATAGAATAGAGACGCCAATTCTTTTTAAAAGTACATTCATCATCTACCCATTATGTCCCCACTGAGGGGCACGGGTCTCTTGCCTGAGGAAGGTATAGGCCATACTCCACGACGGGGGCCAAGTCCGGATTGGTGGAGGCTTGCAAGACTAGTGGCTGGTCTTACTGTCAGAAGTTTTGAAGCCGCCCTAAGGCCTCTGACTTGGCTTAACGATTGCCATCTATCGACGGCAGCCGGCACCAACTGCTTAACGTGCCTTGCGAAGCACGGAACCGCTCGGAATAATGCCACTAGGGTTAGTCATACACGGTCATCAATCCATGCACTGAACGCGCCCTATGTTGCTTAACCTTCGTGATCGCTTAACATCACTCAGGCCGGGGCTACGACGTCACAGGTAAATAAATAAGGCGTCTGTCATTCATGCCGATCTTAAGTTAATTGGTTTTGTGTACATACTGACCTGTGATGTCATTATTGCTGTACGACACCAGCGGCTTATTTTAAAAGAAAATTTTTGTTTGTTTTTTTTAGAAGGAATACATGAAAGAATTTAAAATTACCACTTTTTGCTGAGCACAAATGAACAACAATAATAAGCCTGGTAATTATGGTTTGCAGAAACCTGAAAAATGGCCTATTTTACAAGGTTTACTAAAGGACGGTAAAGGGTAAATCGTATTTAAGAACTCTTAAAAGAATCCAACATTTCTCTGTCTAAATCGAATCGAGTCTTACAACTTTGTGTCTCCGATACGTCAACGCCAGGTCAGGAGGGTTCACAACACTTCCATGGCTTCCCTGCCGCCGTTTTCAGCTTACCCTTTTCGTTCGATTTTAGCCTTTATATCTGCAACATAAGAGCTATCTTGGGTGTGTTTTATGACCAGGGAGACGCTACCCATTGTGCCAGATGTTTCTGGTGACATACTTCCTGAAGCTAAATATGTAAGGCCGGAGGTAGCCAGAGAGTTCAGAGAGGTGGTGTTACTTGTAAATCACGTAACAGGCAGGTCGGTGTTATTTGCGTAGCAGCCCTCGTGTTACATAAATGTAGTTAGTTATAACAATTTGAGTGCTTGAAAAGTGTTTGTCGACTTTAGCACTGACGGAATGCAACTCAATGAAATCATCTCAAGGAAATGTTACCAAATGAAATTTACACGCAAACGCAAAATAATACCTACAAATTACTAAATAGAAAACTCAGAATTAAAGGACCTAGAAACGGGTCCGCTAAGTAGTTTCGATAGCCGTTGTTGAGAGAGAGAGAGAGAAATAATTTATTCAACGGCACAATACTCAAAACATAACAAAACAACAAATACATAAAATTTACAAAAAACAAAAACTTTCTTATACTTAAAATTTAAACAAATAGAACAAACAAACAGAGAAAAAAATAAACAAATAATAATATTCAAAACAGAGAAAACTAGCAAAAATTTACATCGAACAGTTTGTCCAAAAATACGTGAAACCGGAAGTGAAACTTTACTATTAGTTTTATTCTAGTGAATGACGACACTTAATATGTTTTGTTTAAAGTATTGAGCTCCTGAAATGGTTCCCGACTCAGCATGTGTTGTAGGAGCCACCGAGGTATCTGCCTACAACGCTGATATTCTGTCGAGACCATGTTGATTGCGACAAACGCTGTTGCGAATTTTTTTCCCACTGCCTCATAGGTTCGAAAGCTTATAGACTCGAATGATGTAGTCGCGGAAGATGCTGTTTCGAAAAACATTTTCACTGCCTCTTGCGCTCGAATGATTGTCATTTCGATTCATTCAGTCTTAGTGAGTACGAAAAAAAGTTAAGTAGTGAATAAAACACAACAAAGTCGGTATCAATCAAGACGATGTTTTGTTGCTACCTCCCTAACATTTTGAATTATTGGCTTTGTATTGAAATCGATGATACTTAACATAACATAACATTGTCACAACAACGGCTATCGAAACTACGTATACTCAAATTTTTTATTAGGTGGACTAAACTGACAGTTGGTGGGTTGCCACGTAAGGGAAAATAAAAAATAGTGTTGTGCTCAGAGTGATCGAATAATAAATATTTTCAATCAATCATTCGTTCATTCAATTGCAGACTGGTATATGTAACGTAACTCGCTCGCCCGGCCCTGAGTGATTTAAGATTTAGTTTTGATAATTCTTTAACCATATTACCTTTAAATTTGTTAAAAATGTTTAAAAAAAATTTGTTCAATCTGAGGCTAGATAAGTTTAAAACGTCGTCTGGTTATGGAAGCCTGTTTACATTTTCCTGATCTCACGTGTGTGTATGCTTTGGGTGATATTCTAGATCTACTCTATTAAGCTTTCTTAATATTCTTATATCTTATCTTATCTCTCTCTGTATGTCATATTGATTGTTTGTTACCTGTTTTACACGCCAATAAATTTAACAAATTAAATTACATTATAAACTCTACGTAGTTACGCACACGAATTACTAAGCTGAAATGGAGACGGGCGAGACATTTGGATAGGCGGGAAGACGGCCGGTGGACTAAGGAAGCCACTGAGTGGTGGCCAAGAACGGGTCGACGGTCGGTGGGCAGACCACCAGCCCGATGGGCCGACGACATTGTGAAAGCGGCTGGGAGACACTGGACCGGATGGGTTGGCGTGAAAGAGAATAGTCATATGCCCAACAGTGGGCTCTATTTACGGGCTGATTAGATAGAATAAACTGTAAAATTAAATGATACTTAAGTTAGAGGATTTCGTGCTAAAATTACACATTTATAACTTAACAACATGATAGTCATACCATATTCATTCCTTTCTGTTTTGGAATAGGAAAAAATAAAAAAAAAAATAGATTTAAAATTTTAATCACTTTTAAAGTCTTAGGACGAATTGCACCTCGATTTTAAAATGCGTTAGCGCTTTGTATTGTCAAACTATACAAAGACTTCACATTATAATAAAATTAGCAACTAAACACGTTTAAAGAATTTGGTGCAAGCTTAGCTAAGCAAAACGGCTTAGCTAATAAATTTATTGAAATGGAAAATCAAATAGATAGGTAATATGAAAAAAAACAAAAAATTAACTACTGAACAAAAACATGTGGTCTATACAATAATGAAAGCTGTAATTCTACATTGAGAAAACAGCTTTCTCCTTTTTCCTAGATGGCACATGTGGATTATTGTCTAAGTCGCATATTATGTCGTTAGATTCACTGGCTATTAGGTTTATAAATTTATTTATTGTTTTTAATTTGTCATGAGGAACCCAGCCATGATACTATTGTATTGATCCTTCAAGATATAATCAAAAATAAAGTACGTTTTGAAGGCAAAACTTTATTATTCAAGCGTTAAAGGCTGAGGTGTTACAATGTGACCAATAAATAACTACTATATAAAGAAGATACTGTACATAGTAGACACTACACAATATGGTATACGAATCTATCCCTAGCCAAAATATTATTTGTTGAAAACGGTTAACTACAGAGTTATCATCAAAACCTTATGAAAAAAAAGTGGATATTACATGTCTAGTCGGGTTGTCATGTCGTTACTTAAACGAAATATTCCCTAAAGTTTGTGGGTTTTTCAGATGTAGGTATGTTTGTTTAATTGGTAGGTATTTAATGATTAAGATTAAGTTAAATTATTTTCCCCAAATAAAGGAAATAAAATTGAAGAGTGAATGATTGAATGAAATCGAACATTCAATGAACACATCAAGTCACATCACTACGATCTTGCTCTAGCAACATTTTAAAAATATAATAGCTTTTTGAACTGTCAGTTTAGTCCACCTAATTAAAAATCAAGGTATAGCGGACTCCCTAGAAACTGTTACAGATTTGGGAGTAATTTTTGATAGGAAATTGACGTTTGTTCCTCAATTTCCTTATTTGTTGCCGTACTTATTTATTATGTTGCTTGTTTGTTTATTTTGTTTCAGTGATGTGTCTAGTTGGTATAATAAACGTTTTTTCTTACGTTATTTTTTTTAAATAGACAACGTTGTAAAGAAGCTGATAGAATGTTAGGTTTTGGATTAGAAATGTAAAAATATTTAAGAAACCAAAAACAAAATTATGCTCTATAGTAGACTGCTGCCTGGTACGCGGTGTCTTAAGGCCGCCATTCACGATCACTCCATTGCCATCACTCGGCGCGGTGTGGATAGCGGCCAAAAATTGGTCAACTACACGAACGTTCCATTCGCGTCGCTCCACTCCATTTTTCCAAAATGTCTTCCATTCCATTCTACGCCTAGATTGCCCCCTACAACATGTGCTTAGTGAATGGATCCTGACGAAGATCAATTGTTACTTGCGGCAGCTGCAGCCTGTATCATCATAAAAGAGAAGAAACCATCTAAACGCCAGTGGACCAAAAACTGGCTTCTGAATTTTCAGAAATTATCTTCTCTTTCGTAAGACATTTTTATTTGACGTTTGACGACCTACTTTTATACGTGGCTCAGCTGTGAACACAGACTACAGAAAATATACAGACTCATTTTAACCGCAAAATGAGCGTAAAATGGATTGAGATTGGCCATAGACGACCGGGTGTGGAGTGGAATAAACGGAGTGATAGAACTCCGCGTGTACGCCAATACGCGATTGGCCACAGACTGGAGTGTTGAATTTGGAGTTTGGAATGATGGAACGGTGGATTTTTGAATGATTGGATATCCAAAATTTCTTAACACTCCGCTCAATCCACGTGAGATTTCGCACACACGGAAGGTTTTTGTCATATTTTGGAGTGTTGGCGTGGAATGTTGTGGAGTTGAGTGATCGTGAATGGCCGGCTTTAGAATATGGAAGTGTGGTATGGCGACCACACTATGCGAATCACTATCCTGGTGACAATTCAGAAAATACAGTCTGTTAGCTTTTAGAATATAGAATTATAGATAGACAGAGAACAGTTTATTGTACATAAAAAAGAAAATTACACAGGTATTTTTTAATCTAAGAGTACAGACGGCGGCTTTGTCACGAAAAGTGATCTCTTCCAGGCAACCTTTGGATGAAATGAAGCAAAACCTCGGCTACTAGGATAGAATCGGATATATTCGTGTAATAGAAATATCGGAACTAATATGACACTTAACTTTACATAACTTTTCAAAATAGTAAAGAAAAGTTTTATACAGAGCAGGAAGTAGTATTACACTCGTGTGCTTTCGGCGAAAACCGAAGCCTACTCTAGAGCCTGAGGTATATTCTAAACGCTAACAGACTGTATTTTTGTAGTATCTGTCATACTCATTAGAGATTGCAAAGAAAATAAAATCATACAATCAATCATTTCAAAATAATGAATAACAAACTCAAATCGAAAAGTTTCAGCAATAGTGCATTTAAAAAAATAAATTTTGTTTTTATCTATAACAGACCTATGTGTTTGTCTCCAGGTCACAAGCCTTCACCGTTTTCTCTATTACAAAGCCTACTGAAAATTTCTTACAAGATAAATAATTCTCTCAAGGGCCTAAATGTCTGGGTTCAGTTTACAAGTTAAAAGGTCGCCTCTTTGTTTGACTTAAAAATAGTTTTAGTGTATTTACATACTTCAGAGAGCTCTTTATCTAGAAATGTCTCTTTCATTCGTTAAACCTTCCACGTGACCTTGTAAGCATTCTACAAGATTAATATTACTTACCAAATTTGTATTACATTTAAGGTGGTTTGAGAAAAGATGGTCAGAGTGGAGTTTTTTTTTGCTGCCTTTTTCTCCACTACATTTGGCTTCAATGCAGCGGCTAACATTAGCATTATAATTAGCATTAGCAATAGCAGTACATTGATATTCAACAAACTGAACGTAAATGCTTTACGTTGAAATAAATTTCTGACTTAATTAAGATTTAATCAAGGATATTGTTTAAAAGGTAACATTACTATAACATAACATTTACATACAGGCACATACTTTGCTTCTGGCCCCACACTAGGGTACCCTGTGTCGTGAGAACCAGAAACAGCGACGTCACAAACATGTAAACATCCAAGACCTGGAGTTTTTTTTTTCTCCCCAGCCGGGGATCGAACCCGGTACCTCTCGCATGGTAAGCAGATGCGCTAACCACTACGCCACAGAGGTCGTTGTGTCCTTAAGGTATGTTATGTTCCTTAATTATGTTACGAAAGGTGATTTTTTTTAATTCTCTATCTATTAACCGTCATATCTATCTATAGGCTTATGATCAACAGTGGGTGTCTTTAATGGGCAATTGAGCTAGACAGCAGATTGTTATGCTAAGGTTTTTATTTAAAAATAGCATGCCGACCGGATAATGAAACTCTATTTCGAAAATATCGCACAACGTGGCTGACCTTATGACCTTTCTAGGGATTTAAAACATAACATGAACATTTACATAACATTGCTTAACCTACGCTATACCCTGCGTATCGTGGAAACCAGAAACAGCGACGTCACAAACACATAAACCTCCAAAACCTTATTTGAACCCGGGACCTGTCGCAAGGTAAGCAGATGGGCTAACCGTTGCGCCGCAGAGGTCGAAAGTTCGTTTGGCAAGAGGTTGTCCTGAACGGAACTAATAATCGTCGTAATTAGCCGCCTTATTTGCTAACGTTACTCTCAGTTCATTAGCTATGAACGTTGCGGGCAAGAGTTTTCGAGAGCCAATTGATTCACCGACGGCCCGACTGTCATGCAACAGCTGCGGTCAAACTGGCGAGCTTTGACGCGCGACTGTCCTAATTGGATTCCACTTTTTGCGTTGTATTCGTAGCATATTTTGGTAAATTGTTCTCCAATGAGAGCTTTGTTTTATCTAAAAACTGTGGTACACTGTAGTATTTTCATAAATTACGCTTAATCAAAAATGGTAAATGTACTACCCAATAGCTTATCAAGGATAACGCGTAAGAATTAGTTACGCACATTTTTTTGTCAAACAAGTCTTTTTCAAGGATTTTGGGCTTTTGATAATAGTTTCTTGGATTTAATTTGTGTTTAGTCCTTATTATCTCCATTTATTTGATGATGATGATGATTTATTAAAGCAGACTCTTCAGACTAGTTCAAATAAGTTGAAGTATTTATATTAATAAGTATTTATTATTAAGTATTATTTATATTAATTAGTTTTATTGTTAGTTAAGTTTATAGCATAGTGTTTGTTGTCATAATAAGTTGAAAAATTAACTCACAAGCGACGAAGTAATGGTTCGACATAGTAAACACCCGAATGAAAAGGCAGAAAGAAGCAGGACATTCGCGCGGGAAAGTGCGTCTAATGTAAACACAATAAGTGACCCTCGTCGGCCCTTCATTCCATTCAGTGCTGCAGCCAGGATAGTATTATTCGGGCTTCAAAAAGCACCTACAGTATGAACTGTTCTACCACTTGATGCATTATTTTTTTTCTAAATTTTGTAATTATTTTTTAGCATAACAGCCAGCAACACCTGCACCCGCCTCTAACTACATTTTGAGGCCTGGCAACTTAAACATAGAGCTGAATTTACATTGTCAGCGTAAAGGAAAACGCCAGTGTCATTGACTACTTTAATAAAGAACCAAAAGCAGGTGAAAACAGAACTGTTCTCTACTAAAAAATCGTTTTTGTCGCTCTGTCCTGTCTGTGCATAGGGTGCTCTATCGCAGCGGCAGCCAAAGGAATTTAAAAGCCGGCAAGCCTAGGAGCTGGGTCCACAGGCGACCTAGGTGCTAGGCCATGACCTAGGTGCTAAGCCTAGATGCGACATACAAGGACGACACAACCTAAGTGCCAGACCTATAAAGGTGACCTAGGTGCTAGGCAAAGACCTGGCCACTTACATGTCTTCGGGCTTCGCGTTATTTGTGAATGGCGAGAGCTTGCTCAGTAATCTGAACCAGAAATGTTGAGGTTAGGTTGTTGTTGTTGTTACACTTTATTGCACAAAAAAAACATAATATGACTTAAATAACAGCTTGGGCGTCAATGACACTACCTACCCCCGGTTTCTCAAACACGAATAATCTGTTATTCTCCCGTTAACAGCTGTCAGTTGTTTTTTTGTATGCAATAGGTTATTTGACAGGTTTCTGAAAACCACCTCAGATTTTTTGTTGGTGTTCATTGAGTGCTCAGAAAGTGGTCATCATCATCATCATCAACCCATTATGTCCCTACCGAGGGGCTCGGGTCTCTTCCCTGAGGAAGGTATAGGCCATACTCCACCACGGGGGCCAAGTTCGGATTGGTGGAAGCGGTCATTTTAAGTTTTTTCGTGTATATCTTCCAATAAAAGCAAATAAAGATTCACTTTTAAAGTAAGCCGCAAAAACACTACCTTAGCCTATGTTCACAGATACAAAATTATCAATTTGAAACCAGGTTTTTTGTATAAGTGATCTATTTTTTTTTTAGTTAAAAAACCTTGAAGCGGTTTTAAGAGTAATAATTTATGCGAATACGTAATATAAACAATACTATTATTTTCACACTTTCAAATAGCCTATTTGGACAACTGAGTGCTGTTACAAGATTGACAGATGGATAGTGTGTAGAGAATGAGAAACTGGGAGTTAGTGACTTTAAGGGCACATTCCAGCTTAAGGGAGTCCAGAGGGTAACATTGCGTCGCCAAGGAACATAATCATATATTTTCTTACAGATCGGATTTGCAAAAAGTGTCTGTACAATATCTCTATCAAGTTAATAGTAATTTCTAGGAGCCATGGCCGTGAACCTACAGCAAAAAACCTAGGACTATAGCATTGGAGAATAGGAGTTGTGGTAGCCTAGTGGGCAGAACAATGGACTCGGAAGCAGGAGGCTCAAGTTCGATTCCCACTGCGGACACATGTCCGCACGTACTTACGTATGACTTTGTTTTGTAAGTTATTAGCTGTCCCGGCAAACGTCGTTTCACTATAGATATATTTTGCGCACTATCCTTACACTGAATTTTACAATTATCACAAGAATTTTATATATTAGACATACTTACAATACATTTATTAAACCAGAATACATACATAATTACCCTTCAGAAATTGACTGTCCTGCGTAGAAGAATGTCCATTCAATGTAAATAACGTATACAGGTTGTAAGAGTCAGCGCTAAAATAAAACAGAAACTGCCACGTTTAACCGACCTCAAAAAAAGAAATTTCTCAGTTTAAGCCTATGTTTGTATTTATGTTTGTCCACGATATTCTCGCGTTTGGATGAGCCGATTTTAATGTTGTTTTCAGAAAGTAACTTACATAGGTACATTCTAGAAAAAGTTTTATTAAAATCGATTCAGTAGATCGAAACTTGTAAGAAACAATTATTGTTAAATTAAAATGTTCAAAATATAACATGAAACCAACGACGTCGGAGCCTTTCATAATCCTCGTAAAGCAAACTTGATTTCATATTAATTATTTGAATTTAAAAAATAAAACAAAAAAATATTTAAAAGTCGTAGGAGAAAATATTCTTGACAACAAAAAAAAACCATAATACATCTATTTTCCAGTCACGTCACCCGTTCAAGAAAGTGGATTATTGATCAATTGAATGACATTTTAAAGCTGGTCTCGTCTAGACCTGATTTATTTATACCTCCCCGGCGTACGGAAACCAAATACGATATTCTAAATGCAGTTTCCGCGTCGTTTACTTTAGATTTAGACATGTAAACAACAGAGGATGAAGGAAGCAGTCTGATAAAACAAATAAAATATATGGAGCGAATGTGAGTGGAAGGGTATGTGAGTAAGGGATGCCCCAGGCAGACATTATCATCATCAACCCATTATGTCAACACCGAGGGGCACGGGTTTCTTCCCTGAGGAATTTATTGGCCATACTCCACCACGGGGGCCAAGTCCGGATTGGTGAGGGCTGACATACTTCCACCAAATAGGAGGTGTATTTACAAATAGCAAGATAAAAAGTATCTAAAACCGGCGTGCTTGCATGTAACGACTAATGAATGCCGATGAAGCGAAAGTGATCTGTTAGAATTGTGGCAGGTGGCAGTCCCTGGTCTCTGCCTACCCTTCTGGGATACAGGCGTGAGCTTGTAATGGTGTAAATCTTTTTACACCATTTTTTACATTTCTTTTCATTCAGTCTATCGTTTTTTCGTACCGCAACGAAGCGCGGTGCAGTGTGACAATCGCCTAAGGATTGACCTCGCAAGGACAAACTCCCCTGCTGACTTAGGTCTATAAGCCTAGAATAAATCCGATCGATACTTCGAGACTGGAGTATCGGAGTTATGTCCTACTTATGATTAATATTTCATAGAACTTCGATACTGGAGCAGAATACTGATAAACAAAAAGTATTACCGACCTGTTTCCCCTGAATAATTCACCTTTGCCTACCTAATCCATAACGCGGTACAGGGCTCTATCGTAAGGGTCCAGAAACGCCTTGTTTTACAAATAAGTCTTTGATTAGATGCTTGTCCCCCTGTGAACCTCATAGCATTTCTTCAATTTCTCGATCATCTCTCGTCATCTATTGTTTGGCCACAATAAAACACTAACTACAATACGGTATAATTGACACTATCAATAATAATTTATTTGAGATGCTCGATTAAAACAAAAATTACAAAATGATTCGGAAAATGTATTTCTTTTAATCATTTACTAGTTATTACAATTTTTAAATAGATGAAACATAAAAAGAGTGCTCTGAAATGTGACGTCACAAGCAAGTATTTTGTATTTGAGTATTTGACATGCTCTCAAATACCAAATTAAGCCCGCCTATTGTAGTTTTTAGTAAGTGTATCGTGATCGTGCTCTTCCACTATAAAGGGAAATTTCCCGCCAGGCAGATCCTATGCCTGGGGACGGCCGGTCCGACTATTGTTTGTTGGACGTTGTATTTTGTCGTAAGTCACGTACATAGGTACTTTGCTTGCGCGATGCAGAAATGTTGGAGTTTATAGTGCGCGCGCAGAGTTGACATGTGGTCTGCTCACCATAAGGGCAATAAAGAATTTAATAATAATAATAATATTTACGCCAATAAAAGGATTTGTGTCTAATTTGACGAACAGACAGAATATGTTATGGATAGATAGCTACGTTTTATCCCTATTCTAAGTGAATATATTTGCGGGCAAAGAGCATAGCAAGAAATCATTAATAAAATACGTTACACTAATTTGGTGACGGACTTGGCTCCCGTGGTGGAGTATGGCCTATACCTTCCTCAGGAAAGCGACCCGTGGCCCTCGGTGGGGACATAATGGGTTGAGGATGAAATTCGGAAATAAGCTTTATTTTCTTCTCCTCCTAAGTCCAGGTGTACTAAAAAAAGTACAAAATCCATTGTTATTTTCAAGGTCAGGACAAATTTTTACTATTATCATAATTACATCAAATATTTGAAATAAAAACAAGGCAATAAATTATATAAAAATATATAATTTAGAAGTGTTACGTCACGAAACTTAGAACCATCTCCTTAAAGTGTGACGTTCCTTATGGATGGTCCCTGATGTGAATTGAACCTTGAATGTCATTGCATGAAATTATCTGTATTATTTATGTATATACCTACACGTCCCATTTAAGGACACCGGTTGAAAATACTGACCATTTTAAGAAAATAATTTCGGTATTTTTGAGTTCTATTCATTGCAATTTTTTTTTATTTTGTTTTTGTAAGTAAGCTAAAGGATTCATACTCGCATACTGTATTTGCTGATGTCATAGGAAAGTCATTTAAGGTCAAGGCTTTTTAATGACCACCTTAACCTCCTCAGTCCCGTCATCCCGTGTCGACAAAATAACAATAGAAAACTATTGTTAATTTCAAGGTCGGGACTGAAGAGGTTAAATAATATAGAGTTATTTACAAATCTGATGAATGTACTGAAAGCATAATTTTCGAATTGTTTTTGAGATTTCCGTTCATGTTCAAAAATGTAGTATGGTCAATGTAGTTTTATGACACCGTGTTCATCCATCTGTACTACGCTGGGCCTCTCCCGTGTTGCTCAAACAATCCTGCACCAAACAATCGTTTTTAATATCTCTGCAAATGTGTTGTGTTAATATTCCAGCGTGATTTATAAAACGCTTTTTAGGAGGCGCCATACTTATTTTACTAAGGGCCGGTTTCTGAATTGAGAATTTAAACAAAGTAAATCACCAATCCGGAGTTGGCCCCCGTGGTGGAGTATGGCCTATAACTTCCTCAGCAAAGAGACCCGTGCCCCTCGGTGGGGCCATAATGGGTTGATGATGATGATGATATACTTATTTAACGTGCTGTCACGCTCTTTTCTAAAACAAATTGACGAGACAGCACTTCAGGACGTAGATTCTGTTAATGCAATGCCATGACAACTGCATGAACATGGCGATTTAGTTTCATTGCCGCTTTAAGTCGATGCGCGCACACATATCAAACCTTCTAGCTGTCAATGGTACGAGAAAACACGTCACGTGACCCGACCGTGTATCTGTCATCGTACTGTAATGCATTAACCGAATCGAGGCCCAGTTAAGTGATTACTTAACGAAATTCTCAATTCTCAATCGGACCTAAATAACATCAAATTGACTCGCCGAATAGACTTGATGGCTAATTGAGCGGTTATTTTATAACCTAATTCTCTCTGCGACCCTAATTAATTATCCGCTTTGTTAAGCCTGAGTTTAAGACGGCTCTTAAGTGACTCAATTTGCCTTACGAAGACTTTCAAGAATATTTGACTAACACCTAACTAATACTTAACTAACACTCACTCATAATATGTTTGAGTGCCACCCGCGCTGATATATTTTAAAAAATCCCCAACATTTACATGTCTAAACAAGTTTAAATATGTTTAGTATTGTAATGACTACATTAATACATAAGCTCACGCCTGTATCCCAGAGGGGTAGGTAGAGACTAGGGACTGCCACTTGCCACGATCCTGACAAATTATTTTTGCTTCATCGACATTCATTAGTCGTTGCATGGACGACCTCAACGCATTATGTACCCACCGAGGGGCACGGGTCTTCCCTGAGGAATGGGCTACCACCACATTTTATCCTGCCCTTTGCTAATAAATCCCCCATTTGGTTGAAGTATGTCCACCTGGGACGACCCTTGCCGGCCCTTCCACTGATATTCGCTCGATGAATTTATTTCGTCATAGATAAAAGATGATATTCGACCTCATGCTGGTTTTGGGTTCTGTAATGCTCGGTAATCCTAGAAAAGAGGAGGGCTTGCAGGAGAACGATGTCATGGTAGTGCAACCAAAGAATGGACCGGTGTTAAACCGCGGAGGAGCTGCTCAGAATTGCACTGAACAGAGACCGTTGTAAAGAGCTGTCTGTCAACTTCCAGTGATGAACAGGCACAGGAAGGAGAACCAACAAAAGCAGAGCAACAATGATGTTTCCTCGATGGAATCTATCATCGAAATGAGGTGCGCCACTCTAAGTCGCGCGGCTGTGTAAAACTAAGGTATAACTGTGGTCAAGTTCTCAAGTATCTATTCATATTCATAATTCATTTATTTGATCTGTGAGTCACAAGTACATAAATATGTTACAATCTACCGAGCATTCTTCTTCTTACATTACATTACAAACTTGTAATGAGAAGGCATTCGATGTAGTCGCGCGGCAACCGCGCTGCAGTCGCACTACTTCCGACCTAGTGTTCTGAAGGCGCTCTAAGAAGAAGAATGCTCTGTAGATACTTGAGAACTTGACCAAAGTTATATTTAGTTATATAGTTTTTCTATTGGGCACTCACATTGGCTATCTACATATTATAAAATTGGCACATAGACTAAGCTCCGCAGCATATGCCGTGAAAAGAATTCGAGAACTTACTGACGTTGCAACTGCTAGGCTTGTTATTTTAGTTACTTCCATAGTATTATGTCCTATGGTATAATACTATGGGGCCGGGCAGCAGACATTGAGACTATCTTCATCTTGCAGAAGAGAGCGATCCGATTTATTTAGCTAGCTTAGGTAGTAGGGACTCGCTAAGAGATTTTTTCAAAGAAACTAACATCTTAACAGTTGCAAGCCAATACATTTATGAAAATATTATGTACGTTCGGAAAAATATTAAGGACTTCGAAACTCTTGGTAGCCATCATAACGTTAATACTAGGAATAAACATAAATTGTCATTTCCACGATTTAGACTTGCAAAAGTTAATACTTCCTTTATGGGGCACTGTATAAGGTTCTACAACAAGATACCCCAAGATATATTAGAGTTACCCTCAACGCGATTTAAGAATTGTGTTAAGCACACTCTTTGCATAAAAGCTTATTATAAAATCAACGATTATTTAGAAGACAAGGACGTATGGCATTAAATAGTAGTTTAATATTAAATTAAATCAGAGGATAAATGTGTCTAGTGTTCCGAACGAACACTCATACCTAATTTGTATTAGCTTTAAGGTGATTTGAGAAAAGATGGTCAGAGTGGAGTTTTTTTTTCGCTGCCTTTTTCTCCACTACAGACGGCCCCAAGGCAGTGGCTAACATTATACATAACTGTATGTACATTGACATTCAACAAGCAGAATGTAAATTCTTTACGTTGAAATAAATTCTTGATTCTTGATTCTATCACAATCGCTCGTAGCCCAGCCGCCTGAGTGATCTCAAACGATCACGAACGTTAAGCAACGAGTTCAAGTGCTGAGGTATTGAATAGCTTAGACACTGAGGTTTCCTCACGATATTTTCCTACACTATTATAACTTACAAAACAAAGTCATAGGTACATGTCCGCGCTGG
Organism: Yponomeuta plumbellus; assembly: GCA_947310845.1. Classification (NCBI taxonomy): domain Eukaryota; kingdom Metazoa; phylum Arthropoda; class Insecta; order Lepidoptera; family Yponomeutidae; genus Yponomeuta; species Yponomeuta plumbellus. The sequence continues at coordinate 18,657,395 of OX371212.1, read as the reverse complement.
TCATCGAACCTGAGTTCCTCACTGCCGGATCTATAGTTTTACCCACAGCCTACTACCGCTCCTACCGAATAAGAAATCAAAGTATTTATAAATAAGACTGTTAGTTTATTATGTCAATGTCACATTTGTCAGAGGGTGTAATTTCGTTTTGCTTACGGCATGTACAAAGGGAATAACCGAATTTAATTAGCGTTACGGACCAGAATATCGAAAATCTTTATCATTTGTATGTTTGTGACATCTTTTATAATTCATTTATATAAAATACCCATCATATATCTCAATTATTATGGCAGGCAATTTCAAAACCTACAGTCTAGAACTTAGGGCTTCTAAAATAGGACTCTTATCGGCCCAAAATGCCTTCTAGGCTGTAAAGTCTGTTTTTAAATTCAATGCAAAAAAACTTTCACTGTCAATGTCCAAGTGTTGCTAGTACATATCTACGTAAAACCAATTTACCCCGTTTTACTTCCAAGTAAAAATTGTGTCTGCTATGTAGGTGTTTTTTTAGACTTAGCTCTTGTGAGTAATTTAATTTTAATGTCTTTGATGTGATAAGCATTTTGGTTACATGAGTCGTCTATTCGCATTTAAAAAAATCTACCGAGTAAACCTATATATTTTATAGCCCCACCACCGCGTAATTTTTTTGCAGCGAATTAAAAAATGGACTTTAGATTCTCAAAACATGTACGAGGCTCACTTTTTGCAAACCGTCTGAAGCACGATCCACACCAACACGGTTGCGTTGGCGGTCCATACGGACGTCATTTACTGCAGCGGTATTTATACTGACAACCAACGCGTCGGTCTGTTTCATCCTTTATAATTATGCCAAGATATATTTTTTTCACTTGACCTGGTCCTAAACTAGGATACCCCATGCTATGGCAACCAGGCAAAGACATTACATCGAAAACATCCAGGCCATGTGTGTACAAATTTACGGCGGCCCCCAGCGGGAATCGAACCCACGACCTCTTCCTTGGTAGCCAACCGCTTTAACGGCTCAACCAGCGAGGCAGACATTTTTTTTTCTGGGCCAATAGGAAAAAAAACGTGCCGGTAGTTTTGACGGTATTTCTTACGAGTAGCACCGTAGGTAGGCCCTTAAAAGGCCCCTTGAGCCTCACAGGGTTCAAGCTACAACGTACCTCTGTCCAGGACTCTTGCTTTCACTGCTGGCGTTGTTGCTGGAGTCATCGTCCTCCTCCCTTGACGTGGCAGCTGATAGCACCCTGGAGGACGGGTTGGGGTCACTGCCGTCATTATCCTCTCCCTCTGAGGCCCGGCTGTTGCCTTCTTCAGCCTGAGGAAGGAGAAGATGCATTTTAAAAGTAGAAACTCACATCTGTTTATCGGAGGGGTAAGGAATAGGGGCTTCCAATACGGTATTTGACACTATCAACAATAAATTATTTGAGATGCTCGATTAAAACAAAAATTACAAAATGATTCGGAAAATGTATTTATTTTAATCATTTACTAGTTATTACAATTTTTAAACACATGAAACATAAAAAGAGTGCTCTGAAATGTGACATCACAAGCAAGTATTTTCATACAAAATTCCGTTTTAAAAGTAACTCATTTGACATCCAGTCAAATACCCAATTCTGCCGTCATAAGGTAAAAAGACGCATCTGACATCAGGTCGCAGCTGAGAAATTAAATATAAAAGTTTTAAGTAAGCAATAAAATTGTGAATTGCGTTTTATGTGTCTTTTACTTAAGTAACTGCATTCATTTTTGTATCGTATTGGAATACGTTTCATAATTTTTTATCTTAGTTCAAGTCTGAAACGCCTTTTTAACTTAAAAAAAAAAACAAAATACGTTGTCAAATGCGTCTTTTTATTAATTCTAACTTCGCAGAAAATGGTCCTCTATCAAAATAAAAAAATACAGAAAGATGTGTCTTTTTTTCCTCGTTCCGAATATGTACTCAATTTCGGCAAAAATGTTAGTTGCGTCTTCTTCTCTTATGACGGCAGAATTGGCCATGCTATATTTTTGAACATGAATGGAAATATCTCGAAACCTTTGCGTGAATTATGCTCTCAGTACAATGTCTATTTATCAGATTTGTAAGCAAGTCTATTTTTCAAGATATTCAATAAATAGCCTTGACCAATAAGAAGCATGGCCTATTGCCACAACCCTGACAGATTTTTTTCGCTTCATCAACATTCATTTGTCGTTGCATGCACGCACCCCGGTTTCAGTTGGACCTGGAATTTCGATACTAATTCTTGTGTCGAAAAAAAAAAAGAGTTTTTTTAAAAGATCTGAGTTTTTTTGTGTACACTTAAGTGAAAACCTAACCAGTAGGTTAATAAGTAATAGATTGATAATATATGGGAAACCGGGGTGACTGGAACAACTATAACCGCGGGTTTCTCGAACGCTAACAGTCTGTTAATCTATTGTTAACAGTTGTCAACTGTCAAAAGTGCATACAAAAAAAAAACAACTGACAGCTGTTAACAGTAGATTAACAGATTGTTAGCGTTCGAGAAACCAGTGGTTTCAACTGCTTGGCGTTAAGTTTAAACTTTGACCAGTTTTCTTGACATTATTTCAGCATGTTAGAATTCTGCTAATCGGAGCGAAACCTGATCGGACTCTTCCGATAAACATTCAAGTAGATGGATCCGGACCATAATGTTACAATATTAGAATTAAGTGTCGTAGTTGTATTAATCATTATCGGCTGATGTGGTGATTTATTACAAGGTTACTTATATGGCTTAACTCATGTAACTCACCTCACAGATAAATCTACACAGGTTCAAGTGACGGTTTTTTGTATTTTTGTGAAATTTCTTGAATAAATAATTTATAAATATATATTTACCGATCAATGAAATTAAAATGCAATGCGGTTTGCGTTGATGCACATGCAGGGGTATAAATAGGCACATTTTAATTCACAATTGAGGCCATGAGAGCCAGAGCAGCCTATATTTTTTGAACACCTATCTGAAACTAAATTAATAAATTGGTTAATAAAATCACTAACCCCCGGTTTTTCAAACGCTAACTGTCTGTTAATTTATTGTTAACAGCAGCTGTCAGTTGTCAAAAATGGATGCAAAAAAACAACTGACAGCTTTTAACAGTAGATTAACAGACTGCTAGCGTTTGAGAAACCAGGGGTAAGAGAGAGTAAGGCAAAAAGAAAATTATATATTGAATTTACCAAAGTGACAATTATTTTAAATCAGAGCTCAATTTAATCTTTTTATATTTTGTTTAGGGCTGCTCTTGCTCACATGGCCTCAATTTGTAATCGCACATGCTTTATGGAAGTTAAATCATAAGTATTGAGTCATATTCATTCAGTAATATTATATTCACGAGTTGAGATTTTGTCACAAACTTCCCATATTTCCTTTAGGAAGATTGTCAGAACACATTACCACAACGTACATTCCTACGTAACCTTGTGCAATGAACAATTTTAAGATTTGATAACAATAAAAGCGATGAGAAAAAGCAAAAGACAAAGTTAATAAACTATATTCCCTTTTCTTCGCTTCTTTTTTTAAAAGGGTTATGTAATTTTTTTATGTATTATTATATCATGATCATCATCATAATTCAGCCACAAGAAGTGCCAGGAAGACGCTGGATGCTAGCCGCTTCCAACCGGTCTTTTTGGAAATCTATGGAGGAGGCCTATGTCCAGCAGTGGACTGCTTGTGGCTGAATGATTATTATATTATTACAATAATTATGATTTGTATCATTATGTTTATCATCTAAAACGTGTGGATACAAACGAGTGATGTTTGTATTATTATGATGTAAATTAAGGTAAGCATTTTGCACTTGAAAAAGAACCTCTGGAGAAAAATATCTTCGAAAGTAATTCAACGAAATTGAGTTCTGAAAAAAAACTCACCTGGATTCGGATAAGAGGGATCTTTTCCTCCATCAATATTTGATTTCTCATGTTATTTTATTGAGCTGAGCTGAGCGTCTTACGGACAAATATGCAGTCTTGCTTTCTTAAGTTTATAAGTGCACTTTTGTGTTAAATATACTTTCTATTGCAATGTTGGTGACCTTCAAAATTGTTGCTTCACATTGAATTGACATGCCAAGACAGTACAACAAATATCAGTGCCGAAAAACAGAAGTGTTCACGCAAATATTTACAGGACTTTACACATGGAAGCTAAAAATAAACTACACACATGATAGCATCCCTTTCTTACTGCACGTAACAAACTTCATTCATTCAATACATAAAAAAATCCCCGTTTCCTGGTGGTCATACTAATTTGTCATATCAGTATGACTACGAGGATATACATATACAAGTAAATACTACTTAATGATAGAAGTAGAAGTATTTACTACTTTCTTTATTTACACAGAAAAGTATTTATATTATACAGGATAAAGAAAACCTTTTTCTACAAATATCGTGTTAAAGTATGACCAAAGTATGACAAGGAGGACACTTGTATATCCTTGGGAGTCACTAGAATGCTAGTCAATTGAAACATCCTTTCTAACTTTATTCCAGATTCAATTACCGACTAATCCAAATGAAAAAATCCGGAATTAAGTTCATAATGTGTGCACTACTCGAAAGTTCATAGCCCCGGCTGCATGAGTAATCTTAAACGATCACGAAGGTTAAGCAACATACGGCGCGTTCAGTGCATGGATTGGTGACCGACTGCGACTAACGCTAGTGGCATTTTTCCGAGCGGTTTCTTCACAAGGCACGTTAAGCAATTGGTGCCGGCTGCCGTCGATAGATGGCAGTCGTTAAGCCTTTAGAGGCTTCAGGAAGGCTTGAAATTTTCTGACAGTAAGATCAGTACTCTTAAAAGCTTCCACCAATCCGGATTTGGTCTCTGTGGTGGAGTATGGCCTATACTTTCCTCAGGAAAGAGACCCGTGTCCCTCGGTGGCGACATAACGGGTTGATGATGATGATGATGCCCGCTTTGGAAATGGAGCCTCAACTTAATCTAAAAAAGGCATAGAGTATTGAAAGTAATTTTAGTAAACAAGAGTCTTTGTAATTCTTCAAAGAGTACCTGCAGAATAATTTAAAATGGAATCAAATTGTTCTACATAACCACATACCCTACCTTTGTACTCGTATACTTACTGACTGAAATTAATTTTGCTTCTCCGAAAATATTGAATTTCAAGATACCTATTGTGAGTAATTGATAAACAATTTTATATGCTTGCGAAAGTCAAGCAAAGGATGATGGGCAAAATGGGCCCACCTCCAATAAAAATGGCTTGTTTATTAAATTAAAGGTCTATATACATACGTTCATTATCAGGTAGGTGCATACCAGAATTTGCTGTGTGGCTGGAGTTTTTCGAATCAGAAAAAGTTGATATTTTTTGGTTATGAATAGAAGTTTTATGTAAACCACTTAATGCTACATCATTTACTGTAATAGTAAATGACCAACCCATATCAGCTTATGGATGTCGTAAGGGGTGACTTACGGCCATTTAGACCTAAGCACAGACTACATTGCATACATGACCTAGACAAATGTGGTTGCCCTTTTGGGTTGTCTAGCAATCGCTTCATGTAAAAAAACAATCATCATATTCTTGCCCTGTTCCCATTATTTGGGGTCGGCGCAGTATGTCATTCTCTTCCATGCGTCCCTATCACTCGCCATCTCTGCATTCACATTCTTATCACCATATCATCACGCACACAATCCAACCACCTTTTCCTCGGTCTTCCTTTTCCAGCATAATAATATCCATTTGACCATGTAAATATTAGTATTTTTGCCATAAAACTTAGTGTAGTTAGCGCACTAGGAAATTGGGATAATGCTAGGATGATGACGTTATTATCACTACGGTTAAGCAACATACGGCGCGTTCAGTCCATGGATGGGTCACCGTCTATGAATAACGCTAGTGGCATTTTTCCGAGCGGTTCCGTGCTTCGCAAGGCACGTTAAGCAGTTGGTGCCGGCTGTCGATAGATGGCAGTCGTTAACCCAAATCAGAGGCCTTAGGGCGGCTCGAAAACTTCTGACAGTAAGACCAGCCACTAGTCTTACAAGCCTCCACCAATCCGGACTTGGCCCCCGTGGAGTATGGCCTATACCTTCCTCAGGGAAGAGACCCGTGCCTCTCGGTGGGGACATAATGGGTTGATGATGATGATGATGATGTTAAGAAAAATCTGATAATTGTGTTAGGTACTTGCAGATCGGCTCCAAACCGATCATTAATTTTAATTCTCGTAAAGCGTGCTAGATGAGTGCGCGTGATGCGATGCTACTGTGGAGACCTCTCCGCCACCCATGCCACGGATACCGATAGTTATTGGTCTGTTATAAATATATTATTTTCATTCTATAAACCAAAAACTTTTATTTTCCTACCCTAAAAATCTCAACGTATTATCTTATACAGGATGTAGCATTAGGTGGCTTACATATAAGCAAAACAAATGGTTTTATAAACCATAAAACTTCTATTTATAACCAAAAACATCATTTTTTTCTAAATAAAAAAACTCCAGACACACAGCGAATTCTGGCATCCGCCTGCCTGATAATGTACGTATGTATGTAGACCTTTAATTTAATAAACAAGCCCCTTTTTATTGGAGGTGGGCCCACGCTTCAGGGGGTAAATACTTATCTACCCCTTCACGGGGTAGATAAGTATTTTAGATAAGTAGGGTTTTTAGGGTATTTCACTTTTTAAAATAATTAAATTGAATGTCAAGCGAATGATAAAATAATCATCATAAGGTAATCATCATCATCAACCTATTATGTCCCCACCAAGGGGCACGGGTCTCTTCCCTGAGGAAGGTATGTGCCATACCCCACCACGGGGGCCAAGTCCGGATTGGTGGAGCCTTGTCATATATAGGTAACAAAGTCATTATTAGTTATTAGGGTGAAAAATTAATTAGGTAAATAAAAATATCAAGGGGTATCCTAGTTTGGGACCAGGTCAAGTGATTGTTCCTTGTGGAGTTTCTGGTCTTCCATAGGACGCGTCCCCCGGGTGGCGGATAGGGGAACGCCCTCCAGATATGGGGGGTACCGGCTTCGGCCCGCGCGGACCAAAACCAGAGGGAGGGGGACGTCCAGTGGCTTGCGCTGCTGGATGTCCAGCGGGGTCCACTATGGGCCCCGCACCCGTAACCCCACACTGAGTAGGGCCGGGGGCCTTCGGGCCGCGAGGAGACAACCTCTATAAAAAACACACGGCGGGGGCCCTCCTCTATGTCCCTCTGTTCAGCAGAGGGCATAGAGGAGGTTGAGGGAGGGTCACAGACGGCAGGTTGGGGGACCTGCCGTCCGACATCGTGACGGGAGAAGGGGGTGGGGGGCCCATGCCCCTTCTCCAGTGAGGGTGGGCCCGGCTCCTTTGCGAGTTGGGTCGACGTCGCCGGGGCGCCGCTGTAGCATTCGCACTGTGGTCTACCACTTGCGAGATCCGGCGGCGCCCCATTGCACGAGCGACAGGACGGCCCCCGGGGTGTTTTAGGAGGTATGCCTCTCCTATTAGTAGGAGAGGAGAGTCCGACACACGGCCGTCGCCCTCCCCCAAGGGTGTCGGTTATGGTGCACAAAGCATTTCACCCCGTTAACAAAAAAAAAAAGTAAGGTCAAGTGATTGTGTTTTGTGGAAGTTATTATTATGTTATATCGCATTGGTTGGAACTATAAAGTTTTTTGAAATCTTTTACACTGAGTTGGACAATACATGGCACAGGACTAGACGCAGAATTCCAGGATTTGCCCAGATTTTGCGGTCATCTGGCAACCCCGGTGTGAGTCAATCCACAGGATGAGTTAATTGGTTAGCGCCATGTCATCGAGATGCGAGTAATCGAAGTGACATACTGATTGCTCCCGGACTTCTCCCGGATTCTAATTCCGGAACACTTCATAGCGCAGACGAGTCAGTTCGGGGAATTGTATTTTGGGGTGCGAAAAATCGGTATGGGCTGGTTTGTTGAAATGTTTTGAAATGTTGAAACTTTAATATACATACATATTTGAGCTCAAAGGCAGAAATCAAGTACTGCCACTTGCAGGATCCCGACAGATAACAATCGAAATTCATTAGTGACAAAGTAGTTCAACATTGTAGTAACTGTCACGTCACTTTTAAGTCATAATATGACTAAAGGGTTGAGCAAAACCTATGTCATTTCCGAGCAGTACGACGATATGATATAATAATACAAACATTTCGAACCACCCGTGTTCCGTTTAAAATGAGGGAGGCGCAGCAGATGTTACCAACACTGACAATATGCCTTACGTCGGCCCATTTATTACAAAACCAGCTTTATTTACTTTATTCCGGCTTTATATACTTACTATTTTACATTACATCTCGTAACGTTGGTCAGTAGGTATTCGGGAATCAAAAATCATAGGATTCTTTTCGTTGACCTAGAACTATGGAAATTGGCAAGTTTTCTCGTCGTATACTATGAATAAAGCAAAATCGAATCTTGTAATGAAGTCATTGAAAAGTTGTCTTCGGTAGACAAGTCCAACTCGTCCTTGGCGGTTTTAGTATTCGGATAAAAAGTGTAGATCTAATATGCCTTTACTTTTTGATTGCCTTGCAAGCATCTTTTTAGATGAATGTGTTCAGGATTCCAAATTTCGAAGTAACAATGCGTTTCTTACAAAAGGTTTGAAGTCAGCCTACAAGGATGAAGAGTTCTTGGATTTTAAGAATGTATAATTCTTGAAAAATAAATTGAATTAATGATTTTGACTTCCCATTGACATATTTTGGGTTTCAATGGCGAGAGAAGTCGGGTTCGTGAACTATTTAAAAACACAACACAGACTTCACAGGTCAGTTATCTAAAGCTGGCACGTTCACAGTACTCACACTTATGCAATTTCACTATACAGTATGTTTAAAAATAAATTATTTTGATTCAAAGTGCGACTCTAGTTTAAGTGTAGACTAGAGTTAGGTTTTAGTAAGATGGGTGCGTTGTAGATAAATAAATACAAATAAAATATATGTGTTACTTGTTATAATATATTTTTAGCAAATTCGAGCGAAAAGTATTAAAAATAAGGTGGAATCAATGGTCACAAAATATTTATAATTTTCAATAAATTTTCACATGATCAAAAATAATTTCACCTAAGAAAATCTTTACCACTGGAACGGTTCGGCCAAATATCAGTTAGCTGCTTTGGACTCCGTAGAGCGTCGAGCGCGCAAGCTAATTGGTGATGCTCCCTTGGTTGAGGCCAAACTGCAAAGCCTCGAACACCGACGGAAGGTGGCCTGTTTGGCGGTATTCTACAGGATACATTTTGGAGAGTCCGCACGGGAATTACACGATCTTATCCCGCCATCTCCTTTCCATCACCGGACATCCAGGAGAGGGGAGCGACTTCATCCTTATGTTGTGCAGACACCTTTTGTGCGCACGAAGCGTTTCGCCTCGTCGTTTCTAATGCGCACCGCTAAGGAATGGAATTCGCTCCCTTCCTCTGTTTTTCCGGAAAGGTACAATTTGGGTGCCTTTAAGGCTAGAGTGAATAGGCTCTTACTGAACCAACGAGGAACATCGTCGGCTCCATCTTCACTTACCATCAGGTGAGATCGGGGTCAATCGTTGGTCAGTTTTTAATAAAAAAAAAAAAAGAAAAACCAAAACAGAAAATAATTATCCCAGAAATCCTCAACAATTTAATTATAATTTAATTATGTAACAAAGGGTCACGGACGCTCAGTGGTCAGTTACTGGATGAATGAGCCATTTTCAGATGAACTAAAAAAAATCTAATGGCTGTCAAAGGAATGCAATTTTGAACCTAAGCCCAATAGCCATGTGTGATACATCATAAGATAGGTCTCAGCAAGCTGAACAAAAGTTACTATGACGCCAAGAGCCAAATATTTGTCCTTTCGGAGTTATATTGTATTGAAAAAAAAAAAACTAACATGTGGCTGTTGGCGGCATAGTAACTTTTGTTCAGCTCGTTGAGACTTATTTTATGATTTGTCACACATGGCTACTGGGCTGAGGTTCAAAATTGCATTCCTTTGACAGCCGTTAGATTTTTTTTTTACTTCTTCTGAAAACAGCTCATTACCCTACCTTTTTTTCTGTAACAGTAGCAGTTGTCTGAAGTCCAATCACAATCAAATGCAAGAGCCAAAAAAAAGAGGAAAGACCACAGAATAAACTGGCAATTCAGATTAGAAAAACAAAAACGCTCTCATAAATGCCATTTAATTACTAATAATGAGTCGTTTTCAGAAGAAAAAAAAAACGAATGGCTGTCAAAGGAATGCAGTTTTGGACCTCAGCCCAATAGCCATGTGTGCTGAGACCTATTCGATGATGTATGATACATCATCGAATAGGTCTCAGCGAGCTGAATAAAAGTTACTATGACGCCAACAGCCAAATGTTTGTCCTTTCGGAGTTATATTGTATTGAAAATGTTAGTTTTTTTTTCAATACAATATAGGTACCTAACCTAACAATGGCTATTGGGCTGAGGTCAAAAATTGCATTCCTTTGACAGCCATTCGTTTTTTTAGTTCTTCTGAAAACGGCTCATTTGGAACTACTTTTCTTAGCTGTCAGAAAAATCCCTCATTGAATCGCACATACGGTTGAATACCAAAAAGATCACGCTGTATTTATAAACAGTAGCAAAAGTAAAACTATAACTGTCCCCTTCACACTCATAAGCTAGACCGCGCGCAAGAGAGACGGGCAGACTTTTCATGATGCGCATGCAGTACACGTCACGCCGCGCGCTATTCACAGACACTACACAAGCGCAACGTATAAATGTGTTGAACGTGCCAGCTTTACGTAACTGACCTGTACTCATCCCGACTGAGCGGATATTAAGCATAAAGTGAACATGATTTGCTCGTAGCCACGGCTATCTGAGAGATCTTAAACGATCACTATGTTTAAGCAACATAGGGCGCGTTCAGTGCACGGATGGGTCGCCGTCTATGACTAACGCAAGTGGCATTTTTCCGAGCGGTTGCGTGTTTCACAAGGCACGTTAAGCAGTTGGTGCCGGCTGCCGTTGATAGATGGCAGTCGTTAAGCCAAGTCAGAGGCCTTAGGGTGGCTTGAAAACTTCTGACAGTAACACCAGCCTAGACTTTGTAAGACTAGCGTCTTACAAGCTTCCTCCAATCCGGACTGGGCCCCCGTGGTGGAGTATAGCCTATACCTTCCTCAGGGAAGAGAACCGTACCCCTCGGTCCTCAGTGAGAACTTAACAGATCAATAGAATTTGCGTTTCATTTGTTCAATTGGTCTTGTTCGAGCTGTTTTCGAGATGACTCGAACTAAAATGATGTCGCTCTTTCTGGTTCCCACGACACAGGGTGTCCTAGTGTGGGGCCAGAAGCAATGTATGTGCCTGTATGTAAATGTTCATGATCTAAACTTTTAGTCCGGATCTACTTACGGGTTTAAAGGACTAACTATCCGGACTAAAAATTTACAATGTGTTGTGCTTACGAAAGTTTTAGTTCATACACGTTCATGTTTTATTTTTAAGCCCACTTTTGTCTTGCTTTTCAAACTTACTACCGCCAGACTAACGGGGAAGCTATCGTAATATGGGGCATAATTCTCCTGAGCTCCCACATATCATCGGTGCACTCTCTCTTTCTGAAGGAATGAGTCCATTAGCCGATCCCGGCTGGCTGCAAGCTCAATAAATGAGGCAATAAAGGCTCGTATTGACGTGTTTATTGCATCTTCCGTGCGTGGCTTGCGGTTTTAGCCCGGGGGTAAATACCCAGTGGGGGCCACTGTATGACAATCAGCAGGGGTAGAGAAAATACGCATCAGGGTTTTTTGAAGATTGCTTCTGTTTACTAGTACTTACTAATTTTTTATTGACTGGTTTCGGAGTTGAGACTTTACACTAAGTAAATACTTAAGTAACGTTTTGTCGCGCTCTTTTTGAGAAATTTTATGAGACAGCACTACAGTTAAGTAGATATGTACGAGCTAGCACCGTTCACCTTTCTATATTCTATTTTTTGAAGCGAACGACTAAATGTAAACAAAAACACAGCATCTCTCAAACTTACATGTCACTCAAAATAGCTCATGCACGCAGCTTTGCTTGCATCGTATACCCACATAGGTTAAGGTAGGTACATACCTACTGTTTAAAGAAAACAGACAGACAACCAAACAAGACAAAACAAATACAAAAGAAAATAAAATAGTTTAGAGAAGTTGCACTCGCATCAATTCAACAACGTCAATCGTGAGTAAATATGGCGTCGAGGTGGCTATCTTACTTTTTTTTGCCTTTAATTAAAAAAGAGGTTCGTAGTCAGCTCTGCATACTTCTTCCTATACTTCGCGTAGGTAGCGCATTAGCATAAAATAATCAATCATAATCGGCTTATAAACAAAAGTCCTACATGGCTACATCTTTCCTAGTTGCGAACATATTTGGCAGCAATAGGTTCGCTTTTGTTTGAGGACCACTGAAATTTTAGGTATTTTATGGGGCATAGATCTCATAAGCAAATGGTATTTTCATGATGAAATAAAATATTTAGTTAAATAAACTGCGAGCGAGGGATAAATCAGGTAATAACAGTGTTATTGTGTTTATTGCTTATTGGCATTTAATAGCCATATCGTTTTGTATAACTTTGCTAAATATTATGCAGTGTTATAAATGTGGCATATTGAAAAACCAAATTTTTGACCTGTTGACACTTACTCGTTCGCTTCAGTAAATGGGCTGTAGGTCGCCGTATTGCTGACTGTGCACCGCGCACAGTCGAGCTCATGGGCCCTGCTGCCTGCGCCAGACAGTTGGCTTTTGCCTCTCAATAACATCATATGTCTTCAAACATGTAAACATCATGAAGATCTTACATCAACAATATACTTCTTCATCCACCACCGCCCTGCAACCTACATCTGCTGTGCGACAGAGTTGGTTGCACACGCTCTCCTCTGCTCGTACAAGATACTTAGCAAAATTCCCAATTTAGAAAAGGCCCTTTGTCAAAATAGAGGTTTTCATAGATACTCTGAGTTTGCTTTGTAACTTGACATCGAGTTGATTGAGTCTGCTTTTATCTAAATAATTAATGAAATAAGCTTTTATTATTTGAAACCTTTTTATAATTTTAAAAATTATTTGAAAAAAAAAACTTTATTTTACCTACACAAGAAAGAAATGTTACAAAAATATAAGCATTATATGTATAGGTGAGTACATAGGCGAGCTTATTTTTATAGAAATTTCTTCCAGCTAACCATATCAGTTGTGAAACGATTATTTAAATAGGTAGGGGGTAACAAGTGCACATTAAAAGTAAAAAAAATATATATAAAAGAAGGTACTTACACAAAGAAATATAAAAAATAACAATTATATAAAACATACATACATAAAAGCTTAAAAACAAATAAGTAGAAGTAAAATTTTGTCAAAGTATACAATGTGGGCATAGCTAGAAGGAATCGGCAGAGGACCAAAATGAATGGCGTAACAATGTTGTTTTGCCCAGCATTGGGCTCTATCCTAGGCTGGATAGACAGACAATGTTCTAAGATGAGATTCCTCTGGGACAAAAAAAAAACCTTGTGTTGTGATGTTCACATGTTTGTGATGTCGCTATTTCTGGTTCCCACGACACAGGGTATCCTAGTGTGGGGCCAGAAGCAATGTATGTGCCTGTGTGTAAATTTTTTTTTTTAATTTATTTTAGAATCACCAAACAGAAAGTTACACTGTGACACGTCAGTTGAGAATTTATGTGTTACAAAAACATGATTGTAGTGTACTATCTACGAGCAGGTGATCACAACACGCATTATTATGTATTGTTAGGGTAGTATGTAGTACGGAATCTAACACAGGTACAAACAAAGTCTAAAAAAAAATGGATAAAACAATAAACAAATTCTTTATCTAACTAGTGTCGAAAGAAGTGTATTTAATTGAGTTGACCGAGGAAAAGAAAACATCTAGTTGGTCTTTATGTTTGTTGTAAAGTCCCATCATGCGAAAGAGAGGGGCATGCGAACCAATATTAATGCGGCAGAAAACGGCAACCGGTTGTGCATTCTGCTAATTGGATGGGGAATTTTCAGGTGCACCTGACTCAAAAGTTCAGGACAGTCAATAATACCGTTAATTAGTTTATATAGAAAAATTAGGTCTGAACGATCACGCCTTGTGTGGAGTGCTTCCATATTGTAGTGATCTAGACGGTCGGAGTAGGATGGAAGAGATCGACTCAGCTGATCAGCAAAAGATAGATGATACAAAAAACGCTTCTGAACTCTTTCAATTCTGTTACCGTGACTTTTATATACTGGATTCCATGCTGTGCTACAGTATTCCAGGATACTGCGCACATAAGCATTGTACAAGACTAGCTGTTGCCCGCGACTACGTCCGCGTGGGCTTTAGTTGAGTAAAGAGCTTGAAAATAAGATAGGGATACTTTTAGCGCATGCGAAAGAGCTTTCATACTAACTTCGCAACCCCCTCTTACACCCTTAAGGGATGATTTTTGAAAATATATTTTACCTGTGTTGCATGACTTTCAATGAAGGACCTTCATGCTGAATTTCATTCGAATAACTTCAAAAATGGCTAAGTTTCATACTAAGTTTGCACCCCCCTTTTTCCCCCTTAAGGGATGATTTTTAAAAAACTATTTTACACCTGTTTCATAATTTTAAATGAAGAACCTTCGTACCAAATTTAATTCGAATAACTTCAAAAACGGCAAAGTTTCATACTAACTTTGAACCCCCATTTTACCCCTTTAGGGGATGAATTTTCAAAAATCCTTTCTTAGTGCTCCCCTAAGCTCCCTAAGGAACTCCCATGCCAAATTTCAACCCCCTAGGTTCAGTAGTTTGGGCTCTGCGTTGATTCTAAGTCAGTCAGTCAGTCAGTTTCTTCTTTTATATATTTAGACTAGCTGTTGCCCGCGACTACGTCCGCGTGGGCTTTAGTTGAGTAAAGAGCTTGAAAATAAGATAGGGATACTTTTAACGCATGCGAAAGAGCTTTCATACTAACTTCGCAACCCCCTCTTACACCCTTAAGGGATGATTTTTGAAAATGTATTTTACCTGTGTTGCATGACTTTCAATGAAGGACCTTCATGCTGAATTTCATTCGAATAACTTCAAAAATGGCTAAGTTTCATACTAAGTTTGCACCCCTCTTTTTCCCCCTTAAGGGATGATTTTTAAAAAACTATTTTACACCTGTTTCATAATTTTAAATGAAGAACCTTCGTACCAAATTTAATTCGAATAACTTCAAAAACGGCAAAGTTTCATACTAACTTTGAACCCCCATTTTACCCCTTTAGGGGATGAATTTTCAAAAATCCTTTCTTAGTGCTCCCCTAAGCTCCCTAAGGAACTCCCATGCCAAATTTCAACCCCCTAGGTTTAGTAGTTTGGGCTCTGCGTTGATTCTAAGTCAGTCAGTCAGTCAGTTTCTTCTTTTATATATTTAGACTAGCTGTTGCCCGCGACTACGTCCGCGTGGGCTTTAGTTGAGTAAAGAGCTTGAAAATAAGATAGGGATACTTTTAACGCATGCGAAAGAGCTTTCATACTAACTTCGCAACCCCCTCTTACACCCTTAAGGGATGATTTTTGAAAATATATTTTACCTGTGTTGCATGACTTTCAATGAAGGACCTTCATGCTGAATTTCATTCGAATAACTTCAAAAATGGCTAAGTTTCATACTAAGTTTGCACCCCTCTTTTTCCCCCTTAAGGGATGATTTTTAAAAAACTATTTTATACGTGTTTCATAATTTTAAATGAAGAACCTTCGTACCAAATTTTATTCGAATAACTTCAAAAACGGCAAAGTTTCATACTAACTTTGAACCCCCATTTTACCCCTTTAGGGGATGAATTTTCAAAAATCCTTTCTTAGTGCTCCCCTAGGCTCCCTAAGGAACTCCCATGCCAAATTTTAACCCCCTAGGTTCAGTAGTTTGGGCTCTGCGTTGATTCTAAGTCAGTCAGTCAGCTTCTTGTTTTATATATATAGATAGATAGAAGAAGATTAATAAAGTACTGGATTTTTTTAATACTCTTGTTTTTCGGACAACGAACCCTAGAGCTCTGTTAGCTTTTTTAACTGTTTTATCAATATGACTAAAAAAATTTGCCGATCTTTCCATCTCTACTCCAAGATCACGTATTGACTCTACCTCCCTGAGTGTTAGACCGTTAATTGTGTAATTACCGATAGTAATAATTTATTGGACTTATATCCGCTCGCCATAACTATTTCGGAGCGATTTGACAGGTAGCTCTCAAACCAACGCAAAAGAGATCCATGAATTCCCAGTGATGAAAGCTTTTCTAATAAAATAATATGATCGACGACGTCAAAAGCCTTGCTAAATTCCGTATAAATGGTATGCACTTCGAGTCCTTTATCTAAATCATTCATTATATTTTGGGCGAACAGGGTAAGGTTAGTCGCGGTCGATTTTTTAGGTAAAAATCCATATTGTTCTGCTATCAAAAAAGATTTCACGTGCCAATAGACTTTATGTACTAGAATAGATTCAAGGAGCTTGCTTATTGCACTTAGAAGAGATATAGGTCGGTACATTTGTACATGTTAGTGTTTGTTTTTTTTCTGTAAGACTAGAAACCCAATATCTATATCATCATCAACCCATTATGTCCCCACCGAGGGGCACGGGTCTCTTCCCTGAGGGAGGTATAGGCCATACTCCACCACGGGGGCCAAGTCTGGATTGGTGGAGGCTTGCAAGACTAGTGGCTGGTCTTAATGTCAGAAGTTTTCAAGCCGCCCATAAGACCTCTGACTTGGCTTAACGACTGCTATCTATCGACGGCAGCCGCCACCAACTGTTTAGCGTGCCTTGCGAAGCACGGAACCGCTCGGTAAAAAGCCAGTATCGTTAGACATAGAATAGTTACTGAACGCGCCGTACGTTGCTTAACCTTCGTGATCGCTTAAGATCACTCAGGCGGCCGGGGCTACGAGCGATTCAATATGCATTCTACTGTTTTGAACTCAAAATAGTTAACCATAGTAATCTGAGGCTACGCATACGCTTGACCTCCGTTTAACAAGCTCAATGATAGTACCTAGTAAAGAAAATAAAGATAGCGAATCTCAAACGACGTTCAAAGAGCTGTCGATACAAAAAGAGATTGCAATCTTCATTAGTGTCGTGGGGCGGAAACTGGGTCGGGCAACGTTTACATCACCCCGCCTGCACCTAAACTGAATATCGAAATTGAGTTTTACAGTGACAGCATGACATCGATTTGACAACCTCTGTGGAGCAACGGTAAGCACATCTGCCTAACATGCGAGAGGTCCCGGGTTTGAACCCCGGCTGGGCACAAAAAACCCAGCTTTTGGATGTTTACATGTTTAGTGAAGTCGCTGTTTCTGGTTCCCACGACACAGCGTATCCTAGTATGGGACTAGAAGCAATGTATGTGCCTTCATGTAAATGTTTATGTAAAATGTTTGTTAAGATGAACCAACAAACGAATAAAAAATAATTAACTATTGACTAAATGGTTGTATCACTTAGGTGTCGCCAAATAATCTTACTGGGAATAATTCTGAACAACAATTTATATTCAAGCTGAAATGTGATTGCAAAATCTAGTACGCCTTACTTAGCTTAGGATAAAGCAATTTTAAATCTCATTTTGACACCCCTTCGGTTTTTATGACACCCTTACGAGTGTTTTTTATTAGTATATTTATTCAAAATGTCTTTTATTTTGGGTAGAATCCTTGGGGATCTAATTTTTTACACGAAAACATCTTTTATATTTATGTTATCAAATTATTTTCTTTGTTAGGTGGTTGGTACGACCAATCTATTTTCGTACCAAATGTGTTAATGGTCAGATTTAAACAAAATTTAATTCATAAAATTATGTATTTTTTTCTTTCCAGCGGCCTTTTTGTAAGAACGCAATTCCTCAAATGTCAGTCTAGAACTATTTTATTTAATCCGACATCTACAAAGTCTGCATTCTTGAAATACTGTGGGGAGTTGAGTTTTTGTAACTGGGACCGATAGATTTTAGATTTTAGTTAGTTTAAGTTTTGGTTATAAGCTTTCAGGCATCCGCTGAAAACCAGCGCCGTATCTTGGCTGCGGCATTAAGCTGAGCGGAAACCTTTTTGGTACCTACTGTTATATTTATTTTAAGTTATATTAATTTTCCCCTGTATAAGTACCAAATAAAAAATTTCTATTCTATTCTATAAAATAAAATATTACATGATTTTATAGTTAAATTACACTACTTTTCGCATTCTAACACGGGACATTGACGAATTTGTACTGAACAATTAGTGCCGAGGACCGTGCTCGGTGGCGTGCAATGGGAGAGACCATATCCATCAGTGGACAAGCATAGGCCGATGATGATGATAATGAATCAGTGCATTGAGTCCATAAAACAGAATCAAATTGAATTGAATCTAGGTGTTCAAAAAAAGAACGTTAACAAAATATTTCAGTTCATAGTTCATAGTCCATTTATTTCGAAAACAACATACATTGTGTGCGATCCTTAAAAGCTATCTTAAAACTAATAAAAAACTAAAACCTATATTGCATGTCAGTGCCTTATAAAAGTTAATAAAATGACTAAATAAATTAGTTTGTTGGCGAACCGCTCTGTCTCTTTAACACTTAGTTTGCAAATTTCGCAGTTGAAGGGGAGACGATTCAGAACATCAATCAGAGAAGAGCAGCTAAACAATGATTGCAAAATAAAAGTTTCGTAGGCATTATTGACTTAAATTAATTTTCTCTCTAAATTAAAATTACAATTCTGATATTTTGTTCACAATAAAACCAAATATTTACTTTACGAACCAAAGACGACCCAGAATCGCCAGGCCTGGAGAAAAGCGGTTAGGAGAGCCGACCCCAACTAGACTGGGAAGAAGGCCGGTAGAAGAAGAAGCTTTACTTTATGAATGTAAAAGTTGTTAAATTTCACAATTAATAGATTACGTGGAGAGGACATTAGCAAAGAAACTCCACATTTACTCTTTTCAAAACAGTTCACAGTCCAGTGGGCCCAATGTGGCGTGTGGTGCTCTGCAGCAGAGCCACCACCTTAGAATCTGATCATTTATATGTATCTTGAAAGGATGTACGTCAAACTTTAAGCCGGGTCCGCTGCGCCATGTTACGCGTGTTACAAAAAGCGTAACACGTAAATATAATAAAAATGGGACGTGGTATATAATTACACGTTAAGTGTTACATAACGTTACGTTAAGTGTTACGTAACACGTAAAGTGTAAATTCCACTCCCCATTTTTGTTTTAAGAACGTGTTACATTTTTTGTAACACGCGTAACATGACGCAGCGGACCCGGCTTTACTGTCAAGTCCGTGGTACCACATTGGGCTCACGCAAACTCCGACTTCAACTAACTATTTTGGACTTCCCAGTGACTTTCGTATTGGGACTGTAAAGGTGTCAAAAATATTACTCAGAATGTGTTGAACACTGGAAACAATTCTCCCCTGAATACATTAAGCCAGCCAGTGTTCGGACTCGGACCAGTTAGCGACAACAGAAAACTGCAAAAATGCATTATGCCCCTCTTTCCTTCAGACAACATTCAAGTGAGTGAATTCGTAAAACAATCTATAGATAATTTTCGTATTGTTTTCAAAGTACTGACCAATACAGTAACTCAAAGCAATAACAGGACTTTCTATGTCATACGGTTACGTGTGGGAGTCATAAAGTTTAGCGCTGACAATAAGACCTCAAGAATAGTTTCAGACAAGGTTTAAAGACCAATTCTACTAAGTTGCGTGTTATTACACGATAGAGCAATAATAATAAAAGCCTACCACTATAGCTTTACGACAGCTCTAGAGATAGTGTGTAATTATATTGTTCTTATTATTTCTTTCTTTCGTCTGCGGTTGTCATTATTAGCACATTATGTCCCCACCGAGGGGCACGGGGCTCTTCCCTGAAGAAGGGTTAGGCCATACTCCACCACGGGGGCCTAGTCAGAATTGGTGGAGGCTTGTAAGACTAGTGGCTGGCTTACTGTCAGAAGTTTTCAAGCCGCCCTGAGGCCTCACGACTTGGCTTAACGACTGCCATCTGCCATCGACAGCAGCCGTTTAGGCTAAAACTGTTTTGAAAAGAATAAATGTGGAGTTTCTTTGTTAGTTTCTTCTCCGTGTAATCTATTAATTGTGAAACTAACAACTTTGACGTTCATAAAGTAAATATTCTATTTGTACTATGAATAAAATATTTGACTTTGACTTTGATTATACAGAGCGTTCTGTAAAAATCATCTCATTACTACATGTGAGCATGTCTCTCCTTCTTCTAGTTATAATAACGATCAACTTTTTGTATGTAGGTATAATGCTTTATGTGTGTGTGCTAAGAGTAGCACATAATATAAAATATATACTTCACTAAATGTTCAACTTTTTACGTAAGGAAACAATTCCCGGGTCTAAATTAAATTTTTAACTAAATTCGCGAAGCCTAATGGCATTCCTTTTAACCCTTATTATATCCATTAAAAGTTCACATCTGATTACCGTTTCCACGGATTCGCTCAGAGTTTAAAATTAATCACCCGTACTTACAAATTAAAAATTCGCTTGGCTGTTGGCTAATCCCTTACTTACAACGGTAGCAATTAATATTAACATGTTTTACTATAAAAATATCATATTTTTATTATAACAATTTGGCGTTTTGTGATGTTCATTCAATAATTATTATAAATTATAATTTATCAATAATATTCATTCTACAACCGCGTAACCTCTCGTTTCTCGAACACTATAAAATAAAGAAAACTCACGCCCGCTATCCCCGAGGGGGTAGGCAGAGGCACCAATCACTAGAACTGGGCCCACGTTTTGCCGAGGTTTTTAGGTCCCAAACGTGACAAGTGGCAAGCCACTTAAGTCAGGCCAAGTAAGTGTTACTGTACAAACAAACAAATATACGTAACTAAAAGTCATTGGTACATGCGTGGTTCGAACCCAGACCCTCATGATCGAGAAGCAAGGGTCAATCTCACTACGCCAAATTCGCTTCTACTTCTTGAACACTAATAATCTGTTAATTCTCGACGTCTGAAGTCTGCACACTTTTCACACAGTTGTATTTCTTAGATAGCTGCGAATCTCCACACTAACCTGTATCACGGTGATGACGGGTCAAATTACTATCATAATCATCATCATCATCAGGCTATATTAGTCCATTAAAGAAGAAAGAAGAATAATTTTATTATAAAAACAGTACACACGCCACAAATACAAAATAAATCAAAAAAATAGTACAAAACAAAAAATCAGAAGAAAACAGGAGGAAAACAAAGGTCACGGCGTGTCACTGCTGTTATAAATGGCAGCTGACTCAGCATTACGCTGATGGACAAGCTTTCAGGGCTGATTTTCAGTCAGTGCCAAAAGATACTCCGCGAGCGTCACAGACCGCGGTGTGGCACAACGATGAAGGAATTTAAGGAACATAATACTTATATACAGAATAGACTAACTGAATAGACCACTCTACTCGGGCTGGACAATGCCCATAGGAGGACATAGCCCTCCCCTAAATTGCTATAGCACAGATTTTATGTTATGCTTCACTAACACGTTGCTGATCAATTACGATATTCTCTTCTCTTCGATTGGCCATATTTTCCTACCTTTAAGGATTAAAAGCATAGGCCTATTTATTTATACCAGACCCTCCGCTGTACTGAATGCGACGTCGCGACGGCATTAATCCAATTGTTTGTGTCTTAAGGTTTCAGAACGGAAACGTATTCTATTTGCATTTAAACATGTTCAATATGCGATTACAACAGAAACACCTTACTTGTCTTACAATTTTACAAGTTATAAATCGTTCTATTTGAATCGCTCGTAGCCTGGGCTGCCTGAGTGATCTTAAACGATCACGAAGGTTAAGCAACACAGGGCACGTTCAGTGCATGGATGGGTCACCGTCTATGACTAACGCTAGTGGCATTTTCCCTAGCGGTTCCGTGCTTCGCAAGGCACGTGAAGCAGTTGGTGCCGGCAGCCGTCGATAGATGGCAGTCGTTAAGCCAAGTCAGAGGCCTTACGGCGGCGGCTTGAAGACTTCTGACAATCCTCCACCAATCCGGACTTGGTCCCCATAGTGGAGTATGGCCTATAACTTCCTTGGGAAAGAGACTCGTGCCCTTCGGTGGAGACATAATGGGTTGACGATGATGAAAAATCCATAAAACAATCTATGACACTGTGAAGGTAGTTCCTTAAAAGAATTATTGCTGAACATACAAAAAAAACATAGGGAGGGACTAATTGAGAACCTCCTTTTCTTGAAGTCGGTTAAAAAATGAAAGGCTAATGACAAATGATGACATAATGACGACCATATTTCGGGGATGGCTTTACTTTATACCAGCTTCCGCGGGTGTGACTTAAATCTATATAAATGGCGGGGATCGAGTATTCTATTCAGTGTAGCTTGTAAATGAGGACTGCTTTTTCCTCTAATCTTTCTAAGGCATGTGAATTGCGCTCGTTTAGTGGAGCTCTTTATTATTTTTTTATGCAGAAATCAGGTAATTAGTCCTTAAGAAGTAGAAGAGTCACTCCGCAAAATCAATTAAAGAAAAAGGGACTCTAGCAGCGATACAATTAGGTGCAATTCAGATCGCACGGCGCTAAAAAAGCTACGTTATATTCACCTACATGTTGCCTCTCTTTCTATAGCGTAACTCTTACCTCTTCTGGCGCCTGAATTCCTACCTATTTGCCACTCCGGAGTGGTCACCGCATGTACTTACGCGTTCAATGCCGACACGCGTACTGAAACAGGCCTGCTTGAGCGTAATTAGTTTTTTTTCTTACATATTTTATGCAGAAATCAGTTACTTGGGCCTTGGACGTCAAGTAATTAGTTTTTTTTTACTACATGTTTTCATGCACACACGTTGACATTTTCTTCAAGCAAACAGGTTGAATGAGGGTGAAGTATGCTCAGTGGTGGGGGGAGTAGTTGCAGGACAGCGGCGCAGCAGGGAAACAACAGGAACGGTTGATCACATTTTTAATTAGTATATTGTTAAGACTCCAGTCTCTAACTCACTTATTCTAGTCTTACACTAGCTTATATATAATAATCCTACGTGCTCTACGTGCTTTGGGAGGAGTTGTCTATATTTCCTGATACGTGAGGCATGTGGTACGTGATGTTGTTATTTGCCTATCACACCTCCCCTGAAAAGGTAGGGATTCCCTCCCCTGAAAAGATTATTCATAAAATAATTTTAATCTATTCTTATGCACTAAATAGTCCTTATTGTCTTTATCTATTCTTACATTAGTTCCGGCTATTTCTTTTATTCTAAATGGTCCTAAATACAGTTCATCTAATTTACTGCTATTTTCGTTCTTAATTAATATTAAATCTCCCACTTTAAATTTTACAACATTGGCTGTTTTATCATAATAACTTTTTCTCTCAGTCTTATTTATTATAAAAAAAAATCTAGCATCTACATGTGCTTTTTCATTAAACTTAGGTTTTAACCTGTACTAATATTAAAATTTAATTTTAAAAATATTAATACAAATCATATTTCCAATTTCAAAGTCCTTTTCTATTTTAGATACTTTCATGTCATTTACTTACAATATATTTGGGCTGGCCTCACCTTTCATATTTTTATTTATTATTTATTTACTTCTTCATTTACTTCTTTAATTATACCTACATTACATTTACATTTACCTATTATAATTATTAAATGAGATTAATGTACTTAATAGTAATAGACTGCCTGCTTAGATTGCCCTATTGTAATTGTAAATAAATAATGGCTAATCTTGTCCTGACGCCCACGATACAGGCTATGCCTAGTGTGGGGTCACCATTACTCTTGTTGTTTACACAAAATTTTACTTTTTAATATCTAAGTACCATTTTTATCTGACATTGTGTATTATTCCTTACATAAATAAACATTATTTGATTATTTGATTTTGATTTGATTGATTATTTATTATTCATATTTCCTTCATAACATTTATTTACCATACTGGCCCCCATGTATTACACATATTGACAAATTGTTCTTACTTGTATCTCTCATATTTAAAGTTGACTTTACAGGACTTTTAAAATACAATTTTTATTCAATAAACATTTTCCATCATTTAACAAAACCAAACAAACCATTCCTACAACAAAGTCATTTACACATTTATTCTCCGTCACTTTTGACATATTTTATAGAGGCATTGCTACACATTTCACTTATGGGGCGCGCGCTCCCTTTTTATACATTTATTTAACCCATCCTGGGCGGTACATTTAATAACAAGAGTCGACTCAAATAAAACTAGCATGTCTTCTTACCACCATGCTTGTGCACAACAATATTATAATAGTGGATAGTGTGTTTAAGAACTACGTTCACCAACTTTCTTTACAGAGCAAAACTCGTTGACACCATAATCAGTCAGAAGGATCACATCTACCCTGTACCTTTAACCTTTTTATGTGTACCTCTTTAATGACTTTAATACATTAACGTATCAGACTCGCTGAACTAAATTATCATGTATCTACATTCTTAACCATTTTTTAAACACAAACCTCAATTGAAACTTTGGAAAATATAGATGCATAAATGCTTATAAAAGCCTATTTTAAATTATCCACCTAAATAAAAAAAATACCTATACTATTTTGGAAAATGTCTCTCTTTTGCTTTATTAATGTTTACATACGAATTTAAACTAAAAACAGTAACAAATCCTTGTAGGATGTTAACTTTTATCGATCGTATCGTGGTATCGGTACATTTCCCTATCGCAGTCTTAAAAAATTACATCAACATTTCACACTCGGTTTTTAACCCATATTGAGGCTTCTATAACACTTAGGTGATCAGTCTAATTCCTATACAAGCTCAGGGAAGAAAGACTTTAAATAACTTTTGGGTGATCAATCCAATCGTCATTCAAGACTTCTTAAACCTTGGTGTCCTTTCTCCTTTATTTCATTCATTCTAAAATATGATTATACTAATGCCATACTACGCCATGGAGTCATCTGCTCCAGGCACAAACAAAGTTAAGCCTTACACTGAGGACACGGTAGTTCACACTATGATCAAGGACATTAACTGGGATGTATTTCTACACCCTTTATCTATTTATCTTATAATGTAGCTACACTACTAGGGCATGGTCACCCTATCTCAAGGCATATCAGGTCATTCTTTTTAGAATACCTGTAATAATCCAGCTGTTCTCATGGAGGACACGGTAGTTCGCTCCATGATCAAACTCGAAGGATTAGTCCTACGCAAATTCTCTAAATATGTACCATATCCAATCCACTTTTTTTTTTTTTCAAAAAAAACCCACTTGCTAATTTAATCGATTTATCATTGGATTTAAACATAATTTACTAATTTACTTTATTGTCTCAAAACAGTGGACGCATTTTGATTGCATCATTAAAAAAAAATAAGTATCGCTAGTCGGTATTTACTGCTTGACCTAGAAAAACCATACCTAGGCAAATTGTTATACGCCCGATTATCTGAATTACGTAATGAGCGCCCGCGACCTTGCTGACTTGCTGATTTATGTCCAGCGGTGCGCGTAGCATTACCTCTAAAACGGTTCCCTTGCGGTGGCCTACTATTTGAATGCATCGTAATAATTACTATTTAGGTGATTATGAAAATACTATGAAAAGGATTCTACTAGGATTAAAGGACTATACTTGTGACACTAGGCGTTACAATAATGATTTTGAAATAACCCGAAAAAATATATGACAAAAAATAATAATAATCAAATACCCTATTTACACGCCTCGGCGCTTACCCGGGCCGGCGAATTCCGCTGACGCTGGCTGTCGCGGCCGATGACACGGTGACGGCGCGCGATGACTCCTCGGTCCATGGTGCTCGGCGTTGCGATGCTCTGGATAGTTGGGCCGGGCTATTCCCTGGACTCCATCCGTGACTCGTACGCTTCATTCTTCTTTTTGGATGCCGATTTACGGTTTTATTTTTCTTTGAATAATTCTTGATGCAGTTCTTTGAATCTTCTGCTCGCCATCTTCTGGTTCTTCTTCTTCTTTATTTTGGGTTCTTCACAATTGTTGGTTCTCCATTTTTTCTTTCTTCATTTTTTTTCCGCTTTCCTGTCACGGTCGCCATGAAGTATGATGATTAATTATTGACTTGATCTGACGGGGTTGCTTGAGGTCCTGTCACGGTCGCCATGAAGTATGCCCAGTGGTGGGGGGAGTAGTTGCAGGACAGCGGCGCAGCAGGGAAACAACAGGAACGGTTGATCACATTTTTAATTAGTATATTGTTAAGACTCCAGTCTCTAACTCACTTATTCTAGTCTTACACTAGCTTATATATAATAATCCTACGTGCTCTACGTGCTTTGGGAGGAGTTGTCTATATTTCCTGATACGTGAGGCATGTGGTACGTGATGTTGTTATTTGCCTATCACAAGGGAATGAGTTCTTGAATGAAAGATTTTGTTAATGAGCGGGTCTTGAATGCCATTCGGTCATTGTTGTCGTCATAGATAAATAGGCTCCAAGTATGGATTTGAATATTCACGCACGAATAATTTTCAATAATATTATTTTCATGATGCGCTTTAACATTAAACTATGCCGGCTGCCGTCGATAGATGGCAGTCGTTAAGCCAAGTCAGAGGCCCAAGGGCGGCTTGAAAACTTCTGACAATAAGACCAGCCACTAGTTTTACAAGCCTCCACCAATCCGGACTTGGCCCCCGTGGTGGAGTATGGCCTATGCCTACATCAGGGAAGAGACCCGGTAGAGACGTCGGTTTGTCCTTCCGGAACAATCATCCGGATAAGTCTCATTTTGCCAAAAACCTTTTGGATGCGGGTCATGTACTTAATAATAATCATAATTTGGAAATTTTACACACCTGCAGTAAAGGGTTGAGATTATCTATACTTGAGCAGCTAGAAATTTCCAAATTATCTAAGGATAGGTTGTCTACAATGCTGAATGAAGAGGTGGGCAGCTCCTCTATTTCCCCATTAATCGCTATTTTTGCGCAAAACCGTTAGACGGTTGACGGTTTAACGGTCACCGGTTTGACGGTTAGATTACGTTATCGGGGGGCGGGGCGGCCTAGCCTATAAATACCGAGTGTTTTTGGGGTGACGGTCATTTGTGCTTGTGAGCCTGAGGATGCCTCGTGTTAGAGGCGAAACGCGTCGCGCATTGTCTCACACAAGTATTGTTGTCGGTGGTGGTGTGTTCGCGTCTTGCTTCTGCTTGAAAAAGTGGGAGGGAGGGCGGTGCATTATATAACCGCATGGTGCTTGTGGGATATTAGCGGAATATTCTCATTTTAATGCTATTATCGATTTCCGCAAAGTAACGCCTGATTCTATACAGTATTTCAATGTAACAACCTTATATTATGTCATGTTTGACAAATAAATGATCTTTATCTTTACAAAATCGTATTTTAAATTGCACGAGTACATCTACAATGACTAATTTGAGTCGTTAAAATACAGATTTATGCTTGATTTTCTTTTGAAAACTTCATCTCTGTCTGTTGCCTGTATCGTGTATCTTCCATCTCACTCTAACGGACAAGTTGATAATTTGCTGGAAGACGTCAAAAGTTGTAACGGCAAAGCCAATGGGCAATTATTGGGCCCCTCTTCCAACAGACAGTTAAAGTGGGCCAAGGCAAGTCGCTCTTATGCAGAACGAAATAGAGACGGAAATCGGACGAAATAGGTTAGTTCATGTTGCAGACATACCTAACTGTGGTAAGTATAACTGAAGGGCGATGATTTGCTGAAACCTTTAGTACCTAAGGCCTGGTTTACATCAGCTTTATTTTCATGCTTTTTAAACATGCTTTCCATAGAGGTAGAATATTATAGACATGCCAATTCCTTTTATAAGTAAGCAAATAATAATAAGCCAATAATAAATCAGTAATAGTCGGTTGTATACTTTTAGTTACGTACATTTGTTTGTTTGTACAGCAACAACGGCCGTGGGGTGCCGGCTTTAGAATAGTGCCCCCGCATCTCAGCCCTTGGGTGCCGTAAAAACCGGCAAAGGGACACACTACCAGGAGGTGGGCAGCAGCGCCTTCTGCGGAAATGCTTCTTACTGCGCTCGCCAACCCGCATGCCAAGCGTGGCGAGTATGGCAAATACCCTCATGGCAGTACACAAAAAAACCAGGCCCCAGTCCCCGGCAGCTCCGCTATTCCTGGCTACGGTAGCGGCCACGGTAACGGCGGAGCAAGGGGTGCTAAGAATCTCCGGCAGAGATCCGGCTACCACCCCAAACAGCGAAAACGACTGGCCCTGGTAACACACAACATTCGCACATTGAGGACGGAGGAAAAGCTAATTGAGCTGGAAGAGGAAATGGGTAGGTTACACTGGGATGTCCTAGGGTTATCTGAAGTCCGTCGAGAGGGCGAGGACACGATAACCCTGAAATCCGGTAACCTGCTCTACTACCGGGAGGGCGAGCGACAGTCCCAGGGTGGTGTCGGGTTTCTCGTCCACAAGTCCCTCGTGAACAACATTTTGGCCATCGATAGTGTGTCGAGTAGGGTGGTATATCTAATACTCAGAATATCTGAGAGGTATTCGCTGAAGGTCATTCAGGTATACGCGCCGACCTCGTCACACTCCGATGAGGAGGTAGAGGCGATATATGAGGACATTAGTAGGGCCATACATACCTCGGAGACCTATTTTAATGTGGTCATGGGGGACTTCAATGCATAGCTGGGCAAAAGAAGCGAATGTGAGATGAGAGTGGGGCAATTTGGTCATGGGCAACGGAACCCTAGGGGACAGAGGTTGGCCGACTTTCTGGAGAAAGAGGGACTCTTTATGATGAATTCTTTCTTTCAGAAGCCACCTCACAGGAAATGGACCTGGTTGAGTCCCGATGGTTCCACGAGAAATGAGATAGACTTCATCCTGACCTCCAAGAGACATATATTCAATGATGTCTCTGTGATCAACATGGTGAAAACCGGAAGCGATCACCGAATGGTAAGAGGCACATTGAATATCAATGTCAAACTTGAGAGGTCCCGTCTCATGAAGTCCACGCTCCGACCTACTCGTGCCCATATCCAAAACCCCGAAAACTTTCAGCTCGAATTGTCAAATCGCTTCGAATGCCTGGAAAGCGCCGCATCGGTGGACGAGATCAATAACAGGTTTGTAGAAACTGTCCGTACAGTGGGCTCGAGGTTCTATAAACCCAACAGAGCGAGCAGACTACAAAAGCTCTCAAACTATACTCTCAACCTCATGGCTAAACGTCGCTCGTTGCAACTGCAGTCCTCCAGAGATGCTGAGTCATATAGGCAGCTCAATAGACACATATCAAAGTCTATGCGGCACGATATTCGTTCCTTTAATACCGAACGTATTAAAGAGACTATAGAGCGGAACAAAGGCTCTAAAGTGTTCGCAACAGACATGTCTATTGGGCAAAGCCAGCTGACGAAGCTGAAAAGAGAGGACGGCAGTATAGCGTCGACCAAGTCAGAGGTACTGAGGGAGATTGAGGGCTTCTACGGACAGCTATACACCTCAGTCGCAAAACCTGTTAGCAGTTTGCACAAAGACCCAAGAGCCAAACTGACCCGACATTATACCGAAGATATCCCGGACATCAGCCTGTACGAGATTAGGATGGCCCTGAAACAGCTGAAGAATAACAAGGCACCAGGAGAGGACGGAATTACATCAGAGCTTCTGAAAGCGGGTGGAACATCGGTACTTAAAGTCCTTCAGAGGCTCTTCAATTCCGTCGTGCTCTAAGGAACAACTCCAGAAGCATGGAACAGAAGCGGCAAATTATACAGAAGACTGAGGAGTATAATTTGCCATTATGCTTAGCGTTTGTGGACTATGAGAAAGCCTTCGACTCGATCGAGACATGGGCGGTGCTCGAGTCTCTCCAGCGTTGCCATATTGACTATCGGTACATCGAGGTGCTGAAGTGCTTGTACCACAACGCCACCATGTCGGTCCGAGTACAGGAGCAGAATTCGGAGGCAATTCCACTGAAAAGAGGCGTGAGACAGGGAGATGTCATATCTCCGAAACTGTTCACGAACGGACTGGCAGATGCCTTCGAGCTTCTGGAATGGCAGGAACGCGGCATCAATATCAATGGCGAGTACATCAGTCACCTTCGATTTGCCGACGATATAGTAGTCATGGCAGAGACGCTGGAGGACCTCGGCATAATGCTCGAAGACCTCAGTCGAGTCTCCCAACGGGTGGGCCTTAAAATGAACATGGACGAAACGAAGGTCATGTCGAACGCCCGTGTTGTGCCCACCCCAATAACAGTGGGAAACTCGACCCTCGAAGTTGTAGACGAATACGTCTACTTAGGACATACAGTCCAACTAGGCCGGTCCAACTTCGTGAAAGAGGTCAATCGTCGAATCCAACTCGGCTGGGCAGCGTTCGGGAAACTTAAAAAAGTATTTTCCTACGGAATACCTCAATCCCTCAAAACAAAACTGTACAACCAGTGTGTGTTACCAGTGATGACTTATGGCACTGAGACGTGATCTCTTACTATGGGCCTCATAAGAAAGCTCAAGGTCACGCAACGAGCTATGGAGAGGGCTATGCTCCGAATTTCGCTACGAGACCGAGTCAGAAATAATGAGGTCCGTAGACGAACGAAAGTCGTCGATATAGCCCAGCGGATTAGTAAGTTGAAGTGGCAGTGGGCGGGGCACATAGCACGCAGAACTGATGGCCGATGGGGCCGAAAAGTTCTCGAATGGAGACCACATCCATAGGCTGCTACTTATGTATGCGGAATCTGGGATTCCAATAATTTTAAACGCCATGTCTGACCTCCATGGTCAATTTAGTTCTTTTCTTAAATACTGGCCGCTAATATTTTTCTCTTATATACCTACGTTAGTGTTTTGTTTTTGTTGGGTTTAAAATGTCATATCGCTGAAAAAATGGAACTCACTCGTGAAAATATTCGTGCTATGATTTATTACGAAAATCTGTTTATAATATCTACACAGGTGACGAATCCTGGATCTACGCGTAGGATCCCGAAACTAAACAACAATCAACAGTTTGAGCTGCGTCCACATTTGTAGCATCCTGACGTAGCACGATCACGCATATCGTATCGAGTATTTGTATCATATATATGGACGCGCATTTTTAACCACGTCATAAATTTGCCGTATCTTGTTAAAATACGCGTCCATACTTGCTAATACTGTATCGTGTCAGTGTATCGGCTTTTAGTTTCACAAATATGGACGATACAACTTTTTCTCCGATCCTCGTATCTTTTCCTGATACGCGTGTCTTTCTTTCCCCTCTCGCATCTCGTCTCGTACAAAGTCAGTCATGTCTTCGTTTGCAAACGGTTCAGCGTCATCGTACGCAATTGCTCAGAATTTAGCAGTGACGTGCGCCAGTTATATTATAATTCATTTTATTTCAAAAAAAGCAAAGTCCAGACGTAGACGACGTTGGTGGGAACTGGAAGTGTTTAGAAACAGAAAACAACATGGTGGAATACCATTGCTGCGGGATTTAAAATTTCAACATACCAGTGGAAAATACAAAAACTTCACTCGCATGTCACCCATTGATTTTGAGTATTTACTAAACATGATTGGCCCAGCTATTCAAAAAACTGATACAAAATTTAGAAAGGCGATTTCAGTGAAAGAAAGACTTAGTATCACTTTGAGATTCCTAGCAAGCGGGGATTCCTTCACAAGTTTGCAATATGTATTCAGAGTATCGAAGCAAGCAATAAGTCTTATAGTACCAGAGACCTGTCAAGCTATTCTCAATGGATTAAAAGAACAAATAAAGGTAAGATATGTTTTATTAGTAAAGTATTGAATTACAGATTATTTAATGTTATAAGGTCACTGAAATCATCATCAGAAGCTACATTTCCACAATTCATCACATTCATATTTGGAGCTGGTGTAGACGTCCGGCTGGAGTTGGAGTCGGTTTCATATCTTTCCCTTTCCCAGTAAT
Organism: Yponomeuta plumbellus; assembly: GCA_947310845.1. Taxonomy (NCBI): domain Eukaryota; kingdom Metazoa; phylum Arthropoda; class Insecta; order Lepidoptera; family Yponomeutidae; genus Yponomeuta; species Yponomeuta plumbellus. Next base: position 18,625,207 of record OX371212.1, on the reverse strand, counting down.
ACTGTCCTCTATCAGCAGAAACCAGTATATTGTTTATATGGTGTTCAACGGCCATAAAAGTAGTCGCTGAGTAAGTACGGAATTTGGACGCTAAATAATTTGCATAAATTTGATAACGGTTGGGTGCTATACCTGGCGAAAAAGTAGTACTGGCAAGGTTAGCAGTAGCAGCTTGTGCTGAAGACCTCATCAATTGTAATGCTTAATTTAGGATTGGGTCCTTCTGCGACGCACTTTTCTTTGCCTTTTTCATGGGTACAGGATGCTTGAATTTTACGGCTGCGGACGCTTGGCTCCTGGGCTCTTGCATCACAGTAACTTGGCTTCCACCTGGTATCGGGAGTGTCGGGTAGCTCGTTTCCATGTACTTCGTTCCTAGGTGACTCATTTTCAAGTACTTGGTTCACAATTTCTTCCGCCGGTGATTCTTCAGGTGACCCATTGTCGAGTACTTCTTCATTTTCATCGTCCTCTGTTGAATTTTCCTACAAAAATAAATTATTATACTATTTTAACTTAAAGTGCAACGTTACGCCAATACAAATAAATTATTTACGTTTAAACAGGGATTGTAAATGAACTATTTAAATATTTTGCGATCATAGAACAACAAAACGTATTTTTTAAATATTCGTATTTAATAACAGTAGTTATACATAAGTTATAAATGAAAAAAATGCTAAAAGTGGCTACTAGCACTTTCTTCATTTGTAACTTATCCTTTATTTTCAAGACTAAAACAAATACTTAAAAAAATACATTTTACTCTTTTGGAATCGCAATATATTCAAACATTTTAATTAAAGTCCTTGTTAAAACGTAAATGATTTCTTTGTATGGACGGGGCTAGTGTGCGTAGAGGCCGACATCACCTGGGTGTCGGTCTCGCCGGCACGATCTTTTCAATATACAATTTAACTGGTTATCATTTCTTAAAATTTAAGAAAACAGAATGATAGATAAATACATAAACAATATTGAATGTATCACATCAATACGAAGGAAAATTCTTCTTCGGGCTGATGTGATACATTCAAACCAAAATGTGTCTAAAATATCGTTGATGTATTAATCTACCATTCTGTTGTCTTAGATTTTTTTTAATAATATCCAGTTGAATTGTATATTGAAAAATGTAAGATCGTGCGAGCGAGACAGACGCCCAGGTGATGTCAGCTTCTTAATAATATAGTGATTTTTGTTACAGTTACCGACTACGCCTCACGGATGGCAACAAATCAGCGCAGAATTTCTGAATATGTGGGACCTTCCAAACGTAGTTGGTTCAATGGATGGAAAGCATATCACATTGCAGGCTCCTTTTAATTCTGGATCGGAGTTTTTTAACTACAAAGACTTTTTCAGTATTGTAGTGTTTGCTCTTGTGGATGCCTCTTACAATTTCTTATTTGTGGATGTTGGGTGTCAAGGCAGAATTTCAGATGGTGGGGTATTTAACGATTCAATATTGAAGACAAAAATTGACAACGACTCATTGAATCTTCCACCCCCGAATTACAAGGAACGAATTACATTGTTCCACATTACTTTGTTGCCGACAGTGCATTTCCTTTAGGCTCTCATATTATGAAACCTTATTCAGGGCAACACGCCAAAGGATCAATAAAACGTGTATTTAACTATAGACTATCAAGATCACGAAGGGTTGTAGAAAATGCTTTCGGTATTGTGTCAAGTGTATTTAGAGTTTTAAGAAAACCTATGCTGCTTGAACCTGAAAAGGCTCAGTTGATAGTGATGACTATATGCCACCTTCATAATTTTCTACGGAAAAGCCCAAATTCTGTTAACAGGTATACACCGAGAGGTACATTTGATACTGAGATTGAAGGTACAATAGTACCCGGAAGATGGAGGGCGGACGTTAGCGCCTTAACATCGTTTTTGCCATTGACGAATACTCCTCGTAGAGCAACATTAACAGCGGAGCATATGAGGGACCAAATTGCTGAATATTGTTGTAATGTGGGAACATTACCGTGGTAAAATAATGTATAGGTACAATAGGTACGAATTATGTATACAATATAAGGTGTAAGGGACGGTTGCCCGAAGACTTAAACCACAGCTTCAGACCATTACCCTAAATATCATTCACGAAGAGATATTAATATTAATGAGATATTAATTTTTTTGTATGGTGGCGCTAGTTAGCATAGGGGAGGCTCTTAAAATAATAGTACTATACTTACGGTATTAAGTCTGTCACGTGGCTTGTTTCTGTCGAGCAGGAATAGCATATGTGGGTAAGCAAACCAGGACGATCGGTACACATCATTAGTACCTATAATAAAACAAAAGCAAAGTTTAAAAAAATAGTAAAAAACGTCATCTTCTAATTAATTGTTTAGTAAGTAATTAAAATAAACATAAGGATAACAAATAGCCTATAATTCAGCAGTACTTATCATTCATTAAAAAATACTAACCTTGACCTGTTGTTTTTGATTTTATCATCTTTTGTTTTTCTCGTCGAAGGGCCGCCAGCAGGTATTCCATCTTCTTTTTAATTTGTACCAAAGGACGTTGTAACTCTGCCTCCAGTTCGTCCCAAGCGTCTGCCTTCAACAGTCTGTTGAAGTAATTCTTGTTTTTGGGATTCCATAATACTTCTTTTTTTTTATAGGCCTCGATAAGTTTAATAACACTTCCGTTATCCCAGCTAATCCTGAACGATGTTTTGTTTTCTCTGGCAAACAACGAAATGGCGAGCGAAACACAGGAAATCACCGCGTATCAAATGCATTCAAGTCCATACTTGTTCAAAACGACGCGTATCTCCTTTGATGATCGCGGAAAAACCGATACAGGATGGTTCGCGGTGTATCGCGTATCGTATCGCAATACAGTATGAAGATACGGTATCATAATACGTCCATACCACCGATCGTGATACGCGTATCAGATACGAGGTGTATCAAGATACGCGATCAGTGCGGATCGGGCCGTATCAGATACGGAGCGTATCATTACCGTGTATCATCTTGCGTCCAAACTAGCGATCATGATACACGCCAATGCCACGCAACGGAGATACGATACACCAAAATGCTACAAATGTGGACCCGGCTTTGGGTGTTTCAAAATGAGCCGAAAAAGCACTGTAAAGCAAATGGTGGCCTCATTTTTTGGTATTAATGGCCATGTGGCTACAATACCACTGGAGAATCGCAGAACGGTTAATTCGGAGTGGTACACGACCATTTGTTTGCCGGAAGTATTTGAAGAAATACGCCAAAACAACCAGCGACGCAGAATCATACTTCACCATGACAATGCCAGCTGTCATACATCTCAGGAAACAACTACATTTTTGGATGGTCAAAAAATAGAATTGATGGGTCATCCACCGTACAGCCCTGATTTGGCTCCCAATGATTTCTATTTATTCCCAAATGTAAAGAATAAATTATGTGGTCAACGATTTCCGACGCGTGAAGATGCCGTAGATGCGTTCAAACAGCACGTTTTGGAAATACCTCAATCAGAGTGGAAAAAGTGTTTTACAAATTGGTTTCATCGAATGCAAAAGTGCATCGATCATAGTGGAGAATACTTTGAAAAACAATAAAAGCATATTTAGCCATATACATTTGTTTATTTTTCTATTCCGCATACATAAGTAGCAGCCCTCGTATCGGCAAGCGCAGCGTAGGACGACCAGCCACAAGATGGACAGACGATCTCAGCCAAGTGGCGGGAAGACGCTGGATGCAAGCTACTTCCGACCGGTCTTTTTGGAAATCCATGGAGGGGGCCTATGTCCAGCAGTGGACTTCTTGTGGCTAAATGATGACAGCAACACCATTCGCTGATAAATTGTGCCCGGATAACGGCGACAGGCTTGCCACTTGTCACGTTCGGGACCTAATAAACTCGGGGATAACGGGCGTGAGTTTATTTTCTTTTAATTTTTTAAAAATTTATACTTTGCATTTAAGATTTTTTAAAGTACTTTTATAATATACGGTGAGTACCGTTCTACCTCTATATAAAGCATGAAAATAAAATTAATGTAGGGTTGCGTTCAGTGCATGGTTGGGTGACCGTTCTATGACTAACGTTAGTGTCATTTTTCCCAGCGGTTCCGTGCTTCGCAAGGCACGGTAAGCAGTTGATGCCTGCTGCCGTCGATAGATGGCAGTCGTTAAGCCAAGTTAGAGGCCTTAGGGCGGCTTGAGTACTTCTGATAGTAAGAACAGCCACTAGTCTGACAAGCCTCCACCAATCCGGACTTGGCCCCGTGGTGGAGTATGGCCTATACCTTCCTCAGGGAAGAGACCCGTGCCCTTCGGTGGGGACATAATGGGCTGATGATGAAAAAGCCAGGCCTTAGGTAGGGTCCGTGCGGAGTTTCTGGTCTTCCATCGGACGCGTCCCCCGGGTGGCGGATAGGGGAACGCCCTCTAGATATGGGGGGTACCGGCTTTGGCCGGCGCGGACCAAAACCAGAGGGAGGGGGACGTCCAGTGGCTTGCGCTGCTGGATGTCCCGCGGGGTCCACCATGGGCCCCGCACCCGTAACCCCACATTGAGCGGGACCGGGGGCCTTCGGGCCGCGAGGAGACAACCTCTATAAAAAACACACGGTGGGGGCCCTCTCTATGTCCCTCTGTCCAGCAGAGGGCATGGAAGAGGGCTGGAGGGGCGGGGAGGGGCGCGAGATCCACAAGCCGGGCCTGGGAGGGGAAACTGCAGGAGGTAAGCCAGGGACCAGGGACTGGTCACCCCATATGGTCCTGGCCGAGGGATGTTTCATGGGAGGGTTTGACTTGATGGGCCGAAGACCTGGCAGAGGGCCAAAAAACGGGTCTTCGGTAGCTGGAGGCTTGGGTAGCTCGCGCCTCTCCGCCGGGAGAGCCAGTGGCGCGGGGGACGCCGCGCGGACCTTGCGCCGCCGGTTGAGTGAGGGTCACAGACGGCAGGTTGGGGGACCTGCCGTCCGACATCGTGACGGGAGAAGGGGGTGGGGGGCCCATGCCCCTTTTCCAGTGAGGGTGGGCCCGACTCCTTGCGAGTGGGGTCGACGTCGCCGGGGCGCCGCTGTCGCATTCGCGTTGTGGTTACACCACTTGCGAGATCCGGCGGCGCCCCATTGCACGAGCGACAGGACGGCCCCCGGGGTGTTTTAGGAGGTATGCCTCTCCTATTATTAGGAGAGGAGAGTCCGACACACGGCCTTCGCCCTCCCCCAAGGGTGGCGGTTATGGTGCACAAAGCATTTCACCCCGTTAACAAAAAAAAAAAAAAAAAGGCCTTAGGTAGGGTCATATAACACTAGTTCACAGGTAGGATTCTAGGCGATATCCATTGCTGGTGTCGACACGTGTCTTGATCCTTATTGTGTTATAAGTCAGTACATCGCCTGTAATCAAAGTTATATGATAATGTAAAATGGTACTTACTCTTGACTAACAAGTAACGTAAGTTATTGTCTTATTTTCGGGATAAATTGCCATATGAGCGCCTGACACGTTTACTTGTCAGCGCTGGAAATTGCCAATCAGCCTTGAGTAAGCGTTGTGATTCAGACCTATTTCTTTGGGTGAAGGACTGTGTCCAAGTGGACGTCACTTCAACCGAGGATTAAACTTTAGTTTGCATCAGGAATGTAGTCTCTTAATGATATTCCACATTGTATCGACCACAACATAATATTTTTGTTTACTATTGAATATTTGTGTTTTTTAAAATCCATTTGCTTTTTTATTTCAATAAATTAGACCTTAGAGTTCACAATGGACACCTGTGATACGTGATGACGCAAAATTGGTGACATTGACATGTTTGGTTCGCAACGCCATAATATAGAAATGTCTTCACTTTTTTATAGAAAATACTCGACAATCCGAATTTTCCGCCTAAAGTTGTTGACTTGTATCGACTAATTTTATACGCTCTTTAATTTGATGTGCATTTCGTTCGAGTCTACCGTAGACCAGTACGAAATTATTGATATAGATTGAAACATTGTTTATAATTAAATGCGCACTCAATTTAAATGTGAATTGTCACAATTTTTGTCGAGTTAAGGATACCCCCCACTAGGATACCCTATGTCGTGGGAACCAGAAACAGCAACGTCACAAACATACGTCAAGCTTATGGATGCAGCTAATACAGTTGGATAAAAGAAGTACTAAATAAGACATCCCAAAAGAGATTATAAGCCAATTTGCGAAGGCTTTACTTCAAGCCAGTCAGCTGGGAGCCCGGAATAGAACAAAGTATTTTGTATCTGACTGCGTTGGAGCCCACAAATGCCAAGCTTAGTGGTTTATCTATACTAAAAATACTTATATTATAAAGAGGAAAGATTTGTATTTGTGTGTGTGTATGTTTGTAATGAATAGGCTCTGAAACTACTGGGCCGATTTAAAAAATTCTTACACCATTAGAAAGCTCCATTCTTCGTGAGTAACATGGTTATAATAAATTTTCAAAAAGTTTAGGGTTCCGTACGAAATCTCAAATAATGTAACCCATGTTGTAAAAAAATTACTACCCCGAAAATTTGAAGTAGAGTGTGGTCAAAAGGTCTTAGATCAAACGAAACAGGGAGATAAAGGAGGTAACTTCCAATAAAAAATCTTTCTACAGCATGGCCACAACTTCATTGCACGAAAAGTTATGAATATTTTTGTTTTTTTTTTTTCAATGACCGATTTTTTTACAATTTAATCTCCCTGATTCGTTTGATCCACGTCTTTTTGACCACCCTGTACAAGCGTTTAATTAATAAATTTTTTATGAGTACATGCCACGATTAGTACCTACGACCTCCCGAATGAGACTGTCAAGATCCTGTAAAACGTACAATTTACAAACATTACGAGTAAGTGAATCCGAAATCAAGTTAATAATAAATTTGTAATGCTTACGAATGTTCGAAAACACTACCCTTCTTTTAGGCTTAGTTACCATTGAATAAAAGCTCCTACAATCGGGTGAAAAACGGCAACACTATTTCGCGAACGCAATCGTGTGTAGTGTGAATGGGCCTATGGCATGTCGCCTAAGCGTTATTTGTCTAAGCACGTGGCATTAAATGGGCTGTATTTATTTAGAGTGAAAATTCACTTTGTCCGGAACGCAAATTGAGTAGAGGCCCACCGGGAGGACTTAAGTAGAGGGATTGGGTCGTAAAGAGACAAGCGGGGCGTTTTAACGATATTACTGTTATTCTCGAGCTGTGTTTACTTGCAACTGATGCGAGTGTGTGCTTAGGACTGCGGGTACCAGAATTTGATGGTGTTATCGACTTAGGTCTTGAATAAATACAGTGTGGTCTATTGTTATATTAATTGCTGACCTTCGTGTTAAAAGTGGAGGTCAGAGGGGTCAATGAGGTTTGCCCTTCAGAAAAGTTGCAAACCTCTTTGGTATCTTATAATGCTTTCCATTGTTTTTCGACCTTCATGGTAGGCACCCACCGTGGAGGTTAAAGAAGCAACAGGCCGGTAGCAAAACTCTTTGGTTTCTCAAAAACTTTTCTTCTCTTTTTGATCTTCATAGTAGAAACCTTACCGTAGAGGTCAGCAAGGCTAGCTCTTTAGGATTGCTGCAAACCTCTTTGGTCTCCCAAAACGCTTTTCTTCTTTTTTCGTTCTCCACGGTAGGTCCTTACCATGAAGGTCAGTAAAACTATAGTCCTTCACGCAGGTTGCAAGCCGTTTTGGCTACTCTATTATTTTTATTCTATTTTAACCGACTTCAAAAAAGGGAGGAGGTTCTTAGTTTGTCAGGACCTTTTTTTTTATGTAAATCGGGTAAGCCGCGATTCGAGGGGAACCGAGGGAGCTCTTCAAATTTTAAAGGCATACTTGAAGCGATGTGGGTATTTTTTGCAGTGACTCTTGCATTTTCTTTTGAAAAACGTGGTGATATTTTTTTAAATACAACGTCTTCAAAACTGTACAGCACTAAAAACAGAAATCATTTACACGAATCATCATCAACCCATCATGTCCTCACCGAGGGGCATGGGTCTCTTCCCTGAGGAAGGTATAGGCCATACTCCACCACTGGGGCCAATTTACACGAATACGGTCTTTAAATTCAATGCTGGTATTATTGTATTGTTGAAATATAGTTTGGAGCGAAGGCTGAGTTACGAGAAAACACAATTTTTTGCACCAATTGCAATAACATTTCTACAATATAATGAATTTAAAAGCCATATTCATTTTAAAAAAATCTATGTTTTTAGATCTCTTCCTCGGGGTGACCCGTGCCCTTCGGTGGGGACATAATGGGTTGATAATGAGAGCTTTGAAGTCAGTTTATATTTTTTTCTTTAAAATGTTTATTGACCTTCATGGTATCCACCGTGGAGGTTAAGAGGCTAGCCTCACATGCAGGTTACAAACCTCTTTGCTGTGTCCAAAGGTTTTTCTTTTTTTTTCGAAACCGCCGCGCCTGAGTCCTACGCGTTCTTTTTTTTGACAAAAACCAACCCGCCCTCATTCGTTCGTACTGTTTGTTTAATATTTTATTAATTTATGGAGGGTTTGGTACATATGGTGACAATGTCACATATTTGGTCGTCCCGAATTTCATTTTATTTTTGTCTCATTTTGCTGCCTCGTTTAACACGCGTGAGTACCAAAACAGAGATAGTGGGTTCAAACCCCACTGCACTGCACCATGCATGAATTTTACTATTTGTTATTCCAATGTGTCATTGGTGTTTCACATAGGGTATTTAATGTAGGCCTACATACTGCCTGCAGTATTTATAAACAACACTGACACCACCAATATTGTATTGACCGTGTTCTACAGGTACATGGTTATAAAGAACACTTTTCTTGTAATCCCAATCGAGCGAAGTTAAAATCAATAACTTTATTTCTAACCAACACCAGGTATCTCGTTTTCAACAAATAAAATAAATTATGTAAGCAACATACATACACATAGATAAGCTCACGCCTGTATTCTAGAGGGGTAGGCAGGGACCAAGCACTGCCACGTGCCACGATTCTGACAAATCACTTCCGCTTCATCGACATTAAAAAGAAATTCAAAATTCAAAATTGTTTATTTTAAAAACCAAAAAATTTGGTAACAACACCAAATAGCAATTTTATCACAAAAATAATAATATCTTAATATTTTGATTAACACCTTTGTCATTTTCTAACCCTAACTTGCACACTAGGATTCCCTGTGTCGTGCAAGCTAGTCACTTCCAAAAAGAAACAGAAGACATTATCATGTCGTAACTAAACGTTAAAATTAATTAACATTAATTAATAACTGCATGCATTTAATCTCGCCTTTTGCTAATACGTCCCCTATTTGGTCGTAGTATGTCCGCCTGGGGTTTCCCTTACCGGCCCTTCCACTCGCTCTAAATATTAGATTCGTCAGGCTTTCTTTCGTTTATCCTCTCCACGTTGGACACGTGGAGAGGATAAACGAAAGAAAGCCTGACGATGTTCAAGTTAAATTATAATATAATATCATTAATCCAATATGTCCCCACCAAGGGGCACGAGTCTCTTCTCTGAGGAAGGTATAGGCCATACTCCACCACGGGGGTCAAGTCCGGATTGGTGGAGGCCTGTAAGACTTGGCTGGTCTTACTGTCAGAAGTTTTCAAGCCGCCGTAAGGCCTCTGACTTGGCTTAACGACTGCCATCTATCGACGGCAGCCGGCACCAACTGCTTTGCGAAGCACGGAACCGCTCGGAAAGATGCCACTAGCGTTAGTCATAGACGGTGACCCATCCATGGACTGAACGCGCCGTATGTTGCTTAACCTTAGTGATCTTTTGAGATTACTCAGGCAGTCCAGGCTACGAGAGATTCTGTAATTATAATATAATGCCAAACCTTTATTAAATAACAATAAAAAAATAACCTAACCAAACAGATCGCTCCGTTCCACATCCGACCCATAAGTCCCCGCGGGTCAATATGGCCGCGTTATCGCGCTGCACAGCAAGGGAAATTCTTTGGCTCAGATATGCCCCAGAGCGAATGGCCATGCCACTGTCCATTCCATACATTCACTCAGCTGAAAAAATAGTTTTCAAGTTTGATATTATTTTAATACTGGGTTTATTACGCGCTAGAATAAACATAAACCATGGTTACGGTCCCAAACTAGGATACCCTGTGTTGTGGAAACCAGAAACAGCGACGTCATAAACATGTAAACATCCAAGACCTAGTTTTTTTTTATTCCCAGCCGAGATTCAAACCCTCTCGCATGGTAGACTGATGCGCTAGCCTCTGCGCCTCAGATCGTCAAAGACATGACGACTACAGAATGTATGTTTGTAAGGAGCTTGATGTATCAATAAAAGATAATACACATTACAACATGTTGGCGACGTGCGGTTTGCCGTCACTGTTTCACTGTAAAATAGTCCTTATAACTATATTATTAGAGTCTACCCGCTGTAGCTCTAATCCCATCGTTAGGTTTCAAAAGGCCGTACGTTTTCTTGTAAATGCATTATAGTCTCTAACCCACAAAGTATTTAAGGTTATTTTAGCTCGCATCGGGATCTGGAGGAGGCGAATGTCTTGCAGTGGAGGAAAATTGGCTAAAGACAATAACCATTTGGATGTTATTGCAATGCGATTGTTTAGTAGAATGCAAATAGTGGCATGCAATTTATTAAACAATTAGATGTTTAATAAATTGCGTGAAATTTCAGCAAGACGTCAGAGAAGATACCTATAAGAAGATACCTTTTAGTGATAAGGCCGCCGTCTGTACACTTAGATTAAGAAATACCTACCTGTGTAATCTCCTTTTTTATGTAGAATAAAGTGCTCTCTATTTATCTATCTATCTAGACATGACCATACATAATGTGGAGTTCGACATTCGCTTGCCCGGTCAAAGCCTAAAGGCTACAAAATGTAAAGAGATGTATCGAATGGGAGGCAAAAGTACGAGCTTGCTGTCCTAAAAAAACTAATTCTCTCAGTATTTTAATGAAAATAAATGAAAAAGAAAATTTTTTTTGTTCACAAAACTGAATGTTACACATTATACTAAGATTATTTATTTAACGCCACTTAAACATACATAATTATAGAGAAAAATAATGACAAAAAAATAAGGGATAAATAGGACGAAAGTAGAAGAAATCTTAAATATAAAACAAAGCCTAAAGCCTAATTTACATTTGCGTTATTTTCATGTTTTTCAAGCATTCTTTACGTAGAATAAAGTAGAATCGAGACGCTTAATCCTTTCATAAGTACATAAGCAAATAATAAATTAGTAATGATTGGACAACAATTACAAATACTACATATATATTTAGATTTTTTTTAAGTTTTATGGTGCACAATAAGAACAATGAATCGGCATAAGATAACATAAGAATATTTTTATTGCACAAAAGAAACAAGAGATAAATAAAAGTTATAATAAAAAAAAATATATACGATAGGCGGTCTTATTGCATACGTTTTTTCTGTCTCTATTTTTTACATTTTTATTCTACCTCTACGGAAAACATACTTAAAATGCATGAAAATAAAGCAAATGTAAGTCAGGCTTATGGGTACAGAAGATGTAGGTACTCTGTATGTCGATGCCGCGTAAAAATTTCCTTGAGCTCGGTATTTTTAAACCGGCTTGGTACATTTGGTCCCATCTCGGTATCGTTTACGGATTAAGAGCCTAGTTATCTACCTCCTTAGATCTATTTTCTTTCCTCAAAGTAAAGGTTCAAAGACAAAGAGGTGGGTAGTAGGTAGGACAGAATTCAATTATATTTCAATCAAAAAGAATAGCAAACTAAACCCACAAAACAAGAGAAGCTTCATTAAATTATAATGGAGAAGGTACACACTTAAACTGGTCACAAGTTGTAAAATATTATGCAGCATACTCCTAATCTAATTAAAGAAATAAAATGTATTAAAAAAAAACATTGTACTCAATGCTAGTAAAAAAAATCAGATAAGAAATTAAACTTCGAGAGCGTGAAATTAATAATATGTGGTATTGTGCATCAGTATCTCTACCTATTAAATAGAAAATCAATAACTTACATGTCAAAAGTGCCTTTCTAGCTCTACTAAAACTATAATACAAAATTGTGCGGCGATAAATCAGTTGTCATTCATAAGCCAGGCGTAAGCTGTGTAAAAACCTGTAATATATTTGCATGCACTTAAGTTTTGTGGTTTGCATACATTCCTTTTATTTTCGAATCGTGAGCTTTGGACACATTCCCAAACAGATAACGGTACTCCAAAATCTTACCACAGACGGCAATCGCATGTTTTAATTTAGCTATTTTACAGTGGAAAATACTATTCGACATCTGAAAACTGCTTCTGTTGCCAACTTTATTTCTAGTTTTTTTTTAATCTCTTTTCTATTCAGCCAGCATTTTCTTCTTTTTCACCAACACGTTGCACAGCACCACCAAAGAATCACAGACAATTGCACAAGAAAAGAAAAAGAAACAACTGTCAAAAAATTCGAATTTGGAATCTCGCGACGCTATTCTGTTGTATTACGCCCCGACACTTTTTTTCTCACGATAATCGTTTTGTTTGTTGTTGACATGAAGTTTCGGCTGTTTATGGTTCTTTTTCCGCGGCGCTTGGAAGGACGCGCGTTCGCCGCGGGCTTTCGCTGAAGACTCACTCCGATCCACAGCCGTAGTAAAACAGACTCGAGGTGCGTTCACACTGGCTACCTCATATTGCCCGGTACGTATCGGGTGGGACTAACAAATGAGGTGGAAGAAAATCGAGTCAGTCGGGGAGGCGTTTGGGTTACATATTCGTATTTTGTGTACAAATTTTATATTTTTGCGATTGGAGATTGGATCGGTGGGATCCTGGGTATTAAATAGGCAAAGGCTTCGTAGAGAATATTTTTTGATTATATAGATAGATAGATAGATAGAATATTCTTTATTGTATGTACACCAGGAATTACACATGAAATTTGACAATAGCATAGTACAGTACTTAGTATATATTTCTGTTTCTGTGCCAATTTAAATGTCTTGTCTTTCTTTCTTTCTATACCTACATGAAATCTACAACAGTTTAACAATTTATATGGAATGATCGTTATAAAAAACCAAATTATGCTACAATTATACCACCTACATAATATGTAGGTGGCATACATATGATGTACCGACCATATTATGGTCGATAAATATGTATTTCTAACTTCTAAACTTATAATAAAGGTCAAGATAAAAAATAATGAATGTCGATGAAACGTAAGTTATCTGTCAGGATCGTGGCAAGTGGCAGTCCCTAGTCTCTGCCTACCTCTCTGGGATACAGGCATGAGCTTATACGTATGTATGTTTATTTTTCGACTGATTAATTTTTTTTGAGACACGTGCCCCTCGGTGGGGACATAATGGGTTGATGATATCATGATGATGATGACGAATTTTATCCATTTCATATCTTCTTCTCTCTTTCTACTATATTATGTTCACTAAACTTCAAGTGTGTGCTACAAGTGTGACCACCATCTTACAGTAATAGAATCCGCAAAACGATTTCAGCATCCCTATGTGCATTATAACGGCATAATTACGGAGCTAAATTGAATGTTATAGGACATACTTTACATTGTATTAGGAATCATGGTTACTATAGGGAAGGCTTCTCTAAGAAAACTTACTGAAAAGAAATGTGGAGTTTCTTTGTTGTTTCTTCTCCACGTTGATGTTTTTCGATGTTTGTAATGTCCTTGCCTGGTTATCATAGCACAGGGTATCCTAGTGTGGGTTCCGTCAGCTCAAGTTATTATTATTATTTACACAACTTAAGGTAAAACGATATATTGTTTTAAAATGTTGAAATAGAAGATTTTTATAAAGATAGGTACATGTAAAAACTCACATACATAAACTCACCCCTGCATCTCGGAGGAGTGCCATGGTCTTGAAAATTTGTTTTAAAATGCTTTATTGGTCGCTGCATGCACGTCGGTAACGGTAATTTTTTATCGTGCCCTTGGTTGTTAAGTGGGTATTTGACAGGATGTCAAATGAGTTACTTTTAAAACGGAATTTTGCATGAAAATACTTGCTCGTGACGTCACATTTCAGAGCACTCTTTTTATGTTTCATCTGTTTAAAAATTGTAATAACTAGTAAATTATTAAAAGAAATACATTTTCCGAATCATTTTGTAATTTTTGTTTTAATCGAGCACCTCAAATAATTTATTGTTGATAGTATCAAATACCTTATTCCCCTGTTTATCCAAGTTACGATGTTTTGATGTAAATCAATAAGATTGAATATATTTTCAAGGTGTTATTTCGATGATTTGATAAAAGAAACAAAATAAAATGGGTATTTTTAAGTAATATCTACATTCATGGATTAACAAAAAAAAAAAATTTAACTTAGGCTTCCGGATAGTGGGAATCGAAGACACAAATTCGAAGGCTCTAATTACATGCGTCCGCGCGACCGAGCGGTTTGGCCGCAGATACCGGCGACCGCAGCGAAGTAGCTTTTTGATTTATATGAAGGGGCCCGAGCGTCTCCGCTCTCCACACGTTCTCGCAAACATGGTCACTTTACAAAAGAGCGTTCCGTCAATCCAATCCACCCGACCAATCCAACTGAATACGTTGAAACTCGTAAAAGCGGCCGGGCCGCGCGACCGCGCCGCTCGAAGACGCGATCACGCCGCTATTTAAATAAATCGTCACACACAATTGCTTGTCATTTCGTGGTGTAGTGGCCGGGCCGCTCGGTCGCGCGGACGCATATAATTCAAGCCTAACATAGCAATCAGAGCTGATACTGCTAGGCCAAAAAAGTAGACGCACAGTATCTTGGTAAGTGCGATATTTTATTTAAGATGATTTCTGATGTCATTTCTTAACATAAAGCGTCAAGTACGTAAGTATGACGACCTCTGTGGCGCAGTGGTTAGCGCATCTGCCTACCATGCGAGAGGTCCCGGGTTCGAATCCCGGCTGGGGACAAAAAAAAGAAACTCAGGTCTTAGATGTTTACATGTTTGTAACGTCGATGTTTCTGGGTCCCACGACACAGGGTATCCTAGTGTGGGGCCAGAAGCAATTTATGTGGGTGTATGTAAATGTTATTTAATATGTCATTTCTTAAAATAAAGCGTCAAGTACGTAAGTATCAAAAATTAAGCGTTCTATTTTCAAGAGGAGGGGAACAAAGTTTCTTTTGTATTACAAATGAAACAAAAAGTATTCTGTTCTCCTCACGATCAAAGTCAAGTGTTACAAAGTGCAGCAAAAAGATTTTGCTTTGTTACATAATCTTCGTGTCAATTTTTACGGAGAATCGATAAATTTAAGCGCCTCTTAGGAGAGAGCTTCTTCTTAAAATGAAGTGTTATCAAGTCGTTTATGTTTATACCACGATTTGTGGCGAAATTCTTCATTTAATCGCTCTATCAAGGCGCTCTCGGCCGGGCTCAGCTCATAATTTTGAAATCTTGAGGCTGTTTAAGCTGATCTTGTAAAAAAAAACACAGAAGTCGTACGATTTGTCTGTTGGTCCAATAAACAGTTTGTGAACTCATATCAAAATTTTTTTTGCAGGCATTACTTCTAGATTCTCTAGTCCACAAGGCAGTTACTAGAACATTGACATTCAGCAAATAAAATGTTAATTCTTCACTAAATTATTCACTTCTAAATAATTCTGACTTTGCTCTATTTATTTTATTTATGACTGACACATGTTTGAGAAAAATTAATTGATCTCTATTGTTTCACTAAAATATTTTTCCACTGAATTGCAGTCGGTTGATGCGATGAAATAAAAATTCATTCTGTCTGTTCTGTCAACCACTCATTCTGTCTGTACTCCATCCATGCACTGAATGTGCCCTACGTTGCTTATCCTTCGTGATCGTTTAAGATCACTCTGGTAGCCGAGGCTACGAACGATTTACCAATCACTTGGTGCAAATCAACGGCATGTCCTCAACAAATGCGTTAATTAGTTACACCTGAGATTTCCAAACTTAGCCTCATAGTTGGGCTATTGTACGTAGCAAGGCTGTGAGTTTACTCCAGCCAGCCTTTCTCTTTCCAGAAGGCCTGCAGTGCTTTGATGACACTGAAAGGCTCCTTAAGGGATCTCAGCTTCCCTATGATGGCGGTCCGTTGGTTTTCCACGCCTTCACAGTAAATGGTCACGTGGGTGAGTGTCTACTCTTCTTTCAGGCATCACCGGCAAAGCTGTCGGTTATTCCCATGTTGTGGAAATGTCTATTCAGTGAACAGTGTCCTGTTAGGATTGCCACAGCTCTGCGCAGATCAGTGGAATCGCTCGTAGCCTGGGCTGCCTGAGTGATCTTGAACGATCACTTAGGTTAAGCAACATACGACGCGTTCAGTCCATGGATGGGTCACCGTCGATGACTAACGCTAGTGGCATTATTTCCGAGCGATTCCGTGCTTCGCAAGGTACGGGCAGCAGTTGGTGCCGGCTGCCGTCGATAGATGGCAGTCGTTAAGCCAAGTCAGAGGCCTTTAGGGGCGGCTTGAAAACTTCTGACAGTAAGACCAGCCACTAGTCTTACAAGCCTCCACCAATCCGGACTTGGCCCCCGTGGTGGAGTATGGCCTATACCTTCCTCAGGGAAGAGACCCGTGCCCCTCGGTGGGGACATAATGGGTTGATGATGAAGTGGTGTTTCTACCCGTTCTTATCGAACCGATCCTTTACAACGACAATGTTTAATTAATTAAATTATGTTCGCAGGCATGCGCTAACACGAAATTTAATAATTAATTACATTTTGGCTCGTCGCAACTTTTACCTTACCTTGTACCTAAATAATAGGAGCTATCATTCAGAGTCAGGTATTTGTTAGTTGACGTTATAGTGTTCCAATAATACGGTATTTGACACTATCAACAATAAATCATTTGAGATGCTTGATTAAAACAAATATTACAAAATGATTCGGAAAATGTATTTCTTTCAATCATATATTAGTTATTACAATTTTTAAATAGACGAAACATAAAAAGAGTGCTCTGAAATGTGACGTCACAAGCAAGTATTTTCATATAAAATTCCGTTTTAAAAGTAACTCATTTGACATCCTGTCAAATACCCGATTGCGCTTCCACTGCATAATTAGGTGCATAAAGTGTGCAATAAAAATGTTTCAATTGTAAAGTGGACGCTCAATCTGCCCAAGCCACTCGGTAAATATTTCTGTTGGCTTAATAGACTGCCAGAGCTAAAAACTTTTTTGTGCCGAACTTTTTCGTGAAAAACTGTTTCTACAGAGCAGCTGGCCGGTAACAAAATACATAATTCAAGGAGGGCTTTTCCATGAAGCAGATATATAGAACAATTTTATGACTGGTAGAGAATTTTGGATCAATGCATACAGTGAAGTTTTTTTTTCACAAGAATTTAAATTGCATAATATTTATAGTCAGCCAAAAATTATTACAAAACAAAGATGTCTTATGATAAACAGTAAGTTAATATTAAAGAGATATTCAGAGGAGAATTGTGTCTAGTGATATAGTGAGTTACACGTAATAATTTTTTAGTATAAAAGTTACTTAAGCTAATAAAGTAAGTTAAAGCCAACTTGTTCCTAATAAAGTAAAATAAATAAATAAATAAATAAAACTGTTTTGAAAATTATAAATATGGGGTTTCTTATCAGATTTTTCTCTGCATAATCTATTAATCGCAAAACTAAAAAGTTTGACGTTCATACAGAAAATATTTTGTTTTTATTATGAATAAAATATTTGAATTTCAAGAACATTGCGTTAAACAATTTATACATACATACAAAATGTGTTCAAGTACTTTAAGCCATTTGTTAACTTTAGAAAATAAATCAATGAGTTCGATACAAACAAGACCAATAAATCAAATAATTTCACGATGTGTCGTCGTAGGGTCTCACAACTTGCTACGACGTAGGCGTTCATTGAAGTATTGGCTTCGTAGCAAGCCTACGCAGAATCGTAGCAGCGTAGAATCTAATTGAGTGTGTGACTGTAGATTTCTGATAAAGAATATTAAAATCAAGGACTACGCTAGAGAAGCAGGTGTATAACGATCTTTTTTTTTGTGGAAGGTCTTAAAAATACCGTTTTGCACTAGCTTCCATGGATAGCGGTCCTCGCTTACGTGGCGATCATAAAAGTATCAAGTGTCACCCTTCTAACGTCAACTGACGTTAACATCGTACATCATCTCGCCCATCACTAGATTAAAAATTAATAAAACATCATTCCAAATAGCAGCACTATCAATAATTACTGTTTTTGAGAATGCTATAAAAAAAAATACAATGTGTCTTTGGCTTTGTCTAGTAAATAGATAAAATTAAAAAAAACAGCCAAGTGCGAGTAGGACTCGCGCACGAAGGATTGCGCACCATTATTTATATCTAAGAACATTTGAAGACTACAGGGAAAAAAACGAACTTGTCACTTTTTTTTCGAAACAAATCTGTGAATGTAATTTTGTAGGGAATTTCCGGTACTTTAGGATGATGAATCGTACAGGGTAAAAACATGATGAGTCATAGAATAATTGACGTTTAAATATAAACTTATACCTATAAGTTTAAGGGTAAAACTTTAATTAAACACGCGATATCTCAAAATCTTTGTTGCTTGACAAGTTCATCTTTTTCCCTGGAGTCTTCATTTGATAATGTCAGGCCTATTGCCGTTATTAATATGGGGAAAACTACGGCAAAAAATCATGTGTATTGCCCCACCGGAATATTCATATTATTTTGTTTTTAGTTTTTGTTGTTATGACGGACACAGATATACATAATCTGTGAAAAATCCCACTGTCTAGCTAACACGGTTCATCCATACATACAACCTGACAGACATACGGACCGACAGGCGGACAGTGAAGCCTTAGTAATAGGGTACATTACATTATTACCATTTGGGTACGGAATTCTAATATAATAAATTAAAACAGAAAACTTGTTAAAAATCAATTTGGAATAATTATCGACTATGATGAATTACTAACATCTTGAGGCTTGACAATATACAGGACTATGCCCAGCATTGGGCACTAAAAAGTTACATACAATTAAATACTTAATATACATTAACATGCCAAAAAACAATAAATAACTTGCACACAACACAATCGCATGAAAACAAATTACATACCAACATAATACCAAAAAACCGAAGCAAAAAAAAAGCGGAAATAATATGACTTTTAATTAAAATCATCGATGTTCCAGAGAAGTCGACTCTAGTGTGATATACATAAGGTCGTAATTGGCTCGAGCAAGTGTTCCTAAAAAGAAGGTTATTTTAAACGGAAGCCAATTGCTTTTCTTATGGCGTTATAAAGCTTGCGACGTCTTTCGCCCGGTTTACGATCTTGTCTGTGTGATAATTAGCTATTACTGTAACACATGTCCTTAATTGAGATTGGGGGTAAACTAATGTAGTTAATGCAAAATAAAAACAATATTTGTTGCCAGCGACTAGTCTTACAAGCCTCCACCAATCCGGACTTGAAGCTGTGGCGGAAAATGGCCAATGGCCTATACCTACCTCAGGGAAGAGACCCGTGCTCCTCGGTGGGGACATAATGGGTTGATGATGATAAAATAGTGTCCAGCAGCACCGTCACTTACACTAGATGGTGAAGGGGCCACTCGGACAAATAATAAATTGCGAGCTTTCTTATTATTTATATTTTACCCTGTAGAATTTTTGGTGGGCCGTTAGGGTTACCTTAACAATGAGTTTAAATTGTTTTTTTAAATATCATAACGCAACTGATTTTATTATTATTAGAATTAATCTTTGACATCTGATTATTTTATATTTGCTGATCCGGCAAACGTCGTTTCGCCATATAAATTGTTTCTGGGGATTATTTAAAAAACAAAGGTGTGGACCACCCTTACCGCTTTGGGCTATGAAAAAACAAAGGTGTGGGTCACCCTTACCGCTTAGGGCTATGAAAAAACAAAGGTGTGGGCCACCCTTACCGCTTAGGGCTATGAAAAAACAAAGGTGTGGGTCACTCTTACCGCTTAGGGCTATGAAAAAACAAAGGTGTGGCTCACCCTTACCGCTTAGGGCTATGAAAAAACAAAGGTGTGGGCCACCCTTACCGCTTAGGGCTATGAAAAAACAAAGGTGTGGCTCACCCTTACCGCTTAGGGCTATGAAAAAACAAAGGTGTGGGCCACCCTTACCGCTTAGGGCTATGAAAAAACAAAGGTGTGGGCCACCCTTACCGCTTAGGGCTATGAAAAAACAAAGGTGTGGCTCACCCTTACCGCTTAGGGCTATGGAAAAACAAAGGTGTGGGCCACCCTTACCGCTTAGGGCTATGAAAAATACCTATATACCTACCAAATAAATAAAAAAATTAATCAAAATCGGTCATTCCGTTCTAGAGGAGAATGCGCACTAACACTGTGACACGAGAATTTTTTAAATTCGATTTTGTTGGCGAATCCTGTAACACATAACATACAGGCACAAACATTGCTTCTGGTCCCACTCTAGGATACCCTGTGTCGTGGGAACCAGAAACAGTGACGTCACAAACATGTAAACATCCAAGACCTGTTTTTTTTAACCTCAGCTGGGATTCGAAGCCGGGACCTCTCGCATGGTAGTCAAATGCGCTAACTACTGCGCCACAGAGGTCATCAAGAGTGTGGTTATAAGGCTAAACAGAGCTTTAAGGTTAACTGCTACCATTTGACTGCATTTTATCTGGCACAGACTGACAAAAACGGCTTTAATCACAGTGTATTAAGCAGATACAGACACTTCTGTTTAGAATTACACTACACTCCGTTCGGCATGGCATGACCATTTGGTTGACCTTTCAGATGTAGAAAAAACGTTTTCTAGGTAGACATAATATCTTAGACGACAGATCGGTAAGCGCAGCGTAAGATGACCAGCCACAAGATGGACAGAAGATCTCATCCAAGTGGCAGGAAGACGCTGGATGCAAGCCGCTTCCAACTGGTCTTTTTTGAAATCCATTATTAATATTATTATTTATTTATTTAAATTGTAGAACATTACAGTATAACTATTTCGTTTTACAATTAACGACTATGTTACTAATAATTTACACATAAAATATACATAATATACAATAAAATTAAGATCTAATACAATTGACACATAATTTAGAACATCCTTTCATTCAACTCGTTCACAGTATTTCAGATATTCTTCAGCTACCAAAGCTATCCATGGAAGAGACCTGTGTCCAGCAGTGGACTTTTTGTGGCTGAATGATGATGATAAATGATAATATAACCTATACAGTGTTTCACGAGGCAAATTCCTAGGATTGCAAATACTCGCATCTAATTGGTCAAGGCGTGCGGCTAAAGATAAGCGAAACAATAAGCAAAATCGGTTCGCTTCTCTTCGTCGTCGTTGATTTTATAATAAGCTTTTGTACACAGCTTATTCACTCGCTTAACAAATTCTTTATGCCACGTCCGAGCCAACTCTAATATAGCTCTGGGAATTTTGTAGAACCTTATACAGTGAATAGAAATGTTTATTTGGGGTAATTATTAAAATAAAACTTATCATCTACACATTTACAAACTAAGAATCGGCACCAAAATGGCCTCCGCTCAGCTTTATGCCGTGGCCGGTAGCGACCACGACGCTGGTTTTCAGCGGATACCACAGAACAAAACAAACATAAAACAACACAATACTGACAATACAAAACAATACAAACTTGGACACATAGAACGGCATCGCTATAACACAGAACATTAACGCCCATATATTATTATCCGTAATATTTCAATGCGTTAGTTATATACATGTGAGCATGTGTGCGCTTACTTGGAGTGTGTGTGGGGATAGATAAAAAATAAAAATAATAAAGTTATAATATTCATTGTAGGTATAAATAAAATTTAATAATTTTAATTATAATAAATAAAATAAAAAAATATTAATTATAGTATTCATAATAATTACAATATTCATTTCCATTTTATTAATTTATAATAGTCATTTAAGTGATAAAATTTTCATTTTAATAATAATTAACTATACATTCATTAATTTTAATTACAATATTCATATTAATTATAATATTCATAAAATTCATATAAATTATAATAATCATAAAATCAAAATAGATTATAATATTCATAAAATTCATATAAATTATAATATTCATATTAATTATAATAATCATTTTAATTTTATTAATTTATAATATTCATTTTAATGATAAATTTTTTTTTTAATAATAATTAAATATACGATACGTGTACATACATTCGTCAATACCTAGGAGTTTTGTAAATGCAGAAGATATTTTTTATACTTATACTTAAAGGCTTGTACAGTCCGGCTGTTCCTAATCGGAGGAGGAATATTATTCCAACATTGTTACAAAGGACGTATGAACAAAATACTTATTACTTTACAATAAAAATTATACCTAATACTGCAACATAATACAGCAAATTGTCCTGCCTAGTTAGTACGACGACGCGAGTTGCGCGTCATAACGTCAAAGGTCGCGACGTTACAGTACATTAACTGTCATATTGTGACATTTTAGCGCCACAAAATGCGTCACTCGCGTCATCAGTCGACAGAATGTCAACCTTCAGATTTTAGTTGCAAAGTCGCCCGTAATGCAACGGAGTAGAGTGCATGGGTGTATACGATGATGGGCTGTCTACTGTACTAGCTATACTTGTGCCAAACTTGGATACACTGTTGTAAACAGACAAGAATATGACAAACATGGAAAGACACCCAGACACAGGATATCTATACAATTCAAGTGCGGTGGCCTCTGTTACAATCCAACCTACCACCGCTGTTTTGGTAGTTAACCGAACTAACCACTAGACCAACAAGGCAATTGAAGCATTTCCATTTTAAAATGTAGAGGGGATAATTATGCCAGTCATAACAGCGGCCTTTGAATGAACCACTAGTGTCATCGAGATTGGAAAGCTGTTTAATACTGAGAGGACACTTTGCATGTCATATTTTCTTTTATACTGATGATGCCCGTCGTCTGCGCTTTTTCAAAGCAAATTAACAGCTTACAAAGCCAAGGATCATGTACAAAGGCTAGACTTGGGCTTCGCTTTTGCTAGATAGAGGTCCTGCTCTTGTAAACATAAATATTAATTTTCACGATTCAGACTCGCAAAAGTTAATATTTCCTTTATGTGGGACTGTGTAAGTTTCTACAGCAAGATTCCTCAAGATATTAGAGTTACCTCCTACGTGGTTTTAAAAATGTGTCAAGCATACTTTGTGCAAAAAAGCTTTACTAATAAATCAACGATTATTTACAAGAAAATGGTGTCTGGTGTTAAACAGTACATGGATATTAAATGTATCCAGAGCAGATTTGTGTCTAGTGTTCAACATGTCCATGAGTAATAATTTTAAAGTGTCTAAAGTTTGTTAATTAAGATAAAACTGTTTTTTAAAGAATAAAATTTTATGAGGAGTTTGTTGGTTAGCTTCTTATCAACATAATCTATTAATTCTGAAACAATTTAGGCATTCATAAGGTAAACATTTTGTCTTTACTATGAATAAAAAGTATTTGATTTGAATGATTTGATTTATTCTAATTTTCAGACACTAATTATTATCACAAACGTCAGAGTTCTGACAGAACTTGGCGCATATTATATATTGTAAGCCTCTGATTGTATTCTTTGAGGGTCGTCAGGGAGAAAAACGTCCTGTGCAAAAAAAGCTCTTGTCGTGGCAAGTGTACCTCTTTTATACCGGCACTCAATTCAAAGCAATATCGGCATATTACCGACTCCATTGCGTTCATTCTCAGTCGCTTAAGTGAACTTTGATCGACCACCACGCTGAATTCAATTATGCTCGGAGGTGAATCGTGCGATTGACCTGACAGCTCAGCTCAGCTAGTATGATGGTGCGAGTAACGCGTTTTGTGGCGAATTGAACTGCGAAAACATGATTTCCACATATAAAACGCGCGACTAACGTCGTTGTAGGTACTACCGATACTCGATCTTTGCATTTTTTTGTTTAGTATGGGAAATTTGTTTTTGTGCAGACCATAAATATGCGCATTTATCTGGAATAGTGTTATTGATAGATTTGATAATAGAAAAATTTAAGAAAAAGTTACAATTGCAAAAATATTTCGCCTAGTCCTACGAAACATAATGTAACTATTGTCTATTGTTGTTGTTTTATTTTGTTTTGTTTTAAAGAAAAAAATGAGAAAAAGTTTTAATTGCAAAAATACTTCGCCTACCTACGAAACATAATGTAACTTTTGTATCTTATTTTTACTAACTTAAAATAAATTCACATCTATATACAGCGTGCTCTTACTGTAACTTTAGTTCTCACTTGTCTGTAGTAGTTTCTCTTTTATTCTGCTCCTATTCTTTCACTTTGTTGGTTTTGTCTTCGCTTTTTTTCTTTATTTCCTAGTCCTATATGATTGTGTATGACTTTGTGAAGTTAAATAAGTTACTTTTCTTTCATTCTTTTTTCGTCTTTCAGAAGCTTTACAAAGCAAGTTTTCATTGCAAAAAGTGTGCAAAATGAAGCAGAAAATACTTGAGTTGCAAAGGGCTTAAATATTACAACATCCGGTAGACGTGTCATCATTCGCCGACTATTCTATAGCTCCAGATTAGGGACTCTTAAGCGCAGAGTTTGTCCCTAATAGACTATGTGGAAGTAAAAGCTTGAGACATTTATGGCCACCAACGTCACAAAATAATGTTGTTAAAGGAAGAAACATGAATGGTTATGTTGGGACCTAAATGAGGATACAGTACTCAAGATTTATTTATGTTTAGATTAATTATAAGATCGACAAGACAATTTTCAGAGGATTTTTTTATTGATTTTTTAAGTACATTGACAAAGTGACAGAATGTATTCCCTTCTGCCAAATCGTATAACAGTTTAGCAACAGGCACTCTTAGTAAATAATAATCTATTCAAATACATAGCCCAAAAATACTTACTGACACTCCGCAATATTATATGTACCGATGTTATTAAATAAAATTCTTGTTTCTTACAGTCCGCTTATTTTTTGTAAAACTTAACAAAGAGATGACCCAAGACCGAGCTGCCTGGAGACGCAATGGGAAAGAGCCAGGCAAAGAAGTAGCTTATTTTTTGTAAAAAAAAGATCTATGTACATTTCATTATTTCCTAACAGCTCTTCGATAGTGTAGCAAAGACAATAAACTCGTACGTATACTTAGTTTTGCAGGCCAGTGTAGTTTACTGGCCTGCAAAACTAAGTATACGTACGAGTTTATTGTCTTTGCTACACTATCGAAGAGCTGTTAGGAAATAATGAAATGTACATAGATCTTTTTTTTACAAAAAATAAGCTACTTCTTTGCCTGGCTCTTTCCCATTGCGTCTCCAGGCAGCTCGGTCTTGGGTCATCTCTTTGTTAAGTTTTACAAAAAATAAGCGGACTGTAAGAAACAAGAATTTTATTTAATAACCCTCGAATTGAGAAATTGAAATCGTGAAAATGGTATTGAGCAAATAACTTAGAAAGGTACGTATTGTAACTTTTGATATTACACAGTTAATTATCAACAAGTCCATTTGAAATCTGTTATGTAAGTAATAAGTGGCTGTCTCTCAGCGAAACTATACTCGTTAGTAAATTTTACTATTGACAAGCAACTTTGCAAATTATTTAGGTTTTCGTATACAAGCACGCTCGTAGCCCTGACTACCTGAGTGATCTTAAACTCACGAGGGTTAGGCAACATAGGGTGCGTTCAGTGCATGGATGGGTGACTGTTCTGTGACTAACGCTAGTGGTATTTTCCCGAGCGGTTCCATGCTTCCCAAGGCACGTTAAGCAGTGCCGGCTCCCGTCGATAGATGGCATTCGTTAAGTCAAGTCAAACGCCTTAGGACGGCTTGAAAACTTCTGAAGATAAGACCAGCCACTAGTCTTACAAGCCTCCACGCAATCCGGACTAGGCCTCCGTGGTGGAGTATGGGCTATACCTTCCTCAGGGAAGAGACCCGTGCCCCTCGGTGGGGACATAATGGGTTGATGATGACGATACAAGTAGTCGTGCTTGTATACGAAAACAGGAAAAAAATAACTTACACGGCTGCATAAAACATTTCTTGGCATCACAAATTTTTCGCAATGCTTGTAGCACTAGTTCGTGTGCTCGGTTAGTTAGTGTTACGAAAGTTGGTGCAGTTAAACTTGTTTTACAGTTCTTGTTTCCGACCAGAATTTATCTCAACTTCGTTACTCACCTGAACAGAATCATAGGAATGGTTCGAAAACTCGTACATACATATACATATAAACTTACGCTTATATCCTGGAAAATCGCTCGTAGCCCCGCCTGGAGTGATTTTAAACGATCGCGAAGGTTAAGCAACATAGGGCGCGTTCAGTGCGTGGATGGGTGACCGTCTATGATTAACGCTTGTGGCATTTTTCCGAGCTGTTCCGTGCTTCGCAAGGCACGTTAATCAGTTGGTGCCGACTGCCGTCGATAGATGGCAGTCGTTAAGTCTTACAAGGCTCCAGCAATCCGGACTTGACCCCCGTGGTAAGTATGGCCTATACCTTCCTCAAAGAAGAGACCTGTGCCCCTCGGTGGGGACATAATGGGTTGATGATGATATCCTGGAAAGGTAGAGTGAGACTGCAGTTTGCCACCTGCAGGGATTTTGACCTTATATCATTAATTAGTACACGTACATAAGATTATGCCTATATCCCAGACGGGTAGGCAGAGACCAGGGACTGCCACCTGCCACAATCCTGACAAATCACTTTCGCTTCTTCGACATTTTAATTAAACTATTCAATGAAATCAAAACTTATTTTTGGCAACGTCTATTATTGAGATGACAATGCTCAAAGTTATTATATTATTGATAACATACCTATTAATTTTTTTTCTTTATGCATGAATTTACACATAGCTGGAAGTTCAGTCACAAGTAAACCTAAAAACGAATCTAAAACGTAGCCTACGCAACCAGTCTCCTAAGATTGACAAATGCACCCTCTTGTTTACACATTAAAGCCTCTCATCAAGTATCATCTAGTTTCGGAACGCCCTTGCTCTCCGACCTTTACCAGGACCACAAAGAACTAAACTATACAGAAGGCCTACAGACCACACTACTTTAAATCACGACTATACGATCCCGATTTTAATGACTGTCTTAATAAAGCAACTGCTATCAATTAAAATGTTTTTACTTGATGGAAATGGTCTAGGGATTCTATTCGATTCACGTTTATTGTGCAATAAAATGCAACAAACAAATTTTAATGTGAATAATAAAGACAGAGGTTTTTGCTAATCACAGTGCACATTTAAAAAAGATCCACCAACAATTAGCAGACAAATTGTTGCCAAACTGTAATATTGCAAAAAGAGTTGGTGCAACAAAAATTACGTACAGTTTTTTTTTTATTTCTTCTTACAAAATTTCCGTATACATTACACATTATACATTGTTCAATTGTTCAATTCAAGTAAGTGTATCCGTAAAACAATTTTAAAATTTACCTTTCCTTTAGAAACTTTTTAATAAAAACCTATTTTTACAAAGTTGTATAAGATTTACACATTTCATGTTTGAGTGGTCAGAAATCAAACATTAAAATCGTTATATTCTTTGATACATTGGTTAGACAGCGTCTAAAGAAACTTTTAGTTCGTACAAATTAATAATTATTTATATTTTTCTTGACGTACTCAGCGTGAGCTTGGAATATTCTAACTAGGCGGTCAGCCCTTTGACCAACTGCAAAGTTTGTGACGGTAGTCAGAAATAGCGGGGAGCACCGTAATTGGTAACCCGATGAGAATAGACAGCGCGGAATAGCCCAGACAGCGGCGGCGGACGAGTCGATATTGAGATTGGGTCTAGGTTTTTGGGACAAGAGAGAACTTAGTAACCTCCTTGTTAGTTTTAGACTTCAAAGACACTCATTTAATTAAAAATATAGTGACCATCCCATCGCTCGTAGCCTGGGCTACCTTAGTGATCTTAAACAATCACTAAGGTTAAGCAACATACGCCGCGTTCAGTCCATAGATGGGTCACTGTCTATAACTAACGCTAGTGGCATTTTTCCGAGCAGTTTCGTGTTTCGTAAGGCACGTTAAGCAGTTGGTGCCGGCTGCCGTCGATAGATGGCAGTCGTTAAGCCAATTCAGAGGCCTTAGAACGGCTTGAAATCTTCTGACAGTAAGACAAGCCACTAGTCTTACAAGCATCCACCAATCCGGACTTGGCCTGAAGAGACCCGTGATCCTCGGTGGGGACATAATGGGTTGATGATGATGACCATCCCAGCTCGCAGAAGAACTCTGATGGCCGTTCGGGCGGAAAAGTTGTGAGCTGCGACCGCGAACCGGTTGACGCTGCGTGGGCAGACCCCCCCATCAGATGGTATGGCGACCTGGTTAAGGTGGCAAGGAGTCGCCGCTGGATGCGGGTGATACGAAACTGGAAGCTTGAAAAGTACTTAAGTAAGCTTTTTCGGAAATAAATTATTTGATTTGATTTGATTTGATTTCTATGTATTTACTTACTTTACAGCCACTAGTCTTACAAGCCTCCACCAATCCGGACTTGGCCCCCGTGGTGGAGTATGACCTATACCTTCCTCAGGGAAGAGACCCGTGCCCCTTGGTGGGGACATGATGTGTTGATGATGACCTACTTTCTCCAGGTTGTGCAATAAAATGCTCTCTATCTTTATATTCTTATTTATATCTATATCTATCTACACTACTTCAAGCTTACGGATGCAGCTAACACCCCAAAAGATATTATAAGCCAATTTGCGAAGGCTTTAGTTCAAGCCAGTCAGCTGGGAGCCTGGAATAAAATAAAGTATTTTTACCCGACTGCGTTAGAGCCCGAAAATGTCAAGCTTACTGGTTTATCTATACTAATATTACAAGTATAAAGAGGAATGATTTATATTTTTGTGTGTGTGTTTGTAATGAACAGGCTCAGAAACTACTGGGCTGATTAAAAAAAATCACCATTAGAAAGCTTCATTCTTCGAAAGTAACATAGGCTATATTGGTTTTTAAAAAAGTTTAGGGTTCCATACAAAATCTTGAATAATATAAGTCAGGGTGTAAAAAAATTACTACCCCGGGAATTTTCCACGGAATTAATATAGCTATTTCCACGGAAACGTTTTTGCTACCCGTGCGAAGCCGGGGCGGGTCGCCAGTCTATTTATATGTTTTAAGCAGAAATCCGTCGTAATTCAGTCCCTTGCTGTACTGTTTCTAAAGGTATGATAAAATATATTCTAGGTGTGAACTTATAAAATAGTTCTCCCTCCCAATATGGTTCGATATCTTTCGTCTGAGCTCATCTACAGACAAAATATATGAGAATATCTACGCTTCAGCATTTTTACTTTTCTGGCTAATCCAATTAGTTCTCTAAGTCGACGAGCATAGGGATTAAGTTTCACTGCTTATCCAAGCAGAACCGATGAGTGAAGAATAAGACTGAGACACTATATGTTCCACTGATCTGTCTAGACGCAGTTATCCGTGAATCAGTGTCAGCGACTTCTCAATGCGAAAGCTATGGGCAAGGCGATGCTAATACATCTCCTGGTTATACAGGGTGTCCCAAAACTCGACGGCAACCGGAAGCCGAATCAGAAATATTTAAAAAAAAGTTACAAGAATAATTTCGTTAAGAATCGTTAGATATTTAACCAAACCTATAGTAGAAATCCGACTTGCTAACTGTGAAGGAAAACTGGGTGTCTTTGAATTTATCTTTGTTTCTAAAATTTTAAATATTAGTGTAAATATAATTGGACGTAGTTTAGCAGAAACGTTCCAACCCACAAAATGGTAATTTTTGTGTTAATTATACTAAAATGATCACTATCTTCTATACTTTAAGAAGCAAAGACTTGGATAGCGATCCAATGAGTATGTGCTAAATTACGGCACATTGAAATCAACCCAAATGTATGAAACGTGTAAATCAGCTTAAACGTCAAAACTAACAAAAAAATTAAAAAAAATTAAAATAAACTCACGCCCGTTATCCCCGAAGGGGTAGGCAGAGGCACTAATCACTAGAACTGGGCCCACGTTTTGCC
The DNA here is from genome assembly GCA_947310845.1 of Yponomeuta plumbellus. Classification (NCBI taxonomy): domain Eukaryota; kingdom Metazoa; phylum Arthropoda; class Insecta; order Lepidoptera; family Yponomeutidae; genus Yponomeuta; species Yponomeuta plumbellus. Next base: position 18,595,043 of record OX371212.1, on the reverse strand, counting down.
GAACTCAAAAAAACTCAAATATCTCAAAAGTCACTTTGTGTCGGTTGGAACGTTTCTGCTAAACTACGTCCAATTGTAATTGTAATTTTAATGTGACTTGTAACATAAATCCCCTATATGGTCAAAGTATGTCCCTTACCGGCCCGTCCACTGTTTTTCACTCGATATATTAGTTTCGCCAGACTCTTCCTTCATCCTCTCTACATGTCCAAACAAAGCAATATTCCTCTCTGAATTCTAGCCACTACATCCTCTAAATAAATTATTAAATCCAAAATAAATATTAAAAATGTTAATAATGTCTTGTGCTTATGAAATATTACATTTACATACAGGCACATACATTGCTTCTGGCCCCACACTAGGATACCCTGTGTCGTGGGAACCAGAAACAGCGACGTCACAAACATGTAAACATCCAAGACCTGAGTTTTTTTGTCCCCAGCCGGGATTCGCATCTGGGACCTCTCGCATGGTAGCGCATCTGCGCTAACCACTACGCCACAGAGGTCGCCAAAAGAATTAACCTTACTTGCTACACATTCAGGTTAAGTTACATAAATTATTTTTATTATTTTTATAATGAAGGACTGCCCACTTTATAATATTCCTTTATTACTAACGTATACCTTTAAATAAGAGTGTACATGGCCTTTTAAATTGAAGTTTTTAAACTATGTAATTTTTGTGTAACTTTTGGGTGATCCTTAATAACATAAAATAAACTAGCCTTAGCGGACTACATACCAGGAAGACGTAAGCACATTTCTACAACTTGTGAACAGCTGAGTTAGCTCGAACCTGGGTAGTCACATTAGTATTCAACCGTGATTCCGGCTGACTTACTGAACAAGGCCTTACTAAAAGCGAAAACAGTTTTAAGCATATCGTACAAAAAAGTTTAACACCTATGTTACCAACTGTGAAAGCTAAGAGAAAAGTTATGCAGTAACCTCAGGTTGTCTTGAAGAGATCCCTTTTAGCGATAAGATCGCCAATTGTGAACGGTAAAACTTAGAAAATATATGTATCCCTGAACTTCACAAAAAAAAACAGTGTTTAAACTTATTGAACAAAAAATATTAACCCTCAATGTTAGCATAAGTGAAAGCTAAGAGAAAGGTTATCCAGTAACATCAGGTTGCCCAGAAGATATCAATTTTAGTGATGAAACCGCCAAAAACCTAAATATCAGTTCAGTCCGTACTCGTCCACTTCTGGACATAGACCCAGCCGCTGCCAGTAATCTTCAGATCGTCGCCGGTACAGCGATCTGGTGGGCGTCATAGCGTAAAAAAAATAAAGGGCATTATACTTGGTCGTATCGCGATCTTAAACGATCACGAAGGTTAAGCAACATAGGGCGCGTTCAGTGCATAAATGGGTGACCGTCTGACCGTCTATGACTAACGCTAGTGGCATTTTTCCGACCGGTTCCGTTGGCGAGGGCAGCTGGCACCAACACGTTAAGCAGTTGGTGCCAGCTGCCCTCGGTAGATGGTAGTCGTTAAGCCAAGTCAGAGGCCTTTGGGCGGGTTGAAAGCTTCTGTCAGTAAGACCAGCCTCTAGCCTTACAAGCCTCTACCAATCCGGACTAGGCCCCGTGGTGGAGTATGGCCTATACCTTCATCAGGGAAGAGACCCGGTGGGGACATAATGGTTTGATGATGATGAAGATGATGATGATTATTTAATTCATCGATCCTAATTTCAGAGTGAGGCCCCTCTACCTGTGTCTCGTAGACCGGAAGGCGTATGCAAAGTTACTGTCGACTCCTTGTAAAGTATAGTTACTTAAGATTTACACACGCTTCGCTGTCTGGAAGTAGCTGGTTTGTAATATCAGATAAAATATTATAAAAAAATATAAAAGATGCGTAATCCAGTGACTCTCCAACTTTTTATTACGTCATCGATACAATACTGATTTAATATTCGTATTTATCGTCCTTCTTTATGGGAGCGCGGGACTTCTCTCAGAGAGAGAGAGAGAGAGAGTATAAGACCAATTACCACGTTGACAGCACTAATTAGGGTAATTTCAAGGATACTCAGGTTTCCTCACAATATTTTCTTGCAGAATTAGCAGTTACTTGTATTTTTACAACAATGAGAGTAAAAAATAAGAGAGCTATTATGAACGTCGGCTTCTCATTCGGATGGTCGTGGGTTCGAATCCCGGCATGTACTGATGACTTTATTTTCTAAGTTACGTACATTGGTAAAGTTAGAGTGTTCATAATCACTCGCAGTGAAGGGAAATATTGAAACCTGAGTTGTGAAGTATTCACATGATTCAGCGCTTGAAATCGCCTATTCATGATGGGCACGAGTGATGCTTAAATACTCGTAAATACAGTCTGTTAGCTTTAAGAATATGCCTCCATTGAGCAATCAAAAACCTATCATATTGCAATAAGGTAAGGTTTATCTTGTATTGTTATTTATAACTTTACATAACTTTTCAAAATAGTGAAGAAAAGTTTTATGCAGAGCACAAAGTAGTATTACATCATGTGCTTTCGGCGAAAACCGAAGTCTACTCTAGAGCCCGAGGTATATTCTAAAAGCTAACAGACTGTAAATAACTTCCGCACAACACAATCCCTTGACCTGGGCCTAAACTAGGATACCCTGTGCTATGACAACCAGGCAAGGACACCACAAACATGGAAATCCGCCCAGACTGAAGCCATTTGTATAAATGTACGGTTAATTCAATGATAACGTAAGTAATGTAATGCAATGTAATATAATGTAATATAATGCAATACAAAGCAATGTAATGTTATGTTATGTAATAATAATGTCATGTAATGTAATGAGATGTAATTAAGTATAATGTAAGACCTATAATGAAATGTTTTGTGAATAAGCATAGAACAGAACATAGCATTCAGCAACAGGATGTAAATTTTTTTACGTTGAAATACCTACATTCTTTTGATTAGGTTATTGTAATGTATGTAATGTAAGCCCATACTCTCACTTGCCATCGCAAATCAGCAAATCATTAGCAACAAAAAGCCTCAACTTTTAACGACCAATTTGCGCAGTTGTGATCGAGGACATTAAATATGTTTACAGAAGTCTTATTTAATACTGATCAGACCATACTTAAGAACCAGTGTTTTTTGAATTTTAGTTGTCATGTCTGAAGAGCAAGAAAAAGGACTACATAGCCTTTGGCTTAGCACGAAACGTCTCTAATTTCCGGATTCTGAAATGAGAATTTCACTAATAAACACTTGAGTATTTTTGGGTACTTGACTAAGTAAATAGGTTCTGTCACGCTCTTTTCTGAGACATTTGACGAGACAGCACTACAGTTAAGTAGTTACTTAGAGAAATTCTCAATTCAGAAACGGGCCTAAGTGCCCGTTCATTGTTAGCTCAAACCACGCAGTGTGTTACGTGGCATTCTAGCGCCATCTAGCGAGTAATATGCAACTAAGTAATGTCTACTTTGTTCTGCTCAGCGGTTTAAAGAATATTATCTTTATTCCGGATAAACTTACATGATTTTTCCTTCGCCATGATTGATCTCTGCGAGTCAGAGCGAAGCCTGGTCGGACTCTTCCCAGAACAATTTAAGTAAGATTATTCAGAATGAAGTTAATAATGTCTAGTGCTTACGTATTAGTGTATAACTTGTAATATTAAAACATTAAACTTATTGCATGAATGAATGAATATTCATAAGCCCACAATGGGTAGAACATGGAATGAACCATAATATATTTGAGACCTTTTATTTGTACCTATGTTATCACACTAATATTATAAACGTGAAAGTTTGTGTGTGTGTTTATATGTTTGTCAGTCTTTAGCGCTGAAACGGCTGGACGGATTTTAATAAAATTTGGTATGGAGTTAGCCGATACCCTGGATTAAAACATAGGCTACGTTTTACCGCGGGGAAATATCTTATTCCTACGGGAAAATCGATGAACCGCGGGGCACAGCTAGTTATGAATAAATAATTGATACCATTCTATGACATAAATAATTATTTTTTTACACACATTGCTTCTTGGCCCACAATGGGGTATCCCCCCCTAAAATACCCTGTCGTGGGATCCAGAAACAGCGACATCACAAATATGTAAACATCCAAGACCTGGGCCTTAATTCTGTTAATGCATAGTAGCACAATGACAACTGCATTTCATTGCCGTTTTTAATCTACGGCGTCAATGGTATAAAAAAACATGTCACATTACCTGACCGAGTATCTATAATTGAACTATAACGCATTAGCAGAATTGAGGCCCTGAGGTTTTCTTTTATCCCCAGCTGGGATTCGAACCCAGGACCTCTCGCATTGTAGGCGGATGGCTAACCGCTGCGCTACAGAGGTCATCTTTCGTCGAATGCTGAATTTGATTCTGATATAAATTAATTGCAAAATTGCAAACATTACGTCGCAAAGCCCAACCTTCTGTCCTACACGAAAATATTTGAGCACAGCAGCGTCTGGACCGCAGTAATGAGCGCTCCTGAGCGATGACGTCATCGCTCACGGCCGTGACGTCATTGTTTCCCCGCGTCGCGGCCAAACACTGCGGTGGGGATGTTTGGCAAATGTCCAAACGAACTAATATTTTTGTTTTTTGACAATGTTTGGATATGGCCTGGCACTAAATGAAACTACCGTACAGATAAAAAAAGGTATTGATGAAACCAAAACGCGCAATGCTTTTTTTTTTGTTTTTTTTTTTACAAACAGGCACATACATTGCTTCTGGCCCCACACTAGGATACCCTGTGTCGTGAAAACCAGAAACAGCGACGTCACAAACATGTAAACATCCAAGACCTGGAGTTTTTTTTTACTCCCCAGCCGGATCGAACCCGGGACCTCTCGCATGGTTAGCAGATGCAGATTTTTCCTCCTATTTGGCGGTTTGTTGCCGGCAGCTAGCCTTAACCATTTTGCGTTTTGTTATATCTTATGTACCTAATGATACCTGATATAGATACAGACATAGATATAAACCTAATTTATCTAATCTATCTCTTTAAACGAGTAATTCTTGTATACTGCCATCATAAGAAGAAAGGCCATAACTTCAATATTTACTAGTGAGAAAAAGTAAACTGTGTTTGAATAAAAATAACACTTAAATTTAAGCAAATATCTTATGAAATATGTAAAAAAAATTCTTGTGTTTTTCAAATAGTAATCATCGACGACAAGTTAGCCAGACATGCTTAAAATTTAGTTTTTCACTAATTTGCCCGAAATCAAGTTATAGCCTTTTTTATTATGACGGCAGTATATATAATCAGAATCTCGGAAACGGCTCCAACGATTTTCATGAAATTTTGTATGCGGGGGGTTTCGGGGGCAATTAATTAATCCAACTAGGTTTCATTTTTATTAAACGCAGTTTTAACCGTGTTTTAAGGCAAAGAAATAACTGCTACACTACAAGAAGGTAATTTTCGCAACCATCTGTAAGGTTGTCATAGCTCAGTTGGGAAATAGGACGATACCGTAATCAGAAGACCCTGGTTCGAGACTTGATAATAATTTTTCTTTTTTTTTTCAAGTTCCTCCTTTTGTGTGAAAACCTACATACCGAGCAAAGCTCGGTCATCCAGGTAATATAAATTACAAGTCAACAAAAAATTAATATTGTTAGTTTAAAGTCGGAATTAGAAATAATTATAATACTTGCAAATGTCAAAAATTACCTGTCAATATGTCAAAGAAGTTCACTGCTGGACATAGGCCTCCTCCATGGATTTCCAAGAAGACCGGTTGGAAGCGGCTTGCATCCAGCGCCTTCCCGCCACTTGGTTATGATCGTCTGTCCATCTTGTGGCTGGTCGTCCTACGCTGCGCTTACCGATGTGTGGTCTCCATTTGAGCAATGTTCTGCGTGCTATGTGCCCCGCCCACTGCCACTTCAACTTGCTCATCTGGTGGGCTATGTCAACGACTTTCGTTTATCTACGGACCTCATCATTTCTGATTCGGTCTCGTAGAGAAAATCCAAGCATAGCCTTTTCCATAGCCCGTTGCGTGAAGTGAAAAACGGGTCTATAAATGACGACCTCTGTGGCGCAGTGGTTAGCGCATCTGACTACCATGCGAGAGGGCCCGGGTTCGAATCCCGGCTGGGGACAAAATAAAGAAACCCAGGTCTTGGGTGTTGACATGTTTGTGACGTCGCTGTTTCTGGTTCCCACGACACAGGGTATCCTAGTGTGGGGCCAGAAGCAATGTATGTGCCTGTATGTAAATGTTATGTAAGTGTTAAATGTCGTTATGTTATAAACGTGTAAACGTGTACAAAATAAACTACATAAACTAAAACATCCTTAATAACCTGTTACAGATAAAAAAAAACAAAAATTGCATATACCTACTAAAGAAAATTAATACATACATATTGTCGGTTCACAGGTAAACTCATTAAGTGAGTTTTTTTTGTCTCAAAATGAGATTTTGCATATGATAGCAAAATAACAAGCTTAAGAACAAAATGTCACTCAGTGAATTTTGCCTTTGAACCGACTTAATAAAGCCCCACCTGTGTGGCCCGCGCCTCGAATAAAAATCTTTGACACACTCGTGCTACGATCTTACGAAAACTTTTTGGCCGACTGCAGACGGGCTCAAAAGGAGGGTAATGTGTTTGGCCCGTACGTATATTTAATGTAAATGTGCTTGATTTTATATTATTACAAAACAGTCTAAGAGGGTTTCGTTGTTTAATTCGTGTTTCTGGGACAATAAAAATAAATGTTTTCTTTCTTTCTTCTTTTGTTCTTTTTGAGGTACGGAATCCTAAGAAAATACTAAAAAAAAACAAAACAAGCTCAATTTAAGTGTATTTTTTTAATTTCAACTGGAAACCATAAAGAGTTCCCCCGATATAAAGGGTCTTGACAGATAGACGGACGGACGGACGGGCCACAAACTGTTCCTTTAACCCTTTATAGAGCAGAGCTAGTCTTAAATTTTAATTGGTTTTGGACTCTATGTCAATGCAATAAAGTTCAAATTATAGTGGCCATATATGGCAGAGAGCCTTATAAAGGGTTAAGAGCTCCGTTTATTCCTTTTGAGGTACGGAATCATAAAAAGAGATTCTGACAAATTCAGAACCTCTTCCTTTTTGTAGTTGGTAAAAAACAAAATTAATAACTGAAATGACTGCTGAGTGACGATAAGGGACTCCACACACGGCAGCTATAAGGTAAAGATTTATTTATATATTTATTTTTATTTTATTTTATTTATTTAATTCCAAGCCTTCCCTATCCTTACAGGTGTAACCTAATTCAATAGGGAGATATACTATTAACTATATTATTAACAATGTTTAAATATCATGCATTTCCTTATATCTAACCTAAACCTTTAAATTGGTATGTAACATAAATCACATTGTTTAAATATCCCAATAATTAAATATAACACACAAAGTTTAAATATCATACATTTCCTTATACTCGTATCTAACCTAAACCTTTAAATTGGTATGTAACATATCACATATAATCCTGTTCTTTTAAATTCACTCACGGTAACGTGGAAGACATCTACATCGTCCGCTATGCGATTTAACAGTCTGAGTGCACGCGTGAGCGGCGCCTGCGCCAACAGGTTGGTCCGCGCGCGCGGCGTCCGCAGCAGCGGCGGCCGGCGGCGGCGGCACACGTACTCGTCCGGCACACACAAACACAATGCACCTAGCAACACCGGGTTCGCTATCCTGCCTACTAACACCTTGTGAACGTAACTCACCAGAGCTAGGTCTCTCCTCACCCTAAGTTCGTTGTACCCCACCATACCTAAGATAAAGAGAGTGGGGTACATCAGTGGATAAAATGGATAGACTCCGTACAGTCGCAAGTACAAGTACCTGTATATTATAGCACGATATACAGGGTGGTCCAAATATCATGGATCAAATGAAATGGGGAGTCAGCCAAGGTCATCTTCTACCAATAAAGTCCTATACAGGGTGGTGAAATTCTCAACGGTTTTGAACTTATGATTGATTTTCGGTTTTTTTCAAGAAAAGAGTTCCTACTACTTATTAAGAGCAATAAAAAAAGTACTTACTTTTGGTGGTTGTTTTTTTTTTGAGAGTGACGGTCCATGATGAGAATGTAACAAAAAAAAATTCATCGTCCCTGTCTTTATGGACCATGAGAAATTAATTATTTTTTTACGGATCTCGTATCATAATTGTTTGATCCAACATTTTCGTCATTGATTTAAAAAAAAAGTGTACTTTTCTACTACTGGGGCAGGTTTCCTGCCCCAGTAGTAGAAAAACTGGACCATTTCATGAGGATTGTAAAAAGATACAACTCAAAGCCCTATCTCTCCTGAGTCTTTTATTATTGACCTTTATTCTCAGCAAAGTTGCATTTTTTTAAATCAACTTTTGGTTCTAACTAATTTGAGTTACAAAGTACTGTTCTAGGACATAAAAATAAGTCGCAAAAGGATAAAAAAATTACACCAGATAATTAGAATAGACAGTTTAATCAAAAATAAAAAAATAAACTTTTTCATACAAGATGTTTAAAATTTCTACCTCTCACTCGGAGGCAGAGTCGACAATTCTAATAAAATTTCTTTTTAACAATCTAAAGGCCTGGTGATTGTTTTTCACCTGGTGGGTGGCCGCTGATATTCGTCGTCGAAGCTCCTGCTCCGTGTTGCACTCCTTTTCGTATACCACTTCCTTGAAGTAACCCCAAAGAAAAAAATCTATGGGGTTTAAATCGGGTGAGCGCGGTGGCCATTGAATAGTTCCACCGCGACCGATCCAGCGATTTGGAAATACTTCATTTAGGTGACTCCTCACGTCACGAGCGAAGTGCGGAGGTGCGCCGTCATGTTGCAGCCACATAGCGCTTCTTGTTTCAAGAGAAACGTCTTCTAATAATGGGTCGAGTTCCTCTTGTAAGAATGACAAATAAATTTGAGCATTCACTCTTGCAGGCAGCTCGTGTGGTCCTATTAACTGTCCTTCGACGATCCCGGCCCACATGTTGACTCCGAATTTGTGTTGGAAGTGGTCTCGTCGAATAATGTGAGGATTCACATACTCGTAGTGGTGCAGGTTGTGAATATTAAAAACACCAGTGCGTTGAAACATACTTTCGTCCGACCACATAATTTTATTTAAAAATTCGGGAGTTTCTCTGTTGCGCCGGAGCATCTCTGTGCAAAAAAGTTGTCTTTTTTCGTAATCAGCCGGCAGCAGTGCTTGCACGCGCTGGACATGATACGGATGCATCATGTTCCGTTTTAAAACGCGTTGCACAGTCGTTTTCGGGACACCTAATGTTCTTGAAATTCGCCGTTGACTCGTCGACGGGTCATTCGATATTTCTTGAAGAATTTGATCTTCCATTTCCAAATCATGTACCGTAGGGCGCCCGGTTCTCGTCGCGCTACTTCCAGGAATATGGCCCTCCACGTAAGCGTTGTGTACAAGCTGGAATACTCTGTAGTCGGGATAGCGATCACGATTCAGAAAACGTCGCCGATATTCTCTTGCTGCTTCACGAGCGTTTCCGTCACAAAAACCGTACACAAAATGCATGTTAGCATAGTCACGGGCTGAGTAAGCCATTTTTAATAGTCCAAATTCACTAATACACAACTGAGTCCAGTAAGAAATGCCAAGTTTGTAGACGAAAATCCAAAACAGAGTCCAGTAAGAAATGCCAAGTTTGTAGGTGAAAATCCAAAACAGAGTCCAGGGAAAATGCAAAGTTCGAATAAAAAAAGAGCAGCGCAAAAAGTGACAACCGAATAACCGTGTTAAGTAGCGAACAGCAAGCAGAACACTTAGTAAAAGTTGCTGGAGGCGTGTAAAGGGTTACTAACAGGTAGCTAGCGCAGGTAGTAAACCTCTCCTTGTTCCTGGGTTTTCAACCGGTAAATTCTCAGAATACAAACAAAGCTTTTGTTTAGTGTTATTTTATTAACTGGTGGTACCACAAGAAAAGTGACACCGACGGGACAAGAGCTACGAAAAAAGATCGTAACGACCTGTCCGTTGTTAGAACTTAAGTTTTAAATCCATTTTTGACTTATTTTTATGTCCTAGAACAGTGCTTTGTAACTCAAATTAGTTAGAACCAAAAGTTGATTTAAAAAAATGCAACTTTGCTGAGAATAAAGGTCAATAATAAAAGACTCAGGAGAGATAGGGCTTTGAGTTGTATCTTTTTACAATCCTCAAAAAATGGTCCAGTTTTTCTACTACTGGGGCAGGTTTCCGCAGTACACTTTTTTTTTTTAAATCAATGACGAAAATGTTGGATCAAACAATTATGATACGAGATCCGTAAAAAAATAATTAATTTCTCATGATCCATAAAGACAGGAACAATGAATTTTTTTTTGTTACATTCTCATCATGGACCGTCACTCTAAAAAAAAAAAAAACACCAAAAGTAAGTACTTTTTTTTTATTGCTCTTAATAAGTAGTAGGAACTCTTTTCTTGAAAAAAAACCGAAAATCAATCATAAGTTCAAAACCGTTGAGAATTTCACCACCCTGTATAGGACTTTATTGGTAGAAGATGACCTTGGCTAACTCCCCATTTCATTTGATCCATGATATTTGGACCACCCTGTATCTCATTACATCTTTCCATAGAAATTGTCAAGAGACCACACACGACAGCTATAATATACATCCTTACATCTTCGTATCTTAAAGGTAGAGCGGTCTCTGAGCTATACATCCCGGGATGTAATTATTGTATATTACAGCTGCCGTGTGTAAAGTCCCTAACTTAGCAGGTGTTATACAAACTCGAAATTTCCTAATAGGAAATCTCCTAATAGCAGTCGGGTTTTTGTTATTATTATTTATTTCATCTTTTTTGTGTTTGATTTATGACACATTTTATTGCCCCTTACAAAGTTTTTCCTTGTTTCCCTGTCTATTTTAGAAACTGAGTCAGAGGTTGTGGGAAGTTTATCGTTGTAAGGCTCATATTGCAACTTTACATGTCTCTTCTGAACAACATTAACAACATAGAGCTCTCTTTGACCTCTTCAGTCCTGACCTTGAAAAATAACAATCGTTTTCAAGGTCAAGACTGAGAAGGCTACCGGAAATTCAACTCCAAAACCGACTAGAATGGAGGCTCTTCGAGCAGAGATCCGTAGAAGAGTTTGAAACGAAAAGGTTACTCGATCTAGATGCGAGGCCTGATCCCCGGCGAGCATACATCTCCACCGAGGGGCACGGGTCTCTTCCCCGAGGAAGGTATAGGCCATACTCCACCCAGGGGGCCAAGTCCGGCTTGGTAGAGGCTTGTAAGACTAGTGACTGGTCTTACTGGCACAAATTTTCAAGCCACCCTAAGGCCTCTGACTTGGAGTAACGACATCCTTAAATGAGTTGAAAGATTAGTCACTTTGAAAAACCCCGGACAGGTAGTAGTGACCGCCACATGGTGGTTCACTCGATATTCCTATTTTGCCGGAATATGAGACCCGTAACATGATAAGAGTCATTTTTGCTCCCCACTGCGCCTACAAATTACTGTGCGGGTTCGTTTAGGAGGTATTTTGATGTAGATGTAGATTGACAATATAACGATAGCTTTGAACCACTGCCTTAAACACTCCCCAGTGCTTTATTTGGAGAAGGTTATATAATAGCTAGCAATCTGTTAAGTGAAATTACACAATAAGGAGTTCAGGACTATGTTGCTTCTGTAATTAAGGTTAATGCGGTGTCAGAGGTTCTCAAACTAATTGCTCTTAATTAATTATCTTTACATATCTTCTCGTAGCCCCGGCTGCCTGAGTGATTTTTAAAGATCACTAAGGTTAAGCAACATACGGCGCGTTCAGTGCATGGATGGGTGACCGTCTATGGCATTTTTCCGTGCGGTTCTGTACTTCGCAAGGCACGTTAAGCAGTTGGTGCCGGCTGCTGTCGATAGATGACAGTCGTTAAGCCAAGTCAGAGGCCTTAGAGCTGTTTGAAAACTTCTGACAGTAAGGTCAGCTACTAGTCTTACAAGCCTCCACCAATCCGGACTTGGCCCCGCCCCGTGGTGGAGTTTGGCCTATACCTTCCTCGTGCCCCTCGGTGGGGACATAATGGATTGATGATGATAAATAATAAATTAACGTTTGACCAATGTGATGTTTGGTGGAAGTTTTCATGCCGCCGCCCTAAGGCCTCTGACTTGGCTTCATCATCATCAACCCATTATGTCCCGGGTCTCGGGTCTCTTCCTGAGGAAGGTATAGGCCATACGTCACCACGGGGGCCAAGTCCGGATTGGTGGACTGATAGTGTGGCTTTGTTTAATTGTTTTTTTGTGCTTGCCTTTTTTATGTTGGAATTTTTAACTCACTCCTGAATCTTAAAAAGTTAGGCAGAGACCCTATTCTAGCAAACCAACTTTTTCGGTTAATCCCGATAAATGCCATTCAAATCACTGTGGCACAGTTATTCGGCAAAGACAATTTAGCTGGGTGACAGTTTGGGAAGCTCTGGCAGTCACGAGCAATATCCATCGATGCGGAATCACTGTAATCCGGTTGGGCCAATGTGACGTATTGTGACGAATGTGTAGATGCGTCTATGGATGTGGAAGTAGAATTACTATACTTACACGGTTGGGCTTTGCATCTTCGTAACTAAACAGTAGATTAATATTAAATATATTCAGAGAAGAATCGTGCTAGTGCAATAATTTGTAAATAATGATTAATAATTTTTAAGTTGCAAACTTTTGTTAATTAAACAAAAACAAACAGTTTGTTAATTAAGCAAAACCTACTTCGAAAACAAAAATTTGGAGTTTCTTTGTTAGCTGCTTCTCCATATAATAACTCTGAAACTAACAACTTTGACGTTCATAAAGTAAAAAATTGTTTTTTCTGTGAATAAAAATATTTGAATTTAATGAGATGATTAATACGGCATCTAGTGGTATCTTCACTTACACTTAAAACCGTTTTTTAATTCATTATAATATAATATAGAAGACTCGCGTGACCAAAATCCTTATCTCGTCAAAGACATTACAGTTTAATTACTCATAAGAGCAAAGTCTAAAAAAAACACCTACGTATTACACAAAATTTTTCCTTGGAAGTAAAATTCGGTAAAACATTTTCCAGATCTTTCAGATTCTCTGAGTTGTCTACACTCGCCAATCCGTTTAAGGCCAAAACATTCCCGATTATCTTTAAAATTAGAGATGCTCTTTATAAATGCTAATGTAGTGACATAGATGTAGTCGATGAATCGCTCGTAGCCTGGGCTGCCTGAGTGATATTAAACGATCACTAAGGTTAAGCAGCATACGGCGCGTTCAGTCCATGGATGGGTCACCGTCTATGACTAACGCTAGTGGCATTTTTCCGAGCGATTCCGTGCTTCGCAAGGCACGTTAAGCAGTTGGTGCCGGCTGCCGTCGATAGATGGCAATCGTTAAGCCAAGTCAGAGGCCTCAGGGCGGCTTGAAAACTTCTGACAGTAAGACCAGCCACTAGTTTTACAAGCCTTCACCAATCCGGACTTGGCACCCGTGGTGGAGTATGGCCTATACCTTCCTCAGGGAAGAGACCCGTGCCCCTCGGTGGGGACATGATGGGTTGATGATGAGATGTAGTAATTGCCTGAATTCCGGGACACTCCGGGATTCGAGGCAATGAATTTGTGTACTCCTGTGCCAAAAGAGCTGTACAATCTGGCTTAAATACCTATCACACGCTCATTTTCACACCGTATGATTTACGTAACACCTGGAATTCAGAATGGAAATCCCATATCGTGAGTCTAAAAAACAGCTCCATCCCACATCCCACAGAGTCAATCACTACCACTAGTCACTATCATAGTCAGCCACTAGTCTTACAAGCCTCCACCAATCCGGACTTGGCCCCCGTGGTGGAGTATTGCCTATACCTTCCTCAGGGAAGAGACCCGTGCCCCTCGGTGGGGACATAATGGGTTGTTGATGGTGATATATGTTTTAATTACAATGACATGCAAGAGATGGTGCTGTCGTTACACATGAATGAGTATACACAAAATTATGCTAGTCGCAGACTTAAGAAAGTTTTCAAAGGTAAGTATATACGACCAAGGGTATAAGCGACGATAAACAAACTACGCGTTCAGCGAAACTCAAAAGTTTTCCAACATGTCACCCTCACCACCAGCGCAGTTCCGGTCCACACCACTTCCATCCCACTCCGCTGCTGTCGTCACAAGACTGCCATTAATCAAGTCAGTGTGAAGAGGCGCTTAAATTAATTTGTTGTCACGGCTGGGTACTGGTCGGACGAAAAGTGCTTAATAACTTGGGGAACAATCTTTTGTAGCTAATTTTCGCATAATTTTGGGCATAGGATAACTTTTGTAGCTAGAGAACTAACTTGAAGATAAACATGAAACGAAACAAAAATGAAGAAATTGACGATTATTTATTCATTTTTTCTACAGTTTTTGACCATAGTAAAGTTATATTTGACAACACTACGTTTTTCTAAAAAAAAAAAGAATTAACGAAATTGAACAACGTGGTAGGGAATTAATAAAATTATAAATGAAGATTTTATTTAATATTATAATTGAAAACTTTTAGTCCGTATCTACTTACTGTGCTTACGAAAGTTTTAGTTCAAAAATATAATTGAAGACGTCTGTGGCGCAGCGGTTAGCGCTTCTGCCTACCATATGAGAGGTCCCGGGTTCAAACCCCGGCTGGGAACAAAACAAGCCAGGTCTTGGAGGTTTACTTGTGTGTATGCTATTTATATACACATACATATGTCTTGGATTTAAATTCCTGCATGTAATAAGACTTGTGACTTTATTTTATAAGTTACTCACAATTGCGAAATTATAGTAACCAAGCCTGGCTAACTATGAAAGAAAGCATCGTGAGGAAACCTGAGAGTCTAAGGTGCTTGAGTTCACCAATCTGCGGTGGGCACGCGTGGTGATTAAGCCCCATACACTCTTTCCCTTAGTGAGATGTATGTAGGTTGCTTACAAACTGTAAGGGTCAAATAAATATTTTCTATTCTATTCTGTTCTACATACCTGTTTTGTAGCTGACTGTACGTAAACTTATCTCATCAACTGTTTTGTTTTGTTATAATTTCGCTTGTGAGAGAAATTTTATTGTTTACCATAAGTATTAAGATTAGCCATAATCTCATGAAAATTCATCATTTTATTACTTTTATTACAAAACTTTTTTTTTGTCTCTTGTTTCTTGTGTGCAATAAAGAATATTCTTATCTAATCTTAATTTTATCTTACTAGAAGTGCTTTATTTACGGACCTAGGATGGTCTTGACTGGATTTTGTCTTTTCAAAAAAGTATTTCATATTTTTCACCTTTGCTAGTATTGTTTTGTTTATTTCCTTTTTAATAAGTGTGTCCTTAATTTTTTTTTAACATAACAACAACATAACATTTACATACAGGCACATACATTGCTTCTGGTCCCACACTAGGATACCCTGTGTCGTGGGAACCAGAAACAGCGACGTCACAAACATGTAAACATCCATGACCTGGGTTTTTTTTTTGTGCCCAGCCGGGATTCGAACCCGGGACCTCTCGCATGGTAGATGCGCTAACCACTGCGCCACAGAGGTCATCAATTATCTAAAGCTTGAAGTAATTATACCACCAGCGACGGTAAACAGTTGCCTTATGACCTGTGCACTACCAGTGGGACGTACATGTATGTATCCTATGTATGTAAGACTACAACAGTGTTTGTTTGACGACCTCTGTGGCACAGTGGTTAGCGCATCTGCCTACTAAGCCAGAGGTCCCGGGTTCAAATCCCGTCTGGAGAAAAAAAAAGCCCAGGTCTTGGATGTTTACATTTTAGTGACGTCGCTGTTTCTGGTTCCCACGCCACAGGGTATCCTAGTGTGGGGCCAGAAGCAATGTATCTGCCTGTATGTAAATGTTTATGTTTATTAAGGCTGCGTTTCCACAATTTTAGGCCTGGTAAAAAACACCCAGACTGAAACCATTTGTACAGTCACGAGCAATAACATATTATATACACTCTCGCATTTTGTACGACGTACACATTTTGTTTTGTACTGCACAATGTACGATAATTTGTCCTTAATTATCTAACTATTGGTTAGATACTTTAGGACAAATTGTCGTATACTTCTTTCTAGATTGTTTTAAGTTAAGAGTTTTAGAAAATGTGTCAGTGTATACATATTATTGCTCGTGACTGTACGGCAGCCCCCAGTGGGAATCGAACCCACTGTATCATACGATATCAGTCGTCAGCGCCGTCGTCGCAGATTTTGATCGATAAGACATTTATGGACATTTGAAACAAAGTCGTATTTGTTCTGTTCACTGTGGCGTGAAAATGCACTTAATTTTTATTCAAGTTTTCGTGTGTTTGTTTATAAGATAAGAAAGGCTATGAATATTCTTTATTGCACACAAGAGACCAGAGACAATTAAAATTTACAATTAAAAACAAACAACAGGCGGTCTTATTGCTAACAGCAATGGTAGCAGCAGTTCTAACAGAGAACTAGTACAGTCCCCATTGTAAGTACAAATAGTTTATATTAAACTAAACCACTAGTCTGAGTACGAGTATGTTAAGTACCTTATCAATCATGTATGTCTATTTCTTCTGAATAAATAAATAAATTCTAAAATTCTATGGAGTTTCTGAGCTATACGGAATCGGATTTTCGTCTATTTGTAAACTACTGTCCCTCCTCTGAATTGTGAAGCGGCTCTTTAAAAAGATAAAGAGTCGCTTAACATTTCAGGACGGGAACTTTCTTGAGCGAAATATCAATAAAGAATCATTGGCAGGGTGGAGTTTTTAAAATGAAAGTTGCTCCCTCGAGTGGGTCGAGAACTTTGAACTTTGACTTCTTACTAAAGTTGAGGTTGACTTTTATTTGCTACTTAGGTTGGAGCTGGGGATCTAAAACGAATTTGTTTAGACTTTTAATTGTGCGCAATCAGTTCAGTTTGGGTCTTAGACAAAATGTAAACAACATTTCAGTACTCCTTAGACTATTTTCATTGTCAAAAATGTTATTTCGGTTTTTACACAAAGAAATAAGTAAAATAGAATAGGTAAAATCTAATTTACTTTAAAAATTAGTGTACAAACCGAAATAACATTTTTTGACAATGAAAATGGTATAAAGAGTACTGAAATGTTGTTTACATTTTGTCTAAGACCCAAATGAATAATAGGTGGATAAATGAATAATAGGAAATAAATGGTATAGAGCATTTTTAAAATATCGTAGTTACAATTATACTCGGAAGCGGGAGCCCCAGGTTCTATTCCCAGAGTGGGCATATACCTATGACTTTGTTTTCTCAGTTATGTACATTTATGAAGTTATAGTAGCAATCATCATCAACCCGTTATGTCCCCACCGAGGGGCACGTGGTATTGCTACTATTCCCTGAGGAAGGGAATAGTAGCAATACCACGCGCTAACTGTGAAGAAAAACATCGTGAAAAACCCTGAGTGTTTGAGTTATTAACCCTTATTAAGCCATAGGGATAATAGTTCCCACTTTAAATTGAACCTTATCGATTGGAGATAAAGTCCAAAACCAATGAAAAATGTATACTATCCATGGCCGTTTAAGGGTTAAATACCTCAACGCTTGAAATCGCCAACCTGCGGTGACGTGTGCCCACCGCGGGTTGGCGATTGGTGGTGATTGCGATTTCTGATTTCTTATTTCGTGGTGATTAAGGCCGATACCCGATACTCGAACCGCTCGTAGCCTCGGCTGCCTGAGTGATCTTAAACGATCACGTAGGTTAAGCAACCTTGGGCGCGTTCAGTCCATGGATGTGTGACCGTCTATGACTAACGCTAGTGGCATTTTTCCGAGCTTTTCCGTGCTTCGTAAGGCACGTTAAGCAGTTGGTGCCGGCTGCCGTCGATAGATGGCAGTCGTTAAGCCAAGTCAGAGGCCTTAGGGCGGCTTGAAAACTTCCGACAGTAAGACCAGCCACTAGTCTTACAAGCCTCCACCAAGCCGGACTTGGCGCCCGTGGCGGAGTATGGCCAATACCTTCCTGAGGAAAGAGAGCTGTGCTCCTCGGTGGGGACATAATGGGTTGATGATGAATGCCGATACTCTCGCTCTCTCTGAGAAAAGGGCTGTGCCGTTTAGTGGGACGTATATAGGATTCTTACATAATGTAATTAGTGTAGAGAACTGGTGTAATTTAATGCCTTACAAGGAACCTACAAGAGTACTAATTTAAACTTAATTGCTTACAAAGGTAGAGCAGCTGTAATAACGGTGGCATATTAGCTGCTTTGCTGCTAAAAGGGGTTGTGTAATATGCTTAAGCTGCCGTAATTGGCAAAAATAAATTTATGTTCTAGGTTCTTGGCTCTAGGTCCTGAGCTCTAAAGAAGCTTTTATTTATTCTTGAGATTTTTTCGTTATTAAAAAATTTCAAAAATATATGTTTATTTATAAGAAATTAATTACAATAATTATAGTCTATTGCGACTCCCACACTAAGCGCAGTCCCTCCGGACGACTTTGACATTTTCTTAATCTCGACTCTTTCCAAACTCGTCTCGTTTTTAAATTGCCATCTCTTTACTTTGTCTCTTTTTTAAAATAACTGTTTCCTAACTCGTTTCTTTTTTAACTTGCCGTTTTCTTACTTGTTCTCTCTTTTAAACTTGTCTCTTTCTGAACTTGACTCCTTCCTAATTCGGTAAAACTTGGTATTTTGCTTAGTCGCTGTTTTAACCTTAACCTTAGCTTAGTAGTTGAGATTCGATTAAAACCTACTTGAATGATAACCCTTGTTGGTTTCATGTTTGTTGTTGCATTAGTTACTTGCTCCACAAAACGGCGAGTTAAAAAACAGACGAGTTGGGAAAGTGACACGGTAAAAACACTTCGAAGTCGTCCAGAGTAGACATGAGTTAGGAAAGAGTTAATTTTAAAAAAAGAGACAAAGTAAAGAGATGGTAAGTTAAAAAAAGAGACGAGTTTGGAAAGAGTCGAGTTTAAGAAAATTTCAAAGTCGTCCGGAGGGGGCGCAGTCTGTATCGTGAGTGATGGATAGATTACAGCGCCACCAAGTTATCTGTTCAGGTGGGCAAAATTGTAACGAATTAATTAATTGTAAATCCAGTTCCCTATTTTTTGGTTTTATTTATTCACTTACTGAGATTTATTGATATATTTTCACAAAAATTGAAAGACGGGTGAAAATATTCTTATTTTTCTAGGTTAATTTCTTAAATGTTACTACTAAATTCTCCACAAAGGCCGCTATCAACTCAACAGATAAGATGGTGGTACTGTACGCACTTTATAGTTTGCACCGGTTTGGACAGGTAAAACTTTTGTATGTTATCACATGTAATAATATTTATTTTATAGAGAGGTTGGATGTTCTTTTAAGCTTATTTTGAAACTGGTTTTTTTATACCTACCCAAGTACTATTGTCCATAGTGTAACTCAAAATAGAATGTAACACTGAACACCAGATTCTCGCCACTTGAAACTAACGCCACCTGTTTTACCGCAGCGGAACTAATACGAAAGTTTTCCGCGCGGGAAAACGTAGAGGTCCGTGATTCGAAAGCATCGTGTCGGGGGCGCTTCAAGACTGGGCATCAACGGTCGTAAAATTAAAACCATTTCGAGGAATAGGGATATCTACTGATTACTATTAGGGGTTTAAATATGTGAAATAAAGACGTATTATTAATATTTATGGCAAAAACACTATAAACTTAATTTGTCCTTCAAATTGGCACTAATGCAGTAGTTCCATTGCCTCCACATATAAAAAAATACATTCGTTCGTTCAACCTGTCAAATGCGTCTTTGCAAAAGCACGAAAAAAAGGCAAAGGAACTTTAATTATGCCATGACGTCATATTTCCTAAGCTATTGCTAAATTTATATAATTAATAAAAAATTAATGGCGTCGAAAATTAAGATAATATTTAAATGAGATTCTTTATTTAGGTCTATATTTTCGATTTCTAGAATAAAAAATAGGGGTGAACAATGCCCATTCAACATTCTTTGTAGAAATTGGGTCGTATGTAAGATAAAATAAGATTTATGTATTACATACATACATAAGCTCACGCCTGTATCCAGAGAGGTAGGCCTCTGCGTACTGGTCTCTACCAGGGACTGCCACCTGCCATGATTCGATCGACATTAATTGGTTGCTGCATGCATGCATGTCGGTTTTGGGAAATTTTTATCTTCCCTTTTCTATTTATGATTAAGGGCCGGTTTCTGAATTGAGAATTCCACTAAGTAAATATTTAAGTAACGGTCTATCAAGCTCTTTTCTTAGAATTAAGACGAGACAGCACTACAGTTAAGTAGATGTTTTGTGAAATTTTCAATTCAGAATATATCACATTCAGAAACAAAAAAAAATATTTTCACCTAAAGAATTATATTCTCTTTGCTGAATATCAACGTGCAATGTTGGCCTCTGCCTTGGGCTATATTTGTAGTTGAAAAAAAAGCATACATACATACATAAGCTCACGCCTGTATCCCAGAGGGGTACGCAGAGACCAGGGACTGCCACCTGCCACGATCCTGACAAACCACTTTCGCTTCATCGACATTCGTTAGTCGTTGCATGCACGCACGCCGGTTTCGGGTACTTTTTATCTTGCCCTTTGCTAATACATCCCCTATTTGGTCGAAGTATGTTCGCCTGGGGCGTCCCTTACCGGCCCTTCCACTCACATTCGCTCGATATATTTGCTTCGTCAGTCTTTCTTCCTTCATCCTCTCCACATGTCCGAACCAACGCAACATTCCTTTCTCAATTCTAGTCACTACATCCTCTTTCAGTCCACAACGTTCTCTGATCACACTATTGCGTATTCTGTCATTCAAAGTAACACCACACATATTTCTCAAGGCCCTCATTTCTACTGCATTAATCCTACTTTCATGATTCTTCTGCCACACCCAAGTCTCGCTACCATACATCAGTGTTGGGACCAGCACACCGTTATGGATAGCCAATCTTGCCCTTTTGGAGATATTCTGGCTACTCACGAAGGAGTGCAAGGCACCATTTACACAATTTCCCGCTTTTACTCTCCTTTCTATATCACCTTCACACTTACCATCCCTAGTAAACAGGCTCCCCAAATAGACAAATTCTTTCACCTGTTCCACCCTTTCATCTCTAATCATTATCTTGCACTCAGTCATGTCATCATCTTTTTATTTACTGTTACTTGTGTCTGCAGTTCTTCCACCGACGATGCGAACAAAACCTGATCATCGGCGTACAACAAACATTTAACAAGTAACTCACCCATCCTCATCCCACAGTTATTCTCTCTCAAATCAGTCAGGCAGCTGTCCATGAATAAGTTGAACAACCACGGGGACACGACACATCCCTGTCTAACACCCTTGCGAATGCAAAACCAGTCAGTGTACGCCCCATTAATTCTTACGCAAGCACTGGAGTCTCTATACAGAGACTTCAAGGCTCGCAGCAAGACGTTGTCCACCCCATACTCGGACAGTACTGACCACAGGTAAAAAAAAAACATCTTTTCTCAAATACAAAACACACAATCTACAATAACTTGTAGTAGTGGCTTGTAGAATGAATGAAATATGGCAAGTTTCAATGAAACAAAAAATAAAAAGCTATTTAATTTTGAGACTTATCCTTACTCCACCATCCGGACTAGACCCCCGCGGTGGAGTACGGCCTATACCTTTCTCAGGGAAGAGACCCGTTCCCCTCGGTGGGGACATAATGGGTTGATGAGGATAATTTAATTATCGTTCTAACACATATTTATTGTAAATTTAATTTAATAAAAATAATATTTCATTGCAGAATGGTTCAAATGTCATGTCATCATCAACCCAATATGTCCCCACCGAGTCAAAAAAATATGAGTAGGTAGGTATTTATCCTCGGTAGCGCCACTCTTACTCAGAGGAGCCCCTTAATTAATTCTGGAGCACAACTGGGCTGGCGAAAGCACTATAGCAAGGCGTATTGGAAGTTTCAGCCGAAACTTATTTGTTAGTCCGTCATGGGAAAGTTCTGGCCATCTGCGGGCGGAGATTAACCAGGAAATTTGGGCCGATGGGCCGGTTTTGCAACGGGCGGTACAGTAACTACATATTGTCTAATAATCTCTCAGTATCTACATGTTTGTGACGTCGCTGTTTCTGGTTCCCACGACACAGGGTATCTTAATGAGGGGCCAGCAATAGATGTGCCTGTATGTAAATGTAAGTGTGTATGTAATGAATGTAATAAAAAAAAAACCTACTAATTTAAAAAAAAATAGGGGATGTATTAGCAAAGGGCAAGATAAAAAGTACCCGAACCGGCGTGCGTGCATGCAAAGACTAATGAATGTTGATGACGCGAAAGTGATTTGTCAGGATCGTGGCAGGTGGCAGTCCCTGATCTCTGTTTACCCCTATGGGATACAGGCGTGGCTTATGTACGTAGGTATGTACTTTAAAAAAAAGTACTTCTGTTGTAAATAGTACTTCTATTATAAAAAGTCTTCATAATCAACCATTATTTCCCCACCGAGGGGCACGGGCCTCTTCCCTGAGGAAGATATAGGCCATACTCCACCACTGGGGCCAAGATTGGTGGAGGCTTGTGACTAGTGGCTGGTCTTACTGTCAGAAGTTTTCAAGCCGCCCTAAGGCTTCTTACTTGGCTTAACGACTGCCATCTATCAGAGTTGGTTAAGCGCCAACTGCTTAACGTGCCTTGCGAGGCATGGAACCGCTCGAAAAAAATCTACTAGCGTTAGTCATAAACGGTCACCCATCCACGCACTGAACGCGTCCTATGTTGCTTGACATTTATGATCGTTTGAGATCTGACAGGCGGCCGGGGCTACAAGCGATTCTCGAGCGATGCTGAATAAATCATCTCAACTCGTTTTTGTACCAACAATATTGGCAAGAATTGAATCATACACCGTGTATACCTTTACTTAGATATAATAAAAGTTCTATAATTGTGTGTCCATTGAGCAATATATATTTAAACATGAACATTTACATACAGGCACATACATTGCTTTTGGCCCCTCACTACGATACCCTGTGTCGTGGGAACCAGAAACAGCGACGTCACAAACATGTAAACATCGAAGACCTTGGTTTTTTTTCACCAGCCGGGATTCGAGCCCGGGACTTCTCGCATGGAAGGCAGGCACTAACCGCTGCGCCATAGAGGTCGTCTTTGTAAGCTGTTATCTATCTGCCTATCTATCTAAATATTGCTGTGCACAGGCGAAGTACACAATTTAACCCCAACTTTAACCCTAACTTAGTTAAGCTACTCATTTAATGCAAGCTGTCCTCGTAACTGGATTTATAGAGTGGCGAGGATACAGTTTGCTTTACTGCCTCGCCAGACTGCTGTGCTTTGGATTGATAGCAGAGTTAGTGGTTGGTTTAAACGGGGCTCTAAGTATACGCTCGAGAGCAATGACTTAAGATCTGAGACGAAATCATTCATACATCATAGTCCCGGCTGCTTGAGTGATCTTAAACGATCACGATTCCTTTCCAATCCTTCCACTCACATTCGCTCGATATAATTAAAAAAAAATACTGAACAATAGATAGATAGATAGATAATTCATTTATTGAATATTGAAATAAAAATAACTTTATTTGAAACTTATACGATGTTACTTCTTACAATAATCCGCGATTTCCAAAATTCGTTATTTTGACGACCTATGTGGCGCAGCGGTTAGCGCATCTGCCTACCATGCGAGAGGTCCCGAGTTCGAACCCCGGCTGACGAAAAAAAAACCCAGGTCTTGGATGTTTACATGTTTGTGGTATCGCTGTTTCTTGTTCCCACGACACAGGGTATCCTAGTGTGGGGCCAGAAGCAATGACTGGGCCTGTATGTAAGTAAGTATTTATGTTGTTTATTGTTTTGTGGTAAAGTCCGTTTAGGAAGCTACACGTCAAGAATGGAATGAAGAGCAACGAATTCTAGAGTTTCAGTTTTGTAAGATAAGTGGATACTTTGATGGAGAATCCTTACCTCTCCGGCAAGAACTGCAGGTTTGCCGAAGGTCATTGGAATAGTGGCGTGGTGGCTGCATCACCTTCCCCCTAGAATGGTTGAGACTGGCGATGACTGACCCTGCGTTATGCTCGTGATCGTGTGTCGTCTGTATGTCTGGCCGAAGCATTAATGTTTTTCCTACTTAAGTACGAAACTTAGCTAATGTTTCGACTTTTAAATTGATGGCGATGATGGTATCTTGTCATATACGATGCATTCAGTTTCAAATTATTTTAGAAAATTTGGTCCGAGTGGAGGTTTTTTCCTTGCTGCCTTTTTCTCCACTATAAATACGGCCCGAAGGCAGCGGCTATTCAACAAACAGAATGTAAATTGTTTATGCGGCTATTAGACGGGCCATATTTTCATGAAAATGTATAGCTGCAAGGGTGTGCTGGTAGCATCAGACAGCATTTACAGCTAGACTTTGCAATACTCTGCAATATTTTTAGTATGGCCGCATGGCCGGGATATAATGCCAAATATTTTTTGTATATCCGATGAATATTTAATTTTTTAGCCGTATAGCCGAGGCGATAGCTTTGCAATCGAAAATACTGCAATATTTTTCAGCTATATTATGGCTGTGTAGCGTCCCTTTTTCATGCTACGTGATGTTTGTCACGATGAGTTGAGTTCGTCCGCCATTGCATCTAGCCATGCCACGTATGTGGACCATGTTAAGACAAACTAATTAGCAGTTGTTAATTAGTAGCATGTTGCAGAAATATTGCAGAGATATACCTACATTTTTCAGCTATGTGCTGCATTAAAATGTTTTTTCTATTTCCGGGATATAGACGGCTATGATGTGGCCACATATTTCATTAAAAGTGTAGCCCGTGTAGAGGCCCCTTGAAATAAATTATTTTCATTTGATTTGATACGTGTCACAAAGCAAATTAAAACAGTTAAGTCACACGTCACTAAACGGCTATCCTGTCACCCACAAGTACGTCCAAATTAAATCCTGCATCGAACTCTATCCAGTGACCTCTCTAATTACACTTAAATTGACAGCGATCGCCTATTGTCACCGAAATGGCGGGTTAGCGTCAGCATTTTCGCTGCCCAATTTATCGCGGCAGCTGTGCCATTACAAAATGACAGCTGGGCTTCAGGAATAAGGGCCGAGGGGTCGGCACTGTAACGCTTGTCGGAAGGATGTGATTTGGATTGGGTCTACGCAAAGGCACTATGTACCGCCAGTGGAACGTGCTTGGCATGTCATATGTAGTTTCCGATCGGAAATTTCCTATTAATAGGCTATTCAATAGCCTATTTGACAGTGTGAAAAAAAAAAATTAAACGTATTCGTAAACATTAGCGGCCTTACTAATAAAGGCTATTAGCTGTGTACAGCCGTTTTGCGAGGTCTGACACACTAGTTATTTGTACGAATTGATATATGTACGTCAGATATATGTATGACATAGTTATTCAGAGTATATCTATGTATAACTTATTTATTAGTAAAGCCGCATGAGTCTTAAAACCTCTTTAAGGCATTTTAATTTTAAAAAAAGATCATTAATCATCCAAAAAACCAGGATACAATAATTTGATAATAATTTAGTAGGACTCTTCCGACAAAATGAAATTATCTGAATCCGTAAAACAATATATAATGTTTTGTAATTTCAAAGTTTTATGAAAAAAAATATTATTTTTTTACTTTTTCTCTTTAAAAAAATTATCTTTTGTCAGGGCTGTTCAAATGACGTGCTAGTAATGTACTGTTATAAGAGACCCGATCGGGGCAGCATTTTTTTTTTTAATAACATAACATAATATTACAGGAACATACATACATTGCATCTGGACCTACACTAGGATACCCTGTGTCGTGGGATCCAGAAACAGCGACGTTACAAACATGTAAACATCCAAGACCTGTTTGTCTTGGTAATGTCTACTTTTCAAGGTCATAATCTAACAGGCTTACTCGTAACAGCCTCTCAATTTCATTAGGCCTTTGAAAGGACCCTAGTCAGAGCTACACTTTTTTCCTTCAGCACGTCGCAAGCAAGCCACTGCTGCAATATTCATTGCATCGCATACAATTAACTGCTTAATATGCAGAGCCCGTGGCTTTCAGCGGGTCTAGCATGCACTCGGCTCGATATAAAGGCTTAGTAGAGTAGATATTGCAAGCGGCCAAGTCGCACGTCCAGGGAGCTGGGATCACAGACCTTATATTGGTCTGTGGCTGGGATAAAAAAAATATGGCACTCTATCGAACTAGCGCGGGTACACATTGGGCGCTTATTTTAGTTTGTTTCATAGAGCTCCATACATATTTTACGAGTATATGTACACAACGCCCAGCACAAATAAAATTAAATAACCTAAGGCTTCATATTTGTAATATTATTATGTATTCACCATCAACCCATTATGTCCGCCCCGAGGGGCACGAGTTTCTTCCCTGAGGAAGGTATAGGTCATACTCCACCGTGGGGGCCAATTCCAGTTTGGTGGAGGCTAGTAAAACTAGTGGCTGGTCTTACTGTCAAAGTTTTCAAGCCGCCCTAAGGCCTCTGACTTGGCTTAACGACTGCCTATGAGATATTTAATATTTTTATTTTTATGTCGTTTAGTTAGCCGTCGATTTGTGGTGTTTTCTGATATCACAACGGTTTATAATGAATGAATTAAAAAATAATAATAACGTGTGACTGCAATGAAAATTTAAAGATCGATCAGATATCAACCATAGACTACTATGATGACTATATTGAGCCCACCACTATCGTAAGCACCACATAATTATAGATTGACTTTTCCGATAAAATTCTGCAGTATCCGTAAAATTTAATATATCAAATTCTCGTGTCACCTTGTTAGTCCTCCTAAATACCTAATACTCCTCCAAAACGGCTTGACCGATTTACATGAAATTTACATATATTCGGTAGGTCTGAGAAAATATTGTTATTTATTTTTCATACCCCTAGCTAGTAATATATAATATATTGAGCCCATTTTTACACATGCTACTGCTTTTCTCTACTACTACTGATACCTGCTCAATCTATAAATCTATAAATGTTCGTTTAAGAGTGAGACAGAGTGAACTTTATCGTTTTATCGGGTACACGTACCGAGACGTGCTAGCCCTACTGGCAATTAAATTATCTCCGAGTTGCGATAGCGCTGTTGAAAGGGTTAACGAATAATTGTTCCGAGTATTTTTGTAGTTTAACTCGGTATTGTGCGAATCGGGGTTTGTTGTACCTTGGTTCCATACGAAATTTTGAATAATATAACCCAAGGAGTAAAAAAATTACTACCTCGGGAATTTTCCATGGCGAAGCCGGGGCGGGTCGCTAGTACATATGTGTATAAATTAACCAGAAACAAGTCCAATTAAGAGGGTATAAATAGGCTTGAAATTACTGGCGTTACGAGTCTTATGTGAAGGTCTGGTTTTTGATTGCAACAACGTTATGAGATTCAACGTTATGGGTCCAGCGGTACTTTCCCTCACACTAGATGGGTGAAGTCGGACGCTGCAGTGCCTGGAACATTTTTGAGGGTGTCATGCCATCTAGCGGTGACACGACGTAATATATAACATAACATTTAACGTAACATTTACATACAGGCACATAAATTGCTTCTAGCCCCCACACTAGGATGATCTGTGTCGTGGGAACCAGAAACAGCAACGTCACAAACATGTAAACATCCAAGACCTTGGGTTTTGTCCCCAGCCGGGATTCGAACCCGGGACCTCTCGCATGGTAGTCAGATGCACTAACCGCTGCGCCACACAGGTCGTCATATGATTCATTTATATGATAAAAATCTGTATCGTACGTATTTTTGTTTGTTATGTACAACAGTTGGTGCCGGCTCCCGTCGTTAGATGGCAGTCGTTAAGCCAGTCAGAGGCCTTAGGGCGGCTTGAAAACTTCTGACAGTAAGACCAGCCACTAGTCTTACTAGCCTCCACCAATCCGGACTTGGCCCCCGTGGTGGAGTATGGCCTATACCTTCCTCAGGGAAGAGACCCGTGCCCCTCGGTGGGGACATAATGGGTTGATGATGATGATGATGTACAATGTATATACATTTCCTGTACATTTTATGCATATAGGTAAATGAGTCATGTAGTAACTGCTGCTATTATAAAAAGAATAAATGTGTAGTTTCTTTGTAAGCTTCTTCGCTATGTAATAATCTATTAATTGTGTAACTAGCAACTTTAACGTTCGTAAAGTAAACATTTTGTTTTTATCGTGATTAAAATACTTGACTTTATAACTGTCATCGACCTGGGGTTTTTTTTTTATTTCAACGCAGTAAGGAGGTCAACCCAGTAGGTCAAATCGTGGGGTTTCCCAAATATTCGGCACACATTTTATGCTAAGCCGGTGCTGTCAATACATTCCCCTTTAAGCCCGGCGAGCTGGCACCGTGCCAGCAATCGGTACCATTCAGCGACTCTGACTACATAACCAAGCCCCCGGCGTGTGAATTGTGTGCAAAAGGACTACTTTGAATAAAGAAGGCTTGTCCTAATTCAGAAACAGTACAAAATTCAATGTATTTATCGATGTAAGTTGTAACCTGTTGGTAAATAAATAATTTGTATTTGTATTTACTTGAAGAATAGTATAAAAAATGGATCAAGTGCGAGTTACTTATGCTGAAAGGTTCCGTATATTGTCATTATTGTCGACCTCTGTGGCGTAGCGGTTAGCGCATCTGCTTACCATAGGAGAGTTCCCGGGTTCGAACCCCGAGTGGGGAGAAAAAAAACTCAGGTCTTGGATGTTTACATATTTGTGACGTCGCTGTTTCTGGTTCCCACGACACAGGGTATCCTAGTTTGGAACCAGATCAAGAGATTATGTATTGTGGAAGTTAATAATATTATCCACCGACCAATTTTCATGATCACGCAAATCAAGCCAGTAAAAATGAAAACGATGGAAATCTAGTGGAAGATAGTGGACTATGAATGATAATAAAAGCGTAGAAATAACCGGAATATTATGATTTTAATGGGCTCAAAATATGGACAGCAAAACACTTAGTAATTGACAACAAACAATATTTCAAAACAGAACCAAAATGTGGCGTGTAAAAGAACAGATTTTTGCAAACGATATAAAAAATAAACCTATGGAAACAGCGAGGAGTTCGCCACAAAAAATATAAATTAACTGCAAGTAACTAAGTCTTATTAAGACTATCTTTACGAAAAAGTACTGGCTTAACAGTTCAAAATATAGCCTTTTACGCTTAATATCGCTAGAGAGGAGAGAAAGTTTTTACATTTTCGGCTGCGAACCAGTGTGGGATAGTAGACCAAAGCCCGACGTTAGCAACCTTACGTCATAAGATTACAAAGAAAGGCCACCTCACTTCACTCCACCTCAGATTTATTTTCGCGACCTATTTCAGAAGTTTTATTGTTAACGTTATTCAGCAAGCGCTTGCTTGATTTTCGTCGGAAAAGTCAGACCAGGTTTCGCTTTTTGCAGAGCTTCATTTCTTTCCTCTCACTAGGTATTTTGTTGTAAATTTTTGGTGCCACACAAAAAAGACTTATGAAAAGCTTGTAAACATTGCCTCAAATTGTTATGTTACGACGTAGGGTTGCTGACGGCGAGCTCCTTGCTTATAGGTACTCGAATAAAACACCGCGGCGCGGGCTGCGACATTCTTTCGTGAAATGTAAAAAGTTTTTGATTGAATCCTGTTACTCAAAGCCGCAGACGTTATTAACTCTGATTTTTGGGGCTTTGATTACGAAGAACATTCATATAAATATATTTTTCTCTTTATAACAACTAAAAATCGTTATTCCCCAATAATAGTAATACTTAATTCCCATGAAACTAAATCACTTGCTGTAATTCTAGCATTTTAATTGTTTTTATTTTAATAGAATCTCATGCACGCAAAAGCTATTAAAACTATTTTAGTATGGGCTTAATTATTTATTTATTTATCTTAGACGACCTCTGTGGTGCACCGGTTAGCGCAACTGCCTATGAAGCGAGAGGTCCCGGGTTCGAACCCCGGCTGGGGACAATTAAAAAAACCTCAGGTCTTCGATGTTTAAATATTGTGATGTCACTGTTACTGGTTTCCACGACATAGTGTGGGGCCAGAAGCAATGTATGTAAATGTTTAAGTTTAAATGTTTATCTTTATTTATTTATTTTATTATGCTATGGTAACGAGACAAGGTCATCACAAAAATAGAAACACACCCTGACTGAGAATAGACTACTAAAACGAGCTTAATACTATGAGTAATCTTCTAGTTAACCTTGGGTTAGTGGATAAAGCAACAGGTAGAGCCAAGAATAAAGAATAATTATTCTTGGCACTACCTGTTCTTATATCCATTGCAATAATTATATTTATTGCAAAAATTGCAAAGACTATTTAAAAATAAAACGGTCAAAATACCTAATACATTTAATAAACTGCCAGAATACATAGTAGTAAAAGAAATATACAAGTACATACCTTAATTTATGCATGACAAATATAAGGTTTAAAGCTGTGTGTTTTTTCTTTAAATTTACGGTATAAATACAATGTCACGCTTATTTTATTTCCTGCCAAGATCCCTTTTCCCCATCACTCTATATTTTTACCCACCTTACAGGGCAAACATTGTCTCAGAGTATCATAAAGTTCCGAGGCGGGCGCTGCATTTTTCCAGTTTTATGAGCCGTTTTAATTTTAACGATCGTACAGCGTTCGCTCTTGCTAGATGTGGCTGAATTCCTTTGTTATTTTACTTACCTTAGCATCTTTTCCGTTTTAGTTATTTTATGTTTGGGACCTAATAAACTCGGCAAAACGTGGGTCCAGTTCTAGAGACTGGTGCCTCTGTCTACCCCTTCGGGGATAACGGGCGTGAGTTTATTATTTATTTATTTATTTATATTTTATTTTATGTTGCTGGCAAGGAGAATTAAAGACGCGATGAGATGATATTATTTTCGTTGAAAGTAATCGTTTAATTGTCGTTTAATAACTAGTAGCGCCATCTAGATACACGGTCGGTAAATAAATTTCGAAATACGCTTCAAAGTATGGCGATGATCACTCCTGTCTTTAATTCTCCTTGGTTGCTGGCTGTTTTTTTTTGCTGGGATGCTGCTAGGTGGCTGGAGACAGAAAGAGGTGGAAGAAAGGAGGCGAGGCTTTTGCCCAGCAGTACGGCACAAAGGAGGCTGTTTAAAAAAATGTGGCTGGCTGGAAACAGAGAGAGACGCAAAGCAGGAGGGGAGGTCTTTAGCCAGAAGTGGGACACAAAAAAAAATGTTAATTTAAATATCGTCGGCTAAAGTCGCAAACCTCTTATAATAACTCCATTTTGTTTTAATTTTTTTTTTCATTCCTAAAAACTAAATTTCTAGACGCATCTTATAGCAAAGAGGTTTGTGACTTTAGCCGACGATATGTTTTTTTTTCGAGCGATTGTAAGTGGAAGAGTCGGTCGCCCCAGGCGGACATACTTCGACCAAATAGATATAGATAGATAGATAAGACATTTATTTGCGCCTTGAGACACACACACATAAAGCATGATCGTCATCATAACAATACAGAATGTAAATAATAATAATAACAATGAATAAAATAGAATTATCAAGTCACAAAAATTGCATTGAATTAAATAATAATTATAAATAAGTAAAAATAACTAGAATTATCAAATTACATACAAATTCCATCATGTTAATTAATTAAAACAATAATTATTACCATTGAATTACATTAAATTTAAAACATAACAATTGATATAAAAAAATAAAAAGAAATCCATCAAATTACTTAGCATGTTAGTTCTGTAATTATAGTATGGTTCTGGGCCATATGTGCGTGTGCCACAGTAGCCCAAAAGGGCCGTATCTCAGCATTATTAATATCTGCTTTCACAAAAGCAAATATTTTGCTGATTTTCAGCTACGGCCAAGTAATGTGAGAACGGAATTAACAAATTATCAATATACAAATACAAATTAACCCATATTACGAAAACCAAGTAGGAAAGTCGCTCTGTACATAAAATTAATTATAATTATATTATTATCCATTCAATTAATTAATGTAGCCAGTAAGTGTATTATATATAGTGTGTAGTGTTGAGCATTGTATAGTGAGGTGATATTTACGACTAATTTTAGTTCATGCATATATACTAATATTATCGTTATCCATTGAAATTTTGTATAAAATAATAAAACTAGAAGTAGTTTCACTGTCATGAGACTGCCACCTACGTCATAGGGGATGTATTAGCCAAGGGCAAGAGAAAAGTACCCGAAACTAGCGTGCGTGCATGCAACGACTAATGAATGTCGATGAAGCGAAAGTGATTTGTCAATATCGTGGCAGGTGGCAGTCCCTAGTCTCTGCCTACCCTTCTGGGATAGGTGAGCTTATGTATGCATTTTTTTTTGTCTTCCAACCTACTAACCTAGAGTTGTGTTGACGTTTTATTTATTAAAAAAAAGTTTTATTTAGTGAAAATCACATTCTCCGCGCGCATCCCGCGCCCGAGAATGTGATTTTCTCCGCGCGCGCACTAGCGGCGCATCCCGCAGCAGGTTGGTGTGCGCGCGCGGCACCGCCAGCAGCGCCGCCCGCCGAGGTTATGTCCTACGGTGTACTACTGAGGGGTCGGGCAGAAGATATTGAAACTATCTTCATCTACCAGAAGAGAGCGATTCGATGTATAAAGTAATGTATAAAGTGTTTGCTATGTTAATAACATTAAACTAAAAACAAATATCCCATCCTAACAAACATAACAAATTCGTGAATACATCTGAAAAATACACACATCGAGAATAAATCTTGTTTTCAAGCATCTTCTTCTTAATATTTCTTAATTTCTCAGTTGCACGACTACCCGTCTCTAATTTCTGGAAGAAATTGCTTATAGTAGTAAGGCCGCCAATTGTACTTAGATTTATAAAAATTTGTAAATGTTATTTATGAGTACAATAAAGAATATTCTATCTATCCATCTATCTTCTCGAGTCTTCTTCTTCTTCTTAGAGTCTTCAGGTAGAGTCCACTTGCTTCACCGTAGGCTCCTGTATCTTCAGCGTAGGGTAAACTCGCTTCACAGTAGAGTCCATTCGGTTCACTGATAGAGTCCATCCGCTTCACCGTAGAGTCCACTCGGTTCCTCAGGTCATGGAGGCGAGAGAGTACAGGGTCAAGTGCACATATTCCTTCGCCTGCATGGCCTGAGGAGCGGAGCATTCGCACTGAAGTATGTTGAGGTATCACGGGTTCCTCGGGCAACGTTGAGGTAGCTGTGAGGTATTGACACCATCGTCAGAAGCTGGGTAAGGTCGTGAGGTGTCTTGCGGTAACACGCGGTGTTGCAGGATGTTTGAGGTGTATTCGAAGCTTTCGCTGTTGTGGTGGTAGTATCCTGTGTGATTTATCATAAAAACAGAGCAATTACAAACAATGTCGATAGTTTTTATTTCTATTTTTCTTGGAATTAAAAGGCGGACAAATACTGTCTTCTTAAGTATTACAGTTTTACGTTCTTGAATATAACATTTTCGGCGAGAGTGAAGCTTTGCTAAAGCTACACTGAGAAATACTAAAGCTGCAGTTAATCTACACAATAAGTAACAAAATAACAATTCGATACCTTCATAAAAATTATTCACAAAAGTATACTCTTTTGTTACGTTAATTTTTTGAAGGTTCACCTTCAAAAAGTTAACAAAAACATATTCTGTATGGCGCCTAACATATTTAATAAAGTACCGACGAGCTGCAAACAATTAAATACACATCTATTTAAGAAAAAAACTTAAATTACTATTCATCGATAAATGTTATTACAACGTACAAGACTTATTAAATGATATTTGTATTTCGTCGTTGTACTGCGGAAACCCAGTAAATCACAGATTTGCCAGTTTGAGTTATAAGCAATTGAAATTGAGTTATAAGCAATTGAAAGTTTAGTTGTGATTATTTATTATTAAGGTATTAAATAATTAAAATTTATGCAAAACAAACTAATCTTCATTTCAATGAGTGCCTAATAAATTATATTTTAATGGCCTATGCTTGTGGTATTTATAGAAAAAAATACCTTTAAGACAAAGGGATAGAGATTTACAGGATTTTCCCTGAGGAAATGTAATCTTAGTTTTTTTAAGGCATTTTAAGCATATTCAAAGCAGAATATTGTTAACACTATTGAGTTTATTGTAATTACTGTGTTGACATCGGTATTTATGGCAGACAGACGAACAAAAAGTTAAAAAAAATAATAATATTTACCGGTTTTAACCTGTAGTAAAAATTGTTAATGATAAGACTATAAAAGTTATGATAAGACTGACTAACTTTTTGGTAATCGTAAGCTTGAGAAATGAGATCGTCGTCATCGTCTTCTGTAAATGAGGACCGTCTTAAATGGGATTTAGCATCTATTTTACACTATTTAGGTATTTATTTACAGTGTAGCATCCTGACCTAACTAGATAGATGATTTTTTATGCACAATAACCTCACTTTTACCGGCATTATCTAATCTCTTTAAACGAGCAATTCTTGTGTATATATTTATATATAATCAGAATCTCGGAAACGGCTCCAACGATTTTCACGAAATTTTGTAGGCAGATGCTTTCGGGGGCGTTTAATTGATCTAACTAGGTTACATTTTTAGAAAACGTTGTTTTATCCGTGTTTTAAGCCAATTGAAATTTGCTATGATAACAAGAGGTAAATTTCGCGTCTATTTGCAAGGTTGGGATAGTTCCGACGGGAAAACGGGCGACCCGTTTCGGGCCGATTTCAAGAGACCCGGTTCGAGTCATGATTTCCAAGTTCTTTTTTTGTTGAAAAAGAATTATTTTAATTTTTTATTACATATTTTATATTACAAAAGAACTACCGAGCAAAGCTCGGTCACCCAGGTACTAATAATAATAACGGTTAATTTCGTACCCTGCCTAGTCTTCCTTTTCCATGATCGTCACTAAGCTTATTTGGATGTGTTGAACTCATAAATGGACTAAAGTATGAATTTAATGGACAACTGTTGCATTCGCGCATAAAACTTCTTTCTAAAGAGAAACAAATAACGGTTAATACGGTCATAACACGTGGCAGCAATGCCGCGTGGCACACAAGTTTACGACGAGTTACCGATTTTTGTCTGCCGAAATACAGCGTGAGCGATGATTTAAATCGTCAAGGAAAACAATTTAATTCTACGTACAGGTTTTACCATGACAATTATTCTGTTTGGCATGATCGTGAACCCATCAGAAAGAACCATTTTAACTGTCGGTAATGATTTGTGTCTGTACATTTTTTTTCAAATGTTGACAATTAAGTTAAACTACTTAATTGTTTCGGACGTAAAGTTATATAAATTATAAAAGTTATTATAAAGAAAACTAGTTATAGAGGTTTAAAGTTTTGTCATTAGAGACAAACCTGAAAAAGTGATGATTAAGTTACTTTACTTTTTTTTGCCAGAGAAAAAAAGAATGAATAGTACGATTTAATTCGCTTTCTCAGTAGGTATCTCCCAAAGTATGCTACCTATCACATAATGGGGTATCGCAGACGAAAGAGCAAAAAAAAAAGTCGATCTGTATTGCTAACTCATTTTATAAAAAAAAAATGATTTACCGGGTTTTCGCAGTACAACGACGATTTTATTGTCATAATCCTTAATTTCAATGACTCTATGTAATGTTAAAGTACAAAATTAATAAAATTTTGACCATACTAGATATAATGTCCATATCGTCGTTGTACTGCGAAAACCCAGTAAATCACAGATTTGCCATTTTGAGTTATAAGCAATTGAAAGTTTAGTTGTAATTATTTATTATTAAGGTATTAAATAAAAAAAAATTATGCAAAACAAATTAATCTTCATTTCAATGAGTGCCTAATAAATTATATTTTGATGGCCTATGCTTGTGGTATTTATAGAAAAAAATACTTTTAAGACAAAGGGATACCCATTTACAGGATTTTCCCTGAGGAAACGTAATCTTAGTTTTTTTAAAGCATTTTAAGCATATTCAAAGCAGAATATTGTTAAAACTGTTGAGATTATTGTAATTACTGTGTTGACATCGGTATTTTTGGCAGAAAGACGAACAAAAAGTTAAAATAAATAAAAAATAATAATATTTACCGGTTTTTACCTGTAGTAAAAATTGTTAATGATAAGACTTACAGTACTGTAAAAGTTATTCAGAAAAATACCTTTGATGATTTGAGGATTTTTTAAGCAAATAAAACCAATTTATCTATATATATAAAAGGAGAAGCTGACTGACTGACTGACTGACTGACTGACTGACATATCTACGCAGGGCCTAAACTATAAGAGTTAGAAACTTGAAATTTTGCACAGAGGTTCCTTTGGTAACGTAAAGGAGCACTAAGAAAGGATTTTTGAAACTTAATCCTCTAAGGGGGTAAAATGGGGGTTCAAAGTTAGTATGAAACTTTGCCATTTTTGAAGTTATTCGAATGAAATTTAGTACGAAGGTTTTTCATTTAAAATTATGAAACATGTGTAAATTAATAATAATAAAATAATAATAAACTCACGCCCGTTATCCCCGAAGGGGTAGGCAGAGGCACCAGTCTCTAGAACTGGACCCACGTTTTGCCGAGTTTATTAGGTCCCAAACGTGACAAGTGGCAAGCCTGTCGCCGTTATCCGGGCACAATTTATCAGCGAACGGTGTTGCTGTACAAACAAATGTACGTAACTAAAAGTCATTGGTACATGCGTGGTTCGAACCCAGACCCTCGTGATCGAGAAGCAAGGGTCAACCCCACTACGCCACCGCCGCGTAAAATAAAAATAATAATAAATAATAATTTTATGTGTAAAATAGTTTTTTAAAAATCTTCCTGAAGGGGCAAAAAGGGGGGGTGCAAACTTAGTATGAAACTTTGCCGTTTTTGAAGTTATTCAAATGAGAGTCAATATAAAGGTCTTTCATTAAAAGTTATGAAAAACGTGTAAAATAGTTTTTCGAAAATCATCCCTAAAGGGGGTAAAAAGTGGGTGCAAAGTTAGTGTGAAACTTTGCCGTTTTTGAAATTATTCGAATTAAATTCAGAAAAAAAAAATTCTTCATTGAAAGTCATGAAACACACGTAAATTAGTTTTTCAAAAATCATCCCTTAAGGGGGCAAGAGGGGGGTGCAGAGTTAGTATGAAACTTTGCCGATTTTGAAGTTATTCGAATAAAATTTGGTACGAAGGTTCTTCATTAAAAGTCATGAAATACATGTAAAATAGTTTTTCGAAGATCATCCCTTAAGGGGGTAGGAGGGGGGTGCAAAGTTAGTATGAAACTTTGCCGTTTATGAAGTTATGCGAATGAAATTTAGCCTGAAGGTTTTAACATAAGATTGTTTATGCTAAACCCATTCAGAATTTTAGAAAGAGCATTGTTTACATCGTCTAAATTAGATTGACCTCTCTTGATTTTAAAAATTAGAAAAGTATCATCCGCTAACAATACTATTTGTGACGATTTCTCAACTAGGTACGGCAGATCATTAACATACACTAAGAAAAGGAACGGCCCTAAAATGGAACTCGGAGGAAATCCTATTTTAACATGAGATTCGGATGACTTAACTCTATTAATATCAACTTTCTGCACTCTATTAGCTAAATACACAATTGAATTTGTTAGCCATTTACCTACCTAACTACTAGTAATACTCTAGCTAGGGTCATCGTAAAAGTTGTAAGTATTGATAGTAGAAATAATGCTCTCGAATAAAATTGCATCCTATAGAAGAAAAGTATCCGTTCCGTAGTAGGCCTCAAACCGCGACTTTCAGCTAAGTATTCAATTACCATTGATTAGAAAAGTTCATCTTTAGTCTGGTAAAATGTATGGACTCTTAACTTGTTCACCGATAACTTAAGAA
The DNA here is from genome assembly GCA_947310845.1 of Yponomeuta plumbellus. Lineage (NCBI taxonomy): Eukaryota > Metazoa > Arthropoda > Insecta > Lepidoptera > Yponomeutidae > Yponomeuta > Yponomeuta plumbellus. The sequence goes on along the minus strand of OX371212.1, from coordinate 18,556,967 downwards.
TTGATAGAATCGACCTGCAAAGCTAATAAAATAGAGTACTAAACCTGATAGTTCAACTATAGGTGCATATTGTTGAAATCTGCGAGCAAAAAGTCATTGTAAGCTTGAGAAATGAGATCGTCGTCATCGTCTTCTGTAAATGAGGACCGTCTTAAATGGGATTTAGCATCTATTTTACACTATTTAGGTATTTATTTACAGTGTCTAGCTAGTAGCCCCCTGACCTAACTAGATAAATGAATTTTTATGCAAAATGACCTCACTTTTACCGGCATTATATTAATAATAACGGTTAATTTCGTACCCTGTCTAATCTTCCTTTTCCATGATCGTCCTTAAGCTTATTTGGATGTGTTGAACTCATACATGGACTAAAGTATGAATTTAATGGACAACTGTTGCATTCGCGCATAAAACTTCTTTCTAAAGAGAAACAAGTAACGGTTAATGTGGCATACAAGTTTACGACGAGTTACCGATTTTTGTCTGCCGAAATACAGCGTGAGCGATGATTTAAATCGTCAGGGAAAACAATTTAATTCTACGTACAGGTTTTACCATGACAATTATTCTGTTTGGCATGATCGTGAACCCATCAGGAAGAACCATTTAACTGTTGGTAATGATTTGTGTCTGTACATTTTTTTTCAAATGTTGATAATTAAGTTAAACTACTTATTGTTTCGGACGTAAAGTTATATAAATTATAAAAGTTATTATAAAGAAAACTAGCTATAAAGGTTTAAAGTTTTGTCATTGGAGACAAACCTGAAAAAGTGATGATTAAGTTACTTTACTTTTTTTTCGTTTTCTCAGTAGGTATCTCCCAAAGTATGCTACCTATCACATAATGGGGTTTCGTAGACGAAAGAGCAAAAAAAAAAAAAAAGTTGATCTGTATTGCTAACTCATTTTATTAAAAAAAAATGATTTACCGGGTTTTCGCAGTACAACGACGATATTTAATATATTTAGATAATACTAAAAGCTAAATAACAAAACCGCGCTCAAAGAATGTTGGGTCTAATGTACTTTATATTTCTATCAAAAGTGCACGTTTTTTTTTCTATTTAACTTTATTGACACGTGTCCATAACAAATAAACGTGTTATTATGTTTAACAATAACTAACATAAACTAAATGGGGAGGTCATCATCAACCCATTATGTCGCCACCAAGGGGAACGGGTCTCTTCACTGGGGAAGGTATAGGCCATACTCCACCACGGGGGCCAAGTCCGGATTGGTGGAGGTTTGTAAGACTAGTGGCTAGTTTGTAAGACGTCTATCGACGGCAGCCGGCACCAACTGCTTAACGTGCCTTGCGAAGCACGGAACCGCTCGGAAAAATGCCACTGGCGTTAGTCATAGACGGTGACCCATCCATGGACTGAACGCGCCGTATGTTGCATAACCTTAGTGATCGTTTAAGATCACTCAGGCAGCCCAGGCTACGAGCGATTCGATGGGGAGGTACGTTTTATAATTATCAAGTTAATTAATTATGTATATAAGAAACCATTTGTAAATCTTTGTCCTGGTAGTGCATCTTTATGCACTATCATGAGAAAGGAGTTCTCTATCTGTCTGTTTGTCTACTTATCTGTGTGCAAAAAGAATATTCTTATCTTATCTTGTCTTATCTATCTATCGGTCGGGTCTATCCTTCGGAATCCTATAACTTAACAAGATAAAACCACCTAACGTCTTTGTTTTCAGTTAAACTTTCGCAACAATGCTAAATCTGTAAATTGGTTCGCAAACTCGCGAATGGAGTCCAAAGTTTTCGCTTCTTCTTTTGTGCCATTTTAAACCCACAACTTTTGTTTCCTACACTTTAGCCAATGATTTAGTTAGTCTCCTCTTTTATTTTTGTTTCCCCTGTGTTAACTGAAAACGAGGAAAGTCCGAGAGAGATTTTCGCTTCCATATTTTATGGAAGTGAAAATTTCAATGTAATAGGCTATTTGACAGTGTGAAAAAAACAATACCTATTATGTATAAGTACTAGCTTTCGCCCGCGACTCCGTCCGCGTGGACTTTAGTTCAAAATGTTGCAACCCCGTTCACTCCCGTTAAGGATTAAATTTAGAAAAACCGTGAAACACGTGTTCAATCAATTGTGTTGAAGAGTATTTATTTCGAGTTTCAAGAAAATCTGACAACATTTTTTTATACCTCCATACAAACTTTAACACCGCCGTTTACCCCTTTAGAGGGTGAGTTTCAAAAAATCCTTTCTTAGTGCTCCCCTAGGCTCCCTAAGGAACTCCCATGCCAAATTTCAACCCCCTAGGTTCAGTAGTTTGGGCTCTGCGTTGATTCTAAGTCAGTCAGTCAGCTTCTCGTTTTATATATATATATAGAAGATTCGTATTCGTATAAATTATGTGTTTTGAACCCGCTTTCAGGCATTCGTAACTAAAAAAAATATTAGTATCTGCCGCCATTGTATTGAAAACTGCCTGGATTGGCCGATTCTATTATGTCACATAATAGCGTCTGTCATTGATTCTTTCTTACGTTCTTTGGTCGGTTTACCGGGAAGTGACGTCATAAGCCTGTGCAACGCCATATTGCCTAAGATAGCGTTTTGGCGGCTTAGCTGAAAAGTATATTTTCGTTTTCCTTTTCCTTTTTTAGAAGAAATACACGAAAGAATTTAAAATGACCACTTTCTGAGGACTCCACAAACACCAACAAACAATATGAGATGGCTTTCAGAAATCGGTCAAATAGCCTATTTTAAGAAGCTGAAAAGAGAGTTGAAAAATTCACCAAATTGGCTACAACATACATACATAAGCTCACGCCTATATCCCACAGCAGTAGGCGGAGACCAAGGACTGTCACTTGCCACGATCCTAACAAATCACTTCACGTCTCCATAGACGAAGATCGAACAGAGTGCTTATACTGAGTTTTTTCATTTCACTTTCGATAGCGAGAGCGTTTGCAATTTATATAGGAGTGACAAAGAGACAACCACGTGGCGCGCTTTGTCACTCCTATACAAATTGCAAACGCTCTCGCTATCGAAAGTGAATGAAAAAACTCAGTATAAGCACTCAGAGTGCGTATACTGAGTTTTTTCATTCACTCTCGATAGTGAGAGCGTTAGCGATTTGCATAGGGGAGTGACAAAGAGACAACTAGATGGCGCGCTTTGTCACTCCTATGCAAATCGCAAACGCTCTCGCCATCGAAAGGGAATGACAAAACTCAGTATACGCACACTGTTCGTTCGAAATTCGAAAATGAGATCAGCGGCCGGCGTTCGAAGATAACGCTCATTTCCGGCAGCCATCTTTAACTTCCGGTCCGCAGCTGTCCGCTAATGCTAGTTATGAGACTTCGTTACGAACTCTTTTGGCTGGCTGGTTGTGAAAGTGCAGTTTTATTCAAAAAGAGTTCTTTGTAAAGAGTTTTAATGGCGGCAAGGGCAATTTATTTGCTGAGTTCCGAGCGCACTTCTTTACTGATGAGCTAAATTAAGGGCTGTAAGGGACTAGTCCTAGAAAGCGCCCGGGGCGCGCGCCCGGAACGCTGCGCTTTAGGCGCGCGTCGAGCGAGCGTTGGACGCCTATCGTACGCTTGTCAACAATGCTAGGATGAGCACACTTTTCTAATCCGCGAAGGAGGGGCGCGCGTCGTACGCGCGTATGACGCGCTCACCACGGACGCGGACGCTTGATGTAATCCGTTGCATAGAACTTCATACAATTTTAAAGAGCGTCCGATACGCAGCGTATCGTACGCGCGCCTCGGGCGCTTTCTATGACTAGTCCCTATGTCTTTTAAGTGCAAATAACACTCGAGAGAAATGAATTTGACTAGGTAACGAAATCCTTAATACCTCTCCAATAAAATAATCTAATAAATCTCTAAATAAACTAAAATTAAAAAAATATATATCACAGTAAAAACAAAATGTTTGATTTATCATCGTCAAAGTTGTTATACTTGAGCCATTACAAACGTGCAAACTGAGTCATAAACATTTGTATTAGACCTCTCTCTCACACATATAGGAGGCATATCAGACATACCTACTGGAACTCTCACTCGCACTTTTATGACTAAATAGATTATGTTGAGAAGAAGCTAACATTTATACTTTTCAAGACATAACGAACTTTTAAACTTAAAAATTATTACTCATGTATGTGTGGAACATTAGACTAAATTCTAAATAATCGTTGATTTTATCGCTCGTAGCCTGGCCTGCCTGAGTGAACCTAAAAACAATCACTACGGTTAAGCAACATACGGCGTGTTCAGCCCATGGATGGGTCACCGTCTATGACTAACGCTAATGCCATTTTTCCGAGCGGTTCCGTGCTTCTCAAGGCACATTAAGCAGTTGGTGCCAGCTGCCGTCGATAGATGGCAGTCGTTAAGCCAAGTCGGAGGTCTTAGAGCGGCTAGAACACTTCTGACAGTAAGACCAGCCACTAGTCTTACAAGCGTGGTGGAGTATCGCCTACACCTTCCTCAGGGAAGAGACTCGTGCCGCTCGGTGGGGACATAATGGGTTTATGATGATGATGAAATTTAAAATAATACGTCAATATACCACTTGACATATGTAATTAAAATATTTTTTCACAATAAAAAAAAGTTTTTACTTTAAGAAGGTCAAAATTGTTAGTTTCACAAATAATAGATTACGTGAAGAAGAAAGTAACTAAGAAAGTAAACTTTTATTCTTTTTATAACACTTGTAGTTTTATTAACAAATCTTCAAACTTAAAAAATATCACTCATGGATGTGTTGAACACTACACATTACATCCTCTGAATACATTTAATATTAATTTACTAGGTACTACACTACATAGCGTCCCTTAGCTTACAACACCGCTTAAGTCATTTTTACCAACTTTACAGGAGACGAAAAAAAGTCTCTGTTTAAAAAAATTGGTTTATCTTTTTTGTTATTACCTACTTAATAAATACCCTACTTACCGGTTAAGATATAATGATTTATACTTATTGTGATGATTTACTTTGTTTTTACTCTTATTTTATGACCTTAGGTGTGTTGACTGATATTTTATTAGGTTTAGGATAGGATTTAGATTTCTAATTACGGCATCTTATTGGCTGAAATCTATATCAATTGACCAATGGTTAGACTCGCAATGAGCAGCTCCATCTAATGGCATTAAAATGTGAAAACCGCCAATTTTCGACTTGAGCGGTGTTGTAAGCTAAGGGACGATAGGTACTATTGAGCGAGTGTCGGAAGCCAGGAGCTTGGGCTTGGTAATGGACGGGCAACTCCGTTTTGAAAACCACGTCGTCGAAATGGTAGCAAATTGTTTGTACCGGCTAAAAGTACTGTACAGGATAGGAGACTACCTAAGTGTTGACATGCGAGTCAAGTTGTGTGAGTCGCTTGTGCTGTCTAAACTAAACTACTGTGACGTTGTCTATAGCGGCTGTTTACTTCGCAGGTCTGAAAGGTTGATACAACGTGTGCAGAATGCGTGTGCTCGTTTCTGTTTCCGTATACCACCACGAACCCATGTCACCCCGTATTTGGACAATGCGAATCTGTTGAAGATGTCCGCGCGCCGAAAGCTTCATCTCGCTAGCTTGTTATTTAATGTTGTCAGAACTGAGACCCCTGAATATTTGTACGACAAAATTGGGTGGTCTCATAATAAGTACTTACACATGACCAGAGAATTAGTGCTGGCACATAGAACTGCTGCCTTCCGAGGGAGCTTCAGATTCAAGGTCCTTACCAGCAAATATGCCTTTAAGGTCAAACTTAAGGGTTATTTGTTGAGTATCCAAAAAACCTGAACCTTTCTTTCTTTTTTCCAGCATTAAATGCTACTCCTTCTAATGCCATCCTCTCATTGCACAACTCGAGGTCATGTTCTACTATGTATTTAGTTTATTAGCAATTTCTTTTAGTGTTTGTATGCTATGTAAGTAGTTTATTTTGTTAATGTATTCAATTATTTTCTTTTATCTTGTTAATAATATGTTCGATTATTTTCTTTTATTTTGCTAATTGTATTCTATTACCACTTGTATTCTGTTTCTGTTGAAGCTCCGTGAGTCACCAACGGCCCTTGCTGAAAATCAGTGCTGTGGGTAAGACCGCAGCGTATACTGAGCTCGAGGCCATTTTATCGCTGCATAGACATACCCTGTGTCCCATTATGTGCGTTGGAAATATTGCTTTTGTTTAATTTTTTTGTTTATTTTTAAATCACATGTTATATGTATGTCTTTGTGGTGTTAAATAAATATTTTTTCTTTATTTCTTCTTTCTTTCTTTCTATTGATTATAAATTGTCTATTGTATTATAAATTGGTTGAGTTCCTAAAAGAGTCACGTATTTGGCTTCTGAAATCCTCAAGCCAATCTATAGATATTTAAATCACGCTTAGTCCCTTCAAAGAGGCGAAACGCGCACAAAGTGAAGTCTAGGCGGAAGTGTGGAATTACCGGAAGCGGATGTGACGCCATCGTCGGCACATGCCGCTTGCCTTTTATCAAAGAGGTGGAAGCTTGACTAGCCCCAGTAGGCTTAACAAAGTTCGTTATGCTCTTATCTCTATCAGTGCAATTTCTCCGTTTTAGATAACGTTACTGGTGTAGATACTATCAGAACTTGCTTGTGGCAGTAAAATATGTGGTTATTTTGCCACAAAATTATCACGAAAATTTGAATACGTATTACGGTATTTGACACTATCAACAATAAATTATTTGAGATGCTCGATTAAAACAAAAATTACAAAATGTTTCGGAAAATGTATTTCTTTTTATCATTTACTTGTTATTACAATTTTTAAATAGATGAAACATAAAAAGAAAGCTCTGAAATGTGACGTCACAAGCAAGTATTTTCATACAAAATTTCGTTTTAAAAGTAACTCATTTGACATTTTGTCAAATACCCAATTGAAGACGGGAGTGGGTGAATGTGATAAGTGCATTTTTTAAAATTTTGAGTATATGACGGTGCCACCGTCAGTATTTGTGAACAACGTGTGCAACGGGCGTGACGTCATTAGTTCCCCCACCACGACACAGTATAAAAGGCAGAGGTTGCCAGTCGAAAGGCAGTTTTGTCTGTCGATCGTCGCCCGGTGCACACGTTGCACCCACGGCCGTGTTTAATGTAAAACTAAATAATTTAACTGTGAATTGTGATTTAAATTACCTTTATTGAAATAAAGTAAAGTAATCAGAACGAGTGATTTTGGTGTTTAAAAAAAAAACATGTCGGCCCCTGATCCTATATCAGAAGTCTCGGATCCGCCTCCACTTTCCTGCGTCATGGAACAAATGGCAGTGTTTTCTTCGGGAATGGAAGCAATCTTCCAGAAAATCGCTGACAACTTGACTACTCGCCAACCTGTTCAAACATCATTACCGAAACTAATCAACTTCGACCCCGACGAGCCAGAAGCAGATATCGTCAATTGGTGCACATTGAATGAGCTTATAATCAAGAATAAGGATCTGGAAGGAGTGGACTTGATTCTGGCGCTTACACATTCACTCAAGGGACGTGCCGCAACGTGTTTGACTAATATACAGACTGATAAGATATCATGGCCTGCGATCAAGGAGATCCTCATTTCAAGATTCTCGAAGCCGATGACGATGCAAGACCACTTCGACCAAATTATTAAGTTCCACATTGATGGCAAAGAAAGCCCAGCCGAAGCCGGTATGAGATTGTGGGGACTAATAGAAAAAAATCCCGACTCAGATATGCCAGAGAAAGTTATGACCGGTTTCACAATATCTGTGTTATCGCAATGTGACGATAAAATTCGCCGCGAGTTAAATTCTGTGGTGATCAATGACAAAAATCAACTGTTCCGCACGCTACGAAGCTTCAACTTAAAACGACGAAATGAAGATCCAGTTTCAACAGAGTCTGATGCGAAACGATTCCGAATCACTCCGTTTCGTGGGAACTGCCACTTTTGCGGAAGACCAGGGCATCGTGGTCACGAGTGTTGTGATAAAAGCAGACTTATCTCCAGGTCTGCTCCAATCGCAACTAAGTTCGAACAACCACGGCCGTCGGTAACCAGTCCCCGACCTGCTGTCTGCTGTTACGTGTGCGGCGACCCCGGCCACGTGGTCTCCAGTTGCCCAATGCGCTACAAGAAGAAGGAAAATGGCGCTTCAGGTGCTGCCGCCACGAGCTCCAAGCAGGTCAACGTGTGTACCAGGACTTCTCACAGAGTTTTACAGATAAGTGGTATCACATTACCTTTTATATTTGATTCAGGTTCCGAGTGTAGTCTTATTAAACAGAGCCATAGTGAAACTTTGAAAGGCGAGCGGTTTTATGAACAAGTGTCACTAAAAGGGTTAGGCGGCAGTAGTGTGATATCTGCAATGCAAATTAAGTGTCCCACTAAAATTCAAGATCTTAGTTTAGAGGTCATGTATCATGTGCTCCCTGATGATAGTCTCAGCGATGACGTACTGATAGGACGTGATATTTTAGATACTGGTGTGTCTGTGGCTCTGGGCGATGATGGATTAACCTTAACTAGGACTAAAAACACAAACTGCTGCACGGTTTTTAATGCCTTCGACGATAAAACTATCGACACGGATCTTGAGGGAAAGGATAGGAAACGGTTATTCAAAATACTTGAAAAATATTCCAATCACTTTATTCAAAAACTTCCTACAACACAAGTTGAAACAGGCGAATTAAAAATCGAGCTAATTGACCCTTCAAAAACTGTTCACCGGAGACCTTATAGGTTGTCCCCGACTGAGTTAAATGTCGTTAACGAAAAAATTCAAGGGCTATTGGACGCAAATATAATCAGAGAAAGTACATCACCGTTTGCGAGCCCCATTCTTTTGGTAAAGAAGAAAGATGGTAGTGATCGTCTATGCGTTGATTATAGAGAACTCAACAGTAATACGCGCTCAGATAGTTACCCACTGCCTTTGATTAGCGACCAAATAGACAAATTAAACGGAGCTAGATTCTTCTGTAGCATTGATATGGCTTTGGGATTCCACCAAATTAAAATCCATGGAGACTCCGTGGAAAAGACTGCCTTTGTTACCCCGACTGGACAGTATGAGTACCTGACTATGCCATTCGGACTAAAAAATGCCCCACAGGTTTTTCAACGCTCAATTAACTCAGCGTTAAAACCTCTTAACGATGACAAAATATTAGTCTACATGGATGACGTTCTCTCTGTTTCTGAAACTGTCGATGAGGGTCTTTCCCGTCTGGATAAACTGTTAGAAACTTTATCTAATGCCGGTTTTTCATTTAACTTCAAAAAAGGCAAGTTTATGAAGAAGGAAGTCGAATATTTAGGCTATGCCATTTCCTCTGGTGAGCTTAAACCAAATCCACGCAAAGTTCAAGCTTTAAAAAATGCTCCAAAACCTAGCAACGTTAGACAAGTCAGGCAGTTGATCGGACTAGCAACATATTTCAGACAGTTAATCCCAAACTTTTCAAAATTGCTCAGACCACTTTACCTACTAACCTCAGGAAAAAGGCCTATAGTTTGGACCTCTGAACACGATAGTATTCGTGACAAAATTGTTAAACATTTAGTGACAGAGCCAGTACTAAAAATCTTCAACCCATCTTTGCATATAGAGTTGCATACAGATGCCAGTAGTGACGGTTATGGTGCCGTTTTGATCCAGAAGTACGACGGCCTGCCTCACGTAGTTGCTTATTTTAGTCGCAAAACAAGTGATGCGGAGAGCCGCTATCATTCTTATGAGCTGGAAACGTTAGCCGTTGTCAAAGCCGTAGAGCATTTCCGTCACTACCTCTATGACCGTAAATTTACAGTTTTTACAGACTGCAATGCTTTAAAGTCCTCGCACTCAAAAAAGGACTTGACCCCTAGGGTGCATCGATGGTGGGCAATATTGCAGTCGTACGATTTCGATATAGTCTACAAAGAGGGCAAAAACATGGCCCATGCGGATTTCTTGTCCCGTAACTCTCCCCCAGAATCACAAGACCTTAAGTCAAAGTCGAAGATTGTAAATTTTTCTGAGTTAGAAAAGGGTTGGCTTACAGTAGAGCAACAGCGAGATAGCGAAATCTCAAACATAATTAGTAAAATACAATCCAACGATTTACCCCCCGAAATATCGCGCACGTACGATATTAGGCAGGGCATTCTGCATCGTAAAATAGAGCGTGCAAAAACTACTAAGTGGTTGCCAATCCTACCACATTCACTGATATGGTCTCTCATAAGTCATTTGCACTCTGAAATAAAACATCTGGGTTATGAAAATACTCTCGATAAGATGTATGAGCTTTATTGGTTTCAAAATATGTCCCGAAACGTAAAGAAATTCGTAGACTCTTGTGTGATCTGCAAGTCATCGAAGGGTCATTCAGGTGCTCAGCAGGTCCGATTGCATCCTATTCCAAAAGCAGCGGTACCCTGGCATACATTACATATTGATCTTACTGGCAAGTTGAGCGGCAAAAGCAACCGTAAGGAGTACTGTTCTGTCATCATCGATGCTTTCAGCTAATGCTATTAAAGCAGTTAAAGAATCTGTTCATTTATTCGGTGCTCCAAAAAGAATAATCGCTGATCGCGGACGTTCGTATGATAATTCTGATTAAAAACAGTTTTGTGAAAGCAACAGTATTGAGTTACATCTCATCGCCACTGGTTCTAGTAGATCTAATGGGCAGGTAGATCGCGTGATGCGAACATTGAAGGGTTTACTTACCATAGCTGAATGTAGCTCTGATCAGTCGTGGCAAGAGCAGTTGGGTGACATACAGCTTGCTCTGAATAGTACGCGTTCTAGAGTGACAGGTTTTACTCCAATAGAATTGATGTTTGGCAGTCAAGGCAGTTCGTTAGAAATAGCTAAAATATCTTCAAATTCCGACGATCCAACTAGATTAGATCTCGAAGCAGCGCGTTCTAATGCCTCTGATAATATAAAAAAATCGGCTCAGTCTGATGCTCTACGTTTCAAACGAGGAAAAGCGAGAGTTAAAACCTTTTCCGTTGGTGATGGAAGTTTCTGAGAGTTTTGATACTGAAGATGGCGTGACGGCGTGTGAGGACAATGTTCTTGTTCATGAAACCAATCGTCATACTGATGATGTAACTATACCTAGTTTGAGTAGCGATACTATGTCTGTCGATAGTGATAGTAATTTTGTGAACATAGGAAGGTTTCGTACTAACTCTGAAGACAGTTCATCGTCAGACACACATTCTCATATTGTTATAACCAATGCTGAAATCAATCAATCGAATTAATTTTATTAATTATCAATCAAGATTAATTTTAATTAGGTACCTATTTTAAGGACAAATTATGAATAGAGCCTACAAAAAAGTAATAATAATAAGCTAAGGGAGTCATTGTAGGGTTTAACCGGTCCAATGTCTTCGCTAAAGTGGTATATCCGGGCTAGCAACAGCAGCTAAAGGGATACACCTGGTCTAGCATTAAAAACTATAGAGAATTGATCTGGTCTAGCTTGCTATAGAGATCAATTTCTGGACTAGTACAATCCGGGCCAGTAGGATACTGAAGGGATAATGTTGCTGAAGGGTTTACTGACCGGTCCAGCATGATCTGAAGGGTTAATGTGAACCGGACCAGACATGATAAGATGCTATTTAATAGAAAATATTTTAGTTAATTGTTAATTGCTATAGTTACCTGGAACTTGTCAGGATGATCGAACGATTTGTTTCTTTGTTCCCAGACTACTAATGAAGACGCGTACAAGGACGTACGCTCGTCAGTATGGCCGTGACGGCGCCACCGTCAGTATTTGTGAACAACGTGTGCAACGGGCGTGATGTCATTAGTTCCCCCACTACGACACAGTATAAAAGGCAGAGGTTGCCAGTCAAAAGGCATTTTTGTCTGTCAATCGTCGCCCGGTGGACACGTTGCACCCACGGCCGTGTTTAATGTAAAACTAAATAATTTAACTGTGAATTGTGATTTAAATTACCTTTATTGAAATAAAGTAAAGTAATCAGAACGAGTGATTTTGGTGTTTAAAAAAAAAACCATGTCGGCCCCTGATCCTATATATATTTAAGTTAAAGTTTTACTACAATTTTCTACAATTCTTTTCAACACAAAAATCTCCGAAAAACGATAATACGACATATCACCGTGATCCACTCACGTCTTCAATTGTTTATGTGTGTGCGTGTGCGTGTGCGTGTGCGTTTGCGTGTGTGTGTGCGTGTGCGTGTGTGTGTGCGTGTGCGTGTGCGTGTGTGTGTGTGTGTGTGTGTGTTTTTTTTTAAGGGGAAATACTTTTACGTATTCAACAGGATTAGGTGTTTTGCCTGGATATGTCGGACTCGCACATTGACTTGTCAATACCGACTAAAACCTTCCCATTTCTCTAACCTCTGATCCTCACGGAAACCGCTGTTAAGCATTACTTCGTGAGGGGAGGATCTAGCTACTGCTTTTTCTTCTTGAGCCTAAGGTGATTTCTTCCTTTCGTCTAGCTTCTGTCGTTCGCTCTTCTTCTCTCGATGGAACGCAGGTCTATCAGGACTTCTGTAACGAAAGTACTTGTAGCGTTCCAGGCGGCATTTGATGAAATCATTTCTTCTACTATGTTCTCTGGTTGAACTTTATTGTTGAGGACGCTCTCCAAACGTTCACGCTGATAGCTAAAGCGAGGGCACACAAAGAATATGTGTTCCGCATCTGTGTGTGTGTGTGTGTGTGTGTGTGTGTGTGTGTGTGAGTGTGTGTGTGTGTGTGTGTGTGTGTGCGCATGCGTGCGTGACTTGACAATAACATATACAGTACAGTACAATTGACGGCCTTGTCACTAAAATTAATTTCTAAAAGTAATCTAAAATAGGAGGAAGGTCAGATAGAAAAGTTATGTTCCGGACGCAGCTACAACATACAATAAAATCGCACTGGAATTGAAAACACTAACTTTAACGCTCCACCGAGAGTCATAAACTATATTTTACGCATATGCTAATTCCAGACAAACGATTACCGGCCTTCGAAGGCCCTTTCCCTTGAACTGCCGGCTATGGAACTACAGGTCACGATAGCCTGGATGTTTTAGGTCACTTGTTGACCCATTTAGTCGAGGGTCTCCTCAGAACAGCAGAATAATAGCAAATTAGAAACTTAACGCGTGCCCGCGCCTCGTGTACCTTTGAGCTTTGCGCTACCAACCTCGACTGCAATATTGGAACGATAATATTCTGTTCTATGCCTTGCAACGAGACATTTGTAAGGCCTCTGTACGCTGATTCATCATCATCATCAGGCTATATTAGTCCACTGCTGGACATAGCCCTCCCCTAATGATCACCATAGCGCCCTGTCTTCAGCTTGCCGCATCCAGCATCTGCCTGCAGTCCTTCGCAGATCGTCATCCCACCTGGTTAGAGGGCGTCCTACACTACGTTTGCCGAGTCGCGGTCTCCACTCAAGAACACGTTTACCTCAGCGGTTGTCGGTTCTTCGCGAAATATGGCCAGCCCACTGCCACTTCAGCTTGCTAATTCTCTGAGCTATGTCGATAACTTTGGTTCTCTGTCGGATGTATTCGTTACGAATCCTATCCTTCAGAGAAACTCCGAGCATAGCTCTCTCCATAGCTCGCTGAGCGACTTTAAACTGGTGGACCAACCCTTTCGTGAGTGTCCATGTCTCGGCTCCGTAGGTCATAACAGGTAGGACACACTGATTGATAATTTTCGTTTTCAAGCATTGCGGTATGGATGACGAGAAGACCCGGCGTAGTTTCCCAAACGCTGCCCAGCCCTCTTGGCCTCCTTCTCGAAATTGTTTTTACCTAACTGCAGAATCTGCCCGAGGTAAGTGTATTCGGAAACGATTTCGAGAAGGTGACCATGTACGACGACCGGTATTTTTTTTTTTTTTTTAAATTATCACGTTTTACCTCTATCAAAGATAGAGTCCGTTTTTGCAGAGATAAATGATTAATTTCAAGAATTATTATAAATTCACGACATGATTTGTCAGATATTCTTTACCTAAAAAGTAGTGTCAAAATTTAAAAATAACATTGTAGAAGTTGTAAATCCGGGACAATACAAAATTTCTAAACACAAACACTAAACACAGAAAATTGTTACCTACAGACAAAGTACCTACTCTTCACTTGTGTGTTTCTGGAGGTCTGCGGATCCTTCAGTTATTTTTCCTATTTTCTGCTCTCTGCTTTGTTACAAAGCAGTAGCCAGAAACCTACTTATTCTTTTTGTTTACTTTTCTTACAATCCTTCCGCAGAACTCCAGAAACACCTCCCTCTTTCCGTTATCGCTTACTATCGCGTGGGCGTTTTCCATGGTGATTCCCATACCCAGCAGTATCTCGGTGTCATACCGTGCCCGGCCGTGCACCGGACAGTCGAAGAGGATGTGCTCCAGCGTTTCCTGTTTGTCTGGGTCACAGATGCACGATGGGTCCGCCCTACATTTGAATCGATGCAGATATTCGGCGAACCCACCGTGCCCCGTCAGGATTTGTGATGTCACTTTATCGAGCACTATCCTCCTGACTATCCGATGCGCGGCTCTGGCATCTGGGAGGAAGATCTTGGTAGTAGCGCCCTTGTCTTCTGACATGTACCTGCGGTTCCACTCGTCAAGCGAGTTCTCTCGAATTTGTCGCTTGACGAATGAGACCGGGCACATGTCGTAATGCGGCCGTGTTTTCAGCCGCAGCGAGGCCTTTGCCAGCTGATCGGCTCTCTCATTCCCCTCGATGCCCGCATGCGCTTTCAACCAGAACAAGCTTATCTGCTTGTTCTGGCTGATGCAATCTTTAAGATTGCTGCGCGCGCGGACGGCGAGGGGATGTCGAGAGCCGTTTTTCACTAGTGTCTCCAGCGACGAGCGTGAGTCGCTGTAAATGCCAAATGTTGTGGCATCCAGCTTACGGATCTCCTCCGTGGCCCTGCATATGGCCAGCAGTTCAGCCTGGTAGACGGTGGAGCAGGACGGCAGCTTCAGTTTTATGGATCGGGATTCGGCTTCCCCTCGCCAGATGGACAGCGCGGCCCCCACTTTCCCGTCCATCTTGCTGCCGTCAGTGAAGATTCGGACTGCCTGGGTGTTGTTGGCAGTCACTTCTTCGTCGTCTGCCAGGCACACGAATTGAAGGCTCATATGCAGAGCTGGATGAGGAGTGTCGCCGAACGCGGTCATTTGCTCTACCTCCCTGTCCGCTAGCTCCGGTCGTGGGATTCCACGCTTGGCCTCGTAGAGAGCTGCCGCCTCCTGGATTCTAAGATCCAGTGGCAGCAGTCCCGAGAGCACCAGAGCTGCGTTCAGGGAGACCGTGCGGTAGGATCGGCACAGTTTTTGTGCGAATCCCCGTTGGACCGCGTTCAGCTGCTTCCTTACACACCATTTTTTCGTCGCTGGAGCCCAGGCGCTCGCTGCGTACATTATAATCGGCTCCACTACCGCCGTGTATATGGTCCGAATGACCTCGGGCTGGAGGCCCCAGCTGATTTTTGCGGCTCTGGACAGCTGACGGTGGACGTTCAGTGCCTTTTTACAGGCGTGGGTCACGTGGGTGTTGAACGTCAACTTGTCGTCTATCCAGAGCCCCAAAAGTTTCAGCTCCTCCTCCTCTTAGCCTCCTTCTCGAAATTGTTTTTACCTAACTGCAGAATCTGCCCGAGGTAAGTATATTCGGAAACGATTTCGAGAAGGTGACCATGTACGACGACCGGTATTGGATCAATGTGACCAATGATCATGACTTTGGTTTTATCCAAATTCATACCAAGACCGATGCGTCGCGAGGCTGATGCTAGGCTGGCCAGCATGTGGTTCAGCTCCTCTAGCGACTCCACCATTAAGACTATGTCATCTGCGAATCGCAGGTGTGAGATGTAGTCGCCGTTTATGTTAATGCCCTTTTCTTTCCAGTCCAGCGTCTTAAACATGTCTTCCAACGCGCTTGTAAACAGTTTCGGGGATATAACATCCCCCTGTCTTACTCCTCTGCACAGTTGGATAGGTTTGGACTGCTGGCCCTGTACTTGGACACTCATGGTGGCGGCTTCGTACAGACATCTCAACACCTCGATATAACGATAGTCTACTTGGCATCGCTGTAAGGATTCCAGAACAGCCCAGGTTTCGACAGAGTCAAAGGCCTTCTCATAGTCCACAAAAGCAAGACACAGGGGCTGATTATACTCCTCGGTCTTCTGTATAATCTGTCTCACTGTGTGAATGTGGTCTATGGTGCCATATCCTCCGCGAAACCTGGCCTGTTCCGGCGGCTGGAACTCGTCGAGTCTTCTGGCGAGACGATTCGTGATCACTCGTGAAAACAGCTTATAGACATGGCTCAGGAGCGAGATGGGTCTGTAATTTTTAAGAAGAGTCTTGTCACCCTTCTTAAAAAAGAGCACCACCAAACTCCCGCTCCATGCCTTTGGAGTTCTCCCACTGTGAAGGACGGCGTTGAAGAGCTTTTGTAATTCCTGTATAACAGGGGCTCCTCCAGCTTTCAAGAGCTCTGATGTTATTCCGTCCTCACCGGGGGCTTTTCCATTTTTAAGCTGCCTCAGAGCTAGCACGCTTCGTCGGTGTAGTGGCGCGTCAGGGTGGCTCTGGAATCTTGGACGTCTCGTTGGTAATAAGGGGCATGTGCAGCGTATAATCGGCCATAGAAATCCTCTATCTCGGCGGAGATCTCCGGCTTCGACAATACGGTCCTCCCGTCGTGCGTTGTAAGCTTCGTCAGGTGGCTCCTGCCAAGCTGCTGAGTGAATACTTTGGACCCTCGGTTTTGCTCTATTGCCTCTTCAATGAGGCGTGTGTTGGAGCTCCGAAGGTCACGCCGTACCATCTACCATCTTCGCAATTTGCTTGTTCAGGTTTGACCTCTCTGACGAAGTCGCTTGGGTGGTTTCCCGTCTTTTTGTCAGCAACCGGAGAGTCTCAGCCGAGAGTTTGGATTTCTTGCCTGTCCGCTGCGTTTTGCAGAACTTGATGCCCTCGTCCCTAAGAGTTACGACCAGATTGTGTAGGGTCTCGTCAGCGTCGTCGGTGGGCTCCAAGGCAACAAATCTATCCCCGAGAAGCTGCTGGAACTTCTCGGTGCCCGCCATGATTTGGATTGGGTTTGGTCGGAGCGTGGACTTCATCAGACGGTTTCTCTCAAGCTTCAAGTTGATATTCAGAGAGCCTCGGAGAAGTCGGTGATCAGATCCGGTATTGAACCTGTTGATCACTGAGACATCTCTGAATATATGCTTGCTATCCGTCATGATGAAGTCGATCTCATTTTTGGTCACAGTGTCGGGGCTTTGCCATGTCCACTTCCTTTGAGGCTGTTTCTTGAAGAAAGACTTCATCGAGAATAGTTCCTCTTTCTCAAGGAAGTTGACAAGCATTTGCCCCCTGTGATTCCTGACTCCATAACCATGCGGGCTTATTCGGGACTCGTTGCCACTCTGGGTTCCCACCTTGCCGTTAAAGTCCCCCATAACAACGTTGAAGTGAGCCTTCGTGGTGTTATGTAAGGCTTTGTATATGTCTTCGTACATATCCTCAACTTCATCATCTGAGTGTGCCGAGGTCAGTGCGTAAGCCTGAATGACCTTCATGCTGTAACGCTTGGACAGCCGAAGGATCAGGTACGCTACCCTGGTCGACATACTAGAGATTTCTTCAACGTTGTTAGAGATGGCCTTATTGACGAGGAAACCTACGCCACCCTGGGATGTTTTATCACCCTCGCGAAAGTAGAGAAGATGGCCCGAGTCTAGGGTTACGGTGTCCTGCCCCTCTCTACGGACTTCACATAACCCCAGAACATGCCATTTAATGTTCTCTAACTCCACTTCCAACTGCACTAGATGATGGTCAAGCCTCAGAGTGCGTCCGTTGAACGTTGCCAGGGTCAGATGTTTGTGGCAACCTGAGGTAGCCCGGTGATTCTTAGCACCCCCTACCCCGCTGTTACCATGGCCGCTGCCACGATGACCAGGAATAGCGAGGCGGCCGGGAACTGGGGGCCGTTTCCTTTGTTGTGCCATCATTGGGAGTAATGCCCATACTCCCCACGCTGGGCATGCGGGTTGGAGATCGCAGTGCGGTAGAGTTATTTTGCAGGAGGCGCTGCTGCCCACCCCCCGGTTTTGTGTCCCTTAGTCGCCTTTTACGACACCCACGGGAAGAGTTGGGTTGGTGCTATTCTCTAGGCCGACACCACACAGCCGCTGAACGCTGATTATAACAAGGTAATGAGGTTCAAATTGAATTTAATACAGCGGAATGAGAGTGTTTGGAATCGCTACTAGCCTGAGCTGCCTGAGTGGTCTTAAACGATCACTAAAGTTAAGCAACATCGACGCGTTCAGTCCATGGATGGGTCACTGTCTATGACTAACGCTAGTTTCATTTTCCCAAGCGGTTCCGTGCTTCGCAAGCTACGTTAAGCAGTTGGTGCCGGCTGCCGTCGATAGATGGCAGTCGTTAAGCCAAGTCAGAGGCCTTAGGGCGGCTTGAAAATTTCTGACAGTAAGACCAGCCACTAGTCTTACAAGCCTCCATCAATCCAGACTTGGCCCCCGTGGTGGAGTATGGCCTATACCTTCCTCAGGGAAGAGACCCGTGCCCCTCGGTGGGGACATAACGGGTTGATGATGATGATGAATATTCTGTTAGAGAGAAGGTGTATGCCTTGCAATGAGACGTTTGTAAGGCCTCCGTACCCTGATTATAACAAGGTAATTTAGGTTGAAATTGAATTTAATAAAGCGGAAAGTTATCGATTGCCTCGTTGGTTTAACCGTTAAGGCGCTTACCTGCCAAGGCAGAGGTCGTGGGTTCGAATCCCACTGGGGGCCGCCACACATATGAACAAATTACGTTAATTGGGTGTTTTTCCATGTTTGTAATGTCTTTGCCTGGTTTCTATAGTACAAGGTATCCTAGTGTGGGGCCAGAAGCAATGGATGTGCCTGTATGTAAATGTTATGTTACGAGTATGTTATGTTAATTACGTAAGACTCTACTGTATGGAATAGGCTAGTTGCCCAAAAAATGCAATTAGTCCGTCTTTTAGATTATTCAAAAATAAGGGACACGTATTTTTTTATTTGTAAATTAGACCAAAAATGACAAAGATATAGCCCATTAAAGTTACGTGTGACGTCACGCCATGCTGCATTTTTTAGCACGGAGTGACGTCACGCGTAACTTTAATGGGCTATATCTTGTTATTTTTTGTTTAATCGAAAAAAGAAAAAATACGTGTCCAATATTTTTTTATAATCTAAAATACGGACTAAATAGTATTTAATTATTTTGACCTTGGAAACTACCCAATTGTCTGATTTAGCCCTTTTGTTCCTGGTATGTCACACCACCTTATGTCATACTGTTACATTCTGGGACTTTTTTTCCCAGTAGGTATCACATACTCCTACTTCGAACTACTATCAAATACATTCTTATTTTGTCTCTTTCGAGTTGTCTAAATGCCTAACCCGATAGAGTGGAAAGTTATATAATAGAAGGGCAGGTCACAAACTAAGATACCCTGTACTATGTGGAAGTGTTGTGTGGTGGTTTTTTAATTATAAATTTAAAAAAGTACAAACTAAACCGGTATTGTTTTTTTTATATGTTATATTATGTGTCAGAAACGCTTTTTCGTTGTAAATTACTTAAATAGAATTGAAATTTCATGAGGTTTTTTCTTTAATACTCAAAGTTAAATTTAAAAAACTCAAAAACACGATGGACTATCGAAAGTGTATCTTCTAAAATGAAGAAAGTACGTGCAATTGTGAATTTTGGCCAGCATAATCGCATCATGCGGCAATAAAGCTTTTGTTCATTCGCGTGTAGAAGGCACACCACAGATTCAAGCTTAAAGAACTAGAATTAATAGAAATTTAACGAAATTTTTGTTGCGGAGGGCTCTGACGTGAGGATTTGATGTCTCGGGTTCGATCCGAGGGTGGGGAGAAAAAAAAACTCCAGGTCTTGGATGTTTACATGTTTGTAACGTCGCTGTTTCGGTTCCCACGACACAGGCCTGTATGTAAATATTTATGTTTTATGTTATGTTTATCTTTATATTTTAACTACAACGTCATAACTCTCGTTACATAATCGCAATTTAGAATTATTTAACAGTACAATCCCAATTGCCAACATCGATCAAGTACACTATCATTGTACTTACCCAAGCCACAAAGTAATTTCTGCAATAAGTAATGGCAGCAAAAACTCGGCGGTTATGTCTCTGTCTGCCGCAAGATTATAGGCCAGGGTCTACAGTGTGACTTTAAACTTGATCGACCAATTTTAAGGGGACAATATAATAATCATGTGTAGTATGGTAGCATAAGTAAATGACTAGTTATAAGCTTGTTACAACATAAGCGCATAACGGTGAGTAAGCAACTAACCGAATTGTAATTTGTAATTCGCGTTGCCATTGTAATGTTTACTTATGTGCAATAAACGTATCAATAATAATAATAATTGTAAATATAGAGACACATGCATCTCTAATAAACGGACCAGACTCTATGCAGACTCTACTGGTACTACAACAGAGACCTTTGATTTACATCTCGTCTCCCTACCCGTGCACCACTCGCACACCCTCAATCCTTCACATCATTCATCATCAACCCATTATGTCCCCACCGAGGGGCACGGGTCTCATCCCTGAGGAAGGTATAGGCCATACTCCACCATGGGGGTCAAGTCCGGATTAGAGTCTGTGCAGACGACGGACTTTTCTCCGCGGCGAAGAAAATAATACGCTTCGCGAATAAAAAGTCCGCCGCGGATTTACCGGGAACTCCACGCACACGATGTGCGATCATTTATTGCCCGGAAGTGTAGAGAAGTACACGCTATGGAAGCATAATATTCGGAGGTTACGTTGTGTTGCAATTTACATGAAGCTTATGAAAAAGATAAGACATTTTAAAAGGAAATACTGGGGCCATCCCCTTATAACGAATGGATATTTCAACGCGGACTAAAGTCCGCCATGTGCGTTGCTTCAGCTAGTCACACGAGTTCTATTTTTTTCGGGGACTCCCCCGTACTTTTGTCCGGTTCTATCTCTGGATGTCCTCGGTTATTCTGGGGACTTTTTGTACGTGGTACTTTTAATCCCTCGTTTGCGTTATTCGATACATCTGTAAGCAATCTATTTTAGCGGATAAAAAAGTCCGCGGACAAAAATCCGCTATAAGCTCTGCTATAAGCAGTATGTTTTACATTAACATTTAGGTCTAGAATGAGTGTAGTTTCTACTAGTCGTAAGTGGCAAATTTTTGGTATTTGCCTATCTTTCCAGGATAGAGGCGTGAATTTGTCTAAGTGTATAAAAAATAATGTTGCATGGGTGTCGAGCTATGACTGCAAACAAATTACGTGCACTTATTTCTGTTAGAATTAGAGTTAAAAATATCGGAAGTATTTTTCGAGTAACAAACCCGGATTGATATTAGTAATTTAGCACTGGAAACCGATGTCGGCGACTAATTAATGTTGAAGAAAAAATGATCTGTCAGGATCGTGGTAAGGGGCAGTGCCTTGTCTCTGCCTAGCTTTTTGTGACACAGGCGTGACTTTATGGTATGTTACGTAGTGTAATGTTCTAAATTTACACAAAATAAGACTCTGGATTTTTCTTTACCGAGACTTTCTTCAGAGAAGCGTTTTGTAAGTACGGCCCCTCCCTAGGCATAGCCGACTCCCGGCCTACCGTTCAATGGGTGCCATCAAGTAAACGCGCGCTAAGATTGCGCCACTTGTGAGCGTATAATTTGCCAATCAGCTCAGAAACGAGTTGGGGGTTCCAAGTTTCCGACCAGAGCAGTTGGAGCGAAGGAATCCGACTAAAGGAATGAGCACTAATGGCTGTTTGTAACGCCGGGCTTAGACCAAGGCCTAGACGATTGAACGATTTGTCGTACTTGAAGACCGAGAATCTAATTAAATAAAATGAGTATACAATGTAAGAATCACTCGTAGCCCCGGCTGCCTGAGTAATCTTAAAACAATCATGAAGGTTAAGCAACATAGGGCTCGTTCAGTCCATAGATGGGTGACCGTCTGTGACTAACGCTAGTGGCATTTTTTCGAGCGGTTCCGTGCTTCGCAAGGCACGCTAAGTAGTGGGTGCCGGCTGCCGTCGATAGATGTCAATCGTTAAGCCAAGTCTGTGGCCTTAGAGCGGCTTGAAAACTTCTGACAGTAAGACCAGCCGCTAGTCTTACAAGCATCCGCCAATCCGGACTTGGCCCCAAGAGACCCGTGCTCCTCGGTGGGGACATAATGCGTTGATGATGGATGATACACAGTAACACAATATTACCTTTAGGTCCATATTACATTATCATAGAACTTTAATCACAGGCGATGTACATTGCTGGCTTATATTATAGCACAATAAGGATCAAGATACGTGTTGACGCCAGCAATGAATATCGCCTAGGATCCTACCTATGAACTAGTGTAATATGGCCCTTACTCATATGCTGCAACATACACATTTCTACACACACTCCATTATGAGTATGAGTATGTATTGTCTATGAGTATGTAACTCACAGACTATGCATACTCGTATACATTCAGAAAATCAGACAATCACGTGCACACACTTATTTACATTTAAATTATAAACTCACCAATACCCATGAACTTTGCACAGTATTAGAATCATCATCATCAATGTCAATATCGAACCACCATAACATTTTCTAAGTTTCTAGAAACACGGCTTTTAATTAACTATTCCGACAATCCGATGCCCTGGGAATCGGTTGCACGGACTTTAACTTTGTGCAGTCAAAGACAAAGCGCTCTACGCTCTTTGGCTTAGACAAAAGACCCGCAATGAACAGAATGACACCTATTAAAGAGAATGTTGAAGTAGCATTAATCTGTAAAACGTGGACCATACAACACAATAACAACTTTAAAATGAGAAAATTACATTGCTAAATTCCGCCAATATCCCACAAGCACCATGCGGTTAAATAATGCACCGCCCTCCCTCCCACTTTTTCAAGCAGAAGCAAGACATTAACACACCACCACCGACAACAATACTTGTGTGAGACAATGCGCGACGCGTTTCGCCTCTAACACGAGGCATCCTCAGGCTCACAAGCATGGTGCTTGTGGGATATTGGCGGAATTTAGCAAAGTAATTTTCTCATTTTAAAGCTATTGGATGGATGGATTTCCGCAAAGTAACGCCTGATTCTATACACAATAACAAGTTGTTTTAGTCTTAAGCATATATAATATTTATTAATATAATTATCTGCTAAGTAACGGGCAAGCATGACAGCACAGCGGGCCAATAACAGGGTGTGCCTGCCCTGTCTCTATAGCAATAGCAAATCACCATTAGCGATATTGTCAACAATTTTAATATCAAATAACATTACCTAGTGCATTGAGGATATAAAACAGATTTGAATGCAGTAAAATAAAACTGAAAGGAATATACAAAAAGACGGTGTGCAAACTGTGCCATAAGCTTGTGGAAATTGTGCTACCCAAGAAAGACGTGTAGGTTTTAAATTCGCTTTTTTATTTTAGATGTAATGTATATAGGCAGTTAAGCTTTTTATCTCAATTGTGATATAATTATATGTCGCAACCCATGGATGCAGCTCCCACACCTGTGACCAGTAATGATGGAGGACTTGCGCAGTGTCCTTACTGCCCCCAGGTACGCCTTTTCAAAAACAATAGGGGCCTCAGTATTCATATTGGAAAAAGCCACAAAAACAGTCAGACCACCTCTCATCTCACCCTGCCTGTCGACCGGGCAATCGACAGCCAGTCGCAGAATGCCCAGGGCGACACACTATGGAAAACCCTGGGAAACCTAAAACGATGCTGCCCGGTCGTCAAGCGTATTCCTCGCGGCGCCCGCATGAGCGTCGCAGAAAAACTTTCCCAAACCATAGATTCCGTTATAAAATATAACACGAAAGGCGCCTGGGAGGCTCTATTCAGGTTTCCGTATGAAACTTTACACATTAATAACAACAGTAGGAAAAAAACATCACTCACAGCCCTAATAAAAGAGAATTGTTCGGATATCCATCGCCCAATACAAAATTTTCAACCTATTAACAACTTCCATAGTAATAAGTATAAAAAAGTATAATCAAAAGTTAACGACGGTGACCTGAAAGGAGCTGCTCAACTCCTTTTCTCATGCGACACCATCGCACCCGACTCGCCCGAAGTTCTGTCGGCCCTTAGAAATAAACACCCCTCTCCCCTTGATTCTCTTTGCCTTCCACCAGCACCACAGCCCGATGACGAATATCTCGAAGTCATCGGGAAAGACGTCCTGGGGGCCGTGATGTCGTTTAAGAACGATTCAGCGAGCGGCCTGGATGGTCTTAGCCCCCAGCACCTCAAAGACCTCCTCTGTGGGGCGACCGGCCAGGCAGGTGAGACACTGCTGAGCCGCCTCACGGCCCTCGTCAACCAGATGCTGGCTGGAAGGGTTAACCCAGAGGTGACCCCGCTGCTATACGGGGCGAATCTATGTGCCTTAAAGAAAAAAGATGGAGGGATTCGCCCAGTAGCAGTGGGGATGACGATTCGCTGCATAGCGTCAAAGCTCTGTTGCCGCGGCATCCTCCCAAAACTTCAAAAATTACTACAACCAACCCAACTTGGTTTCGGTTCAAAGGGAGGATGCGAGGCAGCAGTGCACGCTGTGCGGACCTACATCAAGGAGAGAGGAGGTGAGGTGGTGTTGAAGGTGGACGTGAAGAACGCCTTCAACTCGGTGGATAGGGGCGCAATGCTGGCAGAGATAAGAGAAGTGATCCCTGAAATCTATCCATATATGTGGCAATCCTACAGCTGCCACTCTAATTTAGTATTCAGGGATCACGCCCTTAAATCTGCTGTGGGCTGCCAGCAGGGCGACCCACTCGGGCCAGCCATCTTCAGCCTGGCTATTCATAAAATAACAACCTATTTGAAATCAAAATTAAACATCTGGTATCTTGACGACGGCAACTTAGGAGGAGAGTCAAAAGAAGTACAAAAAGATATTA
Organism: Yponomeuta plumbellus; assembly: GCA_947310845.1. Taxonomy (NCBI): domain Eukaryota; kingdom Metazoa; phylum Arthropoda; class Insecta; order Lepidoptera; family Yponomeutidae; genus Yponomeuta; species Yponomeuta plumbellus. Next base: position 18,531,860 of record OX371212.1, on the reverse strand, counting down.
TAACTCTCTCGGAAAAATTTCAATCAATCGGTCTGGAACTAAATTACAGTAAATGCGAATTATACATTTTCGATCACATAAAGCCAGAAATTCCCATTCGGGAATTTAACATACTGGCACCAAATTTAAAAATATTAGACAATGAGACTCTTTACCTCCTAGGGGCGCCAGTCCTAGAAAAAGCTTTCCCACATTTCCTGGAAAATCAAAAAAACAAATTTTTTGAGACCATTCCGCACCTTAGCCAAATTAACACACATATGGCCTTCGAAATTATCCGTTTCTGTCTTTTTGTACCCAAATTTACTAATTATCTAAGGTGTAGCCCGCTTTTTAGCCAGGCGGCACTCTTGGGGCCAATAGATTCAATGATTCATTTGGCCCTAATACAAATTTTAAATTGCCCCATTTCGGAACGAGCCTGGCTCCAGGTCTCCCTCCCAATCAGGTTGGGAGGGTTCGGAGTCAGAAAAGTGACAAGCGTGGCACTGCCTGCCTTCTTGTCTTCCATCCACAGCATCGAGGTCTTGTATAAGCAAATTATCAGCCCATCCCTGGGTTCGATTGAGGTCTCATGCTGAGGGGAAGCCAAGCAGGCATGGAGACTGGCTTGCCCCTCCACTGACCCACCGAAGGACCCGACAGTGCAGAGACAGTGGGACGGGCCGCTTTGCGAGCTGACGCAAAAACAGCTAGCTGAATCTAGCTTCAGCGACGCAGAGCGAGCCCGCCTCCTTGCTGTCGCAGAACACGAGTCGGGTTATTGGTTACAGGCACATCCATCAGTGGCAATTGGCACACTGATGGACAACATTTCTTTCACCACTGCTGTGGGACTGCGTCTGGGTTGCGCTGTGACTGTGCCCCATCGGTGCCCCTGCGGCGCTGACGTCGATCATTTGGGTCACCACGGGCTTTCGTGCCAACGCAGTGCGGGCCGCTTATCGAGGCATGCTACCTTAAATGACGTCATCCGAAGGGCCCTCGCCACATCCGGAGTTCCAGCAATGCTGGAACCCCCAGGAATATTCCGCGATGATGGGAAGAGGCCCGACGGAATGACGTCAATTCCCTGGAAACATGGGAGGCCGTTAGTGTGGGACTCAACTTGTGTCGACACGCTGGCGCCTTCCCATGTTTCTCAGAGTACAAGGGTGGCTGGCTCGGCGGCCGGTGCAGCGGAAGGCCTCAAACGGCGAAAATATGCGTCATTGGGCAACCAACACATATTTGCGCCGTTTGGGGTCGAGACACTAGGCCCGTGGGGCCCCGACGCGCGTTCGCTCTTTAAAGACCTGTCGACGCGCCTCATCGACGCCACGGGAGACCGGAGGGCTGGCGCATACCTCGGCCAGAGAATAAGTCTGGCCATCCAAAGGGGGAATGTTGCCAGCATTCTGGGCTCTCTGCCGCGGGACACCGACCTCGGGCAAGTTTTTTATTTGTAAATACCTATATAATTAGAAATTAGTTTATATTATTTAGGTATTATTTATATGATTTAGTTTATAGTAGATTAGTTTAATAGATTGTTATTTAAGTTTTTATGTTGTTGTATTTGTTTTGTTTTAACAATTATGTAACTATATCAAAAATAAATAAATATATACCTTCATTATCTACCTATAGGTAATATAGTTTATATTGTAAAATTATATTCTTAATATTATATGAATTAAACTAGGATACTCTTTGTATGGAATAGTTTAGTTTTGGCGTTGACTACTTGCTAAAGTTATTTGTTTCATATAACCACTCCTTTATCTCATAAACGTGGATCGTGGTCGCGGTCTCGGTTGCCGTGGCGATCCATACATAGGTCACTGGATGAGATCGTCTGTCCATCTTGTAGCTGGTCGTCCTACGCTGCGCTTGCCAATATGTGGTCTCCATTCGAGCACTATTGAAGTGTGAGAAAACCTCAAGGGCCTTAGAAGCTCGTTTCAAATCTGTTGTCTTTGGCTCTTGCACCGTACCATTAGGTAATATTGTCACTCAAAAGATAATATTGGTTCGATGAAAGCGTAAACAGTACTATGAGCCAACAATTCTATACGTTGAATATTCCAGTAATAATTCAGCCGTCTCAGAAGCGTTTATCGAGTATAATACTTTAATTCCACAGCCTCGAAGCCTGCCTGCTGTTATTGCTTCACTGAAGACCTGATTCAAGGTGTTTCGACACTGAGCTTCGATATGGCTTGGGAAAAGCATGAAATAGGCTAATTGACCGATTTCTAAAAACCATCTGATATTTTTTGTTAGTGTTCATTGAGTCCTCAGAAATTGGTAATTTTAAATTCTTTCGTGTATTTCTCCCAAACAAGGCAATCGAAAACTTACTTTTGAAATAAGCCGCTAAAACGCTATATTGTGCAATATGGCGTCGCACAGGAGTTATGACGTGACTTCCCAGTAAACCAACCAATGAGCGTGAGAACGAATTAATAACAGACGCCATTTTTACTGACATATGACGTCATCAGAGAATCGGCATATCCAGGCCGTTTTCGATACAATGGCTGCAGATAGGTACATAATTATCAAATTTTATCTTTCGTTTTTTTTACAAATAATATTTATTTTTTTAGTTAAAATGCCTTAAAACGGTTTTAAGAGTCATCATTTAAACCACAGAACAAAAAAAAAGAGTAGAAATAGTGACATGACCTATCAGTAGGAAAACCAGTGTGACCAAACTCACACACACAAATCAAAAGCACACTGTGAATGCCAAGCTGCCATTGGCAAATAAAGGCAATTCTGAAAAGGTCTACATCACAAAAGTTCCAAGTAAAATATGAACCTTTTCAATCATATAAACAATGATCAAAATCAAATGATAATGATGAAATTCAGTTTGCCATACGATCTTTGCTTTGTAGTACCGCTACTCTACATTAGATGGAACTACCGCCGCGTGTGATCGTCGAGAAGCTTTAAGTTCAATGCCATAAAGTCGAATATTGAAAAATAACTATCTGCTATGTTGCTACTCAGGCTAAGGATGGGACATATTGCCATATCGACAAATTATAGAACTGTTTCATAAAGCGACAGTTGAAAATGAATTTGTTATGACAATGTTTCTTAATCTTTTTTTTTTTAGTACCTACATTGACAAAGTAACATAATGTATTATTCCCTTCTGCCAAACTGTACCACAGTTCGATGTAAATTACGCAGCCGGCTACCATATTAACTGTCCTTCTGGATGATTGGCTACGCAATGTACCTATAATGGAATTCTCATAATCTAACCATAGTCGCTTTATGAAACGAAGCCCAGCAAACTTATCGTGTATAATTTATAGAGAATAAGAAAGCCTATTGTATATATTTTTTTTAACTGTAACTTTTATTTGTCTCTTGCTTCTTGTGTGCAATAAGGAATATTCTTTTTTTTTACGTAGCCTCGATTGCCACAGAACAGAAAAAAAGAGTAGAAGGAGTGACATGACCTATTAGCTGGAAAACCAGTGTGACCAAACTCACACATAAGCCAAAACCCATACTATGAATGCCAAGCTGCCATTGGTAAATAAAGGCAATGCCGAAAAGGTCTACATCATAAAAGTTCCACGTAACATATGAACCTTTTGGTGATATAAACAACGATCAAAATCAAATGATAATGATGAAATTAAGTTTGACATTAGATCTTTGTTCGTAGTACCGCTACTCTACACTAGCTGGAAATCCCGCCGCGTCTGACCGTCGAGAAGTTTTATGTGATAGACCATAAAGTCGAAAATTAAAAAACAAGTATGTGCAATGGTGCTTCTCAACTATGGATGGCCTATCGACAAATTATAGAATTGTTTCGTAAAGCGACAGTTGATATTTAATTCAATTACAATTCGATGTTACGCAGCCGGTTAGTATATTAACCTACCTTCTGGATGATCGGCTACGCAACGTATATGGAATTCTCATATGAAACTAACCATAGTCGCTTTTGAAACGAGGCCCAGCAAACTTATCGTATGTATAGTTTGTTTAATTTTTTTATTTATTTATTTAAAATGTCGTTATCCATCAACGCTTGTGCTTCACTTATATTATGGAGATGACATTTGCCAACGAAAGTCACGAGACTTCCCCATACATATAAGGAGTAAACGTTGATTAAATTATCTAGACCCCCCCAGATGATTTTACTACACGAGCACATAAAATCATCTAACTTTGAAATTATGCATGCTGGTTTAGTTTTGATGACAATACGCCAATCTATACTAATAAAAATGACATGTTTTTTGAACTAAAACTTTCGGCACAACACATTGTAAACATTTAGTCCGGATCTACTTACGGGTGTTGTTTTATCGGACGAGTCCGACTAGGTTTCGCTCCGATACGCAGAGCAGTGAGTGGGTGGTGAGCAGAGACGGAGCTTGCGTCGTTCGGCTGCTTGTCTCAAAATGGGATGGGTAAGTTGATCCGGATTAAAAGTTTACAAAAATGACATGATACTGCAGTCAGGACCACATTCTCGCAAAGGAACTAAACAGCGTCAAGGAACATGAACAATAAATTTTGCGCAGTATCAAAAATAATTGCAACTAAAAATGTGTTAAATAATAATAATAATAATAATAATAAAAGATGATAATAAACACTTACAGGCACATACATTGCCTCTGGCCCCACCCTGGGATACCCTGTGTCGTGGGCACCAGAAACAACGACGTCACAAACATGTAAACATACAAGACCTAGGATTTTTTTTTGTCCCCAGCCGGGATTCGAACCCGGGATCTCTCGCATGGTAGTCAGATGCACTAACCACTGCGGCACAGCGGTCTTGAATTAAAATAAAATAACGACAATTATTTTCCCAAAGTACCTAATTAGACGCAGGTAATTATTTATTACTGCTAAGTCATAGACAAAATATTATTATTATTTTTTATAAAAACTATTTCAAGCAATTATAAAGGAAATATAGAGTTTTTAGAATAATTAAAATAATTTGCGTTTCAATATTATCGATAGATTTTTATAATGTTGTGTCCCAGCTGCAATTGCTACTCATTTGAGTAGCATTCAAATGTTGACAGAAATTTCTAGAAAAAGTACACAGACTTCGACGAAAATTGAACATTATATTCCAGTAAATAAAGGTGGTTTTACTTTCTCACTTTCGGATTGCTTTCCTTGTTCATGTCATTACAAATTTAATTTCTATTAAATTAAATACAATGGAAATACTACTTACCGATGGAATGTTACGGCATGATCGGTACATTTTGGTCCCCAACTTTTATTTTTGCACTCTAATACAGCACAATAAGGCATTTTAGTAGAGTTTTCACAATTGTTTTCTTTGCTAGAAGCGCTCGGCAACTGAGGTAAGAAAAACTGTCATAGACTACGCTTAGGCAATACATTGCTAATTGGAGGCACGCGGGCACCGCCCACTTACGATTTCTACTCTTTTTTTTTGTTCTGTGATTTAAACGGCGACTTATAAATAATACTGTCTTTTTCACACTGTCCAATAGCCTTTAAGGAGGTCTGTCCACCAAATTGTCACTCAATTTGATAATCATAATGATGCCTTCTACACAACACAGCCACTTTGTACTGGCCACAAAAAAGGATATCCTTTACTATGGTTACCAGGCGAGAATCTTACAAACAGAAACAAATGCGCATTTCCATGTTTGTGAGATTGCTGATGTATTTGTGAGGGAAAGAAAGCATTTACATATTTATATTTCCAGAAAGAATCACTCGTAGCTCCGGCTGTCTGAGTGGTCTTAAGTGATCCTGAAAATTTTTTTTGTGGGCTGATGGGTCGGTTGTTTTAATTGTTCTCTTGAAGAGAACGAGAAGAGAAGAGGTCATAAGATAAGATAACAATATTCTTTATTGCACATAAGAAACAAAAGACAAATAACGCAAGTGATCACACTAAATAAAGTTAATAAATGAGTTTTAAATAGAGTAATTTTTTTAAAGAATTTAATATACACTTTCCCCATGTCTTAAATGTATTTGCTCAGCGGTCAGGTCCGTAAGCACCTCAGACATTCAGGTTTCCTCAAGATGTCCACACTCCCTCAGCACTGATTTTCAGGTGCTAACTGAGTGCTGAGGAATACCCTCGGCAGTATGCTGAGTCAGCTGCCTATTGCAGCAGCATAGAAACACCGTGACCATTGTCTGTAAATGTTTCGTTAATTACTCTGTTTTGTAGTGTCTCATAGTGTTAAATAATGACTATGTCTAATGTTTTGTGTAACTGTTTGTAGTGGATGTAGGGTGGTATAAAGAAAAATGCAACAAGGTGGAGTTTTTGAGTCTCGGATAATAAAAAAATATGGTAGCGTCCTTTCGACTCTACAAATTATCACAACAGAAAAAAAAATGGCTGCACTTTCGCCCGCCAGAAGTTCCAGGGGGTGAGGCGCGGGCGGGGGAACAGTCTCATACAAATAAAAGAGGTTGGACGTGGCTCGCTCTCATTTCATCATCCACCTTTTTACTGTTCATGAGCGATTTTCTGACGCTCCTAAAAAATGGTTCCAATCTCGCTACTAGATGGCGATGGTGTCTACGTAGTAGTTTTTTTTAATACACCTGAGAGTCTTCCATTGATCTGTGTTGATACGTCACTGTCATCGTCATCTGTCATGAAGGTACTGGTAACTGGACTTCGAAACTTACCTATACAAAAGTTGCCATAAAAAAACAACTTATACAAATACGATCGGCACCAAGAATTTTTCGAAAATAATGGTGAAACCGTATCGCCAATACTGCGCCGTAAAATTTTCTACGAAGGCAGGTACTCACCGTTCACAGACTACAGATATATTGTGAAAAAAAAAATCAAGTCACGTTTTATCAGAGCCATCTGTTTCAAGAACTGTGTTTTTTTAATGAGCTCTAAGAAAATCCCTCATTATCCAATAAGTATTACAAAAGAACTTGATATTTACAAATGCGTCGCCAACACTATTGCTGTAATAATGGGCGATTCTCAGAACTTCATAATTTCTTTGGTGCATTTTTTTGTCATATTAACTCAATAAAAAGTAACTTATATTGTAGAAGATGCCACCAAAACCTACAATCCTAAACATACAATCTTTAGGGGCCAATAAACCTAAAATATATGATTCTTTTTATTGAGTTAATTATGAAAAAAAAATTGCGCTAAAGAAATTATGCAATTTGCGCCATTTTCTGAAAATAACCCCAATAGGAGTTATAGATGTGAAATAAGATTTCGATGAAAACTCGAAAACTGCACTGAATTCTTTTAAACTTTTGCACTGCATGTGACGTCTCTCAACTGAGCTTAAAGTTTCGGAATCGGCATAACTTTTATCGGAAGTTTTCGACTTATCCCCTCACGGTGAAAATGCGAGAGCCATTTTTGAGAACATGAAATGTAACCATTCCACAATAATAGTTCCATTTATAATAGGGCGGTTTCAACACTTCTGACAGTAAGACCAGCCACTAGTCTTACAAGCCTCCACCAATCCGGACTTGGCCCCCGTGGAGGAGTACGGCCTATGCCTTCCTCAGGGAAGAGACCCGTGCCCCTCGGTAGGGACATAATGGGTTGATGACGATATCAGCCATAGCAAAACCCTTAACAGTAGTAAATACCGCAGTTTGTTTATTCCAAAAAGACACCAAGAAAATCTCCATATCGTCTATCAGAGACAGTACTGGAACATTACCAAATTTACTAAAGTCGAGTAATTGGCAATCACAGTTTTCATCTTTTAGGACTGTCATGGTTTTTAGTAATAAAAAAAAAAAAAAAGGTGTGTTCAAGTAATTCGTGTACTGCACTATATTGCAGCGGTCTAGAGCAGTCTATTTTGAAACCTTTAGTGTAAAAAACTGGATTTTCAAAATTTTGAACATGTTCCAGTACTGTCTCCGATAGACGATATATACTCGAATCTAATAAAAACATTTGTTGCCAGCCAGAGCGGCGCGTGCTTACTGCGAGACGTTACTTATTGTTCTAGCATTTTTTTTAAATAAGTTATACAACTCGAAACAAGATTTCTCGACTCTTTTTTTACGTCTATTCTTAAAAGGAATCGCCTAAATAGATGCTATTCTTATGCCCGTTTTCACTAACGACAAACAAGGAAGCGCCTTACTAAATAACTCCTAATTTAGGGCAATGCTTAGCATAAAGTCTCGTTTCACCAATCGATTTTTAATAGGTACCAACCTAGTCTAGTTTTTTGACAGTTGTCCGTGGTTTTATTCGTCAACACAGAACAATAACTAGTTGTTGTCACTTTAGGGGCACCTAGCACTACACCCTCCCAAATCGGTGTCGTAACTTTAGGTGATCCCTAACGTCGTAGTCGTGACATAAGGGTTAGTGAAACGTGTTTTTGCTCTAGGCAACTCCTGAAAATTTAGGCATCTGATTTAGGCGCGTCCTATGGTTAGTGAAAACGGGCAATAATCCCTATTTACATAACAGCGGCTTTCAAAGTTCTTTTTAAACCCTGAATAAAATATCTATCTATGTATTAAATGACTTACTCATTGTGTAATTGGTTTACCGCCAAGAGCTCATTTTATAAAGTAGTCTGTTCTATAATAGGTCGTTCTATAGAGCACCTTTTTAAATTTGTTTTCTGTATGAAAATTTTGTGTAAAAACGTACTATATATCTTTCAAACAAGGATAACTTGTCTAATCTGAATTTAGATAAGGCAACTTTGTTTCGGTTTCTAGTGCTAAGGTTATTGATATCCCTAGTGTTTATTTAAAATCCTGTTATTTTATACGCACATACATTATAATATGCACGAAACTATCATGTAATAAGCTCTTTACTTTATAATAAAACACATAGACAGAACAACATTTATACTCACTGAACACGGCAAAATGTAAAGTTAAAATCAAAGACTGGTTGCAGAAATTGTCATATGATGATACCGAGAAACTCCTAACATCAATAAAATAGATCAGTTATTGTTTTTGTTCTTAAGTATTTAACTTTATTTATTTATTTGATTGTTTTGTTTGAATTAATTACTTTTGTTTTTAATGTAGACTCACCAATGTATTGTTAAATAAATACTATCTTAGTATACGTTGCAATTAAGCAGCTACATTTAGCGGGTGGAAGGCGCTGGTGTCTGTCATAGTATTTTATACTACTGCAGACACCGACGTTACAATCCTACACACTTAGTCTGTACTTAAATTATAGTCGTCAAATATGTGTATTACGATAATATGGCAAGTGCTTTTTTGATAAATAAATATTACTTTTACTTTACTTTAAATCAAAAATAATAATAGTAGATGAAAACCCGGCTTCGCTCGGCTAAAATTCGTGACGCCAGTGGATTAACTATTACAATAGATAGATAGATAGATATAATATTCTTTATTGTACTCATAAATAACATTTGCAGATTTGAATTTAATGGTTTTTAATTGTTCTTTTCATTTCAAAGTCATAACGCAACTGATGACACTAACTTTAAAAACAATGAATTTTTCCCTCTAGCCGCCATTGCAACTGAATTTCGCAACCAGTTGCGATGGAGGATTTTTCGTTCTTTGTAGGCAACTGGTTGCGATGGAAGAATTTTTTTACTTAATAGGCAACCAGTTGCCAACAAAGACTAATTTTGCCGCCGTGGCAACTAAGTTTCGCAACCAGTTAACATTTAACATAACATTTATACATGCAGGCACATACATTGTTTCTGGCCCCACACTAGGATACCCTGTGTCGTGGGAACTAGAAACAGCGACGTCACAAACATGTAAACATCCAAGACCTGGGTTTATTTTTTTTGTCCCCAGCTGGGATTCGAACCCGGGACCTCTTGCATGGTAGGCAGATGCGCTAACCACTGCGCCACAGAGGTCGTCAGTTGTGAAGAAAGACTCTGTTATTGGTACCCAACTACGAATGTTTAGCACAAAACCCAATGTGTCATAAAAAATCTGTCATTGCTTATTTCTGACAATGAAACGATTTTAGAGCCTTCAAAAAAAAATTCATCTGCTTTTCGCGCGGACAAAATCCTTCGCACTGGATCAGAGTTGAGGTAATAGAAATTTATTGGATTTCCAGCCATATACCTTGCGAGCGCCGTCTATATAAATAGAGGCGCCATTCAGGTGTCTCCACCTAGGTCGTACAATGGCTTCAAATTGAAACCGATCCATTCATAAGGACACCTATGTATTTATTGCACAAGGTATACTAAGACAAGGTTACTCGTACACTACAATGACTCCTTGGCTTAGAGGTTAGCAAAGAAAATAATTGTTGTTGATCAAAACAGGGGTCGTGGGGTCGATTCCCCCTTACATGGTTTACATGGTTACCATTAGGTGATGTGATCACAGAACATAATTTTTTATGTTCTGTGGATGTGATAGTGTGGAAGTGTTAAATATTTTGTATTGATTTAATGTAATGAATTGATGTCTTGATTTTGTATTCAATCATATGATCATCAACCCATTATGTCTCCACCGAGGGGCGCGGGTCACTTCCCTAAGGAAATTATAGGAAGTTATACTCCACCACGGGGGCCAAGTCCGGATTGGTGGAGGCTTGTACGACTAGTGGCTGGTCTTATTGTCAGAAGTTTTCAAACCACCCTAAGGCCTCTGACTTGGCTTAACGACTGCCATCTATCGACGGCAGCCGGCACCAACTGCCTAACGTGCCTTGAAAAGCACGGAACCACTCGGAAAAATGTCACTAGCGTTAGTCAAAGAACGGTCACTTATCCATGCAATGAACGCGCCCTATGTTGCTTAACCTTCGTGATCGCTTAAGATCACTCAGGCGGCCGGGGCTACGAGCGATACTATGTGTAATTTCTTGTTAATAGGCTAAGAAAGTGTTCAAAAACATTAAAAAAATATCGTTTTTCCATAACATTGAATGCACATCTTCTCGCAATAGAATTAATTTGCAATTTTCAGACAGGAGCCGTTCAGAGTAACCCATTCAGATTTTCTTCTTTGATAAAGAGTGTACTACAGTGAACTAAGAGGCTTAATTAATATTAAATTCTAAGCTCTAATTAATGTTTATGAGTCTGTGCGGTAAATGGAAATGTTTCGTTGTGAACTCATTAACCTACCTTTGTTTTAAATTCATATAGCATTTTGACTTAATTATTTATTATATCAGTGCTAGCGACTTCATTTCCGTGAGATTTTCTAAAATCACTAGAAATAAATGCAAACTCAGATATTTTATGCATAATAAAAGCAACATAGGCGCGTTGAGTGCATGGATGAGTGACCGTTCTATGATTAATGCTAGTGGCATTTTTCCGAGCGGTTCCGTGCTCCGCAAGGCACGTTAAGCTTTGGTTCCGGCTGTCGTCAATAGAAGGCAGTCGTTAAGCCAAGTTAGAGGCCTTAGGGCGGCTTGAAAATATCTGACAGAAAGACCAGCCACTAGTCTTACAAGCCTCCACCATTCCGGACTTGGCCCATATGGTGGAGTATGACCTATCCTTCCTCAGGGAAGAGACCCATGCCCCTCGGTGGGGACATAATAGGTCGATGATGATGAAGTACAAGCAAAATGTTCACTTTATGAACTTCAAAGTTGTTCGTTTCACAATTAATGTCTTAATTGTCATAGGCCTTCCCTCATTGGACGAATTTAGGTTACCTACATAAAAAAGCTTAAGCGTAACTGACCTCACACTACGATACCTTGGTAGTATCTTAGTGTGGGGCCAGAAGAAATTGTGCCTGTATATAAATGTATTAATATAGCCTGAAAATTTAAATTGTTAAAGTAATGTTGTTGTTTTTTTAATTATTGACATCATCACCAGTCTACCACTGCCTGTTGCTATGAGCTCCCTTAGTCACAGCATAAACATAGCTTCATCCAAAATCAAATCTTCTGTTCCAAGTAACACGACACTCTGTTGTGATAATAACAGTGCGTCTCAGCCTTATCCAAGCCGTCAGCTGTATCCAACTTGTCAGTAGCAGACGGGTCCGCAACTTATCAGAAACTACAAATCGTTCGAAGAATGGGGGCGATACTCTAGTCAGTTTCATAAGAAAGCCTCAGTTTGTCTGTATTTACATATTTGTACAGTCTGTTGGCTTTTAGAATATACCTAAGGCTCTAGAGTAGGCTTCGGTTTTCGCCGAAAACACACGAGTGTAATACTACTTTCGAGTTCTGATTTCGAAACTAAGTATGATATCAGTTCCGATTTCGAAATTAATTGTTAGGTATTAGTTCCGATATTTTCATGACACGAATATATCCGATTCTATCCGATAGTAGCCGAGGTATATTCTAAAAGCTAACAGACTGTAACTAGCTGTCCCGGCAAACTTCGTACCGCCAAAGTTTTCTTTTTTTTCCATACTTTCTCACCATTTAAACCTTCCCCTTATACAGGGTGACTCAGCAAACTTTTTAAATTTAAATTATTAATAAGTTCGCGGGCTCCGGGGCTAGCGGGGAGCGGGGTGTAGCGTTCGAAAGCTGACCGTTTGGAAATTTTTAGTCGGCACCATGTCGTGGTCGGGAGCGCATCGTGGGTACGCAGTGGAGGCTTATTTAAGCAACGGACATTCATACACACTTGCACGGCGCAAATTTTGTAGTCACTACAATATTCTGTATTCGAGAGATGCACCAAGTGTCCAATTAATAAAAACGTGGGTGGAAAGGTTTCGGCTAACGAGTTCAGCAATAAACAAAACGAATCGGCGTCGAAACAGACCTGTGCGTTCAGCTGAAAACATTAACCGCGTCGCCGCTGCAGTCGCGGCTCAGCCTCGACGTTCGGTAAGAAAACATGCCGTGTCATTGAATATTCACCGGTCAAGTCTTCAACGCATATTGGCAGTGGACTTAAAGCTGCATCTATACAAGATCCAAGTTACTCAAAAAATCAAGCCTGAAGATTACGCTAAGCGTAAAACTTATGCCGAACAAATGTTGGAAATTTTCCCGCAGCAAAATGACTTAGACGATGTTTATTTCAGTGATGAGGCTCACTTTCACCTTGAAGGTTATGTAAACCGCCAAAATTGTCGGTACTGGGCTCCCGCTAACCCAAATCAAAAGCATCAAAAGATGTTACATAGTCCAAAAGTGACTGTATGGTGTGCGATCTCTGCAAAAGAAATCATTGGCCCTTTCTTTTTTCAAAACCATCGTGGCACTACTGTTACAGTGTCGAGTGAGCGCTATACCGATATGATAAACAACTTTTTTATGCCAGAACTAAGACAGGGTATCAGTAACTATCCAGAAGTGTGGTTTCAACAAGATGGGGCCACAGCGCACACTGCCAGGATCTCAATGAATACAGTCAGAGGATTATTTCCTGGGAAAATCATCAGCAGATTTGGAGACATACCCTGGCCGCCAAGATCACCCGATCTTACTCCATGCGACTTCTTCTTGTGGGGATACCTTAAAAGTAAAGTTTTTACCGACCCGCTTGCGACTCTTGACGATTTAAAGGCAAAAATAACCGAAGAAGTGAACAATATCCCCAGCGAGTTACTGCAGCGTGTGATAGGAAATACACGTATCCGACTCGAAGAGTGTGTACGGCGAGAAGGAAAGCATCTTGATGATGTTATTTTTCACAAATAAATTTCCATTCAATGCAATTTCTTTTAATGTTATTAAAATTTCTATAAGTACACCTGATATTTTTATTTTTATTTTTTAAGTTTAAAATCTGGACTGAGTCACCCTGTATAGGCAATTTTTTTAATTTTTCTCTCCGTGAGAACCATCTGTTAGCTTCTAGAATATACCTCGGGCTTTAGAGTAGGCTTCGGTTTTCACCGAAAGCACACGAGTGTAATACTACTTTCTGCTCTGCTTTTCTTTCAACTTTTAAACTTTTCTTCACTATTTTGAAAAGTTATGTAAAGTTATAAATAACAATACAAGATAAACCTTACCTTATTCCAATATAATCGATTCTATCCGATAGTAGCCGAGGTATATTCTAAAAGCTAACAGACTGTAACTAGCTGTCCCGGCAAACTTCGTACCGCCAAAGTTTTCTTTTTTTTCCACATTTTCTCACCATTCAAACCTTCCCGTCATTTAGTGAAAGTGAAAAACATTTATTTCAATTGTAACATGATAACACAAAAATTATACAATATTGGTAGAGAAACAAAAACCCAAAAAATAGTGGTACATACAAACACAAATAGGCATTTTTTTTAATTTTATCTCTCCGTAAGAAACATCCTCGTACTTCAAGGAATATTCTAAAAAAAGAATTAGCGAAATCGGTTCAGCTGTTCCCGAGATTCGCACTTAGAGACGGACAAGCGAGTCGTGGCCCGCGATTTATTTCGAATTCTTCATATGGCCACACTCTGACTGTCAAACTTAGGTATTTCAGCTGCAAGTAGTACAGCCGAAACAGTTTGATACTCGTCCTAGATTTAAACAGAAAAACTTTTGTTTGTATTCAGCATAATTTTACCTATGTTTTAGTATGTACCTACATACGAGTAATGATGTTTTAAAACAAACATGAATTATTTCTTCTTGTAAGGTCTGTCGGATAACGAAAATGTTAAACGTTATAGCAGATTGGCGTGCAAATAGAAGGCGAAAATATGGAAATAGGAAAAATAATTTAATAAAATATCTAACAACGAAAAGAAGACTTTACGTGTCCGTATAGTTGGCTTTCACGTGGTCATTTTCAGTAATTTCAACTATGCCACCGAACTGTGTATTAATAGTGCCTAATAGTACTACAAGGCACCATTAGCTAGGACAAGTATTTCCGGAGATATTCAGGCGACTCACTGAGGCAGCCAACTAGACGTCTACTTAGCAGACACATCACGAACGGCTGTATATAGAGTTATGATTTGTATGCCAGATAATTGTGCGCTAATAGTGCTCCCTACATGCCAAGTTTCCAGAATAGTGCTTAAATACAAGCTGAGAAAACATACCCTATTGTTGAGGCAGCCAACTAGACGCTTTTTCTTACCATGATTTCTTCGTAACGGCGTAGAGTTTTAAAACAAAACCTATAAAAAAAACTGTGCGTTAATAGTGCCTCTTAATGACACACAAATGCCCCCGAATTACCTATGCGCTTAGCCAGGAAATTAATGTGAACTTTTACATACATTGAGGTTTTGGTACATGTAAGAACAAAAGTGAAAAAATAATATCAATCAGCACGGACTAAAGTATCCGGAGTCGGTTTATTAATTTAACTACTAAAGTAAACTACTATTAAACCTATCCGAATACTAGTTACCGAATCACTATGAATACTCTGTACTATTTCTTTTTTTTTATCTTTCCCACTTCCAAAAATATGGAATTAATCACTATTATTAATCTATTGGTGAAATTAATAATGGACTATTTTTTATAATTTAAGATAGTAAGACGCTGTGGGTAGACTCTTCTCTCAGAAAGCGGTGAGATAATTAGAGAAATGACGAACGAAGCCTTCGACCAATTTTTTTTTCATGAACATGAATTTAGTTAGCGCTAACCAGCAAAGGTAGTTAATGTACTGGAAAGTCGCGACTTTTGACGTTGTCGCGCGCGACTCGCGTCCTTTTTTTTTACTTGTCCCACGATTTTTGTAGGTAATCTGCCTTAGCATAACATATTCTGTGAAAATTTCGACTGGTTACTGCTAAGACACAGTCCTTAGAAGGTTGAACAGGGAAGGACAGATAGTGAACGCAGAGTAGGTAAAAGAGTCTCGTTTGGCACCCTGGGTGCAATACCCTAAAACGGGAACATCCCACTAAAGCGGGGCATCTGGACATACGGTACTTACAACATTTGAAATTTAATCCTCTTTTTGGGCTTCGCCGCCGCATTCGTACTCAACATCACCAGCCCACTATTGACCAACAATACCCAAGACGCACAGTGCACTAAACCAACTAGTCATTAGATGGCCATGAGTGACACTCACCGAGTGTTATAATCACTTCTCTACTTGTCGGTATCAAATAATTGTTGTAAACAATTTTCACCCTAATTGCGTTTTCATAAGAGTTCATTTTAATTTATTGACAAATTATTGTTTAGTACGTAACAGTTTGCATACATTTCTTAGCTAAACGCATAGGTGATTCGAGGGCATTTGTGTGTCATTAAGAGGCACTATTAACGCACAGTTTTTTGGTATAGGTTTTGTTTTAAAACTCTACGCCGTTACGAAGAAATCATGGTAAGAAAAAATGGTAAGCTGCCTCAACAATAGGGTATGTTTTCTCAGCTTGTATTTAAGCACTATTCTGGAAACTTGGTGACAAGACACAATATGTTATAAAAAAGTATTCAAGAACTGATTTCGAACTCTTAATGCTGGCAGTTATGCAAACTAAGGAGTTCTAACAAACGTCAGATCGAAGACTTAGTCAAAAAACTCAAAGATGTTGAGAATAAAGATATGAATCAGATTTTGATTATGGTTCAGCATTAATAAATGTTTATAAGTTTATGTGGTGCATTTTTATTATCCCTGTTTTTGGTGGAGTGGAAATGTTGGTTTTGATGTAGTTAATGTTTTCGTTTTGTTTATATTTATTTATGTTTGGACAAAATTAATTGGAGACTCCAAACTAATTAAACAAATAATCAAGTTAAGCAAAAGTATCAAGATGATTCAGACGATATGCAGGGTTATCAACTAAATTATTTTTAAATTTCCCGCCAAAGGCTTGAGCCACGACTCACTTGTCGCACTCTAGCAACACATTCAGCGATTCATTTTTTTATTTATAGAAGATATTCCTACCCGGTTACCATAACACAGGGTATCCAAATTTGGAACCCGCATAATTTTCCGCATAATTCGGTTTTCGCCGAAAGCACACGAGTGTAATAGTACTTCCTGCTCTGTATAAAACTTTTCTTCACTATTTTGAAAAGTTATGTAAAGTTATAAATAACAATACAAGATAAACCTTACCTTATTCCAATATAATCGATTCTATCCGATAGTAGCCGAGGTATATTCTAAAAGCTAACACTGTACCTTTCGACGCTACAATGTATTTTAAGAGAGAGAGAAATAATTTATTCAACGGCACAATATTCAAAACAAAAAACAGTAACTTTACACTGCATTAAAAACAAATAGAGAAAAAACAAACATACGTAACAGACGTCACGTTTTACAGACAAACGTACGTAAGATCACGCCTACATCCCAAAGGGGTAAGCAGTAAGCCGACGTTTTCAAGATTAGTTGATCAAAATATAGTAAATAATATTTAAGAAAAAGTATTCCCAAAAAACCTTCTACAAGTTTATTTAAGTGTTTTGAATGAATCGAGTATTTTTGTAAATAAAACTATTAATTTTCAGAATAACGTTTCAGTTCCACGATTGTTTTGGACTGGAGACTCCTAATCCGATACTATTAGTTTGACGAGTCAGGTGACCAAAGATGTCGGCAACCAAATAGTTCCAAGGTGCTGTGTTATTACGTTCCTTTTGTGACAAGTTTCATTATTTGTAATAAAAACTTTATTATAGGAATTTGGGATCAGCGATCCCCTTCCCTTTTTTTATTTTGGGTTAAGACTTAGGGAGGGTCATATCACATATTGTACATATTGTGTGTGTGTGTGTGTGTGTGTGTGTATGTGAGTGTATATGTGTATAAGTATGTGTGTGTGTCTTACAGATTAGCTTTTCTTGCTTTAGGGGTCCGATCCTACAAATAGTACAACATGCAAAAATACAAAAATTTTTATTTCAACGTAAAGAATTTACATTCTGCTTGTTGAATGTCAATGTACATACAGTTATGTAAAATGTTAGCCGCTACCTTAGGGCCGTCTGTAGTGGAGAAAAAGGCAGCGAAAAAAAACTCCACTCTGACCATCTTTTCTCAAATCAACTTAAAGCTAATACAAATTAGGTATGAGTGTTCGTATACCAAGAATCTCAAGATCCATGAGTGCAATAAATACTTGCAAAGTCAAACATCATTTAATATTCTTAAAAGGTAATAAAACACCAATGCTGCGGCCAGACACACGGACGGCACCCGTTCACGAGCGTAACGCAGAGGTCAGCCATCACCAGTCTCAACCATATTAGAGGGAGATAGGCGACCCGGCCACCGCGCCACCATTCGCATGGCCTTTGGCAAACTTGTGTGATAAAGTTCTTGTCAGTTATCTATAATAATAGCATAGTTTTGATATGCAATCACAGCGTCTGTACATATGTATGAAATTTATTAAACCCTATATATTATTAGAATACCAATAACTAGCTCGTTGTGGAATTGGTTTACTGCCAAGGGTTTTTATCATCTATAAAGTCATCTATTCTGTAGTATGCCTTTTTACACAGCGCAGTTTTAATAACAAATTTAAATTTATTTCCTGGCAGGGATAGAATACTTTCAGGAATTTTGTTATAAAAACGTACACTATATCCTACAAATGATGTATTTACCTTGGCTAATCTGAATCTAGATGAGGCAATTTTGTTTCGATTTCTGGTGTTAACGTTATGTATATCCCTGTTTAGCTTAAATGTAGTTATGTTTTTACGTACATACATTATGTTATCGAATATATATTGGCAAGCTAGCGTAAGAATTCCTATTTCCTTAAAAAACTCACGTAGTGAGTGTCTGGCAGGTAAATTGTAAATACCTCTAATAGCCCTTTTTTGGAGAATAAAAATTGTTTCTATATTTGCCGCCCGCCCCCATAGTAGCAGACCATATGACATAATGCTGTGGAAATAACTGAAATAAACTAGCCTCGCAGTTTCTACATCTGTTAGTTGTCTAATTTTTCTAACTGCAAATGCAGCTGAACTTAACCTACCCGCTAACTTTTCTATGTGTTGATCCCATTGTAGTTTTGAGTCTATTGTAATGCCTAAAAACACCGTTGTCTCAACTAAGTCTAGTCTGTCACCAGCTATTGTTAAACTTGTGTCCACTTTTTTGACATTGGGCAATGAAAACTTAATACATTTTGTTTTTGGCATTTAACATAAGATTGTTTACGTTAAACCAGTTCAGAATTTTAGAAAGAGCATTGTTTACATCGTCTAAATTAGATTGTAGATCTCTCTTGATTTTAAAAATTAGAGAAGTGTCATCCGCAAACAATACTATTTGTGACAATTTCTCAACTAGGTACGGCAGATCATTAACATACACTAAGAAAAGGAACGGCCCTAAAATTGAACCTGAGGAACTCCTATTTTAACATCGGATCCGGGTGACTTAACTCCATTAATATCAACTTTCTGCACTCTATTAGCTAAATACGATCTAAGAAGTTCTAAAGATTTATTACTGAGACCGTATCTGATCATCTTACGAAGGAGGGTTTTGTGGTCTACGCAATCAAAAGCTTTGGATAGGTCACAGAAAACCCCGATGGCATCCTGCGCCTCCTCCCACGCATCAAAGATGTGATTCATCAACGCCACACCTGCGTCTGTCGTTGAACGACCCTTAGTGAAACCGAATTGTTTTTTATGGAAGAGTTTATTTAATGTGAAGTGTGTCAGCAATTGGTGTAAAATGATTTTTTCAAATACTTTACTAAATACTGGAAGTATTGCTACGGGTCTAAAATTGTTCGGATCATCACTGTCACCTGACTTAAATAAAGGAACAATTTTACTAAACTTTAATAGATCAGGGAACGTCCCCTGATCAATACATTTATTAAAAATTATAGCAAGGTGTGGTGCCATGATATGAATTACCGTGGATATCAATTTAACTGATAGTCCCCAGAGATCTTCGGTTTTCTTTATATTTATTTGTTTAAATGCTTTCAAAATGGTTTGGGGGCTAACGTGGGAGAATTGAAATGCTATTGTGCACGGTTTTATATTTTCTAACATCAAGGATTCTGCTGACTCTGGGGAAGAATTTAAACACGCTGTTATATTGAGGGGGATGTTTGTAAAGAAATTTTCGAATATTTTTGCGATATCCTCACTTGTGTCAACTACTTTCCCATCTACCCTTAGTACAAAATTTTGATCCCTAGGTTTAGTTTTGCCTGTCTCCTTGTTAATTATTTGCCAAACCGTTTTTATTTTATTCGATGACGCTTCTATTTTTTTACTTATACTGAGAGCTTTAGCTATAGAGCAGGTTTTTTTAAAGGTTTTAGAATATTTTTTTACATATTCTTTAAAACTCGGATCCTGATTTGATTGTTTTTCTTCATACAATTCATACAATTTCTTTCTACTTCTATGTATACCAGGAGTGGCCCATTCTGAAAAACCACCTTTAACGCCTATAATTTTTTTATTTTTAAAAACCTGTTCGAATTCGTTTGCTATTGTGGTAAACAATTCTTTATATAATGTGTTGGGATCATTGCTATCAAATTTTAGTAAGCCTATGTGGGTACTTAATTTCCTTTTAAATAATTCAATTTTTCTCTCTGTTATGGGCCTACAAATTATTTCTTGGCATTCTTTTTCTACTGCTGTAGGCAAAACAATGAATAAACCACTATGATCTGACTGTAGGTTATTTATAATTTTCTTTTCAAGATGCTCACAGTTGCAAAACACATTATCTATACATGTAGCACTAGTTGCCTAGTACTAGGTTTTAACGGAATACAATGTTTTCTGTGTCTTCGTGTGTGTGTGTGTGTGTGTGTGTGTGTGTGTGTGTGTGTGTGTGTGTGTGTGTGTGTGTGTGTGTGTGTGTGAGTGTGTGTGTGTTAGAGTGTGTGTGTGTTAAAATAATTCTATATCCTTCTAAAATAGTTGAGACTGGTGATGACTGAACTCTGCGTTATGCTCGTGTGAGGGTGTGTGTGTGTGTGTGTGAGTGAGTGTGTGTGTGTGTGTGTGTGTGTATGTGTGTGTGTGTGTACGTGTGTGAGAGGGTACATTAACTTATACCTAAATATCGAAGAGGTGGCAGAGGCAACAGAGCAATGCTCACACATCTCACATCATTTATTAGTAGAATGGAATAGAAAAGACGTTTATTAGCATTCTTGTTGTACATAAGGTCTTAAATGACTATTTATAGAAACAGCAGAACACGGTGTGTGTACAATAAAGAGTTCTAATCTAATCTAAACACGGTTCTTCATCCTGCTAGGGCGCTGGTAACTTAAGATTATATACCTCTTATAATTTATATTCTTACCTACTAGCTAGCCTAAATTAATTTCTAATATAGGTAATACTACTTATTATTAATTTTCATAAACTCTCTGAACTAGTTTCTGAATAACCATAGGTATGTTGTTATATTTTAATTAAGATCACAAGTGCAATAAAAGTATTTATAAATAAATAAACAAGTTGCACAAACCAACTTTACTAAACCAACTATATTACAATTCTCGTATCATTTATTTATTTATTTCGCAAATTAACATAATTACATGACAGATTACACTATTTAGTAATTATTTGCGGTAAAGGTATACTTAATCTAATTAAATAAACTGGTATGCAGGCACAAAATATGTTGTCAATTTTGAATACAGGAATTATAGGAAAACAATAATAAAATTTAATGTCTTAAGCAATCAATATTTAGTGCGAAATAAAATTACAATAAATATTTTATCCGAAAAGTTATAGTCAATAAAAGTTATAATAAATCAATACGTATTAAATAATTCAATGAGCCGTTTTCAGAAAAACAAAAAAATAAATAAATAATTATAATAAAATATCATAAACTGGGATACGACATCAAAGAAATGCAGATGCCAAAACCGGGATTTGCTACTAGCCACTATCCTAACACACCAACAAGGCTAAAGAGGAAAGGTAAAAAAAAACAAAAATAAAAAGGTACCCAATCCATCCAACCCAAACCGCGCCAAAGTCGTAATTTCTTTCAATTCTGCTGTAAAATGTATTCGCAAATACTAATAAAAACGAGACTCTCGAAATAAGCAAACAAGCGGTTTTCATGTGTCACGAATGTCGTCGGTAACACATTTTGCAGCTCTCTGGAAACGGGGCCGGGTCAGAGACTCACTCAGGTGATATTTAAGTATTCGGGCATGCCTAGGGTTGTCTGGGTAAAAATTAAAAAAAATTGTACTGGCAGTAAAAAAAGCTAAAGAAAAAAGGATACATTGCTTTTAACTAAGATTTTTGTAATCACTACTTCATATTAACTTTAATGCGGATAGTTCCACTTACTTGATTTCAGGAAAAAACCTGGGATGCAGGTGAAGGCCTGATCCCCGGCGACCATACATCATCAACCCATTATGTCCCCACCGAGGGGCACGGGTCTCTTCTTTGAGGAAGGTACAGGCCATACTCCACCACGGGGGCCAAGTCCGGATTGATGGAGGCTTGTAAGACTTGTGACTGGTCTTACTGTCAGAAGTTTTCGAGTCGCCGTAAGGTATCTTACTTGGCTTAATGACAAATCATAATGACTCATGATTGACGATGAAGCGAAAGTAATCTGACAGGATCGTTGCAAGTGGCAGTCCCTGGACTGGGGTGCAATTACGTAAGTACTCCATTGTATGGAGGTGTCTGCTTTAGCCCCTTTGTTCCCGGTATCTCACACCACCTTATGTTACACTGTTACATTCTGGGACTTGTTTGCCAGTAGGTATGTCATATTTCTACTCCGAATTATCACATGCATACACATCTTCCTTGCTTGGCGTTTTGCTTCTAGAGCTTGGAGGCGGTTCTCCTCAAAGCTCTCAACACCCCTGTGCACTTGGGTTCGCCACTCTTGGCGTGTACTCGCAAGATCTTCCCAGTGATCAGGGGATATATTGCAGGCCTTAAGGTGTCGCTTGAGAACATCCCTATATCGCAAGTATTGTCCGCCAGGATTGCGTTTCCCTTGTGTGAGTTCCCCATAAAATACGGCTTTAGGGAGTCTGCAGTCACTCATACGTGAGACATGTCCATACCACCTTAGCTGGATCTTTATTAAAAATGCTTCTTTACCGGTCATTTTGGAGCGGCGCAGTATTTCTGTGTTAGGAAGATAAGCCAAACAAGGAAAATAAGAACAAAGACTTCCTACACCTACACATACAATGAAGATGGGCAGCTCTACTGTGCCGAATGCGACCGGACATTCAAAACAAAGTTAGGATGTTCCAGCCACCTTAGAGCGCACGCCAGGAAGCAGTGACGGTCGCTGTCGTCGGACACGACGAGGAGGCCATCATCATCATCATCATCATCATCACATACACATTTTGACTCTTTCGAGTTGTCCAAATGCTTAACCTGATAGAGTGGAAAGTTACGTAATATAAGGGCAGGTCGAACTGTTCCGGCAAAAAGTCAAGTAAGTAAATTATCTGAAAGTATAAATGAACTTAATAATTTCTAGTGCTTTAGTTTTTAGTTTTCTAGAGTTTTACTTTTTAAGCGTGCTCTCAATAGAGGTAGAATAAAATAGTGACGAAGCTAAATTAGGTAATACCCAGCCTTAGTAATATCCCTTACTACAAACAATCCGCCCCTGCGTTCTCGCGTCAAAAGATGATTTGCATAGCCATTGTAAGGCCCACGAAATGACCAGCACAATGGGCGTTTTTTATTTATCTAATTGCGTGTGTGTTCCCTGCTCGTTTGCTTTACAGGATTTTTATTTGTATTCATACATTCCCATTCGGTAGCAGTGCTGTTGAAGGAAAGAAAAACAAAAAAACACCAATGTTAGAAAGCTTAAAGGAAAATGAAAGTGAAAGTGAACTACATTTATTTTAAAAACACAAGTGGTGGATAATGATAAAACATTATTGTAAATGGCAAAGAATTTGGGCATAGTTATGGATAGTATGCTGCGATTTGAGGCTCACATTGAAAATCTCGTTAAAAACTGCTTCTACAGGCTAAAAATTATATACAAGATTCGTAATTTAATTAGCGAGAAAGCTCGAATTACTCTATGTGAGTCTCTGATTATGTCTAAGCTAAACTACGCAGACTTAGTCTATGGGCCAAGACTTTTGAACAAATCCCAACGCCTTATACAGCGAGTACAGAACGCATGTTGCAGATACTGTTTCGGCATCCCTCCGCGTAGCCACGTGACTCCATATCTGAATGAAGCATCCATGCTAAATATGGCCTCGCGTAGGCTATTGCATCTTGCCTCGCTTATGTTTGACGTAGTTCATTCCAAATGTCCTGACTATATTTTTGAAAAATTAAAGTTTTCTCGGTTTGCCACTATGCACCCCAGATCAGCACGGCAGCCACTCGAGGTCCATCGACACCGCACAGCGGCTTTCACTGGCAGTTTCCGCTACCACGCAACCAAGTGCTGGAACAATATACCTCCCCCGATAAGGCAAATGCCATCAAAACTCAGTTTTAAAAAACAATTTAAGCTCCACTTGCTTAGTCTGCAAAAGTTGACGTAGGTAGCAGTCTCATAACAGTGAAACTGCTTCTAGTTTTATTATTTTTACAAATTACAATTGATAACATTTATATTATATTTATGCATGAATTAAAATAATAGTCGTAAATATCAATCAACTATACAATGTCCAACACTATACACTAATACACTTACTGGCTAAATTAATTGAATTTAAATAATAATATGAATAATAATGTGATTATAATTAATTTTATGTACAGAGCGACGTTGATTTCTTTTCCTGCTATGAGTTAATTTGTATTCGTATTGGTTATTGTTAATTCCGTTCTCACATCCCTTGGCCGTAGCTGAAAATCAGCAAATTATTTGCTTTTGTGAAAGCAATATTTATAATGCTGAGATACGGCCCTTTTGTGCTGCTGTTGCACACGCACATATGGCCCGGCAGAGCCATATTATAGTTTAATTGATTTGATGGAAGTAATTGGAGAATTTTATATCAACTGTTATAATTTTAATTGAATGTCATCCGAAATTTATTGTTACTATTTAAATTAATTATTTATCACGATTGAATTTGAATGTAATTTGATAATTCTATTTTTATTTATTATTGTGATTTAATTCAATGCTATTTGTGTAATCTGATAATTCTATTTTATTCATTGTTATGATTTATTTTACATTCTATATTGTTATGATGATCATTGTGTTATGCTTTATGTGTGTGTGTGTTTCAAAGCGCAAATAAATGTTTTATCTATCTATCTATCTATTTATTGCCTCATTAAAGTAAAATGTATAAAAAATTGTTGAAAGAAATTTCCAACTAACTACAAAATACTGTGACAACTCGCCAAGTTAGGACTATAAATTCCGCCACAGGTAAGCTGGGTTTAGAACGCTCTACCTAGTTATCTAGAGGACAGGTCGGGAGTATATTTCCTCCTAGTATGTCGTAAACAAATCCCATTTTCACGGGTTTCCGTACCGAAAACTCGCTTGGTGTACTAGGCGCACATACTGCTAGCGGCAACTGTTCTTGACAGGTCAGAGGCGATTTCCAACCGTTTCCTCGGCGCTCGGGCTCTCCTATCCCATTACAGCTAGCCAGTATCTCTTTCAACATAATATGTGTAGTCCCAGTGCAGTTGAGAACAGGTCAAGCTGTCATTGTTGTTCACGAGGTTAAAAAGTGAGCATGTGTTGTACTTTTTATACTTAGAAATCAAGAAAGCTTTGTGATTTTGCAGGTATTTTTTATGTTTGTTAACATAAAAAATACCTGACTAAAGTCTGTTTTTTTAATTTAATCCAAGACTTTGATATCAATATCAAGCCAAAGGCCGTTTCTTTTAATATCTTTATTTTATTGTACGAAACTTAAGTCTAGGATTAATATAAACTTAAATTAGAGAGTTAAAAATTATAGCTCAAACACAACAAAAGAACTAATTAAGAAATAAGATAAGGAATTAATAAATTAATGAAATGAGTTGAAAAATACATAATAATTGTTTCTACGTAAGATAAAAGTTTCTAACCTAAAAATCGTTGACGTGACAGAATTAAAATTTTACAACACTTGCTTAAATATTCACGCTGAGGTTTAAATTCATTGCATTTAAAAAATATATGTTGTAAACTACCTTCTACGCCAGAATTACGGTACGTGCAGGATGCGTGTTTTACTAACTTAAGTCTGCTGAATCGGAAATTTACAGTGACCGATTCAAAGACGACACAAAGCTGTAATAAAATTCCTTCCTAGGAATAGTTGAGACTTGTCAAACCAAAATTTAGTTGACGGTGTTGGAGCTATTTCTGGCAAACATTTCCCTTTCAACTCTTTAGACGTGTTTAAATAAATTATCCATCTTTTTATAATCTTAATAAAGGCAACGAGCTTGACAGAATAACGATAAATTCAAATAATAATTCAAAGATAAAGAAAAGAAAACATAAACGCTTTACTTAAACCAAGGAGTTTTAATACTCCTTGATTAAACTAAGGATACCTACTTGATTAAACTTATTTGGTTCGCAACGTTGCTCCGCTTTATTAGCGCTTATAGCGCAGACGCTTAATTGCACAAATAAACGAAACGTCAAAATTTATTCATATTTGAGTTACCTATAGGTATCGTGGAAAAATCTTGTTCGACTGGAATCATCTACTAGTGGTTTTATAAATAAAACCGTTAAATTTCAGTTTGCTGCCAAATACGAAAACTATTTAGACGGTCATGTGCGCCTGGTATCCGGATGCGCCGTGCTATCATGTTCCCAGGCACGCTGGGCGCTGATATATGATATTGTTGGTGATATTTATGGGTTCCTGGTGCAGTGCTTAACAAAGTGTTTATTTAGGAGGCAGGAATATGCGGCTTGTCTAGATCCGTGTTCCGCGGAAAAGTATGCGCCATCACCTTACCAGTTACCTACGACGATTATCAGTTGGTCGTCGCCTCACAGCAAGATCCTCGTGAGGCCCAATGTCTTCAAGTGATCACAAAATCAATTGTTCTTTTCAAGGTCGGGCCTTACGAGGATATGGTTCTAAGTAACAGTTTTTAGATTTTTAAGCTGTAATTGTCATTTTTTAGGTTTTTTATGACAGTTCTATCTGTGCTAAAACCACAAGGACCCGGGTTAAAAGTCTCACGGTCAAAGTGTCAATAACGAAACATAGTTATATCTACTTTTTTTATACAGGGTGGCCAATCGGGTGACGTTTTTTTTTAAATAGCCCGTGCCGAGACCTATCTAAAACACCCCCATGTATGTTGGTTGTGATTTTGATTTTGTGATTTTGTGATTTTTTGCGTTTCGGCTTTTATTTTTTCTGTAATTATAAATCAGTATTAGGCCTATTTTCATGTCCAATAAAGAAAACCTTTAGATCCAAACCATAATGAAGTACATTTTGGGCCCAAAGTTTGAAATCTAGGGAGACCAAAAACTTTCAAAAATAAAATGAAAAATACTTATGCCTGGTTCTAGAGCTCCAAACTAATCTTAAAAACTTTGCAAGACATTAAGTAAATTTTGGGCAAAATGCGGTCAAGCAGTGGTTACGTGTGAATAGTTTCGCTGCAGCTTTTTGTAGTTGCGTTGTGGTACCGACACAATGTCGATGTGGTTGTCGCCAGTAGTAGCGTGGCAACAAAAATCGCGAAAAGCCGTTGTCTGTGGACCCCGAATGGGACCTTGTCACAGAAAAGGGTTGCCAGGTCACCTACTGCTACTAAAATGCAATTTCTTTCGTTATTATTGATTTTCGAGCCGCTGTTTGATAGGAAACTGTATTTTATTTAAATTTAGAAAACTGTATTTTATTTACATTTGCTATCTACATAGTGACGAACATCACTATGCAGTTGATGCACTATGCTCTTGTGGCACACAAGTGTGAGCAATCCAAGAACATCAAATTCTTGATTCAAGGCCTAAATGTATGAGTCTCTTTGTTAGCTTCTTATGCTGCGGCCACACTTGAAGGCGAAGATTTGTGTTCGCGTTGTCGCGACCAAATTTCGTGTTCGCTCTACGGCGAAGAGCTTGGCCACATCAAATAAACCTTCGCTACGTCGCGACAATCTAGAACGTTGCTAAATTCATTTTGCCCTTTTATGTGCGGTATTTTACCGACAGCAGCGCGAAGGGTGTTTGTATTCGCGATAGGACGAATTTTTTGGCCAGACATGTCGCGACAACGCAAATCTTCGCGTTATCGCCATAGTGTGGCCGTACTATTAGAAACTAAGAACTTTAACATTCATAAAGTAAACATTTTGTTTTTATCATGAATAAATGAATAAAATTTTATCATGAATTTGAGTTTTTGAATTTCAAGATTCATTGCGATCCGCCGCATTATAATAAAAAGTTCAAAGAGGACCAACAACAAAACCAGGCGACTAACGATATTATATCCCTATCACTACAACTGTAAGAGGATGACATAACTCTCGTCTCGAAGGAGATCACTCCGGAACTTATGCAATCCAGCCGGCCTGCTAACTTACACACGCTCAGAGTTTGCGAGTTATTGGTTCGAGACGAGAAACTTGCTCTTATATATTGAATTTTTCGAAGGAGATACAGAATACAATAACGTCACCGTTTATCCAAGGTATCGGCGATATTAAACTTATGCAGTTATATTGCGCTATGCTTCCTAACGGTGCGTAACTGTAGAAACAATTCTGTAAATAACTTTTGAGGCACTTCAAAAACGTATCTATGAAAGACTTCGATTGTGAATTTTGATTTTTTTGTAGACATTAATTTGACTCGGTAAGTACTTATTGTATTGCATATTGATTATAGGTAATGATAAAATTCTACAAGCACCATGCGGTTAGTTAATGCACTGCCCTCCCTCCTACTTTTTCAAGCAGAAGCAAGACACGAACGCACCACCACCGACACCAATACTTGTGTGAGAAAATGCGACGCGTTTCGCCTACAACACGAGGCATCCTCAGGCTCACAGCCTAATCCAATTGAACCCCTAATATTTTTAGTCACACCCTACTATACGTGCTACGTGAAAATACTCATGGGTTGAGCATGCCATTTAAATCTTACTCTAATGACAACATTACATTAAAGACTGCATAATTTTCGAGATAAATCGTGACTACCCGTTTTAAATGAAGCACCAGTGTGCATTTCAATCGTACATTATTCATCCACCCGGTTCATGACTATCACATGAGACGATGAAAGTTTATATTGTATGCATTACATGTTACTTCACATTAGAATTGAGAGAGGAATGTTCCGTTGGCTTGGAGATTATGGAGAGGATGAAGGCAGAAAGATTCGCGAAAGAAATTTATCGATAGAATGGGGGTGACGAGTGATTAAACATTGTAATGGAGAATGTTACTAGGTATGCCAAATCGCTTGAAATGTTATCTCAGTAAAGCCTGTATGTAAACAAATACACTAGTTTTTGTTTTAGTGAAAAATACCTAGTAGTTTTGATTTTATAGGCATTCAAAGTTTCGAAAAATATCGCGTCCCGCTAACAGTCACGAGACCGCTTGTGACGTCATATCACAACGCGCCGCGCGGGCCGCCCGCCTAATATCAAGTCGCCAGCGGTTATAGTAGTAGGTGTAATAGCTTGCGCAGTATTTTGTTGTGTTTTCTTTCGCGTATTAAGTTAATAGTCTAATAATAGTAAATATTATTCGATTAATAAAATGGATGAAGGATTCGAAAAAGGGCAATCGGATAATCTATCTAAAATAGATGGATTAATGGTTGCGCATTATTTATCAACAAATAGTGATTTCGTTGCCGCCGAAATGCGAGGAATAAAAATGCAAAGGTGAGTGAACTTTCCGTGCTACTAGTTATGCTTAATAGTTTATCTGTTATATTTTGTTTTATGAAAACAAAATACCCAAGTAATGTCATAATGGAAGAATGTAACTCAAATAGTAGAAGTACCTAGTTACCTACCATTAAATTTTTACGTTAATGACAACAAAGTACGTACCTATTATAGTTTTGTAGCTATTGGTAGGTACGTATGTATATAGTATAGGTAGGTACCGCTCTTCTTAGTAAATTTAAATGAATACATAGGTACATTGATTTATTGCGAACGAGATTCCGCCAGCAGCTTCGCCCCCGTTTCCCTCGGGAACTGTACATTTTCCCAGGATTAAAAGTAGCCTATGTGTTATTCCAGACTTCATCCAGATCCGTTCAGTATTTTTTTTGTGAAAGATAACAAACACACACACACACACACACACACACACACACTCACAAACTTTCGCATTTATAATATTAGTAGGAAGTAGGATAGGTACTTATGATGTAGATGTAGTGGGTTGAACGTTACAGATGTATAAACCTTTTTTTTATTTGTATTTTTTTTACTTACAAAATACGTAAGGCCATTTATTTTTATTTGAAACTTATTTTATGTCGGCAAGAGACAACTATGGCGATGATGCTATTGGTTTTGTTCAAGTAAAAAGAGTAGGTAATGTATGTACGGTTAAATGTAGAATCATGCCAGAACACCCCGTACGTACCACACCTTATCATTGCAGTTTAGAATGCAATGAAAAGGATCAAGAAGTTTTAAACGTAACCTGCGAAGAGTGCGACACAGGGTATCCTAGTGTGGGGCCAGAAGCAATGTATGTGCCTGTATGTAAATGTTATGTTATGCTATTGTGCCGCCAGCAGAGGTGGCTGTAAACATACTAGGTTAGTATAGCATTTTTAATGTGGCTACATCGTCGAAGCAAGGAGCTTTCAACTACTGCTACCAAGTGTTATTGGACAAAATCTAAGCTTTCAGGTATTGGTACCAAACTGAAAATGATTAAAGCTAAAGATTTAGGTATAAGTTGTATAACACTTCTATCTAATCTAATCTAATCTAATCTAATCTATCTAGTCTATCTAATCTAACCTCTTCATCGCTTTTACCCATATTTTTCGCATTTTAACGTCTTTTGGAACTATAAAAAACAACTTTTCCGGCGAATTGGTAGTTGTATTTATTTAGGTCCAACACATGATTTCCTTGTATTTGGATTGGACATTTTTTAAAGTTTTTAGGTATAATTTCAACGGCACGGGCGCAAGACTGCGAGCGGACTAGTGAGCCAGACTGAGCGTGTTGTGCGATGACGTCACACCGTAACCGGCGGCCCGCGTCGTACGGTTACAACTTGTTTTACTTCTAAATCGGAAACTAATTGACGTATCGAAGTAATTCTTTCACTAGTATTTTTTTAATTTTGACAAGATGGAAGGAGTTCTGTAAGAAATTTTGCAAGAAAAATAAACGTATAAATGAACGTACCACTGCTCCAACTACCTCGCTGCCCAATGATGGGTTTCCCCAAATGCCTACCCTCACCTCACCCTTACCATCACCACCGCCACTGACCATTGCACTGTGTGTTCTAAAACCCCATTCTCAGATGTGCTGTTTATTACATAATTCAGAAGACTTTATCACTTCTAGTGTTAGACGGGATCACCACAGTGCATAAAATAATGTGTCTTGTTAACGAGATATGACCACTTGAAAATGTTACCCATTTTTCACTTCCCGTAAGATAGAAAAAAATATTCTTTCGCCTGTAAAAATAACACTAAGCACTCAAGTTTCGGTCTGGAAAATTGACAAAAATCATATATGTACTTTTCTTAATTTTTTTATATCCATTAATTTATTTTAAATTTACATATTCTTTTATTTTCATCGATAATTTTACTCCGAATTCGTCGACAATATCACTATTTCTTTTGGTAGTGCCTTGTCCATAGTTTGTACGCCTCATGAGGCAGAAAACGTATACAATGTAAATAATTAAATATCTTTCCATCCTATCAATGTACTCGTGCTTCACAAATGTTCGTCATTGTTTATGAGTCTATGAGTTAGTACCCATTAGTACCCAAGTATATTTTCTGTGTTTCTGTAATTTCTCTGTTGGTCTTGACTTAATGTGTCTACAGCAGGTTCAATACTTTGTTGCCCTAGTTTTTGGGAGGCCTGGCATCCAAAGATACAGATCTTTGATCTAGTTTAGGATCCAGTCTTTCCACAAATTACTTATATTGTGCCATATTGTATCACATCTATTGTGCCTAATTCAGAATCAGAATCAGAATCAGAAATTTATTTCAACGTAAAGAATTTACATTCTGCTTGTTGAATGTCAATGTACAGTTATGTATAATGTTAGCCGCTGCCTTGGGGCCGTCTGTAGTGGAGAAAAAGGCAGCAAAAAAAAAAAAACTCCACTATGACCATCTTTTCTCAAATCAACTTAAAGCTAATACAAATAAAACTTACAAAACAATATCTTGGATGTGTTGAACACTAGACATCCTCTGATTAAATTTAACATTAAAATACTATTTAATGCCATACGTCCTTGTCTTCTAAATAATCGTTGATTTTATAATAAGCTTTTTTGCAAAGAGTGTGCTTAACACAATTCTTAAATCGCGTTGGAGGTAACTCTAATATATCTTGGGGTATCTTGTTGTAGAACCTTATACAGTGCCCCATAAAGGAAGTATTAACTTTTGCAAGTCTAAATCGTGGAAATGACAATTTATGTTTATTCCTAGTATTAACGTTATGATGGCTACCAAGTGTTTCGAAGTCTTTAATATTTTTCCTAACGTACATAATATTTTCATAAATGTATTGGCTTGCAACTGTTAGGATGTTGATTTCTTTGAAAAAATTTCTTAGTGTGTCCCTACTACCTAGCTTGTAAATAAATCGGATCGCTCTCTTCTGCAATATGAAGATAGTCTCAATGTCTGCTGCCCGGCCCCATAGTATTATACCATAGGACATAATACTATGGAAGTAACTAAAATAAACAAGCCTAGCAGTTGCAACGTCAGTAAGTCCTCGAATTCTTTTCACGGCATATGCTGCGGAGCTAAGTCTATGTGCTAATATTACAATATGTGGGCCCCATTGTAGTTTGGCATCGATTGTGATGCCCAGAAATACAGTATCTTCAACAAATTCTAGTTTTTCATTTCCAATCACAATGTTATTTTCAACTAATTTTACATTAGGTAGGGTAAACTTCATACATTTTGTCTTTTTTGAATTTAACAACAGATTATTTGCTGTAAACCAATCTAGAACGTGCGACAGAGCATTATTTGCTTCGTCAAGATTATTTTCCTGTCTCCTTTTTTTTAAAATAAGTGACGTGTCATCAGCAAATAGCACTATCTCACACATTTTTTGTACCATAAACGGTAAATCATTTACATAGACCAGGAAAAGGAACGGCCCTACACAATCAAATGCCTTTGACAAATCACAAAATACTCCTATAGCATCATTATGATCCTCCCACGCACTGAAAATATGTTTAACTAACATGACTCCAGCGTATGTGGATTTCCAATTTGTGGATAGAGGAAAAAAGTTTATTTGTATTTGTATTGTATTACTTATAGCGTGACGTAGGTAGATGTATAGGCTCCTTACAGTAATCGGCAGCAGGGTTCTTCTGATGATGATTCTAAAAGGAACTTTATCCGTACCTGGTGCTGCGTGAAGTTGGGCCGCTGCAGAGGGTTGCAGGGCGGAGCCTGCGTGCTGCCATAGTGCTGCTGGTACGATGACGTCAGGATCTTCTTGTGAGCCGACGCGTGCGCACGATACGCGGACACGGAGAGTTTCATCCTGATACTTGGATTTTTGAGCGGAATTCGAACGATTTAATTTTGGTGGTGAGTTTTTCACTGCTGATTTGTTATTTGATTATTTATTAAGGTAGCGAAGGAATAGTATTTTTGTGGATCAAGATTGCTGAACGTAAAATTATGTTGAATGTTAGTAATGATAAAATTTAGTTATTGGATCAAGACCGTTAAAAAAATCTAGTTAATTAATAGTTCGCATTTCCATTCGTTTTGATATATTAACTATTTAGTTTTTATTAGGTGTTCTCTAAAATTACACTTTGCAAAAGGCTGTTCACAGCTTGTCACACTAAAAAGGTGATAATACGTCATGATAATGCCGGGTTTATAAAAAACTATAATCACTGTGTAAAAACAATTGGTTTGATTTTCACTATAGTGCCATCACGATTCTGAAACAAAAGAAAATTTGTGTTTATTACTCGTATATTTAATATATTTTGCTGTGGTATGGAACGTCCTTCCTCAGGGAAGAGACCCGTGCGTGCCCCTCGGTGGGGACGTGATGGGTCGATGATGATGATGATATTTGGGCCCCCGTGGTAGATTATGGCCGATACCTTCTTTAGGAAAGAGACCCGTGCTCTTGGTGGAGACATAATGGGTTGATGATTATGAATATATTAAGGAAAGTTCAAGCACTGAACAGGAACTTTGGCGTTTTAATTAAAACGTCGCAAGTACTTGCGACATTATATAAACACAAATTTTATTGTATTGATTTGTGTTATTGAAATCAGGCAAAAACGCAAGATATTGTTTATTTCTTTTTGTAACATAAGTAGGTATTTCTTAAAAATATATATTATATGTACTTAAGTTTTTTATTTTTGTAGTATTTACTAGATATCAAAAAACGTACGAATAATATACGAGTTCACTTGTTAAGCCCAATTTTATCACAGAGGCTTACTTACACAACTCATTTAATTTAAAAAAGTCGTGCCTATGGGCAGTCAAGTATTTATTTATAAATTACAGTACATCATCATCAAACCATCATATCCCCACCAAGGGGCACGGGTCTCTTCCCTGAGGAAGGTATAGGCCATACTCCACCACGGGGGCCAAGTCCGGATTGGTGGAGGCTTGTAAGACTAGTGGCTGGTCTTACTGTCAGAAGTTTTCAAGCCGCCCTAAGGCCTCTGACTTGGCTTAACGACTGCCATCTATCGACGGCAGCCGGCACCAACTGCTTAAAGTGCCTTGCGAAGCACGGAATCGCTCGGAAAAATGCCACTAGCATTAGTCATAGACGGTGACCCATCCATGGACTGAACGCGCCGTATGTTGCTTAACCTTAGTGATTGTTTAAGATCACTCAGGCAGCCCAGGCTACGAGCAATTCGAGCGAAACTACCTAAATATAAAAATTGAATCTAAGCCGCTGCCGTTGGGGAGAGTTCCCAAGATACTGCCAGCATTCCCCCTCTGAATGGCCAGGCTGATGCGCTGACCGAGGTAGCTACCAGCTCTAGGATCGCCTGGCGAGTCGATGAGGCGCGTTGATATTTCTTTGAAAAGTTTACGCGCGGACGGTAATAATTAGAGCCTAAAACTACAAAAATGTACCTACATAACTTGGTAAACAAACTCATAGGTACGTGCCCACACTGGGAATCAAACCTGGGTCTCCCGCTTCGAGTCGATTGCTCTACCCAATAGGCTACCACCGCTTATGGGTTATTTGTCGCGTAATTAACAGTTATCCGATAGGTTTATGTGTTATGGCTCCACTGCTCGCGGCTTGCACACACAGAAATTTTGAATGATCAAACATTGCGCGGAAAATATGTGTGTCCGGAAAATGAAGAATGTTAACTAATTTTGATTATTAGCACTCCATATTCTCTGTCAAAAATAAAAAATACTAGTGAAAGAATTACTTCGATACGTTAATTGACGTATCGAAGTAATTCTTTCACTAGTTTCCGATTTAGAAGTAAAACAAGTTGTAACTGTACGACGCGGGCCGCGTTACGGTGTGACGTCATCGCACAACACGCTCAGTCTGGTTCACTAGTTCGCTCGCAGTTGCGCGCCCGTGCCGTCGAAATTATACCTAAATACTTTTCTAAAACGTCCAATCCAAATACTAGGAAATCATGTGTTGTACCTAAATGTAAAAATGCAACTACCAATTCGCCGGAAAAGTG
The DNA here is from genome assembly GCA_947310845.1 of Yponomeuta plumbellus. Lineage (NCBI taxonomy): Eukaryota > Metazoa > Arthropoda > Insecta > Lepidoptera > Yponomeutidae > Yponomeuta > Yponomeuta plumbellus. Next base: position 18,496,120 of record OX371212.1, on the reverse strand, counting down.
GTTTTTTATAGTTCCAAAAGACGTTAAAATGTGAAAAAACTGGATAATAGCTATGAAAAGGTTACATTAGATAGACAGACTAGATAGATTAGATTAGATTAGATTAGATAGAAGTGTTATACAACTTGTACCTAAATCTTTAGCTTTAATAATTTTCAGTTTGGTACCAATACCTGAAAGCTTAGATTTTTTCCAATAACACTTGGTAGCAGTAGTACTCGTCAAAACGTCGAGTACGTTCACTCGAGCAAAAACAGTATACGGGTGCGCAAATACCCTTCAACCGGCCGAACACTCTATTCCTGGTACACACCCAGGAGGAGAAAAGATCCCTAATCAACCAGGGTTTCGGGTCGGGCACGGGGTCACGCACCCTTACCATTCACGAGGCACAGGGTTTAACCTACGGGTCGGTCATCGTGATGCGGACAAGTGCGAAGAAGCTGAAGATCCACGACAGCGTCCCACACGCAGTGGTGGCGGTGTCGCGACACACAGGTAGCTGCACGTACTACTCCGACAGTGGCGAAGACGCGATCGGAAGATTCATCCGCAGAGCGACGACTGTCACAAACAAAGCAATCGCGGAGCACAACCTTAAAATGGCAATGCGAAAACGCGATTCTGAGGTGGCAGCTACAACCGCGCCGTTCACAAAAGAAGGGTAGAGAGCTGAATCCGTGGCAGACTAGAGAGATAAGAACACAAAAAAAAAAAGAACATAAAAAAAAGGCAATGTGATATTAAACATAACGCAAAAAAAAGGGACAATACATTACTACGGAAAAAAAAAAAAAAAAAAAAAAGTTTATATTTTTTAGTATTATTTTAAGCATGTAAGGCTAGCCACTTAGATGTAGTATTAGTTTCAGAAGCCGTGAGGTACAATAACATCAGTACCAAACTATACTGTGTAGGGTAAAAACTATGTAGACGTAGTAGCAGGAATGAAGAACAAAGGGACAACCAAAATAATTATATTATAAATCAAAAGGCACGGACTCCGCGTCTGTGGAAAATAGATGTATGTATAAAAAAAAAAAAAAAAAAAAAAAAACATAACATAACATAACATAACATAACATAACATAATTGTTATCTTTCACAAAAAAACTACTGAACGGATCTGGATGAAGTCTGGAATAACACATAAGGCTACTTTTAATCCTGGGAAAATGTACAGTTCCCGAGGGAAACGGGGGCGAAGCTGCTGGCGGAAGCTAGTTTGCATTAAATCAATGTATGTATTCATTTAAATTTACTAAGAAGAGCGGTACTTACCTATATTTACATACGTACCTACCAATAGCTACAAAACTAGGGTTGTGAGTGTGGTCGCCTCCTCGTGTGAGGGCGCCTGCTCGCTCATTGGGTCCATCTTCCGATGAGCCTACTGCGGGAGCAGTCGCCCTCCTGGCACATCCCGGGCAACGGCCCCAACTCCAGACTAAGGCGAATGATCGAGCGCTTATCACTAGCTGCACATCTTCCGCTGAGGTCTGGGTTTGGTGACGGCAAAGAACCACTCCCGAACCAGTGGCGGGATAACCACTTACCTGGCCAGTGCTGGCCTTGGGAGTTAAATGACCCCAAAAAGTGCACCCGCGGCGTGTTGGGGAAGCGACGCGAGTAATCATCCCCGTTCGCGGCGTGTTGGGGAAGCGACGCGAGTAATCATCCCCGTTTTCAATGATGTCCGGTAGTAAAAAGAATCTACCCCAGGAGGGTACCGGCCCCACAGGGGCAGGAGAATCCCTCCCCGGTGTCACTTTGGCGCCGGGCAGCCTCTCGTATTCTGGGGGAGGCAACACCGGAGATATCTCCTTGAGCGGCAGCATACCAGCGCAGGCCGGGAGCGCCAGCTCAAGTGAGCCTTTACGTGATAACGCGTGGCAGGCGGTGACTAGCAAGTTCGTTGCCAGGTCCAAGCGGGCCAGGAAAGCCAAGCCGCCGTCTGCCCGCGTCGATGTCAGGGACAATGGCCAGCTGCCAAGCGCCCTGTCTGCTGCCGAGGAAACTCGACGCAGTCGGCTGCTAGCAACTGACAGTAGGGACATTCAGCCTCCGAGCGCCCAGTCTGTTGCAGGGGAAACTCAGCACAGTCGGCTGCTGGCGACTGAACATAGGGAAAGCGCCCAGTTGCAAAGCGCCCTGTCTGCTCTAGGGGAACCCGAAAGCAGTCGGCAGCTAGTGACTGGACGCCCTAAAAACAAACGAAGAGGTCGCCGTGGGGGGCGGTCGCCGCCTTGGAAGCATAACACGCTCCGGGAGGCTGCTGCCACCCACGCAAAATGCGCCACGACCGCCGCGGTGGCTACAGCGCATGGGCAGCCAGTGGACTCCGTACAATGCGCCGATACTGCGGGGGAAACCCCAAAGGCTGGGTCGCAGCGAGCGGAAGCCGAGTGCGCCATCACTGCGATGTCTCCACCGCGCGATCGGCAGCAGACCAAACCACAGTCACACAAACGACCGATGGCAGCCCAGAGGCCCCGACACGCTGCCCCGGAAACTCCGGTAAAGCGTGGCAGGGCCGATGTAACTCTGTCACCGGCCGTCACAAACAAACGGCGGAAGGTAGCACATGGTAGGGGTACGGCGCTCAGCTACGCGGAGGCGAGCAAATCTCACCTGCGCGTCGCAGTGACCTCCGTCCCACCCACAGACTTCACAAGCGAAGAAGCAAATGAGCTCAAGGAGACTCTAGAAAGAGTCACCTCTGATGCAATCCTGGCGTCGTGCCTGGCCGGCGACGGCGCCCAGCCACTCAGGTATCACGGTAAACCACACCTGAGTGAGGGGGTGCTGAAAGTCTGGTGCGGCGACGACGCCACGCTCTCTTGGCTTAGGGACACAGTAGCCAGTATACCGAGCCCGATCCAAAACCGTGACCTGACTGTCATTGCACAGTCAGAAATCACGAGGATGGTGAAGGTCGGTATGCTGCTACCCACAACAGTCGTGACGGAGATGGATAAGATTCGCAAGATTCTTATCCATCAAAACCCGGAATACGACATTCAGAGCTGGAGGCCCTACCGAACAGAGGTTCAGGAGGGTAAAGGCATCTTCCTCGTCCTGGGTATCCCGGAGAGAGAGGTGCCTTGCCTTCTGGAACGGGAGCGGAGGGTCGCTTATATCATGGGGAGTGCGTACGTCAAGTTCTTCACTCCCTCGGGTATGAGCGACTCTCCGTTCGTACCGGAGCCTCCGTGCGGGCGGGCATCCCCTGAACACACGGAAATAAAGCCGCCCGAGGCCGCCCCTGATGGCGATGACGTTGATGGAGTCTCGACTCCAGCCAAGGAGCCGTCGAGAGCGGCCTCCTCGCCCTGTCCGGAAACAGTCACTGGTATGTCTATCAGTGACAGCGACAACCAGTCTGACGACGAAGACTGGCTACTGCGCGTGGGGGAGATACTGTCTGACCAGAGCTAGCTCCAACACGCGTAGTAGCTAACGTCGACGTCGTACAAACAAACCTCCAGCATAAGCAAATCGCTTCAGCCACCTTGCGTAGCCTGCTGGAGGTAAAAACTAACACCATAGCTCTCATACAGGAGCCCTGGGTAAGGGGCGGTAGAATCTGTGGACTTAACAACCTGGGAGGTAAGTTATTGATCGACACAACGATACCCAACCCAAGGGCGTGTATTTACATGCCCAACTGCATACAAGCTACGCTACTCACACAATTCTGTTCCAGAGATCTCGCAGCTGTGAGACTCCTTAATGGAAGGGATGACCACACCACGCTGGTCTTAGCGTCCGTGTACATGCCAGGAGACGAGAGCATCCCAGCCAAGCAGGTGGCTGACCTGGCGGCGTACTGCGCAGACCACAGCTGGGAGCTGATCATATCGGCCGACTGCAACGCACACCATCAACTGTGGGGAAGCCCCAAAGCAAACCCAAGGGGAGAGGCCCTCATAGAGTTTCTGATGACCACGAACCTCCTCATAGCCAACAAAGGTAACCATCCAACTTTTATTAACAGCCGGTACCAAACTGTCATAGATATCACTCTTGTGTCACTAGGAGCAGCGGACATGGTTGCCAACTGGCACGTCTCCAACGAACCCTCCCTTTCGGACCACAGACGAGTTAGGTACACCATACAGGCACAAACACAACCGCCACAACCGTGGCGTAACCCTCGCAAAACGGACGTCTTAGGGTTTCAGAAGTCTTTAAAATCAAAGTGGTCGGCACTTCAGCTAAAAGATGCGATCTCTAGCACCTCCGATATAGAACACAACGTAGAAAAATTAACAACCTGCTTACAGGAGACATATGAACAGGCCTGCCCACTAACGCACCCCAAGGAACCTGCTGGTAGCCACTGGTGGGGCAAGGACCTAGAAAGAACAAGACGCAAGCTAAGGCAAGCTTTCAATCATGCAAGAAACACCAGAAAGGATTCTGACTGGGATGTATACAAAGAATTACAACACGATTACAAGAAGAAAATCCGCTACTATAAGACTAGTTCTTGGCGGCGTTTCTGTGACAAAATTGAGTCAACAAAGGAAACAGCAAGAATTAAAAAGCTTCTGTCAACAAACAATAACAGAGGTCTAGGCTCACTAAAAAAGACGGACGGCACATACACCACCTCCGATGAAGAGATAAGCGAACTGCTACTACACACCCATTTCCCAGACTGCAAGATCATGGACAAACGGGAATGGGAGGAGCCCAGCAAACGCCCCCCCACTTACACTGACTGGGCGATATCAAACACGGTTATCACAGAAGACAAAGTACAATGGGCGGTGAAAAGCTTTTTACCCTACAAATCCCCTGGAATAGACGGAATTTTCCCGGCTCTAATACAATGGGGGATCAACATAATACTGCCACAGCTAGTAAGGATTTTCCAATCCTGTCTGGCACACCAGTACATTCCCTTGCCATGGCGAGAAGTCAAAGTAGTCTTTCTACCGAAGGCTGGAAAAGGAGACTACACACAGGCAAAATCCTATAGGCCTATTAGCCTCACATCGTTCCTTCTAAAAACGCTGGAGAGACTTACAGACAGGTACATAAGACAAGGAGCCATCACGACAAAACCACTACATCCTCAACAACATGCGTACAGAAACGGCAGATCAACAGACTCGGCTCTTCATACCGTCGTTAGAACCATAGAAAGGGGCCTCTCAGATAAACAGATGGTACTAGGAGCCTTCATCGATATAGAAGGCGCTTTCGACAAAACAACTTTCAGTAGCATCAACCAGGCGATGGTGGAACGAGGAGTGCAACGAACCATCACGGGATGGATAGATAACCTCCTGCGTCAAAGAGCCATAACGCTAAAGGTGAACAGCACTACTAGAGCAATAGTGGCCAAAGGTTGCCCACAAGGGGGAGTTCTATCGCCACTTCTATGGAACCTAGTAGTGGACGGCTTAATCAGACGCCTAGATGAATGTGGTTTCTGGATAATAGGCTACGCCGACGACATAACAATCCTTACGATAGGTAAATCCGAGGACACTCTATGTAGTCTAATGAGAACGGCTTTTGGCATAGTGGAGCGTTGGTGCAATACACACCAACTATCTGCTAACCCAGCCAAGACGGAATTAGTACTCTTTACAAACAAGCGTAACCCAAAAACAGAAAATCTCCCAAAGTTCTTCGGGACAACGCTAACCCTGTCACCGACGGTTAAATATCTTGGTGTGACGCTGGACAGCAAACTAAACTGGAGCTCACATCTACAGAACATCATTAACAAGGCCCAAATCACCTTTTGGCAATGTCGGAGCCTTATAGGAAAACAGTGGGGACTACACCCGTCGCTTATGATGTGGCTATACACATCGGTGATAAGACCCGCTATTACATACGGTGCCGTTGTATGGTGGACCAGAACAAAACAGAAAACAGCAGTACTCCACCTACAGAAGTTACAACGGCTGGCATGCCTCGCAGTAACAGGGTGCATGAAGACAACACCGACTGCCGCCCTGGAAGCCCTGCTGAATCTAAGACCTTTACACTTACACATCCAACAAGAAGCAGCCAGTGCTGCCTTACGGCTCCGCACAACCGGGCTATGGAAACAAAACAACCATCTTTCGCACTCACAAATCTTGTCGGCCGCTATTTCGGATCAGCCAATGATGGAAGCGGTGTGCGACAGGATACCTCAAACCTTTACTTTCGACAAGAAATACAAGGTACATTTACAAGAGGAACTAGTCGACTACTCAGGTATACATGAAGTCAGAGTTTATACGGACGGCTCCAAAACCGAAACAGGAACGGGCGCGGGAGCCTTCTCCAATGACCTAAACATAAAAATATCTACAACCCTTGGCACCTTGAATACAATTTTTCAGGCAGAGTGCATCGGTATAACAAGAGCAGTCGCGCTGTTGAATACAAGAAATGTACAAGACTATGCCATACGCATAGTCTCGGACAGCGCCTCAGTCCTAAAAGCACTTAATAGCAATGTCACAAACAACAGCCTTATACTAGAGTGTCACCACGAGCTGGATAAGCTGTCGACATACAACCGAGTCACATTACAATGGATAAAGGGTCATAGCGGCTCCTTGGGTAACGATGCTGCGGATGAACTCGCCAGAAGAGGCTCGGAAACTAAAGTGCAAGGCCCCGAACCCCTGCTACCACTCCCTTACAACCAGTTTAGGAAATGGTTGAGGACACGAACAGAAAATCAGCATGCTGAACTCTGGAGAACAGAAACGAAATGCAGACAAGCCAAGGAGGCTTTACCAATAATCTCAAAACGTCTCTCACGTAGCCTGATTCGTCTAAAAAGATATGATCTGCGCAGAGCTGTGGCAATACTAACAGGCCACTGCTCACTGAACAGACACTTCCATAACATGGGACTAACCGACAGCCCGCTTTGCCGGGGATGCCTGAAAGAAGAGGAAACACCCGCCCACGTGACCATCTACTGCGAAGGCGTGGAGAAACAACGGACCGCCACCATTGGGAAGCTGGGAACCCTTCAGGAGGCCTGCAGTGACATCAGAGCACTGCTGGCCTTCTGGAAAGAGATAGGCTGGCTGGAGTAAGCTCACAGCCCTGCTACGTACAATGGCCCAACTATGAGGCCAAGTGCGGAAACCCTAAGCCAAACTAACTAACTAACTAGCTACAAAACTATAATACGAATTTTGTTGTCATTAACGTAAAAATGTAATGGTAGGTAACTAGGTACTTCTACTATTTGAGTTACATTCTTCTATTATGACATTAGTTGGGTATTTTGTTTCGATAAAACAATTTATAACAGATAAACTATTAAGCATAACTAGTCGCACGGAAAGTTCACTCACCTTTTCATTTTTATTCCTCGCATTTCGGCGGCAACGAAATCATTATTTGTTGATAAATAATGCGCAACCATTATTCCATCTATTTTAGATAGATTATCCGATTGCCCTTTTTTGAATACTATTAACTTAATACGCAAAAGAAAATACAACAAAATACTGCGCAAGCTATTACACCTACTACTATAACCGCTGGCGACTTGATATTAGGCGGGCGGCCCGCGCGGCGCGTTGTGATATGACGTCACAAGCGGTCTCGTGACTGTTAGCGGGACGCGATATTTTTCGAAGCTTTGAATGCCTATAAAATCAAAACTATTAGGTATTTTTGACTAAAACAAAAACTAGTGTATTTGTATACATACAGGCTTTACTGAGACTTCAAGCGATTTGGCATACCTAGTAACATTCTCCATTGGGAAACGAGGTGTGCCGAGCACATGTCAACTATGTGCGCGCACTAAACTCCAACATTCCTGCATCGCGCATGCAAAGTATTACACATTACTAACGATAAATACAACGTCCAACAAAGAGCAGTTAGACCGGCCGTCCCCAGATGACGATCTGGCTGGCGGGAAATTTCCCTTTATAGTGGTAGAGCACGATCACCAGCTCTTCCCTAGACTGGAACCACTATAAAGGGAAATTTCCCGACAGGCAGATCAAATGTCGGCCCAACTATTGTTTGTTGGACGTTGTATATTTATCGTAAGTCATGTGTAATACTTTGATTGCGCGATGCAGAAATATTAGAGTTCATAGTGCGCGCGCAGAGTTGACATGTGCTCGCAACAGAGGCAATGAACCTCATTACTACGAGTACATCACACCAACTGCTGTCACAATAACGTCCATTGAGCCGGTGGTCTGTCTAGCAAACCTCGCTTAGTATCCTCTAAACATATTGGTAAAGTTTCATTATATATCTTTTGATCCAATATATCTTTTGTAAGTTAGTACTGCACCAATCCGGATTTGGCCCCCGTGGTGGAGTATGGCCTATACCTTCCTCAAGGAAGAGACCCGTGCCCCTCGGTGGGGACATAATTGATTGATGATGAAGGTAGCTCGTTTGTACGGGAATCACTTTGTGAGGCGCCTTTTTAAGGAGGATTAATCTAAAATTCTTGATAGAAAATTGTAAGTTAAGTTCATCGTGTTAAAACTTTTCTTAGTGACAATGTTCTGTGGTCGCATTAGCCAAATAAACGAAAATGTGCAAATAAATGTAACAAAATAATTGAAACAATTAAATAAGCAAATTTTCGCAAATATTTTCAGGAAGCCAACAAATATTGCTAATTGGAAAAATTAGCTTTCCATTTTCCTGTAGCCTCTAGTGATGGGATTGTTCATTTTATCGATTGCAATTAAAACTTTCAGAATTTTTGCATTCGATATCGCACTCATGAAATCGTAGCAAGCGGGGAATACCCCGGTCTCCGTGTACCATTCTGAGGTGCAGACGAGAGTTTGTGTTTGTATGTATTTACACTCATGTACAGAGAAAACTTTTCCTCACAAATAACAAAGTAAATCGGTAACCAAATACTAAGCGCTTGGTTACCCTTTACAAAGTTATTCTTAAAATACGCCCACACGTTGAGTTTTGTGCGGTGAAATGTCAGTTGATACTTTTGCGAATTCAGATAGATAGATAGATAAAAAAATTCTCACCACAATCTATAATTGGTACAGATGTACGGACCAGAATTTGCCATTTTGTCACTATTCTGACAGACCCCTTTTGCTTAATCATCATTATTTAAATAATTATATGTATAACGAATTAATTATGACCTCGTTATTTACTTTATTTCAGATAATTAAAAAAATGTGTGTAGTGCTTAAGAAAGTTTCAGTTCTAAAATTATTTAATTTACTCCTAACATAATATCGACATTCTAAAATATTATCCGGATGCACTTACTAGATTTTTATCGGAAGAGTCCGATCAGGTTTCGACAATAATGTCGATGATGAATTAATATTTCGATAATATCGACAATCGGCGCGTCCCATCCCTAGCCCGCCGATCAATCAGGCGGCGCCAGCGTGGCGAGGAGGGCGCGGGCCCAGCGGGCAGGGGGCGGGGGCACCGCCAAATACCCAACAATCACTGACTATTGTTGTATTCGATCTCCCCTACTGTCTGCTTACAGGATTTACTCTGTCCTCTCGCGGCACTAAGCGGTGCTGCGTTTATCTAACTACTCAAGTCTGTTTTTTAGTTCAATGCAAAAAAATAAAACAGTCACGTTGACATCTCAATACAATCCAATGTCTGAATGTTACTAGTACGCAAATACCAAATTACCCCATTTTGCATCCAAGTAAAAATTGTTTGTCCTACGTAGGTGTTTTTTTTTACACTTTGCTCTTATGAGGAATTAAACTTTAATGTCTTTGATGTGATAAGGATTTTTGTCACACGAGTCTTCAATTCACGGTAAAAAAAAATCTACCGAGTAAACCTATTATATTTTATAACGGTAACACCGCGTAATTTTTTTTGCATCGAATTAAAAAACGGACTTTAAGTTTTTGGGAGGTGAGTTTCGACCATTGAGTGAGTTTCCTCTTCTTTCAGGCATCCCCGGCTAAACGGGCTGTCGGTTAGTCCCATGTTGTGGAAATGTCAACGAAAATTCTTGGCTTGTCTGCATTTAGTTTCTGTTGTTCAGAGTTCAGTATGCTGGTTTTCTGTTTGTGACCTCAACCATTTCCTAAGCTGGTTGTAAGGCAGTGGGAGCAGGAGTTTGAGGCCCTCCGTAACGGAAAATGTACCGAAAATATACCTAAATCATCTCTGAAAAAGCAACGCCTTTCGGTTTAAAATAATTGTTCATATTAATATTCATATCTTTATTGCGACCATGTAGTTGCTTAGTTAGTAGGTACATTTATGGTTTGTCTCATACATGATACCCACTTAGGGCACAGCAATTTAAAAGCAGCATGCAGAATTATAATAATGTTTTGATTATCATATGTTTATCCAGCTACAGACGATACAAATCACCGCGTAAACGTGACATAAAGCTTATTAAGGACGTACCATAAACTCATAAACATTACCGTGCTAATTACAAGCCAGGAAAATAAGCGACGCATAAATCTAGTCATGGGCCTCGACTCCAGATCTGCGCGTTTACGATCCATTGGCTTCTTGTCGAGCCGACACAAAGTTGCCGTACCATGGAGTTGGCTGGAGTATTTTTTGATAAACGAGGCTGTTTCTTATAAAGGTAATTTCTGCCTAAATCTATCTATGTACCTAATATAATAATACTTTATTGCACACGAATCATTGATTGATTGATTGAAAATCATTTAATAAACCTAGACATAAACATTTAGGCAGAGGCACCAGTCTCTAGAACTGGACCCACGTTTTGCCGAGTTTATTAGGTCCCAAACGTGACAAGTGGCAAGCCTGTCGCCGTTATCCGGGCACAATTTATCAGCGAATGGTGTTGCTGTGCAAACAAATGTACGTAACTAAAAGTCATTGGTACATGCGTGGTTCGAACCCAGACCCTCATGATCGAGAAGCAAAGGTCAACCCCACTACGCCACCACCGCTGTAGCCTCTGCCTACCCCTTCGGGGATAACGGGCGTGAGTTTATTATATATATATATATTTTTATACATAAACATTTACATATAGGCACATACAATGTATGTATGGCGCATACATTGTATGTGCCTGTATGTGAACGTTAACAAGTCGTTTTGCTATTACAACTTCACAACGTGGCATTAAACATAAACATTTACATACAGGCACGTATATTTCTTCTGGCCCCACACTAGGATACCCTGTTTCGTGTGAACCTGAAACAGCGACATCACGAACATGTGAACATCCATGACCTGAGTTTTTTTTTGTCCCCAGCCGGGGTTCAAACCCGAGATCTCTAGCATGGTAGGCAACGGCTAACCGTTGCACCACCGCTCACCGTCGCACCGTCACCGTCGTGCACCGTCGTCCAAATCATGTTTGTTGTATGGGAGCTAGTTTTCGTCATCATCATCATCATCAGGCTATTATATTAGTCCACTGCTGGACATAGCACTCCCCTAATGAGCGGCAGTTTTAGTTTAATTTCATTATTTATTTTTAAAGAGAATATTTAACTCTATATCTGTTGCCGTTATCAATATCGTGACTCACACCGGACACCAAAAAATCTTCAGGTTAACTTAGGATACGTTTTTCAGGTTAGGCGATATTTCAAATATACGGTTAGGAAGCGCAATCAAAGTGAGACGAGGAGCCATAGTACGGCCGGGCCATCTAGTCAAGTCGATCGGAAAATCGACAGCACGAACAACAATTTGTAATTAAGACCCGGAATTAAGGGTAAAGAGTTCGATTTATTTAGTACTTTACCGGCTCAGAAAGCTATGATACAAAATTGTAATATTATCAAGTTGAAATTGATAATACCTTTTTTTTACATACTCGTAGCCTCTTTTGTATCCCACAGCTGAACTCGCCTCCTTAAGTTTTTGTATGACTGCATTCTAAATAAAATTATGACTGCCTCGCCATCTTGTGGCTCGATGAGATAGATTACCACTCGGCTTCCGCAGTAGGTACTTTTGTAAAAATTCGTTCATTTTTCATTTTCAGAATTGCTCGTGGTCCCGGCTGTCTGAGTGATCTGGAACGATCATGAAGGCTAAGCAACGTAGGCCGCGTTCGGTGAATGGCTGGGTGACCGTCCTATGACTAAGGCTAGTGGCATTTTTCCGAGCGGTTCCGTGCTTCGCTAGGCACGTTAAGCAGTTGGTGCCGGCTGCCGTCGATAGATGGCAGTCGTTAAGCCAGTCGGAGACCTTAGGGCGGCTTGAAAACTTCTGACAGTAAGACCAGCCACTAGTCTTACAAGCCTCCACCAATCCAGACTTGGCCCCCGTGGTGGAGTATGGCCTACACCTTCCTCAGGGAAAAGACCCGTGCCCCACGGTGGACATAATGGGTTGATGATTTTCATGTTTGTATTCGTTGCCTGATTACCATAACACAGGGCTGACGTCCAGGGAGCCAATTCTCACTTCATTAGCAAATAATACGTATACGACTCTAAGGCGTATGACTTGAATTCTACATAAAAAAGTCGAACGACACCCAAATTCTGTATTCTGAACACCATGCGACATTGAATTCGAATGAAAAAAGAAATGTCTAACAACTAAAACAGTAATCTGTGAATCCTACGTTCCATTTTCTCGATTGTAAATTGAAAGTTAGTCGAATCTTAAAACATTTACAATTTCACTTTTAAATTGATACATTTTGCGGCAAATTATTACTTTCAGTGTTATTTTATAAACTAAGAAACTGTTTAGGTACAAAATATACGTTATTAAAAGTTTAATACACTTAACTCTTAACATTTTCAACTGAAATTTTACTTATAACGAAACGTCAACGTCGACTATCAGTCGACTTGCCCTACGTTTCGTAATGCGATAAAATCAATTACCGCTCGAATCCGACCACATTTAGTAGTCCCAAAGTATCTCGCACGGAGTAGGGTTTTTGTGCCTACTGCACTTAAGTGGATTCGCGCTGTAATCGATTTTATCGCATTTCGGAATACACCCACCCTCAACTATCAATGAATGCGTTCAAATTTCATACGCCTTTTGCGAGTCGCATGGTAATTACCATGCGACAAGATGACACCTCAAAGCGAACGAAAATTATTAGCAAATTTGCGTATACGACTTTGTGAGAATACCTACATGAAACTGATTTTTATGCGACAAATGTCTAATCCTTCGAATGTTTGGCGTCTACGCTTTCAATTCGCATGGGCGAGAATCATAACATAACATAACATTTACATACAGGCACATACATTGCTTCTGGCCCCACACTAGGATACCCTGTGTCATGGGAACCAGAAACAGCGACGTCACAAACATGTAAACATCCAAGACCTGGGTTTCTTTTCTCCTCCTCCTTTTTTTGGCCTCCTGGGCTAGATTCTGCTAATGCATTGTAGTACAATGACAACTGCGTGGACGTGGCCATTTAGTTTCATTGTCGCTTCAAGTGCGTCGACTTCGCACGTATATCAATACTTATTGGCGACAATCGTATGAAAAACACGTCTCGTGACCCCGCCGTGTATCTGTCATCGTACTATAATGCACTAGCAGAATCAAGACCGGTGAACAGTGATTTTATTACAACATCCTGTTTAACTTCTCAAAACTTTACATTACTTTTCATTTTCATATCTGTTTAAACGTTATACCTAATAGTTTATTTTTAGCAAATTCGAGCGAAAGGTATTAAAAACAAGGTGGAATCAATAGTCACAAAATAGTTTTAATTCTCAACAAATTTTCACATGAACAAAAATAATTTCATACGGAAATCTTTAGCAAAACAGAAAATAATTAGCACAGAAATCTTCAACAATTTAGCAAACAATTAGCAAGAACAAATCAGTAACAAAGTATCGCAAAATAATAATATCGGATGGATGTTACACCGACGGCGGTTCGGAGCGGAATAAGGGGCGCGCGCCAGCGCACGATGCATTTTATACCGTCCAACCACGTGCAGGTCTAATCTCCATTTACGAAAATGAATTTTCTCCTACACGGCCTCTCCTGACAGGAGTCCGTCCTCGGGCTCCCATTTCACTATCCAGGTTCGATTCCAGCAGTGGCATGGACAGTTCAGGCTCGAGTTCATCTTCTGGCAGAACGCAGTTGGCTTGCGGCTCGTCACTTTCTTGCGTATCAAGGGCTCGTCGCTCGGCAGGTCGCAGCATCTCCAAACTCGAGGACGGCCCCGCTGTCCCTCGCAACGGCTCGGCGTTCAAAGGAGTGGACTCCTCGTTATCTGCGTCTGCAGGCCATAGAAAACAATACACGGAAAAACGGTTAACAACAGTACCTCTTTTAGTCATAGGCACTACATTGGTATAACATAACCGCTGCAGAATAGATGCACGCCATTAGCATCTACAACTAGAACATTTAACCATAAGCGCGATGTTAGCGCTTCCGACCAGAAGCATTTGGACATAGGCACGACTGGAGTGGTTTTCAGCTCGCTGACCGGCGCGCTGCTGGCGTTGCTCGACTGCTCGGCAGACCCCAGCGTCTCCAGGCTCGATGATGAGCCGGGCACGAAGGCTGCAGATGTAGACCCCTCTTCGTCCGCGTCTGCATCTCAAAAAACAAACATCGCAATATCGCCATGATCACTGGCGCAACTTTTAGCAAAGACAACAACATTTGCAATACGTTAGCGTGTCCCACACGCACATAAACCATTCAAAGAACTTTAACAAATCAAATAAAATTTAACTTGGCTACAAAAAGATCAAATCAGTAAATCGTAACACAACAAGCTGAAAAATAACACAGCGTTAGTTTTACCCAAATTTCTCCTTACAGACAGTTCACAACATGCCTGAAAAGGACCGGCTCTGACCACGGACAGTTCAAAACAATGTCAATAGTTGGTCAGGCAGCCACCAAAACAATTCAAAACATGTTTATGAAGAGACCTCACTAGACAGACGCAACATGCCTAGCGAGTTATCACCACCCACAGACAGTTCGCAACATGCCTGAAAAGGACCGGCTCTGACCACGGACAGTTCAAAACAATGTCAATAGTTGGTCAGGCCGCCACCATAAACTGTTCAAAACATGTTTATAGAGAGACAGGATCTCGCCATTAAAGTAAACAGCGTACATCTTTGGAGTCCACTCCCCGTGCCACGGGACCATGTATTCCGCCGCGGCCTGGGTTGACTTCCCGTACGAGCCAGCCAACACTTGCAGCTCGTAGCGCCCGTGTGGCAGGATTTTCACCACGCGGTAGGGTCCACGCATGCAGGTGTCCAGCTTCCCAGTTGACTGAGCCTGCTTCCTGACAAAAACTAAAAAGTTAATTCATAACTGCAGTGCGGTTTTCTCCTCTGGTCCACATAAGCGTCTGGACCTTGCTGGTTGCCTGAGCCGTTCAGTCGCTCTTTGTCTACTCATCTCGTGCAGGGATTCGCGATTTGGACTGGAACTCTCCAAGGCTAGGTCTCGCACCAAACTTCGGATCAGAGGTGTTGCCGCATCTATACCGACGGCGAAAGTACGAGTAGCTGGCCAAAGTGGCCAATCCCATAAACTGGCGAACCAATCCCATAAGCTTTGATTTTATCATGACTCGGCCTCACCCGACCCTCACTAATGCTTCGACCTAAGTACTCGACCTCGGTCGCCAGGAAAGAACATTTCTTCACATTTATCGAAAGACCAGCATTTGTAAAGGCCGTGAGCACGCTGCGCAAGAGAACAAACTCGTGGTCTATCGTCTTGCTCAGGATCAAAACATCAATCACATCAAAACATGCAATCAATTTCTGAAGGGTTTTATCAATTATTCGCTGGTGCACAACTGGAGCATTTGACAGGTCGTAAGGCATCTTCAAATACTCAATGGCCTTCGGGCGTAACAGAACCAGTGAGAGGGACCGACTATTTTTCTACTGGTATCTAGTGAACTCATTTATAATAACTAACCACTATTGCAATTGGTCATCAAAAAGAGGTGTATTGATTGGAATTGATGGGGTGAACTGAACAACCATCACTCCACTAGGATCGAATACTTCCCTCGTAAGTATCTGAGAATCACACGTTGAACACACAACACATACCGAACACCTATCCTATAAAGGAGATTGGTACTTTTCAACCAGGGTGTTCATGAACTCGGAAGCCACGTTAAATAGATCAACTTCAAGGGTGGTAACATAGAATTCAATTGGCAACGTTACATAAGAGGTGCTTTCAAGTTCCTGACTCCCAGTCCCTTTAATATAAAAGGCTTGCGCAATTGAACTGTTTCAACACGGAATACAAAAGAAGTGGTATCGTTGACCCACTATTAATCAGAAATCAGAAATCATCAGAAATCAACGGGTACCCTTTGCAACTACCACAATATCATGTGATGCCGCGATTTACGATTGCTGATAAATATCAATTCATCACTGATACCTCGGACTATTCGTAGGCGAAGCAGCGAGCGACAAGCGTAATCGGCATACAGGGATAGCTGTCCAAATTGGTGCTCATCACCTCGTACAAAATATTAGCAACATCAGGGGTCTTTGGGCACAAACACAAATATAAACAAAAACACACCCTCTTGAAACTAGTCCAGGTCCAATCGCTTGTCACCCACTCGTTCAGCCACGTACGAGAGTCGCCCTTCAAACAATTACCGATACGTGAAAGACACTAGTGGTCAGTCCAGTTATTGAGATTTTTCGCGCGATCTTCCTCGGCGAACCAGTCTTCAATATTATGCAAATTAGGGTCAAAGTTAGAGATTTAAAAATGATTTGATCGCACTACAGTGTTAATTGAAGGAATAGCATCTACGAACCGATCAGTTACTGTCGACGGCACGTTTACATCACTAGCAGTAGGTACGTTCAGAAACATCCACCGTTTCCGTATGCGACTTGCCCAACGCAGGCGTCGGCAACTCCGAGTAGCAGACAATGAGGTTTCCCGCCGCTCAACCGGTTCTGACGGCTGGCGCCGCGATGGTGGCGATGAGGTGCGCTCGGGCAATTTTGTGTTTCCTGAATTAGTAAGTTGACCTTCTAACGCCCTCAGACGAGCCATCATCGCATCCATCTCGCGCCTTAGGCTACTTTCAAGAGTACCATCGCGGTGTCTATACGACGACGATACAGTTCCTGATCGCGAGAATTAAAACGACTCATAGTCGTTCGCGATCCGACATTTTTTTATTCTTTTCTCTTAGTACCCTCGCTGCGAATTTAAGCAATAGTCAGAACAGCCAATCGGTTAGAACTACGTTGATTCCATCCAACTTCTGATTTTAGCAAATTCGAGCGAAAGGTATTAAAAACAAGGTGGAATCAATAGTCACAAAATAGTTTTAATTAAATATAATATTTATCTCATGCTGCGCTCTCATCTCCCTTCCTTTGTGACATTTGGACTGACCGACCGGTAGAGGGCGCTGCCAAGTGTGTGTCACAATTGCTTCGTGAGCTCGGACGAGAACGGCGAACCTAACCTAACAAGTGAGAAGAAAGTGCCAATTTCCTCCTCCCAGTGTCGTACTTTCTGTGAACATTACTTTTCTCTGTTGTGGTGTATTGTGTGTGCTTCCTATCAACAAAATCCTGGACATTCAACGGCCCAGGATCGGATTGCCAACCTCGTGTCAAGCCGACCTTCACGCAGGTATTTACTTAACGCCTATTTCTACCACTGACTGTTTACTGTTTTGGTTATTTACCTTTAAACGTCTTTACCAGTTTAAACCCCCCTTAATTCCCATACAATATCTCCAATGTAATATCCTAAGCATGACACCATCAAATATACGTCTTAGCTTAAGTACATTTTATGTTATGTTTTTTCTTTTTAGAATAACTTAATATGGATGTATATCTTTGTAACTATTACTTTGAATAAACAATTTATTATTATTATTAAGTAGAAGTCATCATTATAAAATAAATGCATGACAAACTCTACCTTTGGATTTTTTTGAAATTTCAACTTGAGCTTCACCCGTTTCTGAGAAGAATACTCGGTATTGACAGACAGGCGGAAGTTGCCTGTCCGTCCAATAACACAGGATCCAATAAGACATCCGATAAAGTGGTTTCTTTAAAATTGCCTGTTGGTGTACAGTAAAGATGAGGAAGTTGTTTATTCCACGCCAGATCAGTTGCACATCAAGAGATAATCGATAATCGATAAATTTTTCACGCTCTTCAATTTGATGTGGATTTCGTTTGTGTCTACCGTAGACCGGCACGAAATTATTACTTTATAATCCATTTATCTATACTTGGCATTTTTTTTGGACTTTAAACGACACTAAATTAAAAACCTTTAGCGGTAGAAAATTCGATACCGTTTGCAAATTTAGTACTAGCTAGCACTAAATTAGTAAACTGTTTCGAGTTTTCTACTGCTAAAGGTTTTTGATTTAGTGTTGTTTAAAGTCTGAAAAAAATGCCAAGTATAGATAAATAGATTATAGATTCCACGCAACTACAGTCTATTTTTGAAGCGAACGACTAAGTGTCAACATATCAAAAATTTGGTTTTTCAATATGCCACATTTATAACACTGCATAATATTTAATCAAGTTATACAAAACGATATGCCTAATAAATACCATTAAGCAATTAACACAATAACACTGTTATTACCTGATTTATCCCCCACTTGCAGTTTATTTAACTAATATTTTATTTTATCATGAAAATACCATTTGCTTAAGAGATCTATGCCCCAAAAAATACCTAAAATTTCAGTGGTCCTCAAATAAAAGCGATCCTACTGCTGCCAAATATGTTCGCAACTAGGAAAGATGACGGACTTTTGTATAAAGGCCGATTATGATGGACTATTTTATGCTAATGGGCTACGCGAAGTGTAGGAAGAAGTACTTCTTCCTACACGAGCTGACTACGAACCTCTTTTTTAATTAAAGACAAAAAAAAGTAAGATTGACGTTGTTGTTAATGGGAGTGCGACTAAAGAAAATAAAATAGGTAACTTATCTTTAGTCTGTTCATCATTGTAAATAAGGTACTGGTAAAGTTTTTTGGTCCATCGTCCAGTTGTTTTATACTTTTGTGTTTGTTATTACGAAACGGAAAATATGGGTGAGCGAGCCGGACCCAACGCTGATTCTGCCAAACCGTATACGATGCCACAGAATATATAATAGTACAACGATGCAAGCAAAGCTGCGTGCATGAGCTACTTTGAGTGAGATGTAAGTTTGAGAGATGCTGTGTCTTTGTTTACCTTTAGTCGTTCGCTTCAGTAAATAGAATATAGATGGTTTTACTTAAGACTAGCGCTGCTACCACGTCCACTATAAGGCCAAGCATCAACCCCTACATTGTGTACCTAAGTTCAGATTACCTCAGAATACGATATTTCTACTTAGCAAATTGGATTATAAGGATCTGATATTTCTTCTACGAAAGGATCAGAGGTAAGGGACCTTGTTAGGGGCCTTGGCAAATACAAAGGTCCACTAAATATTTCAAGAGCCCTATTTAGCTTAGCGAGGGTTTGCAAAAGTAGATCGGATGATTTGGTAGTACTTAGAAAAGTATTTGGTTAGACAAACGGTAGATAAATACAAGGTGAACTCTGCCACAGTTAAACGTTTTTTTGTAAAAGTAAAAAGTAAAAATGCGTTTATTGCGATCGATAATACGGCAAAGTTGACGAAAACATTTTAAAAAAAAATTGTCGGTTCATGGCAGGTGGCAGTCAATGGCCTCTGCCTACCCCTCTGGGATACAGGCGTGAGCTTATGTATGTATATTTTTAATTGCTAAATTAATTACAGTTGTCAACAAGCGGACGTTTCTTTCGACGGCGCTGTTTTCAGCACTGGCCTGCTTAAACAACTGATAATTGAGTTGTCCAGTGATTTAAAATATCACACTGCATTTTCAGCAGTCATCTGAAAGATTCTAATTTTAATTTTATTCATCATCATCAACCTATAATGTCCCCGCCGAGGGGCACGGGTCTCTTCCCTGAGGATGGTATAGGCCATACTCCACCACGGGGGCCTAGTCCGGATTGGTGGAGGCTTGTAAGACTAGTGGTTGGTCTTACTGTCAGAAGTTTTCAAGCCGCCCTAAGGCCTCTGACTTGGCTTAACGACTGCCATCTATCGACGGCAGCCGGCACCAACTGCTTAACGTGCCTTGGGAAGCACGGAACCGCTCGGAAAAATCCCACTAGCGTTAGTCATATACAGTGACCCATCCATGGACTGAACGTGCCGTATGTTGCTTAACCGTAGTGATCGTTTAAGATCACTCAGCCAGCCCAGGCTACGAGCGATTCATTAAGACAGTATTTTTATATTATTTTCTACCTTTGATATCCTGCTTCGGGCAAGAGAAAACCGTTTACGTAGTATAAAAAAGGTAAGATATGCTTAAATTATTCAGTTACCCGTGTTCTTAAAGATGAAGGCTTCAGCGCGCCCTTTTGGGGATTAGAGCGAGGGTTTCAAATGTTGCTTTTCAAGCAATGTTTGTGAATTCTACGTTTCTATGTACTCCGATGTTTGTGAGCACAACAAATGGTCATTCAAATAATTATTTAAATTCGGTGAAATAACAAAAGTAATGCGTCAAACATCAGCATCACGCAAATCACTAAGCCACAGTGAGCATTCTCTGTCAATTAAAACAGGGAATAAAGATATTATTATGTTTCTCGAAAACCGTTAGTGTTACGAAAAAAAGTAATGATATGTTTTTTGTAGGAAATTTCTTGAGCTACAAATTTAAACCGACTATTTTTCCGATAAAAGTAACCGTTAACGAGATATTTGCAAAAAACTGTTTATCGTGACCTTTGACCCCACGTAACATTTTTAGCGGCACATGTACCGATGGGGAATTTTGGGACATTGTTTAGAACCACGGAAAGTTCTTGCAAAAATCCAGCTTTTCCCCTAATTTTTCCAAAGTTTGGACTTTTCTGCCTTTAGTCCCCATACTAAATACCAAACATGTCTACCCTTTTTTCTAGACCAAAAACTAGAAGCTTCAAAATAAAACAAAATAGATTTGTGGTACATTTTGGTGACATGTTATATTATGTAATACTTTTATTGCGCATAAGTAAATATTACAGTGGCATTGCGGTGGACTTAATGCTATAAGCTTTTTCTACCAGTCAGCCGCAGGAGGTAGATGACAATAAATGGTAGGCATAAGAAAGTGTAAAGAAGCAAAATTAAATAAATAAATTAATTAATTATATATCGCTCGTAACCCCGGCTGCCTGAGTGATCTTGAACGATCACTAAGGTTAAGCAACATACGGCGCGTTCAGTCCATGGATGGGTCACCGTCTATGACTAACGCTAGTGGCATTTTTTCCGAGCGATTCCGTGCTTCGCAAGGTACGTTAAGCAGTTGGTGCCGGCTGCCGTCCATAGATGGCAGTCGTTAAGCCAAGTCAGAGGCCTTTAGGGGCGGCTTGAAAACTTCTGACAGTAAGACCAGCCACTAGTCTTACAAGCCTCCACCAATCCGGACTTGGCCACCGTGGTGAAGTATGGCCTAAACCTTCCTCAGGGAAGAGACCCGTGCCCCTCGGTGGGGACATAATGGGTTGATGATGATGATGATATAAAATAAATTATACATTATAAGTTAAATATGATTTTACAATATGTTAGCTATGTTCTAACATGCAAATATGTAGTTCAGATTTATTTGTACAATTAAAATGTACATTTTAATTATTTATTATTAATACAAATGTCTGATCTACTGTTAGGTACTAAATCAACGATTTTCATATTATAATTTAATATCCAAATAAAATACTCAAAAAGTCAGAAAATTCAAGCCTCGTCTTCGCCTCGGCCCACATTTCCACGTTCGTCCATCAATGCCTCTTTTGCTGGCCGCTGCAGTGACACCTGTGTGGGCCGGGCTATACCCTGGACTCCGTTGGCCGGGCTATAACCTGGACACAGCTCAAACTATTCTTCTTTCTCCTGGCACATCGTATTGGTTTTCATCTTGAGTTTTTGTGGTTAAGTGGCTTCTTCTTGATATAAATATATTTTATTTTATTTTATTAGGCACACCAACAGCATACAAAACATAGTACAATAGTGTTACAGGAAGATAAAGTTACGTGTATGTACACCACTTATAGGTAAGCACAGCGTTTACATAAATTAAGCTTACATCGTAAATTAGTTGATGATTACTGAGTAGACTAAACTAAATAATGAATTAACTACACTGCCTTTGAATAAACCAATGTCTTAAAATCACGGAATGTTTGATGGGTAATGTCAAAATCATTGCTCAAATATATATTTCTTTTAAGGTAATTTCTTCTTTTTTTGAGATAGGTATTTTATTTATTTATTTATTATTCTTAAACAAAATCTTACAGCATTACAGCTTAAACTAATGCGCTATAAGACTAAAGGTATATGATTATGTCTTTGAAGTTTTTTCTTCTTTCTTGAAAATGGGTTCTTCTTGCTATTTGATTTTGATTCCGTATTTTCCTCGCTCGAATGTTTCATCTTCATGTAGTTTTCCGCTTTGTTTCTTCAATTTCCAAAAATGTTTTTTCTTCTTCATGTCCATTTGGTTTGGCCCAGGCCAAACGGTCGGGTTTGCGGGTTTGGGTCGCCATGTGAAGAGCGGAGTAGGTGCTCTGGTTTCAGGGATCAGTCGGGGGTGAAGTCAATCAGAACAAAAGGACATGTTTCTTGGACCATGGTCGTGTATTGAATGTCTTGAAAATATTATAAAAGTTGCTATGTTCTAACTTATTAACTAAGCGTTATTGCTAATTTACACGTGTGGCCTAATTACTTGGCCGATGCGCGGAAGCGCATGTCGCAACGTTTAACTATAAAACGTCGCTGCTATAAACGCACGTTACGTCAAACAAATTCCTTCCGCGTCACTTTAGCCTAATTAAACTCCGCAATTTGATCCGAGTTTGGCCCAGCATTAATTAATTTCCCCTTAAGTCTTCGAATAACGCTAGAACCGATATGCATGCGACTCTATTAGATTAGGCCCTCCCATTCATATTCTAATTAACTGTAAGGAGATTAGAGACTAACAGGCAAAATATAACTAGAAGATATAGTTCGAAGGATCTGATACAGCGTGATTCATACTGACGCTGGAGCTTAATATAATTGGTAGTTTAGACATTGAACCAGAATTATATCCTAACTAGCTATGCCCCGCGGTGTTACCCGCGGTTTATTAGGGAAAACAAATTGTGTACTACTAGGAGAATTAAATTCTCCTTGGTGTACTAACAGAAAAAATAATAACTATTCACATTTTTAGAAGCAAAATAATTTAAATTTGAGCATCGGAGAGATCAATTTACAAAACTTAATTTTCATCGATTTTCCCGTGGGAATGAGATATTTTCCGTAAAACGTAGCCTATGTGTTTTTCGGCGCGAGAGGTAGATTGAAGGATTGGAGACCGCGTCAGTCCCCTGTCTGGCATAACAGGGGGCTCACGTTCATCTCCAGACATCCTCTATGATCCAGGTAAGGCACAAGGAAACGACACTTGATTATTGATCTATTTTAATCAGTTCATTATTTAAACTTCACTCATTACATAATTCACCGTATTAGTTTATTTCAATCATCAAACAATTATTCACAGTTAAATCTTTGCTTCACTTATGACAATTTTTACCACTTTTTTAATAAAAAAAAATTAATAAACTCACGCCCGATATCCCCGAAGGGGTAGGCAGAGGCACCAGTCACTGGAACTGGGCCCACGTTTTGCCGAGTTTTTACCACTTTGTCCACTAAAATCACTTCATTTAGTCACACTCTAGTTTATTCTTAAAAGTACTTCACTTAACACACTTATCTTCGCCTTTTAGTGCAAAAGGTTATACAGAACGCAACTATGATGCGCACGCGCGGGTGACAGAATATAGACTGACTCGAGAACGAGGTTGTTGGCCTTTATATAACCTTCCATTCGAAACTGGTTTCAATTTTGCGATATTTAGCGATTACAATATTAATTTAATTTATCACAGTAATTTTAATTATTTACAGATAATGTTTTAGATAAGAATTAACAGCAGATTTTAGCGTTTGAGTCAAAAGGACACCGCATGGCTTCCGCTTCCGCCTGTTCATATTTTAATAGTGTTAATTTTTTAATATTTTTTATTATAATCAATAAATTTATTTATAGTTTTTAATATTTACACATTATTTTAAACGCGAATTAATATCAGATTTGGGCGACCGAGTCGAAATAGCAAAGTGTGACTTCCGCCCGCCGACATGTTAATCCAGGGTGTCAGCCAACTCCATAGCACATTTTATTAAAATCGCTCCAGCCGTTTAGACGTGAAGAAGTAACAAAAGCCTAGTGTCGAAGACAATTTATGAAGATTTTTCATGTAAATCGGACAAAAAACACAAACGAACAATCAAACAAATAATCAACATGCATCGAACAATACCATGCATTTTCATGTAAATCAAAGAAAATTATGTCCCACACACACAAACTTCCGTACCCCTGTTTACCCCCTTTGGAGCTGAATTTAAAAAACTGTAAAATACGTTTTTCAATAATTTTTTTAAAGATTAAGTATGCCAAATTTGATGAAAATCGGAGAAATAAAATTAGGTCCGATACAAACTTCCGTACCCCCCTTTTGGAGCTGAATTTCGAAAAACGGTGAAATACGTGTTTCATAAATTGTCTTAAAAATTATGTATGCCAAATTTGATGAAAATCGGTGAAATAAAATTAAGTCCGATACAAACTTCCGTACCCTTGTTTGCCCCTTTTGGAGATGAATTTCGAAAAACGGTGAAAAACGTGCTTCGTAAATTTTGCCGGTGACAAGTGGCAAGCCTGTCGCCGTTATCCGGGCACAATTTATCAGCGAATGGTGTTGCTGTACATACAAACAAATGTACGTAACTAAAAGTCATTGGTACATAATAAATAATATAAACAAATACACACATATTTATGAAACTGCTAGTCGGAAAATTAAATCGAGAATCGCTCGTAGCCCAGGCTGCCAGAGTGATCTTAAACGGTCATGAAGGTTAAGCAACATAAGACGCGTTCAGTGCACAGATGGGTGACTTTACTATGACTAACGCTAGGGGAATCCGAGCGGTTCCGTGCTTCGCAAGGCAGGCTTAAAAAATTCTGACAGTAAGAGCAGCCACTAGTCTTACAAGCCTCCACCAATACGGACTTGGCCCCCGTGGTAGAGAATACCTTCCTTAGGGAAGAGACCCGTGCCGGTGTGAAGATGATGAGGACGATGACTAATCAGAAAAGAGTCATAGGGCAAAAGTTTGTCTATATCATAACTTCTTAACTTGCAAACAACTCAATCACGTGTCTTAGATCCCAACTAGTATACTAGAACTAGGCAAGGACATCACAGACATGGAATCACACCCTGACTGGGGCTACGAGTATTTGCACTAAATGTACGGTGGCCTCCAGTGGAATTCAGCGTGGTGATCGGACGGGGTACCGCTAGACCAGTAGGGAAGTCAGCAAATAGACACTGAAATGAGATATTTATTTCAACGTAAAGAATTTACTCTATTTATTGAATGTCAACGTAGCCGCATGTGCGTAGGGTCGAATGTAGCGGCGAAAAAGGCAGCGAAATAAACTCCACTCTGACCATCTTTTCTCAAATCACCTTAGATCTAATACACAAGTTGGTACGAATATCCGATTAGGGTTTCTCATGAATTGCGCATTTTGAAGGTCCATCAGCGGCGCGATTAGCATTATTCGGGAAACGGCCGTCCCATCAAAGAGGTAGTCCCAAATCTGCTTGATTAATGCGAGCCCTGCCGTATCCAGCTTACGAGTGTGCACTCCCGATACGGTCATGGATTTAGCTTTGGGCCTCTACTCAGACAAGTCACTTAGGGCTACTTGCGCCAGGTCACTAGATAAGCGAGTTCTTCCGTCAAAATAAACGATTTAAGATAAAAAACATTTATTTACTGTACAAATATTTACTGTAGCACAATCGGGTAAAAACTTTCTTTTACATACTGTTACCGATACAACTGTCTAACTTTACCTACTTGTTACTTGTTGGCAACAATAGTGTGGGGCCAGAAGCAATGTATGTGCCTGTATGTAAATGTTTGTTTTTTTGTAAATAAATACGCTTGATGCGTGCGTGTGCATGCTCGTCGCTGTGTGGGTGACAGCGTCATCCCCACCGCAGCACAGAGGGGTCGACCATTGACAGTTAAATTCAGCGGACCCAGCGACAGGCAGGCCGAAGCTCACATTTTCTTCTTTTCAAATCCAACGTCTTCTGCCTTAAAGGCTGCCATTCACAGGCGCGCCAATCCGCCGGACTAATTGCTGGCGACAAGCCCGCAGAGAAATCTGCGTGTGAATGTGACGGTTCTCCGTTCGGTGTGCGGCTCGCGGCTCGGCGCGCGGCTCGCGGCTCGGCGCGGCGATCGTCGTCTGGAGATAAAGTAGTAAGCAGCTCGGCGCTTGTGTAGTGCGAGGACGATGACGGATTTGTCCACGAATGGGTACGGCTTGGGGCTCGGCTCGCGGTGCGTGTAGTGAATGGTGGACTTTATACTTTTCTCATACTCATCTTCTCGGTTCAATCGCAACCCGCACATCGCTAACAATAGCTGGTCCTGACTGTTCACTTTCGCTTCGTCAATATTCATTTTAAAACCTAATATTCAAGTCTACGGTCCCTTGAAGCTGTAAAAAACTAAATTCTAGGGCTTCACACACGACTGCTATAATATACATTACATCCCGGGAGGTATAGCTTTACATTATATTAAAGTATCACACACGGAACAGGTAACGTAATGTATATTTCGCTTCATTTCGTTGACATACGTCTCGACCGACACACGTTCCGGCTGCTAACGCGTTATACAGGGTGTTATGGATCTGTCGACTTACTACTAGATTTAATAGATAGGTAGTTCATCAGAAGATGATTGAGATTTTGATGCGCGTATGCGTTGGCACATGTGCCAAAAATAGAACGATGTGCATTGAACATCATATAAAGTAAGGAAAATTCCGAAGAGTTTAAATTATATGCGGAATTATCAGACATCGCCAGCAAGTGGACAGGCATGATATTATTACAAAATTGATGACCACTGTGTTGCTACACTTTTTTTTCTTTTCTTGAGGTAGATTGATTTTTGTTACTATCCTTCATGTTAAAGGCAACTTTAATGTTATATTCCATCACTATATACAAGTTGTAACTTCCTATGTTATATCTATAAAATCATAGGTCATCACTTATTATTATTATTATTATTAATACGTTTATTGCACATAAGTAAAAATTTCAATGGCAACGCGGCGGACTTAATGCTACAAGCATTTTCTACCAGTCAACCGCAGGAGGTGTATCAATCGACTGAATCGAAGAATTGCTCGCAGCCCTGGCCGCCTGAGTGATCTTAAACGATCACGAACGTTAAGCAACATAGGGCGCGTTCAGTGCGCGGATGGGTGACCGTTTATGATTAACGCTAATGGCATTTTTCCGAGCGGTTCCATGCTTCGCAAGGCATGTTAAGCAGTTGGTGCTGGCTGCCGTCGATAGATGGCAGTCGTTAAGCCAAGTCATAGGCCATAGAGCAAGACCAGCCACTAGTCTTACAAGCCTCCATCAATCCGGACTTGGGCCCCCGTGGCGGAGTATGGCCTATACCTTCCTCAGGCTTACGAAACGTAGCTTACGGCCGATTTCTGAATTGAGAATTTCGTTAAGTAACTACTTAACTCTAGTGCTGTCTCGTCAAGTTTCTCAGAAAAGAGCGTGACATAACGTTATTTAAATATTTAAGTGAAATTCTCAATTCGGAAACCGGCCTTTAGCGAGACTATTTATATGGAGCAAATTTATGTGGAGCAAATGATTTTTTTGAGATAGGACTCTGACTACCTATGTCGTTTAGTGACATAAGACTCCTAGTGGAGTTTTTTGAATCACCAAGAAACTTTTTGAACACCCGGGTATTGGGAGGTATTGAAAGGTATCGAAAGGTAAATATACATCTTCGTATCGTTCAGTACCTTTAAGGTACGAAGATGTTTTTTTAATAATTTCATCCTTATAATATTGAAGCAACGGCCGCATTCTAAGTAGACCCCACAGCGATATAATCAGGCTTGTAGGCGCGCGTCCCTGACCTAGTGTGGGAGCACCTTATCAGCTGGCTCCATAAGTATTCAGCCTACTTATTATTGCACAATCCACCTTACGGTCTCTGAAATAAGAGCTATCTGGCGCTGCGCACTCAAATTGAAAAAGAAAAGCTTTTCTTTCTAATTGCTGTAAGATGGTCATAGTTAACAATAATTGTTGTTAACAATAATTATTGTTAACAATAATTATAATATATTATATACTCTTAGATCGAAAAAGAAGAAAAATCTTCATATATAAAATAGGATTGCTGTTCGTTAGCCTCACAAAAACTCGAGAACGGCTGAACCGATTAGGCTGATTTTTGGTTTTTAATATTTCTAGAATTCCAGGGAAGGTTTAAATGGTGATAAAATGTGGAAAAATTAAGAAAACTTGGCGGTACGAAATTTTCCTGAGCTAGTTTATTATAAAAATAATACACGCTCCACAATAACAAAACAAATCCAAAAGTAAAACATAAAAATAATAAAAAAAAATATCAGAAGGAAAGACTCTTATTGACTTGTACAGAGTCAGGTGTATAAACAGTGTGTTGCCAGTAATTGCTTATAGATGTCAGACCTGGGCCACATAAAAATCCTCAAGGACGCCAAACGAGCAATGCAGAGAGCTATGTTAAGAGTTTCACTTCGTAAATGAATCAGGAGTAAGCAGATTCGCAGAAGAACCCGAGTTACTAATATCATTATCATCTACCCATTATGTCCCCACCGGGGACACGGGTCTCTTCCCTGAGGAAGGTATAGGCCATACTCCACCACGGGGGGCCGGATTGGTGGAGGCTTGTAAGACTAGTGGCTGGTCTTACTGTCAGAAGTTTTGAAGCCACCCTAACTGACTTAGCTTAACGACTGCCCTCTATCGACGGTAGCCGGCACCAACTGCTTAACGTGCCTTGCGAAGCACGGATAGTATGATTTCTGAATCGGATTGGTATAGCCTAGTTATATAGTTAGCAGAACTGGTATCACTGCACCAGGCATTCTACCTTGTGCTATGGTACCTAACGTGACGTGGTAATTAATCCCATACCCTCTCTCTTTCTATTTCTCTCTCTAACAGAAAGACAGTGCCCTGCAGTGAGACATGTATAAAAAAAAAGTTTCTGCAATAGAAGACCGGGATGTAGCAGTTTTCGTAAGCATAGTAAGTTCTGGAATAGAGACCACACATTGGCAAGTGCAGCGTAGGACGACCAGCCACAAGATGGACAGACGATCTCATCCAAGTGGCAGGAAGGCGCTGGATGCAAGCCGCTTCTAACCGGTCTTTTTGGAAATCCATGGAGGAGGCCTATGTCCAGAAGTGGACTTCTTGTGGCTGAATGATGATGATGAGTAGGCAATTTATCAAGGAACCTAACTATCACTATGAGTACGAGAGTATATTAGTATTCTGTTATCGAGGCCACCTCAAGCAATTATAAAGTCCCCAGTGCGGGGAATTCCCTCACGAAGCCGCGCCGGCATTTCATCTGGGGACGTGACGTCAGACGTGGTACTGTCGCACGAAGGTTAAGTTAGGGGTGCGATCCGTTGAATGAAAGAGGGGTATCCAGGGGCACGGTAGAATAATTATATTTGATTTAAAATGTAAAGGAAAGGCACCTGGAACAATGCAAATAAAGGTATCTTAACTAAGGTCTAAAACTAACTATAAAAATACAATGGGAGTATAAAAGAAGGCAGGAACACTTACATCATAATGTGCCTTTAAAATATTTTATGAGTATTTATCAAGGGATAGATAGATCTCAATAATGTGCACAGCAGAGCAATCCGGGTGGTAATAAGGTTGTGTGGTAAAAAAATAACGACGGACGTTCAGGTCCAACATGGGTGGATGCTGAGGATAATATGGCTGAGCTACGTCCGTCCACGGTGGCGAATGTCAAAAACTAGTTAAATTTAGAATAGTAAATGGCCGAAAATGATTAAAAAAACAACGAGGCGAATGCACCTCGTTACAATACCCCGTCTGCCCCGGAAAAAAAAATCCTGAGGGACTTAAGGTCCAGATGGATTTTTTTTGATGAAGAAGAAATGAGGTGAATGAAGATGCAGAGTAATGCATGACATGAGTGATAGTAATTTAGAAATGAATTATGTTATTTATAATGAGTATATTACAAGAGAGACAATTTAAACTAACATTCATCTAACACTCATACTTCAATCTTCCAAAAAATATACCTTGCATTAGAGTACCATGTAAATAACCATGTCCATACTCGTAAAATCGCCCTCAAATTTATATATTTTGGCATTAAGGCTTGTTTCAGTAGCCACCCGCTGATATTTATACAATATATACAAGATGATTTGGTATTTAGGCTTTTTACAGTTACCATCAGCTGATATTTTATACAATATACATATATACAAGATGATATAAATATACATTACGTAAGTCACGTATTAGAGTATTGAACTGTGTCGTAGAAATACTACATAACACATAAATATGTTCAAGAATAAACTCTTGACAAGAGAGAGAGAGAGAGAGAATGAATTAAGGAGAGGTATGAAACCATGAAATGTGTGATATAAAATAATGGTAGGCCAAAAAGGGTAATGAGATGGTTGGAAAAAGAAAAAGTAATGTACAATAGGTTAATACAAGGTCGAAGAAAGTAAGGAGTTTAAATGCCAAATAATTTGTGTCAAAATGGGGTTGAACAAGTGGTTGTTCTAATTTTGAATTTTGGGAAAAAATTAATGTTGACATTTGTGTCATTGAATTTGTTGACATAGTGTCAAATGCTAACAAAATATATTAAAATTGTAATAAATTTGTATTTGCCACAGAAGAAATAGGAAGATATTAATTGTATTCGGAAAGTGAATTAAATATGTACGGATTAAAAAGCATAAAGAAAAGCTAGAAGAATATGTGCTGAAACCATTGCGGGGCATTTCTCAACCTCCTCAATGTCTACGGGCTCGATTCGACGAGGCAACGAGTGTCAGCAAGAGGATGCAGTAATTGACGCAAGTTATGACCTGTTGCAGAACTTGGAAATGAAAATGATCGAAGTCTGAAGTCCATCATATTATGACAATTCAGGCTTAGGGACTCCACACACGACGGCTATAAGGTAAGGATGTATATTATAGCACGATATATCTCATTACATCTTTCCGTAGAAATCGTCAGGAGACCACACACGACAGCTATAATATACATCCTTACATCTTCGTACCTTTAAGGTACTGAGCGATACGAAGATGTATATTTACCTTTCGATACCTTTCAATACCTCCCAATACCTTTCCGTATATTACGATATATCTTCCTTCGTAAAGGGTGTTCAAAAAGTTTCTTGGTGATTCAAAAAACTCCACTAGGAGTCTTATGTCGCTAAACGTTATAGGTATTCAGAGTCCTATCTCAAAAAAATCATTTGCTCCACATAAATTTGCTCCATATAAATAGTCTCGCTAAAGGCCGGTTTCCGAATTGAGAATTTCACTTAAATATTTAAATAACGTTCTGCGTTTTCTGAGAAACTTAACGGGACAGCCCTAGAGTTAAGTAGTTAAATAGCGAAATTCTCAATTCAGAAATCGGCCGTAAGCTACGTTTCGTAAGCCTGAGGAAGGTATAGGCCGTACTCCGCCACGGGGGCCCAAGTCCGGATTGATGGAGGCTTGTAAGACCAGTGGCTGGTCTTGCTCTATGGCCTCTGACTTGGCTTAACGACTGCCATCTATCGACGGCAGCCAGCACCAACTGCTTAACATGCCTTGCGAAGCATGGAACCGCTCGGAAAAATGCCATTAGCGTTAATCATAAACAGTTACCCATCCGCGCACTGAACGCGCCCTATGTTGCTTAACGTTCGTGATCGTTTAAGATCACTCAGGCGGCCAGGGCTGCGAGCAATTCTTCGATTCAGTCGATTGATACACCTCCTGCGGTTGACTGGTAGAAAATGCTTGTAGCATTAAGTCCGCCGCGTTGCCATTGTAATTTTTACTTATGTGCAATAAACGTATTAATAATAATAATAATAATAATAATAATAATAATTGATGACCTATGATTTTATAGATATAACATAGGAAGTTACAACTTGTATATAGTGATGGAATATAACATTAAAGTTGCCTTTAACATGAAGGATAGTAACAAAAATCAATCTACCTCAAGAAAAGAAAAAAAAGTGTAGCAACACAGTGGTCATCAATTTTGTAATAATATCATGCCTGTCCACTTTTTTTTATTTATTAAAAACTGACCAAAGATTGACCCCGATCTCACCTGATGGTAAGTGAAAATGGAGCCGACGATGTTCCTCGTTGGTAAGAGCCTATTCACTCTAGCCTTAAAGGCACCCAAATTGTACCTTTCCGGAAAAACAGAGGAAGGGAGCGAATTCCATTCCTTAGCGGTGCGCATTAGAAACGACGAGGCGAAACGCTTCGTACGCACAAAAGGTGTCTGCACAACATAAGGATGAAGTCGCTCCCCTCTCCTGGATGTCCGGTGATGGAAAGGAGATGGCGGGATAAGATCGTGTAATTCCCGTGCGCACTCTCCAAAATGTATCCTGTAGAATACCGCCAAACAGGCCACCTTCCGTCGGGGTTCGAGGCTTTGCAGTTTGGCCTCAACCAAGGGAGCATCACCAATTAGCTTACGCGCTCGACGCTCTACGGAGTCCAAAGCAGCTAACTGATATTTGGCCGAGCCGTCCCAGAGGTGACAGCAGTATTCCATACACGAGCGGACTTGTGCTTGGTAAAGATTTAAGAGCTGTCCCGGTGTGAAATACCACCGCACTTTAAACAGGATCCCCAGCTTCTTGGCAGCAGTCTTCGCTTTGGACTCAATACAACGGCCGAAGTTTAGGTTAGAGCAAAGGTCCAAACCCAGCAGCTCAAGGTGATTGGTTAGCGGTACGGACACACCTTGGAAAGTAGGAGTCGATGTGAATGGACTCCTCTTTGCAGTGAATAAACACGCCTGTGTTTTGGTGGCGTTGAACTTAACCAAGTTGGCATCGCCCCAAACGGACACGGCCCTCAAGGTTTCGTTCGTGCGCTCTACCATGGCTTCCCTGAGAGACTCAATCTCGGCGTTACTGGTCCGTGCGTTGGATACGTAACTCTCCGTGACTGTGCTGTCGTCTGCGTACCCAAATGTACCGGGCTTAAGCAGATCGTTGATATGCAGCAAAAAAAGTGTCGCGGAGAGTACTGACCTCTGAGGAACACCCGAATCAATCGTCATCGAGTCCGACGAACAACCGTCCACAACGAATTGACCGATTCCTCAGAAAGTCTGAGATCCAAGAACACAGACCAGACGCGATTCCGTACGCAGGTAGCTTGCTAATGAGGCTGTCATGCCAAACCCTATCGAAAGCCTTGGAGATATCGAGCGACACAGCTAGAGCTTCTCCGTGCTTGTCCATGGCTTCGCCCCATATATGCGTGGCGTACACCAGAAGGTCCCCAGTAGACCGATTTCGGCGAAAACCATATTGTCGGTCACTAAGGAGATCGTTACCTTCTAGGTACGCGAGGAGCTTGGTATTCAATACACGCTCCATAATCTTACACAGTATGGAGGTGATTGCAATTGGTCGATAGTTCGACGGGTCGGCACGACTACCTTTTTTGAGCACAGGCTGCACGTTAGCAAGCTTCCATGACTCCGGAACTTGATTTTTCATCAGGGAAAGGCGGTACAGGCGTGTTAGTACAGGAGACAACTCAGGTGCACAGGCCTTTAGCACTATTGCTGGTATACCGTCGGGACCACTGGCCTTATTCACGTCAAGACAGCGCAATGCTTTAAGGACCTCACTCTGGTGGATACGGACTTCAGGCATCCGAGTTTCGCATCCACTTATCGAGGGAGGTACTGCACTACCAGCATCAAGGTTGGTAACTAGGTACATAGTTAATATTGTTTATATTCTTTTTTACCTAGCCTGAATATCGTCCGTATAACAACACGCCATTTTGGGGTACCTACCTAGTACCCCATCAATCATGATGTTGTGAATAGAAAATCGCGCGAGCGACCATAGCCTACTTTCCAATTCGGATGTTTATTAAAATAAAATCACCTGGGGCCTGTTTCATAGAACTGCGATGAGCCGTTTTCAGAAGAACTAAAAAAGAATCTAATGGCTGTCAAAGGAATGCAATTTTGGACCTCAGCCCAATAGCCTGGTGTGATACATCACCACTTGCTGGCGATGTCTGATAATTCCGCATATAATTTAAACTCTTCGGAATTTTCCTTACTTTATATGATGTTCAATGCACATCGTTCTATTTTTGGCACATGTGCCAACGCATACGCGCATCAAAATCTCAATCATCTTCTGATGAACTACCTATCTGTTAAATCTAGTAGTAAGTCGACAGATCCATAACACCCTGTATAACGCCTTAGCAGCCGGAACGTGTGTCGGTCGAGACGTATGTCAACGAAATGAAGCGAAATATACATTACGTTACCTGTTCCGTGTGTGATACTTTAATATAATATAAAGCTATACCTCCCGGGATGTAATGTATATTATAGCAGTCGTGTGTGAAGTCCCTTATTCAGGCAGGAGTGTCGGATTCATCAAGAACAGTGAAATAGTTAAGTTAAAATGTAGTAAAATATAACCAGTGTAAATAAAGTTATTAAAAAAAGATTTCTGAAATCATAAGTACTGGTGTATTTATTTTAAAAAGAAAAAGTTTTATAAAAGATTAAATTGTGGTAAGTTTTGTGTTAGCTACCGGTGCACATGTTAGAATTCAACCGTAACTAGTCTGGAGACCTCTAGGTAGTCGACCTCGAAGGTCCTAGGAAGGCCTCTTTTCTAGTGTAGGTTGTGTAGGATACACTGAGGGTATTCCCCAACAGCACTGCCCGTAAGTGGTTGATGACACTCACTTTGGTGACTCGATCGAGTTTTAAGAACACCAAAGGTTGTGTCAAAATTGTGATAATTCCTCTGGGAATCTCGTTTAGTGTTTCTGTATGTATTATGTTTCGTGTATAATATTGTTAAGTGTCTTGTAGGAGTACTGTTAGCGCGGTAGACTACTACAGACGTTGGCACAAGGAGGAAGAAATATTAGTTTTGATTAGAGATTGGGTGGGTATGGATGAAGATATGGTATAAGGTATAAAGTAAATAAGTAGGTAGGTACCTATTAAAAGTTAAAGACTCTAGGCCGAAAGAAGATCGAAAGTGGTGACGGCGATGATTAAATCTTTTTGAATTTGGAAAAAGGATTAAACTAAATTACATAAAATTAGTAAAAATCTTGAGGAACCGGGTGGCTTGAATTAGCAGCAAGCAGCAGTAGGCAGCGTCAAGTTCGGGAGCGTGGGTGGGGTTCTTATAGTTGGGCGCCAGTGTCGCACGGGGGTTAAGTAGGGGTGCGATCCGTAATGTAAAGAGGGTATCCAGGGGCACGGTAAAATTATTATTTAAATGTAAAAGTAAAGAAAAGGCACCTGGAACAATGCAAATAAAGGTATCTTAACTAAGGTCTAAAAATAACTATAAAAATACAATGGGAGTATAAAAGAAGGCAGGAACACTTACATCATAATGTGCCTTTAAAATATTTTATGAGTATTTATCAAGGGATAGATAGATCTCAATAATGTGCACAGCAGAGCAATCCGGGTGGTAATAAGGTTGTGTGGTAAAAAAATAACGACGGACGTTCAGGTCCAACATGGGTGGATGCTGAGGATAATATGGCTGAGCTACGTCCGTCCACGGTGGCGAATGTCAAAAACTAGTTAAATTTAGAATAGTAGATGGCCGAAAATGATTAAAAAAACAACGAGGCGAATGCACCTCGTTACAGTACTATACTCTGTGCCAGATTAATGTTCCCAAGGCGTAAACAAAGATTATCTAAACGTTAGCGTCTGAGTTAGAAGCTTGAAAATTTTGAAACATTTTTATAAACCAGCCTCAGTTTAAGTATATTTCTATGATGGGCTTACTATATCACACGGTATCCTAGGACACCTAGTCCGTGTTTATATTGTGATTTTGTCGTTAGGAAATTATTATTTTTATATAACATAAGTTTGCATTTCTACTAACGTAGAGCTGGGTTGAGTGTACCGGAGAAGAGCAGTGAAAAGTCGCAAGTGTTTTAATTGAAGCAGGAGTGGAGCAAAATGCAGGGCACTATTGCCTTATTTTTTATATTACTGGACTTTTCCAGTCCTGAGAAGTCTACCCTACCCGCCGCGTTCCACCGTCCCGTTACCCTCCGCTTCGTGCCCTGCACTCGGCACCACAGCTTTCTTGACACCGTTCTGTCCGGGTCGGATCATGTAATATTATTTCATTCCAAACTTGTCTAGCTCCGCTCAGCTCCACTTATGATGTTTCTACTGATGATTAGGAGGAGGAGGTCAACAACAACAAGTCGTCACAAGCTGACCTGCAATGTCTGATCGCGCCAATGAGTTTGTCGTTTTTGGACGTTTTTGTCTATTTTTTTCTTAAATATTATCTAGATTGAGGCTATCGCTAGCTAGCTAGCTAACTAGTAAGCGATGCGGTTGTCATATGCCTTCGCCGTTTATATCTTCATGAACTATTTTTTGGAACAGAGTGTACAGAGAACACATCAATAAAAAGGTAGAAAGTTGGTTAGGGCGCTGGTATGGTATGGTAAGACCCGAAGATTACAGGTTTGACACTTGCTCTTAAGGCCCTGGAGGTTTTTTAATAGTTCTGGGAGATTTTAACACTCGAATTCAATTTTTAAGTCACCAGGGCATCATCCCGTTTACTCGTTACACGCTCGTGAAAGTCTGGATATCTGGTTTTTACGTGTGTATCAGCATGGATGAAATTCAATTTAGAATTACAGTAAACCTATGTAGGTATTAGATTAACACAATAGTTAATTAACACATGCATCACCTAGTGTGGGAATCTGGGTCTATATCTAGGTATAACATGTTTTATGATCATTTATCCCAATGCTGCCTGAGTGATCTTAAACGATCACGAAGATTAAGCAACATAGGGCGCGTTCAGTGCATAGATGGGTAGCCGTTCTATGCTTAACGCTAGTGCCATTTTTCCGAGCGGTTCCGTGCTTCGCAAGGCACGTTAAGCAGTTGGTGCCGGCTGCCGTCAATAGATGGCAGTCGTTAAGCCAAATCAGAGGCATTAGGGCGGCTTGAAAACTTCTGACAGTAAGGCCAGCCACAAGTCTTAGAAGGCTCCGACAATTCCTATACCTATACATTCCTCGGGGAAGAGACCCGTGCCTCTCGGTGGGGACATAATGGGTTGATGATGATGATTTAGAAGAGAAAGATGTCTGGTGTTAAACAGTACAGTCGGGGTCTGAAAATGTTTACCACCTTATGGTTCATAATTGTACTGACGATTATACAAGACAAGGTCGATACTTACAGAATAAAGGGTAGAGTACCAACCTGTCAAAGATTAGAGCAAAACTTCTATGCTCACTCAAGGAGGTTTTATAATAACGTATAAATTCAATGCGTATCCACTCAAACGTCCATGGTGACTACTACAGAACAGAAAAAAAGAGTAGAAATCGTAAGTGGGCGGTGCCCGCGTGCCTCACATTAGCAATGTATTGCCTATGCGTAGTCTATGACAGTTTTTCTTACCTCAGTTTCCGTGCGCTTCTAGTAAAGAAAACAATTGTGAAAACTCTACTAAAATGCCTTATTGTGCTGTGATAGAGTGCAAAAATAAAAGTTGGGGACCAAAATGTACCGATCATGCCGTAACATTCCATTGGTAAGTAGTATTTCCATTGTATTTAATTTAATAGAAATTAAATTTGTAATGACATGAACAAGGAAAGCAATCCGAAAGTGAGAAAGTAAAACCACCTTTATTTACTGGAATGTAATGTTCAATTTTCGTCGAAGTCTGTGTACTTTTTCTACAAATTTCTGTCAACATTTGAATGCTACTCAAATGAGTAGCAATTGCAGCTGGGACACAACATTATAAAAATCTATCGATAATATTTTGTCTATGACTTAGCAGTAATAAATAATGGGCGTTTTTCCTTTCTTTTTTTTTCTTAGTTCCTTGAGATACACTAGGTGGCGTCATTCGTTTCTTCATACGAATTTGTGATTCATAGCAATCAATGTCAAAGTCAGTTCACAGATTACTAAACAAGAGAAGAACCAGGGTTGCTATTCGGGCGAGGTTTCTCGTTATAAAAATATAGCAAATAGAAAATACTCCAAAGTATCCAAAAGCGCACTTATCACCAATCGACAACAGCATTTTTTTTTTCGGTAACCATCCGTCACAAATTCCACAGAACCATATATTATTTTTTGCTTTGACGTTTATTATTACGGTACGGCAGCGTACGGGATCCTTTTAAAACTAAATTTGACATAAGAGAAATCGCTCATTATCGGTACTTTAGGTAGAGTACCTGCGTCTAATTAGGTACTTTGGGAAAATAATTGTCGTTATTTTATTTTAATTGAAGACCTCTGTGGCGCAGTGGTTAGTGCATCTGACTACCATGCGAGAGATCCCTGGTTCGAATCCCGGCTGAGGACAAAAAAAAATCCCAGGTCTTGTATGTTTACATGTTTGTGACGTCGTTGTATCTGGTGCCCACGACACAGGGTATCCCAGGGTGGGGCCAGAGGCAATGTATGTGCCTGTATGTAAGTGTTTATTATAATCTTTTATTATTATTATTTAAGACATTTTTAGTTGCAATTATTTTTGATACTGCGCAAAATTTATTGTTCATGTTCGTTAGTTCCTTTGCGAGAATGTGGTCCTGACTGCAGTATCATGTCATTTTTGTAAACTTTTAATCCGGATCAACTTACCCATCCCATTTTGAAACGAGCAACCGAACGACGCAAGGTCCGTCTCTGCTCACCACCCACTCACTGCTCTGCGTATCGGAGCGAAACCTAGTCGGACTCGTCCGATAAAACAACACCCGTAAGTAGATCAGGACTAAATGCACGCCAGCCTGACCAGTCCATGCAGCCACTCAGGGCCCTGCTCCACAATGAAAAGAAAGACAATTGTCTATTCAGATAAGATAGGTGTAGGCCTAGGTCCCTTATTAAATGAAAGACTAACGCAAAATGTACTCAATGAATGTCATCCCCATAAAAGTTTCAAAGACATTGTACAAGAATTATTTAAAAAACCGCTTGAGAAGGATACCACCTACATATTATTAGTAGGTAATAGTCGAGATGTCAAAAAAACTGACATAAATAATGTTTTTGACTTGTATGGTCGGGCTAGGGATGTCCATCCGGAGGTGGGAAAATTATTTTTCTGTTCGTTCCCATACTCTCAATCCCTTTCTGAAGAGGATAACAGAGACATCCATAGTCTGAACATGCATATACAGCATTTGACATGTCGTCATAGTGACGTATCATTTTTCGACCTTAACAGCTTTGTTAAGAATTATTTTATGGCGAGAGATACTGTGTATCTTTCTAAAAACAGTCGACGTAAGCTAGCTAGTCTATTAGCTTATAATATTTTTGACTCAGTTATAGGAATTATAACACAGTCACACAATAATGACAACCGTGATACTAGCAGTAGTATTAAAATTTCAACGGGCTCACACACAAACGAATCATTGGCTTTAAACTGCCAATGCAGACAACGGAAAAGCCCAAAGTAGGTCTTAACATAGTAGCACAAAATATTCAGGGCTTTTCCGGCAAGGAAAATATGACAGAACTTTTTTTAACAGATTTTAATATAGATATATTATGCTTAACAGAACATTGGCTAAAAAAATCAGAAATGGTATTGAATTTTTTTTTTTTTTTTTTTTTTTTTTTTTTTTATTAAAAACTGACCAACGATTGACCCCGATCTCACCTGATGGTAAGTGAAGATGGAGCCGACGATGTTCCTCGTTGGTTCAGTAAGAGCCTATTCACTCTAGCCTTAAAGGCACCCAAATTGTACCTTTCCGGAAAAACAGAGGAAGGGAGCGAATTCCATTCCTTAGCGGTGCGCATTAGAAACGACGAGGCGAAACGCTTCGTGCGCACAAAAGGTGTCTGTACCACATAAGGATGAAGTCGCTCCCCTCTCCTGGTTGTCCGGTGATGGAAAGGAGATGGCGGGATAAGATCGTGTAATTCCCGTGCGCACTCTCCAAAATGTATCCTGTAAAATACCGCCAAACAGGCTACCTTCCGTCGGTGTTCGAGGCTTTGGAGTTTGGCCTCTACCAAAGGAGCATCACCAATTAGCTTGCGCGCTCGACGTTCTACGGAGTCCAAAGCAGCCAACTGATATTTGGCCGAGCCGTCCCAGAGGTGACAGCAGTATTCCATACACGAGCGGACTTGTGCTTGGTAAAGACTTAAGAGCTGTCCCGGTGTGAAATACCG
Organism: Yponomeuta plumbellus; assembly: GCA_947310845.1. Classification (NCBI taxonomy): domain Eukaryota; kingdom Metazoa; phylum Arthropoda; class Insecta; order Lepidoptera; family Yponomeutidae; genus Yponomeuta; species Yponomeuta plumbellus. The sequence goes on along the minus strand of OX371212.1, from coordinate 18,455,556 downwards.
CCGCACTTTAAACAGGATCCCCAGCTTCTTGGCAGCAGTCTTCGCTTTGGACTCAATACAACGGCCGAAGTTTAGGTTAGAACAAAGGTCCAAACCCAGCAGCTCAAGGTGATTGGTTAGCGGTACGCATACACCTTGAAAAGTAGGAGTCGATGTAAATGGACTCCTCTTTGCAGTGAATAAACACGCCTGTGTTTTGGTGGCGTTGAACTTAACCAAGTTGGCATCGCCCCAAACGGACACGGCCCTCAAAGTTTCGTTCGTGCGCTCTACCATGGCTTCCCTGAGAGACTCAATCTCGGCGTTACTGGTTCGTGCGTTGGATACGTAACTCTCCGTGACTGTGCTGTCGTCTGCGTACCCAAATGTACCGGGCTTCAGCAGATCGTTAATATGCAGCAAAAAAAGTGTCGCGGAGAGTACTGACCCCTGAGGAACACCCGAATCAATAGTCATCGAGTCCGACGAACAACCGTCCACAACAACACGAATTGACCGATTCCTCAGAAAGTCGGAGATCCAAGAACACAGACCAGACGCGATTCCGTACGCAGGTAGCTTGCTAATGAGGCTGTCATGCCAAACCCTATCGAAAGCCTTGGAGATATCGAGCGACACAGCTAGAGCCTCTCCGTGCTTTTCCATGGCTTCGCCCCATATATGCGTGGCGTACACCAGAAGAATTTAAAAGACTACCAGCCTATTAGTACTTATAATAGAAGTAAAGCATTAAGAGGAGGTTCTATGATAATTGTACAAAATACTTTAAGAAGTAAGGAACGCAAAGACATTGTAAGCCTTTCTGTTGAGCGATTAGTTGAGATCTCGTGTGTGGAATTGGACAGGTATATTGTTATGTGCGTTTACAGGCCACCTCAAACTAATTACAATGACTTTGAGGCAGTCGTAGAAGAGGCATTAAAACGTCTGTTTGCGAGCAATAAGCGCATAGTGATATGTGGCGATTTTAATATTGATCTGTTAGTTGAGAGCCCACTACACACCAAAATTATTAGCTTATTTAGATCATTTAACTTACAAAACCAGTTTAAAGAACCCACTAGAACAACGGCAACTAGTGCTACATGTATAGATAATGTGTTTTGCAACTGTGAGCATCTTGAAAAGAAAATTATAAATAACCTACAGTCAGATCATAGTGGTTTATTCATTGTTTTGCCTACAACAGTAGAAAAAGAATGCCAAGAAATAATTTGTAGGCCCATAACAGAGAGAAAAATTGAATTATTTAAAAGGAAATTAAGTACCCACATAGGCTTACTAAAATTTGATAGCAATGATCCCAACACATTATATAAAGAATTGTTTACCACAATAGCAAACGGATTCGAACAGGTTTTTAAAATTAAAAAAATTAAAGGCGTTAAAGGTGGTTTTTCAGAATGGGCCACTCCTGGTATACATAGAAGTAGAAAGAAATTGTATGAATTGTATGAAGAAAAACAATCAAATCAGGATCCGAGTTTTAAAGAATATGTAAAGAAATATTCTAAAACCTTTAAAAAAACCTGCTCTATAGCTAAAGCTCTCAGTATAAGTAAAAAAATAGAAGCGTCATCGAATAAAATAAAAACGGTTTGGCAAATAATTAACAAGGAGACAGGCAAAACTAAACCTAGGGATCAAAATTTTGTACTAAGGGTAGATGGGAAAGTAGTTGACACAAGTGAGGATATCGCAAAAATATTCGAAAATTTCTTTACAAACATCCCCCTCAATATAACAGCGTGTTTAAATTCTTCCCCAGAGTCAGCAGAATCCTTGATGTTAGAAAATATAAAACCGTGCACAATAGCATTTCAATTCTCCCACGTTAGCCCCCAAACCATTTTGAAAGCATTTAAACAAATAAATATAAAGAAAACCGAAGATCTCTGGGGACTATCAGTTAAATTGATATCCACGGTAATTCATATCATGGCACCACACCTTGCTATAATTTTTAATAAATGTATTGATCAGGGGACGTTCCCTGATCTATTAAAGTTTAGTAAAATTGTTCCTTTATTTAAGTCAGGTGACAGTGATGATCCGAACAATTTTAGACCCGTAGCAATACTTCCAGTATTTAGTAAAGTATTTGAAAAAATCATTTTACACCAATTGCTGACACACTTCACATTAAATAAACTCTTCCATAAAAAACAATTCGGTTTCACTAAGGGTCGTTCAACGACAGACGCAGGTGTGGCGTTGATGAATCACATCTTTGATGCGTGGGAGGAGGCGCAGGATGCCATCGGGGTTTTCTGTGACCTATCCAAAGCTTTTGATTGCGTAGACCACAAAACCCTCCTTCGTAAGATGATCAGATACGGTCTCAGTAATAAATCTTTAGAACTTCTGAGATCGTATTTAGCTAATAGAGTGCAGAAAGTTGATATTAATGGAGTTAAGTCACCCGGATCCGATGTTAAAATAGGAGTTCCTCAGGGTTCAATTTTAGGGCCGTTCCTTTTCTTAGTGTATGTTAATGATCTGCCGTACCTAGTTGAGAAATTGTCACAAATAGTATTGTTTGCGGATGACACTTCTCTAATTTTTAAAATCAAGAGAGCTCAATCTAATTTAGACGATGTAAACAATGCTCTTTCTAAAATTCTGAACTGGTTTAACGTAAACAATCTTATGTTAAATGCCAAAAAAACAAAATGTATTAAGTTTTCATTGCCCAATGTCAAAAAAGTGGACACAAGTTTAACAATAGCTGGTGACAGACTAGATTTAGTTGAGACAACGGTGTTTTTAGGCATTACAATAGACTCAAAACTACAATGGGATCAACACATAGAAAAGTTAGCGGGTAGGTTGAGTTCAGCTGCATTTGCAGTTAGAAAAATTAGACAACTAACAGATGTAGAAACTGCGAGGCTAGTTTATTTCAGTTATTTCCACAGCATTATATCATATGGTCTGCTACTATGGGGGCGCGCGGCAAATATAGAAACAATTTTTATTCTCCAAAAAAGGGCTATTAGAGGTATTTACAATTTACCTGCCAGACACTCACTACGTGAGTTTTTTAAGGAAATAGGAATTCTTACGCTAGCTTGCCAATATATATTCGATAACATAATGTATGTACGTAAAAACATAACTACATTTAAGCTAAACAGGGATATACATAACGTTAACACCAGAAATCGAAACAAAATTGCCTCATCTAGATTCAGATTAGCCAAGGTAAATACATCATTTGTAGGATATAGTGTACGTTTTTATAACAAAATTCCTGAAAGTATTCTATCCCTGCCAGGAAATAAATTTATATTTGTTATTAAAACTGCGCTGTGTAAAAAGGCATACTACAGAATAGATGACTTTATAGATGATAAAAACCCTTGGCAGTAAACCAATTCCACAACGAGCTAGTTATTGGTATTCTAATAATATATAGGGTTTAATAAATTTCATACATATGTACAGACGCTGTGATTGCATATCAAAACTATGCTATTATTATAGATAACTGACAAGAACTTTATCACACAAGTTTGCCAAAGGCCATGTGAATGGTGGCGCGGTGGCCGGGTCGCCTATCTCCCTCTAATATGGTTGAGACTGGTGATAGCTGACCTCTGCGTTACGCTCGTGAACGGGTGCCGTCCGTGTGTCTGGCCGCAGCATTGGTGTTTTATTACCTTTTAAGAATATTAAATGATGTTTGACTTTGCAAGTATTTATTGCACTCATGGATCTTGAGATTCTTGGTATACGAACACTCATACCTAATTTGTATTAGCTTTAAGTTGATTTGAGAAAAGATGGTCAGAGTGGAGTTTTTTTTCGCTGCCTTTTTCTCCACTACAGACGGCCCTAAGGCAGCGGCTAACATTATACATAACTGTATGTACATTGACATTCAACAAGCAGAATGTAAATTCTTTACGTTGAAATAAAAATTTTTGATTTTGATTTTGATTTTGATGCTTACAATGTGATGTGCCGAAAGTTTTAGTTCAAAAAACATGTCATTTTTATTAGTATAGATTGGCGTATTGTCATCAAAACTAAACCAGCATGCGTAATTTCAAAGTTAGATGATTTTATGTGCTCGTGTAGTAAAATCATCTGGTGGGGTCTAGATAATTTAATCAACGCTTACTCCATATGTATGGGGAAGTCTCGTGACTTTCGTTGGCAAAAGTCATCTCCGTAATATAAGTGAAGCACAAGCGTTGATGGATAACGACATTTTAAATAAATAAATAAAAAATTAAACAAACTATACATACGATAAGTTTGCTGGGCCTCGTTTCAAAAGCGACTATGGTTAGTTTCATATGAGAATTCCATATACGTTGCGTAGCCGATCATCCAGAAGGTAGGTTAATATACTAACCGGCTGCGTAATTTACATCGAATTGTAATTGAATTAAATATCAACTGTCGCTTTACGAAACAATTCTATAATTTGTCGATAGGCCATCCATAGCTGAGAAGCACCATTGCAGATACTTGTTTTTTTAATTTTCGACTTTATGGTCTATCACATACAAACTTCTCGACGGTCAGACGCGGCAGGAGTTCCAGCTAGTGTAGAGTAGTGGTACTACGAAACAAAGATCTAATGTCAAACTTAATTTCATCATTATCATTTGATTTTGATCGTTGTTTATATCACCAAAAGGTTCATATGTTACGTGGAACTTTTATGATGTAGACTTTTCGGGATTGCCTTGGCATTCATAGTATGGGTTTTGGCTTATGTGTGAGTTTGGTCACACTGGTTTTCCTGCTAATAGGTCATGTCACTCCTTCTACTCTTTTTTTCTGTTCTGTGGACACAATCGAGGCTACGTAAAAAAAAAGAATATTCCTTATTGCACACAAGAAGCAAGAGACAATAAAAGTTACAGTTAAAAAAAATATATACAATAGGCTTTCTTATTCTCTATAAATTGTACACGATAGGTTTGCTGGGCTTCGTTTCGTAAAGCGACTATGGTTAGATTATGAGAATTCCATTATAGGTACATTGCGTAGCCAATCATCCAGAAGGACAGTTAATATGGTAGCCGGCTGCGTAATTTACATCGAACTGTGGTACAGTTTGGCAGAAGGGAATACATTATGTTACTTTGTCAATGTAGGTACTAACAAAATAAATGATTAAGAAACATTGTCATAACAAATTAATTTTCAACTGTCGCTTTATGAAACAGTTCTATAATTTGTCGATATGGCAATATGTCCCATCCTTAGCCTGAGTAGCAACATAGCAGATAGTTATTTTTCAATATTCGACTTTATGGCATAGAACTTAAAGCTTCTCGACGATCACACGCGGCAGTAGTTCCATCTAATGTAGAGTAGCGGTACTACAAAACAAAGATCGTATGTCAAACTTAATTTCATCATTATCATTTGATTTTGATCATTGTTTATATGATCGAAAAGGTTCATATTTTACTTGGAACTTTTGTGATGTAGACCTTTTCAGAATTGCCTTTATTTGCCAATGGCAGCTTGGCATTCACAGTGTGCGTTTGATTTGTGTGTGTGAGTATGGTCCATGGATGTAATAATCAAAGAGGATTGAGTACTCTGACAAAAAAATGTCCTGACAAGGAGGCTCGAAATAGTGAATGTCATCTCTTTCTAAGTAGGGTGACCTTGATGTCAATGAAAACCGGACGAAACATAAGGGAAGCCAGCCGGAAGGAACGAGCGAAGTTCTCTCTTTAGGAGTAACTTGGGCATTTACTTCCATAATGGGCGACACAGTACCTAGTGGTAGGTATATTCATTGACTGAAGAACTTTAATTATACTTATATTTGCATTTAACGAAGTTTTAACTTTATAAAATGAAAGCCAAAATCAAGTCATAAAATTAGCTTTAATCCAAAAATAAACACAAAGAAATAACTCATTTAAAATAAAAATAAAAAATAAATAAACTCACGCCCGTTATCCCCGAAGGGGTAGGCAGAGGCACCAGTCTCTAGAACTGGACCCACGTTTTGCCGAGTTTATTAGGTCCCAAACGTGACAAGTGGCAAGCCTGTAAATATATAGAATTTACAACTTGCTTATTGAGTGTTAATGTACAGTACATTACATGCTGCCCTCAAATAAGGTTTGTAGTGGAAAAGAAGACTAGAGAGAAGAGTAAAGATAAAACTCAACTTCGACCATGTTAAAATACGTTTGAATGTTTTCTTTTTTACATTTAAAATATGCATAGAAGCTAATATACATTACAAAATAGAATAGAATTATTAAGTATAAAATTAAATATTCTATTATACCTCCGGTCAATTTTTCTATTCAAACATAATATTCAAAGCTTCTTCTTTTGGGGAATGCATTCAGTCAGTTTGGGCACCTGCATCGAGCTGTGGTTGCTTCGTTGGTAGTTCTTCCAGTTCAACATTTTCTTCCGTCGCTTAGTACCATTACTTTTTTCGCCACAGGCTGTAAATATTTATTTATTACTTACTTTCTAATAAACTTCTTAGCAAACAAAACACAAAGGTAACAGAAAAGTCCTGTGCAACGTACCTAAAGGGGTTGGTAAGCAAGTCAATAAAAAGTAAACTAAGTGATACTTTCCGAGTTATTCCCGTTTGAAAATATAAAATATAAAAAAAAACAATTTAATTCATTCAATTGTCCATTATCATCATTTTAAAGTATTTTGCGTTACAACTAGTGTAGGGTTATGTGATTTTCAGCTTGCCAGAATTTTCAGTTTAACGCTCCTTTCTTTGGGGATGAAGGCCTTTCCAATGAAGCTTGTTATTAAGGCAGATATTAAAGATTTAATTTGAGAATACAAAAATAAAATAATGCAAGTAAAGAGATTGTGGTCGTCCAACCGATCGAATCGTTCTATTTATGTGTCCCCTCGCCCCTCTCCTTCCTCGTCCCGCTGACGTGCGGCGCTGCTCGGAGGCGCCGCTAGATGGCGTTAGTTGTCGCTCGCTGACATGCCCCCGGCCTTGGAAGCACCAGGTTCCAACGAAGAAGGCTTGAAGTTAGTATGCTTGCCATCAGTCTCCATCAGCTGCTGATCATATAAAAGCGGGCATATTTTGGGGAACGCCCTCTGTATGTCGCCGGTCGCGGTTTTAATAATCGCGACTCGAGATTTGCCGTCTTTTCCGATGATAGTCTGCATCACTCGTCCAAGACGCCACTGAAGAGGAGGTAGATTATCTTCTTTAATCAGGACTAGAGTATCAGGCAATATTGTGTCTTGATTACTTTGCCATTTTGTTCTCATCTGTAGTTCAGTTATATATTCTTTGGACCACCGTTGCCAAAAATGTTGCCGCATCTGCTCCACACGATCGTAACGGGTGAGTCGATGTGGAGCCGTTGTGGTGACGTCATCGTAGGCTGGCGCTGTTAACGGTCGGCCAATCAAGAAATGAGCGGGAGTAAGTGGGAGGAAATCGCTTGGGTCTGTGGACATAGGAAACATTGGACGGGAGTTGAGGACGGCCTCAATTTGTGTTAACACTGTACTCAACTCCTCGTAATTTAAATTTGCATTCCCTACGACACGACGCAAATGATATTTGCAAGCCTTGACACCCGCCTCCCACAAGCCACCAAAGTGAGGTGTATAAGGTGGAATAAATTTTAATTTTATATTATTGTTAGTAGTGAAATTAAAAATATCGTCTGAATGTTGATTTAAAAATTGTGAAAGTTCCTTTAAAGCACCTACAAAATTTCTTCCGTTATCGGAATAAATTTCTAAAGGCTTGCCCCTACGAGAGATGAATCTTTTTAAAGCCAGTAAATAAGCTTCAGTAGAAAGACTTGTCACCAACTCCAAGTGTATCGCTCGCGTCACAAAACATACAAAGAGGCATATGTAACATTTTTCTAGTTTTGCGCCTCTTCCTTTGCGGTTTAGAATAAATATTGGCCCAGCATAATCCACACCACACCGAACAAATGGGTAGCCTGGCTCAATTCGTTCGGTTGGTAAGTTACCCATTTGAACTTGCAATGCTTTCCCCTTCAGACGTACGCATCTAACACACTGGTGAACTACCTGCTTTACTAAATCGCGTGCCCTGAGAGGCCACCAGGTTTCTCTAATCGTAGCTAAAAGTTGCTGAGGTCCCGCGTGAAGGAGAACTCTGTGCTGAAACCGGACAAGCAGTCGAGTAAATGTATGTTTGCCACAAATCAAAATAGGGTGCTTCTTATCAAAGGAAAATGTTTCAGAGTTTGACAATCTACCACCGACCCTAATTAAATTGTGTTTGTCTAAAAATATGTTTAGGCCACTGATGTTACGGGGAAATTTTATATGTTTGTCATGTTTTAATGCGTGATGAATATCAGGGAATGATTGTTGCTGACTAATGCGAGCTAATACTTTAGTTGAGTTGTCTAATTCATCTACCGAGAGAGGTCCAGTTTGGCGCTGTGATTTATTTCGAATGCGTAAATTGTTTATGAAGCGTAATAAATAAGCAGCTGATCGCCGCATCCGATTGAAGCAAGAGAACCGCTCAAACGGGAACCACTCCGGATTGGATTGACAAGTCATCGCTGTAGATGTTAACTTTATCTCTGGCAAATCGCTATGGTCAATGTTGGCATTAATTTTGTGTAAATCAAGCTCGGGGTCTTGTAAGAAGGTTGGCCCCTGCCACCACATATCGCAAGAATAAAGCGCGTCGATATGTGCACCGCGCGATAACAAGTCGGCCGGGTTTTGTTTACCTGCAACATGTAACCATATCGAATCGCCAGTTAATTCGTTAATTTCTACCACCCGGTTCTGCACAAACGTTTTTAGAACGCTGGGTGACATTCTTAGCCAGCCTATGACAATTGTAGAATCTGACCAAAAATATACATTGTCGAATTTTAATCGTAGCGAGTTAATTATTTTGGCATATAATTTTGCAGCGACAAGTGCTCCGCACAGCTCCAGTCGTGGTATGCTGACCGGTTTAACGGGAGCTACTTTGCTTTTCGCACACAATAGGCTCACCTTTATCAGTGAGTCATCTGATTCTCCCAAGGAGTAACTACGAATGTACGCACAGGCGCCGTAGGCGTCTTGTGATGCATCAGAAAAAATATGTAATTCTGTTTTATATGAATGATGAAATATTACGTGACGTGGGATTCGCAATTCATTTAAATGGTTTAATTTATTTAAAAAGTTTTGCCAATTTAATAAAAATTGTGTAGGTAAGGGATCATCCCATCCTAATTTAAACAGCCATAATTTTTGTATAAGGATTTTTGCAATAATTATACTTGGTGCTAACAAACCTAATGGGTCATAGATTTGAGAGATAATGGACAAGACAGAACGTTTAGTTGCCTGAGTCTGAGTCACATTGTGGTCACATTTTGAAGTAAAAAATAGTTCATCAGATTCGGTCTGCCAGCCTAACCCCAATGTCTTTGTCTGATGATTGTCGCCCAAATCTAATTCCTTGAAGGATAAATCGGATTGGGAACAGTCCAAATTGAATATCCATTTTCTTAATGGAAGACAAGCCGATTTTAAAACATCAGAAACCCGATCGCAAATATCTAATAATTGCTCTTTATCGTCATGCCCTGTTAATAAGTCGTCAACGTAGAAATCTTCGTTGATGACGCGCGCGATGACGTCGTCGCTGCACTCTGAAGCTAGCTGCTTTAGGCACCGAATGCTTAAATAAGGCGCGGAGGCTGTGCCGTATGTAACGGTGTTAAGGCGATACACACCAATGTCTTCAGAGGGGTCCTTTCTCCAGAGAATTAGTTGTAAGTTCCTCTGGTCGGGTTGCACTAAAATCTGCCGATACATTTTCTCAACATCTGCACATGCGATATATTTAAATTGGCGAAACCGTAGCAAGATGGAGAAAATGTCGCTCTGGAGTGAGGGCCCTATTTCTTGAATGTCATTTAGTGATTTTCCCGATGATGATTTTGCGCTCGCATCAAAAACCACGCGGAGTTTAGTTGTTGAACTATGTTCTCTAAACACGCCATGATGCGGGAGAAAATAAGATGGCTGTGAGTATTCACCAATGCGACTCATGTGACCCAAATCCAAATATTCATTCATAAAATCGCTATACATTTTTTTATAGTCCGGGGCGCTGCGTTGTAACTTGCGCTCCAGAGTAAGGAACCTATGCTCGGCCAATGTAAATGAGTCACCTAGCACTTCAGGTGATTCTTTCAATGGGAGACGCACCGAAAAACGGCCCGTATCGTCACGCACGGTCGTACCTTTAAAGAGATTTTCGCATGCACTCTCGGATTTAGAATAAATTACTTTATCCGTCGGAATTTCTTCTAATTCCCAGAAACGGCGTAAGGTTGAGTCTAGTTCATGGGATTGCGAAAAATTACATTGAACTCGATTAATGCTGCAGTTCTTATTATGCAATGACCCGGAAATGATCCAACCCAAAGCCGTGTTTTGCAAATAGGGACCGTTAGACAGACGAATTAAGCCTTCATTTAATAATTCCCAAAATATATTTGCCCCGATAAGCAAATCAATTTGTGTGGGTGAATAAAATTGGGGATCAGCAAGTAAAACATTTTCTGGAATTTGAATATTGTGTGTGTTTTCTAAGGAGGGTAATTGTGCGGTGATGCGCGGCAAAACTAGACAATTAAAGCGCGTTTTATAAGGACTAGTTTTAGACCGCAGTTGGATGTCACATGCCTGGGTAGACTGAGTTATGGAACTACCCACGCCTGTGATCTGAACAGTGGACTGTACTAACGGAATTTGAAGTTTTTTACATAATGACTCTGTAATAAAGCAGTGTTGACTTCCATTGTCGAGAAGCACCCTGACTTCGTGATAATGATTATTTTTATCCGCAACCTCAACTAATGCTGTTGATAACAGTACCGGTTCTAAAGACGTGTGCGTTACGTTATCACTGCAGGTCTGAAGCGTGTGAGTTGTATGAGATGCGGTGCGTTGTTGTGGTAAGTTTTGTGCTGCATTTACACTCCGGCCATCCTGCGCCTGCAGTGGCAGTGGCAGTGCAAGTGGTGTGGTGTGTGCGACTTCTGAAGATATTAATGCGCCAGAATCTACACGACACTCACTGTGAATTAGGCTATTGTGTTTTTGGTTGCATTGCTTGCATGGCCCGAGCCAGCATTTTGCCACAGCATGACCGGCGCGCAAACAATTGCGGCATAGATTTTTATCGTCTACGTGTTTTAATTTATCTTTACAGGACAAGTTCAAAAAGGCTTCGCAGGCGTAAATTGGGTGATTAGCGTTACACAAAGTACACGGGCGATATTGCTTCGATTTAACGGAGCTTGATGGTTTATGATTTTGGCTACTCTGGGCAGCTATGTAACTGTGCGATCTTACTGAAGGATTAGACGACTGTTTTTTAATGTTAGTCTCTGGTGTGTGTTTGTTGTGAGATGATTTTATGGTTTCTAATACATCGGCTCTGTCTTTCAGGAAAGTGATTAGTGCGGATAGCGATATCTTTGGACTTTGTGAATTAATGAGCGTGCTTTTATGAAGCTCCCATTCTCTCTCAGTAGACGAATCCAGTTTTGAGACTATTATGTAGATCATTAATGAATCCCAAGAGTCTGTAGGTTCGCCTAAAGTTTTGAGAGCGCGAATGTTTTTCAGAATGGTGTCTATAAGCTTACGAATTTGCACAGGGCATTCTTTATTTATCGACTGCGTGGAGAATAAAGCTTTTATGTGGTTATGAACCAGTAAACGGTTATTATTGTAACGGTTTTGCAATAGATCCCATGCAGTGATATAGTTTTCAGATGAAAATTGCAATGACTTTATCACTTGTAAAGCGTTACCGGTTAAAGCGGAACGTAAATAATGAAATTTCTGAATATTATCTATATCACTGCATCCATGGATGAGGGAAATGTACGTGTCACGAAACTCAAGCCAATGGTCATAACTACCGTCAAAGGTGGGCAATGAAATTGTCGGCAATTTTATATTGTTTTTCGTGAAAGACTGACCTTGCGATGATTGGGACACGTTCAAAACACTCCTACATTTAGTGACAATGGCATAATACTGATTTTCAAATGATTCTCTCTCTTCTAGCTCCGAATCTAACAAGTTATCTAAAACTTGGCACTCAATTTCATCCTGAATTTGACTGAATAGTGGCAATAAAGATTCAAAATTCTGAAAACGCTCTTTAAGTTCTGCTCTTTGAGTATCATTTGTAACTTCGTTAAGCGAATCAAGGAATTTTACGAACAAAGTGAATTTACGTTTTATGACACCTCGTTTTTTAATCAAAGATTTAATTAACTTTTCATTTTTTATGGAACTATCAGAATCGGATTCGTTAGTCATGTCGGATTGAGGCTTTTGTGGCATTGTGGGAAGAAAGATATCAAGGACTTACTTGAAAATTGACGATTGCCGATCACGATTTGCAGTCGAGGGTAGAATGCGTAGACGCGGCACTGGAATGTAACGGTTGAGCACAGTATTAACACACTTGAACCAAAGGACGGGAAAGGAGGACTGACTGGCCTGACCGTTTAATGCTGGTGATGCTGATCTTGACTTGATGCTGATCTTGAAATGATGCGTCCGGCGAAGAAGGTCCAGTATGTAGGGTTATGTGATTTTCAGCTTGCCAGAATTTTCAGTTTAACGCTCCTTTCTTTGGGGATGAAGGCCTTTCCAATGAAGCTTGTTATTAAGGCAGATATTAAAGATTTAATTTGAGAATACAAAAATAAAATAATGCAAGTAAAGAGATTGTGGTCGTCCAACCGATCGAATCGTTCTATTTATGTGTCCCCTCGCCCCTCTCCTTCCTCGTCCCGCTGACGTGCGGCGCTGCTCGGAGGCGCCGCTAGATGGCGTTAGTTGTCGCTCGCTGACAACTAGTAATAAATTGGGGACATTTTGTCAAAGAGTATTTGTTGTTTGTGATAATTATTTTTTCTATCGATTGGCATAATGTACACGAAACGGCAACTTTTCATGTACAGTCGTACAAACTTTAGGTATGCTACAGAGGTTTGAAGCCTTTTACTCACCACTACAAATTGTACAGGATCTTCCTTCAACCTAGGTAAGACCGTAGGCTTAAAATCTTATTTTCTAAAATACCGGCTTTTGCAGGCTTCACAAAATGCAGGATTTTGTGATGTCGAACCAGAGCCTCATATAGCATCCATCCATTTTAAACGTAAGCTTTCATTTTTAGTAAAACTAAAAAGAGACCATTGGGTAATCAAAATCAAACACATGGCCTACATTTTACAACATCATGGTCATAGTATTCCACATAAATGAGTAAGAGTAAGACACACTCCTTCAGTTTGTGGCTCTCGCTCTGGACACTTTACTCTAGTTGCTTACTTATACGATTTTATGTTTTATTTGAGAAGACAAAGAGTTTAGTTTTCTATGGAAGGTTTTTCGTAGTGCTCTATCCTCTTTGATTATAACATCCTTGGTTTGGTCACACTGGTTTTCCTACTGATAGGTCATGTCACTACTTCTACTCTTTTTTTTCGTCAAACGTCCATGGTGACTACAGTCACCAGCCCGATTTCGCTAGGGCTGCGTTCAGGTTAGATCGATTTGCACAGAGTACAGCTTATATTAGTTTTACCGGTAAATTTTCCATGGTTCTGTGTTAAATACTCTATCCTTAGAAGCATTTATTTTCTCGATATGGCAACAAACAGATTTAACAAAAAAAATTAAGTTGGGCGGTCCGCAATTCTTTGTTTACATTGATTTTTTACGTAAATGAGGTAAAAATAATGTGGTAAATAAAACATTAATAAGACTTATTTTTACGATCATTGTATATCAAAATAATTGTGAAGATATTTGCTTTACGGATGTGTTTAGTTAAGGTTTGTATTAGGACGTACAAATTGAGTAATCCTACTTGAAACGATAAAGCATCGCCTCACGGTTTTCGTTTGACGATTCAGTGTTGAATCATTGTGTCATTTTAACAAATGCAATAATTTTAAATTAGGAAATGAGTTTAGATACTTGTTAAAATCGAGGCATCTGAACTTTGAAAGGTAATAAGTATATTGTTAAAGCATTATAGACTATACTGCACATCATTGTGACAAAGAATAAAGTTTGAAAACTGGTAAACATTTTTAGACCCCGACTGTACATTCATAATCAAATGTATTGTATTCAGAGGAGAATTATGTCTAGTGTTTAACTCATCCATGAGTAATATTTTAAGTTTGAAAGTTTGTTAATTATACTAGGCCCTGTTTCACAATGTTCAAATAAAGTTGCAGATAACCTATCCGCAACCAGGGCTGCCGTTTGTTCTAAATTTGATTAAATTTTACTATATTGCGCGTGTTCGTTTATGGCTTCAAATTTAGGACAAACGGAAGCCCTGGTTGCGGATAGCTTATCCGGAACTTTATCTGCAGATTGTGAAACAGACCCTAGACTGTTAGGAAAAGAATAAATTAAGGTTCTTTGTTAGTTTCAACTCCACCAGCTCTATTAACCGTGAAACTAATAACTTTAACGCATTCATAAAGTAAACATTTTGTTTGTAATGTAAATAAAAATATTTTAATTTAAATTTTGAACAAATAAAACAACACAACACGTGGTTACTGATTCCAGGAACAAAAATACCAAATAATTTCGGAGTACCTAACAGAAACAGCCTTTGGTGGAAAAAACTGTAGTTCCACCCGAGCTGGGTTCTAGGCAACCTCGAATATCAATTCTACAGACTAAAACAAAACCTCTTTGGTTCCGAAACGCGATCCTTTGTAGAACAACAAATTGAATTGCACCGAGCTATTTCCAGCCAGTCACCCGCAGGCTTCGCATTTAGTCTTCCGCGAAGAAGATAGCAACTATCGGCACAGAACAAAAACACGACCTATCGTGAACTAGGATATCAGAACAATCTAAAAATATATGAAGATTGACCAAATAAATATACTGAGCGAATACAAACATACATATTACATAAGGAGAAAGAACTACAAAAAGCTTATAGTGTAATAGAAAAATCCAATTCTATTTTATTTTTCGCTCGTAGCCCCGTGCCTGAGTGATCTTAAACGATCACGAAGGTTAACCTCTTCAGTCCTGACCTTGAAAATAACAAAAGTTTTCTATTGTTATTTTGTCGACCCGGGACTGAGGAGGTTAAGCAACATAGGGTGCGTTCAGTGCATGGATGGGTGACCGTCTATGACTACAGCTAGTAGCATTTTTCCGAGCGGTTCCGTGCTTCGCAAGGCACGTTAAGCAGTTGGTGCCCGCTACCGCCGACAGATGGCAGCCGTTAAGCTAAGTCAGAGACCTTAAGGTCGGCTTGAAAACTTCTGACAGTAAGACCAGCCACTAGTCTTACAAGCTTCCACCAATTCGGACTTGGCTCCCGTGCTGGAGTAAGGCCTATACCTTCCTCAGGGAAGAGACCCGTAACCCTCGGTGGGGACATAATAGGTTTGTGATGATGAATTTATTTGATCTTTTAAAATCGTATTTAGAAAGAAGGGTTCAAAAAGCAGACATAAATCGTATTAAATAGTCGGGTTCACTTGTAAAAATGGGAGTCCCACAGAGATCTATTCTAATCTATCCGTTTATGGTAAAAAAAATGTCTGAGATAGTGCTGTTTGCTGATGACACGTCACTTATTTTTAAAATAAAGAGACTGTAAAATAATCTTGACGAAGCAAATAATGCTCTCTTGCACGTTCTAGATTGGCTTACAGCAAACAATCTATTGCTAAATTCAAAAAACACAAAATGTATGAAGTTAACCCTACCTAACGTAAAATTAGTTGAAAATAACATCGTGATTGGAAATGAAAAACTAGAATTTGTTGAAGATACTGTATTTCTGGGCATCACAATCGATTTCAAACTACAATGGGGTCCACATATTGTAATATTAGCACATAGACTTAGCTCCGCAACATATTATATGCCGTGAACAGAATCAGAGAACTTACTGACGTTGCAACTGCTAGGCTTGTTTATTTTAGTTACTTCCATGACTCTTTCCAGTGGTCTAAATCCACGCGAAAGAGTCATGATCACTGGGGAAAAAAGTCCCAGAATGTAACATTATGACATAAGGTGGTGTGACATACCGGGAACAAAAGGGCTAAATCAGACAACCCCATACAGGGGAGTCTTACGTAATTGCACCCCAGGTATTATGTGTAAGAGCAAGTAAATTACTCCTTGTCTCTAGTAGTGAACCGGCTGTAAATCAACTGTTAACAGCTTTCAGTTGGCCGAAGAGAAAAAACAACTGTTAAATTAACAATACATACCAATCATGTAAACTTTTAGTCCGGATCTACTTACGGGTGTTGTTATATCGGAAGAGTCACTGTGAGACGAGCAACCGACGACGCGAGCTCCGTCTCTGCTCACCATGATTAAGCTCTGCGAATCGGACCGAAACCTGTTCGGACTCTTCCGATAATTATAACAACACCCGTAAGTAGATCCGGACTAAAAGTTTACAATGTGTTGTGCTTACGAAAGTTTTAGTTCATCTATTAATCTTGTTACGATTGGGTTGAGATTTAAGATCGTTAGCGTACAAGAAACCGGGGCGGTAAGTGTGTCAGACGCAACAACTGCCTTACGCAAAAGCAACCTTCTGTAGTTTTCACAAAGTTTTTCATTAGATAGAATCCGTGGGTGCTGGCGTGTGTGCAATGCGCTTTATTAAAATCTAGGTAATATTTATTGCTTTCACCTTTAGACTGAGTTACTAAAATAGAAAACTTAGGCGTCCCGTATCGTGTTGACTACAATCTTTATAACTCAGCTTCTTTAAGACCGATGTACCTTATGCGTAAAAGGACTAGGTAAGTCGCGTTTTGCCTAAATATCATATTTTTCGCTTTACACCTAGGAGGTCGCTCATTTATTTAGCAAATTGGGTAGTTGACAAAATGTCAAATAAGTTACTTTTAAAACGGAATTTTGTATGAAAATAGCTGTTTATGACGTCATATTTCAGAACACTCTTTTTATGTTTCATCTATTTAAAAATTGTAATAACTAGTAATTGACTAAAAGAGATACAGTTTCCGAAATATTTTGTAATTTTTGTTTTAATCGAGCATATTATCAAATAATTTATTGTTGGTCGTGTCAACTAACGTTCGCTTTATATATAGAACGGTGTCAGTCTATTTAGTAGATTGCCTAAACATTCGTCAGCATAAGTTGCGTTTTGCCTAAATCTTTGAAAGGATCACCAACATGCACACTCCTTTAATCGTTCTTATGTAGTGGCACTTGAAACTGGTGTGTATTTTTAATTTAAAATATGATTTAGTTAAGTTTTATTTTCAATAACGAGAAATTTTTAAAAATTATTAAAGATAGTTTTACTGTCTGCGAATATCAATAATTACCTCCGATATAACCTATAATATAGCAATAGGACTAATAGCTGTTGAACTATTATTCAGTTTGTCCATGAAACTTTATGACTTTCTCTCTTCAAACCTATATCGCAGTAACTAGCTATATGTCAAGTTCGCACTATGTCTATGTCTAGTCATAACGCGACATAGTCGATCTACACCTCAGAACACAAATCGGTCTTAAAGGACTCAGCTCAACAACAGTGGTTTTAATTGTTATTTTCAATATCATAACTCGACTGATTACAGCACTCTTCAGTCAAGTAAGTAGGTAAGTAGATAGGTAGACAAGTACATATGTAAGTAAATAGCTAATTGAGTGAGTTAGTGAGTGAAGAACGAACGAACGAATGAATGAATAAACATATTAAATAAATATTGCGACCCATTAAAAATGTAAACCTTTTAACCCGTCCGGCGCGGAATCTAGAATGCCTATAGTGTGTCTATGTGTACTAACTGACTGGCCCTAACGCGCTGCCATATTTTAAAAAAAAAAATATGGGACGCCGTTCCGCATTTCTCAAATTAGAGAAAGTACTACATAATTATTCAATAAGTGTTATATATATCTAGAATCTGCATAAAATATCCTATCCAATTATTATATATTTTATTATTATAAAACTTACCTGTTTTCCAAATGACGAGGTGAATTTCCACTATCCACACCATCTTTTACCACTCTGAACTTTTTTTCATTTTTTTCATTTCCACTTTTCACTAGCACTGAAATAACACTTATAATATGATTTGCATATTATTTATAACTATTTTAATCTATTTTTTAATATAAATCACCAAAATAAAGCTATAAATGACGAAGAGGTAAATGCTAAAGTTCGAGGCTTGTTTTCACTTTATTTTCAATAAAATACAACAAAACTATTACTTGAAACATAATCTACACACTTTTCCCAGTAATTTGATATATAACACAAAACAAATACTATCTGCTTTCCTCTCGAAATAACTTATAAACCTCCAGCGGGCGGAGCCGAAACGCCTGACGCGGCACTAAAAGTTCGAGGCTTTTTTTCATTTGATTTTCCATCAAATACAACAAAACTATTATTTGAAACATAATCTACACACTTTTCCCAGTAATTTGATGTATAACACATAAACAGTGCTCGGCTGTTTGCTTTTTTTGATATACATCAATGATTTGCCAGAAATAATCAACATACCATGTACCCTATTTGCAGACGATATTTCTTTAGTTTTGCCCTGCCAGAACACTAGTAACTTAACGGAACTCTTAGATTACAATCTATCAAAGATAATAAATTGGCTCACCGATCATAATCTTGAATTAAATTTTAATAAAACAAAGCTTCTGCATTTTCGACCCCATCAAAAACGTCCCCTTGAGATAGATTACTCATTCAATAAAACACCAATAGAAGTTGTAAACTCACATTGTCTTCTAGGAATCACAATAGACAGCCATCTTAACTGGAAAAATCACGTTAAGAAAGTGACAAGTAAATTATCCAGCTTTATATATGCACTAACAGAGCTAAAAAGAACAACGGACCTCAAAAGTACAATGGGTGCTTACTTCGCTTACGCGCAGGCCTGGCTAATGTATGGTGTCCTCCTCTGGGGAAATAGCACGGATGCTAAGAAACTGTTCATTCTCCAAAAAAAATGTATACGAATACTCGCGAATATCGATGCAATGACAAGTTGTAGAAGCTATTTTATTAAATTCGAAATCCTCACACAGACCTCATTATATGTTTCAGAAATATGTACTTTTGTAAAAAAAATTATTGACCTTTTCCCTCAATATACACGCCCTAAAAACTTAAGACCCCATAAAAGATTAGAAACGCCCACATCAAAATTACAGTTAGTAAATTCTGGCCCCCATTCAATGGCTGCAAAAATATACAACCATATACCTGATTCAATTAAATCAAACGAAAGAACAAACATATTTAAGAACGCACTAAACAAATTTTTATTGCAAAAGAACTACTACTCGCTGAAGGAATTTTTCGATGACGATACTACTTAAAGTTATTAAATTACTAAAAGATTTATATATATATATTTTTTTTGTCTTTAATGAAATGGAATAATAGCTTGTACTTACCTACTAAATGAATATTATAGTGATTGTTATGTTTTATAATAAGAGTCTCTAAAAGAAAAGCTGCAATTATACTATGAACTAGTTATTTAAGTTAACATAATTTTATATTTACAAATTTATATTGGCAGCGCCCTAGCAGGGTTCTTGTTTGATACTTCTACTATTTAAGACATCTCATGTACAACAAGAAAGCTCAATAAATATCTTATCTTATCTTAACAAATTTATAAGCGGATAGCCGCTTCCTTTCGAAATTATCTAAAAACCTCGAGCGGGCGGAGCAACTCGCGACGAAAACACAAAATGGCGTCTGTCAGACGCCGACATACGGGGTTCACTTGTTTTTCGATGAGAACTTTATTTTTTTCTTTGGAATGGCATTTAATTGGTTGACAAAAGTAATCCTTAGTAACCATTGGTCAAGAGAAAACCGGATATTGGCCATAGAGAATAAAAACACCATAGATAATAGAAGTCAAATCCATCGATCGCTTAGCGTACACCCGTGTGTACGCTAAGCAGTTGGGGCACAAAAAGTTAGCGTACACTACCTTATTGCGGTTTATTTTTTCGTTTTCAGGTATAGGATCAGTCGAGTGTTGTTCGTCAGCGGAAGCAGTTCCCTATCTCGCGGCGCACTTTTTTCGACTTACCCTCATTTTTGGTACTCATAGGTAAGCGTCGAGCCTATGCCTACAATTCGATTACCTACGTAATGGAGACGCAAAGTGGCGAGACAATGGATTCTGTTATTGAGTGTAGTGAAGACTATTTAGATGAGGACTTATTACAGCGGTATTCGATGGAGAGAGAGTTGATGGAGAAGGCAGGAGGAAATCGTATTATGAAGAGAGTCAGATCTACGGAAAGTGAGGAGGAGGGTTGGACACAGGTAAAAGGAAAAAGTACTAAGAAAAAGTTACAATCACAAAGTGAAAATAAACAACAAGGAGAAGAAAATAGTTTTGAAGTGACCATCACCTGTAAAGAAGCCCTGCCTAAGTACATAGGTATGGCAAGACTGTTACAGTCTGAAAACATAATAAATGTTCTAAGAGTAAGGTACATAAATGCCTACTGGGCTATCATCCAATTTAATGATGAGAAAAGTATGGAGAGCATCTTACAAAACAAGAAGTTGGTAGAAATGGGCATGAAATGTCATAAAACCCAAGTAGTTAATATTTGCTACGGAACAATAAAAGACATAGAGATCAGCGTCACCGAGGATGAGCTACTCCAGGACTTGGTCAGTTCAGAAGTGCCCATAGAATCGATCAAGAGATTAAAAAGGAGGATCTTTGATTCCATTGAATGGGAAGACAGTGAAGTGGTGAGAATTGGATTCAAGGGCCCATCTGTACCCGAAAGTATTTACGTTTTTGGCTCTCGAGTCAAGGTAAGCAGGTACACATTTAACCTGGTAACCCAATGTTCAAAATGCTGGAGATATGGACACACGAACAAACTTTGCCCGTTTAATAGAACAGTGTGCCCAAAATGTGGTGGGTATCACATCAACTGTGAGACCCGAAAATTTAAATGTGTGAACTGCGGCGGGAAGCACTTAGCGATGGCGAAAACATGTCCTACATATGCTAAGGAGAGAAGGATACGAGAGATCATGGCCGAGTCCTCGGTAACATACAAGCAGGCGTTAAAGACATACCAACCAATAACAACATCTCAACAGCAATCTTTACCAAAAGCGACGGACTTCCCCAAACTGAGGAACACACAGAATTCGGTAGTTGAAAACTTGAAACACCTGAGCCCCCCTCCAGCCAACAACATACCTTTGCTGAGGTGGCACAGACAGAAGCTCTAGTTAGATAAAAGGAGAAGAAGATAAGAGTGGTAAATGCCCGAAGGGATGGTATGAAGAAACGTGTTATTGAGACAGAGTCTACCGCTAGCTCTGAGGACCAGGAAGAGGAGAGTGAGAAGCAGGAGGGTCATGAATCTGATAACGAAGAAGACACAGACACACGGAAAGGAGCGATTAAAGAATTGTTACAGAAACTCAAACATATTATTTTCTCTAAGAGATACACAACTTTCTCTGATAAGATAGCGGCTGGCGCTAAGTTAGTATGGGAATGGGCTCTGAAATTTATAATTGAGAAGATCTCCGAGTGGCCGATACTATCATCAATTTTTTTCCAAAATGGGTAAAAAAAGTCCCAAACATTCAGTGTTGAACATAGTGCACTGGAACGCGCAAAGCCTACGCCCGAAACTATTAGTGTTAGGACAAATTTTAATACAAGAAAAAGTGCATATTGCCGTGGTAACTGAGTCCTGGTTAGAACCGGATAGTAATTTAAGTGTTAGTGAATATAATGTGTATCGAAAAGACAGATGGGACTCCTACAGAGGCATAGCTATTTTGGTACAGCAAAGTGTAAGAGCTGAAGTTGTTCAGGTAAATGCTGCTTTTCCTGGGGTTGATTTATTGTGTTTAAAGATATTGAATTTTGAGGTTTTAGACTATGTTATTGGTATATATTCTGCACCTACTGTACGCCTGCTGCAAAATGATTGGGATGCTATTTTTGAAAATTTCTTGACTAAAAGTATTTTTATTGGAGATCTAAATTGCCGCCACTCAAATTGGTCTAGCAAGACTGAAGCCAAAGGAACTGCACTCTTAGATAGCATAACTGATCACAACCTAGTTACTCTTAATGATGGATCTCCAACACGAGTTAAAGTGGTCAGTGGAATCCTTCAGCAGACAGCGCCGGATGTATCTATTGCCACAGCAGACATAGCTGTTAAATTCAGTTGGAGAACCATTAATGAGTCTTTGAGTAGTGACCACCTCATAGTTAAACTAAGTTCTGAGGTCTTAAATGACCATAGCTATAAAGGTAAAAGAAACTTTTAAAAGGCCGACTGGACCAAATATCGAGACCTTTTGGAGGGTTTGTTTGCTGAAATGACACTGACTAATAATATACAAAGAGATTATGATCAATTCATTAGTTTAATAAGCAATGCAGCCGACACCTCTATTCCAACAATAAAAAATTGCGATAATCCAAGACGTGTCGATAAGTTTAAACCGAAACCGTACTGGAATCAGGATTTGTCACGTGCAGTTGCTGAGCGTAGGTTAGCTTTGACCAATTTGAGGAAAAACCCAAGTCCAGATAATCTAGCCATATTAAAACAAAAGATCACTAACACCCAAAAATTAATCAGAAATTCAAAAAACAAAGCATGGCAAGACTTCTGTAGCTCTATAGATAGTACAGTTTCATCCAGCGAAATGTGGCGACGAATGAGATGGCTGAAGGGGTATCAAACTCCTAAACATAGAGTAAGCCAAGAAAAGACCCTAAATATGCTCCTAGACTTGACGCCAGACTATGTATCAGGGGATATGCCTCAAATCACACCGGATAAATCTATTTTATCGACGCCCATTTCGCTTCATGAACTAGAAAATTGTATAAAAACTAAGGATACAGCCCCAGGAATAGATAGTGTCTCTTTTTCAATGATAAAGAATCTCCCTAAAAATGGCAAATTAATACTGTTAAACATTTATAATAAAATTCTATCTACTCAGTTCGTACCTACACAATGGAGAAATATTAAAATAGTACCTATACCTAAACATAATAGTAATGATGTAAATAACCCTGACGCTAGGCCCATTGCTTTGATGTCTTGCTCGTGTAAAATATTTCATGTAAAAATATGTCGTAAAATGGTTTGGTGGTTGGAAAAGAACCAATGTTTCGATGACTCGACTATAGGCTTTAGAAAATCGCAATCCTGTTTAGACAACTTAACACGATTAATTACCTATATTCAAATGGGCTTTTCACAAAACTACGTCTCACTAGGTTGCTTTATTGACATTGATAGTGCCTACAATAATGTGGATGTAACATTCTTAATTTTGACTATGCAAAAACTCAAAATTGATAGTGTTGTTTGTAAATATTTATGGAATTATCTGAAGGAGAGACACCTTAGTTTCGATCTCGTTAACAAGGAGATATTAAGTAGGTACACGGGTAAGGGGCTCGCGCAGGGCGACCCGGTCTCGCCAATCCTGTTTAATGTAGTTACGTCGTCTATTTGCCACAGTATAAAAGACGTTTACATTTCACAGTATGCAGACGATTTCGTTATTTACATATCTAGCAATACATTAGAAGATACCACTTTTAAAATTAAATCTGCTTTAAATTGTTTGTCATCACTTATAGAAGAAATTGGTCTTTGTATTTCACATCGTAAAAATAAATTATGTGTTTTTAGAAAAGGGATAAATCGTCAAGATGTAAATATAACTATAGGTGAACGTAGATTAGAATTGGTGGACTGCGTCAAGTATCTCGGACTTTGGTAAGATCGCAGTCTTCGTTGGGGTAGACATATTAATTATTTAGTTGAAAAAACACAAAAGTTTTTAAATGTATTTAAGTCCTTAGCCGGGTCCCAGTGGGGTATTCATCCAAAACACTTACGTAGATTGTATATTTCTATAATTCGCAGTAGACTTGATTATGCTAGATTTAAACAAACTTGTCAAGGTTCAGAATCAGGAAATGAGAGTGGTTGGTGGTTTCATAAAAAGTACTCCGGTGCATGTAATGGAAAGTGAGTTGTGTCTCCCCCCATTACATCTGCGTAGGACATTTTTAGCTGGTAAATTCTGGCTTCGAGCAAAATCGATTGAAAACAATAACTCCATAACTCTGATACAAGATTTTGCAGACCGATCACCATTAGATAGTTTTTACTGGACAACTAAGAAACCCCCATTGTTACTAGAAATTCATCAGAAGTTAATTGACCAACCAATTCACTCGAGTCCCCTATTAGATATGTTTTCACTGAGTACACGGGTCAGCAACATAAATGTAAAGGATGCTATCCACCTCAAGGTCCCAGATATAGATAAGGCGAAGAGACTTTATGATAATACCTACCTACGAGACAAATGTACAATACTGTAAGAGAATAAGTACTCATGTAGTTATAAGATATATACTGATGCATCTAAGGATGATCAAAACAAGGTTGGAGCTGCATTCTTGGATCCACAGATTGGCCGGGTTAAAAAATACAAAATTGACTCCAATGTATCTATCATGTACGCTGAACTATTTGCTATAGAACAAGCCTTAACTCATATCTTCGTGTTCGACCAAATGGACATTGTAGTTCTCACGGATTCCAAGAGTGCCCTCCAGCACTTGGCACGGTGTACCTCGACTTTTCGAGGATCCCCGATTGCCTACCGAATCCTAGAACTCATACATCGGGCGCAGTTAGCAAACAAAAGTTTAATTCTGCAATGGATTCCATCCCATGTTGGCTTAGAGGGTAATGGAGAGGTAGACCGAGCTGCCAAAAAAGCTTGTGAAGATGGTTACTTTAGCATTTTTCCTCCATTCTATCTTGATTTAGTACATAGTGTAAAAGAAGAATGTTATGATTCGTGGAAACACATATATGAGAAAAAAAGTTCGAGTAAAGGAATCTGGTATCGCACTATACAGCGGGAGCTCCCACGTAGACAGTGGTTTGAGAATTCCTTGATGAGCAGATCGGAAGTAGTGGCTGCTTTGAGAACTCGTTCCGGGCACCTCCCACTCAACAAGTTTGCTCACTTGATGCGCAAAGTAGATTCGCCAAACTGCACCAAATGTGGAGTAATAGAAGATGTGTATCACTTGTTGATGGAGTGTGTCAGAACGGAGTCTCGAAGATCACAAATTTATAATAATTGTATATTTAATAATGCCGATGTATGTAACCTTGTATTGTCTGACCCTACGTCAAATGATGCAAGGTTACTATACAATCTGGTGGTTCTGGACCGCACGGCGGAAATAACTAGTCTTTAGTTGGTTCGGAATGAATATGAGTTTATTTTTTGTTAAATTACTGTGTTCACCTAGTCTTAATGTGTAGCCTTACAAGGGTGACATCGTCGCTGTGCGACAAAACCTTTTTTCAATAAAGATTATTAAAAAAAAGGTATAGGTTCCAAAAAACAACATTGAAAAACGCCCTGAGTTTCCACTGGACCAGCAGGTAAATGAGGAATTTTGTATTCGTTTATATCGTGTTCCCATTAGCAGTTCTAACGTGTTAAAGTCGGGATGTAATAAAGGGGTCCGTCCGTCCGTCCGGGCTAATAGAAAACATCAAAGAGTTAATTATTCGTCCGACTGGCACGCGACTAATGAAGTCAGAGGTTTGGTACAGTAGAACATAAGCTGCGATGTAACTAACATACAAACTTAATCAGTATGAGCCAGTCTGTCAATTTTACATTTGCCTCACCTGCGTTGGTCACTTACTGTCCAGTACGTCGTCCAGGACCTAGACTATGTTAGTGCATTCTAGTACAAGGACAACTTCATGAACATGGCGAATTACTTTCATTGCCGATCTGGACGACAATGGTGTGAAAAACACGTCACGTGACCCGACCGTGTATTTGTCGTCGTATTGTAATGCACTAACAGAATCGAGGCGACACAACACAATACAATACGTGTTTGGTCAATTTTCTGTGTTACCTTCTTAAATATGTTCATCATCAACCCATCATGTCTCCACGGAGGGGCACGGGTCTCTTCCCTGAGGAAAGATATAGGCCATACTCCACCACGGCGGCCAAGTCCGTATTGGTGGAGGCTTGTAAGACTAGTGGCTGGTCTTACTGTCAGAAGTTTTCAAGCCGCCCTAAGTCTTCTGACTTGGCTTAACGACTGCCATCTATTGACGGCCGCCGGCACCAACTGCTTAACGTGCTTTGCGAAGCACGGAACCGCTCGGAAAAATGCCACTAGCGTTCAGAAAATCAGAAATCATAGACAGTGAGTCATAGACAGTGACCCATCCATGGACTGAACGCGCCGTATGTTGCTTAACCTTAGCGATCGCTTAAGATCACTCAGGCAGCCCAGGCTACGAATGATTCATTGTGTTGCTGTGTTATTATTCATTTTGTTTCTGTGCTTTCTTAGTGCTGTGACTTGTAGTTAAAGTTTTGCTTTGTTTTGTATACGTGTGTGTGTCGTAAGTAAATAAATGAATTATCTATCAAATGGCCATAGCGTTTTGATTCGAGTGTGAACTTATCCTAAAAAGATAAAAAGGAATAAACCTTTTCAATGAAAAATGCCGAATTCAGGAAAAAACACGCGTTTAGCCCCAGTTCTTGGATGTTTACATGTTTGTGATGTCGATGTTTCCGGTTGTCACAATACAGGGTATCCTGGTGTGGGGCCAGAAGCAATGTGTGTATGTAAATGTTTAAACAAATAAAAAAGTCTTCGTAATAGATTTTGCAAACAGATCATTTACATAACGTACGTGGAACTATCCTTGAAAAAAAAAATGCTTACTAACAAATAAATACTTGACAACGTAGTAAAGTATCAGTGAAGCCGCTTCGGAGGAGTTCGACACACTATGACACGAGATTTTCAAATCTTAGATACACGGACGAATTGAGTAATTCTGCCATTTCAGATTCGGTTGAAAAAGCCATCTTCAGATTAAGGTGACTCTTAAAGCAGACATGACCCAAGTTCCTTTCTGTCTGTGAATTCCATAAGTCATCCAAAGATCTTAGAGCAAACAAAAGTTTCTTCCATTGAATTATTGAGCGGTATTTCGAAAAGTACGTTTGTGTTTAGATCCCAGTTGACCCCAGCTAGGCGGCGATTAGCCTAGGCGATAAAATAAAAGTATTTTTGCTGATAAGCAGCTGTCAATAAAAGTAGTTTGCTAAAGTAACTATACAACCGTAAAATATGAAAATTATTACTATGACGCTGTATTAGCATATTTTCTACAGTACCTCAACTAAGCACAATAAAATTGTATTGTATTATATTGTATTTTTTATTGTTATAGTTGAGGTACGAAAAAAAGTTTCAATACTAGCTACAGTAAAGTGTACTGATGATTTCGAAACGCGCCCCGTCCACCCACCGACTAAAAAAAATGAGAACAGGCGGCAAAAAGGAAACGAACGACTGACAATTTGCGACGCGTTTTTTATTTTATTTCTTTTTTCTTAGAAGCCATGTTCCGCTTATTTTTTAGCTGCGGTATTTTTTTATCGGTTTTCGCGGTTAATTAGGACATCATCACGGTAGCATCCATCAAAAGCTTGGCAAAGAAATGTAGAAACCGTCAATTAAACTTTACTAATTGTTTGGCTAAAATGTCATAACTTCTTTCCTTGTTGAAAACAATGCAACGTTTTTATGAAACGGAATGTGGACGTGGTTGTCTGAGAGGATTTTTGAAAACAAGCTCAATGTTCAACTCGATGTTTATTTCATCATCATCATCATCATCAGGCTATGTTAGTCCACTGCTGGACATAGCCCTCCCCTAATGAGCGCCATAGCGCCCTGTCTACGGCTTGCCGCATCCAGCATCACGAAGAACCGACAACCGAGGGGTAAACGTGTTCTTGAGTGGAGACCGCGACTTGGCAAACGTAGTGTAGGACGCCCTCCAACCAGCTGGGATGACGATCTGCGATGTTTATTTAGTCAGTTCCAAATTTAAATAAATAAATTTAACTGAATAAATTAATAACGAAGTTATTCTCTTGGTGGGATGTCCTCGCGCTACCAGCGGTGGTTCGGCAGAGGCGTAGAGACGTTGCTCTTAGAAACCTCACATTAAGTATTTGCTTGCTCAGCATCTAGATCGAAATCCTTTCAATGTAATCGTCAAAATTATAGCATCGTATTATTCTGAAATCGGTGCAGGTTATATTGATGATGTCATATCATTCAAGATACTCGTATCATGGTTGTGCAACATCAAAGAGTGGACTGTTGTTAAAACCACGGAGACCTGTTCAGAATTGCACTGAACAGAGACCGCTTGTAAAGAGCTGACTGCCAATCTCCAGTGATGGAGAGGCACTTTAAGAAGAAGAAGATGCAGGTACGGCCTCGTAACTTTATTATTTACTTATGGTTTCATGTTATTTTTATTTTTATTGAACTAAATAACTTCCACCTAACATAATCACTTGTCTTGTCCCTAGCTAGGCTGTTATGTGTTTCTGAAAACATGCAATGCGTGGAAATATACTCAGGTTGAGTTCATAATGTACATATCGTATACCACGACCTCAAGAGGGAACAGACACCACGACCTCAAGTAACATGCGTAGCCAATATACACATCAGAAATTTATTTCAACGTAAATAATTTACATTCTGTTTTTTTTAATGTCAATGTGCTTAAAATGCTAGGCGCTGCCTTGGGGCCAAATATAGTGGAGAAAAAGGCGGCGAAAAAAAAACTCCACTCTGAGATCTTTTTCCAAATACGATGTCGAGGTTCTTTCAAGTTTCACGGTGTTCCGTAAATAAATAAAATACTACAAGAATCTCGATGACGCGAAAGTATTCTGTCAGGATCCTGGCAAATGGCAGTCCCCATCCCTACCCCTCCCTACGCCTCTGGAATACAGGCGTAAGCAGAGCTTATGTATGTATTCCACTAATATACTCTTCAAATGTATATAAAGATATTTTTCCTCCACCAAGAACAGTAAAAGCTCAGCTCCCGCTTTTCACCTTCCAAACTAATCGAAGCACCCCGCCATATTTTGCCGCAGTGATGCCAACCTAACGACAGATTACTTTTGAATAGACATGACGACCGCACTTCCGATTTTAGAGATATCATGACAGTATTCTATTGAATACTTTTATTGTTGTGATATTGAATATCTAGAGATAAAGCAATCAGAAAATAATGTAATCGCAAACCAATGCCAGATATATACTTTACTAGTGACCCGCCCCGGCTTCGCACGATGTGGCAAAACGTTTCCGTGGAAATAGCTACATTAGTTCCATGGGAAATTCCCGGGGTAGTCATTTTTTACACCTTGTGTTACATTATTCGAGATTTCGTACGGAACAATAAATTTTCTGAAAATCCAATACCTATAGCCTATGTTACTCACAAAGAATGTAACTTTCTAATGGTGAAAGAATTTCTAAAATTGGCCCAGTAGTTTCTGAGCCTATTCATTACAAACATACACACACACAAAAGTACATATTTCCTCTTTATGCACATGAAACATTAAACAGAACATTACAGAGAGATGAAATGAAAAACTGTTTTCATTAAAATTGTTCAAAACCATAACATAAAGCTTAACTAAGCTGTTGTAGTGCATGATGTAAATCCAAAGCTTCTCTACTCCCACGTTATTTCAAAGGACAGACAACTAGATTTCAAACGGAATTGAAT
This sequence comes from Yponomeuta plumbellus, assembly GCA_947310845.1. Lineage (NCBI taxonomy): Eukaryota > Metazoa > Arthropoda > Insecta > Lepidoptera > Yponomeutidae > Yponomeuta > Yponomeuta plumbellus. The sequence continues at coordinate 18,425,766 of OX371212.1, read as the reverse complement.
TTTATTTCCATGCTTTTATTAAAACCTGCCTTCAATGACAGCCTCCTTTTCAAGGCAACATCAAAAGCTTTTTACAAACGATACGTGACCGAGCCGTTGTATCGGTATTCATTGAAAAATAACCACCTATTGCACATCTTGTGCATCGGATTCCGTAGTTATTTTACTTTAAAAGCATAACACATGTAAATCATTCTTTGACGGTTGTTTTGATTTTGCCTACATTATAATGGATAAGTTAATAACACAAAAAAGAAGAAAATTCATTTATTTTACGACACAATCATACAATCACAAAACAAAAGACAAACCATTACAATATTCATATTTACATAACACAGCATTAAACAAAAAAAAAAAATTTAATAAAATTTTATAAAAAAAGAAAATTAACAAAATAGGACTGAAAAAAAGGGTGCCAAAATTGTTCGTAGGTTTTAAGTATTGAGCCATCACAATGGGCCCGACTCAGCATAACGTTGCAACAGAGTGACCCGTTGCAACGCTGATTTTCAGTCGGGTCCAAACTGCGGTTAGCAACCTACGTACGTATATGTGCGAAATAATTAAAGTTCAATAAGATGCCCAGTGCCCACGGTGTCAAAAAGACAATAGTATACAAAACGGTTTACTATTTTAACTATACCTATCGTTGTATTTTCATGAATGTGAATTATATTTTTGTCATGTACTAAGCTTTTATTTAGCGTTCAATAATGTTTAGGACTTAACAAAATGCAGTGAGCCGAGTCATTTACTCACTATTAGGATTTTGTGCTAATTGTTTTTTTTTTTTCTGTGGCACTCCCTGGCCTACCCCTGTGGGACACAGGCGTGAGTTTATATATTGACTGCCTCGTTGGTCTAGGAGTTAATGCACTTACCTAGGAAGACAGAGGTCGTGGGTTTATTTCCCTCTTGGGACCGCCGCACATTTGAACAAATGGACTCAGTCTGGGTGTTTTTTCGATGTTTGTAATGTCCTTACGTGGTTACAATACCATATCACAGAGAATCCTAGTATGGAACCAGGTCAAGTGATTGTTGTGTCGAAGTTATGATTATTGTTACATTTGTATTTCTGTTTTTCTTGTTTTGTAAAAAAAGTTAAAAATCTAAGAAAAAATATTGAAAAATTGTGTTTCATATTATTTCAGGTACTTTTTTATAAACAGCTTACAGTGAAGAGTAACTTGTTTTACTTGCATCATATTGACTAGCAGGTGGAATACTCTTTAGAAATAAGAATTGAAAATCTAAATCTAAACGGAAAAAATGGTTAAGCATAATAGGCTAGTTGCCCTAAAAAATGTAATTAGTCCGTCTTTTAGATTATTCAAAAAAAAGGGACACCTATTTTTTTATTTGTAAATTAGACCAAAAATGACAAAGATATAGCCCATTAAAGTTACGTGTGACGTCACGCCGTGTCGCATTTTTTAGCACGGAGTGACGTCACACGTAATTTTAATGGGGCTATATCTTTGTTATTTTTTGTTTAATCGAAAAAAGAAAAAATACGTGTTCAATATTTTTTTATAATCTAAAATACGGATTAAATAGAATTTAATTATTTTGACCCTGGAAACTACCCTATTACTCTGAGCCCCAAAGTAAATTAAATTGTATTTAATATTTAAAATAATTTATTTTACTTCATTACTCTTTAAAATGTTTTTTAAATTTCTGACTAACACATGCTTAGATTATAAAGTTATAACACACGAACTTATAAGCAAACGAGTCATCATCATCATCAACACATTATGTCCCCACCGAATGGCACGGGTCCCTGAGGAAGGTAAAGGCCATACTTCACCACGGAGGCAAGGTCCGGATTGGTGGAGGCGAACAAGTATGAACTAATAATACAATAAGTATATTTCGGCTTCTCCAACGCGCTACTGAACCATAAAAATGTTATTTTTCAAACGCGCCCGTATCGAGACATGTTAAAACACCTTTTCAAAATGGCGGAGGCGCCGAGCGGGAAAGGCAAATTTTTCGCGCCTCTTCGTCTTTCTTATATCGTCTACCGACAGTGTTTTGTACTTACTGCTGGTACTGGCCGTCAGAAAAGTGTTGTACGATACACCGTACGACCTGCCCCGAGACAAATGGGTATTTGACAGGATGTCAAATGAGTTACTTTAAAAACGGAATTTTGAAACGGCGCACTCTTTTTATGTTTCAACTATTTAAACATTGTAATAACTGGTACATGATTAAATGAAATATATTTTCCGAATCATTTTGTAATTTTTGTTTTAATTGAATTTAGAGTAAATTATTCGTTCATATGTATATAATTTTGACATTATATTTTTTTTATTATAAATGAAATATTTATAATGTAAATAATGTATAATGTTTAATGCAATTAATAACGCAATAGTTTTAACCGTAATGTAATTATTTTTCTTGGAATAAAATAAAATAAATTTAATCGAGCATCTCAAATAATTTATTGTTGATAGTGTCATCAATTTATTTCAACATAAAGAATTTACATTCTTCAACCAAAACTTTAATTACGACCGTAGATTTGTAGAAAATTCAAGTAAGTTATCCGTAAAACACTGTACAATTTTCGTTCTCTTTGCTGAATGTCATTGTTCTATGTTAGCCACTGCCTTTGGGCCGTATTTGTAGTAGTAGAGGAAAAAACAGCGGAAAAATAAAACTCCACGTTGGCCACCTGTGTCCCTCGGTGGGGACATAATGGGTTGATGCTGATTAAGATATTAATCCTCACCCCACTTCCCTTCTGTGTAGCCAGTTGTAGTAAACACATTGTCAAATAACCTCAGAGAGTTTGAGGCACTCATTTGATTTCTTAAGTCGAAACAGAAATAATATCAGGGTACGCAATAATACTCTGAAAATACGATCTCATCTGGCATTCCCATCGATAACAAACTACTTAGAACGCCTACTATCAATACTATATTTAGCTTCAACAGAGGCTTAGTGAATATTTTGCCGTCTATCCAACAACAACATCTCTTTCATTTTACCTCTAAAGAAAATATATAACAGAGGGATTAAATCTTTTTTATTCTTGTTATATCTTATACAAGGTAGCCCTCGGATTTTGCAATACCCGGAGGACCATTAGGGGTATTTTTTTTAAAAAAGACAGATTTATTTGTCCAGCGACTATTTTAAGAAGTTTTCAGTATAACAAAATTCTTAAGCAAAAATTGTAAATTAAAGAAGGTCAAATTAAGACTTACTTGATTCTTAAAAGTCACTTAAGTGTAAGTAGTTATACTTTTGAATACTAAACACATGTACAAAATCCACTAAGCCTATGCGCACACTAGGCGACACGCGAATTCAAATGGGTATGTAACCAATAAATAAGTTATAAAGTTTAAGAAATAGTTAATTTTTATGTATAATACGTCCCACGGCAGGGCACAGGCCTTCTCTCAGCCCTATCCTAGTTTAGGACCAAGTCAAGCGATTGTATTATGTTGAAGTTCTTATTATTATTATTAATATATTGACTTTTTTTATACCCTATACATTACAGATTCCCCAGAACATCCATTTGCAAAACACTTGCGTTCACGACTGTACGTCGTTTTGTTTGCCAAAGCGCCTCATTGCTAGGAGTACGTATGTATTATTCAGCGCGTTACCCGAGGAGATGGTTCTAGCCGATTTATGTGCTTATTTCTGCATTAGGAACGGTGTTCTGTCTAATTTCGACGAGAGAACATAGCGGAGGGTTTTGAGAGGAATCTTAACTAGACAACGGAAACATCACCACGATCTCTGTGGCGCATCGGTTTGCGCATCTGGGCTTCGATTCTGTTAGAGCATTGTAATAGACATAGACATAGACATAGACATACTTTATTCGTAATATTCATTACAAGTCACATTAAATTTCATTTTCATTAAAATCACATTAAAATTACATTTACACTAAAATTAAAATCACATTTAAAATTCAAATTACATTTACATTATTTATTAAAATTTTACAAACAAAGATAAAATCAGATTCATATTAGGTCAAAAAAACTACATGTCAAAAATATAAAATGTATTAATTAATTAAACTAACACGGCTGCGCAATGACATTATTAATTGAGGAATTCGCCGTAGGTATAAAAACACCTCTCAATAAGCCATTTTTTTAATTTAATTTTAATAGCAGACTCACTGCTTGCACTCGTAATATCCTCCGGAAGTTTATTGTAAACTTCCGGTCCCATGACGTGGATAGACTTAGCCGTTTTGGTCAAGTTGCGGGCGACCGTAGCCAGTTTTTGCGCGCCCCGCGCGTGGCGTAAGCGTGCCGGTCCCCGCGGCGGGGATACTGCTGCAGGCGCTCGCGCGCGTACAGCGCCACCTGCATCACCAGCAGCCCGGGCAGCGTGATGATGCGCTGCTTCACAAAGTGCGGCCGCGCCGACGCGTCCTGCGATACTCGCGCTATGATGCGCACGGCTCGCTTCTGCATTCGGAACACGCGCTCCCAGTCGGCGGCGCGAGCCCACAGGTCCACGCCGTACTGCAGCAGCGAGTGCACGGTGGCGAAGTAGCACGTGCGCACTGTGTCTGCCGGCACAGTCGAAGTGAGTCGGCGCAGCGCGAAGCATGCCTTGCCCAGACGAGCGCACAAACTGTCGATGTGTGCCCCCCACGTCAACGCCCTATCCAGGTGGAACCCGAGAAACGGTGCTGAGTCAACCTGCCTAATTTGGACTCCTTCAACATCGACTGCTAACAAAGGCTTGCTGCGTGCTGAAAAGTCAAACTCGATATATTGAGTTTTAGTCAGATTGAGCATCAGACCGTTCGAGCGAAAACATGCCCAAAGGCGACCCACCACCGCGTTTAACCGCTTCTCTAAGGCTGCTGCATTAGAGGCAGTCACAACGGCTGCGACATCGTCTGCGAACATAAATATTTCGCCGTCTGGCACCGCGTTCGGTAGGTCGTTTAAAAGCAACATGAGAGCTATGTTTGAGAGCGACGAACCTTGCGGCACACCCATGTGCGTCGTCAAGCCGTCTGATCGTAGGCCTCCTCCGTCGCCCACCACAAATTGAGTCCTTCCGCGCATAAACTCGGTCAACAGGTTCAAAGGAGGACCATCGATACCATAATGCCGCAGCTTAGTGTGTAAATGTAGTGTAGTGTGGCTGAATGATGATGATGATGATGATGATTACAATACGAATATACGAATACCAATTATAATACGCGGTCGGGTTACGTGACGTGTTTTTTTTATACCATTGACGCCTAGAAGGTTCGATACAGTGATAAGACCGCCGTCTGTACTGTTAGATTAAGAAATACCAGTGTAATTTTCTTTTTTATGTACAACAATAAAGTGTTCTCTATCTATCTACAGTCTCTTAGCTTTTACCTCGAGCTCTAGAGTAGGCTTCGGTTTTCGCCGAAAGCACACGAGTGTAATATTACTTCCTGCTCTGTATACCTATGTGAAATTAAGTGTCATATTAGTTCTGAAATTTCTATTACACGAATATATCCGATTCTATCCGATAGTAGCCGAGGTATATTCTAAAAGATAGCAGACTGTATGTGTGCGCGCGTAGACTTGACGAGGCATAACACTAGGAATAAACATAAATAATTGTCATTTCCCCGATTTAGACTTGCAAAAGTTAAAACGTTTTTATGGGGCACTGCATAATGTTCTACAACAAGATTCCCCACGATGTATTACAGTTGCCTCCAACGAGGCTTAGGAAATGTCTTAAGCACACTCTGTGCAAAAAAGCTTATTAAAAAATCAACGATTATGTAAAGGACAAGAATGTCTGGTATTAAACAGTAGTTTAATATTAAATTTAACCATAGGATAATTGTGTCTGTACTTGAGCCATTACAAACGTGCGAACTGAGTCACAAACATTTGTATCAGACCTCTCTCTCACACATATAGGAGGCATATCAGGCATATCGGAACTCTCGCTCGCACTTTTATGACTCGGTTCGCACGTCTGTAATGGCTCAAGTATAGTCTTCAACACATGCAGGAGTAATAATTTTTAAATTAAAGTTTGTTAATTAGGCTAAAACAGTTTTGAGAAGAATAAATTTTAATGTAGAGTTTCTTTGTCTTCTTCATGTAATCTATTAATTGTGAAACTAACAACATTGACGTTCATAAAATAAATATTTTGTCCGTATTATGAACTAGCGACCAGCCCCGGACAAAAACGTTTCCGTGGAAAATTCCCGGGGTAGTAATTGTTTTACACCTTGGGTTTATTTTTCGAGATTTTATATGAAACCTGAAACTTTTTGAAGATCCAATATAGCCTATGCTACTCACGGAGAATGTAGCTTTCTAATGGTGAAAGAATTTTAAAAATCGGCCCAGTATTTTCTGAGCCTATTAATTACAAACATACACACACAAAAATACAAAAAATCAAATATTTTGTCTTTATAATATTAGTATACACCTTATTTACTGAAGCGAACGAGTAAGTGTCAACATGTCAAAAATTTGGTTTTTCAATATGCCACATATAGAACACTGCATAATATTTAGGAAAGTAATACAAAACAATGTGGCTAATAAATGCCAATAAGCAATAAACACAAAAACACTGTTATTACCTCCCTCACTCGCAGTTTATTTAACTAAATATTTTATTTTATCATGAAAATACGATATGCTTAAGAGATCTATGCCCCAAAAATACCTAAAATTTCAGTGGTCCTCAAATAAAATCAATCCTACAGCTGCCAAATATGTTCGCAACTATACTCTGATTTTTTATTCCGTAGAATTCTGACATTTCATAAGTGTTGCTACTGAAAAAGTTCTCCACCGAAAAAGGGACAAATTTGACCCATGTGAGGGCAATAAAAAATAAAATGCTACGTATTTTTTATGTTTTACCTACAAAAAGGTTATTCTAAATATTTACTTACTCAAGTGACCTAATACAAAAATAACAAATATTCCAATATAACGAACAATATATCGAATTAACTTTAATTACTTTATTTTATTCTTTAGCTGGCATCACTGCCTACGAATTCAAGGTTTCGTAAACCTTTTTAGAAAAGTGAAGTATGCCGCTGTTAGCTCTCCTAATAATCATGTCAGCGATGACGATGATGATGAAGATAGTGATATTAGTATCAATGATGATTAGATATTTTAATAAAAATATGTTTTCTTTACTTGTATTTTTTTAAAGTTTGTGTGGTGAAAAGGGACATAATTGTCACTCGCCTTAAATTCTCTTTTAATTTGGAGCTGCACACTTTATAAAATGGATACATTCACTAACAAATTAAATGTGTAGACTCTGATGTTGATACTCGTTTTGAAATTGAAAAATGTGCCCGGCCAAAAAAGGTGTCTAATCTCTGACATGTCAAAAAATGATGACTGTCAGAATTCTACGGAATTAAAAATCAGACTTTAGCAAAGATGTAGGACTTTTGTTTGAAGGCCAATTATGATCGATTATTTTATGCTAATGCGCTACGCGAAGTGTAGGAAGAAGTATGGAGAGCTGACTACGAACCTCTTTTTTAATTAAAGGCAAAAAAAGTAAGATAGCGACCCTGACGCCATATTTACTCACGATTGACGTTGTTGATGCGAGTGCAACTTCTTTAAACTATTTTATTTTCTTAGTGTTTGTCTTGTCTTGTTTCGTTGTCTGTCTGTTTTCCTTAAACAGTACCTGCCTAAGCCTATGTGGGTATACGATGCAAGCAAAGCTGCGTGCATGAGCTATTTTGAGTGACTTGTAAGTTTGAGAGATGCTGTGTCTTTGTTTACCTTTAGTCGTTCGCTTCAGTAAATAGATTGTAGAAGTATAGATATAGATAAAATATTTGAATTTGAATTTATGAAGCAGCCCTGTTTTACTCACTGAAGTGAATTACACCACAGTGGTATTGTGAAATCTAGTGCTACAGTTTCCATAAGACCAAAGCTCGGCTCTGACTAACATAGCTCAATCAATATGGCTAATTAAGGCGGTATGCTTATTAATAGTAACTATATTAGTTTGTGGTTTTGTCAGAAGCAATTTGTTGTTGTAAATTGAAAACTAATAAGTGTTAAGTGCTGTTTCAGGGTGGTGATAGTGGACTATAGAGTAGAAAGTCGCAGCACAATTATTATTATTAATTCTTTATTGCACAAACAATAGTGTACAAAAGGTGGACACAATGCAGCACATGGAGCACAATGAATCAGATAATTTATTGGTAACACGACACACACGCCACGGTATTCGGTCACAGAGAGAGAGACTACAAGAAAAACGGTTTTGCCAACCCATGATACAAAACAAGAGGAATCATTACAATATATTCTTAAGATGATTTGAGTAAAGATGGTCAGAGTGGAGTATTTTTTGCTGCTTTTTTCTCCACTATATTTGGCCCTAAGGCAGCGGCTAACATTATCGTTTTATGTACATTGACTTTCAACAAGCAAAATGTAAATTCTTTACGTTGAAATAAATTTCTGATTTCTGATATATGATATACTTGTGTTGCCATAAACAATAGGTATCAGTGAGGAGAAAATAAATAACTTATTCACTTGAACTGCTTTGAAAAGAATAAATGTGGAGTTTCTTTGTTAGTTTCATCTCCACATAAGCTTTGTAAAATTAAGTACTTTGATGTTCATAAAGTCAATATTTTGTTTTTATCATGACCAAAAAAATATTCGAATAGAATAAGAAGACTGTTTGCTTAGTTGAGAAACGCTAAGAGATTAGCCAAGGCCTATTTTTAGTGAAAATAATATTAACTGAGGTTTTACTAAAGCCTTACTATCCCTGGCATCGCTCCGAGTATCTCTGAGAGCGGTATCAAGATGCAGTTATATTTCGAAAATCTTAAAGTGCTAATTAAACTTGAGATTTCCGCAACATCATCACCCCATTATGTACCCACCGAGGGGCACGGGTCTCTTCCCTGAGAAAGGTATAGGCCATACTCCACCACAGGAGACAAGTCCGGATTGGTCCGCACTTAGCCTCGTAGTTATTTTTTATCCTAAACCCGTATAAGATAAGAATATTCTTTATTGTACCAGGAAAAACACAGACAAAACACTTGGGCCGGCTTGCACCACCGACGGAAATTCATTTAACTTTAGGTTAAGTACCTGGATGACCGTGCTTTGCTCGGTATTTTTTTGGTAAATCGTGTTTTTTTGGAAATAACACTCAGACTAAGGGGCAAGACCCTGCACGCTTACACGCGCCAACCTCCAGCCGCAAAGTTTAATCTGTAATGAGCATTGGCCCGTTTTTTTTTTATTTCTTTTAGAAAATATATTTGGATAGGAATTAGGTGCGTTGATAACAGGGCTCCTAATACTAGTTTTTCACACAAAAAAGGACTTGAAAAAAAAAAGAGAAACTTTTGCTTTAGTCTCGAACCAGGGTCTTTTGAATACGGTATCGTCCTATTTCCCACCTGGGCTACGACAACCTTACAAATTAACGCGAAATTGACGTTCTTATAGGGTAGCAGTTATTTCTTTGCCCAAAAACACGGTTAAAACGACGTTTTCTTAAAATGAAACCTAGCTTTTATTTAAATTAATTTAAATTAATCGCCCCCGAAACCCTCTGTTTACAAAATTTCATGAAAATCGTTGGAGCCGTTTTCGACATTCTGATTATATATATACATTACGTATACAAGAATTGCTCGTTTAAAGAGATTGGATAGATAGATAGATAGATTAGATTGGATTAGAATATTGACAGATAAAGTATGGCGGAACTGTCAAAATTCTGTTTAACTCGAGGTTAAATGGATTTTAGTCGGTGGTGCAAGCGGCCCTTACGGGAAAACTACTGCGGATAATTTTCGGGATACTTTTCATCGCGAAAATCACTCATTCTATGTAGACAGTCACGAGCGACAGCTAGTCTATGATAATATACTTTATGGTGTATATCATATACTAGCTTTTTGATATAATTTACCCTTTACGAGTACATCTATTATCTTATCATTCAGCGTGCATGCATGTAACGACTAACGACGACGACGACGTGGGTTCGAATCCCGGCTGGGGAGAAAACCCAGGTCTTGGATGTTTACGTGTTCGTGTTGTCGCTGTTTCTGTTTCCCATGACACAGTATCCTAGTGTGGGGCCACAAGCAATGTATGTGCCTGTGTGTAAACGTTTATGTTTTATGTTTAATGAATGTCGAGGAAGCGAAAGTGATCTGTCAGGATCGTGGCAGTCCCTGGTCTCTGCCTACCCTTCTGGGATACAGACGTGTTTTTATATATGTGAGTAAAATAAAAATACTATGTTTTATGACCAGTAGCGTAGCTTTTGAGCTTGGAGCTTTGCACCCTGGAAAACATGTGTGGATTTGAAATGATAATTGTTTTTTTAGTTAACCATAAAGCCTTATCGCTCGTAGCCTGGGCTGCCTGAGTGATCTTGAACGATCACTAAGGTTAAGCAACATACGGCGCGTTCAGTCGATGGATGGGTCACCGTCTATGACTAACGCTAGTGGCATTTTTTCCGAGCGATTCCGTGCTTCGCAACGTACGTTAAGCAGTCGGTGCCGGCTGCCGTCGATAGATGGCAGTCGTTAAGCCAAGTCAGAGGCCTTAGGGCGGCTTGAAAACTTCTGACAGTAAGACCAGCCACTAGTCTTACGAGCCTCCAATCCGGACTTGGCCCCCGTGGTGGAGTATGGGCTATACCTTCCTCAGGGAAGAGACCCGTGCTCCTCGGTGGGGACATAATGGGTTGATGATGATAAAGCCTTAAAGCGGTTGTAAGAATAATAATTTATACAAATACGTATAAATAATACTGTTTTTTTCACACTGTCAATATTTCCTTGTTAGCAAACGTTCCGAATTCATTATTAAATTCAACTGACCCGAGACCGATCACGTTTGACAAACCACTGTCCTGCCTAACTTGTAATTCAATAAAACTCGCAAAGAATTTTTATTGCCCGAACACAAACACAAAGTTTCGAGACGGATCCAAAGCGTTCTTCAGACAAATAAAACAAAATTAGGACCGGTGAAACGATTGCTGAACGAACGTTTGTATAATTCCCGATAAATGAATTGTATTTTACTTTGACTTCGCATGTTAGTTGTACTTGTACTATACTATACTATATCCTCGTGAGGCCCAATGTCTTCAAGTGATCACAAAATCAATTGTTCTTTTCAAGGTCGGGCCTTACGAGGATATACTATTATAGTAGTATCTTTCTATGGGTACGCGTAGGCCATACGCCACGTATAATACGTAGAGTATGGCCTATAACTTCCTCAGAGAAGACTCCCTGACCCCAATTTTGCGACACTGGCGCCCAACGTGGGGCAAAAGTAAAAAACTAATTAAGAATAGTTAATGCCCAACAATAATAAAAAGCAACGAGGCAAATTGCACCTCGTTACAACCCCTCGGTGGGGATATAATGGGTTGATGATGAATGTATATGCCTGCATGTAAATGTTTATGTTATGTTTATTATACTTAATATGCCATACTGTACTTTAATGTTGGTATGTCTTTGTTTTATGTATTTATGTGTATATGTAAGTATACGCACGACGGATATAAGGACAAGCATATTATTATATAGAATAGAATATTCTTTATAGCACACTATAAAAAAAAACACAAGATATTTATATATCTACGTTGTTTTATTTATTAGGTAGTAGCAAAAGCTATCAGCACTGACTGAAAATCAGTGCTGAGAGTTCACGCCCTCAGCACTTTGCTGAGTCAGCTGCCATTTGCAGCAGCAGAGACACACAGCGAAAAATATTGTAAAGTGTTTTTATTATTTTTTTCGGTCCATTTCTTTTTATTTTTAATTTTAAATAAATGTGTATTATCTGTTGTTACAAAAGATATTTTTATCTTCTTTTTCTTACCTACTGTACTTATTCTTAACACCTACTTACCATTTCTTGTTTACGACGATGTAAAATTATTCCTTCCGGTTTTATTTTTTCGTTTCTCCTTGATTAAATAATAAAATCTGTGCGCTTATAAATCCGGACACCTGCGTAGAGATTTTCAATCTTATACTGTTGCGTGAAAAGAAAATTGCCACAAAAAAACGCGCGTCCGCGGAGTGTAAGGCAAAATATTTCGCCACCTCGTGTGTGGAAATTAATCGGATGAAGTGCCTCATTGTATTTTTTGTACCACTTTTTGTAATAAAAAAGTATGCTGTTGTTTACTTAAGAAAAAATATTGAGTAAAGTTTCGTGATTGAAAAAATTTTTACAATAAAATAATAGCAATAACTAACTTCCAAGAATATTCAAGACTTCCACACAACATAATCAATTAGTGTTATGTTTATCAATTATGTGTTTTCCTCATATACATACATACATTCATAAGCTCACGCCTGTATCCCAGAGGGGCAGGCAGAGACCAGGTACTGCCACCTGCCACGATCCTGACAAATCACTTTTGCTTCATCGACATTAATTAGTCGTTGCATGCACGCACGTCGGTTTCGGGTACATAAACAACAAAAGAGCATCCCGTCCGCTTCAAATGCATCGATACAAGTGAACACGTTGAAACTCGTCCGAGCAGCCGGGCCGCGCGACCACGCCGCTCGAAAGGCGCGACCGTGCCGCTATTTAAATAAATCGTTACCACAGAATACATAATAGTACAAGTACAGAAGATTCACTCCGCAAAATCAATTAAAGAAAATGGGACTCTAGCAGCGATAGAATTAGGTGCAATTCAGATCGCACGGCGCTACAAAACCTACGGTTATATTCACCTACACCGTTGCCTCTCTTTCTATCGCGTAACTCTTACCTCTTCTGGCGCCTTAGGGTGGTCTTCGTTGCATGAATAACTATTTAATCTTAATCTTTTATTACCAGTTAACTTTTGTGAACAAAGGACGTTCTAGATAAACCTAGGCTAGGTATTAGTAGTATGTAGGTAGATCAGAAAACTATTTTACTTTTACAATGTAGGTATGTATTGTATAAGTACTTCAACGTAAGAAGATAGCCCTACAGAATACTTTAGTGTGTACCTCGTTTATGAAACTCCGTAAGAACCATCCTCGTCCTTCAAGAAATATTCTAAAAAAAGAATTAGCGAAATTGGTTCAACCGCTCCCTAGATTTGCGCTTAGCAAGACATTTAGCGATTCATTTTTATATTATAGAAGATATCAAACATAACTTTACAAACAAACAAACAAACAAACAAACTAAACACGTCAACTATTTTGCTAAAATAGTCTTTAATTTTAATGGGTAGGAAACGAATTCATAAAATAATTAGATTTATACCTAACTATAGGTTGTACTTAGTACCTACACACCTATTTCTCTAACCATATTATGCTATTGATTGAACAGACAAAAATTGTACCTGAGTGGATAGGTACTTATAACGAAACAGATAGTCAATTTCAAACCTGATAAATTCCTTTAATTCTAATAAACTCGTATTTTTGTAACCTAAGTATCATGAATGAAAACATAATAACCACTCGCAATCCGTGTTTAAGCAGTTCAACACTGCAAAGTATTTTTGGCCTCTTTTATGTTTCTCCATTTTTAAAGGATATCGGTCGGATCGGCTACGAACAAAACTCGCGCGCGCGCGTCACTGTTCGCTCGTGAGTCCCTACCTATTTTCCATCTGAATGGGCGGCCGCATGTACTTACGTTTTCGATACCTACACGCTTAGTGGAACAGGCCTGTCGTTACACACAATTGCTTGTAATTTCGTGGTGTAGCGGCCGGGCCGCCCGGTCGCGCGGACGCATATAATTAGAGCCTTACGTCCCACTGAAGGGCACAGGCCTTCTTTCAGAGAGAGAGTGTGGGCTTAATCACCACGCGTGCCCACCGCGGATTGGCGATTTCAAGCGCTGAGGTACTGAATTGCTCAAACAGGCAGGTTTTCCCACGATATCTTCCTTAATTATTAGCGAATTAGCGTTAGAAACTTACGTGAACATTGCGAGTTATTAATAAAAATGAAATAAAAATATTTTTATTTTGATTCCAGAATGCCCATTCCTCATTAGTTGCCCTAAAAATGTAATTAGTCCGTCTTTTAGATTATTAAAAAATAAGGGACACTTATTTTTTTAATTGTAAATTAGACCAAAAATGACAAAGATATAGCCCATTAAAGTTACGTGTGACGTCACGCCGTGCTGCATTTTTTAGCACGATGTGACGTGACACGGAACTTTAATGGGCTATATCTTTGTAATTTTTTGTTTAATCGAAAAAAGAAAAAAAAAAGTGCCCAATATTTTTTTATAATCTAAAATACGGACTAAATAGAATTTAATAATTTTGACCCTGGAAACTACCCAATTATTTATTTACATTGTGGTGGGGACTTCCTATTAAGTGTGTAAACACTTGTGCCAGGAAATCCCGCTCTTAACATAACATAACATAACATAACATTTTACATACAGGCACATACATTGCTTCTGGCCCCACACTAGGATACCCTGTGTCGTGGGAACCAGAAACAGCGACGTCACAAACATGTAAACATCCAAGACCTGGAGTTTTTTTTTTTCTTTCTCCAGCCGGGGATTGAACCCGGGACCTCTCGCATAGTAAGCGCGCTAAGATGCGCTAACCACTACGCCACAGAGGTCGTCTTCATTTAATGCATTGGCATTAACTTAGGTATAATCGTTAAGTTATTGTTATGTAGGTTGTTAAGATGCGTATGATATATAATGTTTAATATTGAGTTACAATTTACATATATCTGATTAACAAAAATATTCAAATTTTTAATTAATTTAATAAATTTTGACGACCTCTCCGGCGTAACGGTTAGCGCATCTGCTTACCACGCGAGACGTCCCGGGTTCGATCCCCGGCTGGGGAAAAAAAAATCTCCAGGTCTTGGATGTTTACATGTTTGTGACGTCGCTGCTTCTGGTTCCCACGACACAGGGACTCCTATTGTGGGGCCAGAAGCAATGTATGTGCCTGTATGTAAATGTTTATGTTTATTTAAATATAATTTACGTGTAATTTAAGTATTTGAGTATATATTAAAAATACAGTTGTTAAATTACCTTGAATGCGAAAGACAACTTTGCGCACATACCTATGTACAGTATATACTACAATACTACCACAGTATGTACTATGTAAAGTACACATCTGCGTAGCGTCAACTGTACCCACAGTCGACGAATACTGATAATATTATAAAGAGCCTCAGGTAGCGGGAAGTAATTCAATTTATTAGATTGCTTTCACCCAAATTGTGTGTCTGTTTGTGTGTATATTATGTTATCACTCAGCGGCTACAATTTTATTACAGCTTTCCATCTGAGACCCGAGCCACACGAGCAGTGCGGCGTCGCAATGTTCTTACGGCGCCGCTGCGATACCGCAACAGGGTTGGCTTGGCTTTCTCAGTTGACGACAATCTACAATGGATCGAAAAATACGTGTGTTTCTGCTATTATTACTTCGCCACCGACGACATTATGTATTCTGTGCTATAATGCACTAACAAAATCGAGGCCCATTCCGGAGCTGGACGCGCCGTGTGGCATACCATACCATACATGTTTTATGTAGGAAACCGTTACGGCATCGCACAGGCGCCGCGCCGGAGCCGCACCGCACCGTGTGGCCTAGCCCTTATCAAAGTGTCAGATTAATTTTGTGCGACTGTTGTTTCAATTTACAAAACACTTTGGATTTAAAGTACCTGAAACCGGCGTGCGTGCATGCAACGACTAATGAATGTCGATGTAGCGAAAGTGATCTTTCAGGATCGTGGCAAGTGGCAGTGCCTGGTCTCTGCCTACCCCTCTGGACTGAAACCTTGCTACTGTAGTCAGTTTTCTCTGTTGTTTCTTTATGTAAACAGTAGCTGTTGCCCGCGACTACGTCCGCGTGGGCTTTAGTTGAGTAAAGAGCTTGAAAATAAGATAGGGATACTTTTAGCGCATGCGAAAGAGCTTTCATACTAACTTCGCAACCCCCTCTTACACCCTTAAGGGATGATTTTTGAAAATATATTTTACCCGTGTTGCATGACTTTCAATGAAGGACCTTCATGCTGAATTTCATTCGAATAACTTCAAAAATTTCTAAGTTTCATACTAAGTTTGCACCCCCCTTTTTCCCCCTTAAGGGATGATTTTTAAAAACTATTTTACACGTGTTTCATAATTTTAAATGAAGAACCTTCGTACCAAATTTCATTCGAATAACTTCAAAAGCGGCAAAGTTTCATACTAACTTTGAACCCCCATTTTACCCCTTTAGGGGATGAATTTTCAAAAATCCTTTCTTAGTGCTCCCCTAGGCTCCCTAAGGAACTCCTATGCCAAATTTCAACCCCCTAGGTTCAGTAGTTTGGGCTCTGCGTTGATTCTAAGTCAGTCAGTCAGCTTCTCGTTTTATATATATAGATAAACATTTACATACATGCACATACATCGCTTCTGGCCCCACACTAGGATACCCTGTGTCGTGGGAAACAGCGACGCCACAAACATGTGAACATCCAAGACCTGGAGTTTTCTTTTTTTTCTCCCAAGCCGGGGATCGAACCCGGGACCTCTCGCATGGTAAGCAGATGCGCTAACCGTAACGCCACAGAGGTCGTCAGGTCGTCGTAAAATGTATGTTGTGCTATGTAGAATAAGGCGGTACTTTGCGGAAATTCATTATAGCATTAAAATATTATGAAAATTACTTTGCTAAATTCCGCCAATATCCCACAAGCACCATGCGGTTATTTAATGCACCCCTCCCACTTTTTCAAGCAGAAGCAAGACACGAACACACCATCACCGACACCAATACTTGTATGAGAGACAATGCGACGCGTTTCGCCTCTCACTATAAAAAATAAAATGCATCCTGTTGTTATTTTACGCACAAAAAATATCAGGGTTCGGTATGAATATAAAATATTTTCAGAGTGAAATCCAGTTTATTTCCATGGAAACCGGATCGTATCAGATTAACAAAACACTCAATAATATTACGTTCATTTTCATAGAGGTACTGGATGCAGTATAAGAGTTTTCTGCTTTGATCGCCTCGATGGTCTCATCTGACTACCATGCGAGAGGTCCCGGGTTCGAATCCCGGCTGGGGACAAAAAGAAACCCAGGTCTTGGATGTTTACATGTTTGTGACGTCGCTGTTTCTGGTTCCCACGACACAGGGTATCCTAGTGTGGGGCCAGAAGCAATGTATGTAAATGCTATGTTATGGTCTAGCGATTAATATTATTTTTGAACTGAAATTTACGTACGCACTACACATTATAAAATGTTTTACGGATACACTTACTTGACTTTTTGTCAGAAGAGTCTGACTAGGGTTTCGATCGATTCGCAGTCTGATTCTTAGTCTTACAAGCCTCCACCAATCCGGACTTGGCTCCCGTGGTGGAGTATGGCCTATACCTTCCTCAGGGAAGAGACCCGTGCCCCTCGGTGGGGACATAATGAGTTGATGATGATGATGATATTATCTTAACTGCAAATTGATTAATACGTTCTTCATCTATGCTGTTTCGTGACTGGATCATGAAGTCACACACGCGTTGATGCAAAATCAATTAGCCTGTAACCTAAGCATATTGCCAACTAAATTAGTCGTGGTTTGTGCATTGATACAAACGTGCTGTGGTCGAGTGCAACTGAGCGTTCACAATATGTTGTCAGGAAGGTTCAGTACGCGATACTAATTTATTTATGTATTTGTACGTACACATACATAAGCTCACGCCTGTATCCCAGAGGGGTAGGCAGAGATCAGCTCTTATATTACGTAACTTTCCACTCTCTCGGGTTATGCATTAGACAACTCAAAAGAGTCAAAATAAAAATGTTATATGGCAGCTCGGTGTATGAGTGTGAGATACCTACAGGGAAAAAAGTCCCAGAATGTAACATTGTGACATAAGGTGGTGTGACATACCGGGAACAAAAGGGCTAAATCATATTACTCCATATAGTGGAGTCTTACGTAATTGCTCCCCGGGCTGCCACCTGCCACGATCCCTACAAGTACGTATTGGTGGAGGCTTGTAAGACTAGTCGCTGTGGCTGGTCTTATTGTCAGAAGTTTTCGCTAAGACTACCGCTAGTGGCATTTTTTCCGAGCGGTTCCGTACTTCGCAAGGCACGTTGAGCAGTTGGTGCCGGCTGCCGTCGATAGATGGCAGTCGTTGAGCCAAGTCAGAGGCCTTAGGGCGGCTTGAAAACTTCTGACATAAGACCAGCCACTAGTCTTACAAGCCTCCACCAATACGGACTTGGCCGCCGTGGTGGAGTATGGCCTATATCTTCCTCAGGGAAGAGACCCGTGCCCCTCGGTGGAGACATAATGGGTTGATGATGATGCTGTTCGCCTGGGACGTTCATCAAGCCGTCATATTCCATGTACACGTAGCATAAGTTCTTAATTTTGGAATACGGGCTGTACAAACTATAGACTCTGTCAGCAGAATACCTGTTGACTGAATATGTTACTTTATTGAGCTGTGTTTCCAAATAAACCCCCGTGTCGCAGCCAGTTAACCGTACCGATTCCACATTGTATTTTTATATTTATCTTTTAGACCGTAGTTATACAATACAATACAAAATACAAAATATTTATTCTTTAACTTCATTTTTTTCCGTAAATAGTAAATGGAGTCACCTTTTAAGCATGCAATGCCTGTACTAGATGACTCCGCTCTTCCATATCATAAATCATATTAAGTTTATAACGTTATTATTATAAGAGAAAAATAAAAATAAACTTAGCCAATTATGTTTGTGTGTGTGTGTGTGTGTGTGTGTGTGTGTGTGTGTGTGCGTGTGTGTGTGTGTGTGTGTGTGTGTGTGTGCGCGTGTGTGTGTGTGTGTGTGTTTGTGTATGTGTGTGTGTGTATGAGTGTGTGTGTTCGTGTTCGTGTGTATATTATGTATGCGTGTCTGTGTACATCCGTATTTATTAACACGTGTATTTACATTATTTTATTCATTCTAGTAGTTTTTCTGTCTCATTATAATTCAAGCTATACAACCATTCTATAATACACTTTTTACATTCAAAGTAAGTTTTATCGTAAATTTTTATCATCTTATTATCTTATTGTATGTGAAAGATGACTGTGCACTGAACTGCATCCTAGCAAATTTAGTTCGTATCACAGGTGTTTTTACTACGATGTCCTTATTTCTTTTATTTTGTATTTTCGTGTCAATTATTTCTGGTAACCAGATTGTTAATTTATAGGTGTTTAAATATTGCATGACTAATTAACTTCAATGGAGCGAAATAGGTTCATCTCTCTTGCCAATTCCAAATCGTAAATACAGAGCTTTATTATTTTGTATGCTTTTATGAGTTCACATCTTCTTTTAAATCAAAAGCGTTGACTCTGCTACAAACTTCCCGCTACCAAATCTGAGCGTCTGTAATAGGCGATTTGACAGGTTTCTGAAAACCATCTCAGTTTCTTTGTCAGTGTTCATTGAGTGCTCAGGCAGTGGTAATTTTAAATTCTTTCGTGTATTTAAAAAAAAAAAAACAAATAAAAATCCTGAGCAATATGGCATCATGATGTCACAGGTCAGTGAACAAAACCAATGAACGTAAGAACGACATGGATGACAGACGCCATTTTTACTGAGCTGTGACGTCGTCATAGATTCGGCCAATCCAGGCCGTTTTCAATAATGGCTACAGATAGAAAATAATTTTATCCTGGTTTTTTGGACAAATTATCTTTTTTTAAGTTGAAATGCCTTAAAATGGTTCAAAGACTCATAATTTATAAAAAATAAAAAATAATTTTTTTTTTTTTATTAAAAACTGACCAACGATTGACCCCGATCTCACCTGATGGTAAGTGAAGATGGAGCCGACGATGTTCCTCGTTGGTTCAGTAAGAGCCTATTCACTCTTTTGTGAGTGATTTGGGCGCCTTAAAGGCACCCAAATTGTACCTTTCCGGAAAAACAGAGGAAGGGAGCGAATTCCATTCCTTAGCGGTGCGCATTAAATTTAAAACTCGCGTCCATTATCGCCGAGGGGGTAGGCAGAGGCACCAATCACTAGAACTGGGCCCACGTTTTGCCGAGTTTATTATAATTTAATTTATAATTTATACCTACAAATATTTATACAGAGCTTTATTATTTTGTATGCATTTGTGATTTCACGTGTTTTCTCAAGTCAAAAGTGTCGACTCTGCTTTACACTTCCCGCCACTTCCCGCTACCAAAACTGAGCGACTGTAATTGCGTTGGCTAATGCCTGCAATAAAGTCAAAGACGCACAATTCATAAAGGTAAAATAGAGATGTGCGGGGCATTTGGAAAGACGGGAAGACGGTCGGTGGTCTAAGGTGGCTACCTTAGACCACCGACCTCTCAGTGGCTACTGAGCGGCGTTCAAGAACGAGTCAACGGTCGGTAGGGAGACTGGCTGAGCCGGTGGGCCGACGACATTGTGAAAGCGGCTGGGAAACATTGGACGAGGCTGACAGGGCATTGGATGGGTTGGCGTAAAAGGGGAGAGCCCTTCACCCAGCAGTGGGCTCCGTCACTTGACCAGGCCCTCGGTGATCAAGGCTGGGGGCAATCATCACCAACTTTCCCTAAGGAAGGTATAGGCCACTCTCTACCACGGGGGCCTAGTCCGGATTGCTGAAGGCTTGTAAGACTAGTGGCTGGTCTTACTATCACAAGTTTTCAAGCCGCCCTAAGGCCTCTGACTTGGCTTAACGACTGCCATCTATCGACGGCAGCCGGCATAAACTATTTAACGTGCCTTGCGAAGCATGGAACCGCTCGGATAAGTGCCACTAGCGTTAGTCATAGACGGTCACCAATCCATGCACTGAACGTGCCCTATTTTGCTTAACTTTCGTGATCGTTTAGGGGATAATGTGTGTGTATATGTGTGTGTGTGTGTGTGTGTGTGTGTGTGTGTGTCTATGATAGCGCGCGCGCGCGCACACAAACACACATTAGCCCCTATTTTGGGGCACGCCGCAATTGGTTTAAATTATAACAGGTCCGCATCGGGAGAGGGCCTGCCTGTCTGGGGATTATTAATTCGCTGGCAACAATTCGGAGCTGGCCCCGAGCCAACTGGTAATCCCAGGTCGGGGCAGTTGAAGAATCATTTGGGTGCTCGGCTTTTTCGTCGGACTTCTGTCAGATGGAGTAGTTCGCTTTATTGTTTGCCTCATTTGCATTTCCCCTCGGGATGGAAAGCTGTAATGATTCGGGGTATTTGGCTTCGCGCATATCATTTTGTTTCTATGTTGTTTGCTCCTTCAGAATAACAATAACTTCCACACAATACAATCACTTGGTCTGTTGCCAAACTAGGATACCCTGTTATTATCCAAGTGAGCAAGAATAAAAAAACCCCAGATCTTGGATGTTTACACGTCTGAGATGTCGCTGTTTCTGGTTCCCACGGCACAAGGTATCCTAGTGTGGGGCCAGAAGCAATGTATGTTCCTGTATGTAGATGTTTATGTTTATGTCACAAAGTTGGAAATACACCCAGACTAAGGCCATTTGACAAATGTATACCTACCGGCGCTCTATGGGAGTTGAATTCAGGACCTCTAGTCCAATTGGTGGAGGTTTTTAAGACTAGGGTGGTCTTACTGTCAGAAGTTTTCGAACCGCCCTAAGGCCTTTGACTTAGCTTAACGGCTGACATCTGTCGACGGCAGCCAACACCAACTGCTCAACGTGCCTTGCGAAGCACGGAACCGCTCGAAAAAAATCCACTAGCGTTAGTCATAGACAGTGACCAATCCATGGACCGAACGCGCCGTATGTTGCTTGACCTTAGTGATCGTTTTAGATCACTCAGGCAGCCCAGGCTACGAGCGATTCATCACACTAACATCCATGTAACATTTATTTTTTTGTTTCAACGATTTCAGTTGCAGTTTTAACATTATTAAATAATTACTAGACGAAAACCTACATAACTTCGCTTGGGTCATCATTTCCCATGTAGTATCAATAATTCACCAGTAGATATTTCTCTTAAATCTTAATAAATATCACATCTTCGTCTCAAAAACAAAGAACTTAGACCTTCGAGGTCACAATAGATAACAGAAAACAAACCTGTGTCACCATGCGTCATGACAATGACACTGACGTGACATTGTGGACATTGACATAGATTTAACAATTCATTGATTAATTTTAATTTTGAAAATACTCGTTAGTCTGAATCTTGCGCCTGTAAGTTGTCGACTCGGATCGACTAATTTTTTATGCTCTTCAATTTAACCTCTTGAAAATGGCAATAGTTTTCTATTGTTATTTTGTCGACACGGGACTGAGGAGGTTAATGTGCATCTCGTTCGAGTCTACCGTGTACCGGAACGAAATCACACTAATATTATAAATGCAAAAGTTTATGAGTGTGTATGTTTGTTACTTCTTCACGTCTAAACGGCTGGAGCGATTTTAATAAAATTTGGTATGTAGTTAGCTGACACCCTGGATTAACACATAGGCTACGTTTTACCGCGGGAAAATATCTTAATCGATGGGAAAATCGATAAAATGCGGGTAACACCGCGGGGCACAGCTAGTTATTAATATAGATAGAAGATATTATTATCATGATGTAATGTGTGCATTTTTTTTCCTACAAAGTTCAGAGCATTTTCAACTAAACAGCAAACTAAATCCAATATGTTATTTGATATTTCAAACCTCAAAACAAATAGAAATTGAAACAAAGTCGTTTTCACTGTTACTCCCGTCCAATAACTCTGTTTTAACAGCACTAAGGCTGCGTTCAGACCAAACTGACTGTCGGCTGCCGAAAGTGAGCGAGCGTTACGCATTTTATTGTAATTCCATACATATTCGCTCGTAGCCCTGGCCGCCTGAGTAATCTTAAGCGATCACGAACGTTAAGCAACATAGGGCGCGTCCCGTGCATGGATGGGTGACCATTCTATGACTAACGCTAGTTATAGTTATAAACAGCATTTTTCCGAGCGGTTCCGTGTTTCGCAAGGCACGTTAAGCAGTTGGTGCCGGCTGCCGTCGATAGATGGCAGTCGTTAAGCCAAGTGAGAGGCCTTAGGGTGGCTTGAAAACTTCTGACAGTAAGACCAGCCCACTAGTCTTACAAGCCTCCACCAATCCGGACTTGGCACTCGTGGTGTAGTATGGCCTCAGGGATGAGACCTGTGCCCCTCGGTGGGGACATAATGGGTTGATGATGATGAAGCTACAGCGTATTGGCAGCATACTGTGAACGAACAATAACGTTTATTTTCAAGTTTACACTGGGGTTCACAGTGAGCCTGCTCACATTGGTGGCTGACTACATTTGGTTTGAACTAGGACGCCATGGCGACGTCGCCAGCCACGCATCCAAGCAGTTTGTATGAATGGCGACGTAGCCAGACAGTCGCCAAGTGAGTTAGGCACCATACATTTCAATATTAACTGCTTGGATACTGTCGCTGGCGACGTGGCCAATGTGGCCATGGCGTCTCGGTGAGGCAGGGCCCTTAGGTTCGCTTGTAGCTGCAGCCCAATTTGGGGCGAAAACCGCCAACCGTGCGCGTTCTAAAAACTTTCCCTCGCCGCGGTTACCGTCACTTTTGGCACTAGCTTAGCTGTGTTTACATTAGCCATCAAAAGTGCTCTAAAAGCAGCTGTCCTGAAAAACAATGTTGAGCGAAAAGCTAGAGGCAGAAAACCTCAGGACTGTCCAAATCTATTTTTTTTCCCATAATGCCACATTTAAATTTTGTCCTCTCATTTACCACGTATTTTGAGAGTTGTGGGTAGTTATTTATTTTATGTGCTTGTTTAGTCTGACATCTAATAAGTTCGTGCGAAATAATATGTTGCACCCCTAGATAAAAACCCCACTAAGTCGAAATTATATGTGAAAAGGAGCCGGGGATCTCTGGGCCCAATTGTAATAAGCTGAAATATGGTTTAAAAAAAGCGGTATTTTTTTCTGTTTCAAAATATAAAAAATCTGCTCAATTCACAATCTGGGAGACGAGAAATCTTAAAAACAAGTTTATTGCACTGATGAAATAGAGTTTCGATTACTATAATCGATTACTGTGAATGATTCCAAGAATTATTAACATAAAAACATTCTCATCGAATGATGGATTCAATCAAAGTGAACAAAATCTACGGAATAAATTATTATATTGTCAATAGTTTACAATAAAACAGAATATTAACTTTAAAATCGATTCTCGTAGATTCTCGTTTACAGATCGATTTAGGTATTATTTTTTATATTTGTCAAATGTATTTAATCTGTGCTGACAGTGATAGCTCCCGGATTTTCAATCTATGATCATGATGGGTCACTATATTGCACGGACCGAGAATTTACGGCACGAGAATGTACAACCCGGGAATTCGTGCCCAAATGACCATCTAACGCTAGTGGGATTTTTCCGAGCGGTTCCGTGCTTCGCAAGGCAAGTTAAGCAGTTGGTGCCGGCTGCCGTCAATAGATGGAAGTCGTGAAGCCAAGTCAGAGGCCTTAGGGCAGCTTGAAAACTTCCGACAGTAAGACCAGCCACTAGTCTTACAAGGCTCCACCTATCCGGACTAGGCCCCCGTGGTGGAGTATGCCCTATAGGTATAGGACCGAGGGGCACGGGCTTTTCACTGAGAAAGGTTCCTCAGGGAAAAGCCCCGTGCCCGTCAGTAGGTTTATAATGGGTTGATGTATCGCTCCTCTACATCTAAACTCTGATCATTTGGATTGACTTGTCTAGTGTAAGATCCAGCCAGATCAGGACGTCAATCTATTGCGACTCATAGCCTCGATAATGTCACGCACTAGATCGAGCGTGTAATGGCTGCGAAGTGAATGATTTACGCTTCATGGAAACGAGGCACCACTCTGTCGTGTCAATGGCTGTACACGGATTCTCGCCCGTACCAATTTTATACAGCCTGATATGATAACGCACGACCCGAGAACGTACGGACGGGAATCCGTGTACATGTGCACGGATTCCGTGGCTGTACATTACCAGGGCGTGCGTTCTCAGGATGTGCATTCGCGGTACGTACATTATCGTCTCCCATCATGATCACCGGACTACCTACCTACTCGTCTTGTATCAGTTATCGTTTGCGTATTTTAATAATATTCCTCGACCAGTGCTTTCGCTCTACGGACTTCTAGTACGAGTATATTGTTTAACTTGTACGACTGTGGCATACCGACTTATCGATGTAATACACTGGGCCGAAGAGTTTTAGAGGATGAAATGACACAAAAAATCCTTGTCTTCCCTGTCTTTTAATCTATTTGTGAGTTTCGTTACATTTTCCCACTCAATACAATAAGAACTACAATTAATGTAATAAATAACTGTCTATCACATGATCATAGTTATAAAATCAGCTGTTAAGTACCTATAGGTTATTGTCAATTTGTTGCATAGCCTCACTTTTACTAAATCTCTTTTAACTTTGCTCTCAGATTGCTAAAATCCGCAAAATTTTCAAAGATGGTTTGAAAATATATAAGCTGTTTATTGACACCACTCTCGTCTTTTTACATCTGGGCCCAAGAATGTATGGAAGCGTTTCCGTCTCCCTTATTTAGCTACTTTTTCGACCGCACCGGACAATATAACTCCCATAACGATACCTTCAACTTGAAGGTAGATAAGTCCGGATTGGTGGAGGCTTGTAAGACTAGTGGCTGGGCTTACTGTCAGAAGTTTTCAAGCCACCCTAAGGCCTCTGACTTGGCTTAACGACTGCCATCTATCGACGGCAGCCGGCGCCAACTGCTTAGCGTGCCTTGCGGAGCACGGAACCGCTCGGAAAAATGCCACTAGCGCTAGTCGGTCACCCATCTATGCATTGAACGTGCCTTATACAGCCCCTACCCCTTAGGCAGCCGGGGCTACGAGCGATTCGTGGGACATATGTATATAGCCTATATAAAGAAAAGGATGATATGTTTTCGAACCCGTTTTTAGAATGACAATACTTGTGTCTCGTTACGCGGCTCGCGTCTATTTGACTGAAGCGGCTATTATGCATAAATGAGGCGAAATGGTTGAGCAGGAAGGATCCTGCGTGATAGGAGGGAGGCCGGGCGATATTGGCGACGCTCCCATTGTAGAGGAGAATGGGCAATTGGATCGGGCTCTTTTTTTTCTGGGGCCGTTTTGTCTAATATTTCATATTTTATTAGCCAATACGCGACGAGTGCAGCGATTTCAACTAGAAAATTTAACAGATAAGTATTGTATCAGGGGAAGCAACTAGAAGTGGGGTATGAGGATTTTTACGGAAAGTAGATTAAAACTATTGGTTGGCAAATGTGTTGAGTAACTTTGTGTATGCCAGCATCATTTTGGCCATAAAAAAATTATTCTTCCAATACGCATACGCGGAAGAAAAAAAGTAGGTGGCATGGTGATCAATGTATATTGGAGAGACAAAACACTTTTTGACAAAACAAGTTTTGAAAGTAACTCTTGCAAGATTTGGAAAAAAACATTTAAGTAACTTCATTTAACATAAGATAAGAATATTTTTGGACACCGAAACAAACAAAAAACAAAATATTTACATAGGTTTAGCAATTTCTTCCTGACAATCTCACGATGGAAAATTGCAGACTTTTTTGAAATTTGAAAGATGTGTAGCCGATCATCATCATCATCAACCCATTATGTCCCCACCGAGGGGCATGGGTCTCTTCCCTGAGGACTAGTGTAAAACTAGTGGCTGGTCTTACTGTCAGAAGTTTTCAAGCCGCCCCTAAAGGCCTCTGACTTGGCTTAACGACTGCCATCTATCGACGGCAGCCGGCACCAACTGCTTAACGTGCCTTGCGAAGCACGGAATCGCTCGGAAAAAATGCCACTAGCGTTAGTCATAGACGGTGACCCAATCATGGACTGAACTCGCCGTATGTTGCTTAACCTTAGTGATCGTTCAAGATCACTCAGGCAGCCCAAGCTACGATCTAGGCTAGATCAAAATCGAATATTGATACATACTCATTTATGAAAACCAAAATACTTAAAAACCCAAACATTCGATCAACGAATTACTTTAAGCGAATCACAAAGATTCGATTTGAATCGTTTTTTTTGTGTCTCGTCATTGAATACAAAAAATACGTAATGAGACCTCAAACAGGATTACCTTAAGCGATACCAAAGTCATCAGATCGTTGTAAAACCGAGACCGATCCACGCGAAAAACAACGCCGATTTTGATTACGTACATAACTCAATTTCGACCAAAGTGTCGCCTAAAGTGTTTTTTCACTCCACAGTCGATATTTGATGTTATAAAACACTTTTACAGACGCGGTGGTGACGTAGTGGCCCTTGCTTCTCGATAATGAGGGTCTGGGTTCGAATCCTGCATGTACCAATGATTTTTAGCTACATAAAATTGTTTGTTTTCACAGCAACACCATTTGCTGATAATTGTTTAAGATGATTAGAGAAAAGATGGTCAGAGTGGAGTTTTTTTCGCTGCCTTTTTCTCCACTACACACGGCCCCAAGGCAGCGGCTAACATTATACATAAGTGTATGTACATTGACATTCAACAAACAGAATGTAAATTCTTTAAGTTGAAAAAAATTTTTGATTTCTGATTTCTGATTGTGCCCGGATAGCGGCAACAGGCTTGGGACCTAATAAACTCGGCAAAACGTGGGCCCAGTTCTAGTGATTCACCAATCCCGTTATCCCAGATCGGGTAGGCAGAGGCACCTCTCTACCTACCCGCTCTGGGATAGCGGGCGGAGTTTATATAATATATTTTATGTATATATTTTGCAAAAATTAACATAATAGACATTATGTTAAGATAGATAGATAGAATATTCTTTCTTGTACACTGGGATTACACGTGAGGTTTGAAAATAATATAAGTGACAGATGACAGTATTTATTCACTGCCTTCAAAAGGGCCCCACACTAGGATACCCTGTGTCATGGGAACCAGAAACAGCGACATCACAAACATGTAAACGTCCAAGACCTGGGATTTTTTTTCTCCAGCCGGGGTTCGCGCCTAAAACTCTCGCATAGTAGGCAGATGCGCTAACCGCTGCGCCACAGAGGTCGTCGTATTACTCGTATTATTATTTATTACATTATATAAAAAAAAATATTTCAGTTTAGTTTGAGTTTTTAGATTTCTAAGCGAGTAGCGAGTAGCGTTTACACGTTTCTACTAAAGCACTTGTGCTTTAGTACACAAAGTACACGTGCGAGTGAACCCCCGGTTTTTCGTGTCAGGTGTCACTGGAATCAAAAATAGAAACCAATTCTATTTTGATTCTAATTGAAAGGCAATAGAACCGAGTAGCGTTTACACGTTCCTAAATACTAAGATAATCTAAACCGGCCATTAAGGGACATTTAAACTAGTGTCTGTTCATTATTCTTCCACTTGACAGGTCGATGTGAACGCCTCGTGTTGACACTACCTTCGAAAGGGGCTCCAAATAATGGTGCTTAATGGTCGCGCGTTTCGCGGACGACAGCAGAGCTCGAAGGCTGCGTTCAGACCAAACAGACACACAGCCACCGAAAGTGAGCGAACGTTACGCAGTTTATGATTTTGTTTTAAAATGGTCTGATTGAATTGCCAATATCGTTTTAAGGAAATTATTTAAAGAAAAACAAAAGTTGTTTAAGGAAAAATAAGACTATTGACTTCTGAACTTAAGTCTGTATTTTTGGATTGTTGTTTTTGAACGAAAAGGCAAAACGTCATTTGGGGATTGTTGTGACAAAAAAAATATGGAGGAAGCTGGGTAAAAGTTTTTGTGAAAGTTGGAAGAGAAAAATATCTGCTTTTGGAGTATTTCATGTTTTTTGCATTATACAAGCATATTCACTTTTTCATTCACACCTATCTGACAATATGGAATTGAATCTGGAGTGAAAGCTCGTCAATACGCACCGTGGACGCTTATTGGCTACGTAGCTGAACGTCGGCGTCTGTAACCCAGGGTCTCGATTCTGTTAGCGCATTATAATACGATGACAGATACACGGTCAGGTCACGTGATGTGTTTTTTCATACCATTAACGGCTACAAGGCTTGATACGTGTACAAGAGTCGACTTGAAGCGACAATGAAACTAAACTTCTTAGCGCATGTAGCATACTGTGAACGAAAAGTACCATATATCTTCACGTTTACACTGTGGCTTACAGTGAGCTTGCTCATATTCAGCGGCTCTATACGTTTGGTCTAAACACGGCCGAATACGTAAGGTCTGTAATGCCTGAGAGTTAAGACAACAATTGAGGAATGTGAAAACTTGCAAAAATACCTGGTACAAATAGTCTGGTGTCTCTGGGATTATTATGTCCTTGCATGGCTACCATAGTAATGGTCGTTTTTGTTTGGGACTAGGAGAAATGATTGCGGCAACGTTGTTTTGCAATATTAAAAATAGATAAGCTATTCTGTGACATACCAAATATGTATATAAAGTTTCATCAAAATCGGTCAAGTCGTTTCGGAGGTATATGTGCACTAACACTGTGACACGACAATTTTATATATTAGATTAATATTTATTTTTGTACTAAAATTCATTCTTATACTTCTTATATTCCCTTAAAATATTGCTAACTAGCTAACCCCGCGAACTTCGTATCACATTTTTTTCGTACTCAGCGTGTAAACCTTCCCTGAAATTCTAGAAATATAAAAAACCAAAAATCAGCCAAATCGGTCAAGCCGTTCTCGAGTTTTAGTGAGACTAACGAACAGCAATCCTTTTTTAAATATATTGCTAATGCTGATTGCTAATGAAGTCCAATTCACCTCGTTGTAATAAGTGTGTAACGTATGTTGATACAATATAGTACAATGGCTGGGCTGGACTGGAGGCTATTTTAGCCAAATAAGCATTTTTTCCTTCGTCGTTACTGTGACCATGATGACAATGTCGGGAACTAGTAAAATGTAGTAGGGGGTTCGCAAACGGCGCTGTGGCCGCACTTTTCCTCATTTATGGGTAACCATGGTTGAAGGCAATATGCGACACACTTTCCTTAATACGAGTTAATTTATTTATTTTATAATAAAACAATAATAGATAATTATCACGGATTTAAACCACAATAACTAAAAATAATAATAATTCACCATGGGCATCGTCGAGAAATTAAATAGGTAGGTCCTATTATTATAAAAGTCTAACAAAAAATACATTGTATTTTCTTTTAGGCACATTTCAACGCAGTGACATGCAGACAGCAGAATTCACTTTATATTTCGTTACATAATTATTGTTTATCTAAGCATTTCTTTTTTTGAAATAGACACATATATTTTATTTGCAACTGGCTTTAAAGGATAGTAAATGTATAAAAAGTTTCTCTCAGATCTGAATTCTTTTGGTCTTTGGACCGTGGCCCAAAGTTTTGGGTCATGGCTACTTATAAAAAATGAGAACTCTGGTTTCTCATTTTATATATTATGTGTATATGGTGAGTTTAATGTTTTTCAAAGGTAGAGTATTCGCATCATTATTATTTTTATGTGCATACATAATAAAAGTATAGATTTCATTGTTGATGGTCTCCCTACAAAAGGGTTCATGAAGGGTTGACGGGGAACGACAGAAAGTAGTCCTTAAATTGAATTTGTCATGATTTGACGGTACCTTTTTTACTCTTATAGGAAAGCAAGGTCGGCTCTAATGAGATAACTGATTGACTGAAGACAACGCATTGTTGATGATATCATTTACTATACTGCCCTCGTAAGGAAGAACGCAGTAATAGCCATCACTGCGTTTTTACTTTGGATGCAAAATTGGGTTCCTTGGTGGTACATCTATAGGTGAAAAAATAATGGTGGCTGTAGGTCTACTAGAAACCCGAAATTTCAGTAAGAAAATATGCAGTAATGTATGAAATCCTTCTAATCCTAAGAACTAAATAGCTATTTACTCAAAACTGCGTTTTTACGATTACTGCGTTCTTCCTTACGAGGGCAGTATACACATGTTGAGAAAGATCTTGCCTCCACACTAGACTAGGTTTTGGATGTTTAAATGTTTGTGATGTCGCTGTTTCTGGTTCTTACGACACAGTGTATCCTAGTGTAGGGCCAGAATCAAAAGCAATGTATGTGCCTGCATGGAAATGTTTGTTTAGACCGGCAAAGGTTACGAAGTTTTTGAACTAAACCTAAGAGACTTACTTGAGCCATTACAAACGTGCGAACCGAGTCATAAAAGTGCGAGCGAGAGTTCCGATATGCCTGATATGCTTCCTATATGTGTGAGAGAGAGGTCTGATACAAATATAGACATTATTAACTTTATTCCGGATACACTTTATTACCAGGTATCTGCGAGTCAGAGCGAAGCCTAGTCGGACTCTTCAGACAAAAAGTCAAGTAAGTGTATCCGAGGAACAATTCACTAGGTGCAATAAAACCGAGAAAGAAGAAAACATATTATCATATAGGAATATAAAAACATACATATACGTTTCTCCACGAGACCGAATCAGAAATTATGAGATCCGTAGACAAACGAAAGTCGTCAACATAGCCCACCGGATGAGTAAGTTGAAGTGGCAGTGGGCGGGGCACATGGCATGCAGAACTGATGGACGTTGGGGCCGAAAAGTTCTTGAATGGAGACCACATATCGGCAATCGTAGCGTAGAATGACCAGCCACAAGATGAACAGAGAATCTCGTCCAAGTGGCAGGAAGACGCTGGATGTAAGCCGCATTCAACCGTTCTTTTTGGAAATCCATAGAGGAGGCCTATGCCCAGCAGTGAACTTCTTGTGGCTGAATGATAATGATGACATATTATACCTAATTATAGACAGATAGATAAATAATTTATTTGCATTTCCACACACGCAATAAAAACAATATTAAGCAGACAATACAGTAGGTAGTAAGGAAAGCAAACAACACATACAACACAATGAAACAA
The DNA here is from genome assembly GCA_947310845.1 of Yponomeuta plumbellus. Lineage (NCBI taxonomy): Eukaryota > Metazoa > Arthropoda > Insecta > Lepidoptera > Yponomeutidae > Yponomeuta > Yponomeuta plumbellus. The sequence goes on along the minus strand of OX371212.1, from coordinate 18,393,751 downwards.
TTAACAAAACAAAAACATTAACAAAGGAGGCATGAAAAGAGAGATCCGATTTCCAGTGTGAGTACTGTGGGTGTGGCAAATGCAAAAGGTCTCTGACTCAGCATAAGCTGGAGGAATGGTCTCCAGCGCTGATCTTCCGTCAGTACCCGCGAGGCGGCGTGTAAGGCTCGGAAAGATAGTGCAAAGTGCGAACCAGTTCAACTTATAATATTACCATCTCAATAAATATACAAATAGATTCACGTGCCCCTAAAATTCCCGCTCCAAGTAAACCGAAGCACATGTCAGTGGACTCATGAGGAAATATATCACAGAGAACAAGATAGTAAACACAGCAGATTCCCCCTTCTGAGAGACATGATTAATGTTCGTAGTTTAGTGTGTAATGTCGCCAATTCTTGTTTCGGGAGAGCAACGATAACTTTGCTACTCCGCCCGTGTAAAGTGCGGGAAAAAATTAAGGTTGATATGCGATAAAATATCTTGAGATTCTCAGTACGGACTCACAACAAATCTCTTGGGATGTGTCGGAGTCTTGATCGATGGCTTCGCTTTCTACGGCCGGGCAACCCGGCTCGAAATACGAATATTAAATTTAAAAAAAAAAACTCACGCCCGTTATCCCGGAAGGGGTAGGCAGAGGCACCAATCACTAGAACTGGGCCCACGTTTTGCCGCCTTTATTAGGTCCCAAAGTGACAAGTGGCAAGCCTGTCGCCGTTATCCGGGCACAATTTATCAGCTAGAGTCTGACAAGCGAGTCCTGGGACGCGATTTATTTCGAATTCTTCATATGGCCACACTCTGACTGTCAAACTTAGGTATTTCAGCTTTCAGCTACAGCCCAAACAGTTTGATACTCGTCCTAGATTTAAACAAGAAAAAAACTTTTGTTTCTATTCAACATAATTTTACCTATGTTTTAGTATGTAAATACGAGTAATAATGTTTTAAAGCAAACATGAATTATTTCTTGTTGTAAGGTCTGTCGGATGACGAAAATGTTAAACGTCAGATCGAAGACTTAGTCAAAGAACTCAAAGATATGACGATAAGAAAAAAGATATGAATCAGATTTTGATTATAGTTCAGCATTAATAAATGTTTATAAGTTTATGTGGTGCATCTTTATTATCCCTGTTTTTGGTGGAGTGGAAATGTTGGTTTTGATGTAGTTAATGTTTTCGTTTTGTTTATATTCATTTATGTTTGGACAAAATTCATTGGAGACTCCAAACTAATTAAACAAATAATCAAGTTAAGCAAAAGTATCAAGATGGTTTATTCAGACGATATGCAGGGTTATCAACTAAAAGATTTTTAAATTTCCCGCCAAAAGCTTGAGCCACGACTCACTTGTCGCACTTTAATGGTGTGGCTGTACACACAAATGTACGTAACTAAAAGTCATTGGTAATTGGAACGATACGTACAAATATTAATTATACACATATAGAGATACCTACTGACACACATATTCAAACAAACACACACACACACACACACACAGAGAGAGTAATATTGGTAATGCCAGTATTATGCCCTTTAATCGAGTCAGTTGTGTCTCGGGACGATTTTATTAAGTGATCTTTGACTTCATCATCATCATCATCATCATCATCAGGCAATACTAGTCAACTTCTGGATATAGCCCTCCTCTCCCCTTAACTTTGACTTAATTAAATCAACATTTCGAATCAAAATCATAAGTTGCACTCGATTTATTTGACAGTTTTTATTTTGTACTAATTTATTGACGAAATGATTATGTATCATAAAAAATATTTATTGCCTAAAAACATCGCAAGCCGCTTCCAACCGGTTTTTTGGAAATCCATAGAGGAGGCCTATGTCCAGCAGTGGAATTCTTGTGGCTGAATGATGATGATGATAAAAATACTTTCTTTTGCACATAGGCGAGCTTAATACTACTTATCACTATCTATCATCTAACCTAAGCTATGATGAAATCATTTACAGGGTCATTGCCTCATTTCCCTATTTTGCGGGCGAAAATATTTTCGCCGCGCATTGTTTGATATAAAAATTGTCACTAAATACGCTGTCAAATCGCTCGTAGCCCCAGCTGCCTGAGAGATCTTAAACGATCACGAAGTTTAAGCAACATCGGGCACGTTCAGTGCATGGATGAGTGACCGTCTATGACTAACGCTAGTGGCATTTTTCCGAGCGGTTCCGTACTTCGTCGATAGATGGCAGTCGTTAAGCCAAGTCAGAGGCTTTAGGGCGGCTTGAAAACTTCTGACGGTAAGACCAACCACTAGTCTTACAAGCCTCCACCAATCAGGACTAGGCCCCCGTGGTGGACTATGGCCTATAACTTCCTCAGGGAAGAGATGCGTGCCCCTCGGTGAAGACATATTTGGTTTATGATGAATATTAGTGCAGATGTCACAATACAAAAGATCCGATTGTAGGAAAGATAATAACTGTGTTATCTCCTTTTTTATGTACATTAAAGTGTTCTCTATCAATCTATCTAAAGGCCACCGCTATTTGGTCACATTGTCGACTGAAATACAGCCAATTTTTGCCCTTAACAAGACTTCGCAGCTGATTCGTGGTGCTCGGTCACAATTGCTTTGCAATTTAAATGCTGGGAGGCCAGGAAGAAGAGTTTGCTTTATATTCCGTTGTTCTCGACCTCGTGTCCCGAATCTCGAGAGTACTGTTTGATACAAAATCACGAACTGAGAGCTCTTGACGGCATCACTCAAGTGTCTCATGCGCTTCTTAGGTAGATATCCATACCAACTTCTAACACACGATTTAAGGTGGTTTAAGAAAAAATATTTAGTGGAGTTTTTTTTTCGCTGCCTTTTTCTCCACTACATTCGGCCCTGAGGCAGCGGCTGACATTATAAGTATGTACATTGTACACATTGTCATTCAACAAACGGAATGTAAATTCTTTACGTTGAAATAAATTTCTGATTTCTAAACGAGTATAATCTCGGTCAGACAAATACACATACATACATAAGCTCACGCCTGTATCCCAGAGGGTAGGCAGAGATCAGGAAAAGGACCACCTGCCACGACAATTCTCCGTCAGACAATTCGAAAACAAATATGATATACGTTTTAACGGACTTTTCTGGTGATAAAACATTTTAAGTTTATCTTTTTTCCATCCTTATCGTCAAGTTCTCAAATTTAGGTATTCTTAAAGTTGATTGGGCTCTATGAGGCTTTCACGTTTTTGGATGTAAATAACCGGAAATCAGAAATTTCGAGAAGAATTTATAAGAATTACATTCTGTTTGTTGAATGTCAATGTACACACACTTATAATGTTCGGCCAATCCGGACTTGGCCCCAATGGTGGAGTATGGCCTACCTTCCTCAGGGAAGAGACCCGTGCCCCTCGATGGGGACATAATGGGTTGATGATGATGAATGTTCGGCGCTGCCTTGGTGCCGAAGGTAGTGGAGAAAAGGGCAGCGAAAAAAAAACTCCACTTTGGCCATCTTTTCTCAGATCACCTTAAATCTAATACATCAGTTGGTACGAAACTCTATGTATCTAAGAACGTCGACTCAGTGGTGAAGAGAGCTATGCCACACTTGAGTGGTTCTGAGATAGAGCCAATAAAAAAAACTACCACTGGATTTTTTCTTCCTCTTTCCATTTAACTCCTGTCACATCTGAATGAAAAATAAACTGCTAGTTTAGCTATCACTTATAGATCTCTTCACCAATACAATCTCGATTTTATGCAGAGTAGGGTGGTGTTCATAACTCAATTCGGTCAAAAGTTTGGCATAGCTCTCTTCACTATAAAGGCGACAATAAGCTCGTGACCAATGGGTACCATCAACAATAATAACAGCACAGTTTTTGTTATGTAGTCACAGCGTCTAACTTACAACTGAACTGAGTATTTTATTTCAAACTCTAAAAGTCAGTGTTTTCACTCAAAGTTTATGTTTTTAGTTGCAACAGTGTCTGATGTACAGGCATCCTTGTCTTGTTAAAATAAATTTTGATAAAACCCATGACGATTAAAACGTTGTTGCAAAAGCATAAAATAATTTTGAAACCCACGACTTAAAGAATTTATAAGCACAAGGTGTCCTAGTTTAGGACCACGTCAAATGATTGTGTTCATCATCGTCATCATCATCAACATAATGGGTTGACCACCGTCCCGTTGCAGTCCTCTTTCCATTTAACTCCTGTCACATCTGAATGAAAAATAAACTGCTAGTTTAGCTATCACTTATAGATCTCTTCACCAATACAATCTCCATTTTATGCAGAGTAGGGTGGTGTTCATAACTCAATTCGGTCAAAAGTTTGGCATAGCTCTCTTCACTATAAAGGCGACGATAAGCTCGTGACCAATGGGTACCATCAACAATAATAACAGCACAGTTTTTGTTATGTAGTCACAGCGTCTAACTTACACCTGAACTGAGTATTTTGTTTCAAACTCTAAAAGTCAGTGTTTTCACTCAAAGTTTATGTTTTTAGTTGCAACAGTGTCTGATGTACAGGCATCCTTGTCTTGTTAAAATAAATTTTGATAAAACCCATGACGATTAAAACGTTGTTGCAAAAGCATAAAATAATTTTGAAACCCACGACTTAAAGAATTTATAAGCACAAGGTGTCCTAGTTTAGGACTACGTCAAATGATTGTGTTCATCATCGTCATCATCATCAACATAATGGGTTGACCACCGTCCCGTTGCAGTCCCCACCGAGGGGCACGGGTCTCTTCCCTGAGGAAGGTATAGGCCATACTCCACCGGCCACAAGTACGGTATTATTAAACTATCTGAATATTTAAAAGATTTTTTTGGCTTATAAATCCAACAAAATCTTCTATGTACACAGATTGGCATATTATTAGACTTTTTGAGTACGCAGTATACCCTTTCGCCCCAAACTCATTACTAATGTAGGTATCATTCGGCATCTTCTCGACTGTACCAACAGAATTCTCTTGAATATGCAGAGTCACAATTTGTTTTGGCAGCTGCAAGCAACCTCGGAACGGCACTCCGCCTATGCTCTCGCAATTTTACATGAACGAGCGCGGTAATTTCCGCGGATTGTTTTTGCTTACTTTGAGCGATGCTACGGTGTAGTTTCACTACTATAAAAACCGATTTTCATTCCATTTCAGCCACCAATTTGTTGAACGGAATTTAATTACATGGTTTCAAAAAAAAAAATTTAGTCGAGCTTCATCGACTCGTCAGGCGCTCCTAGAGCTGGTAGCTATCTCAGTCAGCGCATCAGCCTGACCATTAAGAAGGGCAATGCTGCCAATATCTTGGGACCCCTCCCCAACGGCAGCGTTTTAAAGACTTTTTTTATAACTAGGCAATGTTTTTTTAATCTTAGGGCTATCGCCCAGGGTGACATTCTGTAGCGAAGCGGTCGCGCGTTTCGTAAACGCTCGACAGCATCGCTTCGAACGCGCGTTAATCTCATTTGCAGCGTACTATAGAAGCGATGCCAAGGCGCTACTAACGCGCTACAGCATCGTAGCTGTATCGATGCAAACGAGCGACCATGACGGACAACATCGGGGAAAGAATGGAGGAATAGTGGCTAGGTTACTGAATCGCGTTTGCATCGCGAAAGAAGCGCGACGGTATCGCGTTTGCATCGCTGCAAAAAGTCGCCATGGGCGAGGGCCCTTATACACATTATTATTTTATATTCGGTTGACTTTTAGTTTAATAATTCTTTTTAAAATATTTGTAAAAATGTATGATAATAAATTACTCAAAATATAGTCTCTCAAACTTTGAACACGGGAAAATGGAAATAGAAAATAGTGTCTTAAAACATGACCGTCCCGCAATGAATACTGAATAAAGCCCACCATTCACTACACGCACCGCGAGCTGAGCCCCGAGCCGTACCCATTCGTGGGCAAATCCGTCATCACCCACACACTACACGAGCGCCGAGCTGCCTAATACTTTATCTCCAGACAGCGAGCGCCGCGCCGAGCCGCGAGCCGCGCACCGAACCGAGAACCAACACATTCACACGCAGATTTGTCTGCGGACTTGTCGCCAGCGACAAATCCGGCGGATAGGCGCGCCTGTGAATGGTAGACTTTATACTGATTGCTCCAGCGCACGCTGGCTCAGCCGTTACATGTATCGGCTTATGCAGCTGCTTGGCATTGGTTCCCGCCATTCTACTAAGCATTAATCATTAAAATGTAGCTTGAGTAGCCTATACGTCCCACTATTAGTTTGCGCAGACGAGGGATTTTGGTGCGCGGACTTTTTTATTCACTGAAATACTCGTAGATCGCTTACAACTGTATCGAGTAACGCAAACGAGGGATTAAAAGTGCCGCGTAAAAGTCCGCAGAATAAACGAGAACATACGGAGAGCGGACCGGACAAAAGTACGGGGGAGTCCCCGAAAAAAATAGAACTCGTGTGACTAGGCCATTTGTTATAGGAGGATGGACCCAGTATTTCGCGCAACGTGTGCGTTGAATTCGCGGTAATTCCGACGACGGACTTTTCTCCGCGGCGGAGAAAAAAGTACGCTCCGCGAATAAAAAGTCCTCCGCGGATTAACCGCGAACTCAACGCATACGGGGGTGCGAAATACTCGGTCCATCCCCTTATATTTCATACAGTCACACGAGCTCTATTTTTGTCGGGGACTCCCGCGTACTTTCCGGTCCGCTCCCTGCATGCCCTCGGTTATTCGGCGGACTTTTTGTACGCGGTACTTTTAATCCCTCGTTTGCGTTACTCGATACAGTTGTAAGCGATCTATTTTAGCGGATAAAAAAGTCCGCGGAGAAAAGTCCGTCGTCTGCGCAGGCCATAAGGTTCATGTCCGCACTGGGAATCGAACTTGGGCCTCCCGTTCCCGAGTCCATTGTTCTATCCGCTAGGCGACCACCGTAAGTAGGCCACATAAAAAAGGTAACTAAAAGTATGTATTTACTTTAAAAACGATGCCTTTTCTTGGCACGGGAAGCGTATTACTTACATCTGCGGGATCCCTGCATTTTATGTGCGTCGGATGCTCGGGAGAACATATTATGGAGTAGTTTCAAACTTGTGCTCCTACGAAGAATCTCAGTTATTACCTGGAACAAAGTTGTAATATGTTATTATTATTATTTAAAAAATTTATTGCATCAAAGCACGAGTTTGGCTCATATCTTCCAACTAACCTAAATGATGATGAATCGTGTACAGGCAGTGCAACTTAGAATATGAATTATTACACTGTGTTCATGCTAGTTTTTCATTTATTCAATCCCATCATCATTAAGTCAATAAAAAATAAGAATAATCCAAAACAAACTAAAATTAAATTAAAGGCTTAAGCCACAGTAAAAATGAAAATACCAAATTAAATAAGTACGAAAAAAAAATCTTATATTTAATTTAATTTTGTCAGAAATAAATAATTTCTAATTTATCTACTAGAATGTCATGATACCATAAACCTATACTTTCTTTATTCAATTGAAATATAACTCGATTTTGCGTACGCCTCTTTTCCATCGCCGGGATTTGTCAGTTCGCTTTGTTCAAACACGTTTTTCCAATAGCCTCTGTAATTTCATCCGACAGTGCTTTGTTCACAAAAATAAGCGAGGATTTTCAGTGAAGAAATAAACGAAAATACATATTTTATTCAAAAGCATTATTAGCCATACAAAAACAAGACGTCCAAGTGTTATGGCTGCTACACACTATGCCGGCGGCACGGCTGACGGTTTTTTGCCGCGCGGGTATGCCGCCGGGATATTCAGGCCGCCGGCACTTGCCGCTGGCTGCCGCAGAGCATCATTATCTGTGGCATCATTTTCAAGTTATCAGCCGGGTAGTCCAGCAGTGTTGTACGGTTTGTGTTCCTAGTTCTTATCAATGGACAAGGAAGCTGTCGACATCGCCATCGAGACCTTAGTTTTAATTTTATTTAGCCAAAGACTCAAAAGAAAAAGGAGATTTTGGGCGGGATTGCCGCCAGCTCACCGCGCAACCCGCCAGCACACCCCGCCGGCCAGCCGGTGGCTCGGCTTGCCGGCGGGTAATTAAGCCGCCGGCAAAATAGTGTGTAGGAGCCATTAGATCCTTTTTTTTTTGTAAACGACATTTTTTTTGTTACTTTTTTACTACGGCTTTAATCTTTACCACGGGCTGCGCTGAAAATCAGCGCTGTTTTAGGATAGATCTATCCAACAGCATTATGCGGAGCGTATGTCCGATTGTAATGCATTAAGGCTGATAGGGCCTTGTGTAAACCACTCATTAGTTTAAGTTTGTTATAGTCAAGTCCTGTTTACGAGCTGGAATATAATCAGTGTAATCCTTGCATGACAATAAATTACTATTCTTTCTTTCTTACCTTTCTTGTCTTAAACAAGATCATCATCATCATCATTAATTAATTGTATAACAAAATAAGATGTTCTAATCGTCTTGCTTTCTTGTTGTTAGCAAATAGTTTTGTAAAGTTTGTCTCATATTTGTTGTGTGTGTTAAATTTGTTATTTGTTAGTATGGTAAATAAACTTTTTGTCTATCTATCTATCTCGCTCGAATCACTCGTAGCCCCGGCTTCCTGAGTGATCTTAAACGATCACGAAGGTTAAGCAACATAGGGCACGTTCAGTGCATGGATGGGTGGCCGTTTGTGTAGTCAGGGCCAGAAGCAATGTATGTACATGTTTGTTTTTTTTTTACGTAGCCTCCATTTTTGTGTCCCACTGCTGGGCAAAGGCCTCCCCCAGTTCAGTCTAAAGTTTTCGGTCCCAGGCCACCTCGGACCACTCCGGCAGGTGTTGGTCGAGATCGTCTCTCGTTTGTTTATGTTTTTTTTTCATCACACCAACCTCTGCATCCACGAGCCCTCTGCCGACCTGGCCACATCATCTGACCATAGGGACCCTATTGACAAACAAGTATTGCATTCATACGGACATGCGCAAAAGATGAAGGGAGCCAGATTGACCAATGGTCAATGACCACTGAGGCAGGTAAGTAGTCGGACAGACAGACGGTCAAACACAGACAGGCATATGTAGAATTAGACACACTAAAATACCTGTTTTAGTAAAAATATTTAGATATAAATCGCTATAAAAAAAATCAAATAAATTTATTACCTCTACAATATAAATAAAATGTTTCTTTAAAAATCACTAGATAGCATAATTACGTCGCACTAGTCACTTTTTTATTTAGGATTAGGTAATGGCCCACTTATTAAAGCTGTTAAAGGAAATCTTCCAAACAGTCCTAAATTCTAAGTCAAAACAGAAAAAAAACTCGAGAGCCTTGTTTGTTTGAAGTTGGGTGCTTTATTTTTATAATTATCTCAAGCCGCGTGAAATCCCTCGGAGTATCATGTGAAATAATTAAAGAGCGCTTAACACCAGGCGCTGAGGGGCGATTAGCGCCACAGTGACCCTAAAAAACCAGCCAAGTGCGAGTTGAACCCGCGCTCGAAAGGTTTCGTACCATTATCTATAAATACAGTAAAAAATCACGTTTGTTGTATGGGAGCCCTCTTAAAATATGTTTTATTTTTATTTAATTACTAGCTGGCCCGGCAAACGTTTGTTTTGCCGGACAGGGGTTTAAAAAATAGATAACAACCTATACTTAGACCTACTGAATATATACACATAAAATTTCATCAAGATCGGTCAAGCCGTTTCGGAGGAGTATGCGCACTAACATTGAGAGTCGAGTAATTTATATATTAGATTTATCTTTAAACTGAATATATAACTAAATATTCTGTGAATATTTCAAGCATCTACCTCTTACCGTTACTAATCGAGCAAAAAAATCACGTTTGTTGTATGGGAGTCACCTAAATATTAATTTTATTCTGTTTTTTAGTATATTTTGTTTTAGCGGCAATAGTAATACATCATCTGTGAAAATTTCAACTGCCTAACTATCATGGTTCATGAGACACAGCCTGGTGACGGACGGACGGATAATGGAGTCTCAGTAATAGGGTGCGTTTTACAATTTGCGTACGGAATTCTAAAAAGGACGCAAAAATAACGTTTACAGTCACAGCCACTCTAGCCAAAGAACAGATTTTCATTACCTTTCTTTTGTTGGCGACGAAAATGTGACAAAATCACAGAGTACCAAGTGGTCAAGACTCGTATTTTGTACTAGCTTTCGCCCGCGACTCCGTCCGCGTGGACTTTAGTTCAAAATTTTGCAACCCCTTTCACTCCCTTAACGGTTAAATTTAGAAAAAACGGCGAAACACGTGTTCAATTAATTGTGTTGAAGAGTATTTATTTCAAGTTTCAAGAAAATCAGACAACATATTTTATACCTCCCATACAAATTTTGGCAACCATTTTCGCCCCTCTAGGGGTTGAATTTAAAAAAATCCGGTCTTATTCCTTGCCTACATTATATATAGACCCTCTGTGCAAAATTTCAGCTTCCTAGGTCCAACGGCTTGGGCTGGGCGTTGATGAGTGAGTCAGTCAGTCAGGACTTTGAATTTTATATATATATATATAGAAGATTTGACATGATTTTTCTGTTCTGTTTTTGTAATATTTATATTTTCAACTTTCCAACTTAAAAAAATATACTCATGGTTGTACAAAGATGTGTAACGTTGACTTCAGCTCCAGTCTGCAAGCTCGACTTCTGAACCCTGACGGTGACAAACGATCGCCGGCTGTCTGCTCTGCTCTGCTCTGCTCTGCTCTGCTCTGCTCTGCTCTACTTTACTTTACTTTACTTTACTTTACTATACTTATACCAAAAACTGTGCTATTATTAATGTTTTAACATGGCTAAGTGTTGATGGAACTCAACTCACTCTCGACCTCTTTAGGTAGATGGATATTCGTACCAACTTACGTATTACATTTATGGTGGTTTGAGAAAAGATGGTCAGTGACGAGTTTTTTTTTCCCTGCTTTTTTCTCCAGTATATTCGGCCCGAAGCCTGGTGGCCAAAAATTACCAGAAACCGGCGTGTGCGCATGCAACGACTAATGAATGTCGATGGAGCCAAAGTGATTGTCAGGATCGTGGCTGGTGGTCTTTGCCTACCCCTCAGGGATACAGGCGTGAGCTTATGTTTATAAGGTCCTAACAAATCAAACGCAAATATTTTAGGTAAGGGCCAATAGAGTAAAAGATAAATAACAATTTAAAATGTTCAATACATCAATTAAACAATTATTATTAGAAATAATAGGTCGAATAAAAAATCGATCATCCATACTAAATAAACACCCTTTAAAAATGTACAAGCATACATACGCACACCGCTGCACTACGTACACGTGTCATAAGTGTCACACATGTCAAAAATTTGCATTGTTTACCGTCAGATACTTCAATCGTGTGTGTGTGTGTGTGTGCATGAAAATAGGTTGATAAAAAATTAATTGGTTTGGAAGTTTTAATTTTTATTGTAGAAAAAAATTAAGCAAATCCTTTAATGATCTTATATGTTTTTTGCTTAAAGGATAAATTGTACTATATTTGACTACCCCTTAAAATATTTGCGCTTGATTTGTTAGGACGTTATATACAGGCTGTTAATTTGCAAGCGTGCCATATTTTAGGACGTGATTATACTGCTGATTATAAACAAAAATCAATCATAAAAGAAGAGCCGATTTTTTTTCTTTTGTTCTCTGACGTCACATTTTTTATCGATAAAGAGAACGCCCAGCTCTAATATCGAATTATCTCGCACATCCCTAAATTTTCGGACGACGGTTTGGCAACCACGCGCATCCACACAAACACACACATTCGCACCCCGAGCGGCATGCGCATGCGCAGATAGAACAAACACGCCGCGCGAGCGCACCCCCAATTAGCCCAGCCACTCAGTGACCGGACATCCTTTGTGACGTGCGCACGTGCCGGTATCGCACGCGCTTTCATTACTACCTAATGTGTGCGCGCCGCCACCGCCGTGCACCACATGGTTGATGTTGAACGATCTTCAAAACCTCTATTTTCAGCAGGACGGTGCTCTTCCGCACTACGGACTCATAGTGCGCGAGTACCTCAATGACACTTTTGGTGACCGCTGGATAATGGATAGGAGGCGAAGGCCCAGTGGCCTGGCCAGCGCGGTCCCCGGATCTTACTCCCCTAGACTTTTATTTGTGGGGAAAAGTTAAAAGACTAGTGTATGCTGAAGAAGTTAACAATGCGGCTGTGTTGCGTGAAAGGATTATTTCTGCCTTCCAAACTGTTAGGCAAAATGTGTTTGTGTTGCAAAATTTAAAAAGTAATTTGTGTCGTCGTGCGGGACTTTGCATAGCGCAGAACGGTGGCCACTTCGAACAATTGCTCCGTACAACTTAATCATTGTAAGTACCCTGTAAATAACGTCTCAATTAGTGTAAATAACAGTGATTTCAGACTTTTAACTACGCCAGATCAACGATTTATTTAAAGGTAGGTTAGTACTTGGGTATGTTATCTACTTCCTACTTTTTTATTCTAACTTGTAAATAAACTAATTTGCGCAATATTTTAATACCTACTAACCTCCTACCAAAGAAATTGGTTGTTTTGTCGGTCCTAAGCCAGTGAGAGTAGGAAGGGAAATCTGAAATCATATGTTTCTTGTTGTTATTGCTGTTTCTTTCACTCGGTGCCAACTTGGCAACGGGGCGGGGTCTCGGTCTTTTCCCATTACGTGCGTGTCGCAGCACCTTCCATCTTAGGTTATTCCTATTCAAACCCTAAAAATAAGTTTTATTTTTATCGACGGTTTCCTTGAATATGGGAGACTGTTAGTAGACTGCATTAACTGGTAACATTAATTACTATTTTTTCTTTAAATATGGCACGCTTGCAAATTAACATCCTGTATATATGTGTGTCTTTAACATGCTGTTTGACAAGATAAAGGTCCTAAAATAACTAGCTTTAGTGTTTTTATCATTCGAAGTAATTGAACAACAATTCGGTAAGTTTTTCCATCAAAATATGTTTTCTTTTATTCCTCACTACTACCCACTCAGCACCAGACACTCTAAGCCTGTCTTCTCAAGAAATTATTTGTACTTTTCCCAAGCTCTGTGACCTTCAATCCGCGTGGGTTTGATATCGCGCTACGAGACTCGGGTCTTAATCATTAAAACTCGGGCAATTAAAGCTTTTGGTGAGTTCTCAGTTTCTTGTTTCGTACTGATATTAGGGGATTTTGTAAAAAAATATACTTGATATCCCTAAGGACAAGTTATTATGAAATGAGAAGACGAAGGGAAGGATTGTGCTAGCCACTTGTAAAAAAAAAGACTTATTTTATTCACAATAAAAACAAAATCTTTATTTTGTGAGCGAAAGTTGTTGGATTCACAATTTATAAATTTTGTGGAGAAGAAGCTAAGAAAAAAAACTCCACATTCATTCTTTTCAAAAGAATTTTAGGGTATTTAACAATCTTTCTGACTTAAAAATTATTAGGTACAGTTTAATTAAAATTTTGATGACTTCTGTGGCGCAGCGGTTAGCACATCTGACTACCATGAGAGAGGTCCCGGGTTCGAATCCTGGCTGGGGATAAAAAAAAAAGAAACCCAGGTTTTGGATGTTTACATGTTTGTGACGTCGACGTCCCACGACACAAGGTATCCTAGTGTGGGGCCAGAAGTAATGTGTGTACCTGTATGTAAATGTTATGTTATGTTAACATGTTGAACACTAGACACAATTCTGCTCTGAATACATTTAATATAAATCTACTGTTCAACACCAGACATATTTGTCTTCCAAATAATCGTTGATTTTATAATAAGCTTTTTGCACGAGTGTGCTAAACACAATTCTTGAACTGCGTCGCAGGTAAGTCTAATATATCTTGGGAAATGTTGTAGAATTTTATTATTATACTAAGGACCGATTTCTGAATTGAGAATTTCACGTAAGTAAATACTTAAGTAACGTTCTGTCGCGCTCTTTTCTGAGAAATTTGACGAGACAGCATTTAGAGTTAAGTAGTTACTTAGCGAAATTCTCAATAGAGCTAAGTAAAACTTAAACAAAACAAGAAACTACAATATCGAGCACAAACCCAACAAGTGCTTTGAAATAGAAATGGCGCGTGATTAGATTGGAATGGAGGGGCTCAGCCCGACTGCAGTAGGAACGAGGCTTCGACAATGGCTCACAGTAGAGTTACAAGATTACCTATAAATGTATATAGACGACCTCTGTGGCGCAGCGGGTAGCGCATCTGCCTACCACGCGTGTAGTCCCTGCTTCCAACCCCGGCTGGGGACAAAAAAAACCTGGGGCATTTCTTGGCCAAAGAATTTCTTTGGTGGTGCAGCGTGGCAATGCTGCCAGCGTACTCCGGACCTTTGGTCCAGGTGCGTTCCGGGGAGGTTTGTTAGGTTAGGTAGTTTTTTTTTTTGTTTTTTTTTTTCTGTGTGCCTTAATTGCATATTTTATAGTATCAGTATTCTGCCCTCGTAAGGAAGAACGCAGTAATCGTAAAAACGCAGTTTTGAGTAAATAGCGAAAAGCATATCACAAACATATCATTTCATGAGATAACTGCATATTTTCTTACTGAAATTTCAAGTTTCTAGTAGACCTACAGCCACCATTATTTTTTCACCTATAGGTGTACCACCAGGGAGCTCAGTTTTGCATCCAAAGTAAAAACGCAGTAATGGCTATTACTGCGTTCTTCCTTACGAGGGCAGTATTGTCGACGAAACATTTAGTGGGTTTTGTGCATGTTTGTAGCTTTTAGGAATTTTTGTATTGAATTGAATTGAATATGAAATAAATAAACATCAAAATTCATTTATATAAAAAAACCTATGTCTTGGATGTATGCCAGACTGAGCGATCTACAAGATCTTTCTGCCATGCCTTCACTTTGTAGACCGCACAAATTGAACAGTGAGATGTTGTGATCTCTCTATAGATATTGGATACATATATGTTATGTTTATTTATTTTTTACCCACTTTTTGTAACCTTTCTGTGTTAATTTGTTAAAAAATGTAGGCATCTTGTATTGATAGTGAGTGATAAATTTTCTTTTTTTTGTTTTGAGTATTGTGTCGTCAAATAAATGAATTTTCTTCTTCTTCTTCTTCTTCCATGGAATTTTTTTTCCATGGAACATGTATCCATAGAGAGATCACAACATCTCACTATAGAATTTCTGCGGTCTGCAAAGTGAAGGCATGCCAGAAAGATCTCGTAGATCGCTCAGTCTGGCTCTAACGTCGTGAACTGAATTGGGCACTTATTTTAATTAGTTAGAATTAATAATATTATTTAGTGCTTACGAAAGTTTTAGTTCAATAACAGAGAATCCTAGTTTCAGAGCCAGTAATGTGTTTTGTGACCATTACTAGTAAAGTTTCTTAATTTCGTAAAAAAAAAAACAAGTACAATTATTATTGGCCATGCTGTTTATTTTTGATACCTATTATATCCTCGTAAGGCCCGACCTTGAAAAGAACAATTGATTTTGTGATCACTTGAAGACATTGGGCCTCACGAGGATATGTACTATTTTGGTAGTTTTGAGTTTTATTCATTATGTCTATTATTATTTTTTCTGAAATTTTGGAGTTTGTGACCTCATCAAGACACTAGACTGCCCAATAAATAAATAAAACATTGACCTTTACACAAATGTACTTTACTGTGTTGCGTTACGGGCTATTTTGCAACTTAAGTGTAAATGTTGACATGCTATAATGATAACATAATAGATGATACAATAATACATATTAGTTCTGCATGTTTTGTCATTGTAGACATTCAAATTATAAGAGAGAGTACCGTTAATTTCATTATACGGTCAATAATCACTATAAAAATATTATTTATTATATCAAAACAAAAAAGAAAAAAAAACAATATCACAACTCAGAAAATAGGTTTAAAATTGTCAATCGTTATAAGTAACCAATATCAAACTTAGTACCAGGTAAGTCCAGTAAGTGTGACAAAGGTACAAGTACTACAATATTTCAGACAAACATTCTGTTACAGTAGATAGATAGATAACACTTTATTTTGAGAGGTCCCGGGTTCGATCCCCGGCTGGGTGGAAAAAAAAACTCCAGGTCTTGGATGTTTACATGTTTGTGACGACGCTGTTTCTGGTTCCCACGACAGGGTATCTTAGTGTGGGGCCAGAAGCAATGTATATGCCTGTATGTAAATGTTTATGTTTTTATGTTATGTTTACTGCTCAACCAGGCAGGATACAGAGTTATTGTAATTTCCTTATGTCTAAGTAATGGTATACAATTGCCTTATCGCTTAGAGCGATCTCTTCCAGACAACATGTACCAACTACCCATGAACTCGTACATCAGTCAATACCAGGCCTTTGCCTGGCATTGGAATCAAATCAAAGAGCAACAAAAAATTCATACGCAACACAAATAAACTGAACGAAACAAACCGCATTGTACGTACATACACAATACAATGTACCAGCACACAGAAAATACGATATTTACATAAGGTATTAAATAAATACTTACTGCATAAACGCTCGCCTGTGTCCCGAAGGAATATGTGTGGACCGGGGACTGCCAGGGTTTTTATAAACAAAATGGATTGACAAATTCCTGACCGTTGAATTTCCCTGAACAAATTATAATGTTAGTCTTAGATATTGTTCGGCCGAAACGCAGGACAATCGGGTGACACAAGCAAATTAAATCAAGATACTGAATATTCAGTGAAAATCTACTGATCGTCGCAAAACTGCTGATATGTCGGGATCGTGGCAAGTGGCAGTCATTGGTCTCTGCCTACCCGTCTGGGATACAGGCGTGAGATTATGTATGTACGTTTGTAATTTACTAAGAAATGGAGTGCTAAAGATTTTAAGAATGTTTCCAGCAGCTATTAGTATTTAAGCAATTTCTTAAATACTGGTACCATTTTCTTACCCCTAAACTCTATAGATATAATAGTTTTTTCATATTTTTTAGCTATTACTTACGATGAATAATTCCTGACCTCCAAATGAAAATCACGTGGCTTAAGAAATGTGTTCTCTGTGCAAAAATGCTTCTTATAAAGCGCACAATGTGTAAAAATGCCACGATCCTGACAAATCACTTTCGCTCCATCGATATTCATTAGTCGTTACATGCACGCACGACGGTTTCGGGTACTTCTTGCCCTTTGCTAATTATACATCCCCTATTTGGTCAAAGTATGTCCGCCTGGGTCATTCTTTACCGGCCCTTTCACTCACATTTTCTCGATACTGGAAAAGTAGATTAATATAAAATTTATTCAGAGCTCAATGGCATCTAGTGTTCCTAACATCCATGAGTAATAAATTGTTTTGTATGAAAGTTTGTTAAATTAAGCTAGAACTGTTTCGAAAAGCAATTAGCCTGTCGATGGTTGTCCGATTGGGTTACTCGAATGCCCGGAGCTTCATCCATTGGGATCTTAGCCTAGATCTAGATGTAATAGTGTAAAATCCCCTCTGCTTAAAATTCCAACCGCCGTCAATGCTGTCAGAGGAGGGTCCTAGTAATCCTTCAAATTGCTCGAACCTTTGACCCTAGTTTGGCCGGGACGGAACCCGGGTATTTTGGTAAGTGATACCTGCTTTGATCAAACACCCAGATAGGTAAAATACACAAGTAATTAAGGCATGATAAACAATGGCATCCCAAGATACAGCTCTTTGATCTAGTTTAGGACCCAGTCTTTCCACAAATTATTCTTATTGCGCCATATTGTATCACATCAGCTATTGTACCTAATTTGTGGATAGAGAAATAAAGTTTATTTGTATTGTATTGTATTGTTATGATAGAATCGCTCGTAGCCCCGGCTGCCTGAGTGATCTTAAACGATCACGAAGGTTAAGCATACGGTGCGTTCAGTCCATGGATGGGTCACTGTCTATGAACTAACGCTAGTGGCATTTTTCCGAGCGGTTCCGTACTTCGCAAGGCACGTTAGGTGGCAGTCGTAAAGCCAAGTCCGAGGCCTTAGGGTGGCTTGAAAACTTCTAACTGTAAGACTAGACTAGTCTTACAAGCCGTCTTTACGTTTGTATGAAAATACCGAATTTTGACGTCATATTTCCGAGCTCTTTTTTTATGTTTCATCTATTTAAAAATTGTGCTAAATAGTAATTGACTAAAAGAGATACATTTTCCGAAATATTTTGTAATTTTTGTTTTAATAGAGCATATCAAATAAGTATTATTGTTGGTCGTGTCAACTACCAAATTGACGGCCTTATCAACTGCCTCGCTGGCCTAGCCGTTAAGGCTTATATCTATCGTAACTATCAAGGCAGGGGTTGTGGGTTCAATTCCCACTGGGAACCGCCATTCATTTGCACGAATTGCCTCAGACTGGGTGTTTTTGCATGTTTCCTTATCCTAGTGTGTATCTCCTAGTGGGTATCCTAGTTTGGGACCAGGTCAATTGATTGTGAAGTGTGGAAGTTATTAGCGCCTCAAATTAGCAATTTCAAGGGCTGAGGTATGCAAATATCTCAAACATTCAGGTTACCTCACAATGTTTTCCTTTACAGTTAGCTACAACTTCACTACACTTCATCATCATCATCAACCGATTATGTCCCCACCGAGGGGCACAGGTCTCTTCTCTGAGGAAGGTATAGGCCATACTCCACCACGGGGGCCAAATCCGGATTGGTGGAGTACACTTATTTTGATTTAAATTTCTTTATTTTCCCTGTCTATGGTTGCCTGAAGGAAATTGCTTTTAGTTACAATTGTACCTCGATCTACGAACGCACTCAGAGACGTCAATGTTCACTAAGAAATTTAATTATCGTCTTTATGGGTATTAATATAAGTGTTATTTTTCTTTCTTAACTAAGCATTAAAGTTAATGAATGTCTCTGAGTACGGCAGCTCGTAAATTTGTGTTAATTTATTTCTATGTACAATAAAGTATATTCTATCTATCTATGTAAGGATGTTTAAATGTTTGTGACGTCGCTGTTTCTGGTTCCCACGACACAGGGTATCCTAGTGTGGGGCCAGGAGCAATGCATGTGCCTGTATATAAATGTTTATGTTTATTGGAGGTCATGTCTAAGAAAGCGGGTTATTCACCAACTGGACACACATGACTGGACACACCTGTGTCGAGTTGGTTAAACTCAAATTAGTATCATTTAGTCTTTCGTCATCTGGACACACCAAGATTTTTACGTCCAGATGGTGAAACGTATTTAAATCATTTTAATTTTTTCGTCAACTGGACACACATTCGAATTTTACCCGAATTCATGACGAAGTACAGTCATGCGCAGAATGTTTTCTGTCACAATCATCATCCTCCATCAAACGTTCCACCGCTAGAAACGGGTAATTTTACAATACTTTTACAATAATTTTACACTAAATAGTACAAAAGTACTAGGGTAGCAGAAGTCTTACATACTTCGGCGGCTAAAATAAAATCTCATGAAAAACATGCGGCTTAGTTCATGGTGTTGCTTAATACTGCGCAGTATTAAACAGGGTTGCTTACTACTACTACCTACTAACTTTTGTTACCCTAGTACTTTTAACCGCTCTGGACTATACCATAAGTGCGACTGGGCGTACTGGAAACCACTGTGAAGCAAGGAGCGAAGTACTGGGAATTGAAGTAAAACGCAAAGCGACATTATGGGAAACGAAGTTCAGGGAATAAAAGTTGTGATGAAGGTCCTATAGCAAGAAATAAAATTGAAACTATCAGCATGAACACTAAGTGGTCAATAATTCCATGAGCGAGACGATTGTTAACCTGACTGTACCCTTTTCTGCATAAAAACAGAGTGTGTCCAGTTGGTGAAAACATAAAAATTATTATTTTAGCTTTCACCATCTGGACACGCATAAAAATATTTGTGTGTCCAGATGACGAAAGAATAAATGATACTAATTTGAGATTCACCAACTCGACACAGGTGTGTCCAGTCATGTGTGTCCAGTTGGTGAATAACCCAAGAAAGCTAGCACTCTAGCCTACCCTTTCCCCCTCCTCCAGTGTAAAGTAAGAAGTGCTGACAAACAGTGTCGCTGAAGCTTTGCGGGCGTTGGATAAGAGTCTCCAATTAATTACAGAGCCGGTACACCGCCTCTGTGGCTCTTTACAGCGGATGGCCGAGGAAAAAGTCGTTCTGAGACTGCGAGCTCGGTGTCTGAGAGCGGGGCTTTTTGCCAATGAAATACTTTAGCTTTTAATATACCGCCTACAAGGGTTTTACTACTTATCTCGGGTTTTCCGAAGGCTTAAGGTCATAGCCCACTTACACGGCTCTGCTCCCACCCGGCAAAAATAATATCATTCAAATATGGGCTTTAAATATTGCTATTTATATAACAGCGAGCAGACAGCGCGCTGTCAGCTGTCAGCTAATTTATGATGCCAATGTAAAATATATCTAAAGAGCAATATTTAAAGCCCATATTTGAATTATATTAGGTATGTTTGCCGGGTGGGAGCAGAGTCGTGTAAGTGGGCTACGACCTTAACAGTTTGTTAATCTATTGATTTGATTGATTTTTAAAGTTCTTTATTTTACATATTCCGTGGAATTTGTTTACTGTCAAGGGTTTTCATAGTCACCAAGGAACATGCATGTGTACACTTCAATCATACCTCATAGTTCTTAAAACGCGCGTTACCAAAGCGCGCGTTTCGAAACGCCTAATGTGTACCCGCTCTGAATCAGACCTCATAGTTCTTACAACGCGCGTTACAAAAGCGCGCGCTTCCAAACGCCTAGTGTGTACCCGTTATTAGCTTTTAATATACCGCCTACAAGGGTTATACTTCTAACGCCCGGTTTCTCGGACGCTTACAATTAATCTATTGATTTGATTGATTTTTAAAGTTCTTTATTTTACATAATTATATCTTCCTACAATCCTTAAAACCTGGTGTATATTGATGACCTCTATGGCGTAGCGGTTAGCGCATCTGCTTACCATGCGAGAGGTCCCGGGTTCGATCCCCGGCTGGGGAGAAAAAAAAACTCCAGGTCTTGGATGTTAACATGTTTGTGACGCGCTGTTTCTAGTTCCCACGACACAGGGTATCCTAGTGTGGGACCAGAAGCAATGTATGTGCCTGCATGTAAATGTTTATATTTATGTAAATGTGAAATGTTTATGTTTATTTATCCTAGGCAAAAGCGATCCTCATTTGACAGGTTTAACAGGCTAAGTTAAGAAGTAAGAAATTTATTGTGTAACGAACGTCTGTACAACAAAATAAAAAACATGTTAATAGTACGTAGAAGGTAGTACATCGTCCCCACCGAGGGGCACGGGTCTCTTCCCTGAGGAAGGTATAGGCTCCACCACGGGGGCCAAGTCCGGATTGGTGGAGGCTTGTAAGTCTAGTGGCTGGTCCTACTGTCAAAAGCTGAATGTAAGCACTCAACAAAACACACTAAACACTTAAACACTCTGTTATCGGCGATATTATTGCAGAATCCGAAATTATAAATTTATTTAGTCGCTGAATGTAGTAGAGAAGAAGGCAGCAAAAATCCACTCTGACAATAGTTTCTTAAATCACCTTGAGGGTGATTTTTGACCATGATTTTTAAGTATTTTTAGCGGCTAAACGTACATATTTAGGTCTACAAACTATTCATTTGTAATTAAGTTAATTAATGCTAACCAAATAGGAAGAGCGGGAGTTTTCCTGGCACAGTTAATTATTACTTAAAAGGAAACTCCCACAAAAAACAATACGTACATTAAGTTTAAAACTGAAAATAAACATGTTTTATTTATTTATTATTATTGTAGACATAGACATTATTTATTGGTGATATTCATTACAAGTCACAGTACACAAATGTGACGTACAGTTAATAGTCCAGTCAGTCAAGACAATTAATTCATAATAATTCCAAAAGTTTTCAAATTTTGATGTAAGGTCGGGAATGGTATTAAAACAAACTATAAAATTTTGCAACCTGTTCTGCGGTCCGGAACATTGTTAAAAATGCAATAAATGATAATTTGCTCAGTTCTTGAGACCAAAATTCCAATAGTTCTGCAAAGTTGGAGTGGTGTTAAATATATTATTTTACATCACGTGTCAAATTTGCAACCAATTTAAGTGTACGGAACATTTTTTATTATTAACAATTAATGTTTTTCTTTATTAAACTGAAGGAAAACGTTCCAAAAGTTCTGCAAACTTGACACATATATCGGAAAAATATACCGAACGGTTGTATAAATTTGCAACCTTTTTCGTTGACCGGAACATGTTTATTTATAATTATTTTTAATTCGTGGTCATTTTTTCGAGTAAGGTGGTCTCGGAATAATTACAAAAGTTTTGAAACTTGGTTGCAAACTTCGAAAACATCTATTCTGATGCATTTACAAATTTGCAACCTCATACGCGATCCGGAACTTTATGCAATTTGCAAAAATGTATTTTTTTTATTTTTTCACCTTCAAGAAAATTTCAAAAGTTCTGCAAATCGAGGGGACTGTTTAATTTTGGGATTAATGTCAGTATTTGAATTTGCAACCATATCCGGAATACGGAAATATTTTTTAATCACTTTCACGCAAAATATTATTTCCGTACACATCGCTGTTATATATTCAGGGCCTAAACTTTGTGCTATACGAAGCCGCCGCGACGTCGTATACCTGCGTTGCTATGGTAACGGGACCAATGGTCGCGTCAACCGCTGCATACGTTCCTTGATTATGAAAGCAGTGACGTAAGATCAGATGCAGAAGATGGTGCACCGGATAATACAATTGTGGAATGTGAAATGTCATCGAAATGTACCACGGAACTGGAAGAACATTATGGTGATCTAGGAATGGTGTGGGAGGGCCCACACAAAAAAATTCAAATGCTCATAATTATTTCTTTTCAGATATGTATTTCTACGAAATTCAAATAAATCAGATTTTCAATATCTTCAATTACAGATTGTTACATTCAACATGCATTCAAAGTTTTATCGCTAACTTGTAAGGTTTTAACACTTATTAACTGACCTCATAATATATTGAAAAAAGATATTATTTACGTACAATCTATTCGAAATGTTTTTCCTTGAATGCTTGAATGTAACAATCGTCAGTGTCGACATTTACGAGAAATTATTATTTCAGGTAGTTTCTTTAGTATTTTTCAGCATGTCTCATCAACAAATTTTTCTACTATTCAATTTTTCATTACCTTTTAAAGGTATTATGGATCCTCCTAGTTCATCTTTCTATTGATGTAGATTCGTCTTTCAAATAAATCAATAATATACCATTCACATGCTAATGATTGAAATTGTTTGTAACACAATTTGTTTCTAACAGATGTTGGTATAGTACTATTTTTACATGACAGGTGATTATGCCAAAAATAAATTCCGTTGGGCTTATTTAAACCGGACGTAGGATTTTGCCGGTACGTATTTTTTTATTAATAAAACGAATTTGGGGATTAAATACACTGTTACTCACCTACGCATTGTCGTCCATTAATGTTTACTTACCTTTTTTACGAATATTTGATATCTTTTTACGTCTATTTATTTTTTCGACGGTAATATTGTCGCAAGGTTCCGGGTCTCGTGCGAAGTTGCAAATTTGAATAGTGGTATCGATTCCAAAATAAGACCATCCGCTCGATTTGCAAAACTTTTGAAACTCTTTCAAGGATAACAAACTGCGAAAAATCGATTTTTGCAAAGAACACAAAGTTGCGGATCTCATGCGGGGTTGCAAATTTTAATACTGACATGCACCTCAAAGAAACAATTGGCTCATTATCATAAACTCATTGGCTCGATTTGCAAATATTTGCAATTCTTTCGAAAATGAAAAATGCCATAAATTTAAATTTCCAACATCACACAAGATTCCGGATTGCGTGATGAGAGGTTGCAAATTTTAATACTAACATTAATCCCAAAATTAAACAGACCCTCGATTCGCAGAACTTTTGAAATTTTTTCGGAAATTAAAAATGCCATGAAGTTAAATTTCCGACATCACACAAGATTCCGGATTGCGTGAGAGGTTGCAAATTCAAATACTGACATTAATCCCAAAATTAAACAGTCCCCTCGATTTGCAGAACTTTTGAAATTTTCTTGAAGGTGAAAAAATAAAAAAATTACATTTTTGCAAATTGCATAAAGTTCCGGATCGCGTATGAGGTTGCAAATTTGTAAATGCATCAGAATAGATGTTTTCGAAGTTTGCAACCAAGTTTCAAAACTTTTGTAATTATTCCGAGACCACCTTACTCGAAAAAATTACCACGAATTAAAAATAATTATAAATAAACATGTTCCGGTCAACGAAAAAGGTTGCAAATTTATACAACCGTTCGGTATATTTTTCCGATATATGTGTCAAGTTTGCAGAACTTTTGGAACGTTTTCATCCAGTTTAATAAAAAAAACATTAATTTTCAATAACAAAAAATGTTCCGTACACTTAGATTGGTTGCAAATTTAATACGTGATATGAAATATTATATCGAAAACTTCCCCAAGTTTGCAGAACTTTTGGAATTTTTTTCACGACCATACAGCAAAAATTAATTTAATTGCAATTTCAACAATGTTCCGGACAGCGGACAAGGTTGCAAAATGAGATTTATTGTCGTCCCAATGTACCATTCACTTGACCGAAGTTTGAAAACTTTTGGAATTATTATTAAATTTTCGATTTCGAATGTCAATAATGACTGGACTATAAATAAAACTATCAACTAAATACGTTTTACGATTTTGTTGCAAGTCTACCTAAGAACCTCACGACCCATTAGTGCAGTGATAAGGCCGCCGTCCGTACTCTTAGATTAAGAAATACCTGTGTAATTTCCTTTTTTATGTACAATAAAGTGTTCTCTACCTATCTATCTATCTATTGCAATCAACACTTGCAATGTCAAAACATTACTTATATTCTCACAAAAGTAAGAAAAAACCAAAGAAGAATAGAGTAAGCTACTGTCGACTGTATGCGGAGACGGTTCAATTAAGCACGGTCAACAAAAAGTAGATAGATCCTGACGCCACTTCCTGAACGTGAGTACAGTCAGAAAAAAAGATTTCCTTCTTCTTTCTGAAACTTTCGTCAAAGCTTTTTTGTTAATTTTTTTCTCCAAAATTATCTAGATTTAAAAAAGGATGCATAGTTCAATTTGTAACGTCCATGAAGTCGCAGTTTATGTGTTAATTCAAATAGAGACATTTCAGTTTAAAAAAAATTAAATAGGTAATAACGCCACTGAGGACAGCAAGAATATATTTTTTTACACATCGATCTTTTAAAAAAGATAGATAGATAGATAGAATATTCTTTATGTTATGTTATGAACTAAAACTTTCGTAAGCAAGAGTCATTAGTGACTCTATTCCAGATACACTTACTTGACTTTTTGTCGGAAGAGTCCGACCAGCTTTCGCTCTGATTCGCAGAGACAAAACCGACAAAAACTGTTTGTCTTTTTACTTGATTTTTTTGTCGGAACAGTCCAACCATGGTTTCGCTCTGATCAGTCAGAGACGAGCAACCTACAACGCAAGCTTCGTCTCTGCTCACTATGATTAAGCTCTGCGAATCAGAGCGAAACCTGGTCGGACTATTCCGACGAAAAAATCAAGTAAGTGTATCCGGATAATATAGTTTAGACTGCTTACAAAAGCTTTAGT
Organism: Yponomeuta plumbellus; assembly: GCA_947310845.1. NCBI lineage: Eukaryota > Metazoa > Arthropoda > Insecta > Lepidoptera > Yponomeutidae > Yponomeuta > Yponomeuta plumbellus. Next base: position 18,368,061 of record OX371212.1, on the reverse strand, counting down.
TCAAAAAAAGTTTATTGTTTGACAAAACATGTAGTCGAATGGTCACTTTATACTATGATGTGTCCCATAGATGGCGCTAAGTAATTCTGGCACCTATTGGAAACGAAACAAATGCCATTGACGGGAAACCGGAATCGCTTCAACTGTACGATCTTTTGTTAGATACGTACACTTGTCTTGTTGTTTTGATAATAAAAGATCGTCTTGTAATTTGGATCGTTTTATTCTTGATATGCGACTGCACTTCACCGTGCTGTGACGTGAGTGAGTAGTATTACCTACTGCGTAAAATAATACAAAAAACCGCACCGTGTGCGATTGCTAAATCGTACATCAACGCCAACTTTTTTTGCCGACCATACTCGCGGCGGTGAGTCTCTGACAGATTGCACCGAGCTTCCGGTGTGGTCCAATGGACGGCTTAATTGCTGGCACTGTGCAGCTCAATCAGCTAAGTACTAGTATTGCTATTGACACATAGGATCTCGAACAACGGTTGCGTTGTAATCATGCGAAAACTTCTAGGCTGTCGAATATGCTTCGAGTACCGACCAGCATATTGTCATGATTTATTAATTTGTGACAATGAAACCGTTTTTCAATTTCAATATGTTCTTAGTTTATATGGTGGCTACGGGATACATATTTTTACTAGTATTTTTAAAATTCTTTATTGCAATAAAACACAAATTTTGAACATGCTACTTAGAAACGAATGAAACATTATCCGTTCACACCATCCACCACCGTCACATTAACCATCCATCCACATACAAAATTATCCATTGCTCTGTGGCATAGAGGTAAACGGTCTGGAATGTCATATAGGTTACATTTTATCCCGCAAAAATATACGTTACAATTTCCACACGAAGGAAAATAAATTAAACGTATATTTTATTTTTTTAAGTGGCAGGAAGACGCTGGATGCAAGCCGCTTCTAACCGGTCTTTTTGGAAATCCATGGAGGAGGCCTAATGTCCAGCAGTGGACTTCTTGTGACTGAATGATGATGATATTTTATTATGTTCAACAGTTTTAATGAAAACAGTTACATTTAATCGACCGAGCAATCATAAATTGATCGCTCACTGTACTTCATTAGCTAATAACTTAGACCACATTTGAGAGGTCTTTATACACCGGTTGAGGGCGCGGGACATCAATACGGGTCTTGGAAGGATCGCTCTCGCTCGATAAATCTTATTAGGCCATCTCCGGCCTTTTCGGGCATCATTCTTTTGGCTTGACGTGCGAAATATGGCTGCTTAGGTTAATCATTCATCCACATTCATCGTCCTTTTGCACGCGCTTTTGCTTAACCCCTCAGGCCTAGAATACTTTTTCATTCACAGCTAGTTTAGTTATTCACAGAGTAATATGTGAAATTCGCTGTATGTCTAACTTTTAATATTTTTGTTTTGCTAAATTGTTCCAATGTGTTTTGTTTGTTGTTTGCTTTTCGTACTACTGTATAGTCTGCCTTATATTGTTTTTATTAAATGTGTGTGTCATCATCATCATCCCATTATATCCCCAGCAGATGGAGTGAAAAAAATATTGTTGTTCGTTCGTGGTTCGTCTGATTTTGAAAGTTTATTCAATTTAAGAGAATGAGTTTATAGTTTTAATTTCCGCGCATTATTTGAGAAATAGTACATGTTCACCAAGGGCGCAAGCAAAATGTTTTGGGTCAAGGTTATGAAATTGAATCCAGAGCGAACTGAGGCGATTCTTGCATTAACTAAGAATCGCTGAAGGAGCGAGGGATTCAACACTACCGAGACCAAAAATGATTTGCGCCCGTGTTAAACATTATGCTTTTCACTACCACCTGAGAGGAATGAAATAAAAGATAACACTTACATGATACCACTCAATTATGTAACTGTCGTTTTATATATTCTGGTGTTAAGAAGACACTATCATTATCGCTTAATGGCATTTTCCCGAGAATATAAGTGAAAATAGACAAAAAACCGTTAATATTGATAACCAATAATATTGATTTTTTGAATTGAAAAAAAAAACTTGCGTTATAATTTTAAATATTTGACAATTAGGTACCTACTTAAAAGTTTTGCAGCAAAGAGTTTGGAAGTTCAGTAAGTAGTTCCAAACTCGGTTTTAAAACTTATTGCTTGGGTTGGAGCGAAATAGATATAGGGCGAATCCTCAAGAGTGAAAGAGAGGTCCGACTTCTTAGTAAATGAGTGCATTAGTAGATATATAAATTCAAAATTGGATTTTGAGTCTATTTACTTAAAGGTACCTAAAGGTAAATAGATTCAAAACCCAATGTTGAGTCTATTTACTTTGATGCATCTTAGCTTGAACAACAATAGCGTATTTTGAGTCCTAAATTTGGAGATCAAAGTGCATCATTTCGAGCAGATGGAGTGAAAAATCATATACAAGCCTTGGCCACAACTAGGCATTGATGGACTCACTTATGTGTGCCTCGGCTTCGCCTCGGCCCACATTTCCACGTTCGTCCATCAATGCCTCTTTTGCTGGCCGCTGCAGTGATATCTATGTAATCTCTTTAAACGAGCAATTCTTGTATATATATTTATATATAATCAGAATTTCGGAAACGGCTCCAACGATTTTCATGACATTTTGTATGCAGGGGGTTTCGGGAGCAATTAATTAATCCAACTAGGTTTCATTTTTATAAAACGTCGTTTTAACCGTGTTTTCAGGCAAAGAAATAACTGCTACACTACAAGAAGGTAATTCTCGCAACCATCTGTAAGGTTGTCATAGCTCAAGTGGGAAATAGGACGATAACGTAAACAGTAGACCCTGGTTCGAGACTTGATAAAAATGTTTCCTTTTTTTTTCAAGTTCCTCCTTTTGTGTGAAAACCTACAAGCTCGGTCATCCGGGTACTACTGTTAAATAATCAACGTATTATTTAATAAAAAATTGTGTTGCACTTTCCCTCACACCTATGAATTCAGACCATGACCGACACTCATTGTTGGATCAAATGTTTTCCCTTTATTCCTAATGCCAAAACACGGGGCAGCGATGAAAAATACTGTGAGCATACCACCAGATTAAGAGACAATTCTAAATGCACAAAAGCTCTACAGAACGGGACCCGTAATTCACATGGTCATGCCTCCGCGCCGTTTGCGTGAAATAGTGACCTTTCATCCTTTGCACGTACTAAGTAACGACAGAAGGTCCATCTCCATAATCTCCATTAGCTTTACATACTACATACATAAGCTCACGCCTGTATCCCACAGGGGTAGGGAAAGACCAGGGACTGCCACCTGCCATGACCGACAAATTAGTCGCATGCACGCTGGTTTTGGGTACTTTTTATCTTGCCATTTGCTAAACCATCCCTTATTTGGGTGAAATATGTCCGCCTTGGTGCCGGCTGCCGTCGATAGATGGCAGTCGTTAAGCCAAGTCAGAGGCCTTAGGGCGGCTTGAAAACTTCTGACAGTAAGACCAGCCACTAGTCTTACAAGCCTCACCAATCCGGACTTGGCCCCCGTGGTGGAGTATGGCCAATACCTTCCTCAGGGAAGAGACCCGTGCCCCTCGGTGGGGACATAATGGGTTGATGATGATGATGATGTCCGCCTGGGCATCCCTTGCCGGTTCTTTCACTCACATTCGCTCGATAAATATGCTTTACATACATACACAAATTTAAGCTTACGCCTGTTAACCAGAGGGGTAGGCAGAGACCAGGGACTGCCACCTGCCACGATCCTGGCAAATAACTTACGTTTCATCGACATTCACTAGTCATGCACAAGACTTTACATACTACGAGGGCTGCTACTTATGTATGCGGAATAGAAAAAATAAACAAATGTATATGGCTAAATATGCTTTTATTGTTTTTCAAAGTATTCTCCACTATGATCGATGCACATTTGCATTCGATGAAACCAATTCGTAAAACACTTTTTCCACTCTGATTGAGGTATCTCCAAAACGTGCTGTTTGAACGCATCTACGGCATCTTCACGGGTCGAAAATCGTTGACCACGTAATTTATTCTTTACATTTGGGAATAAATAGAAATCATTGGGAGCCAAATCAGGGCTGTACGGTGGATGACCCATCAATTCTATTTTATGACCATCCAAAAATGTAGTTGTTTCCTGAGATGGATGACAGCTGGCATTGTCATGGTGAAGTATGATTCTGCGTCGCTGGTTGTTTTGGCGTATTTCTTCAAATACTTCCGGCAAACAAATGGTCGTGTACCACTCCGAATTAACCGTTCTGCGATTCTCCAGTGGTATTGTAGCCACATGGCCATTAATAAGAAAAAAGCAGGCCACCATTTGCTTTACAGTGCTTTTTGCACGAGCCACTTTCGTAGGGTTCGGCTCATTTTGAAACACCCAAACTGTTGATTGTTGTTTAGTTTCGGGATCGTACGCGTAGATCCAAGATTCGTCACCTGTGTAGATATTATAAACAGATTTTGAGTCGCCTCCGTTGAATTTTTTTAAGGTTTTCTTGCACCATTCGACGCGAGCATCTTTTTGATCCTGAGTTAAGTTGTGCGGGATCCAAAGCGAACAAATTTTTTTTACAGACAAATGTTTATGTAATATCCTATGAATGCTCGTCATACATATGCCCAGAATAGCCTCTATCTCGCGATACGTAACATGGCGGTCTTGCATTATTAGTTTTCGCACAGCTTCAATATATTGTGTCACAACCACCGATTTCGGGCGACCTTCTTTAACTTCGTCCGTGAGCTTACTGCGCCCGCGATTAAACTCACTAAACCAGTGATACACAGTCGTTTTTGATGGAGCTTCACCACCAAAAGTCGAAGTTAATTGATCTACGCACTGTTGTTGCGTTAAACCACGTCGAAAATCGTAATAAATCATAGCACGAATATTTTCACGAGTGAGTTCCATTTTTTCAGCGATAATGACATTTTAAACCCAATAAAAACAAAACACTAACGTATATAAGAGAAAAATATTAGCGGCCAGTATTTAAAAAAAGAACGAATTTGACCATGGAGGTCAGACATTGCGTTTAAAATTATTGGAATCCCAGATTCCGCATACATAAGTAGCAGCCTATGTAATAAAACTGATAGGCCCGCGCACTTCAGTGTCCATCAAAGGCCATCAGCAAGCTTTCTGGTATGTGTCACAGATAAGGCTGAATTGGTTAATATATCGGTTGTAGATTTGTCAGTTGTGATATGACCTTGAAATGATGGTATCGGTAAAAATCGACTGCCTCGTTGGTGTAGCTCTTAAGACGCTTAACTACGAAGACATTGGTCATGGCTTCGATTCCCATTCAGACACCTTAAAATTATTACACAATTTCGCGAAGCAGCAAAGCAGTTTGATAGTGACGCGCTCTATTTTTATATATGACTTACTTATCAGAATCATCAACCCATTATGTCCCCACTGAGGGGCACGGCTCTCTTCCCTAAGGAAGGTATAGGCCATACTCCACCAAGGGGGCGTAGTCCGGATTGGTAGAGGCTTGTAAGACTAGTGGCTGGTCTTACTGTCTGATGTTTTCAAGCCGCCCTAAGGCCTCTGACGTGGCTTAACGACTGCAATCTATCGACGGCAGCCAAAAGCTATGCTACAGCTCTGCTCTCCTGCCCTTATATTGATCAGCTTTAAACTCTATCGGGTTAAGCATTTAGACCACTCGAAAGAGTCAAAATAAGAATGTATATATCAGTTCGGAGTAGAAGTATGACATACCTACTGGGAAAAAAATCCCAGAATGTAAGTGTGGTGTGACATACCGGGAACAAAAGGGGTAAATCAAACAACTCCAGACAGTAATTGCACTCCTGTAAAGCTGAAAAATGACAACCCCGACCAAATGCTTTTGACGTCGAGATGTTTTATGTTACTTGTCTGTTTATTTTGTTTCTGCGATGTGTCTTGTTGGTATAATAAATGTTTTTCCTCCCCTTCAAATGTGCCTCTGTTCCCACCTGTTTTGTTGAGTAGTTCTGTCGGCAGAACTACTGGGATTTTTTTACCATTAGTTCTGTGATTTATAAGACTATGCTTTACACCCTGCTTTAATCTCAGATATTCCCAGCTGTTCTGTTACGTAGTTCTGTCGGCAGAACTACTGGGATTTTTTTTTGTTTTCTTGTACATGGCACTTCTCCAAAACGTTTTTAAGATATTTAGAGATGCGGTAATATTCGAAGCCATTTTCGAGCAACACGGGGCCGCGGCCGCGTTTTATTATGTTAAACTCACTCATTGAAAAAACAACAACCCCTTGTAATTTAGAAGACTAATATTATTGCCCTCTTGGAACCCTGAATTTCATGACGTTATCATCAGGAAACAAATAAATAAAAATAATAGATACCTACTTACCTCAAGTGGCCAGTACTTGATAATTGATAGCAAACTGCATAGAGAAGTGGTTTGTTCGTGAACAAAACTACTAGGAATTCCATTTCCAGTGAAAAAAATCCCAGTAGTTCTGCGGACAGAGAACTACTCAACAGAACAGGTGGAAATAGAGGCAAATGTGTGCCTTCTGTCCAGTGCCAAGCTCCTGTGTCATCCCCGGCTTTGTAAAGATGTTAGCGGGTAAGTTCTGGGCCGGGCGGAGATTTAGTTTTATCTGTCGTATGGAAAACGCGCTGGTTTATCGACTGTGGGGGCGGAATGTGAAGTTATTGTGTTTGTCTCAGGCTTATGGGTGTTTTACGACGCTGGAGTTTTGGGCAGCACCGATTTCGTTGGGGAGTCGTGAGAAAGTATGTATTTGTTGCGACTTAGCTAAAAATGAGGTAAGTTTCTCTCAGAGAGAGAGAGAGAGAGAAACATTTTTTAAACATAAACATTTACATACATGCACATACATTACTTCTGGCTCCATACTAGGATACCTTGTGTCGTGGGAACCAGAAACAGAGACATGACAAACATGAAAACATACACGACGTGGATCTTGTTTCTTTTTGTCCCCAGCCGGGGCTCGAACCCAGAACCTCTCACATGGTAGCTATATGTGCCTACCGCTGCGCCGCAAAGGTTGTCAAATATTAAAGTGTAATAGAAAAAGAAAGATTGCGATTTGATTTTTTGCGTATCTCATGCTATCCATTCCGTTTATTTCACATTAAAAAAAAATACATTATAAACACAATAAAAATTGACATAAAGCTGCGTCAAAAAAAACAACAAACATCAGGCAAACTAACACACTAACAGTAACAAGTCAATAAAAAATACCGCCCCGGGACACACCCGATCCAAAAGTTCCCATGACGCTGGCACCGCCAGAGAAATTCTTTAACATTAACATTTACATACATGCACACACATTGCTTCTGGCCCCACACTAGGATACCCTGTGTCGTGGGAACCAGAGACAGCGACGTCACAAACATGTAAACATCCAAGACCTGGGTTTCTTTTTGTCCCCAGCCGGGATTCGAACCCGGGACCTCCCGCATGGTAGGCAGATGCGCTAGCCACTACGCCACAGAGGTCGTCTTTGCATCAGGTATGCCCCGGAACGATGATCATACCCACGACTCCTCAGACGCCGACCGATTTGATTAGATTTGATTGGAACTCTATAACAGACGATCGAAAACACGTTACAGTTATCATGGTTCCATGAATAAATGTAAGGAAACGGTAGGTAAAGATCATCATCATCATCATCATCAACCCATCATGTCCCCACCGAGGGGCACGAGTCTCTTCTCTTCTCTTCTCTTCCTCAGGTAAAGTTATCATGCACTTTTAGGTAACCTTGAATATGCCTCTGTATGGCACAACCACTTTTATATTGATGAAATTTTTAAGACGTCCCAGAAAAAAATGAAGCAATCCTGCAAAGCAAATATTAAGCTGTCTACGCATAGAACAGAAAATTCTAATATTAGGTTGGCACTCAGTGACCTTTTACTGTAACCCTTTTACAGTGCCACCATCTTATCTGTTTAGGTGATAGCGGCGCTAGTGGAGAATTTAGTAGTAACATTTTCAGGAATTTACTTAGACAAATGAGAATATTTTAACCCCTCTTCCAATTTTAATGAAAATATATCTATAAATCTTAGTAAGTGAATAAATAAAACAAAAAATGGGGAACAGGATTTACAATTTATAAGTTAGTTACAATTTTGCCCACCTGAACAGATAACTTGGTGGCGCTGTACAATATATTTTAGGGTTCTGTACCTGAAAAGGAAAAAAAACGGACCCTTGTAGGATCACTTTGTTGGCCGTCCGCCCGTCCGTCCGTCTGTCAAGACCCTTTATCTCGAGAACGCGTGGAGTTATCAAGTTGAATAGGAAACCGTATACTCAGAATAGCTATAGAATTATTTTTCTAATTATTATTATTAATTTATTGACATTGTAAAATAATTCTTCAATACTATTATTCTATAACTATCTAAATCAAATTCAATTTCAATCTAAAGTCTCTGTTTAAAATTAATTCTATTGCTGGATTTTATTGAATATTGTCAACGTTCCTTATGTTTATTATAATACTGCATGCTGCTTTTAAATTGCTGTGCCCTAAGTGGGTACCATGTATGAGACAAACCCTAAATGTACCTACTACCTAAGCAACTACATAGTCGCAATAAAGATATGAATATGAATATACCAGTCCTTTGTCTTATGCTACAAATATAGGTAAGTAATTAAATCATAAAAAAATTGTCTTTGAAGTTCCAGAAAATTCCGGAAAACCTACGAGACTCGTTTCCTGAACTATTTACTAGTTAGTGATTGCTTCGTTGGTCTGGCCGTTAAGGCGTTTAGCTACCGAAAGAGAGGTTGTGGGTTGGACTCCCACTGGGGGCTCCCGTACATTTGTGCAAATGGCCTCAGTCTGGGTGTTTTTCGATGGTTGTGATGTCCTTGCCTGGTTACCATAGCACGGGGTATCCTTGTTTGGGACCAGGTCAAGTGATTGTGTTATGTGGAATATATCATTATTATTTACCAAAATCGGTCCCAAGGCAGCGGCTAACATTTACATCATAATTACATTGTCATTCAAGAAAGAGACTTTACCTAAATACTTTTGCGTTGAAATAAATTTCTGATTTCTGATTATCTACAAATTTGTACGGAACCCGCGATGGGGGTGTGAAACTTGCACTTAACCGGTTCTTTTTATTTCATTCCATTTCTATTCAATGAAAACTGAATATTAACCCTACATAATTTCAATGAATACTTTACATTAATCCAATCCGTTCGTTATCACAAATTATCTAAGACCGTGGTGCCTCAAAGCGGTGGCTTTTTCGAACCCATCCCTTTCAACCGTTTAGCTATAGGTACCTACGGTCAAAGGCCGCTGAAGCGTTAGTGGTCGGCCTAAATTTGTTTAGGATTTAGCACCTTTTAGGTTGAGAAGTTTGCCAGCCTTGAAGGACACCCACTTCGCTGTGCCGACAAAAATAGTGGACAAAGATAAATAGCTCTAGGTTTAGGGTTAAGTGGAACTTTCCTTAAGGCTCACGGGTTTCGAGATGTGGCACTATCGGCGAATGCTTCGGATCAGTTGGAATGAAAAAGTCACCAACGTCGAAGTCCTTAGACGGATGCACAAGAAGTTGGATCTTGTTTTGAAGAAGTGTAAAAAAAAAAACAGTCGACTAATTTTTGACTAAAACTTTCGTTGAACTAAGACAGTGTAAAACATAGGCCGTATTAACTTACTTGGTCAACCTGGTCGGAATCTTCTCATAAAAAAACGAAGTAAGTTAATCCGGGCCATATTTTATAACAGAAGATTAATATTAAATGTATTTAAGGGAGAATCGTGTCTAGTGCATAGCACATAATATGAATAATAATTTTTAAGTTTGAAAGTTTGTTGATTAAGCTAAAACTATTTTGAAAAAATAAATGTGTAATTTCTCCGCATAATCTATTAATTGTGAAATTAACAGCTTTGACCTTAAGAAAAGTACACATTTCGGTTTTTATTGTGAATAAAAAAAAAAAACTTTGTACTATAGCGATCATTGCGTGATCTTCGTCGAATTTCTGTCCTCTTAAATATTCTTTCAATTTAGAAAATAGATAAAATTCACTATAAGCAAAGTCTGGAGAATATACCACCAAACCTAAGCCAGCATCGTTGATGGCAGCCATCGCAACTTTGGATTTGTTGTGCGCTGGGGCGTTATCTTGATGAAACAAAAAAAACAACTTTGGCGAGTTTGCCACGTCGTTTTTCGCGTATTTCGTCACGCAACTTTTTTATTTTTTCTGCGTGAATATTCCCCGTGATAGTGGCTGCGTGACTGTAGTATTCCAAGTAACGCGTGATCTTGCCGGCGGGTGAAACAGCCTTGAATTTCTTAAGGGTGTCTGTTTTTTTTTTCAGGGTCGTAATGATGAAGTAATATTTCATCCAAATCAAATAAAAAATCAAATATTTTTTTTTTACTGAGCGGAACTCAGAAATCGAGCTAATAACCTGCAGCATCTTGTTGTAACAGTTCCAAACAGCTTTGTGACGGCGCGCTGTTAACATTCTAGGCACCCAACGCGCTAACAATTTTTCCATTCCCAAATATTGAACTATTTAGTTCATCAGCTATTTAACGAAAGTTTTCAAACATAGATTTAATTTACGTGTGATCTTAAATTTTCCCCATTTTCGATTACTCGTTGCGACAGAACACGAGTAAGACATTCTATGATTGAAAAAACAAAAGAGCATCAAACTTTTTAATTTTTACAGCTTAAACAGTATGTATACATCTCATTCTCAGTTCTTATTGCACTACTCGTACCTTTAGCTTGATACGCCCAACTATGAGGCTAAAAGGCCTAGCTAGAACTAGAAGGGCAAAAAACGGCCGCAGGGCAATGTCGCTGTAAGTAAGTCAGCTTCACATGAAGCTGGTTTTGAATGTCAGAAAACTTATTTTATTTTTGTTCCGTACATTTCCCAACTTCACTAAAACACTGTGAGAACCAAAAAGAAAAAAATCCAAGCCCAAGAATTCCCCAAAAAAAGAAAAGAAAAAATGCCAAGCCCAAGAATTCCCCCAAAAAAGAAGAAAAAAAAATCCAAGCCGTGCGTTCAGTAAGAAAAAAAAAGGGTAAGCCCGAGAATTCCCCCAAAAAAAGGCAAGCCCGAGAATTTCTCAAAAGAAAGGAAAACTAGCCTAGCCCGAGCCTAGTCTAGGCCAGCCAAGCCCGAGAATTTTAAAAATTATTTTTTTTATGTTTGTGGTCAATAATTTATAATGTCTATGGTCTATGTAATCAGTTGTAATAGTGTTTTGGCGAGACTGCAATTTGGATTCATTATTCTACTCACTAACTAAAACTAAGATAAAAATCCAATCAAATACATTTGTTTGCCCAAACATAGGTTTAGGTATACCTATGGCGGAATGACTCGTTATATTATTTGTACTCCGTATTTAGCAGCGATAAAGAAATATTGACAATAATTACTTCCACCCAACATATAATCACTTAACCTGGTCCCAAACTAGGATACCCTCTCCTATGGCAACCAGGCAAGTACAACATCGAAAAACACCCGGATAAGGCCGGATTCTGCCACAGAGGCAGTGAAAATGTCAGACAAAATCCCCAATCTCAAAAAAGAGCCGGCTCTCCGCTGTACTTTTACACAACAATTTTGGAAATTGAACATTCATTGCGGTCTCACCATTCTCGTTAGGTTAATGGCTTCATAATATTATCTAAGGCTTACCGGGCGCCACAAAAAGGTCGCTTAGCTGACGTTTTAGCGAGGAGACGCGGATCAAAACAAAATTTCGGTAGACATTTTCTCAGAACATGGACCGGACGAAGCAGCGTTGGTAGGCTCCACACCAGGGCCTCAATTCTGTTATTACATTACGGTTCGATGGCAGTTACACGGTCGGGTCACGTGACGTGTTTTTTCATACCATTGACGCCTAGATTGCTTGATTTGATGATTTTGTATACCATTGACGCCTAGAAGGATTGTGCGCGCGTAGATTAAAAGCGGTAATGAAATGAATCGCCGCGTTCATACAGTTGTCATTGTACTACAATGCATTAGCAGAATTTAGGCCCAGATGGTCTGATGATCTGGGCGTCAATTCCCCTAATTTACAAAAAAACACCGAGCAATGGCTAGACTAGAAAAATGCTAACTGAATATAAACAACGTTTACCGGGTTATCTAATATTTTATAATATCAGTATTACCTAACCCACTTATAATTTCAAAAGCAACCGTCTTCGCTGAAAGGACAGTGAGAGTACCCCAAATACTTCTTTACGGGATAACAGCACTTATGCCTCAGATAATAGGAACTAATGCCACGCAACTCCGGCTACCGCGGAATGTACAGTCTGCCAAAGACATCGCAAGACAAATGAGGACTTCAGAGAACAATGCTCCCGGATAAGGATTCTATTGTCATAAGATACCTTCAGAATATGTGACAGTACAGTTGGTTCAAAACGTGTTTAGCGTCATGGAGGTAAAGATGTTTCTATCCTGCTGACATGATCCTGCCGGTCTTAGGGCGGCTTGAAAACTTCCGACAGCAAGACTAGCCACTATACTTGAGCCATTACAAACGTGCCAACTGAGTCATAAACATTTGTATCAGACCTCTCTCTCTCTCACACATAATTATAGGAGGCATATCAGGCATATCGGAACTCTCGCTCGCACTTTTATGACTCTGTTCGCACGTTTGTAATGGCTCAAGTATAGTCTTACAAGCCTCCGCCAATCCGGACTAGGCCCCCGTGGTGGAGTTTTGCCTTACACCTTCCTCAGAGAAGAGACCCATGCCCCTCGGTGGCGACATAATGGGTTGATGATAATGAATAAGAAAGAAAGAAAACACGTTTATTATACCAACAAGACACATCACAGAAACAAAATAAACAGACATGTAACATAATATAAGTAAGGTTACAGACTATGCACAGCTAAGTTTAATTAAGTACCTAGTTGTGTGTTTATATCTGAAAAGGTAGACTCTGGCGTTCTGTTAGAGCCATCGCAAACAGAGCGACTTGTCGCCGCGTCTAGTCGACGCGTCAGACGTGACGTTGTCGTTTGCATCTGGCGTCTTGTCGTCGCGACTCCGCAACTCTGACGCCAAGTGTGCGGAGCTTGGAGCAAAATATATGGAAATTGTCGGCCGTAGCCTGTCGACGCGTCTAGTCGTCGAGCTGTCGCTGTCGCGTGTCGCCTAATGAGCGCCTAGGCTGAACAAACATCGGGTACCGCTACTTAAGCCCAAAGTCAAACACGTTAAAGATTGCATTTCATTTCATTCGACGAATAATGAATGTTAATGAAGCGAAAGAGTCTGCGAGGTTCGAGGAACATTTTCTGTTAAAAATAATAAACACATTTTCCAAACTTCAATGCGAAACAGAATCACCCAAGGTCTTAAAGAAAAATCGCACGAACGTTTTTACCAAAAAATATCTCGGAAAGGAATCGGCTACTTCAGTAATTTTCAGCATCGCCGGGGCTCTGAATACCAATTAGCATTTTGCCTGTAAAAGGCCCACTTAAGGGTAGAATAAGCTTTTATAAACTTACTAAATGACTCGCCAAATGTTGTTATGCCACATTACCAAAACACACTACTCTACAACCTATACTCAGATCCATCAAATATACACAAAAAATATAATTAAAATCGGCAATTCACGTTAAGCAGTCGGTGCCGGCTGCCGTCGACAGATGGCAGTCGTTAAGCCAAGTCAGAGGCCTTAGGGGCGGCTTGAAAACTTCTGACAGTGGCCCCCGTGGTGGAGTAGTTATTGCCTATACGTTCCTCAGGGAAGAGACTCGTGCCCCACGGTAGGGACATAATGGGTTGATGATGATGAATGTATTATATTTTAATTCATTTCAGTTTTTTATTTGCTTAACCTTTTTAGCAGTCACGTTTTCGTTTTTACTTTTTTTTATGGTAAAACGTCTTTCGGTTCGGTAGTAGTGGGGCATCGCTTGCTAAAACTGCAATGAAAACGTTTTTTATTTATTTATGTCACAATACACCCCCGGTTTTCCACCCAATATAGCAGGTCAAACAAAAATAGCATCACACAAAAGAGGAAAGTCGCTGATGTAACTAGGAAATTACCTACATGTCGTGTGATTTTTTTCTTAAATTGTTGTGTAAGCGATGCAACCACAGTCCAATCCGGACTTGGCCCCCGTGGTTGAGTATGGCCTATACCTACCTTCCTCCGGGAAGAGACTCGTCCGTGCCCCTCGGTGAGGACATGATGGGTTGATGATGATGATGATGATGAAGCGGTGCAACGCTTCGATTCCTTCAAGCGCTAATAATTCAATTTTAATTTATGTAGATCTAGTATATAACATTTTCATGTCATCGTGTTATTGCGCATACTCCTCGGACATGGCATGGCCGATTTTGATGACATTTTACATACATAATCGGTAGGTCTTAGAATCAGAATCAGAAATTTATTTCAACGTAAAGAATTTACATTCTGCTTGTTGAATGTCAATGTACATACAGTTATGTATAATGTTAGCCGCTGCCTTGGGGCCGTCTGTAGTAGAGAAAAAGGCAGCGAAAAAAAAACTCCACTCTGACCATCTTTTCTCAAATCAACTTAAAGCTAATACAAATAAAACTTACAAAACAATATCTTGGATGTGTTGAACACTAGACACATTTATCCTCTGATTAAATTTAATATTAAACTACTATTTAAAGCCATACGTCCTTGTCTTCTAAATAATCGTTGATTTTATAATAAGCTTTTTTGCAAAGAGTGTGCTTAACACAATTCTTAAATCGCGTTGGAGGTAACTCTAATATATCTTGGGGTATCTTGTTGTAGAACCTTATACAGTGCCCCATAAAGGAAGTATTAACTTTTGCAAGTCTATATGGTGGAAATGACAATTTATGTTTATTCCTAGTATTAACGTTATGTTGGCTACCAAGTGTTTCGAAGTCTTTAATATTTTTCCTAACGTATATAATATTTTCATAAATGTATTGGCTTGCAACTGTTAGCATGTTGATTTCTTTGAAAAAAATTCTTAGTGTGTCCCTATACTCTGTCCCTCTTCTGCAATATGAAGATAGTCTCAATGTCTGCTGCCCGGCCCCATAGTAGTATACCATAGGACATAATACTATGGAAGTAACTAAAATAAACAAGCCTAGCAGTTGCAACGTCAGTAAGTCCTCGAATTCTTTTCACGGCATATGCTGCGGAGCTAAGTCTATGTGCTAATATTACAATATGTGGGCCCCATTGTAGTTTGGCATCGATTGTGATGCCCAGAAATACAGTATCTTCAACAAATTCTAGTTTTTCATTTCCAATCACAATGTTATTTTCAACTAATTTTACATTAGGTAGGGTAAACTTCATACATTTTGTCTTTTTTTAATTTAACAACAGATTATTTGCTGTAAACCAATCTAGAACGTGCGAGAGAGCATTATTTGCTTCGTCAAGATTATTTTCCTGTCTCCTTATTTTAAAAATAAGTGACGTGTCATCAGCAAATAGCACTGTCTCACACATTTTTTGTACCATAAACGGTAAATCATTTACATAGACCAGGAAAAGGAACGGCCCTAAGATAGATCTCTGGGGGACTCCCATTTTTACAAGTGAACCTGACGATTTAATATGGTTTATGTCTGCTTTTTGAACCCTTCCTTCTAAATATGATTTTAGAAGATCTAAACTTAATTTTTTTATTCCGTAGTGTTTTAATTTTGAGAGCAGTGTTTTGTGGTCTACACAATCAAATGCCTTTGACAAATCACAAAATACTCCTATAGCATCATTATGATCCTCCCACGAACTGAAAATATGTTTAACTAACATGACTCCAGCGTCTGTTGTATTCCGCCCTTTAGTGAAACCGAACTGCTGACTATGGAGGAGTTGGTAATTATTGAAATGAATAAGCAATTGATCTAAGATAATTCTTTCAAATATTTTACTTAATACTGGTAGGACTGAAACGGGTCTAAAATTTGTTGGGTCTTGTTTATCACCGCTTTTAAATAAGGGCACTAACCTACTATATTTCAATAGGTCTGGAAATACTCCTTCATCTACCCATTTATTGAAAATCTGTAGAATAGGTTGTTAACTACTTTTCATACCCCTATCTGGCGAAACAACGTTTGCGGGGTCAGAATTATGTTTATATGGTGGCAATATCACATGAAAACAAAACCATAACAAAATTAAAAAGAAAAACGAAAAAAAAAGGGAGTCAGGAGACCAAAGAGTCCACATACCTCGGAGGTAAAAATCACTGTGAACACGTGGTGATTACATCCACATTCTCTATGGCCAGCTTAAAGCCTGCTTACGCAAAAGTCGGTCGTGAAATCGTCCATCTGTTACCCTTCTACGTAACCTAATTGCCCCGAATAAGAGAGTAGCTAATTGCCGAGAAAAAACAATTTGCTACCATTCCGAAAGCGCCTCTGGCTTAACTCAATCGGGAAGTGGCAAAGGGCATGTCACATTACACAAATTGAACGACGCAATACGGTCTATGCATTTCTAGGTTTTACACGCGTGCTAAACAGTACCTACGTTCCAAAGTACCTAATAATGTACGTTCCAATGTAATATGAAATACCATTCTTTGTACTATCTTTACATTAATTATTTGAATTGAGTTCTAACTTAATATAAATTTGGTCAATTATATCTGGTCAAATACTTCCAAATAGGTATGTCCGCCTGGGGCGTCTCTTACCGACCCTTCCACTCACATTCGCTCGATATTGAAATTTATAAATAACTGACAAAAATACTTTTACGTATCTATGGCAAATTCATCTCGACTACGAAGGTTTTCGTTAAGTTATCCGTCATTCATTGTATGTAGATATAAATTCCCCTGATTACCCCGTTGCAAACGAGAAGATACGCCGAGCCAGATACATTGTTACAAATCGCCTTTATGGCAAAACAATGTAAACAGCTTATTTAACTTTTCGCCGTCTAACTCGGTGATTTTATTCCGACGCAAACTTTTTGAATAAAGCTTTGCCGAGTCTCTGTTGCATGAACTTTGGGTGATATTTCGTTTGTTTCCGCGTCGTGTGAGGGCGGGCTCGTTAAAGGTTATAGCCCACTTACACGACTCTGCTCCCACCCGGCAAAAATAATATCATTCAAATATGGGCTTTAAATATTGCTCTTTAGATATATTTTACATTATTATCATAAATTAACTGACAGCTGACAGCGAGCTGTCTGCTAATTGATGATGCCAATGTAAAATATGTCTAAAGAGCAATATTTAAAGCCCATATTTGAATGATATTATTTTTGCCGGGTGGGAACAGAGTCGTGTAAGTGGGCTATGCCTGCCACACATTACCGCGGTGGCTCTACATCAGACATAATATTGGAAGCTGACAGCTCGTAGAATCTCAGTTGATGACATTTTGCCGTGCATGACGTACTTCCGGTTTTGGAGACTCCAGTTTCTTACCTTAGCTTTAAAAAATTGAATAAAGCAGTCCAGATGATGATGGAGATAAAGATGGAGATGGAGATGAAAATCAAGATGAAGATAAAGATACATGCATATTGCATAGAAATATAAAATACATTAGACGAAAAGTCTTAGCGCAGTTTTTGTTATTTAGCTTCAGAATTATAGAAGTATATTGATTCATCCAATATGGACATTATACCTATCTACTATAGAATCGCTCGTAGCCCCGGCCGCCTGAGTGATCTTAAACAATCACGAATGTTAAGCAACATAGGGCGCGTTCAGTACATGGATGGGTGACCGTTCTATGATTAACGCTAGTGGCATTATTCCGAGCGGTTCCGTGCTTCACAAGGGACGTTAAGGAGTTGGTACCGGCTGCCTTCGATAGATGGCAGTCGTTAAGCCAGTCAGACGCCTTAGGGCGGCTTGAAAATTTCTGACAGTAAGATCAGACACTAGTCTTACAAGCCTCCACCAATCCGGACTTGGCCCCCGTGGTGGAGTCATCATCATCATCATCAACCCATTTGTCCCCACCGAGGGGCACGGGTCTCTTCCCTGAGGAAGGTATAGGCCATACTCCACCACGGGGGCCAAGTCCGGATTGGTGGAGGCTTGTAAGACTAGTGGCTGGTCTTACCGTCAGAAGTTTTCAAGCCGCCATAAGGCCTCTGACTTGGCTTAACGGGATAGGAATGATTGATTGAAATATTATTTGAAGATTTCCTGAACAAATTGATTTAGTTTCAGACACGCTTACGACTTCCGCTGAGTGATAAATTACTTTATTGTGGCTGAGTTTTCAAAATCACGTGTTCATAGCTAGTCGTGAAATCGTTTCATGCTGAGAACACGCAAATGGCTAGAAACTTCAGACATGCGGCCTAGATTCTGCTAATGCTTTGTAGTTCAATGACAACTGAAAGAAAAGAAAGAAAAAAAGAAAGAAGTATATTTATTTACCGCCACACAGACAAGAAAAGATATAAAAAAAAGGAAAAAACAGACAAGGCAAAATACAAGACAAAAACTCAAAACTAGAATTTAATTCAACGCGAGCACGCTTATCAATATTGCTAGGCGTCAATGGAATTCAAAAACATTTCACATGCCCCGATTATGTAACTGTAATCGAACTATAATGCTCTAACAGGGTCGGGGCCCTGTTTCAATTGGCTACATTTTTAAACACGAACGGAAATCTCAAAACTATTTCGAGACTTAATGCTTTCAGCACAATTTCTATAAAGCATAACAAACATAACATAAACATAGCATAAACGTAACATAAACATTTACATGCCGGCACATTAATTGTTTCTGACCCCACACTAGGATACCCTGTGCTGTGGGAATCAGAAACTACGACATCAAAAACTGTAAACATCCAAGACGTGGCGTTTACAAAGAGACTCGGGGCCGATTTCTGAATTGAGAATTCCGCTAAGTAATTACTTAACTGTAGTTCTTTAGAAAAGAGTGTGACAGCATGTTACTTAAGTATCTAATCAGTGCAAATTCTCAATTCAGAAATCGGCCCAAGATAATTGAGAACAATCTTATTTTTGTCGAAGTCGGTTAAAAGGGCAAATTCGTCAAAATCATTTAACTTCGCCCACTCTCACTTAGCCGATTGTGACGCACCATTAATATCGCGGTGTCAGTACTTAGGGGTCATTTCGGCGTGACAGCCCGGAGACGTGGGTCCAAATGGCCGGATCCGGCCCGTCCGATTTGCATCGGCAGCCCATTCGTCTTGCGACAAAGCAAAACTGTCGGTACTCTTCAGGCGGGGTCTCGTACTCCACTTCGAATGACGATACCTCGATGCTCGATTCCTCGACGGCCATACCTCCTCTATCTATCCACTCACGTACAAACATATATGTACTCGTTTCTCATTTCGAATTTGAGAACCACAGAAGAATGGGAATGTTGGTTTTTAATACACCTTTA
The DNA here is from genome assembly GCA_947310845.1 of Yponomeuta plumbellus. Classification (NCBI taxonomy): domain Eukaryota; kingdom Metazoa; phylum Arthropoda; class Insecta; order Lepidoptera; family Yponomeutidae; genus Yponomeuta; species Yponomeuta plumbellus. The sequence goes on along the minus strand of OX371212.1, from coordinate 18,348,591 downwards.
CGGCATAATTTAAATTGACTTTGATTTTGATGATTTTTCGAGGCAACAAGCCATCGATGAAATGTACCGTCGAGGCAAAGACCCTTCGAGATAAAAACCCTTCGAGGTGCTGACCTTTCGAGGTAATGATCCATCGACAAAACGTACCATCGAGGTAGGGACATCGAGGTATCGAGCATCGAGGTATCGTCATTCGAAGTGGAGTACGAGACCCCTTCAGGCGCCCTAAAGACGCGTTTCCGCGACCTTAGTGCACGGCTACCCATGACGGGTAGCCGTCTCTAATTTCTATCTTGTCTCCGTCTATTGTTCATCATCAACCCATCATGTCAACACCGAGGGGCACGGGTCTCTTCCCTGAGAAAGGTATAGGCCATACTCCACCACGGGGGCCAAGTCCGGATTGGTGGAGGCTTGTAAGACTAGTGGCTGGTCTTACTGTCAGAAGTTTTCAGGCCGCCTTAAGGCCTCTGACTTGGCTTTACGACTGACGGCAGCCGGCACCAACTGCTTAACGTGCCTTGTGAATCACGGAATCGCTCGGAAAAATGCCACTAGCGTTAGTCATAGAACGGTCGCCCATCCATGCACGGAACGCGCCCTATGTTGCTTAACATTCGTGATCGCTTAACATCACTCAGGCGGCCGGGGCTACAAGCGATTCCCGTTGGTTGGTCTTCTTAAATGGCAAATACAAAACCTTTGATCGTTTCAAATGCCACATATTATGTGAAATGTCATATCGTAATGATAAGTTTACCTTCGGAGGCTTGTACACGTGATACCACTTTCTTTTAGACAAACACAATCGTACAAAGCTGCTCAAAAATATCTTCTATAGCCTTCTGCCTACGCGATTGAATCGTCTGGTAGGTACATAATGTTACACGGTAGAATAAAATAATACTAGATGAAAACCCGCCTAAAAAATGTAAAATGTAATATTGTGTAAAATGGCATTTGGGGGAAAAGGCCTATACCCAGCAGTGGGCAGCAGTGGGCTGATGATGATGATGATCATGAAAACCCGCTTTCGCTCGGCTGAAATGTAGTTTCATAATGATACCTATTCTACACTGTATCGACCACATATTTTTGTTCAGTATTGAATTTTTTGTATTTTTCACATCCATTTGCTTTTTCATTTCAACCAATTAGACCTTAGAGTTCACAATGGACACCTGTGACACGTGATGACGTGACACCAACCCAAAATTTGACAAAAGTGACACATGTTTTCTTTGCAACGCCATTATATATAAAGATAATTTTTTCATTGAAAATATATATAAATACAATTCAAAGTCCTGACTGACTGACTCACTCATCAACGCCCAGCCCAAGCCGTTGGACCTAGGAAGCTGAATTTTTGCACAGAGGGTCTATATATCATGTAGGCAAGGAAGAATTTTGTCTAATTTTCTTGAAACTTAAAATAAATAATCTTCAACACAATTGATTGAACACATTTCGCCGTTTTTCTAAATTTAACCCCGGAAGTGAACGGGGTTGCAAAATTTTAAACTAAAGTCCACGCGGACGGAGTCGCGGGCGAAAGCTAGTACTCGATAATCCAAATTTTGCGCCTAGAAGTTGTCGACTCGGATCGTCAATTTTTTTACGCTCTTCAATTTGATGTCAATTTTGTTAGAGTCTACCGTAAACCGTACGAAATTATTAATATAGACTAGACGAAGCCCGGCTTTCCTCGGGTAAAATGTAGACGCATAATAATATTGTAACATTTTTTATATTATGTAGATGACGCCTCTGTATTTATCGACTACCAGTAGATTATATCTCTTACTTAAATCTTATTTATGCATTAACTATCACGTTTCTTAGGCGTGACGTGACTTAGGCCATAGAGGTCACAATGGAAACAGAATACAAGCTTGTGACACCTGTGACACGTGATGTCATGACACCAAAGTGACATTGATGGCATTGACATGTTTACTTAGCAACGCCAATTTATAAAAATGAATGAAATAATTCTTATACTGAAAATACCCGATAATCCGAATTTTGGGCGTGTAAGGTTGTCGACTCGGTTCGACTATTTTTTACGCTCATCAATTTGATATGCATTTCGTGCGAGTCTATCGTAGACCGGTTCGAAATCTATCTATATATATAAAACTCAAAGCCCTGACTGACTCACTCATCAACGCCCGAGCCCAGGCCGTTGGACCTAGGAAACTGAAATTTTGCACAGAGGGTCTATATATAATTTAGATAAGGAATAAGACCGGATTTTTTTTAATTCAACCCCTAAGGGGGTGAAAATGGTTGCCAAAATTTGTATGGGAGGTATAAAGAATGTTGTCTAATTTTCTTAAAACTTAAAATAAATACTCTTCAACACAATTGATTGAACACGTGTTTCGCCGTTTTTCTAAATTTAACCCTTAAGGGAGTGAACGGGGTTGCAAAATGTTGAACTAAAGTCCACGCGGACGGAGTCGCGGGCGAAAGCTAGTTATTAATATAGGTAAAGGTCCCAAGGGTAAACTCACGCCTTTGTCCTGTAGGGGCATACAGAGATCATCGTTTGCCACTTAACACAGCCTTGAGGTTAGAATGCCGTACCTGAAAAAGAAAAAAAATCGTAAATAAGTTTTATTCTCCGGCCACCTGCCCGATAAGACCCTTTTTCGAGAACACGTAGTACAGAATATAAAATATCAGCTGCTCAACACCATATTTGACCTAGCGAATAACAAAACTGCTTATATTTCTTTGAATCGCTCGTAGCTCGGGCTGCCTGAGTGATTTTAAGCGATCACGAAGGTTAAGCAACATCGGCTGCGTTTAGTGCATGGATGGGTGACCATTCTATGACTAACGCTAGTGAATAACGCTAGTGCTTCGCAAGGCACGTTAAGCAGTTGGTTCCGGTTGCCGTCGATAGATGGCAGTCGTTAGCCAAGTCAGAGGCCTTGGGGCGGCTTGAAAACTTCTGACTACTGTCGACGTCCAGACTTCGTCCGAATCCGGACTTGGCCCGCGTATTGGAGTATGGCCTATACCTTCCTCAGGGAAGAGACCCGTTCCCCCCTGTGGGGACATAATGGGTTGATGACGTTAACGTTGATGATGAAAAAAAGTCTCGCCTCACGGGGCAGCGTTACATTGCACTGCATAAAGTTCTATAATAAGATCCCCCATGATACAATACATTAGAGTTAGCTCCGATGCGGCTTAAGAATGTGTCTAGCACAATCTGTGCAAAAAAGCTTATTATAAAATCAACGATTATTTAGAAGACAAAGATGTTTAGTGTTAAATAGTAGATTAATATTAAAACTTGGAGGAGAACTCAACACGTCCATAAGTAATATATTTTAAGTTTGAAAGTTGGTTAACTAAGTTAAAACTGTTAAAAAAAAAATGTGGAGCTTCACAACATATTAATTGTAAAACCAACAACTTTGAAAGCAAACATTTCGTTTTCCTGAGAATAAAAAATTTCAATCAAATTCGACCGCTTCTAGTGCGGTAAATAAAGGGGCCTCTAAACGGGCCATGTTTTGCTGCAATATGTGGATGCAATAATTCAGGAAATAATTTCAGCCGTCACAAAAATGTTTTATTGCAACTGATGGCCGAGCAATCTATGTCTGGGCCATGTGTTGCAATATGTATGCAATAATATGGATACAATAATAATAATAAGGATACACAATGCCATAACCATAGAGAGCTACTGAAACAACAAAAGAACTAGCTGGTCAATGATGCATAAAGATCGTTCGGCTACCTATAAAAACAAAACCGTCCACATGTGGCCATACCAAATATGTTTAGCTACATGGCCGGGACATTACTTCAATATTGCACAGTATGGCTGGTATTTCTCGTAATGTTGCCGGCCACTGTATTGCAGTAAAACGTGGCCGGTTTAGAAGCCCCTTTATAGCAGCACACAAAAATACGTGTAAAAACAAATCAGAGTACCAAAATCCAGCGAGAAACGATATTATGATGACAGCGGCGACATAAAAATTAAAGAGTTGGAAACCACACGTCGCGAATGTAAAGCGGATAAGTGATGGATCATGTACGAAAGGCCCCAGGCTCGTCCCTAGGACGAAAAATCTCTGCCGCTTTTTTGCAACTTTATCAATGGAACGAAATTGTGTATTCATTTGTAACGGCACATAATACAGTAGGCTATTTGACAGATTTCTGAAAACCATCTCATATTTTTGGCACATAACGTCGGCTAAAGTCCCAGTCCCAAACCTCTTACAGTACTTGTCTGTTCAGTTGATAGCGGTGCTAGTAGAGAATTCCGTAGTAACATTTACGAAATTTACCTAGAAAAATGAGAATATTTTAACCTGTCGTTCAATTTTAATGAAAATATATCTATAAATCTTAGTAAGTGAATAAATAAAACCAAAAAATGGGGAACAGGATTTACAATTAATTAGTTCGTTACAATTTTACCCACCTGAACAGATAACTTGGTGGCGCTGTATTCTATTTGACAGTGTTTACGGAGTCTTCAGAAAGTGGTCACGTTGAATTCTTTTGTGTATTTCTTCTAAAAAAGGCAAGCGAAAATTTTACTTTCAACCATAAAATTTACTTTTGAAATAAGTCTCCACAACGATATCGTGGACTTGTTATGACTTATGCATTATGACTTATCTGCGTACCATGTGAGAGGTCCCGGGTTCGAACTCCGGCTGGGGAGAAAAAAACGTCGCTGTTTCTGGTTCCCACGACAGAGGGTATCCTATTGTGGGGCCAGAAGCAATGTACGTGCATGTATGTAAATGTTTATGTTTACGCTTCATCGACATTAATTATTCGTACTTATAATTCGTACTTACGCTACAGGTGACATTCCAACAAAAATATAAAGGTCGGTGCGGACTGTACAACTGAGGCAATTTGAATACGGCGCAAGCGGAATTGCGGGTGGTGAAGGTAGTTCAGCCAACTTATTTTACCGCAAGCTCGCACTTTAAATGTGCTAACTTTAAAGGAAGTGTCTGGATAGTCACAAGTTTTTGTTTTACCACGAGTAATGGTACCTACCATACCAAACTAACACAGTTTGGTGGTTGGACTGCCTCGTTGGTCTAGCGGTGTCACGTCTCATTATCATCTCTTAAGTAATGAAATCGATTTCTACTAGGACCACCATGTATTTGTACAAAGATTCTTAGTGATTTTCATGTTTGTCATATCCTTTTCTGGTTGGGACCAGTAAGTAGACAAATTAAGAATGTTTTATAACAAAGCGGTATTCGGTATGCAGGAAAAAGGGTTAAATTGAGCTGTTTAACTTATTAATTTAAGAGATTGCAAAACGGATTATCCGAAGTTAAAAAAATCGTGATTTCACGGTTTATTTTTACAAAATATTTCAAATCTGAATTTTAGCGTGCCGCGCTTTCCATACTATATTTACTGCCACATATGTAATCTCCTTTGCACGACTCGCCATGTCTATGGCAAACAGTTTGCTTACACATAACCAATCTTCGACGTTCCGCATGTACCAACCACATCTGACTTTTCTTTCGACTACCATAATTACATTTTTTGTTGTTTTATAAAAGAAAAAATAGCACATTGTTTTCCTTTATTCATTTTTTTTACAAAGTGCCTAAATTATGAATAACTTTCAAGTCATTTTACTATCCACAGACCAGAACGCTATTGAAAACCTACCATACAAACCAACTTTATGAACTGTTTTCTATATAAAACCATTTTCTTTTATCTGTTTAACAAAAATACGTGATGTACGAAGAAATGTTGATGATGTCTTCAACCAGTCGGCTTACGACCGTTCAGCCATTTTTGTTAAGCGACTGCTTGTTGCTATCTAGACACTTCCAGTTGGTTTTGATATTAATAGTTTTTAGTATCCCGCCGATTTCCAACTGGGAATATTATAATAGTTAAAAAAAAATACTTTGATGAAAGGAAGCCTTGGAACCTAGAATGGGGTTGGTGAACAAATCTTTTCTTATTGTAATAAGGCAAACTAATAATAATAATAATGATGATGATAATTATTCAAAATAATCAAATAGATTATAAAGATAAACAAACATAAACATTTATATACAAACATATACATTGCTTCTAGTCCCAAACTAGGATACCCTGTGTCGTGGAACCAGAAACAGCGACGTCATAAACATGTAAACATTAAGGACCTGAGTTTTTTCGTCCCCAGCCGGGATTCGAATCTGGCACCTCTCGGATGGTAGGCAGATGCGCTAACCACTGCGCCACAGTGGTCATCCCTATAACTACTTATTTAAGTTGAAGAACCAGAATAGAACAAAGCGCCCATTATTTAACAATGTTTCTAACCAAACAAAATAAACCCAAATCTAAGCACTTCCACTTAAGTCCCATTTAAAGTGGCGAATTCTTATAGAGACGAGGGCGAGCAGACATTTAATTGAAATGGAATGGTTTTGACATCCGATCCTAATTGATTTTGTTTATTTGTGGACCCAGACAGCTGAGGCCGGCTTACAGGCTTGTCCTAATAGAACGCGATGTGTACGAGCGATGCGATCAAATGTGGCGTCAAAAGAGTGTTTTAGTGCGCTGGTACATCATCATCATCATCAGGCTATATTAGTCCACTGACAGCTGGGCATAGCCCTCCCCTAATGAGCGCCTTAGCGCCCTGTCTTCTGATGTGAGGCGAACCTTTTATTTTAGCTTCTTTATTTGCTCGCATAAGATATATTTCTCCTATAAAAAAAGATAAGATAGAACTTTTCTCCAGACGAGAAACCGCGAAAAATACGTCACGGAGAACCTAAAAGAACACAGAAAGTTTGAATCGTCTAATTTCAAACGAATTAAAGTTTGGTTAAAATAAAAGGAAAGCTCGACGAATCAATCGTAGCCCTGCCGCCTGAGTGATCTTAAACGAATGTTAAACAACATAGCGCGCTTTGTAAACTTTTAGTCCGGATCCACTTAAGGACGTTGTTTTATCGGACGAGTCCGACCAGGTTTCGCTCCGATTCGATGGTGAGCAGAGAATTGGTGGTTTACAATGTGTTGTGCTTACGAAAGTTTTAGTTCAAAAACATAGGGCGCGTTCAGTGCATAGATGGGTGACCATCAATGACTAACACTAGTGCCCTCGCGCGTAAAACGCTTCGTCTGGACAGGCTCTAAGACAAGGATTATAGCTCCTTCCTGTAACTTCTCCTCATATGGCAATAATAACAAACCTTTGATCATTTCAAACGCCACATACTCTGTGAAATGTCGTATCCTAATGATATGTTTATACTCAGAGGCTTGTGAACCTGATACCACTTGCTTTTAGTTAGACAAACGCTATTGCTCAAAGTGGTCTATAGTCTCTACTGGTCCTGGGTAAAGCGTACTAATGGCGCACGCATTGTGGATCAATTTTGAACGGAGGGTAGGTCCATCCGTAGGTCACCATTCCACACACAAATAATTTCATCGATCCATCGATGTTCTTCTTCGTTTGTCCGGGCACACTCTCAATATAATCTTATTTGTGTATTAATATTACTTATTATTTATTCTTTTTATCCGATAATAATACGTATTTATTACTCTCACTACCACTGCACATCTTATGGTATCTAAGTAAATATAATATGGTATTTCCTTCTTGTTCACATTAGGCGCAAATTAATAAATCAAATACACGTACATTACTAACCGCAGTATGGACCCGACTGAAAATCAGCGTTGCAACTGATCTCTCGGTTGCAACATTATGCTGAGTCGGGCCCATTTTGGGGACTCAAGACTTAAAACTTCCTGACATTTTGTTAGATATTTAGATTTTTGTAAGTTTGTCTTTGTGTTAACTGTTAACTACTTGTATTTCCACCGTCACCCGTTTGTGTTTTCTGCTGATTGTTGTATTATGTTGCGTGATTTTGTGTTTTTGAGTATTGTGTCGTCAAATAAATATATTTTTCTTTCTTTCTTTCTTTCTAAAGTTAAGGATTTCTCTAGAGCTGAACTTCCGTATCTATCAGTTTGCCGAATAAGATGCTCCGACCTTCCCGTCTGGCAATCAATCATCCTTTATACCCCTCCGCCTGTATATAGGGCGGGACTTTCGAGACGCAGCAGTCGCTGGCCGATTTAAACGTTGTACTCGATGTCTGGGTGAAGTTTTCTGACGATAAAAGTTTGCCAATGTCTTTCACAGCAGTTCTGACTTTCGCTTCTTAATTTTGACATTGTTGCTGCACGCCCAATGCAGCCCAACCAGCTCGTGAATTCGTATCCGACGTAATCCTTGAAAAGCTTTGTACAGTCGACAGCACGTCAATCTTCACATTTTAGTTGCAAAGTCGCCCGTATCGCAACGGAGTAGAGTGCATGGGTGTATACCATGATGTGCTGTCGACTGTACTGGTTCTTTTTTAGTTATGATATTATGACCAGCCGGCACTTCAACGTGATAATTTTTTCTCGCTGGCTATTTCTTTGGCGACTTGTCTCAAAATAGTTTTTTATTGGCAAAAAAATTGTACGATCCACTTCATACTAACTTTCGTAAGCAAGAGGTGATTCGCTTTATTCCGGATACACTTACGGCCTGGGCACGGGACATTCGCCCGCGCGAAAATTCGCGCGGTGCGACCGGCGAGGCGTCTTACCGCGTGGCTTGCTACGTGCATTTCTATGAGTTTGTTTCAGTCGCTAGACGCCTCGCCGTTGACCAAATATCGCTCTGTTTCGCAGAGCTTAACCATAGTGAGCAGAGACGGAGCTCGCGTCGTTGGTTGATAGTCTGTGACTGGCTGAGATCGAAGGGCGGGACCTGGTCGGACTCTTCCAATAAAACAATGACGACCTCTGTGGCGCAGTGGTTAGCGAGCTTAATATTATTGAGTATTTTCTTTCAGCTAACTTCCAGCTAACTTTTTATTCATATAAATTATGAGACTTGAAACTGCTTTAAGGCCTTTAGATTTTGCCTACCCCTCTGGGATTAGGAGAAGGCGTAGGAGGAAGTTCTCAATTCAAAAACCTTTATCTATTTCAGAGGCACAGCGTGTGGATTGAATTTTATTGAAGTTTATTGAATACTGATTATCGCCCAATAACTCATGGAATATTAAACTGGAATGTCAGGTAACTCGCTGGTATTAAGCATATGTTTACCCCACATAATGAATGCTCAATCATTTACCGTGAACACGAAATAATTCAATCAATAAATAGAGCTCTGAGTATTTCATAATGTCAGTGTCAATTTGATATTGGAATGGAAATAAGCAGCTATTATTTGCCAGCTATAATTTGATATTGGATGCAACGACTAATGAATGTCGATGAAGCGAAAGTATTTGTCAGGATCTTGGCAAGTCTCAAAACTTCTGACAGTAAGACCAGCCACTAGTCTTACAAGCCTCCACCAATCCGGCCCCCGTTGTGGAGTATGGCCTATGCCTTCCTCAGGGAAGAGACCCGTGCCCCTCGGTGGAGACATAATGGGTTGATGATGATGATACACGCCCCACTGCAACGCACAGGCCTTATCTCAGAGAGAGAGAAAGTGTGGGCTTAATCACAACGCGTGCCCACCACTTGGCATTTTGAAACTCTAGGATGTGTTGTAGAGCATTAAATACTAGAGAGAAGACAAGCCACCCGAGTAGCGTATGACCGCTGTATGCCTACCGGGCTTACACTGCCGTCAGTTGCACTCAGCAAGTGCGCGTGTCGCGTGTCACAGGTGACCGGTTAACAGTTTGCTTTATTTTACAAAATGCCGTCCTTTGAAATAGTTCCATGCAAATATCGCAGTGAAACCACAAATTTCTATACCGATGGGATCACATTTCACAGATAAATACTGTAAAATCTACTTTTTCTTAATAAAACAACGTTTTCTAAAGATATTAATACATAGCAACCCTGGTACGTGGCAAAGAATAAAACTATTCCTCTCTCTCTCTCAAGCCCATACCTACGAAAGAGACAGTAATAAAATTTTCATGTAGTGCTTGAATTTGCATTTGTGTACGCGCTTGCTGCATAAAGCGCGCCTCGACTTTATTTACACATACACGTAGGTTTGCACGTGTAACCAATTGGAGCGATTGGACAAATGTGTACAAGTTTGTTATGTTTATTTAATGGTGCTTGTGTACATGAATTGGACAGTCGAACTCCATACAGATTAGACAATTTGTCCCATCTCCCTATATTGAGATATATATGTGGCTGTGTTAGTACCTTAGGTGCCATACGTACTTTGCCGGCTTTAATCTCAAAGCCAGCTATTATGTTAAGAACTTCGCGTCTCCCGGCCACAACAGGTCGCTGCAACAAGGCTTATTTAGTCAAACTACCCTCTGATAGCCGCAACTCTATTTCGCCGTCACTATTCGATGCGTAGCGCGCTTCAAGCCACCACTCTATCAAAACTTCGCCCTTGACACCACACTTATCGGTGACCTACGAGCTGACCGCTTCATTACGCAGCCAGGGTCACCAGCCACAGCAGCCCGTGGTTCATTAAAGCGTCTAGGTGCGCTACGAGCCGGCAACTTTTCCCATTATATTGTCCGGTTTCACACAGGACGATAACGGTACGACATATTTTTTGACTAATGGCGCAGTACCTTTGTAAGTATTTTGTGTTCTTTTTGTATTTTTTTTCTAGTGTGCAATAAAGAATATTCTATTCTATTCTATCCAGTAAGAGTATAAAGGCAGATAGAAAAATAAATTGTTTGTTTTTATTAATAAAACTTAACATAGGTAAATGAATCGATCAGCTCGTATGCGTTTTACATTTAATGCCAAAAAAAAAACATTTATGTACATTTTAAAAATACTAGTTTACATAGATACATAATAACTGTTAATATTATTTAACTAGTTATTTGGTTTTTTTAAACAAATAAAATAAAAATAATAAAAATCAAATCAAAAATCATTACAATAAAGTTGTTGTTTTTATGAGTATCGTAAAGAACAATCTTATTTTATATTAAAGGTTTTGGCAAATGGACCCAAGCTCAGCAATATGCCGCACGGAGATGCATGCAACATCAATGTCGATTTACTAAACAGAAGATAGATTACATAAATATACGTACATACCCATACCCATACTAGGCATAACTGTATCGTGAATACTAATACTCAGGTGAGATCGGCGTCAATCGTTGGTCAGTTTTTAATAAAAAAATAAAAAATACTCTAAATAGGTCGCTCAGCTTTTAGTGACAATAATAAAAAAATAAATCACTTCCAGACTACAATTTAATAGTGTGTTAGATGTGCGTGTGTGTGTTTGTGTGTGTGTGTGTGTGTGTGTGTGTGTGTGTATGTATGATTAAATGTGTTTTCATTTTTGTTTATATATTTCTGGGAATCTGCTGAACTCAGCGTCTCCAGGTGGTGCAATGCAACCGCCGTTAATTTAATATTTAATTTGCATCAAATGGTTCAAGATGTCGTGTCGTCACGGTCGTCGTACAGTGTAAATCCGTCCGTTGCCGACAGGCCTGTGCGTATCAGGCGCTCGCAGTTTGTATTAAAAGTGGGATGGTTATATGGGAATAGGAGGGGAAACATTGATTTTAGATAGAATAGAATAGATAGATAGAATGTTTTCGTCATTAGAAAGTAATCGTTCCGAGTGCCTGTAGAAATAGCCGGTATTTTTTTCATACCTTTATTTATTTTATTCAAAATAAAAAAGAACCTTAATATTATTATTAAAACACGCTCGCTTGCGAATCGCTCGTAGCACCGGCTGCCTGAGTGATATTAAACGATCACAAAGGTTAAGCAACATATTGCGCGTTCAGTGCATATATGGGTGACCGTCTATGTCTAACGCTAGTGACATTTTTCCGAGCCGAATGGTGCTTCACAAGGCACGCTAAGCAGTTGGTGCCAGCTGCTGTCGATAGATGGCAGTCGTTAAGCCAAGTACAAGGCCTTAGGGCGGCTATAAAACTTCTGACAGTAAGACCAGCCACTAGTCTTACAAGCCTCCACTAATCCGGACTTGGCCCCCGTGGTGGAGTATGGCCTATACCTTCCTCAGGAAGAGAGCCGTGCCCCTCGGTGGGGACATAATGGCTTGATGATTGATGATGATGAATATTACAACACAATTCACAAAACTGTAAAGGAGTTTGTTGACAAAGCGATAAAAAGTATCCGAGATCTAATGAATGCCGATGAAGCGAAAGTGATCTGTCAGGAGCGTGGCCGGTGGCAGTCCCTGGTCTCTGCCTACCCCTTTGAGATACACGCGTGACCTTATGAATGTAAGGTTCACAACTTTACAAGCTCTATTTAGACTCCGACTTCCAGAGCAAACTTAACAGGGCAAACAGAGCTGTATTTCCAAAAGCATAAGGTTGATTAGTTCCTACAGAAATGCTCGGGGAGTATGAATTTTAATCATTATTATTGGAAGGTGGGGTTTTAATTAATAAATTACTAAGTGTTTCACTGTGTGAGTGCGTATGGGTCGCGAGAGGCTATTTTCGATATCAATCAATGGATTTGCACAAAAATTCACCTCTGACCTCTTTGAGGCCGCTGCGAGGGAACCTCAAGGGAGAAATCGACGGATGAGGTTGATTCGTCGGATGGATGATTAACTTGAAGTTTATTTATCCACACAACACAATCACTTGACTTTGTCGATTACCATGCGAGAGGTCCCGGGTTCGAATCCCAGCTGGGGACAAACAAAACCCACGACATAGGGTATCCTAGTGTGGGGCCTTAAGCAATGTATTTTATTTAATATAAAAACAAAATGTTTACTTTATGAACGTCAAAGTTGTTATTTTCACAATTATTAGATTAAATGGAGAAGAAACTAACAAAAAAACTCCACATTCAGGTATTACTTTCAAAACAGTTTTAGATTAGTTAACAAACGTTCAAACTTAAAAATTATTACTGATGGATGTGTAGCACACTAGACACAATCTCCTCTGAATACATTTAATATACTTTTTCTAGTATTATTCTTCTTAAAATAAATATCGTTTATTTGTAATAAGCTTTTATGCACCGTATGCTTAACACATTTGCCACACCAAAACGAGCAGCATCGTGATCGTTATCGGCAAACGTGATATTGCTTCAAACCAGTCACAAATCTGTGACGAATACATAGCGTTATCGTCGTCAGTCATCGGAATAGGTAGAGTATAGCTTCATGAGCACTACAGCGTGAATCGCTAGCGATATTTTGAAGGAACGGTCTTTCCATTAAATGATTTATAGTAAATTATTGCATTGGCCAGCATTATAATGCTTGTAAATGTGGCACACAAATGTAAGTCTATCAATGTCTAGCTGTGGCCAAAGTCTTGTATGGTACTACTAATCTCAAATATTGCACGGAAATTAAACACAATAACGTATTAAAATCTGTAACTGACTACGAAAACCAATGATTCTTCGCGCAATAAAGTATTTTTTGGTTTTTCTTTATTATTTAAAATACCATAATTTATAGATATGTAATGTAAAAGGATATAGTGTGGGGCCAGAATCCTAGTGTGGGGCCAGAAGCAATGTATGTGCCTGTATGTAAATGTTTATGTTTAAGTCGCCTTATAATTGAAATTAAATTAAATTTATTTAAAGTTATTAATTAAATAAAAATATATATTATACTAGCTGACCTGGCAAACGTTGTTTCGCCGTGTAAATTATTCGCAGAGAATAATCTCCTTAAAAAACAATGGGGTGGAGCATCCTTATCACTAGTGGCTATGGAAAATACATAACAACATACTCTTAAACCTACCAAATATACATATAAAATTGCATAAAAATCGGTCAAGCCGTTTCGGAAGAGTATGTGCACTAACACTTTGACACGAGAATTTTATATTAGAGAGATAAAGGTTATCGTCTTCTAGCTAACAGTAGGCTTTAACACAGAGCCTATTAAGATGGCTCGCAGCCCAGCAGTCGATCTATCGCAGGAAGAAGGTGCCAGGTGCAAACGAGGGCAGTCGCATGACGCATCGCAATAAATGTTAAGGGGCTCCCTGACACTCACTCTTTTTTTCACTGTTTTTAAAACGGTGAAACGGTGACTGTCCAATACGTAGCACTAAACGGAAACAAGCGAAATTTTGAATAGTTAAGAGAATATAAAATATTCTATATGCTATTCTATGCATAATTACACTGTTGCGTATAACTTATGTACGAATAAATATTTTGAAAAGAATAAATGTGGGGTTTCTTTGTTAGCTTATTCTCCACATATAAATTGTGAAACTTTGACGATCATAAAGTAAACATTTTGTTTTTACTAGGAATAAAAATATTTGATTGTACACAAGATTTGCACACAAGAAACATGAGTAATAAATAAAATGTACAATGGAAATGATACCATAGGTATAATATCCACACGATACGATGACTTTTCCTGTGGGTTCATTATGTAATTACTAACGCGGTGGATTTTTACATTTCCACGTATTCAGAACAGTCATATCCTCGTGTGTACAAAAATGTACAAAAACATATTGTTATTTTCAAGGTCGGGCCGCAAGAGGATGAATATGATTTCCCGTACGATTACAGCAAAGTTGTGTCTTAGTACAAAATCAAAGTTGTACCGACCGAAAACCTGAACCGTGGTAATCCTGGTCACCAATAAAAATAAATACCTGAACACTAATTACTATGAAACTAATCCAGGTAATTCGCTATTTGAGATTTCTGAAAACCATCTCATATTTTTTGTTGGTGTTCATGGATCCCTCAGAAAGTGGTCATGTTAAATTCTTTCGTGTATTTCTTCTAAAAAAGGGAAAAAAAATAAGCCGCCAAAACGCTAAACAATCTGTAAAAGAAAATGTGATCTTTCACATCGGTGGCACTAGTAAGCCTCACAGATGGCCTTAAATATACAATCGGCAACAGCAATATTTGTGTGAACCCTAGTGTCAAGGCGATGCATGAAATATTCACGACGGATTTGCAATGTACTATGTACAAATGATGACGTGCACATGCGGTTTGGATCCGATTGTTGGACAATCGATCAACTACATACATAACACATCGAGTTTGTACATTTAGAAAATATTTCAAATACATCCATCTAAATCGGTTCAAATTAAATCAAATCAGGATAATTTATTTCTACGTAAAGAACATTGCGTATCTAGTGGAGAAAAAGGCAATGGGAAAAAAATGCATTCCGACCATCGCGTTTAGGTCCCTGAATTCTAGGGAATATAATCAATGGTTTAGTAATACCTATTGATTGCGATAAAAAATAACAAGAAAACAAAACACAAGACGATTTACAGGGAAAAAAAAACTAGTAAGGAGGCTGTATACTTTTTGGTCGATTACATTTGAACTTAAAAACAAATACATTAGAAGGTAGTCACAACAATCTATGACGATGTATGTTTAGTTTGTTGAATGTATATATGTATTTATTTAGCCAAGTCAGAGGCCATAGGGCGGCTCGAAAACATCTGACAGTAAGACCAGCCACTAGTCTTCCAAGCCTCCACCAATCCGGATGCCTCCGATTGGCCCCCGTGGTGGAGTTTGGCCTGTGCCTACTTTCCTCAAGGAAGAGACCCGTGCCTGCCTCAGGCCCGTAACGACTAAAATAAATGTCAAAATGCCATGATATCATTGTAACTGAATTTCAATTAGCCTTAATGCCTGAAATCTGAAATTACTTCATTTCAATTTGTCCAAATTTCAATTCACCTTAATCCCAAAATACGAGTACCTGAAATCCGAAATGGCTTTATTTTTTTTTATTTTTTTTTTTTTTTATTTTTTTTTTATACTACAATATCTGAAAAATTGAAAGATGAATGTTGTAAAGTTGCGATCAAACTCTACTTAATACCAATAACTGTACTGTAAGACTCGAAAGGCCTTACCTTTCCGTCTTTCAGTATTTCATACCGATATCGCTAATATTAACTCAAGGAATTTCGTCTTTCACGTTTATGGTCCTAAAGTTAAAACGAACCTATAGAATGCGAAGGTCAAGGCATAAATACTTTTCAGAAACAAATACCACGATTGTTGGATTTGTCATCTTTAATAGTAGAGTAATAGAGACTAGTTTAGCTACAGATTATGCAATTCACCGCCGATAGTTTGTAAATGTGGCCTGCATGTGTTAGAGGCTCTCTCAGCAG
Organism: Yponomeuta plumbellus; assembly: GCA_947310845.1. NCBI lineage: Eukaryota > Metazoa > Arthropoda > Insecta > Lepidoptera > Yponomeutidae > Yponomeuta > Yponomeuta plumbellus. The sequence goes on along the minus strand of OX371212.1, from coordinate 18,332,407 downwards.
GCAACGCTTAATATTTTTTGTACTTTTTAGAACAAGTGGGTGTCGTAAAGTCAGAGATTTATGTGTTTAGTTTTAAGAAACAAAGCAATATTGTAGAAACATCAATTTAGCAGGAGAAGGGATCAGGGACTTGAGCTCGGACCTTGCTCGACGAAGGACGGCGACGCAATCGAAAGAGTTTCTGTACGCGCGCGCTAGATCGACCTATCAAAGTCTAGACTTTGTGAACTGCAGTGTACTAGAGTCACGTCGTCGGTGTGTGTTTGTGTTTCGTTAGACGAATTAATACGTCAGGACATAGGACGTGCGATTAATTTTAAAACTAGTCCGTGCCGAAAGAGGTTTCTTCAACAAGTGGTTTTCCATTAGAAAGTGAGATTTAGGGGCGTGGTTTATCAGTCAACGCAAGGACATCGGTGAAGTTATCAATTTTACTTATTGCTATCTTATTCCTATTTAATTATCTTGATATATTTCTATGTATTTTATTGCAATCATACCCCACACCAGCTAACAAATTTCAGAAGGTTTCTCAGTACTAGTCCTGCGTCGTGATGATTTGTGAATCGGATATTAGGCCAGACGGCGAAGGAGTAGCGGAGCAACGATGCACGTCTCATTATTATTTTCTAAGTATCTAGACTGAGAAGACCTACGGAGGAGCGTCTGAGGCGGTTTTCTATTTTATTTTTCAACAGGATTGACGGACGATTGGAGAGCATCGACGTGCGGCGGGTCATCCTTCTTATTTCGTTCACAGGTTTCTATTTATCTCATTTCATGATAGGGTCGGTCGAATTCCAATGTATAGACGAGTGACGTAAGCCTAGCTGTAGGAGCCACGGAGGCTTAGAGGGTTAGGTTTTCCGAGTGTATGGCAGAAGGGTAGAGGGCGATCATCTGGAAGCTTGCCTAGGTAATGACTATGAGGTGGTAGGACCATCTGGAAACTTGCCAAGGTAATGACTATGAGGTGGTTAGTTCTCCTTTGTTCTCCTGGCATGGTGATGTATTTGTAAAACTGTACCTTATGGATTAGAGGCGTACGTCTTATCAAGTGGAGGTCTTTGATGGAAAGGTAAAATGTGACCATCTGGAAGCTTGCCTGGGTAATGACTATGAGGCGGCAGGGCCATCTGGAAGCTTGCCAAGGTAATGACTATGAGGTGGTTAGTTCTAGTTTTGCTGGGAAGTCTGAGAACTAAGCTTGACAAAACGGAAACCTGTATATTCAATTAGGGACTGGGCACGAGTAGGTAAATAAACGTTTGATTAGGAGACTAGGATATCGTTCTTTGTTGAACGGTAATAGGGGTGAGGATCTCACAAAGGATCATCTCTGGAAAACAAATGAAAGGCGACACCTGGAAGCTTGCCCAGGGGGTAATGACTATGACGTGCTCAGTTCTCTTCCATTTGTAAGCTTGGGAAGTTCGTTTTTGAGTTTGAGTGCCCAAACCAAGCGCTGTAGAATATTTTTGTTAGAATTTGTGGATGAATGGAGAAGACGGTTTGAATGTGATAGGGTAAAACGTTGTTTTGCGTCCGATGGCTTTGCAGGAGCGAGTTTTTCCATAAACTCGTCGGAATGGGTGAAGGTCTGGAAGGGAGCCCATCATCATGCGTAGTCAATTTTCTTCTAGATTCTCTTATAGAACCTAGAATCCCTAAATGTGAATGAGATCTACGACATCCCTACTTACCGAACTAGTAATAATGTATTATATTGTATGACATGTAATTCATATTACAAAATATGTATTATTATATATTTAGGTATATGAATCAATCACCTAAGCTAAATGTATAACATCGACAAGGAGTTTTAGGGCTATGAAATGCGTGGCAGTATTTGTTCCCGATAGTGACTGAACGAGCAACGGCGGCAGAGGTTCCGGTCAGCGTTTAAAGCTAAGTAGCATGCGTTTAATTCCTTTTGTCTTTGTTTGACCTTTCCTATTTTCTGTTTTGATAATGTATAACACAACGTATGGGTCTTTCCTTTAAATAACTTTAGACGATCACGAATATTTTCTTTGGCCAATTAATTTTCAAGAAAACTATCAACCCTTCAGGTCATATTTCTTAATTTTCCATTTTCCCAACATAGGGATGCGGCGTCTCCGCACTTTATTTTATTTGAGGCCACCTCGGTCTTCACAGTACCCTAGCGAAATAAAACGCAAAGTGTAAGACTTTAGTTAGCATGACAAATAAATAATTATTATAATAAAACAAAATCAATTTTCCATAAGCTAACAATAATATGAAAACTGAAAACTCCCCAATAAATTAAAAGAAATTATAAGCTCTCTTGTTGTACGGGAGTCCCCATACAACAAAGATATACCGACTATACATAGTTTAACAACAAATAATTAAAATCTGCCAAGTGCGAGTCCAGCGAGGGTGTCTGATTTTCCAGTATTTTCTCAATAACTGTACCACATCCACGTGACAATTTGCAATTCATACTTTGTAGTATGAAGCCATTTCGGATTTCAGGCATATTGGGATTAAGGTGAATTGAAATTATTTGGACAAATTGAAATGAGGTCATTTGACATTTCAGGCATTATGGGACTAAGGCGAATTGAAATTCAGTTACAATGAAATCATGGCATTTTGACATTTAGTCGTTACGGACCGGAGGCCCGTGCCACTCGGTGGGGACATAATGGGTTGATGAAGATGATGATGTATTTATTAATATAAAGAATTAAATCAGTGATAATAAGGTAAGTGGCAAACCCTGGTCTCTGCCCACCTTTCAGGAAACAGGCGTGAGTTTATATGACGTAGTTTGTATTTTATATGTGTGGTGTTACTTCTAATGACAGAATACGCAATAGTGTGATTAGAGAACGTTGTGGACTGAAAGAGGATGTAGTGTCTAGAAATGAGAAAGGAATGTTGCGTTGGTTTGTACATGTGGAGGACGAAGGAAGAAAGACTGACGAAACAAATATATCGAGCAAATGTGAGTGAAAGGGCCGGCCGGGTGTGAGTGCATGCAACGACTAATGAAAGTCGATGAAGCGAAAATGATTTGTCAGGATCGTGGCAGATGGCAGTCCCTGATCTCTGCCTACCCCGCTGGGATACAGGCGTGAGCTCATGTATGTATCTATTTTGATAAAATTGATTTTGACTTTAGAACGTTTAAAGTGAACTCTAGTTGAATTTACGAAAATAGTTATTACGACGCTCAAAACCCAACAGCTTCACGTAGCAACGTCCGGAAACTTTTTCGATATGAGCCGGTCACGTCGGCAACACACTTCGGCTTGTGGTTGCGTGCCACAACATTACTAGAAAACAACAGAAGGCCCAGATACAAGAAATAAGAAATTTGATTGTGTCATGGACGTCTGTACAACAAAAAAATATATACATGTCAATAGTAGGTACATAGAATAGAAAAAAAGGTCCGTGGATGCGAATGGCGAGAAACCGTGTGAAATGGCATTTGGGGGAAAAGGCCTATACTCAGCAGTGGGCAGCGGTGGGCTGATGATGATGATGATGATAACATAGAAGAACGTAACATTGTAATATTTATCTTTTTACATCGAAAACCATACTAGGCGAGCCTGCATCATGGCTTTCGACGCCCCCCATCGAGTCTCACTATTAAATTTCAATGTTGTGGGTATGTTGAAAAAGAATGAAAATAATTGTGCCGAAACATACATTATGGGTACTTAATAATATAAGCCAAATCAGATCAGATAAATATACCTACCAATTGTTTTCAAATAATACAACATGCTTATGCAACTGTGGTCCATATCATCTCCAAAATTCGATTCAAAGTGTAGTTGCAATACCGACCCGCCGGCGGGTCTACGGGGCCAAACGGAATGAGCCGTAGTTTACATCGGACCCGCCGGCGGGTCCTCGAAGCTTGAGGGGTTAATTTAGATACATAATATTATTTTATTTATTTATTTCATTTATTTTTATTAGTTCGATTTCTTAGATCTATCATTACAGAACGAGCCTAATGCGAAAGATGCGCTACAAGTTTCATTACAATCTTAATAAATTGTATCCAAATCTACTATTTTAATACAAACTTACACCTATTTCGTTAAACTAGAACCAAAAATGCATAGGCAAGCCTTTAAGAACTCGTCAAGAGTGCATACTCTCGGTTTTATTGTTCAAAAACTTTCTTAGGCTGGCTGGAAGAAATTTCTTTTGAAATAAGTCCGCCTTTGTACATCGACACTTACATGTTATTTAAGTTTTTATGTATTTTTTTCCTTTGTGCAATAAAGCGTATACGTATACCTGGCTTCACACGGTGCGCGATTCTGCCGACGGCCGACGCCGGCCGACGACCAAGGACAGCCATGCACCGCGCCCACCAGTACGGCGCATCGCCACAGACGTATGTACTACCGAGGACCGAGACCCTTCCCACGGTGTGTCATGCGAGCTGGTCCGCGTCCGTCCGCGATTTCACGGATCGTGGGACAAACCAAACAAACAAAAATACTCGTTTTATCTTATCTCGTCTCGTCTTATCCCAAGTGGACCTTCTGTATCATCAGTTCTGCCGAGCGGGCATGCGTTGCGCTGCCACGCTTGAGTCCACTATAGGTGCAACTTTTAATGACTCGTGTCCGTTGGTGAACTCTATTGTTGGCAAAAACGGTTTAATTTACGAAAATGGTTTGTGCACTGGTTCTTTATAGGGTTTTTCATTTATTTATTTATGTACTCCAACCCGCTTACGAAGCCTAGCGATTATGGCAAAACTCTTTGATGTGGCGACTGCTAGTCGCATCCATTGTCTCCCTCATCAGCAACCCAAATGAAATTAAAATTGATTTATTAATATGTCATCATCAACCCATTATGTCCCCACCGATGGGGCACGGGTCTCTTCCCTATACCTATCTCCACAAGTCCGGATTGGTGGAGGCTTGTAAGACTAGTGGCTGGTCTTCTGGTCTTCCTGTCAGAAGTTTTCAATCCGCCCTAAGGCCTCTGACTTGGCTTATCGACTGCCATCTATAGACGGCAGCCGGCACCAACTGCTGAACGTGTCTTGCGAAGCACGGAACCGCTCGGAAAAATGCCACTAGCGTTAGTCATAGAACGGTCACCCATCCATGCGCTGAACGCGCCCTATGTTGCTTAACCTTCGTGATCGTTTAAGATCACTCAGGCAGCCGGAGCTACGAGCGATTATCTCTTTCTCTTTAGAATTAAACAGGTTTTCAAATAACACAACTGCGTTTTCTTACCACAATAGAAATAATCTATACAAATTAATATTATAAAGAGGAAAGATTTGTATTTTTGTATTTTTGTGTGTGAATGAATAGACTCAGAAACTACTGGGCTGATTTAAAAAATTCTTTCACCATTAGAAAGCTACATTCTTCGTGAATAACATAATTATGCTATTTTAGATTTACAAAAAGTTTAGGGTTCCGTACAAAATCTCGAATAATGTAACCCAAGATGTAAAAAAGTTACTACCCCTGGAATTTCCCACGGAAACTATTTCCTATAGCTATTTCCACGAAAACTTTTTTGCCACCCGTGCGAAGCCGGGGGAGGTCGCTATATCTAAAAATCTGAAAATAGGGATGCTTCTCATGGGATATACGATTAATTTGGAAAGGCTAGTCTCCACTTTTTCTATTTTGTATTTCCATTAAAATCGTGGGATACACCCGTTATAAAAAAAAAGAAACCCAGGTCTTGAATGTTTACATATTTGTGACGTCGCTGTTTCTGGTTCCCACGAAACAGGGTATCATAGTGTGGGGCCAGAAGCAATGTATGTGCCTGTCTGTAAATGTTATGTTATGTTATGACAACTCCGTTCCTCCCACAGACGGAGCATTGTCTTAGATAAGGGCCGGCGCACTCGAGCTCATTAGCGCTAAGGGTGCGCGCACACTGGGGCGTCGCTCGAGAGCCACTCCGTGGAGAAAGGCCCTTAGAGGAAAAGTTGTAGGTGTTTTGTGGTGACATAGGCTTGTACGCAAGCCTTACGAGATTGGTTTAGTGTCCCTCGGAAGATTTTTATTTTCCGGATTTCTTGGAATACCAACCTACTGTAGAGTAATTTCCAGATTTTAATAATATGAAAAACGTTGAAGAAACATACTTGGATATTTGAGAACAACAATACATGAGAATACAACCCACCGACCCACCACCCAACCTTATGTCCCCACCGAGGGGCACGGTTCTCTGAGGAAGGTAGGCCTTACTCCACCACGGGGGCCAAGTCCAGATTGGTGGAGGCTTGCCTTACTGTCAGAAGTTTTCAAGCCGCCCTAAGGCCTCTGACTTGGCTTAACGACCGCCATCATACACACATATTTACATACATACATAGGTACTTACCGGCTTAAAAAGATGTGAACTTAGGAAATATCCAAAAGTACAGCTGAAGAATCAAATAAAACCTAAATTTATCTTTGCAAGAAGTTTACATTACATTTTATGGGTCCGCGACCGCGTTGGTGTTTTATATTTCAATGATATAGGGTAAACCATAGTATAGGCTAGTTTCCAAAAAAAATTTAATCAGTCCGTCTTTTAGATTATTCAAAAATAAGGGACACGTATTTTTTTATTTGTAAATTAGACCAAAAATGACAAAGATATAGCCCATTAAAGTTACGTGTGACGTCACACCGTGCTGCATTTTGTAGCACTGAGTGACGTCACACGTAACTTCATGGGCTATATCTTTGTTATTTTTTATTTAATCGAAAAAAGAAAAAATACGTATCCAATATTTTTTTATAATCTAAAATACGGACTAAATAGAATTTAATTATTTTGACCCTGGAAACTACCCTATTGCTGGTACCCCCCAAGTCAAATATTAAGAATTAAAATTTCAGAAAGGGCATTTTGGTAGTTTTTTTAAATTAGCATTGTTAAGTACAAAACATACATACAAATTATAAGTGCCAATGACTGATATTATTAGTGACAATGTTTATACCTGTAATGCCAATGACTGTAGTTTTGGAGATATTTTCAAATTATTATTATTTTTCTTAAATAAAACTATGACAACAAGCAAGAATTATTTTTTATTTCCAACCTATACTCATATTCTACCAAATAAAAATGGTTAATAGTGATTGAATATGAAATTGAATGCTTAGGAAGCAAATTAAGTCAAGGTTTTGCTTAAGGTACCAATCATTGTATAGTTTACCCTACTTACAAAAAAACAAAATGCCTTCCGACAAAAAATTAAGTAAGTGTACCCCGATAATATCTTTACTAATGATATTATAAAGATAAAATATTTGTAATTTTGTATTTTTGTGTGTGTGTATATTTGTAAAGAATAGGCTCAGAAACTACGGGGCCGATTTTAAAAATTCTTTCACCATTAGAAAGCTACATTCTTCGTAAGTAACATAGGCTGTTTTGGATTTTCAAAAAGTTTAGGGTTCCGTACGTAATCTCGAATAATCTAACCCAAGCTGTAAAAAATTACTACCCCGGGAATTTTTCACAGAACTAATATAGCTATTTCCACGGAAACGTTTTTGCCACCCGTGCGAAGCCGGGGCGGGTCGCTAGTCTATAATATAAAAATGAATCGCTGAATTTGTTGCTAAGCGCAAATCTTGAGAACAGCTGAACAGATTTCGCCAATTCTTATTCCTTGAAGTACGAGGATGATTCTTACGGAGAAAAATTTAAAAAATTGCCCAAATAAGGGATAGGTTTAAATGGTGAGAAAATAAAAATAAAAAAACAAAAACTTTGGCGGTACCAAGTTTGCCGGACGTAATGTTACTTTCTAGTTTTACTTTTTTCCTTTATCCCTTAGCCAGGCATGGGTAGTAAGAATTTTTCATTGGTTTTGGACTTTATTTCAAAGTGGTTAGGTTCAATTTAAAGTGGTACCTATTGGACCATTGCCTGGTGAAGGGTTAATGTTACTAAGTTAGGATTATTCATTAGTGACAAATCAAGGATTTCATTATTCACTTTACTGTTGTGTTATTGTATTGTACTACCTTGTCCGTTTATTTTGTTTCTGTGATCTGTCTTGTTGCTACAATAATGTTTCTTTCTTTCTATACTGATCAAACTACATTAAATAGCTCTTGGGTATAGTACTTTTAACCTCCTCAGTCCCGTGTCGACAAAATAACAATAGAAAACTATTGTTATTTTCAAGATCACGACTGAAGAGTTATAAAGAGTTCGTCACCGTGGCGTTTACTTTATTGTGATAGAGAATCGAGCCATCGCCAAGACAGTGTTTGAAAACACGACGTTTGTCACAAAGCGAATGTGATCCCAATTCCAATTGGATTAGCATAATTAGATTGCTAGCTGCCGGCAAATGGGGTGAATACGAGTAGAAGTCGCAAGATGTATTCCGAAACGTCGACATTTAACTTCTATTGAAAGGGTTGACGTAAAACGTGGTTAGACGAAGAGTTTTCTATCTATCTATCTATCTAATCTCTTTAAACGAGTAATTCTTGTATATATATTTATATATAATCAGAATCTCGGAAACGGCTCCAACGATTTTCACGAAATTTTGTAGGCAGATGCTTTCGGGGGCGTTTAATTGATCTAACTAGGTTACATTTCTAGAAAACGTTGTTTTATCCGTGTTTTAAAGCAATTGTAATTTGCTATAATAACATACAGACGTAAATTTCGCGTCCACCTGCAAGGTTGGGATAGTTCTGACGGGAAAACGGGCGACGCGACCCGTTTCGGGCCGATTTCAAGAGACCCGGTTCGAGTCATGATGTCTTTTTTCCAAGTTATTTTTTTGTTGAAAAAGGATTATTTTAATTTTATATTACATATTTTATCGGTCACCCAGGTACTTAAAATTATGTGGAAAAAAAACATATTCGGGATAAATATAATTTCTCAAAATTTTGTATTAAAAAAATACTCTTGTACACTGTTAGTCTCGTCCATTGTCTCCCTCATCATGAACCCATTATGTCCCCATCGAGGGGCACGGGTCTCTTCCCTGAGGAAGGTAAAGGCCATACTCCACCACGGGGGCTAAGTCCGGATTGGTGGAGGCTTGTAAGACTAGTGGCTGGTCTTACCGTCAGAAGTTTTCAAGCCGCCCTAAGGCCTCTGACTTGGCTTAACGACTGCCATCTATCGACGGCAGCTGGCACCAACTGCTTAACGTGCTTTGCAAAGCACGGAACCGCTCGGAAAAATGCCACTAGCGTTAGTCATAGGCGGTGACCCATCCATGGACTGAACGCGCCGTATGTTGCTTAACCTTAGTGATCGTTTAAGATCACTCAGGCAGCCCAGGCTACAAGCGATTCATTCGAGCGTGTATCAATAAATTAATTATATTTCTCCTGCTTACTCTCCCACTCTCTGAGAGAACCACTCTGTGTAGTTCATCCATTTGCCAACATCAAGCCAACTAGACACCTCGTGTCCTTTTAAAAACACTGAGACTTCATCCAACTGTAATGTCGAGCTAATAGGGGAAATACCTATTTCATTTCCCCGGGAGCGCGTCGCAAGGAGGTATTTTGTAATAACTGTCCTGAATTTCTTGCCTTCCGTGAGTGACATCTGGCATTCGTTGTCCTCGAAAGAGTGGAACAGTGTTACAATTTGTACGAACACTTTGTGAGCTTCTACAAATAGAAAAAGAATTCATAATTCATAATAATTCATCATTCATATCTTTATTGCGACCATGTAGTTGCTTAGGTAGTACCATTGAATATTCAATTCAATGGTAGTACATTTAGGGTTTTAATTTAATGAACTAAGACTTACGTAAGCACTAGACATTATTAACTTTATTCCGGATACACTTCATCATCATCATCAACCCATCATGCCCCCACCAAGAGGCACGGATCTCTTCCCTGAGGAAGGTATAGGCCATACTCCGCCACGGGGGCCAAGTCCGGATTGGGGGAGGCTTGTAAGACTAGTGGCTGGTCTTACCGTCAGAAGTTTTCAAGGCGCCCTAAGGCCTCTAACTTGGCTTAACGACTGCCATCTATCGATTGACTGTAAATCCAAATGTAAATATTTTATTCACAATAAAAACAAAATGTTTACTTTGTGAAGCTCAAAGTTGTTGATTTCATAATTAATAATATGTGGAGAAGAAACTAACACCCATTCATTCACTAATAACAGAAACTCCACATTTATTCCTTTCGAAACAGTTTTAACTTAATTAACAAACTCATACGTGTGTTGAACACCAGATACAATGCTCACCCAAGTAAATACATTTAATATTAATCTACTGTTTAACACCAGACATCTTTGTCTTCTAAATAATCGCATTTTTTTTTTGTAATAAGCTTTTTTACACAGAGTATGCTCACATTTCTTAAACCACGTTGGAGCTAACTCTAATATTTCTTGGGGAATCTTGTTACAGAACCTAATGGCCCTATAAAGTAAGTATTACCTATTACAATTCATGTTTATTTCTACTATCAAAATTACGATGGCTACCAATAGCTTCAGAGTCTGTAATATTTTTATCTAAAATAAAGTTAATAAATTTTTCATTGGACTGTATTCATGGTTTACTGTTGATTGCATAGCGTAAGAGGCTACAAATTGGAATAATGAGCACTCGCAATATGCTGCATTGCACTTATTTACATCATTCAATGTAATATTCGGTCATCACAAATCATCCATTGCAGTTTTATGAATCGCAATATCAATGTGGTGGTGGTGGCTCTGCTGCAGAGCACCACACCAATCGTCTACTTTTATTCATAGGAAGTGAAGTGACTTCTACAATAAATAATACCTGGATGACCGAACTTTGCTCGGTTTTTTTGTAATCTGGGTATTCGAGCTTAAAATAATAGTTTTTCTCACAAAAGCAGGAACTTCAAAAACAAAAGAAAAAAATATTCATCAGGATTTGAACCGGGGTCTTTTCGTTTCAGGACCTCACGAAGTCTCACCTGAGCTATTATAACCTGCAGACAGTTGCCAAAATTACCCTCGTAATCTAATGATCAGTGTTTCATTGCCTAAAATACGGATAAAACGACCTTTTATAAAAATTAAACCCTGCTAGATCAATTAATCGCCCCCGAAACCACCCTGCATACTAAATTTCGTAAAAATCCTTGGAGCCGTTTACGAGATTAAAATTATTTATTTATTACAAGAATTTCTGGTTTAAAGAGATTAGATAAGTATACCAAAGGATCCGAAGTACGCTTACAAAACCAGCTACAATATGACTGTCAGCTTTTTTTATTATTTATTACCCAAGCACCGCAACATCTCCCGCAGAGTCAGCATTTTACGACGAACTCGAGACTCACAAAGCAGCGTCCACTCAGCGGTTCTTGCGGCTCTATTTTCTGGCTCGCCAGTCAGACCGCAAGAGAGCCGAAGGACGAAAGCGCATTTCACACAAGTAAATTAACTTCGGGATTTTACTCTTGGGACGGAGTAGCCTAACTCGCTCGTGTCCTGCATGCGTTGGATATGTTTGTCATCCGGAAATAGTATGATCACCTGCTCAAGCACTTCTTGGAGTCTATAGTCAAAATAACAATATCAAAACAGGACGTACTTGCTTGCAAAACGGCCTTACGATACAAAGTACTCGACTATCACATACACACTCAAGCACACATACAAATATACACATACACATAATTCACGTGCGGGAACACACGCACACACGGACAAACTTTCTGGAGGCCGTAAGAGTGATGTATTTTTAATATAGAATTTATTTCATACTTTTTATTTTTAAACTAAAACTTTCGTAAGCACAACTCATTTTAGAGTTAAAAAAGTAAAAGTGCCGAGTATACCGTAGCCGTAAAGCGTGCCACATACAGAACAATTAATCTTAACGTTCCGTTATTTCAGACCGATCGAAACGACGATTCGATAATGTATGTAAATAATCGTGTTAGCGATTTACTTAATCGATGTGGAAAATCGCAACAAAAACCCATGCAACCATGAATATCTTAACGATGAATCGACAGTGCATGCGCCATGGTATCACTAGAAACTGATGATGATGAATCTCAGTTTATAATTTTCTTTCTTGCATGGCGTAATTACTGTCGGTTTCATAGACTGATTGATACTTTATGCATTTAAATTAATTAAAGTGGTCAAAAAATTTTTGCTCTGATTCGCAGAGTTTAATCATGGTGAGCGAAGACGGGATAGAAATTGGGATAGTGACTTATTTCAATAGCCTCGCGCATTTTTCGTGGCAAAAAATTAATAATTAAAACTTCAAAAAATTAAAACTTTATTTTTATTATTGTAACTTTAAACATAAAGTTACAATAATAAAAATAAGTTTTAATTTTTTTTAAATATATGTATATGAAACCGAACCCAATTTGTCTCTACCCCGTATGGTAGGTAAACCAGTCCAAGAGGAAGAATTTCCTGTGTTTAACTATGTGACACGACTGGTCGCTCCCCTGGCATGGCGCCAGCGATAGGCAAGAAGCGCTGGTAAAAGCTATTTCCCTTAACTGGCTCACAAAATAGAAAGTGAAGGCGTTTCAAACTGACCAAAAAGTAACGTGTGCTAAAAACATAAAAATTACAGAGAATGATAGAGCGCAGTATTTTGGGCGTCAGGAGGGTAGACCGTGTCCGAAGTACCATACTACGCACCAAAATCCGAATAATCGACGTGTTCGTCCAGACGGCGAAATTAAAGAGGAGCTGGGCTGGTCATGTCAGTCGAATGAACTTGGATAGGTGGGCGAAACTCGCCACCGAGTGGGTTCCACAAAACAGACATCGAAGTCGAGGCCGGCTTAGAAGACGGTGGAGAGACGATCTCGACCAACCCCTGGGGGAGTGGTCTGAGGTGGCCCAGGACGGAAAACTCTGGAATGCACTGGGGGAGGCCTTTGCCCAGCAGTGGGACACAATAAAAGAGGCTACGTAACAAAAACAAAACATTTGATTACTTTCTATTTTTTACCACAGATAATCTATATAAATAAAATTCAAAGTCCTGACTGACTGGCTCACTCATCAACGCCCAGCCCAAGCCGTTGGACCTAGGAAGCTGAAATTTTGCACAGTGGGTCTGTGTATAATGTAGGCAAGGAATAAGACCGGATTTTTTGAAATTCAACCCCTAAGGGGGCGAAAAAGGTTGCCAACATTTGTATGGGAAGTACAAAGAATGTTGTCTAATTTTTTTGAAACTTAAAATAAATACTCTTCAACACAATTGATTGAACACGTGTTTCGCCGTTTTTCTAAATTTAACCCTTAAGGGAGTGAACGGGGTTGCAAAATTTTGAACTAAAATCCACGCGGACGGAGTTGCGGGCGAAAGCTAGTAGAATATAAATTTAATAGATCACCTTATACCACACACTCCATAATCACACATTTTATAACTGATAGTCGAGGTATCATAGACAAATATCAGAAAGTATATAAAAACCAAGAAATACATTCAGAAGGTGCAAAAACTGATAAAACAAAGCCGGAAAAGTATAGAACGTGTACCTCTTTACCGCCAAAAGATGCAACTAGAAAAAGAAATGGCTGAGTGTCAAAAGGAACTATTTGACAACAAAGTGGACCATGAGCTAGCGATGGCTGAGCTACAATTGCAAGTGGAAGATCTGAGATTTCAATTACTGGACATCACTTGTAAGTACTCAGTCTCACAGACCCAGAACATTGACTGCATTTCATCTGTAAATGGGTTGATTGCTTTAAGCAAGGACAATCTGGAACGCATTGAGTCGAACATGGTCCACATTTCGGATGACTCTGAGGAAGAACTAACCTTGTCACCTCTGCCACCACCGTCTAACCTGCCTGGAGACCCAGCCCTTCTACATCCGAGCTCCAACCAGCAGCTGATCTGTGAAAAAGTTAGTCCACAGCCAAGTCTACAGCCGTGCATTGTGCCAGACATACCAGCCTTTATACAGCTAGATTGTGCACAACGGCATGGAGGAAAGCCAAGCGGACGACTTGAAAGCGGGGGCAGAGCTACAGCAACCAAAGACACCAAAATGACATCACCACAGTCGGGCCTCACAAGCAGCTTGGTTGAAGACAACAACACATCCTTTAGAACTCTAATTTACTCTGATAAAATAGGTGTAGGTTTAGGAACTAGGCTTCAGAACAACTTAAAACAGCATGTAGAAAATGTATGTATGCCAAATGCATCTTATATTCAAACAGTGAATGTTTTACTTAACAAAAAATATGATAGAAACACAACTATTGTACTATTAATGGGGAACAGCACAGGAATAAAAGAAAGGGACTTAATAAATTATTATGAGTCCATAGTAGCTCTGCACATAAGGAAAATTATCATCTGTGCTTTTCCCTATTCAAAAACTCTTTCAGAAGTGCAAAATTACAGGATATACAAATTAAACCGGCTATTACATAATTTGACCTTTGGTCATAGAGACCAAGTCCATTTCTTTGATACGAATAAATTTATTCAAGACTTTATTTTAACCCGGGACACAATGAGTGTGCCCCTCTCTTCTAAGCGACTAATTGCCAAAATGTTGGCATTCAATGTTTATGAACCTATTATTGTTAATACAATAGCACAGGGACCTCCAGGTCATACAAATTGTAAGACAAGTGACACTTGCCAACCTCTGTACTCAGAGGTTGTGAAAAGAACTAGTAGTAGGTTAAATTTGACCGCTGATTTAAACTGCCAGCGCAGACAAAGGAAAAGCCCTCCTTAAAAAAACTTATTTTAGCTAATCAGAATATACAGGGTGGCTTTTCTGGAAAATTATTAGAACTAGAGTTGTTTTTAGAACAACACAGAGTGGATATACTTTGTGTCACAGAGCACTGGCTACTAGAGACTCAAATGAATTTTTCTGTGAATAATTATCAAATAGCCAGTTGCTTCAATAGAAAGTCTGCAAGGCGTGGGGGGTCCTTGATACTAGCAAAAAATAATTTGAAATTTAAAGAACGGAATGATATTTGCAGACTTTCTGTTGAAAAAGTAATTGAAATATCGTGTGTTGAACTGTCTGGACACATTGTAGTAGCCTTGTACAGGCCCCCTACCAGTGATTACAGTTTATTTGAAACCATATTAGAGGATGTTTTAAAGGTAGCTTCTAGCAGCAATAAGAAAGTCATAGTCTGTGGTGACTTCAACATTGACTTGATGGCAGACACCACTTTAAATACAAAATTGACAATTATTTTCAAGTCGTTTAATCTAGCAAATATTTTTTTGGAGCCTTCCAGGATAACTGAAACTACTGCCACCTGCCTAGATAATGTTTATTGCGATTGCGATTTTTCCGATTATTCTACAGTAAATTGTCTAAAGTCAGACCACAGCGGTCAAGTTGTGCATTTTGAAATAGATACAAAAAAGGCCGAACCTGTTATCCTCTGCCGGCCCGTAACAAGTAAAAAATTAGTTTCATTTAAATCAGACCTAGAAAGTAGTATAAGGACTCAAGAAAATTATGAAAATGCTAATGATCATTACAAAGAGTTATTCGAAGTGGTGTCGGGTAGTTTTAAAAAGATTTTTAAATTGCGCCATCTAAAAAGCAAGGACAATAGAGTAGGATTCAGTGAATGGGCTACGTCAGGTATTCGAAAGAGCAGAGACACACTTTATGAATTATATGACAAAAAGACTTATACATATGACGCCAACTTCATACAGTACGTAAAAAAATATTCAAAATTATTTAAGGCCGTCTGCCATAAAGCTAAATGCGATCATATAAAAGGTAAAATCCTACAATCACCGAATAAAGTAAAAACAATTTGGACCATAATAAATAGAGAAACGGGTAAAGCAAAGTTAGGAGACCGAGATATTTCACTTAAGATTGATGACAAAATAATAACATCAAATGAAGGTATCGCTGCAGCTTTCGAACAGTTCTTCACTAATGTCCCAATCATAACTACAGCTCCGTTAGACTCGTCACCTGATCGTGCGGCGACATTATTAAGGGACAATGTCCCCGCATGCGAACACGATTTTACGTTTAATTACATAGAGCCCCATGACATTGTTAAGAATTTTAAATTTTTAAATCTTAAAAAAACCGAGGACTTATGGGGTATGTCAGTAACAATAGTTAGTTCAGTGATAAATATCCTAGCTTTGCCGTTAGCACAGATTTTCAATAAATGCGTAGATGAAGGAGTATTTCCAGACCTCATGAAATATAGTAGGTTAGTACCCTTATTTAAAAGCGGTGATAAACAAGATCCAACAAATTTTAGACCCGTTTCAGTCCTACCAGTATTAAGTAAAATATTTGAAAGAATTATCTTAGATCAATTACTTACTCATTTCAATAATTACGAACTCCTCCATAGTCAGCAGTTCGGTTTCATTAAAGGGCGGAATACAACAGACGCTGGAGTCATGTTAGTTAAACATATTTTCAGTGCGTGGGAGGATCATAATGATGCGATAGGAGTATTTTGTGATCTGTCAAAGGCATTCGATTGTGTAGACCACAAAACATTACTCTCAAAGTTAAAACACTATGGAATAAAAAAATTAAGTCTAGATCTTTTAAAATCATATTTAGAAGGAAGGGTTCAAAAAGCAGAAATAAATCGTATTAAATCGTCAGGCTCACTTGTAAAAATGGGAGTCCCGCAGGGATCTATCTTAGGGCCGTTCCTTTTCCTAGTCTATGTAAATGATTTACCGTTTTTGGTACAAAAAATGTGTGAGATAGTGCTATATGCTGATGACACGTCACTTGTTTTTAAAATAAAGAGACAGGAAAGTAATCTTGCCGAAGCAAATAATGCTCTCTCGCACGTTCTAGATTGGTTTACAGTAAATAATCTATTGTTAAATTCAAAAAAGACAAAATGTGTTAAATTTGCCCTACCTAACGTAAAATTAGTTGAAAAGAACGTTGTAATTGAAAATAATAAGCTAGAATTTGTTGAAGATACTGTATTTTTGGGCATCACAATCGATGCCAAACTACAATGGGGTCCACATATTATAAAATTGGCACATAGACTAAGCTCCGCAGCATATGCCGTGAAAAGAATCCGAGAACTTACTGACGTTGCAACTGCTAGGCTTGTTTATTTTAGTTACTTCCATAGTATTATGTCCTATGGTATAATACTATGGGGCCGGGCAGCAGACATTGAGACTATCTTCATCTTGCAGAAGAGAGCGATCCGATTTATTTACAAGCTAGGTAGTAGGGACTCGCTAAGAGATTTTTTCAAAGAAACTAACATCTTAACAGTTGCAAGCCAATACATTTATGAAAATATTATGTACGTTCGGAAAAATATTAAGGACTTCGAAACTCTTGGTAGCCATCATAACGTTAATACTAGGAATAAACATAAATTGTCATTTCCACGATTTAGACTTGCAAAAGTTAATACTTCCTTTATGGGGCACTGTATAAGGTTCTACAACAAGATACCCCAAGATATATTAGAGTTACCCCCAACGCGATTTAAGAATTGTGTTAAGCACAAATAAAATAAAAATAAATAATAAACTCACGCCCGTTATCCCCGAAGGGGTAGGCAGAGGTACCAGTCTCTAGAACTGGACCCACGTTTTGCCGAGTTTATTAGGTCCCAAACGTGACAAGTGGCAAGCCTGTCGCCGTTATCCGGGCACAATTTATCAGCAAATGGTGTTGCTGTACAAACAAATGTACGTAACTAAAAGTCATTGGTACATGCGTGGTTCGAACCCAGACCCTCATGATCGAGAAGCAAGGGTCAACCCCACTACGCCACCACCGCTTCACACACACACTCTTTGCAAAAAAGCTTATTATAAAATCAACGATTATTTAGAAGACAAGGACATATGGCATTAAATAGTAGTTTAATATTAAATTAAATCAGAGGATAAATGTGTCTAGTGTTCAACACATCCAAGATATTATTTTGTATGTTTTATTTGTATTAGCTTTAAGGTGATTTGAGAAAAGATGGTCAGAGTGGAGTTTTTTTTTCGCTGCCTTTTTCTCCACTACAGACGGCCCCAAGGCAGCGGCTAACGTTATACATAACTGTATGTACATTGACATTCAACAAGCAGAATGTAAATTCTTTACGTTGAAATAAATTCTTGATTCTGATTCTGATTCTGAATACCTCGACTGGATGATTCTGGCTTATTGGTCCCTGAAGATAGTATTGTAACGTATTTGTAGGTTTTGGTGGCAACTACTGCAATATATTATTATGTTTCTTTTTATTGAGTTAATATGAAGAAAAAAAATGCGCCAAGGAAATTATGCAGTTCTGAGAATCATCCGACTGTCAGTTGGCAACTCCCTCAATTGAACGCAATCTTGGCGAGCTACGACATGCCTGAGGAATTGATTTGTATTTCTGCCCCACAGCGAGGTGGACTGGCAAGCTTGACGATCATTTCTGGAGGAAACTCATTGAGGTTTTTCTAAAGAGGTTCTTAATGAAAAATCTGAAAAAAATATTCATATTCAAAAACATATTCTCTTATCAATAACTAAAGCTCAGAACAATAACTTATTATTCTGAGAACAGACTAAAGAACATAGAAATCAGAAATTTATTTCAACGTAAAGAATTTACATTCAGTTTGTTGAATATCAATGTAAATAATTATAATGTTAGCCGCTGCCTTGGGGCCGAATCTACAGGAGAAAAAGGCAGCAAAAAAGAACTCCACTCAGACCATCTTTTCTCAAATCACCTTAAATCTAATAAATAACTTGGTACGAAAATCTGTAATCTATGAAGCTCGTTACCCATCATCATCATCATCATCATCATCATCCCACCGCTGCCCACTGCTGGGTATAGGCCTTTTCCCCCAAATGCCATTTTACACGGTCTCTCGCCATATCTCGTTACCAATAACTGCAATAAACAAAAAAAATAGCACAGTTTTTGTTATGCAGTCACAGCGTCTGTACATTTATAAAAAACTTATTAATCTCTATATACATTTATAACTATGCAGTACCAATCCCTTTTCACCTAAATTGCAAACATAACATATATATGTAACCAGAATACCCTGTGCTATGGTGATCAGGTAAGGACATTCCGAACATCGAAAACACACAGATTGAGGTGATTTGCTCAAATGTACGGCTGCCCTCATTGGGAATCGAATCCACGCCCTCTATCTTGGTAAATAGCGTCTTGACGGCTCGACCAACGAGCCAGAGAACTATTTATTGCTTCTATTTGCATAAAATACTACATCTAAACTCCAAAAGCTTAATTAACCCTCCTAAATCCTATTTCCATTAGCAGATAAGCCAACTAACCAGACGTCCACTGTAAACAACCCACAGTGATGCATCGGGGCAATGCCTCATACAAACGACTATCACACAAAAGATATCGCGCACATAAATCCCAACTAACTTTACGAGCACATGTGGAACTAAGCGAATTTGTCAATAGACGAGTAACATAAAATCTTTAGAGTTTGATTATGTTGGGGCGTCTAATAACATCGCTTACGTTGTTTAAACAAGGTGTAATCAAATTCGCAAATTATACACAACTATGATAACGCTCGTAGCCCCGACCGCCTGAGAGATCGTAAGCGATCACGAAGGTTAAGCAACATAGGGCGCGTTCAGTGCATGGATGGGTGACCGTCTATGACTAACGCTAGTGGGATTTTTCCGAGCGGTTCCGTGCTTTGCAAGGCACGTTAAGCAGTCGGTGCCGGCTGCCGTCGATAGATGGGAGTCGTTAAGCCAAGTCTGAGGCCTTAGGGGCGGCTTGAAAACTTCTGACTGTAAGACTAGCCACTAGTCTTAAAAGCCTCCACCAATCCGGAATGACCCCCGTTGTGGAATATGGCCTATACCTTCCTCAGGGAAGAGACCCGTGCCCCTCGGTGGGGACATAATGAGTTGATGATGATAATAACTATGAGTATGACTTGACTTACAATATAATTAATTGATTGAGTACGAATCTTTCGAATTCTTAAATGATCCTTACATTATTGTTGTTTAATAAGTATACTAAAAATTTGTAGGTACTGACCGAAAACCATGAATTTGCTGAGTCAGCTGCCCTTTGCAGCAACGGATACACACAACGAAACTGTAGTATAAATTGTATTTCTTTATGTACGTTTGTACCTTGTCTTTTGATGCTTTCCACTCATTTGTATTTCGTATTTTTGTTGAGTGTGACTGTTGTTGCAATGAAGTTTCTCTTTTTTTCTTTCTACTAATTTTAAATTATGAAATTTCTATGTCATTATCGGTAAAATTACACTTTAACAATGTAAAACATGTAACACGAACCTGTACTGTAATTTATTGCAATAGTAAAATTTTAGTTTATTATTTTATTTTTTGTGAATTAAATAGCCTTATAGACACTTGGCATTTTGTTCTGCAAATCATGGGTCTCAGGCTCAGAACGAGGTCTCAGGTGACTTATTGCGATGAAGAAAATGGCGGCTGAACAGGCACATTTAAGACTGATATGGTTTTCTCATGGATGCCACTGTCAGAACTGGACCAAATTGAAAAAAGACCACAAGAAAAGCACCAGCTTTCAAATGAAAAAAGAAGCATCAAAATCGGTTCACCCAGTGTTTTTTACTTTTTTCTTTTGTGTACTAAGTGTTATGTGTGTGTGGAAATGTGAATAAATGTTTTATCTATCTATCAGTCAAAAATTCTGAAAAAAGCAGTCGAATTGATAACCTCCTTTTTTTTTAGTCAGTTTAAAAAGGTATATTTTTTACTGTCGGTGACGTTAGTGTTACCCCCTAGAGCCATCCTACAGAAGATCATCATCATCATCAACCCATTTTTCCCCACCAATAAGTCGAAATAATATAACCGGACAATATAACTCCCATAAGGTCTCCTTCAAGTTGAAGGTATCGTTATGGGAGTTATATTGGCCGGTCCGGTATAAGGTCAGGAAGTCAAAAAATTAGCTATACTCTGATTTTTAATTAGGTGGACTAAACTGACAGTTGGTGGGTTGCCACATAAGGGAAAATAAAAAATAGTCTTGTGATCAGAGTGATCGAATAATAAATATTTTCATTCAATCATTCGTTCATTCAATACGCTACTTGACTCGTATCAAATTTGACGCGATAAATGGATATTTCCTATGGTATCTAACGTAAGAAACCGAAATATATCGACTTTGCTAAGTAAATATGCAGGATGGCTGCAAAATTTGCAACTTAAAAAAATATTTTTCGCCTTTAAATCGGAACGGTGAAAAGACTATCCGCCATCTTGAAAGCACCTTTGGTTGTAAACAAACATCTGTCAGACGTGCGTGCGTAGGTTCTATTGTGATTTGGATTGGATTTAGTGTTTTTGCAAAAACTCTTCTTGTGCAGTTAGTGTATTATCATTTTATTGATAAGCGCAATCATGGACGCTGGATTCGTGGAAGCAGATAGTACCGATTTGCCAAAACCAAACCAAATCAAAATAAGCATTATTACAGCTAAAAACAGTTTGTGTACATTGATATTACAGGACTTACATTGAATTATCTTCACATAAATACACCCAAGTTTCAGTCGATAAAGAATCGGGGTCTCTCTTGGCGAGTTTGAGCCATGTTTTTCGTATGTTTATTTCACTGGGTAGGTACCGGTCTTTATTGACGTGTTTTTGCATTCTCGAATAATGATAATTGATATGTTTTGCATGTAAACTCGATGAAATTATGGTTGCGTTGTCGTTATTTCACTATGCTCACAGATCACTAAGATTTTAGGACTAGGTAAAGAACGTTTCACCAAACAAGTCCCACGGTAAAATCCTTAAGGCCATAACAATAAAAGCCAAAATTCATTAACTCCTACTTCTTTCGTGGCACGAACTCTAACTATATTCTATTTACTGAAGCGAACGACTAAAGGTAAACAAAGACACAGCATCTCTCAAACTTAAATCTCACTCAAAATAGCTCATGCACGCAGCTTTGCTTGCATCGTTGTACTATTATGTATTCTGTGGCATCGTATATATCGGTTTGGGAGAATCAGCGTTGGGTCCGGCTCGCTCGCCCATATTTTACGTTTCGTACTAACAAACACAAAAGTATAAAACAACTGGACGATGGACCAATAAACTTTACCACTACCTTATTTACAATGATGAACGGACTAAAGATAAGTTACCTATTTTATTTTCTTTAGTCACACTCCCATCAACAACAACGTCAATCTTACTTTTTTTTTGTCTTTAATTAAAAAAGAGGTTCGTAGTCAGCTCTCCATACTTCTTCTCACACTTCGCGTAGCCCATTAGCATAAAATAGTCGATCATAATCGGCCTTTAAACAAAAGTCCATCATCTTTCCTAGTTGCGAACATATTTGGCAGCAGTAGGATCGCTTTTATTTGAGGACCACTGAAATTTTAGGTATTTTTTTGGGGCATAGATCTCTTAAGCAAATGGTATTTTCATGATAAAATAAAATATTAGTTAAATAAACTGCAAGTGGGGGATAAATCAGGTAATAACAGTGTTATTGTGTTAATTGCTTAATGGTATTTATTAGGCATATCGTTTTGTATAACTTTGCTAAATATTATGCAGTGTTATAAATGTGGCATATTGAAAAACAAATTTTTTGACATGTTGACACTTAGTCGTTTGCCTCAAAAAATAGACTGTATGTTGATGTCAAACTTTGTTTACAACAATTTGGACTTCAAACCATAGACAAAAATGGCGGACCGCGTTTTTGGCTGTTTAGCAAAGCAACGTTTTAAAATAATGTTTTTGTTGCTTTTAGGTCCTCAAAAAATATAGTAAAATATTTTTTGGTCTAACGGAAGAGCTATTTAGCAGATTGCAGACTGGTATATGTAATGTAACTCGCTCGCCCGGCCCTGAGTGATTTGAGATTTAGTTTTGGTAATTCTTTAACCATATTCCTAAACCTTTAAATTTGTTCAAATTTGTTAAAAATGTTTAAAAAATTTTGTTAAATCTGAGGCTAGATAAGTCTAAAACGTTGTCTGATTTACGGGCTGATTAGATACGGGAGATAGAATAAACTGTAAAATTAAATGATACTTAAGTTAGAGGATTTCGTGATAAAATTATACATTTATAACTTAACAACATGACAGATATACTATATTCATTCCTTTCTGTTTTCGAATAGGAAAAAATAAAATAAAAATTAGGTTTAAAATTTTAGTCACTATTTATTTCCGAACTATCATTTTCTGAATCAGAATCGGCTACATTTATTACAAACCTTTCGGTTACGCCGTCGATAAGGTGGTCGAGTTGCATCATCTTGTTTTCTTATTTTATGACATGATCGATACAACTCGACCACCGTTGCGGTGTAACTAAATTTAATCCTTTACTGAACAATTTATGAACGTCTTTTATTTTATAAGTTTTGTTATTACGCGCGACGTGCCCCTTTACCTGTGTCCAAGCTAACTCTATAGGGTTTAATTCTCAGTGATCAGGGGGCACTCTCAGTATAGTGATACCATACTCGGCAGCGAGCTCTTCCACTGCATACTTTTGAAAAGCGGCTTTTTCTATATTCACTACCCAGATAGCATTTTTTGGTAGCCGTTACGAAACTAGTCGACACTGAAAAGACGTGTAGCAATCAATTATTCCTTGCTCAGTTACCATTCATTTATTTCATATCGATTCTGATGTAAATATTGTCTGTGTTATATAACCTGTGTAGACGTCTGACAGTTGTGGCTGGTTATTCTGTGTTGTGCAGTTTTGCTATAGATGCGAGTAGCCGACTATTTCGAGCCAATAAGGCGGCACTTGGCAGCAAAGAGAATATAACCACTACGTTTTAAGAGTCGGAAGTACCACAGAAAAAAATGAACCAACGAAATGTCAAAACAGGGTTCTCATATCATAGCCAACATTTAAAAATACGGATACGCTCACCCGCCAGTGCTGCCAACAGAACGAACAGTCACGTAGTGTTGGCTGCCTTGGTTTATTAAATTTTATCGATATCGATAACACACTTAAAATATTGCTTTTCCATTTCAATTACCGATTTTGTCTCGGCTTTGCGATTGATTCAGGATGGTTAGCTTTTATATAGGCACTTGTTTATAGTATGAACTGAAAACTAATAATCCCGGGTTAATCGGTAAGCGGAGACAAAATCAGAAACTGAAATAGAAAAGCAATATTTTAAGCCGTGATATCAGTTATATAAATAAGAAGTTATACTGGAAATAAAAATAAAATTAAAATATTTTATTTATAGTACAAACAAAATGTTGACTTTTATATTTTATATAGTTTTTTCTTTTATATTTAATTCCTCCGATTTTTTTTAAGGTAACCCAATATGAGTTCGTTCCAACCTGGTTCCATTGGCAATTTTTGAAGTATACTTTGTAATGTGCGTTCACTAGGCAACAACATTATCTGCTTGAAATATCTATAAAACTGTAATATCAAAATAATTAATGTGATTATCTTTAGTGCCACGTAGAGCTCGTTAATTCGTTGTAATTAAAATTGATATAACTAAGTCATGTTCAGTTACACATAATAGGTACATACCCTCGGTGATTTTTTATAAATTGCTAGTACGAGTCCTTTTTCATCATTTGACCATCGTCTACCCCGTGGATGACGGCCTTGATTTTTAATTGATGTTTTTAAGAACGTTTTAAGAGCCGGCGATTGTATTTTGTTCAGTTCTTAAACTTTCACCCGAAATTGTTTCAGCAATGTTTTTGGCTGTTGGCATTCAATGTTTATGACCCTATTATTGTTAAGACAATAGCACAGGGACCTCTAGATATTACAAATTGTAAGTTACTTGCCAGCCTCTGTACTCAGAGGTTGTTAAAAGAACTAGTGCTAGGTTTAATTTGACCGCTGATTTAAACTGCCAGCGCAGACCAAAGAAAAGCCCCCCTTAAAAAACTTAATTTTAGTTAGTTAGGGTGGTTTTTCTGGAAAGTTATTAGAATTAGAGTTGTTTTTAGGACAATATAGAGTAGATGTACTTTGCGTCACAGAGCACTGGCTACTAGTAGCCAGAGTCTCTAGAGACTCAAATGGTTTTTTCTGTAAATAACTATCAAATAGCCAGTTGCTTCAATAGAAAGTCTGCAAGGCACGGGGGATCCCTGATACTTACAAAAAATCATTTGAAATTTAAAGAACGGAAAGATATTTGCAGACTTTCTGTTGAAAAAGTAATTGAAATATCACGTGTTGAACTGTCTAGACACATTGTAGTAGCCATATACAGACCCCCTACCAGTGATTATAGTTTATTTGAAACAGTATTGGAGGATGTTTTGAAGGTAGCCTCTAGCAGCAATAAAAAAGTCATAGTCTGTGGTGACTTCAACATCGACTTGATGGCAGACTCCGCTTTAAATACAAAATTGACAATTATCTTCAAATCGTTTAATCTAGTAAGTATTTTTTCGGAGCCTTCTAGGATAACTGAAACTACTGCCACCTGCCTAGATAATGTTTACTGCGACTGCGATTTTTCAGATTATTCTACAGTAAATTGTTTAAAGTCAGACCACAGCGGTCAAGTTGTTAATTTTGAAATAGATACGAAAAATGCAGAACCGGTTATCCTATGCCGGCCCGTAACAAGTAAAAAATTAATTTCGTTTAAATCAGACCTAGAGAGTAGCATAAAGACTCAAGAAAGTTATCAAAATGCTAATGCTCATTATATTGAGTTATTCGAAGTAGTCTCAGGTAGTTTTAAAAAAAACTTTAAATTGCGCCAGCTAAAAAGCAACGACAATAAAGTAGGATTTAGTGAATGGGCAACGTCAGGTATCCGAAAGAGCAGAGAAACACTCTATGAACTATATGACAAAAAGACGTATACCTCCGACACCAACTTCATACAATACGTCAAAAAATATTCCAAATTATTCAAGGCCATAAAGCTAAATGTGATCATATAAAAAATAAAATCCTACAATCACCGAATAAAATTAAAAAAATTTGGACCATAATAAATAGAGAAACAGGTAAAGCAAAATTAGGAGAACGAGATATTTCGCTTAAGATTGATGACAAAATAATAACAACAAATGAAGATATCGCTGCAGCTTTCGAACAGTTCGTCACTAATATACCAATTGCAACCACAGCTCTGTTGAACTCGTCACCTGATCGTGGAGCTACGTTATTACAAGATCATGTCCCCGCGTGAGAACACGATTTCACATTTAATTACATTAAGCCTCATAACATAGTTAAAATTTTTAAATTATTGAATCTCAAAAAAACTGAGGACATATGGGGTATGTCAGTAAAAATTGTTAGTTCAGTGATACATATTCTAGCATCGCCGTTATCAGAGATATTCAATAAATGCGTAGATGAAGGAGTATTTCCAGACCTCATGAAATACAGTAGGCTACAATCTATTTACTGAAGCGAACGACTAAAGGTGAACAAAGACACAGCATCTCTCAAACTTACATGTCACTTAAAATAGCTCATGCACGCAGCTTTGCTTGCATCGTATACCCACATAGGTTTAGCTAGGTATTGTTTAAGGAAAACAGACAGACAACCAAACAAGATAACACAAACACTAAAGAAAATAAAATAGTTTAGAGAAGTTGCACACCCATCAACAAAGTCAATCGTGAGTAAATATGGCGTCGGGGTGACTATCTTACTTTTTTTTGCCTTTAATTAAAAAAGAGGTTCGTAGTCAGCTCTCCATACTTCTTCCTACATTTCGCGTAGCGCATTAGCATAAAATAATCGATCATAATCTGCCTTTAAACAAAATTCCTACATCTTTGCTGGTTGCGAACATTTGGCAGCAGTAGAATGGCTTTTATTTGAGGAATACTGAAATTTTAGGTATTTTTTGGGGCATAGATCTCTTAAGCAAATTGTATTTTCATGATAAAATAATATATTAGTTAAATAAACTGCAAGTGGGGGATAAATCAGGTAATAACAGTGTTATTGTGTTTATTGCTTATTGGCATTTATTAGCCATATTGTTTTGTATAACTTTGCTAAATAATATGCAGTGTTATAAATGTGGCATATTGAAAAACCAAATTTTTGACATGTTGACACTTACTCGTTCGCTTCAGTAAATAGAATATAGTACCTTTATTTAAAAGCGGTGATAAACAAGATCCAACAAATTTTAGACCCGTATCAGTCTTACCAGTACTTAGTAAAATATTTGAGAGAATTATCTTGGATCAATTACTTTTGCATTTCAATATTTACAAACTCCTTCATAGTCAGCAGTTCGGTTTTACTAAAGGGCGGAATACAACAGACGCTGGAGTCATGTTACTTAAACATATTTTCAGTGCGTAGGAAGATCATAGGGATGCTGTAGGAATATTTTGTGATTTTTCAAAGGCATTCGATTGTGTAGACCACAAAACACTACTCGATTGTGTAGACCACAAAACACTACTCTCAAAGTTAAAACATTACGCAATAAAAAATGCAGGATTAGATCTTTTAAAATCGTATTTGGAAGGAAGGGTTCAAAAAGCAGACATAAATAGTATTAAATCGTCGGGTTCACATGTAAAAATGGAAGTCCCACAGGGATCTATCCTAGGGCCGTTCCTTTTCCTGGTCTATGTAAATGATTTACCGTTTATGGTACAAAAAATGTGTGAGATAGTGCTATTTGCTGATGACACGTCACTTATTTTTAAAATAAGGAGACAGGAAAATAATCTTGACGAAGCAAATAATGCTCTCTCGTACGTTCTAGATCGGTTTACTGCAAATAATCTATTGTTAAATTAAAAAAAGACAAAATGTATGAAGTTTACCCTACCTAACGTAAAATTAGTTGAAAATAACATTGCGATTGGAAATGAATAACTAGAATTTGTTGAAGATACTGTATTTTTGGGCATCACAATCGATGCCAAACTACAATGGGGTCCACATATTGTAAAATTAGCACATAGACTTAGCTCCGCAACATATGCTGTAAAAAGAATTCGAGAACTTACTGACGTTGCAACTGCTAGGCTTGTTTATTTTAGTTACTTCCATAGTATTATGTCCTATGGTATACTACTGTGGGGCCGGGCAGCAGACATTGAGACTATCTTCATCTTGCAGAAGAGAGCGATCCGATTTATTTACAAGCTAGGTAGTAGGGACTCGCTAAGAGACTTTTTCAAAGAAACTAACATCCTAACAGTTGCAAGCCAATATATCTATGAAAATATTATGTACGTTAGGAAAAATATTACAGACTTCGAAACACTTGGTAGCCATCATAACGTTAATACTAGGAATAAACATAAATTGTCATTTCCACGATTTAGACTTGCAAAAGTTAATGCTTCCTTTATGGGGCACTGTATAAGGTTCTACAACAAGATACCCCAAGATATATTAGAGTTAACTCCAACGCGATTTAAGAATTGTATTAAGCACACTCTTTGCAAAAAAAGCTTATTATAAAATCAATGATTATTTAGAAGACAAGGACGTATGGCTTTAAATAGTAGTTTAATATTAAATTTAATCACAGGATAAATGTGTCTAGTGTCAACACATCCAAGATATTATTTTGTAGGTTTGATTTGTATTAGCTTTAAGGTGATTTGAGAAAAGATGGTCAGAGTGGAGTTTTTTTTCGCTGCCTTTTTCTCCACTACAGGGGGCCCCACGGCAGCGGCTAACATTATACATAACTATATGTACATTGACATTCAACAAGAGAATGTAAATTCTTTACGTTGAAATAAATTTTTGAGTTTGAATTTGAATTTGAATTTATATCTGTTAATTTTTTTAGTACCTTTTCTTTTTTCTTGGTGTCAATTCTGACGTCTCGCCTTTTTTACAGTACAATTTTTATTTGACTTTTTAGCTGTAAACAACATAACAGGAATTTATTACAAAATTAATGTTAACGTAAAACTGTATGTTTATTGTTCAATATACTTATGAAGTAAAATTTGATTATGAATGTTATGTTTGAGTGTACATACTTTGCAAATTTTATTGATCATGTTTGAGTATACATGATATCTAAAATACGTACCACGCAAAGCTTTTTCTTTCGTAGATATTTCAGTGTGTGACATTTCTTTAGAATTTTTATGAGTTTCATGACTCAAAATGAAACTTGCAACCACTAAAAACAAAAAGATATTAAGAAAATATATAGCATACAGAAAATGTTTTTTTTAATTAAAATTATATATCCTCGTGAGGCCTGACCTTGAAAAGAACAATTGATTTTGTGATCACTTGAAGACATTGGGCGTCACGAGGTTAAATCAAATCATACCTGAACCAGATGAGTGAATATTCATACTATTTGCTGCTACTGGAATTTCTTCTTCCGAGTAAATTCTTCCTAAAAAAACACCTATAAATTAATTTTAGATTTTAAAATTGACAGTCAGTTGCCAGTGCATGCATGTATTCGTTAGTACATATTATATGTACTTGGATTTTTAACACTACCAGTTAATTTTTTGAATCATTGCATATGCAGCAAATTTACCTGTATTGCTTGCATTTGTTGCAGGGGTGGTAATTTCAGCAGGCTCATTTTCGTTTGGAAGATCACTTGCAACAGAAAAAATAAAAAATGCTATATAATGACAACATAAAATAATATCAGTGCATAGGGATACGCCCTTCGATACAGTAAGTTGTAGCCAGATTTTTGGGTGAGCATTTTTTTTAGTGCTCGCCTAATTAAAGACAATGACAACGAGTTCAATTCAATTCAATTCTGTTTTATGGACTCAGTGCACTGATTTTCCAGTACAACTTCGCCAAGATCACGTGTTAGACAAGACTATAGCCAATCACAAGCAAATTCGAGCATGTTCACAACCCTTTAAAAAAGAACTGTCAGTTAGAATGTAAACAAAAGGTTCTGAAAATGACAGAAACAATACATACAAATTCAGGATTTTTAGCCTGAATGTAGCGAACTTGTAACGCTACAGTTTGATATTTGAAAATTAAAAATTGACCAACAAATGTTACTAAAAAAAGAATCTTTCAGCAAGTTTACCGGTGCTGCTTGTACTGGTTGCGGTCGTTGTATTAGGCTTATTTTCAGTTCCGATGTCACATGCAACAAAAAATAGAAAATCCTGTATAATGATACCTGAATAAATAAAGACTTCGATACAAATAAGTTGTAGGCTAGTAGGTGACGACCTCTGTGTCGCAGCGGTTAGTGAATCTGACTACCATGCGAGAGGTCTCCGGCTGGGGACAAAAAAAAACCAGGTCTTGGATGTTTACATGTTTGTGACGTCGCTGTTTCTGGTTCCCACGACACAGGGAATCCTAGTGTGGGGCCAGAAGTAATGTACGAGTATGTGCCTGTATGTAAATGTTATGTTATTTTATTTTTCGGGGGCGCATTTTGTACTCCTCAGTTTAAAAGAAAACATAATAATATAACAATGGTAAACACCCCCCAAACATTTATGGTTCTTCGTTGTCCAGTTCCGTGTTATTTGGTGGACGTTTTGCATAAAAACTTTCGACATTCTCAGAGTGTAAGAAAAGCTAGTAGAAAATATCATGGAACATCAGAGAAAAATAGGTATTTCTTAAATACACAATATAGATGTGAAAGAAAAGAAAAGAAAGACAATCAATATTTACCTTTTTCTGATAAGCATTCTCCAGAATTAGTGGGATGCACATGAAAAGGGAAAACTGATAAAATGTCATCAGACAAAGGTTGTGCCGCGAGTCGTATTGATGGAACTGCATGTTTTTTTAGTGGAGTTCTTTTCTTTTTAAAATCTCTGTCCGTGAAATGTTTCCCACACACGAATTTGTTATCGTTCAGTTTCTCGATAGGTACGTATACCAAATCTTCATTTCCAGTAACCTTGACCCACTTCTAACATCTGTTAAAAAAAAATCGATATCGATAAAATATTCCGATACACCGCACTGTTCATAGGAAAATATGAATAAACATAAATTTGTTGTTAGGACTTTTAGGATGTTTGGAGTAACATTGGTTATACATTACAGTACGGTTATACATAGGTTATACATTACAGTTGCCTCGCTTATGTTTGACGTAGTTCATTCCAAATGTCCTGACTATATTTTTGAAAAATTAAAGTTTTCTCGGTTTGCCACTATGCACCCCAGATCAGCACGGCAGCCACTCGAGGTCCATCGACACCGCACAGCGGCTTTCACTGGCAGTTTCCGCTACCACGCAACCAAGTGCTGGAACAATATACCTCCCCCGATAAGGCAAATGCTATCAAAACTCAGTTTTAAAAAACAATTTAAGCTCCACTTGCTTAGTCTGCAAAAGTTGACGTAGGTGGCAGTCTCATAACAGTGAAACTGCTTCTAGTTTTATTATTTTTACAAATTACAATTGATAACATTTATATTATATTTATGCATGAATTAAAATAATAGTCGTAAATATCACTTCACTATACAATGTCCAACACTATACACTAATACACTTACTGGCTAAATTAATTGAATTTAAATAATGATATGAATAATAATATGAATAACAATATGATTATAATTAATTTTATGTACAGAGCGACGTTGATTTCTTTTCCTGCTATAGGTTAATTTGTATTCGTATTGGTTATTGTTAATTCCGTTCTCAAATTCCTTGGCCGTAGCTGAAAATCAGCAAAATATTTGCTTTTGTGAAAGCAATATTTATAATGCTGAGATACGGTCCTTTTGTGCTGCTGTTGCTCACGCACATATGGCCCGGCAGAGCCATATTATAGTTTAATTGATTTGATGGAAGTAATTGGAGAATTTTATATCAACTGTTATAATTTTAATTGAATGTCATTCGAAATTTATTGTTACTATTTTAATTAATTATTTATCACGATTGAATTTGAATGTAATTTGATAATTCTAGTTTTATCTATTATTGTGATTTAATTCAATGCTATTTGTGTAATCTGATAATTTTATTTTATTCATTGTTATGATTTATTTTACAATATATTGTTGTGATGATCATTGTGTTATGCTTTATGTGTGTGTGTGTCAAAGCGCAAATAAATGTTCTATCTATCTATCTTTATATTTACTTACCGTGTCTCCTCCAGGGGAAACCGAGCCATAAAAAATCGTTTATGTCCATCTTTCCTTTCGGTCTTCATTCCACATATCTCGCACTTTCTATATTTCATGACGCACAGTTTAACCTAGACACAAACAATCGATTTGTGTGGCTGGTCCTCTCTTGACGTTTTTATTTAATATAAAGTTCACAAAGAATCCAAATAAAACTGAAAACAAACACACGACATTAAAAAATGCCCGCCACATAGAATAAGAAGCCCGCCAATCTTTTTTTTTTTTAAGAGGGCATGGATACTAGTCCTTTGGGCCATGTCTTTGAAGGTAATGACAATAATAGAACAAGAAGTCAACGGAAGTGAGTGAGATAGTTATATCCGACATTAAAATTCTACCCCGTTTCATAGACTGTTTTTTTTGTACATAGTTTCAATAGACTGCTTGGCAGTCAGCCGTTGTGAAGCGCACACGCGTCAACTGTGTGTGAACTGTCATCATTTTGATTATTATACTATCGTTGAAGAGTAAGTTCGGTGTTTTCCTAGAAGTTTCTCCCCGAGGTCCCACAGACGACACCAGTAACATTTTTGGTCACTGCGACAACGAAAATGGCAGACGAATGAAGCGCTTTGACATTGTACGTATTGTATGCGTCATCAGTGCTTGGCAGCACTATGCGATAATTTAGAGGTTCATCTTTTTTCAAGTAGGTATACTCCTAGAAAGGTTGGATTTTTCTACAATTAGAGTATACTTCCTAAAGTTTGTGGGTTTTTCAGATGTAGGTATGTTTGTTTAATTGGTAGGTATTTAATGATTAGGATCAAGCTAAATTATTTTCCCAAAATAAAGGAAATAAAATTGAAGAATGATTGAATGAAATCGAACATTCAATCAACACATCAAGTCACATCACTACGATCTTGCTCTGACAACATTTTTAAAAAATAAGAGCATTTTGAACTGTCAGTTTAGTCCACCTAATTAAAAATCAGAGTATAACAAAATTTTCACATAATATTATCTAAGTCGAAATAATATTATATGAAAAAATATTATGGGTTTTCATCTAGGGATGCGATATCTATGTTATAATACAATATGTTACCATGCAATGTAATGCAATGCAATACAATACGATACGATACGATGCAATATCGCACCTTCTCTAGAAAACTGTCATATCACAAAAAACATAGTTTTGAGAAAAAGGCTATTAAGTGATTTCGGTCTTATATTTTTTGCCATTGTGGTAAATTTATTATAATATTACATTGTAGTAAATATAGTATTTACCACAATGGCATAAAATATAAGACCAAAATCACTTAATCTGCGTTTTTCTCAAAACTATGTTTTTTGTGATATGACAGTTTTCTAGAGTCTAAATATAGATTTTCTAAATATTTTTTAACTAAAACTTTCGTAAGCATTAGAGCCATCGCAAACAGGGCGACTAGTCGCCGCGCCAAGTCGCCGCGTCAGACGCGACGTTGTCATTTGATTCTGGCGTCTTGTCGTCGACTCTGACGCCAAGTATGCGGAGATTCGAACAAAATATATAAAAAAAGACGGCCGTAGCCTGTCGTCGCGTCTAGTCGCGAGTCGCTAGTGTGCGCCTAGGCTTACACATAACGCGAGCTCCGTCTCTGCTCACCGTGATTAAGCGAATCAGAGCGAATCAGAGCGAAAGACTCTACCGACAAAAAGTCAGTAAGTGTATCCGTAAAACCATTTATAATAGGTACCTATCGAATGTCTATCACTACAAATGAACTAAATAAAAAAATATTAGCGACAGCTTTCAAATACATGGTTTTACAAAGAAGCATGGTATTTAAAGGAAGCTGCAATGTCTAAGCGGAGGGCGCTTTGTTCATTCAACAGCCCCGGTCGCCAGACTAAAAGAAAAACTTCCTTAAAAGAAAAACTTCTTCGATTTGCTCAGTTAACGAAAATCTATCCCACAGCACCTCCGGGCGGTTCAAGGTTAGTCTGTCTTATTCCGGTAACTGGATAATTGGTGTGGCATTTCAGATAAACAAATCCAGACGGATTTCCTTGTTTCCTTACTTATTTATTTCTCACGGAAAAAATACGAGTACCTAATAATAATAGATGCCATCTTATATTTCCTTCATTATCAACCCATTCTGTTCCCACCGAGGGGCAAGAGTCTCTTACCGGAGAAAGGTATAGGCCATACTCCACCACGGGGGCCTAGTCCGGATTGGTGGAGGCTTGTAAGACTTGTGGCTGGTCTGACTGTCAGAAGTTTTCAAGCCGTCCTAAGGCCTAAGGCTGACATTCAGAGACGAAAACTAAGCTAAGACCGGTCTCAGAAATGTCAAAATCACGTACTTAGAAATATTTCGTATTCAGAATCGAATCTTAGCAAGTTTAGCTTGAAATGGTGCTTAGCTAAGTGTAAGTAGTCAATATCGGTGACTTTACGTGAAATTAGAACTGTCACTTAAGCCTTTTGTTCACAGACTACTCCAAACGTCATTTGACTGATGTTCTACGAGCATTATCTGTGGGCATTTTTTTATTCACTCTGACATTATATAAAATTGTATGATGTTGTCCTGCTCTCGTGTAGCAATAACAAATTTAAAAAACCGGTAAGAACTAAATCACTAAAAAATTTCTTAAGTACTGTGAATACGAAAATTACGGCGCTTTACTAAGGACGACTTTAGTTTACTTTGTTAAGACTGATCTAAGCGTGAACTTAGGATTCGTCTCTGAATGTCAGCCTAAGCCCCTGACTTGGCTTAACAACTGCTATCTATCGATGGCAGCCGGCATGCGAAGCACGAACCGCTCGTAAAAATGCCACTAGCGTTAGTCATAGAACGGTCACCCATCCATGCACTGAACGCGCCTTATGACATAAAATAAATAAATAAATGATGCTTAACCTTCGCGATCGTTAACCTCTTCAGTCCTGACCTTGAAAATACAATAGAAAACGATTGTAAAGTTTTGGTCCGGATTAAGTTACGTTTATTTTTATCGGACGAGTCCGACCAGGTGTCGCTCCGATTCGCAGGGGTTATTCATAATCTTTAATAAGTTAATCCAGACCAAAAATTTACAATGCGTAGTGCTTACGAGAGTTTTAGTTCAAAAACAGAAAACCATTGTTATTTTCAAAGTCAGGACTGAAGAGGTTGGCTGGACGAACCAGGCAGTCGTGGTATAACGCTTTTTCTGGCAACGACACTACCAGCGGTACTAATGGTAGTGTAAAGTGAAAGTGAAAGTGAAAAGCATTTATTTCGATTGTAACACCATAACACAATTTATAAACAATATTTGTAGTAAACCAAAAACATAAAAATAAAGGTACCTCATACAATTATGTTGAACGAAATGTGCTACAACAGAAAAAGGCTGCAGCTCAGCAAAATGCTAGCCAATTTGAACTAAAATGGTTGCGGTAGTGCCGTTGATTGGCAACGACACTACTAGTAGTACCGCTGGTAGTGTCGTTGCCAGAAAATGGTATAACGTATGCTGTCACTGTGGTACTCCTCATCGGCATCGGGTCTTGACTGTACCACCAGCCTCAACCGGTAAATAACGGTCGCAGTCCTCTGAATAATAATGAGGCTTAAAATCGAGACGCACCTGCATAGAATAGCAATCCGGAGCTATTTTTCTCGGCTAGGACGTCCTTGCACGCTAATTTTCTATGGACTCTTGTTAGAGTTAGTGGCAGCGTCAGAGATGAAGGTTTTTGTAGTCTATCGCGCGTCTCGATCTAAAGGATGGTGCTGTAGCACAATACTTTGATTAAAAATTATTTTATTAGCAGCAATTGTAATTATTTTTATCTTTTTTTTTCCAAGAACGTCTAGCCTAGCTAGTCAACGACTGACACCTAAACAAAAACGTACAGCGCCACTAAGGTAACTGTTCAGGTGGGCAAAATTGTAACCAACAAATTAATGGTAAATCCTGTTCCCCATTTTTTTGTTTTATTTATTCACTTACTAAGAATTATAAATAAAATTTAATTAAAATTGAAAGACGGATTATAATATTCTCAGTTTTCTTGTTAAATTTCTTAAATGTTACAACGAAATTCTGCACTAGCGCCGCTGTCAACTGAACAGATAAGATGGCGGCACTGTAGCGATTCTGTGATATTATTGTTTTGACATAGCAGTGTTTATTGCACTACCCTCGTAAGGCCCGACCTTGAAAATAACAATTGATTTTGTGATCACTTGAAGACATTGGGCCTCACGAGGATATGGGTCACAAACATCTTAGATTATAAAAATATAGATTTTCGTACCAACTTATGTAATAGATTAAAGGTGATTTGAGTCAGAGTGGAGTTTTTTCGCTGCAATTTTTTTCACTACATTCGGCCCTGAGGCAGCGGCTAACATTATCATTATAAGTACATTGCCATTCAACAAGCAGAATGTAAATTACGTTGAAATAAAATTCTCATTTCTGATATATTCGTCATCAACCCATTATGTCCCCACCGAGAGGCACGGGTCTCTTCCCTGAGGAAGGTATAGGCCATACTCTACCACGGGGGCCAAGTCCGGATTGGTGGAGGCTTTTAAGACTAGTGGCTGGTCTTACTGTCAGAAGTTTTCAAGCCGCCCTAAGGCCTCTGACTTGGCTTAACTACTGCCATCTATCGACGGCACCCGGCACCGACTGCTTAACGTGCCTTGCGAAGCACGGAACCGCTCGGAAAAATGCCACTAGCGTTAGTCATGGACGGTGATCCATCCATGTACTGAACGCGCCGTATGTTGCTTAACCTTAGTGATCGTTTAAGATCACTCAGGCAGCCCAGACTACGAGCCATTCTATATATTATTAATACTAAAGATATTCAGAATGTGTCTGTGTGTGTCATTGTGTCTAGTGCTCAACACATCCATGAGGAATCATTTTTAACTTTATGACTTTGTAAATTAAGCTAAGACTGTTTTTAAAAGATTATTCTTTGTGAATTTTCATTGTTAGCTTCTTCTCCACTTATCTAATCTTTTAATTGTGAAACTAACCTCTATGGCGCAGCGGTTAACGAGACCATGCGAGACGGATCTGGTTCGAACCCCGGCTGGGGACAGTAAAAAAACCCCAGGTCTTGCATGTTCACATGCTTATGATGTCGATGTTTCTGGTTCCCACGACACAGGGTATCCTAGTGTGGAGCCAGAAGCGATGTATGTGCCTGTATGTAAATGTTTATGTTTATAGTTTTAATATTAATAAACGAAACAATCAATCAGTCCGTACTCGTTCACTGCTGTATAAAAGCCTCCCCCATGCCATTTTTTTGTGTCCTCATATTATCTAATAAACGAAAATAAAATCTATTCACTCTTTAACCTCTTCAGTCCCGTGTCGACAAAATAACAATAGAAAACTATTGTTATTTTCAAGGTCAGGACTGAAGATGTTAAACACGATTCTTCGACTAAACCTTTGTCACGTACGAGTATATTCACAAATCCCTATAGCCTTTTTCAATTTAAAATATTTCACACCGCACGGTATGTTAACGCCCCATTTGGCCATTTCAAGAGCATGAAGATTGATGATCGAGTTACGGTAGAGTGCAAGAGTACTTTGCAGCGGACGAGGAATACATGAGAGGTCATAATATTATCATAGTTCTATCACACTGTCGAAAGCAATATACATTTTTTTTTAACATTACGATAATGATGTTTGTTATTCTTTTTTTTCGGGTGTGTAATAAAGCAAATCGCCCGTGGCCTGGGCTGCCTGAGTGATCTTAAACACTAACGTGAAGCAACATACGGCGCGTTCAGTTTATGGATGGGTCACCGTCTTTGACTAACGCTAGTGGCATTTTTCCGAGCGGTTCTGTGCTTCGCAAGGCACGTTAAGCAGGTGGTGCCGGCTGCCGTCGATAGATGGCAGTCGTTAAGTCAAGTCAGAGGCCTTAAGGCGGCTTGAAAACTTCTGACAGGAAGACCAGCCACTAGTCTTACAAGCCTCTACCTATCCGGACTTGGCCACCGTGGTGGAGTATGGCCTATAGTAAAGTAAATTGCATTAATAGTCAACTATACCTACATGTCATAATCATAAACAAAATCAATATCCGACTTTGTGTACTATATAATACTCTGCGGCCCGGCCCTGGTACTCACATTGTCATGTGTGGCCCTTGGCTAGTAAAGTGTGACGACCGCCGTCGGTAGAAGGTATAGGCCCTATACCTTCCTCAGGGAAGAGACCCGTGCCCCTCGATGGGGACATAATGCGTTGATGATGAATAAAGCGTTGTCTGGTTATGTTGAACCTGCTCGAGGCTGCTTGAGGCTTGCATATGTATAGCACGCTGTCTTGCTCGCATAATTTATTATTTTAGGGGTAGTAATAAAATGAGTAAGCATTTGATAAATTTAATCTGAGGGTTTGATGCATAAGGAAATTCATCGTCAAACCATTATATCCCCACCGAGGAAGGTATAGACCATACTTCACCACGGGGGACTAGTACGGATTGGTGGAGGCTTGTTACACTAGTGGCTGTTCTTACTGTCAGAAGTTTTCAAGCCGCCCTAAGACCTCTGACTTGGCTTAACGACTGCCATCTATTGACGGCAGCCAGCACCAACTGCTTAACGTGCCTTGCAAAGCACGGAACCGCTCGGAAAGATGCCACTACCGTTAGTCAAAGACGGTCACCCATCCATGCGCTGAACGCGTCTTACGTTGCTTAACCTTCGTGATCGTTTTCAAGATCACTCAGGCAGCCGGGACTACGAGCGATTCATAAGCATATTTCGGACATTTAAAATTTTATTTTTTTCCTTTAGTCCTGCTCTACTATAGAAATAGAACAATGTGGTTAAGAATTATACGGTTAACAATAATCAACTACGAATTCTCACTGGAGATAGACAAAGATCTATTTAGGTGACTGGGAACACCCTCCTTTTCAAATTCGGTCAAAAATAACAGTGCTTTAAGATACAATACAATAGTAAGGTAGCACTAAATATTGCTACGAGATGTTGGAGCGCTACGACGTGCTACGATTCTGTTACAATGCTACGTTAGCTACGAAGTGCTACGCTGTCTACAACAAATTGGTACAAAGGATACCACGAAGCTTCGAACGTGCTGTGAAGCATAGAATCTGTAAAGAATATAGTCGCGCAAGATTGTAAGGAGTTACTTTGTCAGAAGAATTTCCTGGAATAAATTTCTATGCGGAAGCACCTGAGGGTGTTGGAAGGCGAGGGTGGCTGGGCGCCATACACTATTGTATGGAACCCGGCTGCCTTAGATTTTATATGCCTCACAATGTATTTTCCACGATTGTTTAGTTTCTTTTTTGTTTTTCTGTAAGATAGGTGTCTATATTGTGTTTCTGTGACAATTTTAATAAAAATGTCTTCTTCTTCTT
Source organism: Yponomeuta plumbellus (assembly GCA_947310845.1). Classification (NCBI taxonomy): domain Eukaryota; kingdom Metazoa; phylum Arthropoda; class Insecta; order Lepidoptera; family Yponomeutidae; genus Yponomeuta; species Yponomeuta plumbellus. The sequence continues at coordinate 18,292,906 of OX371212.1, read as the reverse complement.
CGGTACTTTAGGTAGGTTGGACCACTCATAGCCTGGAGAACCGCTCGTAGCCTGGGCTGCCTAAGTGATCTTAAACGATCACTAAGGTTAAGCAACATACGGCGCGTTCAGTCCATGGATGGGTCACCGTCTTGCTAATGGAATTTTTCCGAGCGGTTCCGTGCTTCGCAAGGCATGTTAAGCAGTTGGTGCCTGCTGCCGTCGATAGATGGCAGTCGTTAAGCCAAAGTCAGAGGCCTTAGGGCGGCTTGAAAACTTCTGACAGTAAGACCAGTAACTAGTCTTACAAGCCTCCACCAATCCGGACTTGGCCCCCGTAGTGGAGTATGGCCTATACCTTCCTCAGGGAAGAGACCCGTGCCCCTTGGTGGGGACATAATTGGTTGCTGATGTATAATACAACACAAATAATTAAAAAATATTTCTCATCGCCAGCCTCTCCCTACACTTGGATACGGGTAAAAGACTATGTATATGATTATGTATAATGTTGCATTAGGTACTATTGGCAATCTCTTAACTATTGACATTAGGTACTAAGCGCAAATAAAATTACAAATATTGCGAAACTGCTCTACGACACGTAATTGGCATAAATAATCGAACAAATTACAAGTGAAATACGGACTTTAATAAAACAAAAACACCAGCAAAAAGGAATACTCCGAAGAGCCTACAATTTAATCATCCCAGCGGCATTTTTTGTAGCAAACTTTTTCAACGTGATTTTAGCTCGAGTGAAAACGAATACACCTAAAGGAAAGTGCGAAATACAAAAGCTGTAACAAAAAGTAAAAAGTGAAGTTGCCACTTGTCGGCACGAGACGGGGGCTAGCGGATAAAACGTCTCTCCGAATGATGCGACCTTTTAAGCCACAATTTGGCAGAATACAACCAAATAAATGTATGTATTTTTTTACGTACAAGCCTATTGTATATTATTATGTCCCACTGCAGAGTACAGGCCTTATCTCAGATACTCAATGTTTCTTCACGGTTAGCGAGAGGTATTGCAACTACTACTTGTAATTCGCAAATCTTAGAAAACGAAATCATTAGTACATGCTGGGATTCGAACTCACGACCTCTCGCATATGAGGCCAGCGTTCTACTGCTGTACGAGCATCTACTTACAAATAATATATAGTCCTGGTCGAACTCATCCGATAAAAAGCCATGTAAGTTGATCCGGAACAAAAATTTAGAATATATAGTATTTTTAGTGAAGCGCAATGCTCACAAATAGGTATATATTAAGTTGTAGATTTTTTGGTCAGTTAAATAATCGTTTGGAATATCAGAAATCAGAAATTTATTTCAACGTAAATAATTTACACTCTGCTTGTTGAATGTCAATGTTCTTATAATGTTAATGTTAGCCGCTGCCTTGGGGCCGAGTGTAGTGGAGAAAAAGGCAGCAAAAAAACAAGGAGGTATTTCCTTTTCCTCATTTATTTATTGATAACATCATGATAATAATTTGAACACATAAATTACATTAACAGAAATAAAAAATAAATATAACGAAATTAAATTATTAATAATATGTATTTCCTGTTTGATTTAACTTTATAAATTTTATTTTTGTTACTCTTATACACCAATAAGAAATTATAAACTTGTTAATAATATGTACTATAAGTACATCATTATCATCATAATCATCAGGCTATATTAGTCCACTGCTGGACATAGCCCTCCCCTAATGAGCGCCATAGCGCCCTGTCTTCAGCTTGCCGCTATAAGTAGGTACATATTATTAGTTTATTATTGTCAACCATTAAGTGGAGGGGACTAGTTTTCTTAACACAGGGAATCTAGGGCTTCATCCTTTTGTATAAAATTGTTTATGGAACAAGTAAATAATTTTCTATTTTTCATAAATAATAAACTATGCAAATATATAAAATATTTATAAAATCATTTTACCTAATAAATATTGGCAATCCGACCCGTCAAAATGCAAACGAGAGCCAAATGAAACCAAATATATCAAATAGCATACACCAAGGATGTTATAATCAAAGAGGATAGGGCACTACGAAAAAACTTCCATAGAAAACTAAACTCTTTGTCTTCTCAAATAAAACATAAAATCTTATAAGTAAGCAACTAGAGTAAAGTGTCCAGAGCGAGAGCCACAAACTGAAGGAGTGTGTCTTACTCTTACTCATTTTATGTGGAATACTATGACCATGATGTTGTAAAATGTAGGCCATGTGTTTGATTACCTAATGGTCTCTTTTCAGCTTTCCTAAAAACGGAAGCTAACGTTCAAAATGGATGGATGCTATATGAGGCTCTGGTTCGACATCACAAAATCCTGCATTTTGTGAAGCCTGCAAAAGCCGGTATTTTAGAAAATAAGATTTTAAACTTAAGGTCTTACCTAGATCCTGTACCATTTGTAGTGGTGAGTAAAAGGCTTCAAACCTCTGTAGCATACCTAAAGTTTGTACATTTGTACATGAAAAGTTGCCGTTTGGTGTGCATTATGCCAATCGATAGAAATTAGATTTTATTATCTGAATTTACAATTTGTACACTAAATTTGTCTGCAACAAAATTTTTAATTTTTAATTTAACACTTGTCGAGACCAAGAGTACCATAATGATATAAAGTTCTAAATTGGTTCACTGAAAATAATTTGTAAACTTATGTAGATCAAAATATTATTAAGTTAATTCCGCAGAATGAGTGCGATTTCCGCGATAAAAAGTTGCCTACTGTAACTGATGATAAGAAATGTAAGAAAAGTTCACTATTAATAACTGTGAATATAAGTAAAGTTCACTATCTTGCATGTATCCATGTATCCATGCAAGATAGTGAACTTTACTTATTCTCAAATTAAAGGCCCAGACTCGAATCGAGCCATGAAGTTTCGAGTTATTTTTGTAGCAATACCACTCAAGGTTTTAAAAACGTATTTTAACCTGATCGAAGTTGAGTTTTATCTTTACTCTTCTCTCTACTCTTCTTTTCCACTACAAACCTTATTTGAGGGCAGTATGTAATGTACTGTACATTAACACTCAATAAGCAAGTTGTAAATTCTATACATTTAAATGAGTTATTTCTTTGTGTTTATTTTTGGATTAAAGCTAATTTTATGACTTGATTTTGGCTTTCATTTTATAAAGTTAAAACTTCGTTAAATGCAAATATAAGTATAATTAAAGTTCTTCAGTCAATGAATATACCTACCACTAGGTACTGTGTCGCCCATTATGGAAGTAAATGCCCAAGTTACTCCTAAAGAGAGAACTTCGCTCGTTCCTTCCGGCTGGCTTCCCTTATGTTTCGTCCGGTTTTCATTGACATCAAGGTCACCCTACTTAGAAAGAGATGACATTCACGAGTTCGAGCCTCCTTGTCAGGACATTTTTTTGTCAGTGTACTCAATCCTATTTGATTATTACATCCATGGCATACACAACACAACATTTCAGGAAAAAAAAATTGACACCCCATTCACAGAAAACCGGGAAAAAGTCCAATGCGGCAAGAGAATACTTTAACAAAAATACATTTATACTCTTACTTCTCACCTCCGTTTTGTATATTTTAATAAACGTTGCTCAGTCGACCGCTTTGATCGGAGCTAAGTGGTGGGGCGCTTACTTTAAATATGGATTCACCTTTTCAGAACCTTCGGGAAGAAAAGAGAATCTGCGCTAAGGAAAATTGGTTTTACAAGTATTGACAGCAGCCAGACATATAGAGCTTAACAAAATCCCCGTAAGAAATCGATCAAACTCAACATAAGCTCACGGCTGTATCCCAGAGGGCTAGGCAGAGAGCAGAGCGTGCCGCTCGCCACGTTTCTTTCACTTATTCATTTTCTTATTAAAAGACAATGAACATTCGTGCCCCAAGACTACATACCCATAAATACTTTAAGTTACAGTAGTATGCATAAATTATTTATTAAAAATAATAAAAATATACTATATATAAATAAGACCTGTTCAGTTCATCAACCCACCATGTCTCCACCGAGGGGCACGGGTCTCTTCCCTGAGGAAAGTATAGGCCATACTCCACCACGGGGGCCTAGTCCGGATTGGTGGAGGCTTGTAACACTAGTGGCTGGTCTTACTGTCAGAAGTTTTCAAGCCGCCCTAAGGCCTCTGACTTGTCTTAACGACTGCCATCTATCGCCATCTATGGCCTCTAGTCTTTGCTTCCCCTCTGGGATTCAGGCGTATGTTTATGTATGTTATCATACAACTATTCTAAATGCGAGCGCTTTATGGATGTTTGTTATTCAATCGCGCCAGAACGGCATACCGGATCTGGATGACATTTGGAAAAGTAACCTTATTACGTGAATTTTATTTCAGAAAATACATAATGACATTTCTACGCTAGTGTACTTGCGTGAGATTTCAAATAGTTTTTTCAAAGGATAAGTTATTAACTTTGTTCCGGATGCAGTTGCTTAACTTTTTTTCGGAAGAGTCCGACCAGGATTCGCTCAAATCTCGAAATCTCAAAAAAACATTTTATTTTTATTTTTTTATTCAATTTTTGTGTTTTTTTATTTAGAATTTTTTGATTTAATTTATGTGTTTCTGTGACTCATGACATTACAAGTAAAACTAGGAGAAGGTTTAAACTTAAGGTCTTTGGTAGTCTTATCTGTCGGCTGATCGTTAACAGATAACGGTCATTTGCTAACTAACCTAAGCTGACTTAAAGCATATCAAATTTCACTCTTCGAGGCAATGCCTGTCTACGACGAAACATACTTTAGGTAGTCTTAATTAAGATAATAGCCTTTTTAGATAATACAATTGTACCAGTTGATATTGACAACCTCGAATGATGAAAAAAAGTCTAAAATGTAGTAAACTGTATGAGCAAGAATTTAATGTACGGTATAAGCGGTGTATCGCTCGTAGCCCCAGCCACCTGAGTAATCTTAATGGATCACGAAGGTTAAGCAACATAGGGTACGTTCGTATGGATGGGTGACCGTTCTATGACTAACGCTAGTGGCATTTTTCCGAGCGATTCCGTGCTTCGCAAGGCACGTTAAGCGGCTGGTGCCAGCTGATGATGTCACGTCTTTATTAGTTCTTGGACCAGCCTCCATACATTTTTGCCGGTCCTCCTTTAACTTAAGTAATTGCCATATTCCTTCTTTCATTTAATCTCTGTCCTGTAACGAACAATGCACGGGTGTTGTCAGAAATAGTCCGAGCTATTCCTAGGTGATAGTAAACTTTCAAAGAAGCAGAGGCTCTCACTCAGCGGTTTAAACCTAAGCTCCGCGCCGAAATCCCGGCAAACCCGGGATTAGACCGTTTTCCCGGATCCTTCGCTGCACTTTCTTAATAGAATTTCTACGAACAGAATGTCTGTTTAGTTATACTACTAAATTAATATGTGCTAACGGTCTTACTTAACGGTCTGAACAGTAATTTACAGTTTTTATCTCATCCGTTTTAGTATTTAATTGTACCTTTACATTTATTTATTAATTAAATTCTATCCAATATACAAAATTCTCATGACACAGTGTTAGTGCGCAGCCTCCTCCGAAACGGCTTGACTGATTTTGGTAATTTTTTATATGTATATTGGGTAGAATTGAGAATAGGTTATTATCTATTCTTCATAGCCCTAAGACCCTACAAATAATTTATATTGCGAAACAACGCTTGCCGGGTCAGCTAGAGAAAAATAAAAATTCGGCGTTCGCTTGAGCTCTCTGTGTCTAACCATTCTGTGGCATCGCTCAGTCGTCGGAGAAAAACTAGCTCTGTCTAAGCAACCTAATGGGTCCGTTTCCGTTTTCTTATTCTAGTCGCAGTTTGTGTGGGTTTTTCTTGCGATACTAATTGGAATTGCGACAGGGCGGGCGCTGAAAGTAATGCAGCATAGGGCAACGTTTTTAATGAGACTGCTTAACCAACTACTGCGGAGATATTGTTTTGTAGAATAATGTTTGTTACATAAATAATATACTGGCTATATGAATACATTTTCATTGTTTTTATTTTTAGTTAAGTTTATTTTACTAAGAGACAATGAAATCAAAGCGAAAAGTGGTCGGACTCTTCCGACGAATAATCAAGGAAATGGATGTATCCGAACTGTGAATCGAATCTAACAATTTCATCATCATCAACCCATTAAGTCCCCAACGAGGGGCACGGGTCTCTTCCCTGAGGAAGGTATAGGGAATATATATAGGCCATACTCCACCACGGGTCCTAGTCTGAATCGGTGGAGGCTTGTAAGACTAGTGGCTGGTCTTAATGTCAGAAGTTTTCAAGCCGCCCTAAGGCCTCCGACTTGGCTTATCGACTGCCATCTATCGACGGCAGCCGGCACCAACTGCTTAGTGTGCCTTGTGAAGCACGGAACCGCTCGGAAAATGCCACTAGCGTGTAATAGACGGTCACCCATCCTTGCACTGAACGTGCCCTATGTTGCTTAACCTTTGTGATCGTTTAAGATCACTCAGGCAGCCGGGGCGACAAGCAAGTTGTCTGCTAGATAGAAAATAAGCTTGCCGACCGTGAATCTGTCATTGGACAATAATACACTAACAAAATCGAGGCCCAGGATTTTCCGTTTGCCATTTGCCACGAACCTTACAGACATCTTTCGTTTCTCTATTATTTTTTTATTATTATTTCTCTCACTACCACTGCAAATCTTATAGTACCTATCTAAGTAAATATAATATGGTCTTTTTGTTTTTTTCACAATAGGCGCAAATTAATAAATCAAATGTTACACGTACATTACTAACCGCAGTATGGACCCGACTGAAAATCAGCGTTGCAACTAATCTCTCGGTTGCAACATTATGCTGAGTCGGGCCTATTTCGCGGACTCAATACTATTTATTTATTTAATTTTACAGAAGACTAACAGCACAATAAACAGAGTAACAGAAAAATAGGAAATAGAAGGCCAATTACAAGGACTACTACTACTATATAACTACTACTACCACTTATTACTATATAATAGTATAATGGTACAGTATTGCTACTACCACTTATTACTATATAATAGTATAATGGTACAGTATAACTACTACCACTTATTACTATATATAGTACTAATAACTTCCCGATATTTTGTTAGATATTTTTTGTAGGTTTGTCTTTGTGTACTTGTATTTGTACCGTCACCCATTTGTGTTTTCTGTTGAATGTTGTATTATTGCGTGATTTTGTGTTTTTGAGTATTGTGTCGTCAAATAAATATATTTTTCTGTCTTTCTTTCTTTCTTTCTTTGTTTCTCTTTTTTCTTCTTTCATCAACATTCATTAGTCGTTGCAAGCACGAGCGCAAGTTGAACTCAATAAAAAATACAGCATGATATTAATAGCTTACAATATTGTGAAGCTTCTACTGCTTTATTCAATTTCTGTGAAACGAAACAAATTAATTTGCTCTTCGCTTCTGTCTTGGACGTGAAAAAAAGCAAAGGATAAGAAAAACATAAAAAAGCTTAAAGGAAACATCCGCTGACAGTCTCTATAGACAACAGTTTAATACTGTTTTCTTCCATTATTTAATAAATAACATAAGAAATCCAATAAACACTGCCGGCGACTTCATTACGGTCGCATCGTCGACGAAGACCGACAGATAAACTGGATAATGTTTACATTTCTGTAATTGCTACGCCGTCGGTTAAGTGATTCGTTGGAGTAGGTACAGCATTGGCAGAGTTAAAATAAGAACAAGTTACCAATCTACCTACTAAAGTCCGAAACGCGCCTATACCAGATACAATAACTACGAAGTGTGAAATGTCGGTGAGTTTCGGGTCACATGCAGTCTGGTGCGAACCGCGCGTGAGTGCTGACGGGCGACTTGACTCCCTGAAAAATAATTAGCGCCAATCGTGCGAGACCGGAGATATATTGATTTATTATTTCAGCTCCATACAATTTTTATTTAATTCTCAGGGATTTTTGTAAGTCTGAACTACAATTATGCAATTTCGTACGTATTTGGTCTTCTGAAACATACGCTGGCATAAAAGCCACCACTTTCGACATTACTGATCGGATGTCTGTGAAAGCCCAAATTCATCCCACCAGTGCGACGCGTCGGATCGGCTAGCTAAGCTAGACGTAAATGTGAATGTATAACAAACTTCGTGTTTCTGTTACATTGTGAGTAGACACTACAGTCTATTTTTTGAAGCGAACGACTAAGGTCAACATGTTAAAAATTTGGTTTTTCAATATGCCACATCTATAACACTGCATAATATTTAGCAAAGTTATACAGAACGATATGCCTAATAAATACCATTAAGCAATTAACACAATAACACTGTTATTACCTGATTTATCCCCCACTTGCAGTTTATTTAACTAATATTTTATTTTATCATGAAAATACCATTTGCTTAAGATATCTATGCCCCAAAAAATACCTAAAATTTCAGTGGTCCTCAAATAAAAGCGATGCTACTGCTGCCAAATATGTTCGCAACTAGGAAAGATGACGGACTTTTGTTTAAAGGCCGATTATGATCGACTATTATATGATAATGGGCTACGCGAAGTGTAGGAAGAAGTATGGAGAGCTGACTACGAACCTCTTTTTTAATTAAAGACAAAAAAAAGTAAGATTGACGTTGTTGTTGATGGGAGTGCGACGAAAGAAAATAAAATAGGTAACTTATCTTTAGTCTGTTCATCATTGTAAATAAGGTATTGGTAAAATTTTTTGGTCCATTGTCCAGTTGTTTTATACTTTTGTGTTTGTTATTACGAAACGGAAAATATGGGCGAGCGAGCCGGACCCAACGCTGATTCTGCCAAACCGATGTATACGATGCCACAGAATACATAATAGTACAACGATGCAAGCAAAGCTGCGTGCATGAGTTATTTTGAGTGAGATGTAAGTTTGAGAGATGCTGTGTCTTTGTTTACCTTTAGTCGTCTATATTCTATAGACATATTATTTTGTACCAACTTATAGACTTCATACTAAACAAGCACATAATCTAAATAACTACCTACAACTCTCTAAGTATCTGGTAAATGAGACGACAATACTATTTAAATGTGGCAGTATCGAATTCGAAACACAAGATTGCCTAGGTACTGGGTGTTCAACTGTTCATTATGTTCAATGCCGATCAGGTCGGCTGCTTCCATTTTTTCTAAATTTATTGTACATATTCTGAGCCTTTAACATCACGAACAAGAGGGCATTTCCCAGCGTTCCCCGTATTTAATCACTACATGAACTTTATTACGAAGTGGGTACTTATTTTAAGTGGACACTCACTTTAAGCCGGCTTTGGCGAAATTAAAAGTATCAAACTGCTATTTATTTCAAGTGGGCCGTAATTTTTGGCCAGACTTTACTGTCTTCGGATAATTGGGCCTTATTTTTAGTATAAAATACACGCCCTATTGGTAGAAATGGCTTCAATATCATTAAAGGTGACTAATGCCCGTTTTCACCGACCAAATTCTTGTCCTCTTAACGAGCAAATTTTTTTTAATCAATAAAAAAATTGAGTGAATGGCTCGTGGCCCCGGCTGCCTAAGTGAGTCCCTTAAACGATCACTAAGGTTAAGCAACATAGGGCGCTTTCAGTGCATGGATGCACTGAACGGTCACCCGACCGTTCTATGACGAACGCTAGTGGCATTTTTCCGAGCGAATCCTTGCTTCGCAAGGCACGTTGAGAAGTTGATGCCAGTGGCCGTCGATAGATGGCAGTCGTTAAGCCAAGTCAGAGGCCTTAGGGAGGCTTGAAAACTTCTGACAGTACTACCAACCATTAGTCTGACAAGCCTCCACCCATCGGGACTTGGCCCCCTTAGAGTATGGCCTATACCTTCCTCAGGGACCCGTGCCCCTCGGTGGGGACATAATGGATAGATAAAGCCTCTTGCATGGTAGGTAGATGCGCTAACCGCTACGCCACAGAGCACTGTTTCCCAATTAAAAAGTCCCTCACGTAAAATAGGGAAAAATTTGTAATTCTTCAACGTAACTTTGGCGTTCTTCGCTAAGCGACGCTATGTTACTAATTACATCGCTGTTTCTCCAACCTAATCAAGCCATTTCACCACTTAAGCCGCCGACAAAAAGCCACATTTTGTCGAGACGCGTCCATAATAAGATTATTTATTAGAGCTTGTCAATCTCGGCGGGCCGTCACTCAGACCCTAAATAGATTTCGGCGCGGCAGGGCGCTCTCATTTTGTCTCGTAGCATAAGTTTGCAGGGGGCAATTGGTTATAGCTGGTACTACATTTGCGAACACGAACGGGAATCTCTAAATTTATTTATTTTATTTTTATTCTTTTATTTTATTTTATTAAGGACACATACAGTCACATAGAAAAATGGTAAACGTGTGTAATACAAAAAAATATTCATGAATTAGAATAACATTAGTTTGCCAAACTGCTAATGCAGTTTATCGGCAAGTTCTTACTTACAGTTCAACAGTTCTTATTTTGTTACTTAACTAGCATTACATTACAAAGTAACATAACATAACATTTACATACAGGCACGTACATTGCTTCTGGCCCCACACTAGGATACCCTGTGTCGTGGGAACCAGAAACAGTGACGTCGCTGTTTCTGGTTCCCACGACACAGGGTATCCTATTGTGGGGCCAGAAGCAATGTATGTGCCTGTATGTAAATATTGTATGATTATTCAGAGCACGCTTTTTATGTTTCATCTAGTTAAAAATTGTAATAACTAGTAATTGATTGGTCGTGTCCACTACCGAATTATGCTGTCAAAACAATTTCTATTTGTCAGATTTGTCAAGAAGTCTGTATTTTTTAAGATATTCAATGAAAAGTCTTGACCTTAAATGATTTAAGAATTTTGTTTTTTTTTATTAAACTAAAAATATATGAAAAATAGACATAATAAATAAAAAATTCGGTTAGCGGTCTAGCGGTTAACAAAGCGCACGTCGCGGGTTGTAGGTTCTTGCTAGAGGGCGCCGTATTCGATGAATTGGCCTCAGAGTAAGCGTATTGCCAGATTTACGACGTCCTTGCCTGGTCATCAATGCACCCAGACACCCAGAAATGTGTTAAGCACACTATTTAGAAGACAGAGAAGTCTGGTGCTAAACAATAGAGTAATATTAAATGTATTCAGAGAATGCTGTGTGGTGTCGGCCTAGAGAATAGCACCAACCCAACTCTTCCCGAGGGTGTCGTAAAAGGCGACTAAGGGACACAAAACCGGGGGGTGGGCAGCAGCGCCTCCTGCAGTACAACTCTACCGCACTGCGATCCCCAACCCGCATGCCCAGCGTGGGGATTATGGGCATTACCCCATGATGGCACAACCCAGGAAACGGCCCCCAGTTCCCGGCCGCCTCGCTATTCCTGGCCACCGTGGCGGCGGCCATGGTAACGGCGGGGTAGGGGGTGCTAAGAATCACCGGGCTACCTCAGGCTGCCACAAAAATCTGACCCTGGCAACGATCAACGGACGCACTCTGAGGCTTGACCATCATCTAGCGCAGTTGGAAGTGGAGTTAGAGAACATTATATGGCATGTTCTGGGGTTATGTGAAGTTCGTAGAGAGGGGGAGGACACCGTAACCCTAGACTCGGGCCATCTTCTCTACTTTCGCGAGGGTGATAAAACATCCCAGGGTGGCGTAGGTTTCCTCGTCAATAAGGCCCTCTCTAACAACGTTGAAGAAATCTCTAGTGTGTCGACCAGGGTAGCGTACCTGATCCTTCGGCTGTCCAAGCGTTACAGCATGAAGGTCATTCAGGTTTACGCACCGACCTCGGCACACTCGGATGATGAAGTTGAGGATATGTACGAAGACATATCCAAAGCCTTACATAACACCACGAAGGCTCACTTCAACGTTGTTATGGGGGACTTTAACGGCAAGGTGGGAACCCAGAGTGGCAACGAGTCCCGAATAGGCCCGCATGGTTATGGAGTCAGAAATCACAGGGGGCAAATGCTTGTCAACTTCCTTGAGAAAGAGGAACTATTCTTGATGAACTCTTTCTTCAAGAAACAGCCTCAAAGGAAGTGGACATGGCAAAGCCCCGACACTGTGACCAAAAATGAGATCGACTTCATCATGACGGATAGCAAGCATATATTCAGAGATGTCTCAGTGATCAACAGATTTAATACCGGATCTGATCACCGACTTCTCCGAGGCTATCTGAATTTCAACTTGAAGCTTGAGAAAAACTGTCTGATGAAGTCCACGCTCCGACCAAACCCAATCCAAATCATGGCGGGCACCGAGAAGTTCCAGCAGCTTCTCGGGAATAGATTTGTTGCCTTGGAGCCCACCGACGACGCTGACGAGACCCTACACAATCTGGTCGTAACTCTTAGGGACGAGGGCATCAAATTCTGCAAAACGCAGCGGACAGGCAAGAAATCCAAACTCTCGGCTGAGACTCTCCGGTTGCTGACAAAAAGACGGGAAACCACCCAAGCGACTTCGTCAGAGAGGTCAAACCTGAACAAGCAAATTGCGAAGATGGTACGGCGCGACCTTCGGAGCTCCAACACACGCCTCATTGAAGAGGCAATAGAGCAAAACCGAGGGTCCAAAGTATTCACTCAGCAGCTTAGCAGGAGCCACCTGACGAAGCTTACAACGCACGACGGGAGGACTGTATTGTCGAAGCCGGAGATCTCCGCCGAAATAGAGGATTTCTATGGCCGATTATACGCTGCACATGCCCCTTATTCCCAACGAGATGACCAAGATTCCAGAGCCACCCTGACGCGCCACTACACCGACGAACTGCGTGACATCAGTCAAGACGAGATCGTGCTAGCTCTGAGGCAGCTTAAAAATGGAAAAGCCCCCGGTGAGGACGGAATAACATGAAAGCTGGAGGAGCCCCTGTTATACAGGAATTACAAAAGCTCTTCAACGCCGTCCTTCACAGTGGGAGAACTCCAAAGGCATGGAGCGGGAGTTTGGTGGTGCTCTTTTTTAAGAAGAGTGACAAGACTCTTCTTAAAAATTACAGACCATCTCGCTCCTGAGCCATGTCTATAAGCTGTTTTCACGAGTGATCACGAATCGTCTCGCCAGAAGACTCGATGAGTTCCAGCCGCCGGAACAGGCCGGGTTTTGCGGAGGATATGGCACCATAGACCACATTCACACAGTGAGGCAGATTATACAGAAGGCCGAGGAGTATAATCAGCCCTTGTGTCTTGCTTTGGACTATGAGAAGGCCTTTGACTCTGTTGAAACCTGATCTGTTCTGGAATCCTTACAGCGATGCCAAGTAGACTATCGTTATATCGAGGTGTTGAGATGTCTGTACGAAGCCGCCACCATGAGTGTCCAAGTACAGGGCCAGCAGTCTAAACCTATCCAACTTTGCAGAGGAGTAAGACAGGGGGATTTCATATCCCCGAAACTGTTTATAAGCGCGTTGGAAGACATGTTTAAGACGCTGGACTGGAAAGAAAAGGGCATTAACATAAACGGCGACGACATCTCACACCTGCGATTCGCAGATGACATAGTCTTAATGGCGGAGTCGCTAGAGCTGAACCACATGCTGGCCAGCCTAGCATCAGCCTCGCGACGCATCGGTCTTGGTATGAATTTGGATAAAACCAAAGTCATGATCAATGATCACATTGATCCAATACCGGTCGTCGTACATGGTCACCTACTGGAAATCGTTTCCGAATACACTTACCTCGGGCAGATTCTGCAGTTAGGTAAAAACAATTTCGAGAAGGAGGCCAAGAGGAGGATTCAGCTGGGCTGGGCAGCGTTTGGGAAACTACGCCGGGTCTTATCGTCATCCATACCGCGAGCTATGGAGAGAGCTATGCTCGGAGTTTCTCTGAAGGATAGGATTCGTAACGAATACATCCGACAGAGAACCAAAGTTATTGACATAGCTCAGAGAATTAGCAAGCTGAAGTGGCAGTGGGCTGGCCATATTTCGCGAAGAACCGACAACCGCTGGGGCAAACGTGTTCTTGAGTGGAGACCGCGACTCGGCAAACGTAGTGTAGGACGCCCTCTAACCAGGTGGGATGACGATCTGCGAAGGACTGCAGGCAGATGCTGGATGCGACAAGCTGAAGACAGGGCGCTATGGCGCTCATTAGGGGAAGGCTATGTCCAGCAGTGGACTAATATAGCCTGATGATGATGATGATGATTCAGAGAAGAATTGTGTCTAGTGTTCAACACATCCATGAGTATTAAGTTTTATAACGCGGTGGTGGCCTAGTGGGCTTGACCCTTGCTTCTCGATCATGAGGGTATGGGTTCAAATCCGGCATGTACCAATGACTTTTAGTTACGTACATTTGTTTGTTTGTACAGCAACACTATTCGCTGATAAATTGTGCCCGGATAACGGCGACAGGCTTGCCACTTGTCACGTTGGGACCTAATGAACTTGGCAAAACGTGGGCCCAGTGCTAGTGATTGGTATCTCTGTCTACACCCTCGGGGATAACGGGCGTAAGTTTATTTTTTTTTATTAAGTTTTAAGTTTAAAAGTCTCTTAATTAAGCTAAAACTGTTTTGAAAATAATAAATGTATAGTTTCTTTGTTAGTTTCTTTTCCACATAATCTATTAAAGAAAACGTTTTGTTTTTACTATGAATAAAATATTTGAATCTTTTTTTTATCATGGCAGGTGGCAGTCCCCGGTCTCTGCCTACCCCTCTGGGATACAGTCGTGCACTTATATATAAATGTATGTATGTAAAATATTTGAATTCGAATTTGCTTTTCGTTCACTGACCGTTTACTAGCTACGCAGACTTTTTGATGTGGATCATTAATTCAATCTCGTACAAACCTCTTTGAGTGTGAATTTAGGCAAAGGTTTACTTTGATAGACATCAAAATTAATTAAGATAGGCTAGCCGGCCCACGTTAGCGCCTTTAATGTTTCATCGTATTGAGGGCAGATTCCATTGAGCCGTCTTAGATTTTATGAAGCACATCTTAATAATCGCTTACCTGTATTCAAAAATACCTTTATATACTTTTCTATTAGTTCCACAAACAATGTATTAAGGGGTTCTAAATGTTAACACAAGCGCTACCGAGAAAAGAAATCCTATCTTTATTTACAGACCGAAATTTTTACGATCAAATCAAAAAAAAAATACGATCGCATCAGAAAAATCAAAGAAGAGCTCTGCTCTATATCGAAATACATAATATCATACAGAGTGGCTCATTTAGAGCGGTCAGTATGGGAAAGTCGGAAGCTATAAGATATACGAAGATCTGTGGGGCTAGAAGCAATGTATGTGGCTGTGTGTAAATGTTATGTTATGTTCTTAGGAACTATGTCATCGATTTTAGTTACAAAGAAAATTGCATTCAAACTGAATGATCCACCCTGTATAGTACACCTGATAAGTTTTTTCCCGATTATCCGTTTACGATTTCCACGCGCGAAAATCTGGAAAAATTTTTGTTTCTCCGAAATGCACCTTAATCCTGAGGAAATAGGTAACAAGTCGCAGATAATAATGTTTCAACTACATTATTATCTGCGACTATTACGATCAAATCAAAAAAAAATACGATCGCATCAGAAAAATCAAAGAAGAGCTCTGCTCTATATCGAAATACATAATATCATACAGAGTGGCTCATTTAGAGCGGTCAGTATGGGAAAGTCGGAAGCTATAAGATATACGAAGATCTGTGGGGCTAGAAGCAATGTATGTGGCTGTGTGTAAATGTTATGTTATGTTCTTAGGAACTATGTCATCGATTTTAGTTACAAAGAAAATTGCATTCAAACTGAATGATCCACCCTGTATAGTACACCTGATAAGTTTTTTCCCGATTATCCGTTTACGATTTCCACGCGCGAAAATCTGGAAAAATTTTTGTTTCTCCGAAATGCACCTTAATCCTGAGGAAATAGGTAACAAGTCGCAGATAATAATGTAGTTGAAGGCCATTTCGGCCAATAGATAAAGTAAGGCCCAAATATCCGAAGTCAGTAATATCTGGCCCTAAAATACAAGCTGCAGTTGAACAAAGCTTTATACACCACGGTTTACTAAATAAGGGATTAATTGAACTATTCGCCTTTCACTCGCATAATATGGGCGGCAATGTCTTAAGAACAAAAGGCAATATTTGTTCAATTCCTTTATTTAATTATATCACCTTTGGTTAATATTACAATAATACAATGTCAAGCCATGAAATGTAAATTTTAAGGCGTCCTGCCTTAAAATTTACATTTCATGTAAGTTAAATGTAAGAAATGAAATATCCTAAAGATATCCTTACATTATCATTGTACATCCGTCGTGGTAGTCGAATATCCATACCTGAAACAAGAAAAATGTGTAAATAGGTAAAATTATCATCACTTAATAAGGTAGGAAACACTTTCGTTTCGAGTTTGTCTAGTGGTTTTCTACTTCGACTTCGACTCTATATTATAAGAATATTTCTTAATTTCTCAGTTGCACGACCACCCGTCTGTAATTTCTTTCTTGTCTCCGTCTATGGTTGCCTGGAAGAAATTGTTTATAGTAATAAGGCCGCCAGTTGTACTAAGATTTATAAAAATCTGTAAATGTAATTTATAAGTACAATAACGAATATTCTATCTATCTAACGAGTGTTTTTTCTAGAGGTATAGAACTTTAAGTCGGCAACAGTTTTTTAAATGACGGCAATTTTGGCACCTGTCACATTATTTATGTTTAGTTTGGTTTGGCATTTTAACATGAATAGACTGACGCCTGAATAACGCTTCCAAATTGTGCAATTTTATTTTGAAAATCATGGTTCTGTTCGAAATACCTACGTATCGCGCTCTACATCCATTTTATGGTCAGCATAACCGTCCCTCAGAGCAATTAATTCGATTAACTATGGATCGTTTTGACACCACGTTTACTTTAAATGATAATACGCATCTAAAGAGACGTCGTACAGTGCGTACAGAAGAAGTCATTGCTGCTGTAGAGCGTACTGTAGAGGAAGACCCGAAACAGTCTATCCGCCATCGTGCGCAGGAATTGGATATGTGTCCATCCACTTTATGGAAGATTTTGCGGAAAGATCTTGGTTTGCGGACTTACCAACCATGCAACCATGATGTGCAGGAGCTGTGGTTTTAGTAAGATGGCGCAACATGTCATACAGCTCGTGCCACTATTGATTTATTGAAGAAAATGTTTGGTAACCGCTTAGTTTCACATTTCGGACCCGTAAATAGGCTTTCAAGATCGTGCAATTTAACGCCACTCGACCATTTTCTGTGGGGTTATGTGAAGTTGCTAGTCTACGCCGATAAGCCAGAAACGATTGACCACTTGGAAGACAACATTCGCCGCGTTATTACCGATATACGGACACAAATGTTGGAAAAAGTCATCGAAAATTCGACCTCCAGATTAGACTACGTCCGAGCCAGCCGTGGAGGTCATATGTCAGAAGCCATATCTAAATTATGTATAATGCCAGAAGGTTATCTTCCAAATAAAGTTAATTTTATGTGAATTTAAAAAAATATATTTGTTTTATTCCATTTCAAAGTTCTATACCTCTAAAAAAACACCCGTTATATGGTTGGTATGGCATTTACGCAAACCCATTACACCGTTTGCGTTTTACCTAAGAAAGTCTTGCGGTTTTACTATAATAATAAAGCAACGGCTCTCTTTGAGTCTCTTTAGGCTAAACTCTACTTAACCTTAGTAAGCGTTTATAATTTTCTTGATTAATAAAATATAAAAAGTTCCGACTAAAACGCTGTTTTAAACGTCATATTACGCATTTCATTCATTCTTTTGTAGCCTGTGGTTGGGTCAGAAAGTTAGGTAGTCTAATAGGTTGAACATATTTTTAAGTTAAGCAAAACTTCGTGAGGAAACCTAAGGGCTGGTTTCAGAATTGAGGATTTCACCTAAGTAAATACTTAAGTAACGTTCTGTCACGCTCTTTTCTGAGAAATTTGACGAGACAGCACTAGAGTTAAGTAGTTACTTAGCGAATTTTTCAATTCTAAGCTATTTATTGAATAGCGCCTCAGAGCTTGAAATCCGCGGTAAAAAGGCCTGTGCCCAGTAGTAGAACGTACATAATATATAAGCTGATTGCAATAATCACACTAATATAATAAAGGCGAAAGTTTGTGAGTGTGTAAGTGTGTATGTTTGTTACTTCTTCACGTCTAAACGGCTAAAGCGATTTCAATAAAATTTGGTATAAAGTTAGTTGACACCCTGGATTAACACATAGGCTACGTTTTATTGCAGGAAAATATATTATTCCCATGGGAAAATCGATGAAAATAAAATTTTGTAAATCTCTCCGATGCTTAAATTTAAATTATGTTGCTTCTAAAAATGTGAATATTTATTATTTAAACTGTTAATGCACAATTTATTTTCCCTAATAAACCGCTTTGCAATAAATCACACTAATATAATAAAGGCGAAAGTTTGTGAGTGTGTAAGTGTGTATGTTTGTTACTTCTTCACGTCTAAACGGCTAAAGCGATTTCAATAAAATTTGGTATAAAGGTAGTTGACACCCTGGATTAACACATAGGCTACGTTTTATTGCGGGAAAATATCTTATTCCCATGGGAAAATCGATGAAAATAAAATTTTGTAAATCTCTCCGATGCTTAAATTTAAATTATGTTGCTTCTAAAAATGTGAATATTTATTATTTATACTGTTAATGCACAATTTATTTTCCCTAATAAATCGCTGGTAACACCGCGGGGCACAATTAGTTATTTATATAGCAACTCACACTAAATTGATGAAGAGACCACTGGGACGCTGCAGAGCCTCGGACATTATTTTAGATGAAATAGGCTATGGAGTATACCCAACACCTATACCGTCTGATGAACTCAGTTGGCCTAGGAAACGTCAATACATTCGAAGCCATGAAATCCGCGGATTCCCTCACGATGGAATTTTCCTTCAAAGTTAGCGTGAAGTTCCTGTCACGTTACAATCTACTCGCCTACCAATTTTGCAAGTAAGCAGCTAAGCCCGGCTTAAAGAGATTGTGAAAGTTGGTCGGGACCCGGGAATGCATATAAATCATACTTAACTGATGGAGTCAACAACAATTCGAATAAATACCGACTCAGTTTTGTGAAAGGAGCCAAAGACACTGTAGAGTTGACTCTATTAGAGAAATAAACATTTTCTTAGCCCCGGCCTGAGTGATCATAAACGATTCAAGTCAGAGGCCTTAGGGTAACTTGAAAAATTTTGACAGTAAGACCAGCCACTAGTCTTACAAGCCTCCACCAATCCGGACTAGGCCTAGGTGGAATATGGTATATACCTTCTTCATGGAAGAGACCCGTGCCCCTCGGTGGGGGCATAATGGGTTGATGATGATGATGATTATGATGTCAATGAACTTCAACGAAGCTAACTACTTGACAACAAAAAAAATACTTCAACCAAACATCAATCTGGGGTATAAAAGAACTAAACAGAATAAAATAAAATAAAAAAACAGTTTTCTTTTAAAACTAATATGAAAAACCTAAAGAATCAGCGAGGAGTTAAGTAAGTTAAGAAAGTAAGTAAAATACCTACAAATGAATTAGGTCAAGTGGAAGGAACTAGCATTTAAGATACAGGCTCGGCCTAGTTTAAGCGCTAGCGGTCATATCGTATCTTTCTGCTACTTTTGTGTTACCAAATTGTGTCCCAGATTAGCTAACACTAAAAAGTAAGTACTATAATCTAAGATAAGAAACATTTTTATTAGTATTATTTTTTATTAGTTCGCCACAAGAGGAATCGTGTTTTTTATAAAACCGTAAATTTTCATGCAGAAAAAGCCTTGAGCAACATCTAGATATGACAAATGTATTATTTCCATTTCAACCGGAATTTATCTACCGCCTTCACAATAAATAAGGGAAATTCAATTGAGACCAACTATCGGAACGCCGGGATGACTCAAAATACAGTTAATTAATAAACTTGGCACAGAACAAGAACGAAGAAGTACCGTCCAGCTTGGAAAAGGGGGTATTAAAATGTCCCTTAAAAATACCTTCTCCGCTCTAACTTATGATCTTTACAATAGAAGGTCTGCAGCATAATTTTACGGGTATGCTTAAGTAACTTTATTATATTTGAGGAGCAAGCATTCAAAAGCGGACTTGTCCATGCAAATCGTTTTTTTTTTTGCAGATTCGGATTTTTTGAGGTTCGTTCTATGATGTGTCGAAATATTTTCATTCAAATCCGGTCCTATCCTATAGGAAATGAGCTCTAAAAGCAGAGATTTCGATCAAAAGCGTACTCGTTTCGGTCGCCTTCAATCAGTTTTTCGCCTTTCCTGTAAAAAATTACTAAGTGGACAAGTCCGCTTTTGAATGCTTGCCCCTCATTTCACCTTTTTCTTGCACAACCTGTCGCCAGTCTCTTCAACAACTAAGGTTTGCTGGATGAGAGTGCTTGTTGCATTAAGTACATTTATAATTTGTGCAGTAAAGAATAAAAATAAAGAAAAAACCAATTCATCTTAAAATACTTTTCTTGTATTAATATTAAAATGAATAGTCGGAAAACAAGGCGGAATCTTCCGTGACCTCTCAGCTATCGAGATATCCTCGACCATTTTTTTCTCTCACAATTTTATTATTACAAGGCTTGAAGTGTTTATCACAAATTGAGTAGCCACACTGTTTTACGTATCTCTAGGATATTTCTCGTACAAGGATATTTTTTTTCATTAGTACCTAGGTAATCACGTGATTTTTATTATTGTTATCAATTATTTACTTCACAAAAGATGGTGTACAAAGTTTGTCTGCGTGTGTGTGTGTGTGTGTGTGTGTATGTGTGTGTGTGTGTGTGTGTGTGTGTGTTTGTGTGTGTGTGTTTGTATCATCGTCAATTTTGTTAGAATTTCTTGTATGTCGCTTACGAGTTAAATCCAATATCATTCCCATCTATGTTTGAGGCAATTTCACTTCTACTAGGCCGTCCTTCTGCACTTTTCAATCCGGCGCAGCCGCAGGCAATAGTCCGGGGGCCGGCCCGGGATAATGGCGTCGTTCTGTCTAACAGTCGGACTGCCCTTCATTGCCGCGACTAATTGAGTGAAGACACGGCATCTAGAGAATCAGAGACGCCTAGTGGGGATTAAACCAAGATTAGGTTTCAAGACGCTGAAAGAATGCCGTGAAATTGTTTCCTAGTAGTTAAGCTCGGCAGACGGTTTGTTTATATACCACTTCTCTGGGCTCGGCACGCCGCGCGCCGTTCCCAATGGGTATCGGCAGTATACCAGCGCTGGAGTTTACTTTTTAAACTCTCAGCACATGCTGAGTCGAAACCCGTTTGCATTGGCCACACACACGCTGCCATGTTTTTATTTTACTGTTTCTCTTCTCTTTTATTATTATTTATTAGATACTCCAACAGTATTTTCACAATTAATTTAAAAACTACTTATTCTAATTGTGTATGATTCAGTGTGAAGCACCTTTACAGGAGTATACATCTTTCAAAATTGTGTGTTTAGTAAAAATAAAAATACATACTGTCAAGCTGTGTTTGTATCCCTTGTGTATGTTTCTACACTCTTTTGCAAAAAAAACGGGCACCTAAGGAAATTTACGTTCTAAGGTCGATTTTAGTTAATTAAATGAAATTTATTTCTTTGACGTAGTCTGTATACTTATAATCGTGTAAATTAATGCGCGTGAAGTGAATTCGAGCAATTAATAGAAAAAAAACGATGGATTCTTTAAAATCGATGTACACGCCCAAACAATAACAAGATAAGATAAGATAGTGGTCGGCAATAAAGACAAGTTTTTTTTTACTTTTTTTAATTAAATAAAGTTACAAATGTAAAAACCTAATAACGAGTGTGACCTCCTCTTGCCAAAATCACAGCTTTAATCCTTCTGGGCATGCTTTCCACGATGTTTTTAATAACGTTTTGAGGAATACGTTCCCACTCTTCTGCAATGACTCTTGTTAGCTCCCTGATGTTTTGTGGAGCAGGTTGCATTGATCTTACCCGTCTCTTTAGAACATCCCACACATGCTCAATTGGATTGAGGTCAGGACTTCGAGCTGGCCAATCTAAACGACGGATCCCAACTTCTTGCATGTACGCTTCCACGTCGCCAGAACGGTGCGGGCGAGCATTATCGTCCATAAAAATGGAATCTTCCCCAAGTGCAGTCAATGTGGGTTGTACATATGGAATTAGGACTTCCATTATGTACCGGTGTGCATTTAATGTTCCATTTTCTATGAAAACTAACTCCCTACGCTCCGTCGAATTAATTGCTGCCCAAAACATAACGGAGCCCCCGCCATAAGGAGTGATATCTTCGAAACACACTTCCGCATAGCGTTCCCGTGGTCTTCGCAGCACTCGCCGGCGTCCGTCCTCTCCACACAAAGAGATTCTAGCTTCATCAGAAAACAATACTTTATTCCAGTCCTCCAGAGTCCATGAAGCACAGTTCCGAGCAAACTGAAGTCGAGCAACACGGTGTTCACGGAGTAATTTAGGGCCCCGAGCTGGGCGGTAACTCTTGATATTGGCAGCCAAAAGCCTCCTCCTGACCGTCCACAAGCTAAATTCTACTCCTCTTACTTCTTCAAGGCTCTTCTTCAGGTCCACACTTGACGCCTTACGATTACGCAACGCCTGACTCACCAAAAAGCGGTTATCTCTTGGTTCTGTGCATCGTTTTCTTCCCGAACCGGGTCTTTTTTTGACCGAACCAGTCTCTTGATACCGTTGCCAAGTCCTCTGGACAGTTGAACGACTCACATTTAGCCGCTGAGACACGTAAGTTTGCGAACAACCTTCTTCAAGTAGGGCTATAATTTTACCGGCCCTTATCCCTTTATCACTCATATCAAAAAGTGGTATTTAATGTAAAAAGAAAGATTAAATTGTTTAATTTGCAGAAAATATCCAAAAAGTTTTAAAATATCGTAATCAGTTAAAAATCGTTTCAGCAATTCGCGCCACTAGTAAAGCAATTTTAGAATAATCCACAATAATCATTATTTTGGCTTTTAATAATTTCAAATTTTAAATTTGGAACGTAAAGAATCATGCCAGGATGCTTCAAAAAACATGCCAATACATCGTCAAATTAACAAAACCTATTTCTTGTTCTTCTTCATTGAAGTAGAGAAAAAAATCTAAAGTGCCCGTTTTTTTTGCAAAAGAGTTTATATTGTATCGGCCTTACTAATAAATAAGTTATACACTCTGCGTAACTATTTGACGTATATCAATTTATACTGGTTTAATCGCATTTAGCGTACAAATAACCAGTTTGTCAGACCTCGCATAACGGCTGTATACACAGCTCATAACCTTTATTAGTATATGTTTGCTATGTGCTGTTGATTTGTGATTTGTTATTCAATAAGTGATGCCATGTGTACGTGTGTATGTCTAATGGAAATAAACCTTTTATCTATCTATCCATTGACGCCATAGTTTGATATGTGTGCGCCCGAAGTCTTGAAGCGGCAATGAAAGTTAATCGCCACGGTCATGCAGTGGTCATTGTGCTACACTGGATTAACAGAATCTAGGTCCCAGACTAGGATACCCAGTCCTAAGGTAACCAGGCAAGGACATTACAAACATCGATAAACACCCAGTCTGAGGCCATTTGTACAAATGTACGGCGGCCCCCAGTGGGAACGAACACACGACCTCTTACTTGAAAGCGCCTTAACGGCTCGACCAACGAGTAGTCAAATTTATGTTGGTTATATTTTATTTTTGTTGGCTTTATGCTGAATTTGAAACTCGCCCAAACGCGAAGAATCGATATATAAATGGTCGCAATCAGACAACCCCAATCCGGACTTGGCCCCCGTGGTGGAGTATGGCCTATACCTTCCTCAGGGAAGAGACCCTTGCCCCTCGGTGGGGACATGATGGGTTGATGATGATGATGAATCAGACAGTTGCTTAAGGAACATAGAGTGGGACATACCATAAATTCAAATTCAAATATTTTATTCACAATAAAAACAAAATGTTTTTTATGAACGTCAAAGTCGTTAATTTCAGAATTGATAGATAGGGTACATGGAGAAGAAACTGGCAAAGAAACTATACATTAATTCTTTTCAAAACAGTTTTAAATGAGAAAAAATATCCAGGAGATGTGTTGAATGCTAGACACCGTTCTCCTCTGAATAAGTTGAATATTAATGTACTGTTTAACACCAAATAATCCCAAATAATCGTTGATTTTATAATAAGTATTCTGCAGCACATTTCTTAAACCGCGTCGGAGGTAAAATAAAGACAGAAATAGGTCATATTTGTAGGACAAATCAGTAGGACAACGAAAAAACGGGGATCTCTATAGCTCCTATTGGCTATATTATTGCCAGCACGCCACCATCTTGCATTTGATTGGACCAAAATGACGTGATCTTCTAAATTTGACACATGTCGTCGTTGACAAGTTTAATAAGTGTGCGAAGCTTGCTTTGGTATCAAAAGCGTCAACAGTGGGCATCTCGCTATGAAGCTTAGCCTTAACCTTCTCGTCATAACCGCTGGGGCGAGTTTAAAACGAGCGTAAATGAATAATGGCTGAAACTTCGCCGATTTATCTCCGCCCGGGAGAGCACTTGGCGCATTCTTTCCGGGACTTCCTTATCGGAGGAGAAGTGGGCGCTTGTAGATAATTTAAAGGCTGATGATGCTTCATTAGAGTCGGGGAGGGGGCGAAACGGCTGTCCTTGGGGGCGAATGTTGTTGTAGCTTGCCGGTTTTGTATTTGCTGCTTCCTACGCGTGTAAGAGCCATCGCAAACAGGGCGACTTGTCGCCGCGTCAGACACGACGTTGTCATTTGCTTCTGGCGTCTTGTCGTCGCGACTCCGCGACTCTGACGCCAAGTGTGCGGAGATTCGAACAAAATATATGAAAATTGACGGCCGTAGCCTGTCGTCGCGTCTAGTCGCCGAGCTGTCGCCTGTCGCGTGTCGCTAGTGTGCGCCTAGGCTTATAGTTGACAATTACTTGAACAGATGACTTTGATGTCAAAATAACGGGCTTAGCGAGAAGATTTTGTATTCTCAGCCTGATTTTTGATCGACGTGAAAAAGATGAGGCTTCCAGCGGCCTCCCAGTACCAGATGAAAGGCAATGTGAAGAAAAAAAAACACTCGAGAATGAAAGAATCCTTGTGATAATCATGATTCGAGTGGCAAGATATGACAAAAGAACTTTTTCAGACTATTTTTTGAAGTAAAACTTTCGTAAGCACTAGACACTCGGAACACGTTAACGGCACGGAATCGCTCGTAGCCGGGGCTGCCTGTGTGATCTTATACGATCACTAAGGTTAAGCAACATACGGCGCGTTCAGTCCATGGATGGGTCACCGTCTATGACTAACGCTAGTGGCATTTTTCCGAGCGGTTCCGTGCTTCGCAAGGCACTTTAAGCAGTTGGTGCCGGCTGCCGTCGATAGATAGCAGTCGTTAAACCAAGTCAAAGGCCTCAGGGCGGCTTGAAAACTTCTAACAGTAAGACCAGCCACTAGTCTTACAAGCCTCTACCAATTCGGACTTGTCCCCCGTGGTGGATATGGCCTATACCTTCCTCAAGGAGAGACCCGGTTGCCCCGCAGTGGGGACATAATGGGTTGATGATGAAGCACTAGACATTATAACCTGTATTCCTGTACCTGGTTGGACTCTTCCGACAAAAAGTCAAGTAAGTGTATCCAGAATAGAGGTTATAATGTTTCCCGAGTCACCACATAAATAAATATAGTTATACCCCACACACGTGCCGTGGAAAAGGCCGCCAAAGAGGAACGGCCTCGCCGAAGCAAATATTTGTTTACAAAATTCGCGGTGAATAAAGATCAAAGTAAGTACCAAGTTGTAGCATCGACGAGTCGGATTTCCACGCGAGTTTGCTCTACGCAGCTGATTGTACGCTCGAGAGCAGGTTGACCTAAATCATCGTTTCAAATTTTATTTTGTTTTATTTATTTGATCCATCAACAGAAGCTACATTAAATCGTATATCACATACTAGCTATATTATTATTTAAGCCCTGCTTAATGTGCCTTCAATTACAGATAGATACCGCATGCATAAATACTAATTTTCTAAAAGAGAACAATATCATGCATTTAGAGTTCTAACATTCACTTAGGTGCTTAGCACAATTATAATGATTATTGACGACAACATAAATTAAAATCAAATTAAATAAAATTTCAAAATACATCGAATAAACATAGGCAACTCAAAATTATTCCATTGAAGATTAGTTTAATTCGCCTGTAACCTGTGTATATCACTGCATAGAGTGCATAGATGTAATATGTCACTAAAATGATCATCATCATTCAGCCACAAGAAGTCCACTGCTGGACATAGGCCTCCTCCGGTCTTTTTGGAAATTCATGGAGGAGGCCTATGTCGCTAAGATAACATAACAATATTACATTACATGTCTTCACATATGGTCCGGATCAACTTACTTGATTTTGATTCACCATGATTAAGCTCTGCCAATCGGAGCAAAACCTGCTCGGACCCTTTCGACATAAATCAAGTAAGTTGATACGGACTAGGTTTGATGAGGATTCCTCTTCCTCTTCCTCAAAATGAGGAATTCCCTCCTATTTTTGAGGTTCCTCATGAAAAGTTTGTAACCAAAAGTTATTTGCAGAGCAATAATACTATGATGTTATAATTGTGTCTACAAAGACACAATCATATCTTGTAGGATTAATTATATAGCACACTATTCACCTATTTTAAAAAAAAGCAGTCATGGCTCTATGGCTAATAATGTCTTTTAGATCAAGGTGGGACAAAAAATTCGAAAAAAAATTGGACGTAGCTTAGCAGAAAGGTCCAAAAACCAACCTACAACATGGTCATTTTTGAGTTAAATACACCAAAATAATTACTATGCTCTATATTTTAAGAACCAAAGACTTTCATAGCGATCCGATGAGTATGTGCAGAGTTATGGCACACGGTAGTCCAACCCACATGTATCATCATCAACCCATCATGTCCCCACCGAGGGGCACGGGTCTCTTCCCTGAGGAAGGTATAGGCCATACTCCACCACGGGGGCCAAGTCCGGATTGGTGGAGGCTTGTAAGACTAGTGGCTGGTCTTACTGTCAGAAGTTTTCAAGCCGCCCTAAGGCCTCTGACTTGGCTTAACGACTGCCATCTATCGACGGCAGCCGGCACCAACTGCTTAACGTGCCTTGCGAAGCACGGAATCGCTCGGAAAAATGCCACTAGCGTTAGTCATAGACGGTGACCCATCCATGGACTGAACGCGCCGTATGTTGCTTAACCTTAGTGATCGTTTAAGATCACTCAGGCAGCCCAGGCTACGAGCGATTCGTATGGAGAGCGTAAATCAGCTTAAACCTAAAAACTGAAATATCTCAAAACTCACTTTGTATGGGTTGGAACCTTTTTGCTAAACCACGTCCAATTATAACTCGTAAACTACAAAAAGTCGCGGAACCTGGGCGGAAATGAAAATTCGGGTTCCCCTAAAGGTGCTCTATCAGGACTTCCGCTTGACACCATGTTTTGGGACACCCTGTAGATAAAATTAAACCATAGACGTGGCCTGTGTTGTGTCTAGGTTAGGGGGCTCCCATGCAATAAACGTGATGTTTTCCTCAACATTAATAATTGACGCCTGTTTTGATTAATAAATGTCGCCTGTATCACGGATTTTTATCTACCACAGGCTTCAGAGTCTAATCAATTGATTTATTAATTACTTAATTACTGGCAACTGATGTCAAATTTATACTGTACTATTATATTATGATGTAGTCTAATTGTGAATTAATCTTATTATCAATAGACCAATTTCATTTTCAATAACAGTAATGGTACGGGACCCTGCGTGAGCGAGTCAAACTTGCCCATGGCGTTTTGTTTTTTTATATAACCCTCTTCCCCGAAAAGTCGACCGTCTCTCTGTCCTACCAACCATAGCCGCAATAAATAGATTCTAGTCTATTGACAATAGGCGCTGAGTGAATAGAACTCCACCGGCATACAGAGCGGCCATTCTTCGGAAACTATTTGAGCATTTTTGTTCTTTTTATTCTGCATTCTAATGCGGTGGGTGAAATTAATTAATGGAAAGTACCGTAAAACGAGAGAGAGGAGTAGAGAGAGAAAGAGAGAGAAAGTTTGTATGGGCTTAATGGGTTCATACACCTGATGCCTTTTGTGGAAACTTAGAAACAACATAGACTACATTGTATCATCATCATGAACCCATTATGTCCCCACCGAGGGACACGGGTCTCTTTCCTGAGGAAGGACCCACGGGGGTCAAATCCGGATTAGTGGAGGCTTGTAAGACTAGTGGCTGGTCTTACTGTCAGAAGTTTTCAAGCCCCCTAAGGCCTCTGACTTGGCTTAATGACTGCCATCTATCGACGGCAGCCGACACCAACTTCTTAACGTGCCTTGCAAAGCACGGAACCGCTCGGAAAAATGCCAAATATACTCACAAATTCTAATTCATTTATAATATTTGTTTTTTAATATTAACATGTAATTTTTTAAATTCATTTTTTAATTGATTTTTAATTACTATTTCTATTTCTAAATAATTAATAATTTATTTTTTTCTTGACTTGTAATCTATATATGTATATAAAATTCAAAGTCCTGACTGACTGACTCACTCATCAACGCCCAGCCCAAGCCGTTTGACCTAGGAAGCTGAAATTTCGCACAGAGGATCTATATGTAATATAGGCAAGGAATAAGAACGGATTTCTTGAAATTCAACCCCTAAGGGGGCGAAAAGTGTTGCCAAAATTTGTATGGGAGGTATAAAAAATGTTGTCTGATTTTCTTAAAACTTGAAATAAATACTCTTCAACACAATTGATTGAACACATGATTCACCGTTTTTCTAAATTTAACCCTTAACGGGAGTTACGGGAGTGAACGGGGTTGCAACATTTTGAACTAAAGTCCACGCGGACGGAGTCGCGGGCGAAAGCTAGTGAATAATATGAATAAATGATATCTGTACGTTATGTCTAACTTATAGTGGAAACGCTTTTCGAGTGCCAACAGAAAGGGCTTCCTAAATTTGCCCCCTTATTAGTATAGAGCCATGACGAACCTTCCCAGGCTGGAAAATGTATAATGAATGGAAGGAAATGACCTTCTTTTCGCTCAGCAAGTACCGAGAAACGTTCATGCTCAACCGACTTCTGAATAGAAAGAGGTTCTCCATTCGTCGGAACCTTTTTGTTATGTACGATGACGACCTCTGTGGCGAAGCGGTTAGCGCATCAGATTCTGCCTACCATGCGAGAGGTCCCGGGCTCGAACAGCGGCTGGGGACAAAAAAAAACCCAGGTGTTGGATGTTTACATATTTGTGATATCGCTGTTTCTGGATCCCACGACACAGGGTTCTTAATTATTATTCTTGCTTATTCTTCCCTGGTTACCATAGCACAGGGTATCCTAATTTGAAACCAGGTCAAGTGATTGTGTTGTGTGGACGGTATTATTATTTGCCAGAGTCGTAGTGATGTACACAAAACAATCGCGATAGTTATTTTACGAATAATGAAATCACGAAAATAAAATGCAAAAAATGCGGCGAATAATCGTAAGCGACTCTCCCAAGGCAATACTCGCCATACGATTCTCGCCTTCGGTTGTTTACATTTTGACAAAAACTCGTATTATTCAAGCGTTTCTCGAGTGCGAGTATCACAGGCGAGACACTTCTCCAGGCAAGTTAACGCAGATCTATTGACGCATACGAGTCTCGATCTGTATAACATAGCTCTGATAAACTCGTATAGTTGGCTTACACAGGCTTGCGGCCTAGGGGAGTTTACATAAGTAGCGATAATTGTATTCGAGAGGCGAAACTCGGGGCATTTGTTTAGACTAGGCGACCATATTACTGCCTAAAAGAAATCGCCACTCGCTACCGAGAAACTCTTCTTGTGTAATGGAGCCTTTAGGCTTTGAAATCCAAATGACAAGCAGGTCTTGAAGAAATATATTTTGGAGTCGTCGCCCAAGTGTTATTTCTGTGCTTTTAGTGTTTTAGTATTTAGAAGTCGGTTTTTATTTTTCTATTGAGATATTAGGTCTTTACCTATGAAATTGCCGTTTTGTATGAAAAAATTTATACGAATTTTTTTTATGTATTTTTTATTGTATTAATCGAAGTAATCATCCATGCAATCAATGCATCTTTGCCAACGCAGTGGCAGTTTATTGATGCCCTTCTTAAAGAAATCAGCTGGACGGGAGGCAACAAATTCTTCAAGGGCATTTTGTACTGCCTCTCGGGTATTGAATTTTTTTCCCGCCAAGAAGATGTCCAAATTCTGAAAAAAGTAATTATCTGTAGGCGCAAGGTCTGGTGAGTAGGGCGGATGACGGAGAGATTCCAACCCCAGTTCTTGCAACTTGGAGACCGTCTGCTGTGCAGTATGAGGTCGCGCGTTGTCGTGCAGGAGCAGCGGAGACGAGCGATTGACCAATGCTGGTTGGAGATGTGCCAGCTTCTCCATCATTGTATTCAGTTTTTCACAGTTCACATCTGCAGTAATGCTCACCCCGTTTGGTAAGAAGCTGTGATGAATCACACCGGCGCTAGACCACCAAACAGTGACCATCAATTTTCTAGGGGTGAGTTTTCGTTTAGGGCATTGTTTAGGTGTTGAACCAGGATCCAACCAACTTGCTGAGCACTTGCGGTTATCAAACAGAATCAACTTTTCATCGCAGGTTCAATGCTGTTCAAAATTCCTTCATTTGTGTATCTGTTGAGCAGTGCAAGGCATGTCTCGACGCGTACTTCGCTCTGGCAATCATTGAGTTTGTGGGGCACCCATTTGTCAAGCTTTTTTACCTTGCCAATTTGACACAAATGGACCAATATTATTTTGTAGCTAACGTCGAAAGCGGCTGCTAATTCAGCCGTAGATTGTGTATCATCTTCCACAGCTTCCACAAGCGCCTTTAATTCGTCATTGTCGACCAAAGTCTTCGGACGACGTCGAGGTTCATTTTTCAGGTCGAAATTTCCAGAACGGAAGCGAGCAAACCAATAACGGGTGGTGTGTTGGCTTGCAGTGTTAGCTCCGTAAACGTCGTTGATGTTGCGTGCCGCTTGTGCCGCGTTGCTGCTACAACGGTACTCATATTCCATAATTAGTCGAATTTTGTACGTATCCATGATGACGAAAAAGATTGAAATGCGATGAAAATGTAACACTAATCAATAAACAAATGACTACTTTTGGAAAAAGAATTCCATGTTCTTAAAATAAAATTAATTTGATATTAGAATTCTTAGCTAAACAAAAATTATTTTGATTTGAAATGGCCAGTACTGCAGAACGGCAATTTCATAGGTAAAGACCTATTATTTTTATTTCTGGATTTGTCAAGAAGTCGTTTAGAGATTATTCTGCCAATTCCCGTACCAATAAGGCTGATTTGGTGTGAAAATCGGCGTAAAGTTCCAACCTTCTACACATCATACATTCTAAAATATTATTCGAATACACTTACGAGTATTAGTTGGGAATCAGATCGAAACCTGGTCGGACCCTTCCAGCAAAAATCAAGTATGTGTATCCGGATAACATTTTAGAACGATTTTTAGGTTGACTTGCCCTGCCCTTCTTCTTTGTTTACAAAATTTCTAATGCTGAAAAAAACGAAGTATAGTGCTTACAAAAGCTTTAGTTCATATAGTTATTATGTTATATGTATGTGCCTGTAACTAAAAGTCTATGTTTATTCTACCTAAATACACCTACATACCATACCCACTCCTATCATCTTTGAGACCTGCCCACCAAAAGGTGCCTGGAAGAGATAGCTTTAAGCGATAAGACTGACGATTATATATTATAAAGACCTTAGATTTGTAAATATAATTACTGGTGTTAATGAATCCATCTATCTTTAACCTAGCTCGAAGCCTAGGATTTATGTAAGGTGTGTACGTATTTATTATCGTAATATCGGTATTATGTGTATTGTATTATGTTTCTTTAAGTGTGCGAACATTTAGGTGCTTTTAAGAATTTTCTTTTTCTTTTTTGCACGCCTACCTCAATTTTAGCCTCTCCTGGACCTCCTGCGGGTTGATTAGTAGTAAATGCCATTAGTATTAAGTCCACCTTTTGTATCTATCGTTTGTGCAATAAATATTGAATAATAAGCCTTTGGAATGCCTCGTTGGCTAAACGGTATCACGTCTGATTACTAGGCCTTCACACAACACAAGCAGTAGACCAGGACCAACATTTTGTTAATGCATTGTATTACAATGACAACTGCATGATCATGGAGGTTTGGTTTCATTGCCGCTCCAAGTTGTTAAATTTATTACAGTAAGTGTTACAAAAATATCTTTCATCATTCAGCCACAAGAAGTCCACTGCTGGACACAGGCCTCCTCCATGGATTTCCAAAAAGACCGGTCGGAAGCGGCTTGCATCCAGCGTCTTCCCGCCACTTGGATGAGATCGTCTGTCCATCTTGTGGCTGGTCGTCCTACGCCGCGCTTGCCGATATGTGGTCTCTATTCGAGAACTTTTCGGCCCCATCGGCCATCAGTTCTGCGTGCTATGTGCCCCGCCCACTGCCACCTCAACTTACTAATCCGCCGGGCTATGTCGACGACTTTCGTTCGTCTACGGACCTCATCATTTCTGACTCGGAAAATATCTTTAAATTTCTTTAATTTGCAAACCCTTCATTTTAGTTCCTCTCTGTCACCTAGAAGCGTTTCAAAGTCTACGCGCGCACACATATCAAACCCTCTAGACGGCAATGGTGTGAAAAAACACATCACGTGACCCGACCGTAGGTCTGTCATCGTAATTAATGCACTAACAAAAGCGAGGCCCTGGTCCCAGACTAGGATACCTAGGAATCAAACATAGAAAAACACCCAGACTTAGCCCATTTGTACAAACGTACGACGCCCCCTCGAGGGACTCGAACCCACGGTCTCCATAATACCGCGAGGCCAACGAGGCAGAGGCTCCAACTCAATCTATCAAACTACTTCGCAAAACAAAACATAAGCATTAAATAATCTGTACTTGATTTTAAAACAGGCAACTAGTTACATAACTTTCCAAACAATTAAATCCCAAACGTAGCCGGTAGCAATAGGGATCTCCCGACTTAGTTTCAATGTTCAACACCCTATTAGGGTTCCTCGCAGTTGAGAGACGCGTGAGTGGATCGCTGGGTTCCGTAAACAGTGTAACTTGGCCGATTAGGCAACTGGGCGGTTGAAATAATTATTTTAGTTGCGGGATCTGGAGAAACAGAAGGACAATTTGACAGTAATTTTAGTATCACATAACAGGATTCTCATGTCGTAGCTAGCTAACAGTAAGAAAAATAAACGTGTTAAATAGCAGATTAATGTGAAATGTATTCAGAGGAGAATTGTGTCTAGTGGTCAATAATATGTCATCCGTTTTTAACATTTTTTAAGTTTGAAAGTTTGTTAATTAAACTAACACTGTTTTGAAAAGAGTAAATGTGGAATTTCTTTGTTAGCTTCTTCTCCACATTATCCTTTAATTGTGAAACAAACAACTTTAACGTTCCTAAAGTAAACATTTTGTTTTTACTGTGAATAAAAATATTAGATTTTTTACACTAGAAGGATAAAAATAAATACTTAGTTTGAAAATTTTCATTATTTTCTCTACGAATTTTAAATTTTATTATCATATCAACAGTGGTTTGAAAGTAATAATTTCAAATTTCAATTCGACGGGGATACTGTGTAGAAAACCCCTCATTAGTATTGGTTCAAATTATAAGTGCGACATAAATATGAAATAGTTCAAAAATTCGCAAAAATGTTCATTACATATTGCGAAATTTTGCCCCGATCACCCTTCCCCCCGATCGTCCCTACTACGCCACGCCACTGCGTCACGTTTAGTTCTCATCAAACCACGAACAGTAGTTCTGCCTGGACCATTTCAATTACAGTATCTAGTCACGTAAAAGGGAGACATTTCTGGTGATCTACCCTGCGATGTAAAATTATGAGGCCGGGGGTCAATAGCCTGATGCTTTGTCTTAATTGTTTAGTTATTATACATATAATTACTGTGCGTAAACGTGTCGGGGATTAAACACCGTTCTGTTTGAACTAATGGATATGTGGTGAGCTAATATTAATGGAAATAATTAATATTAAGTAACTTGCCCCTTCATCAAAACAATTTATAAAGTGACATTTTACTAAGCTTTGTGTTTTTGTAATACGGTATTTGACACTATCAACAATAAATTATTTGAGATGCTCGATTAAAACAAAAATTACAAAATGATTCGGAAAATGTATTCGTTTTAATCATTTACTAGTTATAACAATTTTTAAATAGATGAAATATAAAAAGAGTGCTCTGAAATGTGACGTCACAAGCAAGTATTTTCATACAAAATTCCGTTTTACAAGTAACTCATTTGACATCCTATCAAATACCCAATTGATGATCCCGTAATCTAATCTCTTTTCTATAATCGTAATCATCAACGTATAATATTGACTAAAAATGTACAGTTAAACGCTGACACTTCATCATAAACCCATTTATATCTCCACCGAGGGCACGGGTCTCTTCCCTGAGGAAGGTATAGGCCATACTCCACCACGGGGGCCAAGTCCGGATTGGCGGAGGCTTGTAAGATTAGTGGCTGGTCTTAATCTCAGAAATTTTCAAGCCACCTTAAGACTTGGCTTAACGACTGCCATCTATCGACGGCAGCCGGCACCAACTGCTTAACGTGCCTTGCGGAGCACGGAACCGCTCGGAAAAATGCCACTAGCATTTGACGACCTCTGAGGCGCAGTGGTAAGCGCATCTGCCTACCATGCGATAGGTCCCGGGTTCGAATCCCGGCTGGGGACAAAAAAAAAAAGAAACTCAGGTCTTGGATGTTTACATGTTTGTGACGTCGCTGTTTCTGGTTCCCACGACACAGGGTATCCTAGTGTGGGGCTAGAAACAATGTATGTGCCTGTATGTAAATGTTATGTTATGTTAAGCATAAGTCATAGACGGTCACCCATCCATTCACTGAACGCGCCCATATACAACATATTGTAACCTTCGTGATTGTTTAAGATCACTCAGGCAGCCCGGGCTACGAGCGACCCATAATACGAATACATGTAAATCTTTTTTTTTCACACTGTCAAATAGCCTGTTCCAAGTCTCTTCGTAGACAAAATAGAAAGGAGTGTCAGATCAATACAGTAACAACTCAGGTCTCAAGATTGCCCGTCGACGCTGGAGGTCGTGAAAGTCGCACAGTACATAGTTTGCAAACACACTCACACACCAACATACGCTTGGCTGACTTTATTGTTCATCTTTTTGAATACCTTACTCTGAAATTTAACTATGTTAATCCTTTGAAAGAGTATAAATAGAAACTTTATGCTTTATGAGCATAAAGTTTTTCAAGTTTATGAACAGCACTGTACGAAGGGAACTCGCTCCTGTTTGCAGTCTCCCAGTTCAGAGCCGAGCTGTAGCAAAATTCTAAAAAAAACTGGATAATAATGTTTGTCGTTTTGCCCAACCTCGCGGCTTAGTCCGCATGGATTTCAGGAATAATATAATCATCCTAATGGTCCATTCTAAATATTGGTGAGTGTTTTATAAATTCTTCCATCCATTCATCCATCCATCCATCCATCCAATCCAAATCCAAATCCAATCCAATCCAATCCAATCCAATCCAATCCATCCATCCCATCTATCCATCCATCCAAATCCATCCTACTTTACTTTATCCATTCTATGGTAACTTTAATGTTAGTGAATTTTAATTTAGTTCGGATTTTGTTTTATTTAATTTAATATTAATTTAACTTTTAAATTCTAAATTTGCTAATTGTATATTATCAATATGGGTCATCGATACCAGAAATAAATGATTTTTATTTATTTTATTTTATATGTTTCGAATTGTCTAACGGAATGGTTTTCACTGTAATGTTATGCAATTTAAATAAATAAATAACAATAATAATGGTGAAGTTTTGGAACTTAAGAGATTTAATTAATAACTGGAATTCATATTTTACTTTAATAATAATACTAATACGTAATAAATACATAATAATAATAAGATAAATTTACGACTACGAATTTATTCAGGCCTATTTCCGAACCTCGCGCAATGTAAGCTCTGGGCAAAAAAAACTTTGAGTTATATAAAATTGAACAAAATCCTCAATCTAAGCTGAAGCTCTGGCAGTTAAAAAGACAAACCGATTCCCACTCACAATAACAATCGTTTTTAATTGTTATTTTCAAGGACACAACGCAACTTATTAAACAAAGAACACCCTTTCCTACAAGGTCTTTAGTATTTAACTTAAGAATTTTAGTATTGAATCGAATACTTTTTTATTGATTTGGTGTATATAGCTTTTACGTAGGTTGTTTATTGCGCCACTTTGTATAACGATGCTCTTAGTGAATCTATGCAATAAGTCTCGACGTCAGAATTATATTGTCGTTTGTTCGATTCCGACGGAAATGACTTTTTTAATACAGTGTTGCTCAAAAAGTGGCGTATTGCAGGGACGTATACTGCTCTCGTAAGGAAGAACGCAGTAATCGTAATACGCAGTTTTGAGTAAATAGCTATTTATTTCTTAGGATTAGAAGAATTTCATACATTACTGCATATTTTCTTACTGAAATTTCAGGTTTCTAGTAGACCTACAGCCATCATTATTTTTTCACCTATAGATATACCACCAGGAGCCCAATTTTGCATCCAAAGTAAAAACGCAATAATGGCTATTACTGCGTTCTTCCTTACGAGGGCAGTATAGCGTTCGGGATGTGGGCTATTACATACTCGAGCTTTTTCTGTTCTTTTTCCGAACTCGTGCGTTCTCTTTCCAAACTGTCAAAATAATGTCTATTAAAAAGAAAAAACCAACCACGAGTTTTTACTAAAAAAAATCATAGAAGTTTTTATGATTCATGCAAATATTTCTAAAAAGAAGCTACTAATTTGTTTCAATATCAGATTTAATGATTTGATTCAATGAGTTAGGTTAGGTTTAATTTCATTTCATCTCATTAAATTTCATTTTCATTGCATATCAATTAAAAAAATTCTACTGAAGACTTGGCTGTATGGGCATAGTTCCCTTTGCCTACCCAGAATGGGTGAAAAAAAAACTCTGCTTATATTCTTTTACGGTTAGTTAGTTGAGTTTATTGTGTTTTTATTAAATTGCTTCAATTTTCGCAACTGTATTAAAAATAGTTGTTCAGTACATGTGCGGAACTGTCATTGCAACTTGTTCCCTTCAGTGCGCCTCGGCTCGAGTAGACATTTGTTGGAACTCTTTGCAATGACAGGCTTTCCGCACTCGTAATGAAATATACTATTTATACCTCTAACCTCAACATGTCAAGCCCTTTCTTACCATCTTAGAAACAATCATATTTCTTTGTAAATTTTTGGTCCGGATCAACTTACTTGGCTTTTTATCGGACGAGTCCGATCCGGTTTCGCTCCGATTCGCAGAGCTTAATCATGGTGAGCAGAGACGGAGCTCGCGTCGTCGGTTGCTCGTCTTAAACTCGTCCGATGAAAAGTCAAGTCCGGACCAAAAATTTACAATGCTTACGAAAGTTTTAGTCCAAAATCTTCTGAATCATATTTCTATCTTATTCTAGTGCTGGGATAATTCAGGTGAATAATGTCGTATGTAGGCTTATAGTAACTTGTAGGCGCGCTCTCCTGTAAAGTATAAAAATGGCAAATCCGACCAAATGCTTCGGACGCCGAAAAGTATACTTTTGTAATGTTGTCAAACAAAGTATCCACTTAAGAAACACTTTCGTTACAGTTTACCTGTGTGTTTAAAATAACATCGTCTAGAGCCGACTGAAAGAGGTTACACTGCCAAACTTTTACGGCTCGTGTTTTTCCCACGCTGCCTGCTGTAGGTTTTATGTTTTATTCCTTAGGTACAGTTAAGTATATTTCCTCACAAGCATGTTTATTTTTTCCGCACTTCAACGTAGCTTTACTGGCGCGAACGAACACTGTCGGCGATTAGTTCCTAATTCGTAATTTTGCAAGTATGTACTGCTACGGATCATTATTGCATTGAAATGGGACGAATAAGATAAGTTATGATAAGTATATTATTAATGACATAATTTACATTTGATTCCTTAACCCTAGAACCCTACCCGGGGTGCTGGAGCACCCCAAGGCATTTTGTTGCTTTATTCAATCCTTTAGTTTTGAATGCACAGGTTTATGCGCCCGAGTATTTTACTCTAGTGAGACCTGCTCATGAATGGTCAGTTACGCGGCGACGGCCGTGCTGTGTAGACGTGTGCACGTGTGTCGTGGGGTGCCTTAGCACCCCAGTGTAGGAAAATCGTAAGTATTTTGTATTGTTTTATATTATCTATCTACCATCACGCCGTTATCCCCGGAGGGGTAGGCAGAGATTATTGAGTGCCATTATGTTTTTATAAAGTTTATTTCATTGTTTTGCCTTTTTTTTATCTAAAATGTTTTATGATCAATCACCAACAGCTTAACGTGCCTTGCGAAGCACGGAACCGCTCGGAAAAATGCCACTAGCGTTAGGCATAGACGGCGACCCATCCATGCACTGAATGCGCCCTGTGTTGCTTAACCTTCGTGATCGTTTAAGATCACTCAGGCAGCCGTGGCTACGAGCGATCCATAATGAAATAATGTCAAAATTGAATAGACAGTCGATTAACTCG
The DNA here is from genome assembly GCA_947310845.1 of Yponomeuta plumbellus. Lineage (NCBI taxonomy): Eukaryota > Metazoa > Arthropoda > Insecta > Lepidoptera > Yponomeutidae > Yponomeuta > Yponomeuta plumbellus. Next base: position 18,254,050 of record OX371212.1, on the reverse strand, counting down.
GGGATTGTTTTTTTTAATTAATTGTTTATTTCTTCGTTTGTAGATGGCTGCTGTCAGAGGATTACGAGATGAAGACATTATCGGCATATTGGATAGGGAATTTAGTGATGAAGAGGAAGAGGAAAATGTGATGAATAGTGTGGTAATAGCAGAAGAATCTGACGATGAACCAGATGGGCTTATACAAGATTTTCGCCTAGTTGATATGGATGACACTGTTGCTGTTGACACGGATGATAATGTTGTTGTGGATGCACATTCGGTTGCTGACGTACGTTCGTTTGGGGATGCAGATAACAACAGTAGTAATGATGACATTAATTTGCAAGAGTTATCTCACAATTTGAGAAGACAAGAAAAACTAAAGGTTATTGCCGTGCCTAGAGCTCTTTATGGAAAAGGAAAAAATAACAGACACAAATGGAGTGGAGTACAGCCAACTAGGCGTCGAATCGCGCAACGCAACATCATATTTCATGTAATGGGTAACATAGGTCCAGTAAAAGATATAAATACCCCGTTACAAAGTTGGTCTCTTTATTTTACGGACGAGGTACTGGGGAAAATCGTCAATCATACTAATGCAGAGATTGAAAGGCAGCAAAAAAAATATAAAGGGTACCAAGAGGGTGAAGATGGCGAAGAATCTATAAGATCTGCATCAAAGCTACCATCGTTTGTAAAATCAGTAACATTGACTGAGCTAAAGGCCTTGGACTATATTATGTAGCGGGAGTTTTCAAAATGAACGATATGAACACCAAAGAAATCTTTGATAAACATACTGGATTACCATTTTTCAGAGGCACAATGAGCCGATGCCGATTTGAATTTTTGACAAACTGTCTACGGTTTGACGATAAACAAACTCACGAAGAACGTCGCACAAATGACCGCTTTGCTCCAGTCCGTGAGGTTTTTGAACAAATCTTAGGAGCCTGTGAAAAATTGTACTCACCATCTGATTGCTGCACTGTTGACGAACAACTGCTGTCATTTCGAGGACGATGTGTCTTCAAAATGTACATACCTTCTAAGCCCGATAAGTATGGCATCAAAATATTGATGATGTGTGACTCTAAAACAGCTTACATGTTGAAAGCCATTGTTTATGTGGGCCAGACATCTCCACCCCCGAATTTATCGGTACCTGAGTACTATGTTACCGAACTCGCAAAATCAATATTTGGAACTCGCCGCAACATCACCATGGACAATTGGTTCACTAGCATACCTTTAGCCAAGAATTTAGTTCAAAAAGATTTGACCGTGGTTGGTACGATCCGAAAAAATAAGGGTGAAATACCAGAGTTATTTTTGGAGCTACGAGAACGAGAGAAAAACTCTGCCATGTTTGCGTATGATGGACCACTGACACTTTTGTCTTACTGCCCTCCGAAGTCAACCAAGAAAAAAGTCGTTATCATGTTGTCAACTCTTCACGACTCTCCAGACAAAAGCAATACAGTTCAACTCCCTGAAATTATACATTACTATAATAAAACAAAAGGAGGAGTCGACGTTTTTGATGCAATGGCCAAAATAGTCTAAAGAAAAACTAGACGTTGGCCTATGTGCATCTTTTATGGACTATTAAATGGAATTGGAATAAACTCCTGGTCCTTTACAAATGCTCAAAGACAAACAACAAGCCGGATATAAAGTTTCGTCGCACTTTTTTGAAGAAATTTGGGTTCGGACTTATCACTGAACATTTGGAAGAACGACTGCAAAAGCCATGTTTGAGAAGGGATATCAAAGAGATTATTTCCGGGATCCTGAAGAAACCTCTCCCAGATGAAAGTTAATCTATTGGGCATCACAAACAGGGACGTTGTGGTTTCTGTCCAAGAAATAAAGACCGCTAGACCAAGACCCAATGCACCAAGTGCAAAATTCCAATTTGCTTGGAACATCAAATCAAAGTATGCCAAAGGTGCTCAAATTAATTAGAATTGCTAGATATTTAAGTTGATTTGCGATCTCAGTTCTTAATTAATACTAATAAATAACATAGTTTTGAAACTGGGTTTATTTTAAAAATAATGTTGACTCCTAAACTTTGGGGTTCTCCAGCACCCCATGTAGTAAAATCAGGTAGGCTAATCAGTGTAGGGCTCCAGGGTTAATAGTACTATTACAAAATTAGTTATCCTTAAAAGCTAGGCGTTGGTCCTGACACTAAGCAGAACCTGTATTCTACTTTATAGAAATTCTTAATTTTCCGAAAGCCTCATTTTCCTAACTCTACATAGTGCGAATCCGGTTTTTTTTTTACAAAAGAAAGTACAGTTAGATTAATTTATGTCTTCTATTATATGTGTTTTGTGTAAGTGCCTGGAAAAGTACTGGAAGAGTGGAATTGCATTCGAGAGGTGGGTATGTTTGTATCTATCAGCAAATAGATCGCACTGAAGTGGTAAGCCCACCCTGAACTCTTTCCTATCTCTTCATTCCTATCCAATACAAGTAGGTGTCAACTCCGATTAGACCTTTGCTTTCACACATGGACCATCTCTTCCGACAGTGACACTTTGCTATTACAGATTAGATCACCTACTCTGCAAAAAAGTCCCTTAAGGGTCTTGTACTTTAAACACGCCTCTTTATCTCTCGACGTCAGAAACATATGGCCGTATGTTTGATTCCGACGAAAATGACTTTTTATATCTTGTCTAAGGTCATCAAGCTCTTTTTAACCTAAGAAACATATTATTTATATCGTATTCTTTTTGTGGGAAAATTAGGTTGTTGACACGACCAACAATAAATTATTTGATATGTTGGATGAAAACAAAAATTACAAAATATTTCAAAAAATTACGTATTTCTTTTAGTCAATTACTAGTTATTATAATTTTTAAATAAGTAATACATAAAAAGGGTGCTCTGAAATATGACGTCATAATTCGGTATTTAAATACAATTTTTTTAAGTAAAGTTTTTAAAGTAACCTATTTGACATTTTGCCAACTACCCAATTCTGGTGCATAATGTCGTATGTAGGCTTATAGTGACTTCTAGGCATACTCTCCTGTAAAAGTATAAAAATGACAAATACGACCAAATGCTTCTGATGTCGAGATTTATGTTAATTTTATTTTATTTTTCCACCAGAGTTTATTTTTTTATACTGTTTTGTGCTATGGATGTGCTGTGAAAAATTGTACTCACCATCTGATTGCTGCACTGTTGACGAACAACTGCTGTCATTTCGAGGACGATGTGTCTTCAAAATGTACATACCTTCTAAGCCCGATAAGTATGGCATCAAAATATTGATGATGTGTGACTCTAAAACAGCTTACATGTTGAAAGCCATTGTTTATGTGGGCCAGACATCTCCACCCCCGAATTTATCGGTACCTGAGTACTATGTTACCGAACTCGCAAAATCAATATTTGGAACTCGCCGCAACATCACCATGGACAATTGGTTCACTAGCATACCTTTAGCCAAGAATTTAGTTCAAAAAGATTTGACCGTGGTTGGTACGATCCGAAAAAATAAGGGTGAAATACCAGAGTTATTTTTGGAGCTACGAGAACGAGAGAAAAACTCTGCCATGTTTGCGTATGATGGACCACTGACACTTTTGTCTTACTGCCCTCCGAAGTCAACCAAGAAAAAAGTCGTTATCATGTTGTCAACTCTTCACGACTCTCCAGACAAAAGCAATACAGTTCAACTCCCTGAAATTATACATTACTATAATAAAACAAAAGGAGGAGTCGACGTTTTTGATGCAATGGCCAAAATAGTCTAAAGAAAAACTAGACGTTGGCCTATGTGCATCTTTTATGGACTATTAAATGGAATTGGAATAAACTCCTGGTCCTTTACAAATGCTCAAAGACAAACAACAAGCCGGATATAAAGTTTCGTCGCACTTTTTTGAAGAAATTTGGGTTCGGACTTATCACTGAACATTTGGAAGAACGACTGCAAAAGCCATGTTTGAGAAGGGATATCAAAGAGATTATTTCCGGGATCCTGAAGAAACCTCTCCCAGATGAAAGTTAATCTATTGGGCATCACAAACAGGGACGTTGTGGTTTCTGTCCAAGAAATAAAGACCGCTAGACCAAGACCCAATGCACCAAGTGCAAAATTCCAATTTGCTTGGAACATCAAATCAAAGTATGCCAAAGGTGCTCAAATTAATTAGAATTGCTAGATATTTAAGTTGATTTGCGATCTCAGTTCTTAATTAATACTAATAAATAACATAGTTTTGAAACTGGGTTTATTTTAAAAATAATGTTGACTCCTAAACTTTGGGGTTCTCCAGCACCCCATGTAGTAAAATCAGGTAGGCTAATCAGTGTAGGGCTCCAGGGTTAATAGTACTATTACAAAATTAGTTATCCTTAAAAGCTAGGCGTTGGTCCTGACACTAAGCAGAACCTGTATTCTACTTTATAGAAATTCTTAATTTTCCGAAAGCCTCATTTTCCTAACTCTACATAGTGCGAATCCGGTTTTTTTTTTACAAAAGAAAGTACAGTTAGATTAATTTATGTCTTCTATTATATGTGTTTTGTGTAAGTGCCTGGAAAAGTACTGGAAGAGTGGAATTGCATTCGAGAGGTGGGTATGTTTGTATCTATCAGCAAATAGATCGCACTGAAGTGGTAAGCCCACCCTGAACTCTTTCCTATCTCTTCATTCCTATCCAATACAAGTAGGTGTCAACTCCGATTAGACCTTTGCTTTCACACATGGACCATCTCTTCCGACAGTGACACTTTGCTATTACAGATTAGATCACCTACTCTGCAAAAAAGTCCCTTAAGGGTCTTGTACTTTAAACACGCCTCTTTATCTCTCGACGTCAGAAACATATGGCCGTATGTTTGATTCCGACGAAAATGACTTTTTATATCTTGTCTAAGGTCATCAAGCTCTTTTTAACCTAAGAAACATATTATTTATATCGTATTCTTTTTGTGGGAAAATTAGGTTGTTGACACGACCAACAATAAATTATTTGATATGTTGGATGAAAACAAAAATTACAAAATATTTCAAAAAATTACGTATTTCTTTTAGTCAATTACTAGTTATTATAATTTTTAAATAAGTAATACATAAAAAGGGTGCTCTGAAATATGACGTCATAATTCGGTATTTAAATACAATTTTTTTAAGTAAAGTTTTTAAAGTAACCTATTTGACATTTTGCCAACTACCCAATTCTGGTGCATAATGTCGTATGTAGGCTTATAGTGACTTCTAGGCATACTCTCCTGTAAAAGTATAAAAATGACAAATACGACCAAATGCTTCTGATGTCGAGATTTATGTTAATTTTATTTTATTTTTCCACCAGAGTTTATTTTTTTATACTGTTTTGTGCTATGGACTATGTAAATTAATAAAATTATAATTGTACTTGAAAACAGCGTCTATTAAATACTAGCTGTTGCCCGCGACTACGTCCGCGTGGGCTTTAGCTGAGTAAAGTGTTTGCAAATAAGATAGGAATACTTTTAGCTCATGCGAAAGAGCTTTCATACTAACTTCGCAACCCCCTTTTACCCGCTTAAGGGATGATTTTCGAAAAACTATTTTACATGTGGTTCATAACTTTTAATGAAGGACCTTCATATTGAATCTCATTCGAATAACTTCAAAAACGGCAAAGTTTCATACTAACATTGCACCCCCTTTTTCCCCTTAAGGGATGATTTAAAAAAATATATTTTATAAGTGTTTCATAATTTTAAATTAAGAACCTACGTACCAAATTTTATTCGAATAACTTCAAAAACGGCAAAGTTTCATACTAACTTTGAACCCCCATTTTACCCTCTTAGGGGATGAATTTTCAAAAATCCTTTTTTAGTGCTCCCTTACGTTACAAAAGGAACCCCTGTGCAGATTTTAAAGTTTCTAACCCTTATAGTTTAGACCCTGCGTTGATATGTCAGTCAGTCAGTCAGTCAGTCAGTCAGTCAGTCAGTCAGTCAGCTTCTCCTTTTATATATATAGATTGACGAAGTGGAAGTGGTTCATCCAGATCATGTTAGGTGGCTAACTCTGGATCCTGCCTTACCCTCTAGGATATATATAAAAAAATACGATTACATTAGACATATTTAATTGGTCATACAATGTGCATTCTGGTGTGCTGTGAATTCTGTTGCGTTACATTCCGTTGTGTTACGTTCTATTGTATTGTGTTCCGTTCCGTTGAGTTGAACTCAACTCAGGGAGTTAGGGAATTACGTTTCCCTGGTACTGACCTAAGAACTATAGTATCCATAAACTAGATACCATAATTAGGACACAAATACTCACCACGGCTCATTTCTATCCCAATCGTCCCGCGAGAGATCCCTAGACTTCATCAATTGTACTGTCTGACTGTTGTTTAGTCTAGCTAGAGTGTCATTGTATTAGGTTTCGTTTTCATGTTACGTTGTGTTGCGTTTTGTTGTATAGTAAAACGGAGTAAAACGTTAATACTTAAGGATGTTAAGTCTTGGCGTAACACATGGCCTAAACGAATTGCATTCATTGCATGGCATTAATGGGGTTAAAAATACTAGATAGAACTGTATTTTTATGTTTTAAACATTTTATAATGTGTTGTATTTTTCAAAGGCGACAGCCAAAAAGGCACTGCTGCTAGCGAGAAAAAATATATTCATACACGGAATAAAAAGAAACATTCTTCTTTTTGCTACAACATTCCAATGAATGCAATCCGTTACGTTGCGTCCATAATATCGCCTTGGTTTCTATTGTGCTGCATTATGTTCCGCTGAGTTACGTTATTATCTTTGTTTGCAGAGATTTGAAAAAGATACCTCTAGCGTAGGCACACTGATTCAGACATAAATATTCACCCTGAATCACCTTCATCACAACACTTGTATGAAGGACAATTAAATAATCATAGCTTCCACACAACACAATCACTTGACTTGATCTCAAACAAGGATACTCTGTTCTATTTTATGGAAACCAGGAAAGGACATTACAAAAATAGAAAAAAAACCAGACTGAGGTCATTTGTACAAATATACGTCAGATCCCAGTGGCAATTGAACCCGTGACCTATTTCTTGGTAGGTAAACGCCTTAACTACCAGAAGAACGAGGCAGTCAAAGGATGACTCGGATTGTTAATTTTAATTTTCGTACACACTATCGGATGACATAGGCTTCTTTGTTACATTTTATTTTATTTATTTGGGACAACAAACAACTACATATAAAATATTAAAAGACACTTAATAGCATTTTGGATTTACAAACATATAGTCAACTACGTTATATACATTGTAATTATTATTTTTTTATGTTACCGTACCTCGTATTGCGTTTTGTTGTGCGTTCCGTTGTGTTACATTCTCTTGCGTTACGTAAAGCCATTGTTTTCTCCAGCAGTGCTTTGAAGAATATACCCCGCGTGTGGACACCATGATTGAGACATAAACTCTCGTCCGAGCCCACTATCCGCTATTCCAAGATTGCTGCGGGGGACGCCCCGAATTGATTATCTGCCATTTGATTGGATTGTCTGGCTAGAAGGCTGGAGGCTTAACGAACGGAGAGTAGTAAATAAGATAGGTTATTGGGATTAGTCTTGTTAGGTAGCAACAGTGGTAAGAAAAATAATGGCTTGTATCAAACACACCAAAGCGGTCGCAGTCCATAATAGGCTATTTGACCGATTTCTGGAAACCACCTCATATTGTTTTGTGGTGTTCATGGAGTCCTAAGAAAGTGGTCATTTTAAATTATTTTGTGTATTCTTCTAAAAAAGGCAAACGAAACGAACGTAACAACGAATGAATGACAAACGCCATTTTTAGTGGCATGTGACGTCATAATAGAATCGGCTAATCCAGGCCGTTTTCTATACAACGGCTGCAGATCATAATTATCAAATTTTATCTTGTGTTTTATTTACAAATAATAATTGTTTTTAGTAACAATGCCTTAAAGCCGTTTTAAGACTCATAATTTATGCGAATACGTGTAGTGTTTTTTTCACACTGTCAAATTAAGCCAAATTATGTCAAAAAGCCTATTACGTCATTTACTGCGTACTAGTTATATGGAAGTATGTTTGGACCGCCACAGCGTTGGTAGGATCATCCCTTTTACAATTTCCCTTGTGAATGAGGGGCAATTTTTTAATTGAGAATTTTTCTATGTAACTACTTAACTGTATGTATAATCCACTTATCTATAATTGGCTTTTTTTTCAGACTTTAAACGACACTATCGTAAAAAATCAGAACACGTTATCACATTAGCAGCGGTTAGCGCATCTGCCTACCATACGAGCGGTCCTGGGTTCGAATCCCGGCTGGATATTTACATGTTTGTGACGTCGCTGTTTCTGGTTCCCACGACACAGGGTATCCTAGTGTGCGATTGCCAGAAGCAATGTATGTGCCTGTATGTAAATGTTATGTTATGTTATCTAATGTATTACAATCTCGTGTTTGTTATGGAACTCCTGTAAAACAGATTCATCGTTCTATGTTTGAGAATAAGTCGTTCGTGGGCCATTAAATATGGCATTTAATATTGGCTGGTCAGCTAGTATTTTATAAAGAGGCAAACAAACTGCGCTTAAGCTGCGATCCAATTTTATGATTAGATGAGGAACAAAATTGCACTTAACACTTACAGCGTCGCAAACTTGTTCAACTTGTGAACACCGTGGTCTACCCAACGCGCCGAACTCTAAGTGAAAATAAAAGAACCGTGTCCCAAAAACGTTAAAAGTATGTTAGGTAGTATACCGAAACGAGATAAATCAATCTCGTACGTTAGCTGCAAGCTGAACTCACCTTTATTGACCATTACTTTAAGTCCTTATAGAGTAGGAACAAAGTGCGTTACAGGTCAGTTATCTAAAGCTGGCACGTTCACAGTACTCACACTTATGCAATTTCACTATACAGTATGTTTAAAAATAAATGATTTTGATTCAAAATGCGACTCTAGTTTAAGTGTAGACTACACAGTTAGGTTTTAGTAAGATGGGTGCGTTGTAGATAAATAAATACAAATATATATATGTGATACTTGTTATAATATATTTTTAGCAAATTCGATCGAAAAGTATTAAAAATTAGGTGGAATCAATGGTCACAAAATAGTTATAATTTTCAATAAATTTTCACATGAACAAAAATAATTTCACCTAAGAAAATCTTTACCAAAACAGAAAATAATTATCCCAGAAATCCTCAACAATTTAATTATAATTTAATTATGTAACAAAGGGTCACGGACGCTCAGTGGTCAGTTACTGGATGAATGCGCCGTTTTCAGATGAACTAAAAAAAAAACTAATGGCTGTCAAAGGAATGCAATTTTTGACCTTAGCCCAATAGCCATGTGTGATAGATACATCATCGAATAGGTCTCAGCAAGCTGAATAAAAGTTACTATCACGCCAACAGCCAAATGTTTGTCCTTTCGGAGTTATATTGTACTGAAAATGTTAGTTTTTTTTTCAATACAATACGAGTATACCTAACTCCGAAAGGACAAACATTTGGCTGTTGACTTCATAGTAACTTTTATTCAGCTCGCTGAGACCTATTCGATGATGTATCTATCACACATGGCTATTGGGCTAAAGTCAAAAATTACATTCCTTTGACAGCCATTCGTTTTTTTTAGTTCTTCTGAAAACGGCTCATTTGGAACTACTTTTCTTAGCTGTCAGAAAAATCCCTCATTGAAACGCACATACGGGTGAATACCAAAAAGATCACGCTGTATATATAAACAGTAGCAAAAGTAAAACTATAACTGTCCCCTTCACACTCATAAGCTAGACCGCGCGCAAGAGAGACGGGCAGACTTTTCATGATGCGTATGCAGTACACGTCACGCCGCGCGCTTATTCACAGACACTACACAAGCGCAACGTGTAAATGTGTTGAACGTGCCAGCTTTACTTAACTGACCTGTAGAAGCCTACACAATTTATACCTTTTCGATAGCTGTGAACGATAACGATCTTGCTTACAACGCTTTATTTTAATTGGGTATTTGACAGGATGTCAAATGAGTAACTTTCAAAACGGAATTTTGTATGAAAATACTTGCTTGTGACGTCACATTACAGAGCACTCTTTTATGTTTCATCTATTTAAAAATTGTAATAACTAGTAAATGATTAATAGAACTTAACAGAACAAACACGGCACAGTATAACTAATTAAATCAATGGCTTTAAAACAAGCTTGCTTTTAGAACAGGCTTTGGAACGTAAATCAGCTTAAAAACTGGTTATAACCGGATCATCCGCAGCCAACACAGATAGGTGGACTTTAAATGAGGTTAGAGTAAAAAAACGGTAAAGTTCACTGCCGGCTACAATCCGATTAGGACGCTTAACGGCTTTCAGGAAGAGCAGAGATAATCACGTTATCCGGAAGAACTTCGGTACCTGCCTTACCTTTCAAGCAGTGGTTCTCAACAACACTCGGGAGTATCCCACGAGTTTATCAGGTTCACAGATTTTTGAACTAAAATTTTTGTAAGCACTACATACGACGAGCAACCGACAACACGAGCTCCGTCTCTGCTCATCATGATTAAGCTCTGCGAATCGGAGCGAAACCTGGTCGGACTCGTCCATCCAACACCCGTAAGTTGATCCGGACCAAAAATTTTCAAGGTTCGCAGATCCGCATGCTATTTCTTATGAATTAGGTATCCTGTTAAAACATTTAAAACGATGTATTCAATAATTTCCACACAAACAATAACCTCTTCAGTACTGACCTTGAAAATAACAATAGTTTTCTATTGTTATTTTGTCGACACGGGACTGAGGAGGTTAAATAAATTATACTAGAAACACATGTACAAAATCCACCAAAATTTCGTCGACAACACAGGTACCATAATGGTTAAGGCACACAAAAAAAGCCTAAGTAACCTAACAATTCTCTCCTGTTAAATAATAATAATTCGTAGCAACGCCGTCAAAATATTTTTTGACAAAACCGGTGATTGAAATTTTACATTAAAAACCTCATTGCGTGGATGAAGATGTGCCTGTATCCCAGAGGAGTAGGCATAGACCAGGGACTGCCACCTGCCATGACCCTGACAAATCACTTTCGCTTCATCGACATTCATTGCACACACGCACACCGGTTTCAATTACTAAAAAAGCATAAAAGGAAAGCATTTATTTATTTACAGCTATTTACATAGCAGGTTTTTATTTTGCAACGATGGCATATAAATGACTTGTCAATAAAAGCTACGTCGGAGATTGAGTAAATATGTCTGCGACAAGAACTCCCATCCATTGAATTTAAATATTCTTGTAGTATCCCTACTTTGGGCCTTCGCATATATTTTGTATATTGGAAGTGATTTAATAATAAAATTATCGATACTGACGGGTTTCAGGTTTTCGTTATTTCAGGAACTTACGGAAAGCTGTCAACGGAACGTTTATGAGTACGAAATTTGTCAAATTTGTAACACAAAAACTTCAACTTATTGAACGTCACCAGTTAAACTCCATTTCAAAATTAAGATCGCTTTGACGCAAAACAGGGTAAAAAAACTCCAAAAACCACCTTTTCTTTGTCTTCTTTTTCTTAACTTAAAATAAAGTTTTCAAAATATTTCAAAAACTACAATATATACAAAGTGGCTAAAGTTTCAGTTAGCTTACACCCGTGTGTACGTTAACTTTTTGTGCCCCAACTGTTTAGCGTACACACGGGTGTACGCTAAGCGAGAGACTGGATTTGACTTCGATTTCTGCCGTGTTTTTATAGTCTATGGCCAATATCCGGTTTTCTCTTGACCAATGGTTATTAAGGATTACTTTTGTCAACGAACTTCATGCCATTCCAAAGAAAAAAATAAAGTTCTCATCGAAAAACAAGTGAACCGCGTCTGACAGACGCCATTTTGTGTTTTCGTCGCGAGTTGCTCCGCCCGCTCGAGGTTTTTAGATAATTTCGAAAGGAAGCGGATAATATTTGTTTATGTGTTATATATAAAATTACTGGGAAAAGTGTGTAGATTATGTTTCAAATAATAGTTTTGTTGTATTAGATGGAAAATCAAATGAAAAAAGCCTCGAACTTTTAGTGCCGCGTCAGGCGTTTGGGCTCCACCCGCTGGAGGTTTATAAGTTATTCAAGAGGAAAGCAGATAGTATTTGTTTTGTGTTATATATCAAATTACTGGGAAAAGTGTGTAGATTATTTTTCAAATAATAGTTTTGTTGTATTTCATGGAAAATAAAGTGAAAACAAGCCTCGAACTTTCTGCAAAGGTTGCGCGGCCCGTGATGGCATTTATCTCTTCGTCATTTATAGCTTTATTTTGGTGATTTATATTAAAAAATAGATTAAAATAGTTAAAAATAATATGCAAATCATATTATAAGTGTTAGTTCAGTGCTAGTGAAAAGTGCAAGTGAAAAAAATGAAAAAAAGTGCAAAGTAGTAAAGGATGGTGTGGATAGTGGAAATTCACCTCGTCATTTGGAAAACAGGTAAGTTTTATTATAATAAAATATATAATAATTGGATAGGAAATTTCATGCAGATTCTAGATATATATAACACTTATTGAATAATTATGTAGTACTTTCTCTAATTTGAGAAATGCGGAACGGCGTCCCATAAAAAATGTAAAAAAATATGGCAGCGCCTTAGGGCCACTCAGGAAGGGCATATGGGCACACTAGGCAGTCTAGACGCGCCCCGCCGGACGGGTTAAGATCGCTTTGACGCAAAACAGGGTAAAAAAACTCCAAAAACCACCTTTTCTTTGTCTTCTTTTTCTTAACTTAAAATAAAGTTTTCAAAATATTTCAAAAACTACAATATACACGGTGGCCGGATGATTGACGTCAAAAAAAAAAAATTAGGTCCCTCTTGTCATGGAGTATCCGAATCACCCCCATGTATGTTCCGCGATTTTTCATAGTTTCGGAGTTATGATTTTTTTTCTGAATTTTCATGAATTTTCGCCTTATCAATTTTGAAAATTTCTAAAAAAAGAACTAGAAACTTTTTTCAATTACTTTTTTTTGTAACTGAATCTTCACAAGTTGTTCTTCTATGCATAAAATAATCAGCTTCGTAACTTTGATAAAAGTTATTAAAGTGTTGGTCTAAAGTCAAAAATTTACGTTCGGTAAATTATGACTTGAATTTTCAAAAATAAATTAAAAATCCAAACAGATGTTTTAATGGTTTCTTAGTTAGCCTCAGAAATGCGCAAGACTCTCAGATTTCATAATCATTAAAAAAAAGTACTGCTTAACGAGCTACTTTGTGTACATTCGGCCTTCGAAGACAGCGAGGTGAAGAATTATTAAAATAAACAATTATTTTTTTCTGCCATTTCGTCTTTTCTTAGTTTATTAATGAACGAGTCGTCATCATCATGATGAATAAAAGTGGTTTTGTCAATAAAACACACATTAAAATGTAAAAAAAATGTTTATTATAATAGGTTTTCAAAGTTGCCACCTCCAGCAGCAATACACATTCTACACCCGTCTAAAAGCTGCTCTGTTTTCCTTTACAACACGTTCGGCTTCTGTTAATTTCTGCCTCAGCTCTTGTTCACTCCCACTTTCTCTGGCGTATGCTATTTCCTTAAAATAGCCCCAAATAAAAAAATACATGGGGTTGAGGTCAGGTGAGCGTGGAGGCCACGATATTGGTCCGCCGCGTCCGATCCATCTATTGGGGTACGCCTCATTTAAATAATTTCGGACTTGCGTTGCGTAGTGACATGGAGCGCCGTCATTTTGAAGAACCATGGTTCGTCTTAGTTCAATATTCACGTCTTCTAGCAACAATGGAAGTTCATGTTCCAGAAAGTGTCGGTATCTTTCTCCATTTAATCTGGACGGCAATTCAAATGGACCAATCAGTTCGCCATTGAGAATACCAGACCACAAGTTAACGCTGAAACGATGTTGAAACGTCGACGCTCTCATTTCGTGTGGATTTTCAACCGCCCACGTGTGGTAATTATGAATATTGAAAATTCCAGTGCGCTCAAAACGTGACTCATATGACCATAAAACTTTATTGAAAAATCCAGGATCTTGTTGTTCTTTTTGTAGCATTGTTTGGCAGAAATCAATGCGCAATTGGTAGTCTGTAGGCAGTAAAGCTTGGACTCGTCGGATATGGAACGCATGATATCCTTCATCGTGAAGTATGTCTTGGATAGAAGTTCTTGGGATGTTCAGAGTACGAGCCATAGCTCTGGTACTCGTGGAAGGATTTCGTTGAACTTCTTCGAGCACAAATTCTCTGCGATCCGGGTCAACTCTAGGGATTCCTTCCCTATCGCCTCGTTGGCCAGGAATGCGGCCTCCCATTAAGGTATTGTGCGTGTTAATAAAAACGCGATCGTCGGGATAATGCTCAGGTTGCGGCCCACCACGACGTTGAAGTTGTTCGCGATACAGTCGCGCTGCTTCAAGGCCGTTTCCTTGTGCAACTCCATAAAAATAGTGCATTTCTGCGTATTCACTTAACGTGTAACTCATCTTTTACACTTCCAAGTAAACAAAGTCCAAATCAGTATGCAAGACACAGTCCAATTAACGAGCAAAGTAGTCAAATAAGTAGGCAGCGGAATCCGCGGACAAAGCGAGACAGTGAGGTAAAACAAAATGAAGACACGTGTAGCAGTAAACACAAAGTGAGAACGACTGAGGTACAAACTGGGTTTTGTGTTCGCTTCTGCTGCGCTGCCCCTCTCACTCTTACCGCTGAGAGTGAGAGAGATAGCAATAGTTCGGCGGCCTCCTATCCTCAAAGACTATTGTTATTACAGGTAAAAAGTTGCGTCTGCATTTACAACCCATGACCCACGAGAACTGAAAGCGCAAAATTAATTACTGTAAAACGGAAAATGCCTCCAAATTTTTTAATCTGTGTTTTATTGACAAAACCACTTTTATTCATCATGATGATGACGACTCGTTCATTAATAACCTAAGAAAAGACGAAATGGCAGAAAAAAAATATGTTAATTTTAATAATTCTTCACCTCGCTGTCTTCGAAGGCCGAATGTACACAAAGTAGCTCGTTAAGCAGTACTTTTTTTTAATGATTATGAAATCTGAGAGTCTTGCGCATTTCTGAGGCTAACTAAGAAACCATTAAAACATCTGTTTGGATTTTTAATTTATTTTTGAAAATTCAAGTCATAATTTACCGAACGTAAATTTTTGACTTTAGACCAACACTTTAATAACTTTTATCAAAGTTACGAAGCTGATTATTTTATGCATAGAAGAACAACTTGCGAAGATTCAGTTACAAAAAAAAGTAATTGAAAAAAGTTTCTAGTTTTTTTTTTAAAAATTTTCAAAATTGATAAGGCGAAAATTCATAAAAATTCAGAAAAAAAATCATAACTCCGAAACTTTGAAAAATCGCGGAACATACATGGGGGTGATTCGGATACCCCATGACACGAGGGACCTAATTATTTTTTTTTGACGTCATTCCCCCGGCCACCGTGTATACAAAGTGGCTAAAGTTTCAGACATCTTAACTATCAAAATATTCTTTAACGTTACCCTTTTTACCGGGTTTCTGTCCTAACAAAAAAAAGCGTTTTTTGGTAAACAAAAAGGAGTATCTTGTCCACCCTCTGAAACTTAAGACTTCTTTTTTTTTCATATTATATCATCTTTAATTACATAAATTAAGAAATTGTTAAGCCAGTGTAAACTGTATTTATGCATTAAGTCCTCAAGCAACTTAATACTATCGGTTCATATTGTGGCTGCCTGTAAGTGAGGTAACACTTAGCTTATTTTTAGTCTATTGTGAATGTATTGGTGTATATCTTGTTGGTGGTCCTAATAAATCTATATATATAAAAGGAGAAGCTGACTGACTGACTGACTGACATATCAACGCAGGGCCTAAACTATAAGGTTTAGAAACTTGAAATTTTGCACAGAGGTTCCTTTTGTAACGCAAGGGAGCACAAAGAAAGGATTATTGAAAATTCATCCCCTAAAGGGGTAAAATGAGGGTTCAAAGTTAGTATGAAACTTTGCCGTTTTTGAAGTTATTCGAAAAAAATTTGGTACGTAAGTTCCTCATTATGAAACACGTGCAAAATAGTTTTTTAAAAATCATCCCTTATGGGGGAAAAAGGGGGGTGCAAACTTAGTATGAAACTTTGCCGTTTTTGAAGTTAGTCGAATGAGATTCAATATGAAGTTCCTTCATTAAAATTTATGAAATACATTTAAAATAGTTTTTTGAAAATCATCCCTTAAGGGGGTAAAAGGGGGGTGCAAAGTTAGTATGAAACTTTGCCGTTTATGGAGTTATCCGAATGAAATTCAGAATAAAAATTCTTCGTTGAAAGTCATGAAACAGATTTAAAATAGTTTTTCAAAAATCATCCCTTAAGGGGCAAGAGGGGGATGCGAAGTTAGTATGAAAGCTCTTTCGCATGCGCTAAAAGTATCCCTATCTTATTTGCGAACACTTTACTCAACTAAAGCCCACGCGGACGTAGTCGCGGGCAACAGCTAGTAAAATAAAATAAAAGATTAGGAACCACTGGTTCAAAGGGTTCGGCTTTATGTCTTTTTGTGTTCGGACGTCGCTTTGTCACGCAATGAATGAAAATCCATTATTGTACTATTGTCGACAGATCTCTCCATTTTAGTCGCCTGTTATGTGACATAGATGTAAAGATGATAATGAAGAGACGAGGATTTAGGCCGTCGACTAAAACAGTTATGCCCGTTTTTACCAACAGCTCTTAAGTTTTAGGGGCTACTTAACGGTTGATTCGTAGCCCTTAAAAAAGATTAGGTGGCCCCTAAATCTTAAGTCCTGTTGGTGAAAACGGGCATTACTTTCAAAATCATCTTTTACTATGAAACGAGCTCTTAGAGAAAATTGTCTATGTACCCATATTGGTTAGTACGCGCGATATTTAAAAGCCACTTATCTAATGCCGGTTTCAGGACTACCAGCACCTTTGGCGTGATGTCTACGGCACCCTCTAACTGCAATTCAAACCCATACGAAAAAACCGGCCCATACGAAAAAAGTTGACCACCTTTTTCGTATGGGCCGATTTTTTCGCGGCACCCGCTGCGGGCGAGTACCACGGACGCCCACCGCGGAGCCTCGTCAAGCATCAAGGCATCATCATCATCCTCTAGGCATCAAGCCAAACACAGCTCACATCTGCGTACATGGAGATTTTTTTCAGATTTTCACTTTCAACGTACTTTTGTACAGCCGACTTCCAGGCTGGCGGTAGAGCCCAACCAGTGTTTTCATTGAAATTGTCGTTACGACACATCCTCTTATGTTATATGTTATTTTCAAAGTCAGGACTTCTATCTAGAATAAAGTTAATAACACTTTTTTGTACTCGTACATAAAAAGAATATAAGTAAGATTACTGTCCTGGCTAGGGACAACAAAATTGCCAGGTCTTGGATGTTTACAAGTTTGTGATGTCGCTGTTTCTGGTTCCCTCGACACATGGTATCGCAGTGTGGGTCCAGAACCAATGTATACTGTGCCTGTATGTAAATGTTTATGTTATGTTAATATTCTGGCCTTTCCCACATTGGTAGTGGCACAGATTGATGTCCCACTCCATCGATATAACTGCGGCCGTTTATCGTCCGGATTTACGTTCAATGCTTAAAGTAAACAACAGCTCTGTCATCCGCTCTGTAGCGTTTTTGGCGATACATTGTCCAGCTCGTAAATATTCGAGTACCATACGGATATAACATTTAACAACGCCGACAGCGCTGTTTTTCTATACTACTTGATAATATACAATACAGTACAAATAAACTGTGTTTCTACGTCCACAAATTAGATACAATAGATCAAATAGATTGATACAATATGGCACAATGGAAGTAATTTGTGGCAAGACTGGGTCCTAAACTAGATCAGAGATCTGTATCTTATGATACCTGGCCTACCAAAAACTAAGTCAACAATAGCATTAAAATGTGAAAATTACTTTGCTAAATTCCGCCAAAATCCCACAACCACCACGTGGTTAGTTAATGCACCGCCCTCCCTCCCACTTTTTAAAGCAGAAGCAAGACATGAACGCACCACCACCGACACCAATACGTAATTTCCACATTTTAATGCTATTATGGATTTCCGCAAAGTAACGCCAGACACAGGCTGCGCCTAGTGTGGGAGTCGCAATAGACCAAAACTTTTTGTAATTCATTTTTTATAAATAAACATATTTTTTTTATTCAATACAATAAGACAACAATGTCGACACCAAGTCAAGAACGACAAAGAAATTAAAGAAACAAAGAAAGTGTACAAAAATACAGATACAAAAACCAAACATACAGCAATAATAAACAAGGGTGATCACACTCGTAACTCAGCCCTACGACTAGTCTTGAGATCGGGTTTCAGCCGCCGATTTGTGTGTTTCACTTGATGCCACTGCTTTGTCTTTCTTCTTCTATTGAGTGTCACCACAGTGTCAGCCTCTTAAGCTATTTACATACGTACATAAACCCACGCCTGTAGCCCAGAAGGGTGGGCAGAGTCCAGGCACTGCCACTTGCCACGATCCTGACAAATCACTCACACTTCATCGACATTCGTTACAGTCTGTAAAATATAGCTTGAGCTCCACGACACTGACAGGGCTAGGTTACGATATTGCTTAGACGTCGAATAGTGTGCAGTAAGTACGGAGTTTTCACAGTGCAAATATTCTGTGAAAAAATTCAAAACTTCATGGACGCAAATGTCCTTGACAGCTGTCGCGGAGCTCAAGCTATATTTTACAGACTATAGTCGATGCATGCACACACATGAAAAAAAGTTATTAAAAGGGATCGTGGAGGCTCCCTGTATCCTCGTAAGCTATTTCTAACATTTTCTTCGTCCCAACAAATACACCGCCCGCCGGCAGCGTGACATCATCGCATCGGATCTCCCGAGCCAGCGGGTCGCAGGATTGCAGTGCCGATGCCGCGCCCACTCAATCGAGAAATACGCCACTTTCTGCTGTGCATTTACAACTACACTCCGATCTACAAGTCGAACTCCTAGGGAAAATAAAGGTGCAATAAAACGGCGCGCAAACACGCGAACCGAGCTGGGCTCGGCGCGTGACTCAGCTCAGCCAGCCTCGGCGCGGCTCGGCACGGCTCGGCAAAGTTCGGTACACGCTTAAACGGCCTACGCTCAATGCGGCTTGGTACGGCTCGGTTAAGTTCGGTTATACGTTTGAATATGTAACACTCGGCGTGGCTCGGCACGGCTCGGCAAAGTTCGGTATACGCTTACACAGCCTACGCTCAATGCGGCTCGGCAAAGTTCGGTATACCTACGTTTAAACATCCAACACTCGGCGCAGCTTGGCACGGCTCGGGAAAGTTCGTTAAACCTTTAAGCAGCCTACGCTCGGCACGGCTCGGCTCAACTCGGCAAAGTTTGGTATACGTTTAAACAGCCTACGCTCGGCGCGGCTAGGCACGACTCGGCAAAGTTCGGTATACACGTAATGTCTACGTATACGCGCCTCGTCCTGTATATGAGTAGGCTTGCGCTGCATCTAGACGCGTCTCATTGGTGAATGAGATGCGCGCGGCTCACGAAGAAGGTCACGCGCATTAACCAATGAGTTTCATTAATTAATCAATGATTTTCTTTGGAGCTTGTTTCGTCGAATGGACTATACCTCGCTCCGAGTTCGACCCAAGCGATCGATGGGTGAAGCTAGCGAAATATCATCCTATTACGCACTGCTATTTAAATATAAAGGGACTTAGTCACGCCGTGACCTTTATTTTCTTTTTTTTTGTTTAAGTAGGTACTCATAATTTGTATCATTTATTCATTTTTAAGTTTTGTTTTGTTTGCGTTTTTCTATGTTTATGATAAGATATTTTTTTTCCTCTTTTTCCTTTCCTTTTTTTTACTCTGCTGAAAAAAAAAAATATTGCGAAAATATGCTGCTGAAATCAATAGTTTTAAGCAACAATTAACATTTAACAGAGTATACTTAAATACGAAAATAAAATTTGATTAGAAAATAAAGTACCGTAACCTTTTTTAACAGTGCATATAAAATAAGATATTAACTTATTTTAACTACGAGTAAAAGATTTCCATCGACTTAAAACTTTGACGTCTGGAAGCATACAACAATAGTTGGGATTGACACGACCTCATTAGAAAAATACTGTTAAGGTCTATCCACATTACGCGAACCGGGGCCGTGCGGGCCCACTAAGAGTATATAAATGTAAAATAATATATTTATACTTACGTCGGCAGCCGGCACCAACGTGCTTAACGTGCCTTGCGAAACACGGAACCGCTCGGAAACATGCTATTAGCGTTAGTCATAGACGGTCACCCATCCATGCACTCAACGAACCCTATGTTGCTTAAACTCCGTGATCGTTTAAGATCACTCAGACGGCCGGGGCTACGAACGATTCTCGCGATAGTAAAGGATGTGATATAATAACTTCCTTTCTTCCTTGAATTAATAAAATAAAATAAACTGAATTCTTACCTGGTTCTGATTCAAATCCCGCATGTACCAATGACTTTTAGTTATACATTTGTTTGTTTGTACAGCAACACCATTCGCTGATAAATTGTGCCCGGATAACGGTGACAGGCTTGCCACTTGTCACGTTGGGACCTAATAAACTCGGCAAAACGTGGGCCCAGTTCTAGTGATTGGTGCCTCTGCCTACCCCCTCAGGGATAACGGGCGTGAGTTTATAAATTTTTTTTACTTGAATTCTTACTATATCTGCTACATACCACTGAGAAGCCAATGAAACTATTTTTTATAGTGTTATTTACGACTTATCAGCTGGGGCTGTCGTTGATTTTATTCGTCGTTTGATGGTCCCGGGAATCCTAGTACGTCTCAATACAATGTTGGGATTAAAACTTTGTCGATCTGTGACATCCGTTTGTTGGGCAAAACTTGACGGTGTAAATTCCTTTAAGTTATTCAAATTCAAAAACATTTCTTTATTATTAATTTTATTCCTATACTTGACCCATTACAAACGTGCAAACCAAGACATAAAAGTGCGAGCGAGAGTTCCGATATGCCTGATATGCCTCCTATATGTGTGAGAGAGAGGTCTGATACAAATGTTTATGACTCAGTTCGTCCGTTTGTAATGGCTCAAGTATAGTGGATTGTTTCCGACCGGTTCCGTGCTTTGCAAGGCACGTTAAGCAGTTGGTGCCGGCTGCCGTCGATAGATGGCAGTCGTTATAGGGTAGCCAAGTCAGATACCTGCGGCTTGAAAACTTCTGACAGTAAGACCAGCCACTGGTCTTACAAGCCTCCACCAATCCGGACTTGGCCCCCGTGGTGGAGTGTGCCCTATACCTTACTCATGGAAGAGACCCGTGCTCCTCGGTGGGGACATGATGTGTTGATGATAACTATAAGCGATTTCGTCCAGGCAACCGTAGACGGATACAAGAAAGAAATTAGAGATGAGTAGTCGTGCAATTAAGAAATATAGATCGGCGTAAGTACCTACATATATCATATCATCAGTACAAATCCGTAATTGGCCTTTCTCTTGTATCTGATTAATTTAAGTACCAAATAAACATAAAGGCATTTATTTCTGGAAGCATAATGAAAACGTGTAGAAAAATAAGCAAATTAATTACTAAGTGCTGCATTAACCAATAATATCGCGTGAAAGATAGAAAAAACTGCGCCCTTCCGGCTTTCACACTCCACTTCGTTTTGTAAACGCATCCCTATATCCATATCTTTATCTAGCTCAGCGGTGAACGGATAAAATCCCGGGCCGTGTATGCGGAAGCAGGTTGCATCGCGTGCAGAACAAACAGCGCTAGTATTGCATATTTGCAATCGCAAGTGGGAAGGGTCTACTCAGGATCCAGCACAGGATTACATCTATATCAGAGGATTAGATAGGACAGGAATATTATTAGCCCCTCAAGCCATGACGATAATCATAAATCATAAATCAAAAATTTATTTCAACGTAAAGAATTTACATTCTGCTTGTTGAATGTCAATGTACATACAGTTATGTATAATGCTAGCCGCTGCCTTGGGGCCGTCTGTAGTGGAGAAAAAGGCAGCGAAAAAAAAACTCCACTCTGACCAACTTTTCTCAAATCACCTTAAAGCTAATACAAATAAAACTTACAAAATAATATCTTGGATGTGTTGAACACTAGACACATCTATCCTCTGATTAAATTTAATATTAAATTATCGACCGCTAATCGAAACTAACGATCCGCTGGCGAGTCCAATGTAAATGTAAACATTTCAGATATTATTAAAGTGGACGTTTTAGGAATATAGTCTTTCAGTGAAAGCAGTCATTAAGGTAATATAGACATTAATCATGGTGATCATTTTGGTAATGTGGACATTGTGTTCCTAAGCCCCCGTCAGACCCCGCAGACTCGCCGGCAGGTCGGTCTTGCAACGGCACTTTGAATCGAATTTTGAAGATGATACATACGAGTACAACAGTTGAATGAGCAGGTTTTATGCATTGAAAACTGTGATAAATTTCAAATATTACTCTGTGAATAACTAATTTAGCTGTGAAAGAAAAATGTTCTAGGCCTGAGGGGTTAAACATAAACATTTACATACAGGCACATACATTGCTTCTGGCCCCACACTAGGATAGGCCTGTGTCCAAGTCGTGGGGTTTTTTCTGTCCCCGGGACCTCTCGCATGTTAAGCTGCGGCACAGAGGTCGTCAAATTCATGGCTGCATGTTATGAATTCATTATGCAATAGAAAGATATTTACATAAAGTTATTTTGCAGAGTTGAACTTAGTTTTAAAAGAGATGGTTACACCAGAACACATGACAATGAATATACCTTAGCGCTTAAAATTGCCTTCTGAAATTTACAAAATACTACTACTACTGACGTAAATTATGTATGGACCGCCAACGTCACCGCCCCACCGCAATCACGTGGTGTGATTTATCCTTAAGGAGTTATGTGTATCGTAAAAAAGCTTTTTTGAGCTAAAACGTTCGCAGCACTACACATTATTAAGTTTATTCCGAATACACTTACTTGTTTTTTTTTTTGGAAGAGTCCGACCAGGTATCGCTCGGATTTGCAGAGCATAAGCTCTAAAATTATAAAATCATTATAAAATCATGGTGACTAGAGACGGAGCTCACGACGTCGGTTGCCCGTGTCTGTCTCGTCAGAGACGAGTAACCGATAAAAAAAATCAAGTAAAGTAAATAAAGCTTATACTTGTCTTACGTAAAGCAACTTGTGAAACAAGTGACACTTGTGAAACAAATACAATCAGAAAGCAGGGGCCCAATATCGAATCCTGATGCAACGCCCAATAACAAGTATGACCGCGCCCTATCTCTTTCAAACCACGAAGGAAAGACAGGGATACCAACGTCTGTATCGCTGACTTAAAAGCGTGTTATGAAGTTGTGATTCGAATCGAGAAGGATCAAACGCCGATGATTGTTACGCAAATTCCGTCGGGCGGAGCATGGTTTTTCCAATTCTGCCTGTTTCATTTAAAGTTTTTGTTTTTCGAATAATACTGTTGCTGGGCGGATTTGTATATTTGTATAGGTAGGCAAACAACAAGTTTCTGGCATATTATAAAGTAGCGACTTGCCTCGCACGGGTGGCAAAAACGTTTCCGTGGCTATATTAGCTATATTAGTTCCGTGGAAAATTCCCGGGGTAGTAATTTTTTACACCTTGGGTTACATTATTCGAGATTTCGTACGGACCCAAAACTTTTTAAAAATCCAATATAGCCTATGTTACTCCCGAAGAATGTGGCTTTATTAGAGCCATCGCAAACAGGGCAACTTACTTGTCTTGTCGCCGCGTCTAGTCGCCGCGTCAAACGCGACGTTGTCATTTGCTTCTGGCGTCTTGTCGCGACTCCGCGACTCTGACGCCAAGTGTGCGGTGATTCGAACAAAATATATGAAAATTGACGGCCGTATAGCCTGTCGTCGCGTCTAGTCGCCGAACTGTCGCTGTCGCGTGTCGCCTAATGTGCGCATAGGCTAATGGTGACAGATTTTTTAAATCGGCCTAGTAGTTTCTTTCATTACAAACATACACACACACAAAAATATAAAATACAAATCTTTCCTCTTTATAATATTAATATAGATAGATTATAAATGGAAATTACAATCTGTATGTGTTGCGGCCGTATTTTGGATTTGTGATTGTGATTCTCGTAATACTCTTGAAATGCAATATCACGCAATCACGACATGTTTGATACGCGTTAGTAATAATAATAACACACACAATAACAGTTTTCTGATCAAGGCAGCATATGCCGAATACATCTTTAATTGGCGAATAATAGTGAAGAAACTACTGTTTTACTGTCAAAAATAGTTTAAATTTTAATATCCAGTTAAGCAGCAAAGTAGCCAGTACCAGTAAAGTAGCCAGTTAAGCAGCAAAATTTAAAGACATCGTGATAACTAATACTATATTACAGACAGGGACAAGTCTGGCTCAGCCAACGTTAGTTAAGATCTGATAACTCCCTGGAGCGTTCTTTCAGAAACTACTTTATAAATACTTACCGTCTGCGAAGCCTCTTCTTAATACAACTTGAGCTCAGGACAACAGAGATGCATTGAGGAGACCGTAGATTCTAAGACAGGGTGTAACTATACAAATACTATGTAAAAAGGCCTACTGTAGAATTTACGACTTTATAAATGATAAAATTATTGACACACACCCACATACACACCCACACACGCACACTCGCACACACACACACACACACACACGCACACACGCACACACACACACACACACACACACACACACACACACACACACACACACATACAAATACACACACCCACACCCACACATAAATCATAAATGTCCCTCAAGCATAAATATTTAAATGAAAATGCATGTATTTTATACTTATTGCTGAGCGTTCTCGTGGTATATATTTTTAGTAATTATGAAATGTCTATTTGTGGTTGTCTGTTATTGGCCTTGTTAACTGCATATGTATTATTCTGTCAATATTATTTGTTTTCGCTGTTGATGTCCCTAAAAAACAGCCCTTGGCAGTAAACCAATCCCACAACGAGCTAGTCATTAGCTAGAAAAAAACGAGCTAGAAAAATATATAGCGTTATCATTAATCATTATTGGGTTAATTATTATAGGGCTTAGTAAGTTTTTCATAAACGTACAGCTCGGTTCGCTTGTAACCCCGGTCGCCTGAGTGATTTTAAACAATCACGAGGGTTAAGCAACATAGGGCGCGTTCAGTGCATGGATGGGTGACCATTCTATGACTAACGCTAGTGGCAATTTACCGAGTGGTTCCGTGCTTCACAAGGCACGCTAAGCAGTTGGTCCTGGCTGCCGTCGATAGATGGCAGTCGTTAAGCCATATCACAGGCCTTAGGGCGGCTAAAAAACTTCTAACAGTAAGACCAGCTACTAGTCTTACAAGCCTTCACCTGGGCCCCGTGGTGGAGTAAGGCCTATACCTTCCTCAGGGAAGAGATCGTGCCCCTCGGTGGGGACATAACGGGTTGATGATGAAATGTACAGACGCTATATGACTGCATACCAAAAACTGTGCTACTATTAAAGTTTTGACATAGCAAGTTGCACTCATGAGTCACGAGCTTCTTAGTTATTTAGTTATTCGTACCAACTTGTGTATTCAGGTGATGTGACGTAAATAATTTACGTTCTGTTTGTTGAATATCAATATACTTATCCCAGCTTCCCTGGGATACCAGCTTCCCAACGATGGGGGTCCGTTGTTTTTCCACGCCTTCACAGTAGATTGTCAGGTGGGCGGGTGTATCCTCTTCTTTCAGGCATCCCCGGCAAAGCGGGCTGTCAATTAGTCCCACCCATGTTGTGGAAATGTCTATTCAGTGAGCAGTGGCCTGTCAGTATTGTACTATTGTTATTGTAGTATTGCCGCCAATTGTACTGTTATCTTGTAAATATTTTATGTTTGTGTTTCTCCTCATGTACAATAAAGAATATTCTTATATTATCTTATCTTATTGCCACAGCTCTGCGCAGGTCATCTCTTCTTAGACAGAGCAGGCTGCGTGAAAGACGTTTCGAGACTGTTGGTAGAGCCTCCTTGGCTTTCACGCCCCATATGAACACCGCTTTTTATCGCTGCTCTTCCTCTCCAAGGTTTGCTGGAAAGACACTTGATCGTGCTGAAGAGGTCGACTTTAATCTACATATTGTAGATTTTGGAGCCGATTTCACAGATGATAGCTACAATTCCAATATTAAACGTACAGGTCAGTTAAGTAAAGCTGGCACGTTCAACACATTTACACGTTGCGCTTGTGTAGTGTCTGTGAATAAGCGCGCGGCGTGACGTGTACTGCAAGCGCAAGTCTGCCCGTCTCTCTTGCGCGCGGTCTAGCTTATGAGTGTGAAGGGGACATTTATAGTTTTACTTTTGCTACTGTTTAAAAATACAGCGTGATCTTTTTGATATTCAACCGTATGTGCGTTTCAATGAGGGATTTTTCTGACAGCTAAGAAAAGTAGTTCCAAATGAGCCGTTTTCAGAAGAACTAAAAAAAACGAATGGCTGTCAAGAAGTTAGGTAGTATATTGTATTGAAAAAAAACTAACATTTTCAATATAACTCCGAAAGGACAAACACTTGGCTGTTGGCGTCATAGTACCTTTTATTCAGCTCGCTGAGACCTATTCGATTCACACATGGCTATTGGGCTGAGGTCCAAAACTGCATTCCTTTGAAAGCCATTCGTTTTTTTTTTTCTTCTGAAAACGACTCATTATTAGTCATTAAATGGCATTTTTAAGACAGCTTTTTTGTTTTTCTAATGGGAATTGCCAGTTTATTCTGTGGTTTTTCCTCTTTTTTTGGCTCTTGCATTTGATTGTGATTGGACTTCAGACAACTGCTACTGGTACAGAAAAAAGGTAAGGTAATGAGCAGTTTTCAGAAGAACTAAAAAAAAATCTAACGGCTGTCAAAGGAATGCAATTTTGAACGTTAGACAAATGTTAGTTTTTTTTTTCAATACAATATAACTCCGACAAACATTTGGCTGTTGGCGTCATAGTAACTTTTGTTCAGCTTGCTGAGACCTATTTGATTATGTATCACACATGGCTATTGGGCTGAGGTTCAAAATTGCATTCCTTTGACAGCCATTAGATTTTTTTTTTAGTTCATCTGAAAACGGCTCATTCATCCAGAAACTGACCACTGAGCGTCCGTGACCCTTTGTTACATAATTCAATTATAATTAAATTGTTGAGGATTTCTGGGATAATTATTTTCTGTTTTGGCGAAGATTGTTTGTTTGAAGATTTGCTTAGGTGAAATTATTTTTGTTCATGTGAAAATTTATTGAAAATTATAACTATTTTGTGACCATTGATTCCACCTTATTTTTAATACTTTTCGCTCGAATTTGCTAAAAAATATATTATAACAACTATCTTTGTATTTATTTATCTACAACGCACCCATCTTACTAAAACCTAACTCTAGTCTACACTTAAACTAGAGTCGCATTTTGAATCAAAATCATTTATTTTTAAACATACTGTATAGTGAAATTGCATAAGTGTGAGTACTGTGAACGTGCCAGCTTTAGATAACTGACCTATAACCCTGTTACACTCAAACGGGATTAAATATCCAATCAAGGACCTCGCCGTGACGTAAGAAGTTCGTTCGAAAGTTAAACCGCGTTTAATTTGTCTTGCAGAATTGGTTTCAAATCCGACCTCGTTTCGAAAATAGACTAAAGATTTTAGACTAAAACATTAACCCTCGCTGTACTAGACGACCTCTGTGGCGTAGTGGTTAGCGCATCTGCTTACCATGCGAGAGGTCCCGGGTTCGATCCTCGGCTGGGGAGAAAAAAAAACTCCAGGTCTTGGATGTTTACATGTTTGTGACGTCGCTGTTTCTGGTTCCCACGACACAGGGTATCCTAGTGTGGGCCCAGAAGCAATGTATGTGCTTGTATGTAAATGTTATGTTATGTACTAGACAAGGAAAGTGAGGCTTGACCAAGTTATTAGTATTACGTCCATGGGCTTGACATGGGACTCTTATTGGATTTTGCTAATACCCGGTTCTTCGTAGGTACGCAACCAATTATGTTAATCTACTGGTACCAGCTGTCATATGTTTTTGTTGCATGCACTTTGGCCAACTGACAGCTGTTAACGGTATATTAACAGACTGTTAGCGTACGATGAACCGGGGGTTAGCGAAATCTTGTCTGTCAGGAGCAATAGGAGTTTCGTGCCAAACCAGTGAGGCTTCCTTTCGTGTGGTAACTGAAGGGGACAAACAGGAACTTTTTATTCCGCCTATCGTCATCAACCCATTATGTCCCCAACGAGGGGCACAGGTCTCTTCCCTGAGGAAGGTATAGGCCATACTCCACCACGGGGGCCAAGTCCGGATCGGTGGAGGCTTGGACTGAATAAATGAAATAAAAATAATAAAATAGTGGCTGGTCTTACTGTCAGAAGTTTTCAAGCCGCCCTAAGTCCTCTGACTTGGCTTAACGTGCCTTGCGAAGCACAGAATCGCTCGGACAAATGCCACTAGCGTTGGTCATAGACGGTCACCCATCCATGGATTGAACGCGCCCTATATTGCTTAACCTTCGTGATTGTTTAACGATTCTAAGACTTAAGCCTAATTAGATTTCATCAATAAGATCAATTAAACGGTCACACAGTATTTAGTTCCAATAAATATCTTCCGGAACGTATTCCGACTATACAGTCGGACGAATAAGAACGCCCTATACGAGTATAATCTATCATCTGGGATTGCAATCAAAAATTAAGTTTTAATACCTGGAATACTAGCTGGCAGACGTAGAAACAGACACTTTTTCGAGTTTAACTTGGCTCTAAGTGCTGCCAGGAAAAGACATTACTTATTCGTCCATAATATGGGCGTTTTACAGCACCCTTGATAACAATTAAACAACTACAGCTTCCTCTGCGTGACGCCACAGCCAGGGGAGTATTTAGTGTAGGGCCATGGGGGTATTTCCTGGTGTATATACAATAAAGAATATTTTATTTATCTATTTTTCAATGTAGATATGTAGGTTACAATTTGATTTATTCAGTAAAAACAATTCGATTATTTTATGTTTATGTCCCAGGTTAACCCCGGGGCGTCTGCGAAGGACGACGTGTGGACTCAACTTGCGGCGCCTCTTGAGTCCAGATTTAGGCTTGTATTTCATAACCATCCTATGCACTCAACTTTGGGGACCTTCCTAAGATGCCTTTGGTGCCCTCGCTGGTTGTTTCATGAGTTTAAAGAAAGATTAGTTTACATCAAACCTTGAATTTCCACGATAAGTACAGTGGTAGCCACTCAATCATACCGTCAGGTTAGAATCGTTAATAACTTCAAAACAAATAAATAATGTCTTAGCATAGTTAAGCCAACAATGGTTAGAGCTTGTCTGACCGAATAGTTTTTGACACTCTAAAACACAAATCAGAAGAAAAACCCTTCCTTTCCGACCAAAGATTCGCAGAGCTTAGGGCCCTCGCCCACGGCGGCTTTTTGTAGCGCGTTCGCAGCGCTACAGCCGCGATGCGGTCGCTAGCTGTGTGCCCTCGCCCACGTAACCACGCTTCTGTCGCGATGCAAACGCGCCACCGTCGCGCGGCCGTAGCGCTTCGAACGCGCTACCGTCGCGCGGCCGTAGCGCTTCTGTCGCGATGCAAACGCGCTACCGTCGCGCTTCCAATCGCCACAGTTGCAAGATGGACTCCGTTGAGGCAATATTAGTCACGTTGTCTTCGGTGCTGCTTTTACGTAAGCAGCCGAAGCGCCGACAACGACAGCGACGTCACGTAGCCCCGGCTGCCTGAGTAATCCTAAGGGCCCTCACCCACGGCGGCTTTTTGTAGCGCTACGGCCGCGCGACGGTGGCGGACGGCGTTTACGAAACGCGCGACGGCAGCGCTACAAAAAGCCGCCGTGGGCGAGGGCCCTTAATCACGGTGAAACCCTCGTAGTTCCGGCCGCCTGAGTGATCTCAAAGGTACACGAAGGTTAAGCAACACAGGGCGCGTTCAGTGCATGGATGGGAGGCCGTTCTATGACTAACGCTAGTGACATTTTTCCTAGCGGTTCCGTGTTTCTCAAGGTTAACTAAGCTGTTGGTGCGGTCTTTGGGGCGGCTTGAAAACTTCTGACAGTAAGACCAGCCACTAGTCTTATAAGCCTCCACCAATCCGGAATTGGACCCCGGAGACATAATGGGTTGATGATGAATCATGGTGTGTACATCCTGGTCATAGTTTTCCGACAAAGCATCAAATAAGTATATCCGGAATTAAGTTAAAAATGTGTTGTGCTTACAAAAGTTTTAGTTAAAAATATACTGAACAAACCAAAATTACGTCCTATGTTCATTTCTTTAGAGCAAACTTTAAGACCCCGGGGTGCCATAAACCAAAGTACGCCCCTGGTCACAGGCCACAAAGGGAAAAACTCGTCAGGAAGGGCCGAAGCCCCGATCTATTTGTGTAATTGCCGGCAATGCCATTAGTTGTCGCGTTTTTAGGGCCTGCAATAAAACTGATCGTAGACCCGAGCTGTATCATCTAATCTGTACCTTATTGAGTTCAGTATCTCTATGTAATACTGCGGTCGCTTCATATAAACGGTCCTTCGATAGCGCAGCGAAGCGAGTGGCGCGGCGGCGGTTGGAATGGAACGGCAAATATCGATAAACTTATTATTGCCTGCAGAGAGTTGCCTCGAAAATGCACAGTTTCTGAAAGATTTTCATTAGGGCCCCTGGCCTCTTCCCTGATTAAGGTATAGGCCATACTCCACCACCGGGGCCAAGTCCGGATTGATGGAGGCTTGCAAGACTAGCGGTCTTACTGTCAAAAGTTTTCAAGCCGCCCTAAGGCCTGTGACTTGGCTTAACGACTGCCATCTATCGACGGAAGCCGGCACCAACTGCTTAACGTGCCTTGCGAAGCACGGAACCGCTCGGAAAAATGCCACTAGCGTTAGTCATAGAACGGTCACCCACCCATGCACAGAACACGCCCTATGTTGCTTAACTTTCATGATCGTTTAAGATCACTCAGGCGGCCGGGGCTACGAGCGATTCGAGATTCTGTTAATGCATTGTAATACAATGACAACTGCATGAACATGGCGAGAGACAAAGTCACGTGACCCGACCGTGTATCTGTCATCGTACTATAATGCTCTAACAGAATTGAGGCCCAGGGATTGCCATTTTCCACGATCCTGACGGATCACTTTCCCTTCATCGACACACACTATTCGTTGCATGCACGCACGCTGGTTTCGGGTACTTTTTTTACCCTAGTTTCTTAGCGGTTGCAACGTACAATAGCTTAACTATGAGGGTAAGTGCGGAAAACTCGGGGCACTTAGAACTTAACTTACTCAAGTCCGGTTTTATTAATTAGCAAAAAAAAATGCAAAAAAAATGACGCGGTGTTACCGCTACAAAATATATAGGTTTACTCGATAGTTTTTTACCGTGAATGGATGACTCGTGTGATAATCCTTATCACATCAAAAACATCAAAATGTATTTACTCGTAAGAGCAAAGTCTACAAAAAACACCTACACGTACCACACACAATTTTTACTTCGAAATAAAATGGGGTTATTTGGTTCTAACGTACTAGCAACACTCAGCTTGACAGCCCTTCTTGATTCCGTTTTCAGCCATCATGGCGTAAAGTTCAATTTTTTGTAACAAATGTTTTCCGAACATCCGTTAGGGCTAAAGTTTCGTACAGGCCCTGTAAAAATAAATATATAATAAATAATAAACAGCCCTTCTTTGATATTGATAATAATAATATGTCAACGTGACAGTTTTTTTTTTGCATTGAATTTAAAAACAGACTTAAGGCCAGCCAAGGAAGTCCTTCTATGCTAAAGACTTATTTATCGTGCGCCCGGGCGACGGTTTACGAGGCGAGGTCGGGGGGAACGCGCGCCAGGAATTAGGCATTAATTGCATTTGCGAGCGCGTCAAGAACTTGAGGCTTCGAGATGGCTATGGCTGGCTGTGTTGTTGTGTACAGGGCGTTATTTAAAGGTGCGGTATCGCTTTACGTGGCTGATTCGCTGTGTTGCTTCCGACGTATGCGGGGTACGTCAAGTGTTGCTGTTTTTGGGCTTCACTGGCTGAGTTAGAAGTAACATTAAGCCTATGCGCACACTAGGTGACACGTGGCAGCGACAGTTCGGCGAGTAGACGTGACGACAGGCTACGGCCGTCAATTTTCATATATTTTGTTCGAATCTCCGCACACTTGGCGTCAGAGTCGCGGAGTCGCGACGACAAGACGCCAGAAGCAAATGACAACGTCGCGTCTGACCATAGCGTGGACATAGCGACGGGGCTGTCAATGTCATTGTCACCACAGATTTTTTTTTATACGTAGCAGGCCAAGGAATATGTCTGATATGCCGTACTGAGCCCAGAACGACGAATGGAAAAATATTAAGATTATTTAAAAATTAACTACGAGGCCAAAAAAATTGAAACTTTTTTTCTCGCGTTAAGGAAGGTTATTCCTATCACCAAAAAAAAAATCAAGCACTTCTGATATTTTCATCCATTCCCTATTAACTTGGTAATCAAAG
This sequence comes from Yponomeuta plumbellus, assembly GCA_947310845.1. Taxonomy (NCBI): domain Eukaryota; kingdom Metazoa; phylum Arthropoda; class Insecta; order Lepidoptera; family Yponomeutidae; genus Yponomeuta; species Yponomeuta plumbellus. The sequence goes on along the minus strand of OX371212.1, from coordinate 18,221,300 downwards.
ATTTACAAATTATGTAAGTTGCAGTATGGTTTTTCATTCTTTAGGCAACATTTAGCAAAACGATATGTAATACTTTCACACAACACAATCATTTGTCCGGGTATCAAACCAAACCCTGTACCATGGTAATGAGGCAAGGACACCACAACCGTTGAAATACATCCAGACTGAGGGCATTTGTACAATATCTGCTACGGCGCCCTCCAATGGGCTATTTGACCGTGTGAAAAAAGCAGTAGGTATTATTTATACGTATTCGTATGAATTATAAGTCTTATGGCATTTTAACCATAAAAACAAAGTTTTTACGATTTGTAAAAAAACACAAGATAAAATTTGATAAATAAGTATCTGCAGCCATTCAAAATTCAAATTCAAAATTCAAAATAAAAAAATTTTATTTCTACGTAAAGAATTTACATTCTGCTTGTTGAATGTCAATGTACATACAGTTATGTATAATGTTAGCCGCTGCCTTAGGGCCGTCTGTAGTGGAGAAAAAGGCAGCGAAAAAAAACTCCACTCTGACCATCTTTTCTCAAATCAACTTAAAGCTAATACAAATTAGGTATGAGTTGTCGTATACCAAGAATATCAAGATACATGAGTGCAATCAATACTTGCAAAGTCAAACATCATTTAATATTCTTAAAAGGTAATAAAACACCAATACTGCGGCCAGACACACGGACGGCACCCGTTCACGAGCGTAACGCAGAGGTCAGCCATCACAGTCTCAACCATATTAGAGGGAGATAGGCGACCCGGCCACCGCGCCACCATTCGCATGGCCTTTGGCAAACTTGTGTGATAAAGTTCTTGTTAGTTATCTATAATAATAGCATAGTTTTGGTATGCAATCACAGCGTCTGTACATATGTATGAAATTTATTAAACCCTATATATTATTAGAATACCAATAACTAGCTCGTTGTGGAATTGGTTTACTGCCAAGGGTTTTTATCATCTATAAAGTCATCTATTCTGTAGTATGCCTTTTTATCGAAAACGGCCTGGATTGGCCGATTCGATGATGATGTCACATGGCAGTGAAAATGGCGTCTATCATTCATTCTTTCTTACGTTTTCATTGGTTATTTTTCTGGGATGTGACGTCACAATGCCTGTGCGACACCATATTGCCCAAGATAGTGCTTTGGCGGCTTATTTGAAAAGTAAATTTTCGTTTGCCTTTTTTAGAAGAAATACCCGAAAGAATTTAAAATGACCACTTTCTGAGGACTCCATGAACATGAACACCAACAAACAATATGAGATGGCTTTCAGAAATCGGTCAAATAGCCTATGGCTATCACACCCACCTCTGTTTTGGTATCACAGCATTGAATAGTATGGTTACAGTAGTCAAGCAGGGCCTCGATTCTGTTAGTGTATTACAGTTCAATGACGGTTAAATGGTCGGGTCACGTGACATGGTTTTTAAGGGCTCCCTACTTGACTACGAAAATTCTTTGTTCGAAATACGCCTTTTTTATCCGATGCTTTTATTGTTCGGTGCCTTGTTACTTCGAAAACGTTTTGCCGATGTCTTTTTACTTCAAAAAATGTTACACCGGTGCATTATATTATCGATGCTTGTTTGTTCAGTGCATCGTTGCTTCAAAAAACACGTTTTACTGAGAGTAGGTATTATATGCAATAACAGAATAATATTTTTTACACAACATTGCGGTTGAAAGTACTAGGGTATCAGAAGTTAGTAGGGGGTTGTTTAATGCAATAAGCCGCATGTTCTTCATGAGGTTTTATTTTAGCCGCAATCTCTTACATATTTCTGCTACCCTAGTACTTTTCAAATAAAATTACAGATATTTCAAACTTATATTTTCATACACGTTTCCTCGTAATTTTCATCATCAACCCACCACGTCCCCACCAAGGGGCACGGGTCCCTTCCCTGAGAAAGGTATAGGCCATACTCCACCACGGGGGCCAAGTCCGGATTGGTGGAGGTTTGTAAGACTAGTGGCTGGTCTTACTTTCAGAAGTTTTGAAGCCGCCCTAAGGCCTCTGACTTGGCTTAACGACTGCCATCTGTCGATGGCAGCCGGCACCAACTGCTTAACGTGCCTTGCGAAGCACGGAACCGCTCGGAAAAATGCCACTAGCGTTAGTCATAGACGGTGACCCATCCATGGACTGAACGCGCCGTATGTTGCTTAACCTTAGTGATCGTTTAAGATCACTCAGGCAGCCCAGGCTACGAGCGATTCTCGTCACTCGTAACTCTCGCACTCGTAATTATATTAGTACCTAATTAATAACTGACAATATTCGTTGAATTGCTCGTAGCCTGGGCTGCCTGAGTGATCTTCAACGATCACTAAGGTTAAGCAACATACGGCGCGTTCAGTCCATGGATGGGTCACCGTCTATGACTAATGCTAGTGGCATTTTTGCCGTTGCCGTTTTGGCAGTTGGTGCCGGCTGCCGTCGATAGATGGCAGTCGTTAAGCCAACTCAGAGGCCTTAAGGCGGCTTGAAAACTTCTGACAGTAAGGCCAGCCACTAGTCTTACAAGCCTCCACCAATCCGGACGTAGCCCCCGTGGTGGAGTATGGCCTATGTACCTTCCTCAGGGAAGAGACCCGTGCTCCTCGGTGGGGACATGATGGGTTGATGGTGATTCGTTGTACGTGACTGTCCATTAGTAGGAGCACCAGGATATGCTCATCCTTATGCTCCTACCGGTAACGCCGGGTATATCTATAAATCGCCAACACATGACATTAAAAACTCTTATGTGCCTTCTTTTATAATAATGAATAGATAATAATGATTTAACAAGCCACCGAACTAACAGCATTCGGTGCATAAACATTCGATAAAATTAACCGTCGCATTAAAAAGCATCGCAGTAAAGTTTTCGATGTAACGAGGCATCGAACCAACAAGCAGTTGGTGTATAAACATTCGATTGAATAAGGCGTAGCACAATCAAGCCTTCGAAGTATCGTTCACCGGTGAAACGAATTTCGAATAAAGAATTTTCGGAATTAAGTAGGGAACCCGCTCGGAAAAATGCCACTAGCTTTAGTCATAGACGCTGACCCGTCCATGGACTGGACGCGCCGTATGTTGGTTAACCTTAGTGATCGCTTAAGATCACTCAGCCAGCCCAGGCTACGAGCCATACTACAATACACTACCCGAATGTAGGCCCTGGTTAACCGCTAGACTTACGAGGCAGTCACGTAACAGCGCGTTAGCAATTTGGGTAAGTTCCAGACGCTATCCGATAACCGAGTCATGCTCGCGTCTCCCCGGATCATATTGCCTAAAGATACTTTATCGCACTGGAAACAAAAAGTATTATACAACTTCTATACCACTCGGAGCTGTAAGAACATTTCGGAGGCGGCAAGAAATTGGGATAACACAGCGAGTATACAGTCATGAACAATAATATGTACACTGTCACATTTTGTACGATAAACACATTGTTTTGTACTGCAGATGTGTACGACAATTTATCCTAAATTATCTAACCATTCATCATCATCAACCCATTATGTCCCCACCGAGGCGCACGGATCTCTTCCCTGAGAAAGGTATAGGCCATACTCCACCACGGGGGCCAAGGCCGGATTGGTGGAGGCTTGTAAGACTAGTGGCTGGCCTTACTGTCAGAAGTTTTCAAGCCGCCCTAAGGCCTCTGACTTGGCTTAACGACTGCCATCTGCCAGCCCTATCGACGGCAGCCGGGACCAACTGCGTATTTGCTTAAAGGGTCTTGCGAAGCATGAAACCGCTCGGAAAAATGCCACTAGCGTTAGTTATAGACGGTGACCCATCCATGGACTGAACGCCCCGTATGTTGCTCAACCGTAGTGATCGTTTAAGATCACTCAGGCAGCCCAGGCTGCGAGCGATTCTACGATTCTTACGAGCAATCTAACCATTAGTTACATAATTTAAGACAAATTATCGACTTGTCGAATTGACTTCTTTCTAGATTGTTTTAAGTTAAGATTTTTAGAAAATGTGACAGTGTCTGTATTTACAGTACTGTTACTGGATTAGGTACCGAATGCGAAGACAATGTTTGTCGCTAAACACCACTACTCGACTTAAGCGCTGGTTACCCAATTTTGAGGCGCTTACGTTTCTGCTTTATTTTAGTACCTAGTTTTGACTTATACAAAGAAGAAAAATAAATTTTCACTTAGAAAATCTAGGGCTTGTAGTGCGAACAAACACACGCAAAGCAATTCACAAAAATGTTTTCCCGAGCTAACACAATGCTTGCACCTGCGCCATTGTTCAGTGGAAATTTCTATTAAGGCGGAAAACACAAGCGTTTCCATAGAAACTAATCACAAAGCTGTAATTTGTTTTTCATAAGTACCTACATTTACAAAATCAACAGCTGATAGTTAACAGTCGGTTAACCGATACGAAACTGTAGTTTGTACGTGAAATTGGCAGTAAATATCGCAACGTAGCCTCCGCACGCTCTGAGTGCTTATACTGAGTTTTTTCATTCACTTTCGATAGCGAGAGCGTTTGCAATTTGTATAGGAGTGACAAAGCGCGCCACCTAGTTGTCTCTTTGTCACTCTTAAACAAATTACAAACGCTCTCGCTATCGAAAGTGAATGATAAAACTCAGTATAAGCACTCAGAGTGCGTATACTGAGTTTTGTCATTCCCTTTCGATAGCGAGAGCGTTTGCGATTTGCATAGGAGTGACAAAGCGCGCCATCTAGTTGTCTCTTTGTCACTCCTATGCAAATCGCAAACGCTCTCACTATCGAGAGGGAATGAAAAAACTCAGTATACGCACTCTGAGTGCGTATGAGACTCTGAGACAACTAGATGGCGCGCTTTGTCACTCCTATGCAAATCGCAAACGCTCTCGCTATCGAAAGTGAATGACAAAACTCAGTATACGCACTCTGGTCTCCAGTTTTGAAGTGAAAATTTCTTTAGACGCACTTTTCTTGAACCGTGAATGACTGAAACACACACATTCACACTCACTCACTCACACTCACTCAATCACTCGGGTCGGTGACGCCAAATCGCATTGCTCGACTCCAGTCATAATATACCTATACTTGAGCGATTACAAACGTGCGAACTGAGTCATAGACATTTGTATCAGAGTGCGTATACTGAGTTTTTTCATTCACTTTCGATAGCGAGAGCGTTTGCGATTTGTATAGGAGTGACAAAGAGACAACTAGGTGGCGCGCTCTGTCACTCCTATACAAACTGCAAACGCTCTCGCTATCGAAAGTGAAGGACAAAACTCAGTATAAGCACTCAGACCTCTCTCTCACACATATAGGAGGCATACATAGGCTGCTACTTATGTATGCGGAATCTGGGATTCCAATAATTTTAAACGCAATGTCTGACCTCCATGGTCAACTTCGTTCTTTTTTCAGAATTCCTTTTTTTGGCGATCTTGCAATCTATACATAACTCTTTGGCGGCAGAGGTCAATGTTGACCTGTTCTATGGTGGAATAACTGCGGTGAGATGTCTCCTATCAAAATTGTTTTTCAACCCTGTAAATTAATTGCTACCCTTAAATAATCGATTGGTTATACCCTCAGAGTAAGAAATAAATCTGAGGTTATACCTATTATGTGACGTCACTTCGATTCCTTTTTGCCGCTATCTGTGGAAACTTTTAATGACTGTCTGTTTTTATATCTGCTTTGTAATATCATGTTTGCTTAGTCACTAGTTTTCCTAAATATTAAATAAATAAATAAATAAATAAATAAATAAATAAATAAATAAATAAATAAATAAATAAATAAATAAATAAATAAATAAATAAATAAATAAATAAATAAATAAATAAATAAATAAATAAATAAATAAATAAATAAATACTGGCCGCTAATATTTTTCTCTTATATACGTTAGTGTTTTGTTTTTGTTGGGTTTAAAATGTCATATCGCTGAAAAAATGGAACTCACTCGTGAAAATATTCGTGCTATGATTTATTACGATTTTCGACGTGGTTTAACGCAACAACAGTGCGTAGATCAATTAACTTCGACTTTTGGTGGTGAAGCTCCATCAAAAACGACTGTGTATCACAGGTTTAGTGAGTTTAATCGCGGGCGCAGTAAGCTCACGGACGAAGTTAAAGAAGGTCGCCCGAAATCGGTGGTTGTGCCACAAAATATTGAAACTGTGCGAAAACTAATAATGCAAGACAGCCATGTTACGTATCGCGAGATAGAGGCTATTCTGGGCATATGTATGACGAGCATTCATAGGATATTACATGAACATTTGTCTGTAAAAAAAATTTGTTCGCGTTGGATCCCGCACAACTTAACTCAGGATCAAAAAGATACCCAACCGCCCCCTCTCGCCCCATGGTGATGAGCAGCGGGCGACAGGCGCGGGGGCGCCCTCGCCCGCATTGCACTGCTCATCACCGCGCCGTACGAGGACGACCGTGCGCTCCCGGTCGTCCTCGGGCCCCTCCCCGTGAAGGGAGGGGCGCGAGGGGCCCGCCGCGTCTAGGCGGGCAATCGCCGGCGGGGAAGAAGTGCCAGATTCCCAGACCCCCGCCACCAAGGCGAAGAGGGAGTGCCGCTGGGTTGTTTAGTGGGTATACCGGGAACCACTTCCCGGGGAGTCTCACATACTCCTTCCGTCCCCCGACGGGAGGAGATGCGTAACGCATTTTACCCAGCGTGAAAAAAAAAAAGGATCAAAAAGATGCTCGCGTCGAATGGTGCAAGAAAACCTTAAAAAAATTCAACGGAGGCGACTCATAATCTGTTTATAATATCTACACAGGTGACGAATCCTGGATCTACGCGTACGATCCCGAAACTAAACAACAATCAACAGTTTGGGTGTTTCAAAATGAGCCGAACCCTACGAATGTGGCTCGTGCAAAAAGCACTGTAAAGCAAATGGTGGCCTGCTTTTTTGGTATTAATGGCCATGTGGCTACAATACCACTGGAGAATCGCAGAACGGTTAATTCGGAATGGTACACGACCATTTGTTTGCCGGAAGTATTTGAAGAAATACGCCAAAACAACCAGCGACGCAGAATCATACTTCACCATGACAATGCCAGCTGTCATACATCTCAGGAAACAACTACATTTTTGGATGGTAAAATAATAGAATTGATGGGTCATCCACCGTACAGCCCTGATTTGGCTCCCAATGATTTCTATTTATTCCCAAATGTAAAGAATAAATTACGTGGTCAACGATTTCGACCCGTGAATAAGCCGTAGATGCGTTCAAACAGCACGTTTTGGAGATACCTCAATCAGAGTGGAAAAAGTGTTTTACAAATTGGTTTCATCGAATGCAAAAGTGCCTCGATCATAGTGGAGAATACTTTCAAAAACAATAAAAGCATATTTAGCCATATACATTTGTTTATTTTTTCTATTCCGCATACATAAGTAGCAGCCAGGCATATCGGAACTCTCGCTCGCAGTTTTATGACTCTGTTCGTACGTTTGATGGCTCAAGACAGTATAGATAACTTCTACACAACATAATTATTTGACCTGCTCCGAAACTAAGATGCCCTATGCCACGGTAATCAGGCAAGGTACGCAGGCACATTGCATACAGGCGCATACATTGCTTCTCGCCCCACACTAGGATACCCTGTGTCGTGGGAACCACAAACAACGACATCACAAACATGTAAACATCCAAGACCATGGTAGGCTGATGCGCTAACCACACAGCGCCAGAGGCCGTCTAAATAAATAGATACAAATAAAATAGACAGAATACTTGTATGTATACCAGGAATTACATTTGAGATTTGAACAGTAACTCGGTACATTGCAATTGACAGCCTTGTAAATGGTCGCTGAAATATTATCATCAATCAAAAAATTAAGCAATCATCGAAATCTCCACTTTCATGTGTTCAATTGTTCATAGGCTCACATACTCGTGTCAACCAAATTGTAAAACATGTGGAACTCCACAATTTGTCCGTAGCTATGTTCTATTTCTATTTTGTCTGAAGTATCTCCACCAGGCAGGAAAGTAGCGCCTCCAGCAGTGTTGGTGTTCAAAACAATATTTATCCGGTAAGCGAGCATTTGTTGGGTAATCATGTATAAACCAGAGATTCCCGAACTGTGCGTCGCGACGCTCTGGGGAGCCGCAATCCAAATTCAAATATTTTATTCATAAATGTTTACTTTATAAACGTCAAAGTTGTTAATTTCACAGTTGTTAATTTTACATGGAGAAGAAACTAACAAAGAAACTCCAAAATATATTCTTTTCAAAACAGTTTTAGTGTCATTGACAAAACTTAAAAATGATTACCCCTGGATGTGTTGAACACTAGACACAGTTATCCTCTGGTTAAATTTAATATTAAGCTGTTTAACACCAGACATCTTTGTCTTCCAAGTAATCGTTGATTTTATAACAACCTTTTTTGCACAGAGTGTGCTTAACACAGTTCTTAAACCGCGTTGGGAATATGTAACTCTAATATACCTTGGGGTATCTTATTGTAGAACCTTATACAGTGCCCCATAAAGGAAGTATTAACTTTTGCGAGTCTAAATCGTGGAAATGACAATTTATTTTATTCCTAATATTAACGTTATGATGGCTACCAGTTTCGAAGTCTTTAAAATCCACACATGCAATCCACACGGATTGCCAGTTACAGTAATAAAGTATAAATAAAGGTTACAAATAACTGCTTTTAATGAGAAGCAAGCACTTTCCTTAGCGGAGTTAAGTAAATATTTATTTTATTTTATATTTTTACTGGGGGCGCCGTACTTTTACACATGACGTCAGTCTGGCTGTATTTCCATGTTAGTGAATCAGTGTGAGTGAGTGTGTTGTGTAGAAGTTATTTACAATTATTTTAGTTAATTATCTTCTCTAATATATAAAATTCTCATGTCACAATGTTAGTGCGCGTACTCCTATGAAAGGCTAGGTCTAAAAATAGGTTTATATTTATTTTTCATAGACCTAAGTGAAAAAAAATAATTCGAAACAACGTTTGCGGGTCAGCTAGTTTTTATATAAAAACTAACATTACCTTGTACCTAAAAATATATTTTATAACCTAGGCCTGAACTACATACTGATAGCCCTGTGAATGACATACACACTACACACTACACACACACACACACACACACACACACACACACCCTCACACACACACACACTCACACACACACACAAACACACACACACACACACACACACACACACACACACACACACACACACACACACACACACATCGTCACTCATCATCACTTCACGTCTCACGTCTCACCCACTCAACATTAGTTTAGTTCTATCTATCCTGCCATTCGAATCATAACGTTTACCTCTAAAGTAGTACCTCTAGACTGGTACCCACGGTACAGGCTTGCCTAGAGGTAGTGTGGGGCCGCAGTAAAAAATATATCGCTAAATATTGCTTACCTACTATTCTTCTATTGTCAACATATAGATACTTTAAAATATGTCCTCTAAAGCTAATAAATATTTATTTTTATTATTGTTTAATTAACTTATTTTACGCAAAAATCACAACGGGAAAAAGAACACTTGCCAATTTCAAAATGAAAACATTCGATCAAATTCATATTTTCCCGATTTCCCGGCAGAGGCCAGCGGGCATTCGAAGCAAATCCTGAAAGCTCCTGTAGCCTGGCAACCGCTCCCGGGGTCCCTGCACCCGGCAATAAGCCCCTCCTTGCCCAACAATAGCCAGGGAGCGAACGCATACGTGACCGGCGTTGCTAGGGCTGAATGAACGAAATACCTCGAAAGATGCGCATGATTTAGGGGATCCCAAGTGTAACGCTACGGAACCAAGAAAAAAATTCGAATTCATCGAAAAAAGTGTCTCTACAATCTGCCCATCTTGTCAACAGTGATTTTTAGAACTCATGGAGGTGAACCTAAGGCAAAAATTTAAGGTACCTAACCTAACCTAACCGTTAGTGTGTACACTATATGAATAGGAAAACTCGTCTAGCTTTTATTTTGTCCTATTTGAGCAGATCCCGGCTGCCTCTTACCTTTTCTAAACATAAAAGATAATCTTGTTGAAAATAAATACAAACACTGAAAATAGATCCTGTGCCTTGAATCTTAAGTACTTGCCTACTTGCTTGTCAGAGAGATCTGTCTGAAATACTTAGTACTACCACGTAAGTGACCTATTTTTACTGTCAGATCGAATAAGAGAGGTGTCACACGAGCGTTGTCTGTGCGTTGCGGCAGCGCTGCGTCGACTGAGTGGTGACGCTCCGTCGTTCTACATATAAATCTAGATGATATGGCACAATCATTATGATGCGTTGAAATTACGCTGGGGAAGGGAGCTGCATTGAAACGACGGTGAGGCAGCGCATTTTTACCAACCGAAAAATCGATGTCTCTGCGGTAGCGGAGCACGCATTGACCCAAGACACTTGTCACTTGTCATCCGCTTCAATAAGGCAAAAGTATTATCAAAAGACAAGTTTTTTGTGCCACGGAAAATGCGCGAAGCCATTGAAATAAGTCGCCACCCCAATTTCAATAGAAATAGTTTGATCGAGTTCTACCGCCAGCCGGTCGGGAAGCTGGTTTTACAAAAATACGATGAAAGTGATAATCTGGAAAGATGCTGCAAGAACGAAGATGTAGTTGATGCCTAGTGACATTGACGACGAGGAAACAGCAAGATCCGCGGCGGGCGGGCGTGGGAATCAGAGACGAGCAATCGACGACGCAAGCTCAGTCTCTGCTCACCATAATCAGAGCGAAACCTGGTCGGACTCTTCAAAAAATCAAGTTAGTGTAATTGCATGGAATAAGTTACAGTCTATTAGCTTTTAGAATATACCTCGGGCTCTAGAGTAGGCTTCGGTTTTCGCCGTATATATATTTATATCGTACTGATGATCGAGTTCCGATTTCGAAATAAGTGTTATAATAGTTCCGATATTTCTATTACACGAATATATCCGATTCTAACCAATAGTAACCGAGGTATATTCTAAAAGTTAACAGACTATAATAGTATTATGTGGTTTATATGAAGACAGCTGCGTTGACGCAGCGCAGCCGCGACGCCCGTGTGGCATCGCTCTTACACTAATTAGGTGTGGGCTTTTATTTTCATGTAAGTATTGTAAACGAATCTAGAGCAAGAAATTCATGTAATAAATTATTTATAAGACATTTTTCTGATTAATTCGTGTTCCCCAAAGTCTCCTTATTCCCTTGACACGGTATGGACTTGGAAATTTATCCCTAGATCACTCATACGGAGACTTGGTACTGCTTTTAGGGTCACCTCTAAAGTTGGGTATTGTTTTATTAGAAACAGTTATTATGATTATTATGAAACTTTATTGCATAAAACCTAGTGTACAAAAAGCGGACTTAATGCTCACGAACTGTTCTACCAGAACACCCGCAGGAGAGACAAGAGAGGGAAAACTTAGGGTAGATAGCTGGTTTATATATTTTATATTTATTATTTTTACATAGCGGTCGACATGGGTTCGAATCCCGACTCATGCAAATTACTTTGTTTTCTGAGTGAACTCAAATTCAAAATGTTTTATTCATGGTACAACCGAAATGTTTACTTTATGAACATCAAACTTTTTAGTTTCACAATAAATACATATACATGGAGAAGTAACTAACATACAAACTCCACTTTTATTCTTTAGTTTTAATAATTTTGTACTTTTAGCCCAATTAACAAACTTTCAAACAAAAAATTATTACTCCTGAATGCTGAATACTATATGTGAGTGGTTGACCAAAAAGGGACCTGGAGGGATTGGAAACCGTTTTTTTTTTTTTATTTGAATTTTTTAATCTGTATTATTTTAGCTTTGTTTTGGTCTAACCAGAATATTTTTAGGTGCCGTAGTTATTTTTTTATGACTTTTATTGTGAGCCGAGCCGAGTCGAAACCTGTCTATACACGAAACTTCAAACGCGATTTTCTCGAAATCAATTATTTTCCTTTGAGGTCCCTTTTTGGTCAACCACTCACATAATAATATGTTGAATATGTTGAATACTAGACACAATTACAATACAATATTATAAGACAATTACAAAACACAGAGCTAGTCGTAATAAAAAAAATCTGTCAAGGAAATGTCGGTCTCACCAGCCGAGTTTTTTTGAGCTTCTCCTTAATTACTAATGTACACTTTTCAGAGTTTTCCCTGTATTTGTGGTACAAGACGTTATAACTGGCAAATTTTCTTAGTTGTAAGTCAACTGGAAGTACCATGCTAAGATTAATTGGTAGGCATTACGGTATAAACGGTCGTATAATTTTACGTGGACTTGGGCCGATTTCTGTATTGAGAATTTAAAATAAGTAAATACTTAAGTAACGTGCTGTCACACTCCTTTCTAAAGAAATTTGACGAGACAGCACTACAATTAAGTAATTGCTGACCGAAATTCTCAATTTTGTATCGAATATTTGTTATCAATATTTGTATATTTGTATCGAATGTTCTATTTTAATTTTTTATTGACATTTCTGATTATGATTTAATTTAAATTTTATTGGAATTGAATGTATTTTTATCTATTTTTAATTTTGCTTCTCATGTTTAATCTACTTGATTATGATTTAATTTAATTTTCTATTGGAAATCAATGTGTCTACGAGCTATTATTTATATTACTCAGCTACTGCAATAGGATCTCCTGTAATGATAGCTGTAAGTTATGGTAATAAATAAATAAAAATTTCTCAGAGAAGAGCGTGACAGAATGTTATTTACATCTAGTGTGAATTCTCAATTTAGAAATCGGCTCTTAGAAGTTTCATATTTTTACAGCTCCAGGGTTCAAATTTCCACTCGATACCTTCGAGCGTTACTGAGATTAATAATCTTGACGGACTGACGGACGGACAACCAGTCGACAGCACGTCAACCTTCACATTTTAGTTGCAAAGTCGCTCGTATTGCAACGGAGTAGAGTGCATGATGTATAAGATGATGTGCTATCGACTGTACAACAAACATAAACATACAGGCACATACATTGCTTCTGGCCCCACACTAGGATACCCTGTGTCGTGGAAACCAGAAACAGTGACGTCACAAACATGTAAATATCCAAGATCTGAGGTTTTTTTTAAGCGACCCTATAAGGGTTCCGTTTTTTCCTTTTAGGGTACCCTAAGAAACCCTATAAAAAAAAAACAAAAAAAAACATTTTTATTGTAGTTGCATGAAATTGAGGAGGCCCCACAACTCCTGGCTACGGCCCTGTCCTTGAAGCTCGACGGTCTAACCCACTCGAAGGAAATCGAATGTCGGCGTAAGGTTGTTAAGGAAGCGTTTTTTTAACTTGCTGAAGATTACGCGGGTTGTCAAGGGCGTGGATCATGTTTACGCGTAGACAGGGAGGTGAATTGGACCTTAACAGAAATTAGAAATTTATTTCAACGAAAAGAATGTACTTGCATTCTGTTTGTTGAATGACAATATTAGCTGCTGCCTTGGGGCCAATTTAGTGGAGAAAAAGGCAGCGAAAAAAAACTTCTTGTCTCTTCACCTTAAATCTAATACATAAGTTGGTATGTATGTCCATCTATCTACGAAGCTCAATGTTTGCGTTACAACTACGTTTACGAAACTCTAATTTATCGCCTAGCACCTACTCTTCTTATTGCTACATACATACATAAGCTTACGCCTGTATCACAGGGAATGCCACTTTCTCTTTCAGCGATCACTTTCGCTACATCGACTATTAGTTTCGGGTATTTTTTATGTCGCCCTTTCCTAATACATGCCCTATTTGGTCGAAGTAGAAGAGCGTCCCTTCCTATTTCTACTTTTAATTATTGTAGGAACTTACGATTTTGTCCATCGTGCGCGCTACTTTACCCACCAACCCATAGAAGTCCAAATTAAAGTTCACAACACCTTTTACTTTATCACGAATTGATACAATCACTTTGGGGTCACGATCCGAGTGCGCGCAAACTCGTACTCGTATTAAAAGGCATTTCATCGGCTGCGATTTTAATGCTTCTGTCCTAATACCTTTCCATGCTATTCAACAAAAATATTATCACTAGCTGAGCCAGCAAACGTTGTTTCGCCACATAAATTATTTGTAGGGAATATAATTTTTAAAAAATGGTTTGGACTACCCTTATCACATAGGGCTATGAAAAATAGATAATAAATTATTCTCTGAATATATATATAAGTAAAGTTTCATCACAATCGGGCAAGCCGTTTCGGAGGAGTATGTGCACTAACACTATGACACTCTTTATATTACTTAGAGATTACACGTACTTGTAGGTATTTTTATATTTTTTCACATTGTAAATATTGTATTTTCTTTTACTGTAAAAGTCCAACTGTTCCTGACGTCACGAACGGACCTCCGCGGGCTGCGGCGGGGGCGCGGGAGCAGCGGGGCTTCGGACCGGTTGGATGGGCTCCGCGGCCGACACTCACTCGCTCAGACTTTTCAACGCGATCGCACGCACGTCGGCACAACTTAGAATTTAATATACCTACCAGAACCTACGGAAATACATCGTGTTTTATTATTAGTCAAGATATCCTGTAGATACCCTGAAGGAGCTTGACACTCAGCCACCAACTCTCAGTTCATTATCTATATTAATAATTTCGTTCGGGTCTACGGTAGACTCGAACGATATGCACACCAAATGAAAGAGCGTAAAAAAATAGTTGATCCGAGTCGACAACAAATGGGCGGAAAATTCGTATTATCAAGCAGCATCAATATAAAAATTATTAAATTCAACAATGGCGTTGCTAAGTAAACATGTCAATGTCATCATTGTTGTGTTGGTGTCACAAGTTTTCGTTGTGAACTATTATGGCCGGTTTACATTATTTTAGTGTTTAGAAGAGTGCTATAATACAATTAGAGAGGCAAGTGCATTAGTACATTACTAGACGTTCGAGTGAACGTTTATATTTCTTCCAGTAGAGTGTCACTTCGTCGACGTCGCGAAATATGCGCTATCCTACTCAAAATACTATGAGTTTTAATGGAACGCATAAGTAAGTTTGATAATTCGAGTTAATGAAAACAACACGCACCCGTCACGAGTCACTTGCGCACTCTCCTAAAGTTCTCGACGATCTCGAGACCACGACCTCGACTAACGAGGATAGTAACGCGCTCAGGTGTTACTGGATAGAACAACAGAAACCAATTCTATTTTGATTCTAATTGAAAGGCAACTAGAACCGTACTATACCGTAAAACGTACTAAAGCAAGTGGCGCTTACACGTTTCTACAAAAGCACTCTCCTTAAGAAAGAAAGAAAGAAAGAAAATTTATTTGATACTCAAAACAAAACAAAAAAACACACACACACAGAATGCGTACAATAATAAAAAAAATAACACAGAAAATGCTTTCTGCGTAATAGCGAAAAAGCGTAAAAAAAAAACTGTACAACATGAAAATAATTATTTACATTTACATACTTACATTTACATACAGGCACATACATTGCTTCTGGCCCCACACTAGGATACCCTGTGTCGTGGGAACCAGAAACAGCGACGTCGCAAACATGTAAACATCCAAGACCTGGGATTTTTTTTTGTCCCCAGCCGGGATTCGAACCCGGGACCTCTTGCATGGTAGTCAGATGCGCTAAACACTACGCCACAGAGGTCGTTAAAGGTTGAGCCCCCAAAATGGGCCCGATTCAGCATAATGTTGCAACAGAGTGTAAAGTAAAGCACTCTCCTAAACACTAAGATAATCTAAACCGGCCCTTTGATCTAATTTGTTAACTTCATAGTGTGTGGAACACCGTGGCATCTAAAAAGGTTATTATAATCTGTGCCAACTGAGAAGGTGTAGTAAGTAATCTGTGGTGTTTTTCATTGGCGGGAGCTCAGAAGAAGGTGTCTTCTTCTGAGGGCGGGAGGGAAGACAATAATTTGACATTGAATTTTGGAAGGGTCTGAAAAATAATTAAAAAGGAAATCAAAGTCATAAATTGATCTTTATTGTTTTGCTTAGTTAGGTACCAATAAATCTATTGAAATGAAAAAGCCACTAGATAAAAAAAATACCAAAAATTAAAATGATGAAGAAAAACATGTGGTCAATACAAAACTAAAAGCTGTAAAGCCAAAGAGAGGGAGCTGTTTTTAGTTGATTAGCCAAGTGGATTCTACGTCTCATACGTCATTAGATTCACTAGCTGTTAACTAAATTCAATGCTGTTAAGTTTATGAAGGAAGCTCATTTAGTAATTTGTGATGAGGTACCCATGACAAAGTTATGATAAGTATCCGATTTTCGTCTTGCATTCCTTCGTGAGTAGCCAGAACATGTCCAAAAGAGCAAGATTGGCTATCCGTAATAGTGTGCTGGTTCCAATACTGATGTAAGCATGGTAGCGAGATTTGGGTATGGCAGAAGTCAGAAGAATCATGAAAGTAGGATTAGTGCAGTACAAATGAGATCCTTAAGAAATATGTGTGGTGTTACTTTGAATGACAGAATACGCAAGTGTGATCAGAGACCGAGGATGTAGAGAAAGAGGATGTAGTGAGTGACTAGAATTGAAAAAAGGAATGTTGCGTTGGTTTGGAGATGTGGAGAGGATGAACGAAGAAAGACTGACAAAGCAAATATATCGGGCGAATGTGAGTGGAAGGGCCGGTAAGGGACGCCCCAGTTGGACATACTTCGACCAAATAGGGGATGTATTAGCAAAGGGCAAGATGAAAAGTACCCGAAACCGATGTGGGTACATGCAACGACTAATGGATGTCGATGAAGCGAAAGTGATTTGTCAGGATAGTGGCAGGTGACAGTCCGTGGTCTCTGCCTACCCCTCTGGGATACAGGTGTGAGCTTATGTATCTGAATGTATTAAGATATTTATATCTACTGGTGGTTGATAAATACAGAGGCGTCACCATATAAGAAAACATAGTGGAATATTATTTTGCGTCTACATTTTACCCGAGCGAAGCCGGGTTTTCGTCTAGTTTATTATAATGTTATTCTTTATTTCTCGAAATTACGTCAGATAACCGTCACAGTAATGAGGTCGAATAAGAAAAGAATGGAGTCTTATAGAAAACTATTCGCATTAAAAATCGAAAGATTAACTTAATGCGAGAATAAGAAAGAAGATCTAGAATGACAACTTGAATTTAAATTCAAAAATAGGAGCATCGGAAATCTTCCACTTATCAATAAATTGACACTGGCATCTGAATAACAGGCATAGAGTGAGTCTGGACTACAAAGAATCCTGTAGATATCATCGCATTCTGCCACTCCAAGATCGCAGAACTCTACTGGACATGCTCATACTACATGATATAATAATATGAAATCAGAAATCAGAAATTTATTTCAACGTAAAGAATTTACATTCTGCTTGTTGAATGCCAATGTACTTATAATGCTAATGGTAGCCGCTGCCTTGGGGCCTAGTGTAGTGGAGAAAAAGGCAGCAAAAAAACTCCACTCTGACCACCTTTTCTCAAATCAACTTAAGTCTAATACAATATTTGGTACAATGTCAATCTATTTTTAAGAAGGTATGTTCTGGCAGACTAGATAGAAGCCAGGACCTATTGGCTCGTATTAAATTAAATGTGCCCAGCAAACGCACCAGACACACGAAAGCAATACCACTTTACGCACCACGTTCTAGTACAGACTTCGGACCACACCCGGTAATTTCTAGTTGTAAATACCTACAACTCACGTTTTCCTGAAATAGATCTATTGTTATCTAGCGAGGCCTCCTTCAAACATCAAGTTCTACTGGTTCTACTCAACTAATCACACAGACACATACACTCATGCACACACACACGTACACACGTACACCCCTCCCTTTCCTCGTCCCGTCCATTGATATGTTGTTTAAAAATAGTAAAATTAGTAAATATTAAATTAGTAAAAATAGTAAAACTTAAAAGCTAGAAACCCAGAGACAATGTTTTTACAGCCGTGTGACCCTGAAGAAATTATAAAAATAATTCAGGCGCTGAATCCGACAAACTCCGTAGGCTATGATGGTTTTAGTACAAAAATTATTAAATACTGCAGGCTCGAAATAGCGTTTATATTATGTTATTTAATAAACATGTCATTTGCAATGGGCCGATTTCCAAAAGCTTTGAAACCATCAATAATTAAACCTCTACATAAAAAGGGGGACACAAATGGCATAAATAACTACCGACCTATTGCTCTTATTAGTATATTCTCTAAAATATATGAAAAAGCTATGCAGAATAGGATGAATAAATTCTTAGACAAGCACAAAATAATTAAATTAGAGCAAAATGGCTTCCAGAAACATAAATCAACCAGTCTGGCAGCCTTTCAGCTAATGACAGAAATTATAGAGTATTTAGATAAGGGAAAGCCAGTAGCTGTTATATTATTTAATATGACCAAGGCGTTTGATCACGTGTCTCATACATTGCTACTTGACAAATGTGAAAGGCTAGGTATCAGAGGTCTGGCATGGGAATGGCTGAGCAGTTACCTTTCTGACCGCCATCAAATTGTAGAGATAACCACACTCTCGTATGCCAATGAAATAGAAATACGTATGTCTCATCCTGAAATGAATGAATACGGTGTCCCTCAGAGAAGTGTCCTAGCACCATTGCTCTTCATATTATATATTAATGATTTACTTGACATAACTAATTTGCTGATGACATTTCTATGACTGTTAAATGTATTGACGATAATAATTTTGAATCTGATGTAAATGCTGGTATAAGTAATATTCAATTTAGAAATAACAGAATGACATTAAAATAAATCAACGTACAATGCAATAATACTATAATTGATCATACGCCATTTACCTCTTTCCTAGGCATTGTCGTCGATGAACATTGCTCTTGGCTGCAGCATATTGAAAATGTGTGTACCAGATTGAATAGATTTGTTTATGCTCTACACCGACTACAGAAAACATCTGACTTGCACACGGCTTTGATGGCATACCACGGGTATGTGGCATCAGTATTAAGATATGGTTTAATTCTATGGGGAAATGCTAGAGAGATAAGCAGGGTATTTATTCTACAAAAGCGATGCATTAGAGCCATCTGCTCTGCACATCCCCTTGATTCATGCAAGCCACTATTTAAAAAATTAAAAGTGCTCTCATTGCCAAGCCTCTACATTTATGAAATGGCATGTTTTGCCCACAACCAGAAACATACTTTTACAAAATACTGCGATGTTTTTTCTTTTAATACAAGAAATCCTAATAAAATCGTACTCCCACCATGTAGAACTGAATTTTGTTAAAAGAAGTTGCTATCGTATGCTCATAAGAATGTATAATAGGCTCCCACAGTCAATTAAGTACCCGCCTTTGACCCGATTCAAGGTCTCACTACACAAATGGTTAATGGAAATGTGTTTTTATAATGTGAATGAGTACTTCGCCTTAAATAAAATAAATATATAGACTTAGAAATAATACTGACATGTCACATAATATAAAATAATAATAATAATATAATCTGTTTTGTAAATAAGGCTAGACTATTTTATACTTCTAGACATAAATTTTGCATGCCTGAACAGGTGAAATGTGTAGATCGATATTTATTATTCTGACCACCAATTGTACGACATTTCAGGCAAATAAACTATTTAATTTCATTTCATAATAGGTAGTTATAAATGAAATCTATTTTCGGCTTTATTGTTACGATACTTGACTGCAGATGTTATTTTGTGCTATTGGATTTCCAAATAAAGCATAATAATAATAATGACTTCTGAGTCAATCAACTCAGAAGTCATTCAAATCAAAATTCTGGGGTGCCTCTTGTACCTCTTTGATCTGTCAAAGAGGTACAAGAGGCACCCCAGAATGACAATCAGTCAGTCTTCACTCGACCTTGAACCCGAGTCTACATCTAACTTGAACCTAGAGTCAATCAATCAATCAATATACTAAACCTAGTATATATTTTATAACGGTAACACCGCATCATATTTTTTTTGCATTGAATTAAAAAACGGACTGTAGATGATGTAAAAGATCGTATTATATGTAATTACATTCAATGTATATCTCAAGTTTCATCAAATATCTGTCAAACCTCTGTCAAAACTACTGCGACACCAAATATTTCTTGCCCAAAGTGTTTATATACATTAAAATTATTGACAATTAGTCCGTCATTAGCAAACAAGTTAGTGGTTAGACTAATTCGACCAAGTCGCCTTTTAAGATAAGAATAATATTTTTTTTCTAGACTATTTTTGAACTAAAACTTTTGTAAGCACTAAAAAATCGCTCGTAGCCTGGGCTGCTTGAGTGATCTTAAACGATCACTAAGGTTAAGCAACATACGGCGCGTTCAGTCCATGGATGGGTCACCGTCTATGACTTACGCTAGTGGCATTTTTCCGAGCGATTCCGTGCTTCGCAAGGCACGTTAAGCAGTTGGTGCCGGCTGCCGTCGATAGATGGCAGTCGTTAAGCCAAGTCAGAGGCCCTAGGGCGGCTTGAAAACTTCTGACAGTAAGACCAGCCACTAGTCTTACAAGCCTCCACCAATCCGGACTTGGCCCCCGTGGTGGAGTATGGCCTATACCTTCCTCAGGGAAGAGACCCGTGCCCCTCGGTGGGGACATAATGGGTTGATGATGATTTGTCTTCTTCCAATTTCGAATCATGAGTCGAATCATCTTCTACAGACCCCAAGTCTTGGATGTCTACATGTTTGTGACGTCACTGTTTCTGGTCCCCACGACACAAGGTACCCTAGTGTGGGGCCAGAAGCAATATATATACCTGTACTGTGAACTGATCTGGGGGAGACCTTTGCCCAGCAGTGGGGCACCATAATAAAGGCTCCGTAAAATAATACAAACAGATAACATAGTACACAATAGCTTAGTTTTAACAAGGAAACCAAGCAAAAGTAAGGCAGTGAAATCGTGTAAAGAATTCCTTCAGCTGGAATTCTGTAAATTCAATAACGCACACTGAGCTGAAAATAGCGAAACGCTCCCAAAAATCTCCAGAGAAAGCTTTGATACTCACTTCTAAGTCTTTTGTGGACATTAAAGCTAGTGCAGACGCCGGAAAAACTTGAGCAAAAAGCTGCAAATAAGACAGTGCGGAGTTTCTATAACTCTTGTAAGCACTAGACACCATTATCTTTATTCCTGAGACACTTACTCGACTTCGTCGTCAGTCAGGGACGAGCAACCGACGACGCGAGCTCCGTCTCTGCTCACAATGATTAAGCTCTGCAAATCAGAGCGAAACCTGGTCGGACTCTTCCGACAAAAAGTCAAATAAAAGTATGCGGAATAAAGTTAACAGCGGTGTTTATGGTTAAAGTCTGTTTAATGTCTTTGATGTGATAAGGATTTTGGTCACACGAGTCTTCCTTTCACGGTAAAAAAAATCTACCGAGTAAACCTATATATTTTATAACGGTAACACCGCATCATTTTTTTTTGCATTGAATTAAAAAACGGTCTGTAGATGATGTAAAAGATCGTATTATATGTAATTACATTCAATGTATATCTCAAGTTTCATCAAATATATGTCAAACCTCTGTCAAAACTACTGCGACACCAAATATTTCTTGCCCAAAGTGTTTATATACATTAAAATTATTGACAATTAGTCCGTCATTAGCAAACAAATTAGTGGTTAGACTAATTCGACCAAGTCGCCTTTTAAGATAAGAATTTTTTTTTTTTTCTAGACTATTTTTGAACTAAAACTTTTGTAAGCACTAAAAAATCGCTCGTAGCCTGGGCTGCCTGAGTGATCTTAAACGATCACTAAGGTTAAGCAACATACGGTGCGTTCAGTCCATGGATGGGTCACCGTCTATGACTAACGCTAGTGGCACTTTTCCGAGCGGTTCCGTGCTTCGCAAGGCACGTTAAGCAGTTGGTGCCGGCTGCCGTCGATAGATGGCAGTCCTTAAGCCAAGTCAGAGGCCTTACGGCGGCTTGAAAACTTCTGACAGTAAGACCAGCCACTAGTCTTACAAGCATCCAATCCGACTTCATTCGACCAATTCCACCAATCCGGACTTGGTCCCCCGTGTTGGAGTATGGCCTATACCTTCCTAAGGGAAGAGACCTGTGCCCCTCGGTGGGGGCATGGTGGGTTGATGAACCAAGCACTAAAAATTATTGACTTTATTCCGAATACACTTACTTAACTTTTTGTCGGAAGAGTCTGACCAGGTTTCGCTCTGATTCGCAGAGCTTAATTTTATTATGAGCAGAGACGGAGCCCCCGTCGTCGGTTCCTCGTCTCTGACATCAAGTAAGTGTATCTAGAGTAAAGTTAATAGTATTGACAATTAGAAAAGCACAGTTAAATAAGAAAAGGTATCTAATCTACAATCGGCAGCCTTATTATCAATTTCTTTCAGACGGCATCATAAAGAATAGCAAATAGAAAAATTGGCAACGAATGATGGCGTTATGGAGCTCTCGCCCCTATACCCAGAACTTGGCAGAGGTGGGTTCACGATGATAAGAACGCTAACAACCTCGACCGACCTTGCTTCTCGACAAAAAGCCAAGGATATTTCTTCAAGAACAAGAAGAGATCTCTCAAGAGACCCTTGACGCCGCGAAGTCGCTTGATTTATGAGATTTAGGAAAAAGCGTAAGGTTCTTACGGAGAGTTAGGCTAAGATCCCGTGCAGCTGGGGTCGGCAGCCGACGTGACAGGGTAACTGTTAAAACAATTGATCAATTCGTTTTTACTTGTTTAACAGGGTATCTATAATCGAAAACTATACATTAAAATATAGTCAAAAATCTAAAAAATATAGTCAAAATATTTAATTGTGTTATGTTATAATACCCCTGAGAGGTAGTCAAAGCCACCGTTCCTGAGACGTCGCCCTATCTCCTTAACAAATAATTTCCCCTGGACACCCCAAACTCCAGTAGTTTCCAAAGCGAATGGCACGAAAAGGTAGCTGATCAAAAGTACCCGAAACCATAGTACAAACTTTCACACAACACAATCATAAGCTCACGCCTGTATCCCAGAGGGGTAGGCAGAGACCAGGGACTGCCACATGCCGCGATCCTGACAGATCACTTTCGCTTCGTCGAAATTAATTAAGAGACTTCGACATTAATTATGTAGGTACCTGATTCATACATACATACATACATACATACATAAGCTCACGCCTGTATCCCAGAGGGGTAGGCAGAGACCAAGGACTGCCACCTGCCACGATCCTGACAAACCACTTTCGCTTCATCGACATTCATTAGTCGTTGCATGCACGGACGTCGGTTACCTGATTGATTATTTGATTATTTGACTGCCTCGTTGGTCTAGCCGTTAAAATACTTCCCTATCAAGACAGATGTCGTGTGTTCGATTCCCACTGGGGGCCGCCGTATATTTGTACAAATGGCCTCAGTCTGGGTTATTTTCTATGTTTGTAATGTCCTTGCCTGGTTACCATAGCACAGGGTATCCTAGTTTGGGACCAGATCAAGTGATTGTATTCATCATCATCCTCATCATCAGGCTATATTAGTCCACTGCTGGACATAGCCCTCCCCTAATGAGCGCCATAGCGCCCTGTCTTCAGCTTGCCGCATCGAGCATCTGCCTGCAGTCCTTCGCAGATCGTCATCCCACCTGGTTAGAGATTGATTGATCAAGTGATTGTATTGTGTGAAATTTATTATTATTACTTATGATTAACTGTCGGTAGCTTCGTTGGACGAGTGGTTAACACACTGGGCTATCGAAACAACTGTCTCGGGTTCCAATCCCACTGGAGGCCGCCCTGGTTGTATTTACGTATAGATATTTCCGGAGCAGTAAATAAATCATTTGGAATATAGGCACAATAAATCAAGATATGTTTATGGGGAACTTCGGTGTATTAGGGAGAACGCAGGAAGCAGGAAAATACTGTGTTGAAAGCTGAAAGCGTGGGATCAAGGACTTAGGTTGGATAAATGGTTTTCTGGAAAAATGTGGATGTAAGTAAGGAATTTGAAGTCGTAACGTTTTCCCATCGGATCAAATAGATTGAAAGTTTTTTATGCAGGATTATGAAGGCTTTTTAATACTAAAAAACACTTCCATATTTCCCCTAAAAGGTACTTAATATCTGTGACTAAAGATTCTACGGGCGTAAATGCCCGAACAATGCAAAGCCATGATGATGAATTTCTGTGAAAGGTAAAAAAATATGGTGTATATACTTATAACCTACATAGATACATACAACATAAGCTCACGCCTGTAACCCAGAGGGGTAGGCAGAGACCACGGACTGCCACCTGCCACGATCCTGACATACTTATAAATAGGCTGTATATGGTCGTATATAATATAAAAAAAGTACTTACAGCTTACGTACAAAACTGACTGACAGGTAAGCCTCGCTATGGTTTCTTTCACACTTATAGTTAAGTCTGTAAGTACCTCCTCTGTAGGTTTAACCTATTACAGAGGGTATGGGAGTCGCTATTATACAATTATAGTAAATTCACTTACCTTTTCATAGAAATGTTCCATAGACACCGGTCACAAAATTTTCCACAAACACAGTTAGAACTTCAGACACTTTTTCCTTCAAAAGGTCCACTGAAAAACAAAAACCGAACAAAACTTTTTGCTGGAAAATTCACGAACTCCTATCGTAATGGCCAGATTGTCGGCGTGTTCCGAAAAAAAAAAGAAAAAGAACTCGGTCTTTCCGTTCAGTTGTCTTTGACTTTGCTGGTTCCAAATTTGAATTTCGCGTTGGCGGGAGAGAGGCGACGGCCCGCGCGTCCTCCGTCTGCACCGACCATTTTATCGCACTGAATGAACTGAAATCTCTGCGCTAGGGCTGTACGGTGACGTTACATCTTTTCAGATAAGCAATGTCACGCATCGAGAATCGCCAATCCATGGGAGGCTCGCGTAGTAAATAAGCTATACTCTCCCTCCTTTTCTGTATAATAGAATGAGAATGAGACAAGGCATATGGCTTTCAGTAACATTTATAACTTAACATAAGCTTACCGGTCCCCATGGTGGAGTATGGCCTATACGTTCCTCAGGGAAGAGACCCGTGCCCCTCGGTGGGGACATAATGGGTTAATGATGATGATGATAAGCTTATGCTTTTGGTGTTCATTTTTTCCCCATCTGAAAATGTTACTCGAGCTTTTGTATTTTATATATTTGATATTTTAAATAGTAAATCATAAAAACAACATTTTGTAAATGTAGATACTTTTCTACACTACTTTTGTATACTATTACTTTCCTATAGTACTATAATTACTATTACTATAATACTTATTATGGATTACAATAATATTATATTATATTGGATTTCCAAAAACTTCAGGGTTCCGTACGAAATCTGGAATAATGTGACCCAAGGTGTAAAAAAATGCTACCTCGGGAATTTCCCACGGAACTAATTTAGCTATTTCCACGGAAACGTTTTTGCTACCCGTGCGATGCCGGGGCGGTTTGTTATATATTATAATTAGATGAAAATGATAATGATCAAGATATTAAATTGTACAAATATTTTTAACTTTAAACGTTCGCTAATTCGCAGTGTCCGTGCTATTTTGAATAAACAGGTACATCTTGATTTATTCAAAATTCGTTTGACTTTTTAAAAATAAGACAATTGTAACACGTCTTTGTAACTTTCAAGTGATTTGTCACTTGTCCAAAACGATTACTCGATATCACAACCACGCTATCGATAAATCGACTGCCGTCCCATCCCTATTCTCTCATCAGAGAGCCGGCACGCACTGAGGACGACATTGGCAGTCAGTACGCATGCGCGTCACTTGTTTTCCGCGAAACTTGCTCATCTTTGCCGTTCAAACTTCTTTTTAGCAATAATAGACCCTAAATAGCTTCTCGATAAGGCCCAAAGGACCTATTTGTACATGAGTTATCTAAGCCTTTGCAAATAAATCTCATTTGGAGGGTAGGAGCCTACATCGTAAGAAACTTAGCTGTTTCCGAACGAAAACATACATAATTCTATCTATCACCGTTTAAATATCTGAGCGCGTTCGCGAAATGGGCGGGGATTTTATTGGGTGGAAATTATGTTGTGATTTTTAATTTGTAATCGTTTAGCAAGTAATTTAGTCTATGGTTTGGCGATAAAAAGCAAATAAGCGTTGTTCTTGTTACACTTTATAGCACAAAAAAAAATAACTTAATATAACTTTAATATTTAACATGATGTGTGAAAAAAAATTTATGTGAATCGTGCAAGTGAACTTATTTCTAAAGAAATTTCTTCCAGCCTGCCTAAAACTTCATTCAGGGTTCATGAACATGAACATAAAACTAAAAAAAGATGTCTGGTGTTAAAAAGTAGATTAATATTAAATATATTCGGAGGAGAAATGTGTCTAGTCAACACATCTATGTATGTGTAATATTTTTAAGTTGAAAGTTTGTTAATTTTTTTAAGACTGTTTTGAAAAGAATAAATGTCGAGTTTATAGTTTCTTCTCCACGTAATGTATTATGTAATTATGAAACTAACTGAAATAACTTTGATTTTCAAAAAGTAAAAATTTTTTTTGTGTTGCAAATAAAAATATTTATAATAATATTTTAATTTAAACTAAAGCAATTCGTAGCAAAACGTTTGTAGCAACAGCGTAGCACTGTCGTAGCAGCGATGCGTAGCATTGTCGGAGCAGAGGATACGAAGCATTATAACACACGTAGCTTGTTTAAAAGATGTAGGTATGATCTTTTGAAGATGCTTTCTAACGAAACTTAGATGTTTTTGCTAACTAGACCTCGTACTATTATGGAAAAAGATGGCTCCGATTGTTGCTTTATTAGCATACTCCGTAAAGCGGAAGTTACACAAGGAGAGTTCCTCGAAAGCGAATGGCCAGAATGATCTTTTTCCAGACACATATAAGTTGAGTTTCTGTCAAGGTGTTTTTCCGTATTTATTATTTTCTTACCTGGCTACTATAGCATAATAGGCCGTATTTGTACTAGAGAAAAAGGCAGCGAGAAAAAAACTCCATTCACCAACTTTTTGTGACGTAGCTGGTTCCTGCCCGGTACTGAGGAAACAGCCGTCAACAGAACTGAAATCTTAATGTGGCCAGAGCCACCAAAAACCTGAATATTGTCTGGAGGCTTTGAGCTATCAGGGCCTTATTATAGGGAGATGAAATAAACAGTTAGTATTGAGCACAATCTTTATTAGGTTCCTAACGTTTTCTTACAGGTAGGAATAGTATAATTGTGAAACCTTAATGTCTAAACCCAGACAATTTCTTAATCAAATTCGAGCTCAAAAAAAGCTCAGAGCAGAGTGGGGTCGCTACAGAAAGTGGTTCTTATTGGTTCCCAAGTTACACTGTCAAAAGATGTTAGTCCCTACTTAAGAAATCAGATTGCCATCAATTTCAATAATTATATTTATGTCTTTAAATCCTAATTCCCTACTTTATACTGAAATGGTTTTACAGACCTTGCTTAGAAGAAACCTCCATGTGAAATCAATCCGGCCGCAGGCGGGGATGTACGGTATGAGCCAGAACGCAGAGTCGGTGGCGTCGACTCTATGCGCTATCATCGGAGCAGGACCCAAGGGGTTTCACATGAAGATATTGGTAAGCCGTCTTGATCCAAATTCTTCTCCCAGCATATGAGAAAAACTAAGTGAATGTAGCACAGCCTGACAGAAATTTAGTAACCCAAAATAGCAGATGTTTCTCGACAGCGAAAAGAGAACACCGCCCCAAACGAAATCACTAAAGGTTGAAAACACTAAAAGTTAAAGCAAACCACTAAAAAGTAAATATATCTAAATATATCTTTAATTATATCTTTAATCCCTATCCAGCTGAAAGGTAGAAAATTGCTTCTATTAGAAGATTGCAAATGGCATAAGCATGTGGCAGGCAATTATTAAATCAGGATAAATCTTACCGGAGACATTCAGCAACTAAGGATTGTCTCAACGCTGGTAATCCCCCCTTCACCCTTTTGCAGGAGTCTGATGTTTCCTAAAAATAACCACGAGTATGAGAGATGATGATGATAACCTAACCTAACCTAACCGGAATTGTACAAGATTCTACACAGCTTTCCATATAAGTATTTACTTACAGATTCCCTGCTGCTACGAAATATGATTTAAATGGGCTGCTTCGACGCCATCTGAGCCAGGTCTGCTCAAAATGAAGGACCAGACCTCCGTCAATCACCAGATGCTTCAAGCTAAATCCTTCTCGTCCTTTTGGAGCTCTATCCTATACAAGGAGCCAGTCAAGTAACAATTGTCAATCTTATGCTTGGGTGGCCATATCAAAAAGTGATTATCTCCTAAAACAATATTCCAATATTGTGTGAATAACATTTACTTGTATTTTGCATTATTTTTGCATTGCATTATTATTGCAGCTGTATTAAGTCTTTGTTTATTATGTTATTATATTTCTGTCTTTTATTTAAATAAATGATATTCATCAACACCTGAAGTTACTATTTTTCCCTGAAATGGGGTAACTAGATTTCCTACGGCATCCCAACATGCAACGACCAATCACAGGTGGCCTCTCATCAAAACAAACCTAAAGAAGAAAGGTCAGCCTACAAAATTCTATGGTGATACCAGAGTAAATCGAAATCTGAGCCGTTCAAGTCATTGGAGAAAACACACAACGTGACATTTTCTACAATCATCTTAAACTTAAAACATAACATTTACATACAGGCACATACTACATTGCTTCTGGTCCCACACTAGGATACCCTGTGTCGTGGGAACCAGAAACATCAGAACCTACTGGTAAGATTCTAAAATTGCCATCAGTAACTTTAAGCCTAGGCGCACACTAGCGACACGCGACAGGCGACAGCTCGGTGACTAGACGCGACGTCAGGCTACGGCCGTCAATTTGTATTTGTATTTCAATTTGTCGCGGAGTCGCGACGACAAGACGCCAGAAGCAAATGGCAACGTCGCGTCTGACGCGGCGACTTGACGCGGCGACAAGTCGCCCTGTTTGCAATGGCTGTAAAAGCCAAAACTTTCGTTAATTTTCTTACAAAAGTAGGCAAAACATTGCTGTTTCACCACGCTGTCTTCTCACACTTCCCCTTGAGGAAATGAAGGGTGTTCCCGAAGGATCTTCCGCTGTCCGCAGCTACGGGTGACCTTCTAATGCTGCGTCCAGATACACGAACAGCACCCGTTCACGAGTATAACGCAGGGATCAGTCATCAACCATCCACGTTCCCCACCAACAAGACCCAAAACGTCCTTACGAAGTCAACTTAATGCAATGCAATGTATGTGCCAGCCACAAGATGGACAGAAGACGATCTCATCCAAGTGGCAGGAAGACGCTTTATGCATGCCGCTTCCAACCGGTCTTTTTGGAAATCCATGCAGGAGGCCTATGTCCGAGAGTCGACTTCTTTTGGCTGAATGACGAATGTATGTATGTGCATGTATGTAAATGTTATGTTATGTAAATTCACCCCTTAAGTCCACGGGGGCCAAGTCCGGATTGGTGAAGACTTGTAAGACTAGTGGCTGGTCTTACTGTCAGAAGTTTTCAAGCCGCCCGAAGGCCTCTGACTGGGCTTAGCGACTGCCAGCTATCGACGGCAGCCGGCACCAACTGCTTAGCGTGCCTTGCGAAGCACGGAACCGCTCGGAAAAATGCCACTAGCGTTAGTCATAGAGCGTCACCCATCCATGCAATGTACGCGGATGAATGTAAGTAGTTATTTAAGTTATTTAAGTACTGTCCAATATTGCATAGCCTAGCAAAGTTGAAACGGGTCGATCGCTAATCTCCGATGAAAATGGCATTTTTTTCGCTCAAGGTTTTTACCCAATCCTTAGGGGCCTTGAAAAATCGTACGTGCCGGCTTAAGAGTGGACATAGCCCGGTTACTACGGACCCAATGATACTTTCAAATTACTGTTACGTTACGAAAATGAATCAGCCCAAAATCCAAGCCAAGTCTCAGTATGAAGATGAATCAGTTCAAAATCCAAGCCAAGTGACACAATGAAGATGAGTTAATACAAAAATCCAAACTAAATCGCGTTTTACGGGATATTATCAAAGAGCACGTATTTACATCAACTAAAAATTTACCGTTTGCTATCTTAAGTGACACTTGGCTAACGTTTTTTCGATGTAATAGCAAGTGATATACGTTTTTTAATACCTAAAGAGACGTGGAAGTTTCTAAAACGCAAATCATTTGCAGAGCACGTTTTAATACATCTACCACGGAAGAATCACACGAG
Source organism: Yponomeuta plumbellus (assembly GCA_947310845.1). Lineage (NCBI taxonomy): Eukaryota > Metazoa > Arthropoda > Insecta > Lepidoptera > Yponomeutidae > Yponomeuta > Yponomeuta plumbellus. The sequence continues at coordinate 18,190,957 of OX371212.1, read as the reverse complement.
CAGACTAACACAAAAATAATAGATAGATAGAATATTCTAAAAAAGAAATACTGAAATAGGTAGGTACACACCTGAGACAGCATGTCTCCAGAGCAGAAAAAAGCCTATCTGACCTTTTTACATAGTTTACAGGTGCCAGGAAGTAAAAAGATTTTTTTTGTATCGAAGTTCAGTTATGTCGGTACTACCACTAGAGCCTACTCAAATAACATTATTTTCATGCACATACCTATTAAATGTTATACCTTTTTGAATAGTTAAAGAGTCGTAGAAGTTTTTAAAATTATTTGCAGAATAAGTTCCATACGTTAATTTTTTTTTAAGAGCTTCAATGTGAAACATTTTTAGAGAATAATATTTAATTCTAACCGTTGCCGAGCAGTTTTTTAAAGCTGTTAGTAGTAGGTGCAGATTTTGCTGATATTTTTTTATCAATTGACATGCCTTTTAACTAAATACATTAAAAAAAACACTTTATGAGCTCTATTCTGAGAAAAAAACTATCAAAAACCCAAAAAAATTTGATATTTTTTTAAAATCTTTAACAGTCAATATCTCCGTAACGGTTAATTTTCGGACCCTATATTATTATATATAGGAATCCATCAGAAATGACTTAAATAATGACCTCCTTTAATATTGTGTACGACTTTCCCTGTAACCCTGTATAAGACTAGCTGTTGCCCGCGACTTCGGCCGCGTGGGCTTTAGTTGAAAAAAGTATTTGCAAATAAGTCACGTATGCTTGTAGCGCATGTGAAATAAATCAAAACAAAAAAATTGTGTATCAAATTTAACGTTGCACCCGCTTTTACTCCCGTAGGGGTGATTATAAAAAAAAGTTACTCGAGTTTGTGATTTGTGATTTCAGAAATTTATTTCTCAATAAAAATACACAGATTTACTTACTTGAGAAACAATGGTTATTAGTTAGTAGTTATTATGAAAGGTAACATGCCGTGGCAATTCGCTAATGATTTTGAAAACTGAGTTGAAAGTGGGTACATAGGATTTTTTTTTGTATTAGTTTGATAATAACATAGTGCAATAAGAACGAAACATAGTTTCATGACTTTCAATAAGGAACCTTCATACTGGATTTCATTCGAATAACTTCAATAACGGCAAACGTTCATACTAACTATGCACCCCCGTTCTACCCCCGTAGGGGGTGCATTTGCAAAAATCCTTTCTTAGTTCCCCCTTACGTTATAAAAGGAACCCCTGTGTAAAATTTCAAGTTTCTAACCCTTATAGTTTAGACCCCCTTTTTACCCCCTTAGAAGGTGAATTCATAAAAACAGATATCAGAAATAATCATTATTAAGAACTTATAACCCAAAGACCACTTTTTATTGAGATAACTTTGAAAATCACAGAACTTTCATACTAACATTGCACCCCCCTTTTACCCCCTTAAAGGATGATTTTCGGAAAAATATTTTACATGTGTTTCGTAACTTTCAATGAAGAACCTTCATACTGAGTTTAATTCGAATAACTTTACAAACGGCAAAGTTTCATATTAACTTTGTACCTCCTTCTAGCCCCCGTAGAGGGTGAATTAACAAAAAGGGATATCGGAAATACTCATTATTAAGAACTTATAACCCAAATACTACTTTTTATTGAGATAACTTTGAAAATCAGAGAACTTTCATACTAACTTTACACCCCTTTTTTACCCCTTTAGGGGATGATTTTTGGAAAAATATTTTACACGTATTTCATGAATTTAAATGAAGAACTTGCATATTCACTTTTATTCTAATAACTTCAAAAACGACAAAGTTTCATACTAACTTTGCACCCCGTTTTACCCCTTTAGGGGGTGAATTTTCAAAAATCATTTCTTAGGGCTCCCCTACGTTATGAAAGGAACCCCTGTGCAAGGTTTCAAGTTTCTAACCCTTATAGTTTAGGCCCTGCGTTGATATGTCAGTCAGTCAGTCAGTCAGTCAGCTTCTCCTTTTATATATATAGATAGATAGATTTACAGCCATCTTCTACTTTTGTGTAGCTACCGCAAAATATAATTTTGACTTGGCCAGGGACAACAGACAAATATTGCACGTGGCCTGAAAAATTTGGTACCTACTGGCTGAAGTGATAACTAATATCAGCGTTCAGCCAGGCGTCTACAGTACCGCCTCCGCTACCAATGTTGGTCCAAATCAGGGCAAGCCCTCGGGCGTCGAAATAAAATATCGGTTCGGGACAAATTAAACGCAGGAATGTAAATGGGGTGCGGAATGAAGTGTGGAGGCCGCGCTGGGATTTGTTGCTGGTATCGAGAGTTTTTGCGGGTGTAGGAAAGGGGGCCGAAATAAAAATCAATTCTCATTCGAGTGTGTGATCGGGAGTTCTAACACAGGCACGTGCCAATGAAGCACGTTAGTAAATTTCTAGTAATACCACTCGCTAACAGGTAGGTAAAAGTCAAGTAATCGCTCGTAGCCCCGGCTACGGCTACGGTAGATCTTAAACGATCACGAAGGTTAAGCAACATACGGCACGTTCAGTGCATGGATGGATGACCGTTCTATGACTAATGCTAGTGGCATTTTTCCGAGCGGTTCCGTGCTTCGCAAGGCACGTTAAGCAGTTGGTGCCGGCTGCCGTCAATAGATGGTAGTCGTTAAGCCAGGTCAGAGGCTTTAGGGCGGCTTGAAAACTTCTGACAGTAAGACCAGCCACTAGTCTTACAAGTCACCAATCCGGACTTGGCCCCCGTGGTGGAGTATGGCCTATACCTTTCTCAGGGAAGAGAACCGTGCTCCTCGGTGGGGACATAATCGGTTGATGATGAACAGTGGAGGACATTCGCAAGGAAGCCTAAGTGCCGGGGGTATTATATGTAGGTACGGAAACGATCCATAATTTATTTTTGGTTTTTACGTGCAAAGCGTGTTTTTCTAGTTTTTTTTTTTGACTATTATTATAGATCGTGTTTTGTTTTTTCCTTTTTTATTTTTTTGCGCAAGCAGTAATATGCTTTGCCATTAAAAACTATTGTTTCTATTATTTTAAAAGTCATCGTATTTTTAATGCGAGTATTTGGAGAAGGCATAAATCTCATCACTTGGCGACCGTGACAGGACACGAAACTGCAATCTTCGGACAAATCTCTACACCTAAGTCCATGCCACTTGTTCAAGTTATTTATTTTTTTTCTTTTCTATTCATCCTTTTACTCAAATTCATATCGGCGTATAATAAGTCCTCTTATCGAATCAGTTCACCCTATTTTATATATTAACTTTTGAAGATCTGTCAAAAGGTAGATAAGTAGGTACCTACCTACCTCTCTAATATGCTCTCTGCTCAGTCCCACTGTACTGTAATGGATGCCCTGGTGATCTGTCTTTTAGAACTAACATCACCGTAGCATGGGTCTTCAAAGCTTTCAGTAGAAACCTGAGAACCCTATTGGAATCGATCTGACCTCTATCGAGTCTTTATTTAAAGATACCTACCTAAAACTTTTCTTGTTAAGACTCCTGTGATGCGTTCTCGACATCGCCTTTTGAAGACTTATTGCGTTGTCTGTATTAAAAATATAATCTTGTGGAAGTACCTACAGGGTGACCCGAAAGTTATTATCACAAGCATGATAAATAACAGAGATAAGCTCGCCTTCGACAACAGGTGTCAGTTGGCCAAAGTGCATACGAAAAAAACGTTTGACAGCTGGTAACAGTAGAGTAAGGCCTGGTTTACATTTGCTTTATTTCAATGCTTTTTTAGCATGCTTTCCATAGAGCTAGAATAGAAGAGAGACGACAATTCATTTTATAAGTCACAAGCAAATACTACCAGTAGGTAGGTAATGGTTGCTTGTATACTATCTATTTAGGATTTTTTAGAAAGTAGTTAGTTAGGTACTTTTTTATCATATACTAGCGACTCGCCCTGGCCTCGCACGGGTGACAAAAACGTTTCAGTGGAAACAGCTATATTAGTTCCGTGGAAAAACCCCGGGGTAGCATTTTTTTACACCTTGGGTTACATTATTCGAGATTTCGCACGGAACCCTAAACTTTTTGAAAATTCAATATAGCCTATGTTACTCACGAAGAATGTAGCTTTCTAATGGTGAAAGGATTTTTAAAATCAGCCCAGTAGTTTTTGAGCCTATTCATTACAAACATACACACAAAAATACAAATCTTCCCTCTTTATAATATAAGTATAGATTAGTATAGATAGATATAGATGGTGCGTAATAAAAGCTTGAATTGGCATAGGTACGTTTATGCCATCTCTATTTTATTTTATTGTATTTTCTATGGAAAGCATGCTAAAAAAGCATAAAAATAAAGCAAATGTAAACCAGGCCTTACAGATTGTTAGCATACGAGAAACCTGGGGTAAGAGGGGCATTTCATTTTTTCGTTACCTTTCCTACTATGCTCTCATGTGTGCGATAAAGTATCATCATCGTCAACCCATTATGTTCCCACCGAGGGGCACGGGTCCTTTCCCTGAGGAAGGTATAGGCCATACTCCACCACGGGGGCCATGTCCGGATTGGTGGAGGCTTGTAAGACTAGTGCCTTGTCTTACTGTCAGAAGTTTTCAAGCCTTGGCTTAACCTCTTGCGGCCCGACCTTGAAAATAACAATTGTTTTTGTACATTTTATTTGACATTGGGCCACACGAGGTTAACGACTGCCATCTATCGACAGCAGCCGGCACTAACTGCTTAACGTGCCTTGCAAGCACTGAACCGCTCGGAAAAATGCCACTAGCGTTAGTCATAGACGATGACCCATCCATGGACTGAACGCGCCGTATGTTGCTTAACCTTAGTTATCGTTTAAGATCACTCAGGCAGCTCAGGCTACGAGCGATAAAGTATACATAGGCTGCTACTTATGTATGCGGAATCTGGGATTCCAATAATTTTAAACGCAATGTCTGACCTCCATGGTCAAATTCGTTCTTTTTTTTAAATACTGGCCGCTAATATTTTTCTCTTATACATATACGTTAGTGTTTTGTTTTTATTGGGTTTAAAATGTCATATCGCTGAAAAAATGGAACTCACTCGTGAAAATATTCGTGCTATGATTTATTACGATTTTCGACGTGGTTTAACGCAACAACAGTGCGTAGATCAATTAACTTCGACTTTTGGTGGTGAAACTCCATCAAACACGACTGTGTATCACTGGTTTAGTGAGTTTAATCGCGGGCGCAGTAAGCTCACGGAAGAAGTTAAAGAAGGTCGCCCGAAATCGGTGGTTGTGCCACAAAATATTGAAGCTGTGCGAAAACTAATAATGCAAGACCGCCATGTTACGTATCGCGAGATAGAGGCTATTCTGGGCATATGTATGACGAGCATTCATAGGATATTACATGAACATTTGTCTGTAAAAAAAATTTGTTCGCGTTGGATCCCGCACAACTTAACTCAGGATCAAAAAGATGCTCGCGTCGAATGGTGCAAGAAAACCTTAAAAAAATTCAACGGAGGCGACTCAAAATCTGTTTATAATATCTACACAGGTGACGAATCCTGGATCTACGCGTACGATCCCGAAACTAAACAACAATCAACAGTTTGGGTGTTTCAAAATGAGCCGAACCCTACGAAAGTGGCTCGTGCAAAAAGCACTGTAAAGCAAATGGTGGCCTGCTTTTTTGGCATTAATGACCATGTGGCTACAATACCACTGGAGAATCGCAGAACGGTTAATTCGGAGTGGTACACGACCATTTGTTTGCCGGAAGTATTTGAAGAAATACGCCAAAACAACCAGCGACGCAGAATCATACTTCACCATGACAATGCCAGCTGTCATACATCTCAGGAAACAACTACATTTTTGGATGGTCAAAAAATAGAATTGATGGTTCATCCACCGTACAGCCCTGATTGGGCTCCCAATGATTTCTATTTATTCCCAAATGTAAAGAATAAATTACGTGGTCAACGATTTTCGACCCGTGAAGATGCCGTAGATGCGTTCAAACAGCACGTTTTGGAGATAACTCAATCAGAGTGGAAAAAGTGTTTTACAAATTGGTTTCATCGAATGCAAAAGTGCATCGATCATAGTGGAGAATACTTTAAAATACAATAAAAGCATATTTAGCCATATACATTTGTTAATTTTTTCTATTCCGCATACATAAGTAGCAGCCCTCGTAATAACAATAAATTCTTCACAAGAGGACTAATCAGAAACATACGTTGAGCAAATAATAAGCTAACGCATGTAGAGATCAAAAGTACCGAAGCCAGCGAGCGTAGGTACACGCGACATGATGCGACTAATGAATATTGATGTAGCGGAAGAGGTTTGACAGGAACATGGAAAACGGTAAAAGCTCCCCTTACCTACCGCTGCAGGACGCTGTGGGATGCAGTCGCAAGCTTTTTCTTTTTATATAATCTTTATAACTTTAGGGACTTTTCGTCGCTGTAGAATAATAACACTTTATTGCACAAAAGAATCGCTCGTAGCCTGAAGTTTATTGAATTTAACTGAATGAGTTCATGGTTTTAATTTCCGCGCATTATTTGAGAACTAGCTTTCGCCCGCGACTCCGTCCGCGTGGACTTTAGTTCAAAATTGATATGCTCAATTAAAACTAAAATTACAAAATATTTCGGAAAATGTATGTCTTTTAGTCCATTACTATTTTAGTTATTACAATTTTTAAATAGATAACATCAAAAGAGTGGTCTGAATAATGACGTCATAATTCGATATTTTCATACCAAATTCCGTTTTAAAAGTAATTTATTTGACATTTTGTCAACTACTCAATTCTCGACCATTGCTTGAAACGAGCAATTCTACGACCGATAGCCACGACACGAAACGCAATTCGTCGTATGTTTTATTATAGGTATCTATCAATATCCACCGAATTTGATTCAGTTACGATCATGAGCCTAGTATTTACTCAGTTCTAAGGTATAGATAATCTTAGTGTGGGAAATGAAAAGCAACAAATGACTGAAATCATTTATTCAGTGCACATAAAATATTCAGTAAGCAAATACGAAAGGCGGGAAACCGGAATCTCGTGTTTTAAAATCGTTTCAGTGATTGCAATAAAACAAGTACGATGAATATCTGAGGGTTTGACGGATAATTGAATTGCATAAATTCACGGCATATTTTTCAAACTATACTTAACACAAACTATAAATTATATGGGCCAGAGACAAGCACCCCCTTAGGGGTTGAATTTAAAAAAATCCGGTCTTATTCCTTGCCTACATTATATATAGACCCTCTGTGCAAAATTTCAGCTTCCTAGGTCCAACGGCTTGGGCTGGGCGTTAATGAGTGAGTCAGTCAGGACATTGAATTTTATTTATATAGATAGATACTCGTAGATAGCGTGTCTGTATTCGTGTCCATATTCTGTGAAAATTTCGACTGGTTACTGCTAAGACACGGCCCTTAGAAGGTTGAACAGGGAAGGACAGATAGTGAACGCAGCGTAGGTAAAAGAATTTCGTTTGACACCCTGGGTGCTACCCTAAAACGGGAACATCCCACTAAAGCGGGGCATTTCGACATACGGTACTTACAATATTTGAAATATAATCCTCTTTTTCGGCTTCGCCGCCGCATTCGTACTCAACATCACCAGCCCACTATTGACCAACAATGCCCAAGACGCACAGTGTACTAAACCAACTAGCCATTAGATGGCCGTGAGTGACACTCACCGAGTGTTAGAATCACTTCTCTGCTTGTCGGTATCAAATAATTGTTGCAAACAATTTTCACCCGTATTGCGTTTTCAAAGGAGTTCATTTTAATTTATTGCAAAATTATTGTTTAGTACGTAGAAGTTTGCATACATTTCTTAGCTAAACGCATAGGTGATTCGGGGGCATTTGTGTTTCATTAAGACGCACTATTAACGCACAGTTTTTTGGTATAGGTTTTGTTTTAAAACTCTACGCCGTTACGAAGAAATCATGGTAAGAAAAAGCGTCTAGTTGGCTGCCTCAACAATAGGGTATGTTTTCTCAGCTTGTATTGAAGCACTATTCTGGAAACTTGGCATGTAGGGAGCACTATTAGGGCACAATTATCTGGCATACAAATCATAACTCTATATACAGCCGTTCGTGATGTGTCTGCTAAGTAGACGTCTGGTTGGCTGCCTCTGTGAGTCGCCTGAATATCTACGGAAATACTTGTCCTAGCTAATTGTGCCTTGTAGCACTATTAGGCACTATTAATACACAGTTCGGTGGCATAGTTGAAATTACTGAAATCGACCACGTGAAAGCCAATTATACGGACACTAGATAGCGCGTTCAAAAAATAATACATCTATATTCTATTTACTGAAGCGAACGACTAATTGTCAACATGTCAAAAATTTGATTTTTCAATATGCCAAATTTACAACGCTGCATAATATTTAGCAAAGTTATACAAAACGATGTGCCTAATAAATGCCATTAAGTAACACAATAACATTGTTATAACCTGAAAATTCTTCGAAACATGCTTGTGTAAAACGGTCTCCTGGTCGTCTGTACACTCGACGTCTCCCGTCATGGTTATACAAAATGAATCTCCATTCATCTGAGAACATTACTGTGCCCCATTCGACCTCGCCCCATTCGATATACTCACGAGCATATCTTAACCTGGCAACTTTATGATGCCTTTCCAGTTTTGGGCCATTTGCTGGGCGGTAAGGCTTCAAATTGGCTTCGGCAAGACGACTCCTGAATGTCCACTCACTGATAGGGTCCCTTCGGTTCTGCATAAGTTGTTGCTGGATTGCAACTCCCGTCTGATGTCGATTTCTCAACATCATTGACACAATGAACCGATCTTCTCGAGCCCTTGTGCACCTTGGCTTACCGTTGCTTGGTCTTCTCAAGTTAAGTCCAGTCTCTCTAAACCTCCGAAGCACTTGTTGGACAGTAGAATGTGTCACACCCATTGTTCTGGCCGTATATCTCTGGGATCTTCCCAGTTCCACCATGGTGATAATTCTGGTACATTCCTCGGGTATGAGAGGCATGCTGATTCATTCATTTACAAGTCAGCGTCTGCCGTAAGCACTTTGGGTTAAAAAAATCAATACACAAAGGTGAAAACAATAATTAAATCAGTGTGGAAGCAAAAGTAATCAAGCGTAATCCAAAATTATGATACGTGACATTTTTGTTTTTTTACTTTTTTATATCCATGACTTCAAACAGGCCAGTATGTAAAGAATTTTAATGTGCAATATAAAACTCTTTTCTAGAATCTTTTTTACTTCATAAAGCTAACTCATGTGGTTTAGGAGATATTTAGATTTTTGTTCGTACTTTGCAAGTGGCTGTTTTATATTGCTCGTCAGTGTATGTTTTAATTAACCACTTACTCCTATATTTTGTAAAAATAAAGAAAAATTACAGTTTTTGCAAATTGAGGGAAATTAACCTAATTTAACGACGTCAATTAAATGACAAAAAAAGGGCAAAAATGATGATTTTCTAAATGTTTATTGTAAAGATAAGAAAATTAATAATCTGTATTTCCACCATTAACGCGAATCACAGAATCGCAGCGATTTGGCATGCTCAATATGAGTTCATCCAAATCAGTTTCGGCAATGGCCGCCCGATGGATGTGTTTTGTAACAAGTAAAAAAGTTGTTGTGGAGTATGAACGGTATCCATACTCGGCAGGGCTCTTCTTTGAAGCATATTCCATACGTGTTCAATCCGATTAAGGTCTGGTGATTGAGAAGGCCACGGCAAAACGTTAATATGAGCTTCGGGAAGAATGCGTGTTACGACTCCTAGCCGTGTGTGGACGTGCATTGTCATGCATTAATTGAAACGAATCACCCAACCGGCCTCGCAAAGGCATGATTACACTTGAAACAATCCTCTCCGCGTAAATTTGAGCATTAAGGTTGTCCCTGATCTAAATGAGATCGGTTCTTCCGCCGATCCAAATACCGGCCCCTACCATTATTGTTCCCCCACCATATGCAGTGGCGGCCTTAGGGGGTGGCGAACAGGGCAATCGCCCGGGGCCTCGCTCTCGCAGGGGCCTCGCGTCATGCAAATTTAAAAAAAAAACAGATTTTTAACTATATTATATAGGTATTTTTTATTGAAAACTTTTGATTTTGATTCTTAATTATTTATTAAGGTTTACATAACGGTGAATTAAAATAAAGTTAGTTAACTAATTCATTCATTCAACGTAATAAAATTGATAAATTAATTTTTTAGTACCTACTTGAATGGCCCGCCTCGAAAAACTTGAAGCTCGGTTTTTTAAACGCAAAGCACTCGGGACTAGTATAGTATTATACAGGGTTGAAAGTCAGCCAGCCAGGTGTGACGTTATTTTTTTTAGATAGCCCGTACCGAGATCTGTTTAGCGATTATTGATAGTTTTAGAGTTGATTTTTTTTTGTTTAGAGATTTTTCAAGAAATCGTGCTGGCCGCTTACCGAGGCATGCAGCCTTAAATGACGTCATCCGAAGGGCCTTCGCCACATCCGGAGTTCTTGCAATGCTGGAACCTCCAGGTATATTCAGCGATGATGAGAAGATGCCCGACGGAATGACGTCAATTCTCTAGAAACATGGGAGGCCCCTAGTAGCGGCGCGGCGGAAGGCCTCAAACGGCGGAAAATGCGACATTGAGCAACCAATACATATTTGCGGCGTTTGGGGTCGAGACACTGGGCCCGTGGGGCCCCGAGGCGAGTTCGCTCTTTAAAGAGCTGTCGACGCGCCTCATCGACGCCACGGGAGACTGGAGCAGAGTACATATTGGGAATAGAGTCATCAGTCTTTTAATGACTCAGCGCCATCTGTTGGTAATATAAGGAACTACGAAACCAGAGATAGACCGTATGAAAGTATTATTTTTAAATTTTCATGAAATGACTCCGATCTTCGCTTGAATATCGTCCTGTGTGCATATTTAAAAATAAAACGCAGAAATAAGATTTTCGTACTTTTGTTCTCTTCCTAGAATAATCTGATGCCAGTTGTTTTACACTATCACTTAGTCTCGACTCGAATTCTTTGTGGCATACTTTTCTGTTTGTATGGACATTCTGGCTAACCAACATGTGTGTGGTTAGGAAACCCATGTAGTTAAAATACTGTCTTCATTCACCTAAAAATAAAACGAAACAATGTTATTACGCTGTCCACGGCACTGGTAAATGAATAACGAATGTAAAAAGTACTTACTTGAAGAACACAACACTTTTTTCGAAGTCCAAATCATGGCAATCAAAATGGTATGCGAGGGTCAATATTAAACAGTGCTGTCGAAAGTCCAAATAGTGCGTGTGGATCAATATGCAACGATGTCGGAGTCCACAAATAACGCCGAAGTTGTCGAGAAAATTGCAAGCAATCCAGAAAACAAACTCGCAACACGAAGGCGTTTTTGACCAGTGTTGCCACTAGTGAATGGAGAATTAGAACGCCGGGATGTCTGAAAAGGAACGAAATTCGGTAAAGGACCGCAAATAAAAAATATCATTTAAATATATTTTTATAGTAAGTTCGGTATTTAGTTTCATGCAGGTAACATCTTTATGGCCTCCACAGACGACGGACTTTTCTCCGCTGCGGAGAAAAAAGTACGCTCCTCGGATAAAAAGTCCTCCGCAGATTTACCGAGGACTACAGGATAGAGGATTTCTATTAGCTTGGACCTCTTGGACCTTATTAGCTTGTTCAGTCATTATACATTTTGACCCATGAGGGCCATGAATAATCAGTTCTTGGATTATTTTTTCGTAGGTCCCTTGGGGGGTCCCTGGGAGTGTAAATTAAAAAAATAGATTGAATCAGGCTCCTGTGTATATTCAAAAAATGATTTTTGTCCAAAAAACGGTTTTTCTTGAATAACTCGGTCATTTTTTATTTTACAGTAAAACCGTATAGACAAAAATTGTAGAAAATTTTATTTTCTACAAATTCAGTTTTCATTATTTTTGTTCTAAGATCGATATTTTGGAAATTAAACCTGAAAAACCCGACCAATTCAAAATATTATAATTATCTCCTATGTTCCACGTTTTAAGGCATGGATGAAGAGAAACAAGGTTGTAGAAAATGAAATTTTTGTCAAAGATGATAACAAAAGCGATTTTAAAATTTTTTGACGCAGCCGGTTGGTTGACTGACCGGCAGCGGCTGTCCGTATTAGGGACTAGTCATAGAAAGCGCAATTTTGAACAATTTTGGTTCTCACCTATTTTCCTCCAAAATCGATATTTTGGAAATTAAACCTGAAAAACTCAAATTCAAAGGGATTTGCCAAAAAAACCGACAGCCGCTGAGTGGCGCGCGCTCGGGCGCTCGCTGCTCGTATCGAGCTGCTCGGCTCGCTGTATTGACTGTGCCGAATATTCCAATTGTAACCATGGACATATTACGTCCATGCTTGTAATGTGCTCACATCGAGCCAATATTCCATGACAGTCATCGCTTTAGACAGGATAGGCGAAGGTCGATAAACCGTGCAGCCTAGAAACCACAGATTCTAAGGGACTAGTCATAGAAAGCGCCCAGAACGCTGCGCTTTGGGCGCGCGTCGAGCGAGCGTTGGACGCCTATCGTACGCTCGTCAATTATGCTAGGATGAGCACACTTTTCTAATCCGCGAAGGAGGGGCGCGCGTCATACGCGCGTATGACGCGCGCACCACGGACGCGGACGCTTGATGTAATCCGTTGTAAAGAACTTCATACAATTTTAAAGAGCGTCCGAAACGCAGCGTATCGTACGCGCGCCTCGGGCGCTTTCTATGACTAGTCCCTAATACGGACAGCCGCTGCCGGTCAGTCAACCAACCGGCTGCGTTCAAAAATTTTAAAATCGCTTTTGTTATCATCTTCGACAAAAATGACACTCAAAAAGGAACGAAAAGCACGCACGAAAGGAGGGAACGCATGACCGTGAAATAGAACACAAAATGTTCCAAAACCGTCCAAAACGAATGCTTTGGCAACACTGTTTTTGACAAAATGTCACAAATAAATGTTGCCCTTGCAAAAATAGCTTCCAGTGCTACCATGATTTAATTTTAACGTTAAATAGTGCGTTTTTTGTTAAATAGCGCCATCTGTAGTTAATATAGAAAACTAAAAAGACACAGTTGCTTCCCATTCAAAGTCAATAGTACTGACTGACTGGAGGGCTGGCGCATACCTCGGCCAGAGAATAAGTATGGCCATCCAAAGGGGGAATGTTGCCAGCATTCTGGGCTCTCTGCCGCGAGACACACCTGAGGCAAGTTTTTTATTTGTAAATATATATTTAGAAATTAGTTTATAGTAGTTTTATTAAGTATTATTTATTTTAATTAGTTTATAGATTAGTTTAATAGTGTTATTTAAGGTTTTTGTCATGTAGTTTTAATTAAAACTAAAATTCTAATTATAATTATTTTTAGAAATCGTAAAAAAAAACTCAAAAATGCTTTTTGGCTTTTATTTTTTTTGTAAAATTACAATCAGTATTAAGCCTATTTTTATATCCAATAAAGAAAACAATAATTATGTACATTTCGGGCCCAAAGTTTGAAATAATTTTCATTTTTCCATAATTTTACTTTCCATAAAACTTACTTTAGCAGAAATTCATTAGTACATAGCAAAAACCTGTCAAAAATCACAATTTGGGTATTAGTTTTTTTTTTATTAAAGTCCTTAAAACAGCAATGATTATCGTGTTTATTAGTTGTTACGAGTTTTTTTTCTTAAAGTTGTCATATTAAAATAAAATAATAGTTTTTAAATAATTTTGGAAATACTTGAATTATCACCTTTTTACCTTTACCAGTCACGTACGGAGCAAAATGCCCCCCAACATAAGTGCTTTTTTCTTTATTATTTCGAAATTCAAATGTGCAAAGTTATTAAGATTAGTTTGGAGCTCCACAACCAGGCAAAAAGTATTTAAAATTTTATCTTATTTTGAAATTTTTGGTCTCCCGACTAAAACAGTGATTTCAAACGTTGGGCCCAAAATGTACTAAATTATTGTTCGGATCTTACAGATTTTCGCCTCGGGGCCTCGCAAAGACATGCCGCCCGGAGCCTCGCAATGCGTAAGGCCGCCACTGACCATATGGATGAACTTCCTGACAATATCTTAAGCGTTCTTGACGTCCAGATGTCTTCCAAACTCGAGTACGTCTTGTATCCGGTCTCATACCGAAACGGGATTCATCGGAAAAGCACACATTACGCCAGTCTTCCTCCCCTCCCAATCTCTGTGTTCGCGAGCCCATCGTAAACGGGCCCAACGATTGCAGGGTGCTATAGGTGGGACTCTCAGCGGCCTTCGGGAACGCAGACCCACTTCACGTAAACAGTTTCGGATAGTTTGATCGCTTAAGAGCAAGTCTGAGGAGCTGTGAAGCCTCGTAACCAACATCATGGCGGTTATGTTACGATTCCGTCGGGCAGTATTTTGGATATAGCGGTCCTGTCTGCGAGTGGCGATGCGAGATCGTCCTCCATGTCACTCGGCCACGCTGTCCGTGATGCGATAGCGTGTCCAGAGGCGGCTTATGGCACTCTGTGTAGTGTTAAGAGCGATAGCCGTAGTACGTTGCTTGGAACCAGCTTCCAACATTCCGACGCGACGGCTCTCATCATCTCTTCTCGAGTTAAATGACGTCGTCTATCCATAATAACGTAATTTATTTCAGTTCGGATACAGATATTGTAATGTTTTGTCAAAACGCAAGTACCCAGTTTTATACAAATCCTCATTGACAACTGATTTTCATTTTATTATCGAAATTAAAGCAAAATTCCTTATTTAAATATAGAATCTCACTAAAATAAATAATAGCTATCCAAAAAAGTTAATATATTAAACGTTAATTGCAGCAATACTCTAAAAGGTAGGTACTTGATCCCTAGACATTTTGATGTGTGTATTTGCTTAAACTAGAACCCAAAATGCATACAAAGGCCTTTGTGAGCTGGTTAAGAGTGCATAAAAATAATAGGTCAGTAGGTACAGTAGCCACCGTGCCGAGCTTTGTTATGCTAGTTGTGCGTCCACGCATAAACATTCGCGTTGCATACTCGTTTTGTTTTTTTTAATCACAAGCCTCTACCAATTCGGACTTGGCCTCCGTGATGGAGTATAACATAATATTTACATACAGGCACATACATTGCTTCTGGCCCCACACTAGAATACCCTGTGTCGTGGGAACCAGAAACAGCGACGTCATAAACATGTAAACATCCAACACCTGGAGGTTTTTTTTTTCTCCCCAGCCGGGGATTGAACCCGGGACCTTTGGCATGGTAAGCAGATGCGCCAACCGTTACGCCACAGAGGTCGTCTAGTACATACTCGTTAGTACATTACACGTTATAGTACTCGTCTGGATCCGACTTTAGACAATGTGATACGGTAAAAACAAAATATTAAAAATAAAAAAATAAACTCACGCCCGTTATCCCCGAAGGGGTAGGCAGAGGCACCAGTCTCTAGAACTGGACCCACGTTTTGCCGAGTTTATTAGGTCCCAAACGTGACAAGTGGCAAGCCTGTCGCCGTTATCCGGGCACAATTTATCAGCGAATGGTGTTGCTGTACAAACAAATGTACGTAACTAAAAGTCATTGGTACATGCGTGGTTCGAACCCAGACCCTCATGATCGAGAAGCAAGGGTCAACCCCACTACGCCACCACCGCTTGCAAAATATTAGTCCTAGGCAATATTGTCTAAATTATGACTGCATCTCTGATTATCGTCTGTTGTAAATTGTCACTAATGAAAACCACCTGTTGAGCTGGGGTCGACCTAGGCCTAGAGTCTACTAATTCATTGTAGTACAATGACAACTGTATGCAAATGGTGATGTAGTTTCATTGCCTTCAAGTCAACGCGGGCACGTATGCATATCAATAATTCGGTGTTGGCGATTAGTTCTTAATTTTGCAATTACCTATGTATTTCTGCAGATTATTATCTGAACGAATTATTTTTTATGAAAATGCTTAATTTTATCAATTCTTAATTTTCCGAATGCCTCATTTTCCTTACTCTACACAGTGCGAATTCTGTTTTTCTTTACAAAAGAAAGTACATTTAGATACATTTATTAATTGTATTCTATTTCATGTTATTCCTAAAAGTGCCGCTAAAGAGACCAACACATACAATTTATTTTCTTCATATTATATTGTAGCTTAACCTTAGTGATCTTAAACGATCACTAAGGTTAAGCAATATACGGCGCGTTCAGTCCATGGATGGGTCACCGTCTATGACTAACGCTAGTGGCATTTTTCCGAGCGATTCCGTGCTTCGCAAGGCACGTTAAGCAGTTGGTGCCGGCTGCCGTCGATAGATGGCAGTCGTTAGGCCAAGTCAGAGGCCTTAGGGCGGCTTGAAAACTTCTGACAGTAAGACCAGCCACTAGTCTTACAAGCCTCCACCAATCCGGACTTGGCCCCCGTGGTGGAGTATGGCCTATACCTTCCTCAGGGAAGAGACCCGTGCCCCTCGGTGGGGACATATAGGTTGACGATGATGATGAATGAGGTTCACAGTAAATAGGCGAGTATACTCAGAGAAAATACTATGAGGTAAACACTACAGTCGTAAATGTATCTTACTGTACTTACTATCATTTTGTGAAAAAACAGAATTCAAAGCCCGCTTGCACCACCGACTAAAATCCATTTAACCCCGAGTTAAACAGAATTTTGACAGTTTCGCCATACTTTATCTGTCAAAATTCTGTTTAAGCCTTCCCATGGCGTTCGCCCGCTGCGGGCAGGCGGCCTTTGTTTAACTATTTTTATGCTAATTACCGCCATTCGAAGACTTAACTCGGGGATAAATGGATTTTAGTCGGTGAAAATGAGGCATTCGGAAAATTAGTAATTGGTAGACATAAGAATTTCCATAAAAAATAATTCGTCTAGATAATAATCCGCAGAAATACATACGTACTTGCAACTTAGAGAATTATGAACTAATCGCCGACATCCCGTAGACCGATACCGATGGAGAGATACGTCCAACAGTGAACTAACAAATGCAGGAGAAGATTGTAAATCAAGACACATGTATATTTTTATAGAAAAAGTATTTAATTCATAACAAATATTTTAGCAGGCTTATTTTTATTTCTAACTAAATACCAGATTAGATTCAAACTTCCAATCATAAAAATGCACATTATTTTCGTACCACACTAACCGCCGGTTTCTCAAACGCTAAGTCTGTTAATCTATTGTTAACACCTGACAGTTGTTAAAAGTGCATATAGAAAAAAACTGACAGCTGTTAACAGCAGATTAACAGACTGTTAGCGTTTCGGGAAACCGGGGGTAACAATGTTACAATGGAAATACAGATATCAATGAGAATTCGAAACGTACACCTTATATTTTTTTACCATTTAGGCCGTGTTTCTGAATTGAGAATTTAATTAAGTAAATACTTAAGTGGGTTAGGGGGTCACTCGTCATTTTCCCTAATTCGTCAATTTCACTAATTGGTCACTTTTCCAATTCGTCAATTATTCAAAAATCTTTAATTCGTCAATTTCCGTAGTTCGTCATTTTCCCTAACTGGTCAAATCTACAACTCGTCAACTGTCAGTCTCCGTACAGTTATCTATAAAAGTCGGCACAGGGCGATAGTCGGCATCGCGCTACTGAATCTTATAATATCTTCTGTACGAGGGGAAATGGGGAAAATGACGAGTGACCCCCTAACCCACTTAAGTAACGTTCTGTCACGCTCTTCTCTGAGAAATTTGACGAGACAGCACTACAGTTAAGTAATTACTTGGCAAAATTCTTAATTCAGAAACTGGCCCTTAGCGTCCGTAGCAACAACTAATTTTTTTTACTGCTGCTCAGACTCGCTGAGGTTTGCTGGAAGAAATCTCTTACAGAGATAAGCTCGCCTTTGTACATGTTGTTTTTTTAATGTAATGTTCAATGTACTGTTTCGTGTGCAATAAAGTATATCATATTTCTGTCTTCAATATTACAAACTCTACTTCGCGGAATTCTCAAAAAGAGCGTGAGGGTGATTCTCAGAACTGAACATTGTTTACCGTCAGATACTTCAATCGTGTGTGTGTGTGTGCATGAAAACAGGATGATATAAAATGAATTGGTTTGGAAGTTTTATTTTTTGTTGTAGAAAAAAATTAAGCAAATCCTTTAATATTCTTTTTTTTTTTTTTTTTGCTCAAAGGTATTATTACACTATATATGACTGACTACCCCTTAAAATATTTGCGCTTGATTTGTTAGGACCTTATATTGTAGTAGATGCCACCGAAACCTACAAATACGTTACAATACAATCATCAGGGGCCAATAAACCTACAGTAAAAAACATGCGCCAAAGAAATTATGCAATTTGAGCAATCATATCTGAGAATCACCCATGACAGAAAGTACGTAGGTTAAGTAGGTATTTACTTAGTGAAATTTTCAATTCAGAAACTGGCTCTAAAAGTCTTACCTCTGCATATATTTTTAACCATTTACACTTAATTTTACGTAAAATCTACACAAACTCGATAAGATCCAAGGGTTGCCCTAACAACCTAGCGTTGAATACTGAAATGGCCGGCTGGTGCCACCAAAGATATAAAATCATAAAATATCTTCTATTAAAATACGTGTTTGCATAGATGTATCATCATAATCAATAATGGTGATGGCTTTTTTGTTGTGGATACGCGTCTCTACTAATAAACATGAACATTTACACACAGGCACATACATTGCTTCTGTCCCCACACTAGGATACCCTGTGACGTGGGAACCAGAAACAGCGACATTACAAACATGTAAACATCCAAGACCTGGGGTTTTTTGTCCCCAGCCGGGATTGGAACCCAGGACCTCTCCCAAGGTAGGTAGATGTGCCAACCGCTGCGCAACAGAGGTTGATAAAGCGCACCAGCCACCTTAAAAATCCTGAAGTTTGCGACAGCAATTAGTATGGAGGTTGACAGCCAGACGTTCTAAAATCTAAATCCTGCAGGATTTTGAACGCGTAATCTAGCCACAGTATCTTAAACATAAAACTAAGTGCAGTGTTGCCACACGCGGCGACTGTGTTGCCAGCTCGCCTTAGATCTTTTTCCTGCGCTTCTCGGGCGTGTTCTGGAAGGCCTCATCGCCGCGGATCATGCGGTTAACGGCGCGACCGAGCGAAACCTCTGCCATTGGAAGAAACAAGCACTGGGTTATAAAATGTTATAATACGAAGCACAATTATGCAAACTACACCTCCATGAACCAAAATTGCATATTAGTACAACCGCTTTTCCATAGTCAGCCTACCGTTCTTGTTCTGTGTCATTCGTTAATTACCTTAGTTCAGGAATTATCAAGCGTTCTAGCTTTGCATCTGTACGGAGGCCGATTGAGATGAAATGTATTATAAGATTTGTTTAATATAGCTTTACTTATCAATTATTGTATTTTATAGATGCACATATGCACGTTTTTATAGTTGCCGAACGATATTTATGCAACTTTGCCCAGCTAGTTCTTCTGTTGTTTCAGTTGCTCTCTATAGTATGGCATGGAATTGTTGTAGCTCATTTAGTAGTCTGCATTGTTAGCCATATTATTGCAGACATATTGCAACACATAGCCCAGCCATAGATTGCTCGGCCATCAGTTGCAATAAAACATTTTTGTGATGGCCTTGAAATTATTTGCTGAAAGTACAGCCACATATTGCAGCAAAACATGACCCGGTTAGACGCTCCTTAAGATAAGAATATTCTTTTTTTATATCTTTTTTTTTTTATTCTTTACAGAAGTTTATTTTGGTCCTTGGAGGCATCATACGAAGAAACAAGAGGCTCTGTTGGTACTTAAAACTACTCGTTTACAGGCAGTAAGTAGATTGTGGCATTTGATCACCGGTCGGCTGAGATCCAATGTTAATTTAGTGGAAATTTTGCAGCAAATGAAACCAAATTTTGAAGTTTGAAAAACTTTTAATGATAAACAGTCGATAATTTGTGATAAATGTAACAGTCCACTTACAACCTAGAGTTATTGGTTCTCAGTACTATTGCAGAAAAATATAATATTTTCGATATCAAGGCACATAAAAGATAAAATTTGGTCCAATAACATTTTTTTATTCTCATTGCAGCCATCTTCTTGACTATTTTGCAATAGCTACGCAGTTTCTCATTAATTTATATTTTCATGCAACGATACTTTGCACTCATATTTGGCGGGGTATTACTAGAAATATCTTCGTCACTGATCAAAGTGCTATACAGCCGAAACAGTTCAGTGCCATTTGTGGATTTTGAAATCTTTTATCCTACCTAATAAATAATGTTAATAAATACTTTCTTTCTTTCTAATAAGCCTAAAACTTTAAGTACGTCCCGGGCGTCTGAGCGGACCGTTTACCTATACAGTCCAGTTAAATGAAGTGACCGTTATAATGGCGGGACCATAATTTTAATCATAAGGAGTGGAAAACGTTAAATTCATATTTCCAAACAATCTTTCGTTGTTAGAATCAAAGTTAAGCAGTTGGTGCCGGCTGCCATCGATAGATGACAGTCGTTAAGCCAGGTCAGAGGCCTTAGGGCGGCATGAAAACTTCTAACAGTAAGACCAGCCACTAGTCTTACAAGCCTCCACCAATCCGGACTTGGCCCCCGTGGCGGAGTACGGCCTATACCTTCCTGAGGGACGAGACCCGTGCCCCTCGGACATAATGGGTTGATGATGATGACCCGTGAAAGTCAGATTTAATAAAGTCTACTCTACTGCACGCGAATTCAAAACCCACAATTCAAAATGAAAAGAAGCAAAATGATCTTTTTCTCTTACTACACATACTAAAGCAATTTAAATCTATTACTGACCTTGACTGTACTATTTTTTGCTTAAAACAAAAAAATCTAAGCGTATCATCCTATAATTAACGAGGCATTGATTGTAAAAGGCCACATTTCAGCGTCTCTTAAGTAAATTATTGCTTGATAATATACTGACTAAATAAAAACTCATGAGCGTAACACGATTACAGATTAAATAAATAATTAAATATCAGTCAAATAACTTGCTATAAACAGTAAAACAATAGCGGACTTGTTTATAATAAAAAACGATTCATTAAAACACTCCAATGCCGACTATCAAATAGTCGCAGAGATTTCACAAATCAAAACAAATATTTTTAATAGTAAATAAATAAAAACAAAATGTTTACCTTACGAACGTCAAAGTTGTTTGTTTCACTATAATGGATTATGTAGAGATGAAGCTAACGAATAAATTCCGCATTGATTCTTTTACAGTTTTGGCTTAATTAACAAAATTTTAACTTAAAAATTATTACCCATGAATGTGTTGAACACTATAACCCATTTATCTATACTTGGCATTTTTTTTGGACTTTAAACGACACTGAATTAAAAACCTTTAGCGGTAGAAAATTCGATACCGTTTGCAAATTTAGTACTAGCTAGCACTAAATTTGTAAACTGTTTCGAGTTTTCTAACGCTAAAGGTTTTTGATTTAGTGCCGTTTGAAGTCTGAAAAAAATGCCAAGTATAGATAAATAGATTATAGACACAATGGAAAAACGTAACCACAGATTATTTGAACTGCCTTCAAAGAGTGCTTTATAGAAATCGTGTTTTTTATAAATAGGGCCGTAAGTATATCTATCTAATACACAAAATTCTCGTGTCATAGTGTTAGTGCGCATACTCCTCCGAAACGGCCTAACCGATTTTAATGAATTTCTATAAGAATATTCGGTATGTTAGAGAATATGTTGTTATCTATTTTTCATAATTATGGCAAAACAACATTTGCCGGGTCAACTAGTAATATAATATATATATTTAAACACACCAATACCAACAATAATAAATATTATCAAACACCTACAAATAATTTAATTCAACTAAGTAACGAATATACCGGGTGTCCCAAAACTCGACGTCAACCCGATGCCGGGTGAAAAGGCAAGTCAAGCTGGTTGTCAGAAAAATATAAAAAAAATCTAAGTTGTATGATTTCAAAATTATAGGCATTTTTTTTTAAATCGCAAAATTACACACCCTGTGACAGTCTTTTAACTCCTGTTGCCACAAATCTTTACTTTTTCCAATTATTTTTTTTGCTGTGTAACCCTGAATAATGCTTCTCTAAACTGTAATCAAAATTTTGAAACCAGCTGCTCTAGCTTGCATAAAAAATAGGACTTATTTCCTAGAAAAACTTTCAAAATAAAAAATTGCCTAGTTTTAACTGACTGTATTGAAAAAAAAATCATACAACTTAGATTTTTTTTTATATTTTTCTGACAACCAGCTTGACTTGCCTTTTCACCCGGCTCCGGGTTGACGTCGAGTTTTGGGACACCCGGTATACCAACTCGAACTACGTCATCCTGCCTCTCAAACACCAATACCTATACTTTCCAATTGTTTGCTAAGTACTTGACGCCTATCTAAACTTATATTATAGGTTAAAATTGTATACTTTTGGTGCATTTCTTTGAAATCCCCCATCAAATTTTAGACCAGGGCTTCCCAAACTGTGCAACGCTACGCCCGGGGCGTCCCAGCAATATCCCAGGGGCGTCGCGAAGACACACACATTGTTAATTGCGGTAATAATGCAGTCGCAAATAAATGTACAGAATGTGATAAGAGTCGGTATTTCCGTTTTGAGAAGCTATAGAAAAGCAATATTTTTATAGATAGCTAATAAAAGTATAGAAATCTTCATTGTTATCTGTAAGGTCATGTGTTTTTTATTTTGTTTTTAGTTTGAAATTAAAATGATAAATATTATTTGGAGTTCTATTATAACATGTTAGTCTGTTTTTTCATTCAATGCAAAAAAAAAATATTGTCACGTTGACATCTCCATACAATTCTTAGGCTGTCAATGTCTGAATTTTGCTAGTACGTAAAAACCAAATAACCCCATTTTACTTCCAAGTTAAATTGTGTATGCTACGCAGGTGTTTTTTTTAGACTTTGCTCTTACGAGTAATTCAATTTTAATGTCTTTGATGTGATAAGGATTTTGGTCGCATGAGTCTTCTATTCACGGTAAAAAAAATCTACCGAGTTAACCTATAGCTTTTATAGCGGTAACACCGCGTCATTTTTTTTTTTGCATAGAATTAAAAAACGGACTATAGGTACATGTTATAATAATGCTAGTTCCTAGTCCCTCAACCAACATAGAGAGGGCGTGACAAAGAAACAAGAAAGCTCTACTGAGCGAGATGGCAGATGGGCCTGCTGATATAGACTAGAGGCTCCACCTATCGTCTATAGCCTATGATCCGACTGCTAGCATATGCCAGTAGTCGCTATTCTGCGTAGTTCGGTCTGGGGGCGATAGTTGTGAGTGAGATAGCACACACTTCTACCTTCTATCACCCCCGAGCGAACAACGAAATGAGGCAACAAATGGCATAGAGCGAGATAGCAGACACGTCTACCGCTACAGACTGGTGGCGCCATCTATCGCCCTTCGAGCGAACTACGTAGTGAAGCGGCTACCAAAATAGTGCGAGAAAGAAAATACGCCAACTGATGCAGACTAGTGGCGCCACCTATTGCCCCCCGAGCGAACTAGGCAGTGAAGCGGCTACCAACCAGGTGTGGTGTTGGCGAGCCGGCGCATGCGGCGAGTGTTGCGATCCTGGTCGCGGATCTTCTTCTCCATTGCCGCGTCGGTGAGGGTCTCCAGGAAGGGCGCCCACTGGTCCGCGTCAGAGGGCGGCCGGTACGGCGTCTGGGGAAGGTAGTATGCATGAAACACAAACACGAGCGTGTATCCCGGAGAGTAGTCAAAGTCCAGGGTCTGCCAATTGTCACATTCTTTTTAAGCGATTGACGCCTCGTCAACATTAAACACTGAAAAAAATTATGAAGACAGAGTCAAACATCTTGATATTTTAATGATTCCTTAGGAGATCCAATGCAGCTTGTTTGGCCAAATTGTAAGGCATGCGCAGAAATGCCTTCGGTCACCTTGAAAAAGCTTGTTTAGTAAAAGGGGCACAAGCTTTTATTGACGTACAGTCTGTTAGCTTTTAGAATATACCTCCGCTACTATCGGATATAGTCGTGTAATAGACACTGCCTTTTGCTGCTTTTTTCTCCACTACATTCGGCCCTAAGGCAGCGGCTAACATTATCATTTTATGTACATTGACATTCAACAAGCAGAATGTAAACTCTTTATGTTGAAATAAATTTCTGATTTCTGATAGAAATATCGGAACTAATATGACGGAAATACTAATACAGAGCAGGAAGTTGTATTACACTCGTGCGCTTTCGGCGAAAACCGAAGCCTACTCCAGAGCCCGAGGTGTAGTCTAAAATCTAACAGACTGTAGCTTCATTTAAATATCTTAATACTAAATGGAAGTGAACAGTCCACCTTTTCTACACTATCTTTTGTGGAATAAAGAATGTATTGTTAGGACAGAAGTGAAATTACAATTAAAAAAAAGATTTAGTTATTAACCTAAAAACTAGTCACATTATTTCATCAAAATAATTAACAAACAAAGGAACAAAAACCACAGAGGAACAAAATCATTAACAATCAAATAATAAATCAACACTAAAATAATAAAATACAGAGATACCAGGCTAAGTAGATTACACCGACCGACGGGCATCGCTTCCGCACGCGACGAAGTCCAGACGAAAAAGAGGCCTGCGCCGGCGCTCGCGGCAGTTTTATAGAATCAACCCCTCCCGCGTCGCTGCGTGGGGACGTAGTATCCAACAGTATAATAACAACAGTGCCTCACCTCCACGACCGGCAAAGGCGCCTCGCTGAAGGCGAAGGTCCGCTGATGCCAGCCGAGCTGACCGCGCACGCTGTAAGCGATGCCGGTGACAAACTCGCCGCCCAGTCCCAGCTCCGCGCAAAGCTTCATGGCGAACTGTTCTGGATTGTTCTCCTTCTCTGACATGTCCCATTCCACCTGCGGGAGATAGACGTTTAGCTTACTAACTTTATTCCGGATGCACTTAGGGCCTTTCTCCATTGCTCCGGTCCGGCAAACGTTAACTACCGATCCGATTTAGAAACACAAGAATAAAACAAAAAAACACACACCACCTTATGTCACATCTCATATTCCTACTCCGAACTGTCATATACATTATTATTTTGACTCTTTCGAGTTGTCTAAATGCTTAACGCGATAGAGTGGAAAGTTATGTAATATAAGGGCTGGGCAGAGAAATAAATTAATGTCTTTGAACCCAGAATTTTCTAGGTAACGTTTTGTCACGCTCTTTTCTGAGAAAGACGAGACAGCACTCCAGTTTACCAATTAGGGCCTTTTGCCACTGCTCAGGTCCGGCAAACGTTAATTACTGATCCGATTTAGAAACACAAGAATACTAATAAGCTTCTCCACTACTCCGGCATCCGGTTTTTAACGGCCCGATAATTTGCTAGATCGGAACGGTATTTTACCGATCCGAAGTGGTCGACGTACAAAAACAATACACGTATTTGCACCGCGCATACAGCCCAAAAATGTTCCCATACTATTTAATTAGATTAATAGAATGCGTGGAAAACGTCCCCTGCCTCGAATAGAAAAACCGAGGAATTTTAATAAAGCACTGAGTCACGTCCAATGCCGATTATAGTCAGATGAAGTGGAGAAGCATGATCCGGCATCCGATATTTTTCTCATGACTGATTCCGGTTCCGACGCCGGACCGGAGCAGTGGAGAAAGGCCCTTACTTGACTTTTTGACGGAAGGGTCCGACTTTCCAGGTTTCGACGACGCGAGCTCCGTCTCAGCTCACCAAGATTAAGCTCTCCGAATCGGAGCGAAACCTGGTCCTAGATTCTGCTATTGCATTGTACTGCATGAACATGGCGATTTAGTTTCATTGCCGCTTCATGTCATGCGTGGCACGCATATTATGTTAGGCGTCAATGGCATGAAAAAACACGTCACGTGACCCGACCGTGCATCCGTCATCGAACTATAATGTACTAACAGAATCGAGGCCCTTGTTGGAGTTTTCCGACCACAAGTCAAGAAGTGTATCCAGAATAAAGTTAATAAATGTGTAGTGCTTACGACACTTTTAGTTCAAAAAGAGGTTTAGATTTGTTCCATGGGATGGCCAAGGCTGGAGAGGATAAAAATGTGTCCTCCGTCAGGCCTGTTTCACTACGCGTGACGGTATCGAACGCGTAAGTACATGCGACGACCACTCCGGACTGGCAAATAGCTAGGAATTCAGGCGCCAGAAGGGTTACACGGTAGAAAGAGAGGCAACGTGTAGGTGAATATAACGTAGCTTTTTTAGCGCCGTGCTATCTGAATTGCATCTAATTGTATCGCTGCTAGAGTCCCTTTTTCTTTAATTGATTTTGCGGAGTGAATCTTCTGCACCTGTACTATTATGTATTCTGTGCCTCCGAACAAAATGTGGTTGATAGAATGTGGAATATAATTTTATAATTTTTTTTAGAGACCACATTTTAGCGGAGCCGGGTTTGCAACTAGAAGAATAACTATAAATACGAACATTAAGCACGCCCTTGTACAAATATTGGTGCAATAAAGAATTTTAAAAATAATAATAACATTTGTGTATAGTTCGGAGCCCATAACCTATTTTTATTCCTTCAACTCACCTGATCGACCAGCGACGTGTTCCCGACGTGGACGTTTAGCTTAATGATGACCCGCTGGTCGCTTTGCTCCTCCAGAATGGCGGGCGGCTCGCTGGGGAAGGCCTCGGTCTGCTGCCGGATGGACGCCGCGATGGCCGGCACGAAGGTCGACGGATTCAACTCCAGATCGTCGCAGAGAACCTCGGCGAACTGCTCCGGGGTTATTATTGATTCTGCAATGTAATGGAGGTTCTGGTAGTCTAGAAGATGCAGATTGCGTTTCTTCAGGCTGTGATGCTCTAGAGGGAACGACGGCTTGCAACATTCTAATGTCACTAAGGAGACAGAGTGAGTCTACAGGCGATGGCACCAGAACGTCGCTAGAAATCTACAGCCAATTGTACTGTTACCTTGTAAATATTTTATGCTTGTGTTTCTCCTCGTGTACAATAAAGAATATTGTTATCTTATTCTTATCTTATCTAAATCTACCACACTGCAGCAACTCACCATTCTTGTTCCAAGTGAATGTATCTCTCAGTTTCTGTCCCTCAATCTCCATGTCGAGCCGAATGGGGACCAGCACTTGCTTCTGAGAGGCATTTTCCAGCATTGCCGTCATGTCTGTGTCATCGAAGCAGAGCGGGAACGTTCGCACCTGGCAAAAATATGTTACATTTAGCAAGTGTAACTTGTAAAATTTTGAAAAGTTAGGGAGGTTTACCCCGTTTCTCATGCAAAATGAGTAATTTCAAATGGAGTAACAATTGCTGATGATAAGGATCAAGTGGATCAAGGATGTATATGTGGAAAAATAAAAAAATAAATAAATAAATAAAAAGTCTCAATGAGACCGAGTGCTAGATAAGTTAGTATTCATCAACTTGATGGGTTTCATAGAAAATTTCATTTTCATATTTGTTAATTCAGTTTAAGTAATAAAACAGTCAATTAGCCGAGCTTAAATAACAATACATAATAATGAAGTACTATGCAAAAATGTATTTAAAAAATTAATTTTCTTATTTATAAAAAGTACATTCCATAAAAACAGTGTTAAAATGGAGGTAAATACAGTTTTGACTCACATTCTCATAAGACTGTTAGACGATAAATTAGATTAATGTTAATTATAGTAAAGATAAGATAATAAAGATAATTTGTGTCTAGTGTTCAACACATCCATGAGTAATATTTTTAAGTTTGAATGTTTGCTAGTTAAACTAAGACTGTTTTGAAAATAATAAATGTTGACATTCCCAAAATTTAAAACATTCATTAACAATAAGGTACTTTTGCCTTACCTCTATCATATACACACAAGTTAGTGGTAACAAGTATTGAACTAGTGGTGATGATAGCTCAATCCCTAAAAACTGTTCGAACTCCTAATGGTCCCAAGCTCAATAAAACAACATACATTTTGGCTAAGTAAATATTACTATTTCTAGTGATATTCTGCACAAATGAGGCTCACATTTAGCTGTGCTGGTGCTCTACTAGGAAAGTTAGAAATCGAAAAATTCCATAACCAAACTTACCTTCTTGCTATGGACCCTGGACCTGCAAATTGTGGTGGCTTGTGGCACCGCATCCAGGTGAGAGGA
Source organism: Yponomeuta plumbellus (assembly GCA_947310845.1). NCBI lineage: Eukaryota > Metazoa > Arthropoda > Insecta > Lepidoptera > Yponomeutidae > Yponomeuta > Yponomeuta plumbellus. Next base: position 18,162,682 of record OX371212.1, on the reverse strand, counting down.
GTTGGGCATCACCGGGAGCCATGACGGGTTCTGCAGCTTCTTACTCTTGCTCTCCCGAGGAGTCGCTTGCTCTTGACTGACGGAGACTGCTTTGTACCTGAAAAGATCATTGAACCAATTTTTATTTAGTTAAAAAGCACTTATGATGCATAAACCATAGCTGAAAAAATCACACACAGGCATCTATAAAAGAGACAGGGCGCTGTGGCGCTCATTAGGGGAGGGCTATGTCCAGCAGTGGACTAATATAGCCTGATGATGATGATGATGATGATCTATAAAAAAAATATGTCCTAGGAGGGTTCACCTCAGGGTTACATAAAAAAATTCCAAGACTAAGAAATCTCAGAAGTGTTTTTTTTTGTATATTAAATACTCATCCAAATACTCAGCTAATACAGAGTGTTTTGAAAATAACAGAAATAGGGTAGTTTCCAGGGTCAAAATAATTAAATTCTATTTAGTCCGTATTTTAGATTATAAAAAATATTGGACACATATTTTTTCTTTTTTCGATTAAACAAAAAATAACAAAGATATAGCCCATTAAAGTTACGTGTGACGTCACTCCGTGCTAAAAAATGCAGCACGGCGTGACGTCACACGTAACGGGCTATATCTTTGTCATTTTTGGTCTAATTTACAAATAAAAAAAATACGTGTCCCTTATTTTTGAATAATCTAAAAGACGGACTAATTACATTTTTTAGGGCAACTAGCCCATTGTACTAATACTCACTTATCATCATTTCCTTCTATAATTTCTTCTACTTCAGATGCTTTGAGCAGCGACACAGAGCTAGACAGAACATGTTGACCCAGGCCATTGTCTACGAGACGTTTTCTTTCTTCATTGGTGAGGGTCCTCCTCAGCATACCAGGGTACTTCTTGTAGAGGGATCCTCGAAACAGGCGCAGATAATTTCCAACCTAAAATTACGAGCTATTTAGATCATAGTGGAAATAGTGATAAAATAAAATTGTCGCAAATCTCAGTATACACAGATGTGATTATGGGTGTTCAAAGGGGACTTGATGCGAAATTAGTTGCTAAAGTGAAATATCGTCGAAACTATAATGCCAAACCGTACCTCGGATCCAACACAGTAAAATTCGCCGCCCTCCTCGATCTGGAAGCTGATCGGCTTGTCGCCGTAAGTTCTGACAGCCATCTTGAGGTTTATGTTAAACTTTCAGCTTAAAATGTACTATTTATCACAATATCTTAGGAAAATCAACAAAACATTTCGGCAAACAACAACCAATGCAACCAGCCAAAAAGTAACTGTCAAAAATTTCAAGATGGCGTCGCGTTGACTTTTTTTTCCAAATATCAAATGATTGTCGAACGCACTCAAATAGTGCTGCTGGACTACACTACGCACGCAATCCCGTACTAAATAAGAAATGCTAGCTAAGTAACATTTTAACTGATTAGGTTTTTGAATTACTAGGAATTGTTTTTTGGAAAGGATTGCATGTCTATTTAATATAAATAGTTTCATTTCTCAGTCTCTTCTCAGAATAAGTTCTTATTCTGATGCTGCGGCCACACTTGAAGGCGAAGATTCGTGTTCGCATTGACGCGACAAAATTTGTGTTCCCTCTACGACGAAGAGCTTGGCCACATCAAATAAAACTTCGCTAGGTCGCGACAATCTAGAACGTTGCTAAATTCATTTTGCGGAAAACATGGAAGAGGCAGTTGCTCTGTATAACATGGCGGCAAATAATTATTTACTGCATGTTAAATGTTTTTTCTTGTGGTTTGGGCCTTTGGAGTTCCATAAAACTGGTAAAGATTCATAATTTTGTGTCAATTCAATTATCCTCTCATTGCTCCAATCCATTGTAAAGTTAAAACACGTCCAGACCAGACGGAGCCACGCTGTCAAACAAGCGCGCGAAGTGTAGCCAACCACTCGAACTTTGTCGCGATAAACCCCTTTGATGTGCGGCATTTTACCGACAGCAGCGCGAAGGGTGTTTGTAATTGCAATAATGATTCGCGATAGGACGAATTTTTTGGCCAAACATGTCGCGACAACGCAAATCTTCGCGTGTGGCCGTACCATGAGAGTCCCTTCAATCAACAGACTAGAATAATAGCATTCATTAATCTGAGGAGATTGAAAGACATCATTCATTCATTGACTAAAATCTTTCATTCAACTTTCGTACTTTCATTCGTTCAGTCAGTTACACAGACAGAACAGTTTTTTTTTATTATATATTTATTTTTCAGGGCCTGTACGAAACTTTAGCCCTATCGGATGTTCGGAAAACATTTGTTACAAAAAATTGAACTTTTTTTATTTTTTATTATATATTTATTTTTACAGGGCCTGTACGAAACTTTAGCCCTAACGGATGTTCGGAAAACATTTGTTACCAAAAATTGAACTTTACGCCATGATGGCTGAAAACGGAATCCAGACAGAACAGAGCACAAACAGTGTTGCCAACGTGGGCGATTTTTCGCCATTTAGGCTACTCGAAAGAAAAAAGGCGACGACAAAATCGCGACTGGTCGCCTTTTAGGCTACTTCGGTTCTGGATAACCTAACACTATTTTTTAATACGATCATGGGAAAAATTAGTTTGTAAATTATGAAGAATAATAAAATTGTATTATGGTGGCCACACATTTCGGGGAATAAATAACCCAAATTCGTCGTCGTAGCTAACGGTATCTATAATAGATAATGATTATGTAACCCAATTAAGGATGTAATAGGGTTGTTAGTACAATAGTATTGTATAAGCTTTGCTGTTGTAATTTATCTCCCTTTTACCGATAAATGGTGAAAGAAAAAAAAAAGTATTTTTTTGCTTTTTTGTAAAACTTTTCCAGTCCTGCAAAGGTAGTATGAGGACGCGAGTCGCGCGCGACAGCGTCAAAAGACGCGACTTTCCAGTACATTAACTGTCAAATTCTCACGACTTTTGACGTTGTCGCGCGCGACTCGCGTCCTCATACAGTTTGTCCAAAAAGAGTAGAAACCGGAAGTGAAAGTTTACTAATTGTTTTATTGAGAAGTCAAAACATTTACTATATTTATTGAAGCACAATACCTTATTTTATGTAATAGCTTAAGTTTTTAATTTATATAATGCTTGTAAGCGCAAGGTATTAACAAACACAGACAAAAAGTCTGAGCAAAACCGTACACTTTAATTTCTACTCTTTCTGGACAGGCTGTACTACCTTTGCTGTGCGTGTTCGGTGTCGCAGTCTGTGATTTTGAAGGCATTGTTTCTGTGAGAATAGATGGGAAAACACGGAAAAAATTATAAGCATTATCGTGATGAGTGGGAAAAAATAAATTGAGGAATAAGTACATACTCATTTATTTTATTTTTAGCGTTTAGAGTTTAGGCTACTTAATGAGCTGTTTTCAGAAGAACTAAAAAAAAAATATTACGGCTGTCAAAAGAATGCAATTTTGGACCTCAGCCCAATAGCCATGTGTGTTACATCATAAAATAGGTCTCAGCGAGCTGAACAAAAGTTAATAAGACGCGAATAGCCAAATGTTTGTCCTTTCGGAGTTATAATGTATTGAAAAAAAACTAAAATTTTCAATAAAATATAACTCCGGAACGACAAACATTTGGCTGTTGGCGTCATAGTAACTTTTGTTCAGCTCGCTGAGACCTATTTTATGATGTATCACACATGGCCATTAGGCTGAGGTCCAAAATTGCATTACTTTGACAGCCGTAACTTTTTTTTTTTAGTGTTTCTGAAAACGGTTCATTAGGCTACATCAGCAAAAAATCGGCTACTTTATGGCCTAGCCACGGAGATCGGCGGTGCGAACGGCGGTGCGGCGGGCGGGGCGGCAAACTGAAACAAACTCATAGAAATGTACTGAGCAAGCCACGCGGAGCGGCGAACGGCGGCGAGACTGGCGAAATGTACCGAGTGGCGACTGGCGGTGACTGGCGGCGCGGCCGGCGAGTGAAACAAACACATGAACAAGTACGGAGCAAGCCACGGCGTCGAGCGGCAGTCGCGGCGACTAGTGCAGAGATCAAACGAGTTTAGTTGTTTTCGCCGCGAATAATAAATACCGAGACTGTTATTGCTGAAGTACTAACAAAATGGGGTATATTTGTTACTTTGATAAAGAACATAATTACCTAAAAGTTATTTAATTTCATGAAACATTAATATACAGAGTAACATTTAATTAACTGACCATATTTTAGCAGCGATATTTCTGAAAAAATGTAGTTATTAAAAAAATTCATTGATACTTACTATCATTCTCCAAAATATGGTCAGCTTAATTAAATGGCACCTATGTATTACATCAATTTTTCAGCGGCACTTAAAACTCTAGCTGCATTGACTTTTTTTCCAATCCTGAAGAATATAATTCGACAATAATTCTAGTAGACTCGAAAAATGTTTCGGTGGAAAAATGTGGAATTCTCCATAGTATACCTCGATTCCTATTCAAATCTATGGAGTAGATTACGCTCTTCCAAATATTATGTATTTAACAAAAAAAAAAAAAAATTACTTCGAGATAAAGACATTTCTCTCTTGACCGGGCTGCCCTACCCAGCCCTACTAGTCGCGGTGGCAAACGCGCCTGCCCGTGGCCGGAAAACCGCGCCGCGCGAATTTTCGTCCCGCCTGCCGCACCGCCGTTCGCACCGCCGATCTCCGTGGCTAGGCCGTTAGGCTACTTAAACTTCGGAAAATGGCGACATCTGGTCCTGAGTCGTTGGCAACACTGAGCACAAACAGTCAGTTATAAAGAAATCGTAGGAGGCAGTAGTCGCAGTCGCTGTGGCGCACAAAAGTGCTAATTAAATTGATAAAAGATGTCCAACCGGGCAGGGAACTTCAAGAACCCGTTTTCCAGGCCATGGATGTCGGAGACGGGCGCAGCGGCTGCGGCTGGCGGCTCAGGGTCGGTCGGCCTCAAAGGAGTGGTGGCCGGTGGAATCACTGGAGGCATCGAAATTTGTATCACATTTCCCACTGAATATGTGAAAACACAGCTGCAACTAGACGAAAAAGGTCAGTAGTAAACCCTCAATGCGTTCTTTCATTCAGTTTTCATTTTAAAACTATCCGCAAAAGTTTTATATGTCAATATCGATAACAACTATTTTTACGTTTCTCTAAAAATAATAGAACTTTTACGTCACGACCTTCCGCGGTCTAATGGCATTGGTTTCGTAATCCTACTTTATTCTTCCATTCGGACGTTACCGTAATTGCAATTTACCATTCAATGCTCCTTTCACACGATAAATAATTCTCGTTAGAAGCTAACCAGATACTCCTCTGCTACGAAAATACCCCAAAACTTGTCGAAATAATACATTTCTTCATGTCAATACCTATCGGACTTTGCACGTACATTTATCCAGCTGACTTTGAGTAAAGAACGTCAATAGACATACATATTGATTAGATTCTCACACTTCATTTTTATCACTGTACAGCACTGTGATGTGAATCGAATTGGTTGGTTGCGGTTTGCTACTAAAATTTGTACACGTAACTCTCGACACCAAGCTTGTCTTGAAACCAAACACTGGTTCTGTGTACAGGGTGGGCATTTCACATATTTGAATTAAAAGATGCATGTCTTTTACCAGTTTCTCCATTCAAAGAAAAAACGGTTTCTTAGTTACCTACACTGTTCATTGAATAAATTCAATGGACTGATTAATCAATCAGTGTTTGACACTGTTTTAAAAAAAAAAAGAAGAAAAATTAAAGACATGAAAATACAAGAACAAAACAATTTTATACATCCAGATTATAGGACTGTATAAGCTGTCAAATAACTCAAGGTTAGTTGCTGACAGAGTACATAATTCATTAGCACATTGTTGCTAAGGATGCAAGTCTCTCTTGATATTGAGTAAGTACTCATACTTCCTCAGTTTATATTGGCTTATCTCATACAATTTTAGGAACTCTTCAATATCTGGCTCTTTTTTATAAGTATCAATACCTACTTTGATTGTTTTTCTTAAGTACATTAATTTATTAACAAACATCATAGCCACACCTGTTTATGAGTTGAGTTGTTATTATTTCCCCAGTAACTAATTAGAAACCAATTGGAATCAGATTGAATAAATCAATTAAATAAACCTTAGGAGAAGACTCTTAATTTTTTTTACAACTAAACATAAACATAGATCAGTTTATGTGATGTGAAGTTATTTGCTAAGTTTCACAGCAATCCATCATATAATTTCTAAATTAACAGTATGAAGACGGAGCAGTATCCTTTTCCAAGACCAAACACAAATATATCAGATATTTAGGTATTAGAATGTAAAGAATATGTGTTGAAATTCAATTCACGTGACAAGACAAGCCACTTCAACTATCAGAAATCAGTTATGCCTGAGCAATATGTCTACTTCCATTGATAAACTATTTGCCACTTCATTTAAAGTAATTAAAAGCATGCAGTGAAAATACCTATATGTTATGGAAAAGTTCCATGACATTTTTTGTTCAACATAAACAACTTCCACCCATTACAATCACTTGATCTGGTCCCAAACTAGGATACCCTGTGCTACTGTTATATTAAAAAACTTTTTGGTTTTAATTTACATTTACTTTCTACCATCGTAGCTAGCTGCCAAAATGGGCCTATTCGATTTTAGTTGATATAATACATAAACATAAACATTTACATACAGACACGTACCTACATTGCTTCCGGCCCCACAGTAGGATACCCTGTGTCGTGGGAACCAGAAACAACGACATCACAAACATGTAAACATCCAAAACCTAAGTTTTTTTTTCCCCCAGCCGGGATTCGAACCCGGGACCTCTCGCATGGTAGCCAGATGCGCTAACCACTCCGCCACAGAGGCTGTCGTAACGGTAACCAGGCAAGGACATTACAAACATGTAAAAACATCCAGAGTGACTTTCAGCTGCTATTTGTTACTTGTGTGGTAACATTATGACATTAGTATGGCAGTAAAAGAACTAATATTTTACATTACAAATACATACAATCGTAACATAAACTCACACCTGTATCACAGAGAGGTTGGCAGAGACCAAAGTTTGCACTTGCCACACCCTGACAAACTTATCTTACTTCATCAACATACAATAATACAAGTAACTAACCAAATAAGTGTATTTATATCTCGGTATCTAAGTAAAAAGTACCAGATCAGATACAGAAGTAGTATTGTCGGAGTAGGAATTAGCATCACTTATAATATTCAAGTAATTCAATTTACATATACACATACGGAAAACGGCCATGAACAAACATGAACAGGAAAAATACTGGAGATCTACCACAACCTCACCATGCAAGTACATTACGTACATACTTATAAGGTCTAAATTGATCAAAATTTTAATGTGTAATTTATAGACCTCTTTGAACTTGTTTCCAGTAACTATCTACAGTAGGAATGTTTGATGACATTGAAATTGATTGCTTATCAGAAACAAATTCGAAATGGGACTATGATGTTCAGATATATTTTTAGGTTTTTCCAATATTATTACACACATGCATACGCGTCTTGCGCAATTTCGCAAGGAGAAAGCCAGAGAAAGAGAATTAGGTAGACGAACTGCCAGTTTCTGAGTTGAGAATGAGCCGTTTTCAGTTTTCGGCTGTCACGCTCTTTTCTGAGAAATTTGACAAGACAGCAATACAGTTAAGTATTTACTTAGCGAATTGGCCAAGAGATAGCACCATTATTATGTGGATGTTAAAGTTTTTCGCTTAATCAGTTGAAAACATTTCGTCAGTTAAGTTCTAACAGCGCGAAAGTCATTTTTGGCTGTTTCGACCTTTTGATGCCATTTGATGAAGAAAAGTGGCGCGCTTCTTTCGACCGGCCAATTTTTTATCTTTATTAAGTTGATTTTAAATACTTTTCCCAAATAATGTACAATTGTACACCTCTAATGAAGCTAATTTAAATTTTACACAGTTTTTTCGCTCTCCTGTAAAGTTGTCATTTTTTACTTACGCACTGTTAGAACTTCACTGACGATTTGGATGATACATGAGACACACCACCATACTAAAGGAAATACAAAACTGCTTTAACATAACATAACATTTACATGCAGGCACATACATTGCTTCCTGCCCCACACTATGATACCCTGTGTCGTGGGAACCAGAAACAGCGACGTCACAAACATGCAAACATCCAAGACCTGGGTTTATATATTTTTTTTGTCCCCAGTTTTTTTTTTGTTATTTCATGAACAAGATGCATTTTACAAGAGTTAAATATAAAAGATAAAGATGAAAAGTATATAAAAGTGTGCCTATGCCTACCCCCTCGGGGATAACGAGCGTGAGTTTATTTTTATTAATTTTTTAATTTTATAAAAAGTGTTTATTGCCATAAAAAGGTACAGTTTTACTTATAAGCTGACCCCCACACTAAGCAAGGCCTGTCACGTGGGGGATGAAAGAACATTTAACGGATTACCTAAAAAACACTTGGGATTCTCCTGTTAAGTTACAAAACCTGTGTTAGGAGAGACCCGCTCTTTCGACGAATTGAACGGACTTAGATGATATAAAGTGTAGTCTTAGCAACAGAAAGTTTGAACAGCATTATAGGAGTGTTTTAAGAAATCTTATTTTTTATCAACAACACCGTACCTAAAGCTTATCTTATCAGCACATCACAACCAAATACAGAAAGTCTATCTCAAACATGTATCTACAGTCAATAAGATATACGGGGTGTCCCAAAAATGACACGTCACAGTGACACTGGAGGTAGACCTGCTCAAGAGGCGTCGAACCAATCTAACATAACCTCAGTAAAAGTTGCACGGTTTTTGAGATATGGCCAATTTAAACTTGTTCTAAATTTTCCCTTTTTTTAACAACTTTAGTGCTATGCTAGCACTTACGCTAAGTTAGTAAGTTCGTGACCGAGTAAAAATAAAAAAAGTGAAAATTTAGAACAAGCTTAAATTGACCATATCTCAAAAACCGTGCAACTTTTACAGAGGTCATGTTAGGTTGGTTCGACGCCTCTTGAGCAGGTCTACCTCCAGTGTCACTGTGACGTGTCATTTTTGGGACACGCTGTATGCATGGTGCCGAGACAGATTATTTTATTGCCTTGTTGATCGAGTCGTTAAGGCACTTAACTACCATGAAAGACGTCGTAGGTTCGCTTCCCGCTGGGGCCCGCCGTATATTTGTACAAATCGCCTCAGTCTGGGTGTTTCTTCGATGTTTGTAATGCCCTTGCCTGGTTACCATAGCACAGGGTATCCTAGTTTGGGACCAGGTCAAGTGATTGTGTTGTGTCTTAGTTTTTATTATTATACTGAACAGCACAGTAAGCACCTCCTCTCGACGTCAATATTGACTTAATTTAAGTAGGTATATTGATTCGGCGAAATTCTGTCTTATCCAATATCAGCATAAGTGGCACAGTCGATATGACGGCAGTCTTCTCTCTCTCTCTCGCGCATTCTATCATTTTTAGGGTTCTGTGGTCGACCAGGAACCCTAATATTATTATATTCGCCTTGTTATACTAGCTTCATCATCATCATCATCGGCCTATGGTTGTCCACTGCTGGACATAGGCCTCTCCCATTGCACGCCACTGAGCACGGTCCTCGGCCACTCTCATCCAGCTCTTGCCAGCCACCCTGCGAAGATCATCGCTCCACCAAGTCTGAGGACGTCCTACACTACGTTTACCGATCCGCGGTCTCCACTCTATATACTCTCGTTATACTAGCCTAGTACTATGTCTCCACTCTCGTTATACTAGCTTATCACACTGTTAAGAGGCTTTCTACCTGTATAGTAGAACTTACAGACGATTGGTAACTCAGGATTTAGAGTGGTTAATGGCTGCAATGCCAGGTAGAAAGCGTCGTCTCTCCCGATGCCTTCTTCAACTTTGTCTAATAACATAGGCTGTCATAAGCCACGGTCACTACAATATCTTTAAACAATAAGTGTTAAGTGTGTTATCGACGGGCGAGTAAGACCGCGGTTTTAAATACCGACGAACTTGGCTCGCGGCTCGTTGGCGCTGATCGACTAGCGAGCAAAACAGTCGCAAACATGTCTTGTTCCGAGTCTGAAGCAGGTTTTGCATGGCGAGCCGCGAGCCAGGCTCGGCGGTATTTAACACCGCGGTTTTGCAATAATACACCGGCGAGCTTTACCGACGAGCCATAAAACCGCGGTCTTACTCGCCCGTCGATCACCCACTTTACAGACAGTTTTTAGTGCAGAGCATGCATGGTCGCGGGAGACAGGCGCCTTGGCTTGTCTACAGTCCGTGGGAGAGATACAGTGATTATTATGTAACCTGTTGGTCCGTTTATTTCACAATGTCATTAGCAGACCCAGTAGTTTTAATACAATCATCATCACGCCTGCTGGATATAGGCCTTTCCCCCAAATGCCATCTTACACGGTCCCTTGCTACGCATCCACGGACCTATCATCGCCACTGAGATTGCCCTAATTCACCTGCCGTCATCCCGTCTCGCCAGGGTGTCCCGCCCACTTTCATTTCAGTCTCGAAACTCTTGGTACATGAAACAAGAACATAACATAACATTTACATACAGGCACATACATTACTTCTGGCCCCACACTAAGATACCCTGTGTCGTGGGAACCAGAAACAGCGACGTCACAAACGTGTAAACATCCAAGACCTGGGGTTTTTTTTTGTCCCCAGCCGGGATTCGAACCCGGGACCTCTCGATGGTAGTCAGATGCGCTAACCGCTGCGCCACAGAGGTCGTCTAACCTTTTAGGCCTTTTTTAACCTAAGAACACTTGACCTTTTCGCAGGTGGCACCAAGCAGTACACCGGCATCGTGGATTGTGTCAAGAAGACTGTGAAAGGACACGGCGTGTTAGGACTGTACCGCGGACTCAGCGTGCTTCTCTATGGATCTATACCGAAGTCTGCAGTCAGGTGAGGGAATGTTTCTTCTCCTTGATTCATCATAAATCATCCTTAAACACTAGCAAAGATGCATGCTGAGGCAACCTTAATAGGCTAGGCAATTACCTTAAAGCCCTTCATGTTTTATAAATAAGATGTATTAGTGTACTAGCTACTGGTTGTCCTAAGTAAATAAATAAAATAAGAATAAATAAATAAATCATCAACCCATTATGTCCCCACCGAGGGGCACGGGTCTCTTCCCTGAGGAAGGTATAGGCCATACCTACTCCACCGAGTCCGAGTCACGTTACGGCTAGTACAGATTCAAAAGCCTATGCGACCTATGTTGGATGGCGAAGGAAGTATTTCCGTTGTCAGCTTTTAGGCATGGTGCCAGCCAGCTACGCATAACTAGGCCACAGACTAAGCCGTAGATTGTGCACCAAGTTCAAGTTGATCGAGTTTATTCTATAAACGATTCTCTGGGTCACTTTATTCCCATACATCATCAGGCCAATGCCTTACAAGATTTAAGCAGTTCCTAAGAGTTGGTTTTTTTCAAATGACTAAGGGCGGGTTTCTGAATTGAGAAATTCACTAAGTAAGATAAGAATATCCTTTACTACACACAAGAAACAAGAGATAGAAATAAAAGTTACAATTTCAAAAATTCAACCTCTTGACGGAAACTATGTAAATAATTCAGTAACGTTCTGTCACGCTCTTTCTGAGAAATTTTACGAGACAGCACGACAGTTCAGTAGTTACTTAGCGAAATTCCCAATTCAGAAACTGACCCTAAGAGTTGCACTTTTTCAAATGACCAAAAAGCCTATTCGTGAGGGGCAGGCCATCCTGCAAATGAGACACAAAGGAAGCCTCTTTCCTTACAACTTATGTAAAAAACTGACGTCTGTAGATCGGCAAAGTTAGCCTTAACTACAATCCGGACTTGTCCCCCGTGGTGGTGTATGCCCTACACCAGGGATGGCCAACAGGTCGATCGCGATCGACCGGTCGATCGCGGCTGTTAGTCCAGTCGATCGTGGCAAGGCAAAAAATATAAATACGTAGACTAGGAAATATGAGCTTTTTGCAGTTTTTACTGGAAAACTGAGTACATTAAATCTGAATCTACATGGCAAGAATAAAACATTAACAGAAATGATGAGTTCAAGAATTCAAAGTCAAACAGCGTCTATGATAGTTGACATAGAGAAGAAAAAATCTGAACAATTTGTGAACATCAAGGATCATAATTATGGAAAAACATCCTACCTACAATTTCACTTCTGAGACACACACAAATGAAAAAATGTACATGACAGAAATTAGGGCAGTGGTAGCAGACTTTGAAATTTGCTATAGTGATTTCAGACGAAATTGAGAAGTTGGTTCAATTCATCAGTTATCCGTTTAATGATTCCATTGATCATAGTGATATCTATGAATTGGCTACAAAATTTGAACATCATGTGCTCCATTTCAAATGTATCTGACATTTCAAATGGAGCACATGATGATGTTACAAAACGAAATTATTAGAAATATTATTAATTAAATTAACGCTGCGACATATTTCTAAAAGAAAGATCATACTCGGGTCAAAATTTCTGGGCATTGGTTTCCAACGAAAAATATCTAAAAATGAAGAAATGTGTTGAACAACTTCATTTCGTGTTTTGGCTGAGTAACATATTTATGTGAGTCATCATTTTCCTACTTAAAACAAACAAAAAATAAACACCGTTCTCGCTTGACAGACGCTAATATCGTTTGCACCGGCTACCCGTCTTTCAAATTTCACTCAGCAACTTTCCATAGTAAGGTTGTCTGGAAGAAATTGCTTTTAGTAATAAGGCCGCCAATTGTACCATGAACCTTTGTAAATATTTTGTGTTCTATTTGTATTTTTTTCCAGTGTGCAATAAAGAATATTCTATTCTATTCTATTCTAATATCGTCGGTCGGAAACATTAATGGTACATTTCAAAATATACTGTTTTGTAAATGTTACAGTAAAATCATTGTTTCTCTATTGGAATTAGTCTTTTTGTGACGGATAAAAGAAACATTTGATTTGTACCGTTAGTGATTCGGAAATATCTTCAAACTTTCCACCATTCTGCATACTAACTCAAAAATCGTATTTTTGGAAATGTTCTGGTAATGAATCCGACCGACGATATATTGGATTCTTTAAGTAGTAGTTGCTACGAATAATTTGCACATTCATATTTTCTCTCTTAATAAAATAAAAATATATTACATGATTGTGTACTGAACTGTGCTCTTTCATTTTAGGTTTCAAGAAGTATGTAATGGGTAGATCGCATAGGGTTTCGTTAGTAAACAGGAGATCTTGGGTTCAAGTTGGCCACCCCTGCCCTACACCTTCCTCAGGGAAGAGACCCGTGCCCCTCGGTGGGGACATAATGGGTTGATGATGATGATGAATGCTTCCGCCTTATAGTTATCTATTTGACTTGAGACAAATTCCGTCGTTTATCATACTTCGAACACGCCGACAGCTATCTCAATCAGTAAAGAGCCACGTTTTTTCACTTATCTCAAACAAATTCCCCGTCGCCGTAACACGCGAGTGTCCTGAACGACATTGAGCTACATTCATCGCAGCGCTTGTACTACCAACTTGTTTGACATTGCGTCTTGCACGAGCGAAATTGAGCTCTACGTCCGTGAGGATTGGATCCCCAGTGCGTGTAAACCGCTCGCCTGCCAAGTTCTGAACTGACATAATGAACTCCAGTTATCAGTCGTTCTACTCGTTAGTTGGTTACAAATATACCGTCTCAGATAAGTCGGTATTTGCTTGCTTACCTAATATCAGGATGCGTATATAATATTTAGAGCGTTGCGTCACATTCTGATTATATTTCAGGTGTTGGTGCTACTTTTTAAGGTTCCGTAGGCAACAAGGAAGTCTTATAATTTCGCAATGTCCGTTCGTCTGTCTGTCAATCCGCAACTTAGCTCAGAGAGGATACTTATCCTCTCTGAGCTTAGTACTTACTAGAGAGCTGAAATTTGGCCTAAATATCACCTCGACAAAACGGTAATGAAATCTTGAAAAATATTTCATCAGGGCAGGCAGAAGCCTACCGAAGCATAGGTTTAGGGAGAACCCGTACACCTATGTTAGGTTTTTTTTTTTTTTTGTCTCCTACACCATAAGCTTAGAGCGCATTTTTTGTCCAATTGCCTCCCCCTCTCCCGGCTAAACCGCTGATTGTAGAAACGTGAAAAAATACCGAGCAGTGGCACATATTATTAACTTATAAGGAAAACTACTGCTAAGTAGGCATCATAAGTTAACGAGTAATAAACCACCTAAAAAGGCAAAATTACGCACAAATTCCATCGAAAATTACTTCTATGAAGTTGTTAGTTCTGCAAAGCAGATAAAAGTACGACTCGTTCTACGAAACCTTACACTACGCGTGCCCAATTTTAAGTTTGTCCAGCGCTCGCTCGATATACAACCGCAAAATAAGCGATTCGTCCTGGGCAAGGCTTTAGGATATCAAACAAAACACAGAAAACAAAATACATTGTCTTATGAAGTGTGAATGAATGAATAAACTCGTCATCAACCTATTATGTCCCCACTGAGGGGCACGGGTCTCTTCCCTGAGGAAGGTCTGTACAGGCCATACTCCACCATAGGGGCCTAGTCCGGATTGAATCATTGGTGGAGGCTTGTAAGACTAGTGGCTGGTCTTACTGTCAGAAGTTTTCAAACCGCCTTAAGGCCTCTGACTTGGCTTAACGACTGCCATCTATCGACGGCAGCCGACACAGAACCGCTCGGGAAAATGCCACTAGCGTTAGTCATAGACGGTGAGTCATCCATCCACTGAACGTGCCCTATGTTGCGTAATCGTGCCCCTCGGTGGGGACATAATGAAATGAAATGAAAATGTTTATTTGTAACAATGAAATGAGTCTTGAGAGAGTAAATAATCTGTTAGTCAGTGTCCTAAGATTAGGAGTTAGCTTACTTACACTATGTGCAACTCTGATGTCTATGCTAGGTAAAATAACCTGTGATACAGACATCAGTTTTTCTCATTTGTAACAAAAATACAATTAAAGACGGTCCTGTGTACCTACTTGTTTCAATCAGGAAATAACACTCTTTTGCAAAAAAAACGGGCACCTAAGGAAATTTACGTTCTAAGGTCGATTTTAGTTAATTAAATGAAATTTATTTCTTTGACGTAGTCTGTATACTTATAATCGTGTAAATTAATGCGTGTGAAGTGAATTCGAGCAATTAAAAGAAAAAAACGATGGATTCTTTAAAATCGAGGTACACGCCCAAACAATAACAAGTGGTCGGCAATAAAGTCAAGTTTTTTTTTACTTTTTTTTTAATTAAATAAAGTTACAAATGTAAAAACCTAATAACGAGTGTGACCTCCTCTTGCCAAAATCACAGCTTGAATCCTTCTGGGCATGCTTTCCACGATGTAATTAATAACGTTTTGAGGAATACATTCCCACTCTTCTGCAATGACTCTTTTTAGCTCCCTGATGTTTTGTGGAGCAGGTTGCACTGATCTTACCCGTCTCTTTAGAACATCCCACACATGCTCAATTGGATTGAGGTCAGGACTTCGAGCTGGCCAATCTAAACGACAGATCCCAACTTCTTGCATGTACGCTTCCACGTCGCCAGAACGGTGCGGGCGAGCATTATCGTCCATAAAAATGGAATCTTCCCCAAGTGCAGTCAATGTGGGTTGTGCATATGGAATTAGGACTTCCATTATGTACCGGTGCGCATTTTATGTTCCATTTTCTATGAAAACTAACTCCGTACGCTCCGCCGAATTAATTGCTGCATAACGGAACCCCCGCCATAAGGAGTGATTTCTTCGAAACACACTTCCGCATAGCGTTCCCGTGGTCTTCGCAGCACTCGCCGGCGTCCGTCCTCTCCACACAAAGAGATTCTAGCTTCATCAGAAAACAATACTTTATTCCAGTCCTCCAGAGTCCATGAAGCACAGTTCCGAGCAAACTGAAGTCGAGCAACACGGTGCTCACGGAGTAATTTAGGGCCCCGAGCTGGGCGGTAACTCTTGATATTGGCAGCCAAAAGCCTCCTCCTGACCGTCCACAAGCTAACTTCTACTCCTCTTACTTCTTCAAGGCTCTTCTTCAGGTCCACACTTGACGCCTTACGATTACGCAACGCCTGACTCACCAAAAAGCGGTCATCTCTTGGTTCTGTGCATCGTTTTCTTTCCAAACCGGGTCTTCTTTTGACCGAACCAGTCTCTTGATACCGTTGCCAAGTCCTCTGGACAGTTGAACGACTCACATTTAGCCGCTGAGACACGTAAGTTTGCGAACAACCTTCTTCAAGTAGAGCTATAATTTTACCGGCCCTTATCGCTTTATCACTCATATCAAAAAGTGGTATTTAATGTAAAAAGAAAGATTAAATTGTTTAATTTGCAGAAAATATCCAAAAAGTTTTAAAATATCGTAATCAGTTAAAAATCGTTTCAGCAATTCGCGCCATTAGTAAAGCAATTTTAGAATAATCCACAATAATCATTATTTTTCTTTTAATAATTTCAAATTTTAAATTTGGAACGTAAAGAATCATGCCAGGATGCTTCAAAAAACATGCCAATACATTGTCAAATTAACAAAACCTATTTCTTGTTCTTTTTCATTGAAGTAGAGAAAAAAATCTAAAGTGCCCGTTTTTTTTGCAAAAGAGTTTATAATAAAACAAAAAAAATGTGACTAAAATTTAAATTACAGCAAATTGCAAGTTTATTTATATCAAGTGCTGCATAGGAGATAGATATTTATATTATTTTTAAATAAATAATAATCGGTTGATGAAGAAGGCCTCTGACTTGGCTTAACGACTGCCATCTATCGACGGCAGCCGGCACCAAGTGCGTAACGTGAATAAACTAAAAAATAAAACTCTCCCCCTCAGATTCGGCGTGTTTGAGCAGGCGAAACTGTTCATGGTGAAAGAGGACGGCACTCTCTCGACGGCCGGGAAACTGTCGTGCGGTCTGGCGGCCGGGGTGGCCGAGGCCATATTCGCGGTCACCCCCATGGAAACGGTCAAGGTCAAGTTCATCAACGACATGCGGCTGGAGAAGCCGCGCTTCCGCGGGTTCTTCCACGGTGTGCGGATGATCGTTAGGGAGGAAGGTGAGATAGTGTATAACTTGCGTCGAACTTTCGTAATCATCAACCCATTATGTCCCCACCGAGGGGCACGGGTCTCTTCCCTGAGGAAGGTATAGGCCATACTCCACCACGGGGGTCCGGATTGGTAGAGGCTTGTAAGACTACTGGCTAGTCTTACTGTCAGAAGTTTTCAAGCCACCCTAAGGCCTCTGACTTGGCTTAACAACAGCCATTTATCGACGTCCGCCGGCACCAACTGCTTAACTTGCCTTGCGAAGCACGGAACCGCTCGGAAAAAGGCCACTAGCGTTAGTCATAGAACGGTCACCCATCCATGCACTGAACGCGCCCTATGTTCAACGTATGTATCATCCCATTATGTCCCCACCGAGGGGCACGGGTATAGGCCATACTCCACCACTGGGGCCGAGTCCGGATTGGTGGAGGCTTGTAAGACTAGGGGCTGGTCTTACTGTCAGAAGCTTTCAAGCCGCCCCCTAAGGCCTCTGAATTGGTTAGTTAGTTCATCATCATCATCATCATCATCGGGCTATATTACTGCTGCTGCTGGACATAGCCCTCCCCTAATGAGCGCCATAGCGCCCTGTCTTCGGCTTGCCGCGTCCAGCATCTGCCTGCAGTTTTTCGCAGATCGTCATCCCACCTGTTTGGAGGGCGTCCTACACTACGTTTGCCGAGTCGCGGTCTCCACTCAAGAACACGTTCACCCCAGCGGTTGTCGGTTCTTCGCGAGATATGGTTGACTTGGTTAATTAGTTACTTACCCTGCGAGAGGTCCCGGGTTCGAATCCCGGCTGGGGGCTAAAAAAAAAGAAACCCAGGTCTTGGATGTTTACATGTTTGTGACGTCGCTGTTTCTGGTTCCCACGACACGGGGTATCCTAGTGTGGGGCCAGAAACAATGTATGTGCCTGTATGTAAATGTTATGTTACTAAATCGTAAGTTCTCCCCCAGGCGTCGGTGGCGTATACAAGGGGGTCACCGCTACGGTGATGAAGCAAGGGTCCAACCAGGCCATCCGTTTCTTTGTGATGGAATCGCTGAGGGATTGGTATAAGGGCGGCGACCGCGACAAGCCGGTGCCCAAGTATATCGTAGCGATGTTCGGTGGAATTGCTGGTGAGTGCTTGTTCTGGTTTTCTTTTTTACTTCTCTAACCCCCGGTTTCTTGAAGGCTAATAGTCTGTTAATCTAAAGCGCCACCAAGTTGTCTGTTCAGGTCGGCAAAATTGTAACCAACTAATTAATTGTAAATCCTGTTCCCCATTTTATGTTTTATTAATTCACTTACTAAGATTTATAGATTATATTTTCATTAAAATTAAAAAAAAGACGGGTTAAAACATTCTCATTTTTCTAGTTAAATTTCTTAAATGTTACTACTAAATTCTCCACTAGCGCCGCTATCAACGGAACAGATAAGATGGTGGCACTGTGCTGTTAACATAACAGCTGTCACTTGTTTTTTTTTGTATGCACTTTTGACAACTGACAGCTGGTTAACAATAGATTAAAGATTAAGGGCCCTCGCCCACGGCGGCTTTTTGTAGCGCTGCCGTCGCGCGTTTCGTAAACGCGCGACGTCATCGCTACTAACGCGCGTAGGTCGCTTTTGCAACGCGCGACCGTAGCGCGGCTGTAGCGCTGCTAACGCGCCACCGTCGCGCGGCCGTAGCGCTACAAAAAGCCGCCGTGGACGAGGGCCCTTAGGATTACTCAGGCAGCCGGGGCCACGTGACGTCGCTGTCGTTGTCGGCGCTTCGGCTGCTTACGTAAAAGCAGCACCAAAGACAACGTGACTAATGTTGCCTCAACGGAGTCCATCTTGCAACTGTGGCGATTGGGAGCGACGGTAGCGCGTTTGCATCGCGACAGAAGCGCTACGGCCGCGCGACGGTGGCGCGTTCGCATCGCGACAGAAGCGTGGTTACGTGGGCGAGGGCACACAGCTAGCGACCGCATCGCGGCTGTAGCGCTGCTAACGCGCCACGGTCGCGCGGCCGTAGCGCTACAAAAAGCCGCCGTGGGCGAGGGCCCTAACAGGCTGTCAAACGTAGTGATTATATTCTCTGTGCAGGCTGTTAGCGTTCGGGAAACCGGCGGTTAGTCTCCTAATGAAACTGCTGACTTTTGTTTATTTAAAAAAGTTCTAGCTGACTCTGCAAATGAATTGATAATGAGAACAACGATACCGCTTCGGAATCAATAAATGTTCACAAAAAATGCCATGTTTGGTGCACGTATTCAATATTTATTTTCGAGTATTTTGTCATATTTTTATTAAAATCTACTTTCATTTGGATGTACTAAAAGACATGTTATAGGAATATTCATACGCAAGCTTGTGAAGAAAAATTATATTAGAGAGGGTAGAAGTTCAAAGCTTAGAATATGTTGACGATCTTTGTGGCGCAGCGGTTAGCGCAACTGCCTACCAGAAATCAGAAATCAGAATCAGAATCCTAATGGGGACAAGAAACCCCAGGTCTCGGATATTTACATGTTTGTGATGTCGCTGTGTCTGGTTCTCACAACACAGGGTATCCTAGTGTGCGGCCAGAAGCAATGTATGTTTAAGTATGTAAATCTTTATAAAAATGTTTATGATTATATAACATTAGGTAGTGGTGGCCGTGCCTCCACACTAGGCTGAGCCAGTACTTAAGTCTTCTAATCACATCACACTAATATTATAAAGGCGAAAGTTTATGAGTGTGTATGTTTGTTACTTCTTCACGTCTAAAAGACTGGAGCGATTTTAATAAAATTTGGTACAGAGTTAGCTGAAACCCTGGATTAACACATCGGCTACGTTTTACTGCGGGAAAATATCTTATTCCCATGGAAAAATCCCTAAAAGTGTGAATAGTTATTATTTTTACTGTTAATACATTTATTTTCCCTAATAAGCTGCGGGTGACACCGCGGGGCACAGCTACTTACTAAAACTTTTATAAGGATTTAATCTTAAATAAATATATAAAAATAAAAAAATAAACTCACGCCCTTTATCCCCGAAGGGGTAGGCAGAGGCACCAGTCTCTAGAACTGGACCCACGTTTTGCCGAGTTTATTAGGTCCCAAACGTGACAAGTGGCAAGCCTGTCGCCGTTATCCGGGCACAATTTATCAGCGAATGGTGTTGTATAAATATATCTATCAACCAATACTCTCCAGGTGCGGCGTCTGTATTTGGCAACACGCCCATTGACGTGGTGAAGACACGCATGCAAGGCCTGGAAGCAGCCAAATACAAGAGCACGTGGGATTGTTTCATCAAAACGTGGAAGGCCGAGGGCCCTCTGGGCTTCTACAAGGGCACCGTGCCCCGACTGAGCCGCGTCGTCTTCGACGTGGCCATCACTTTCACGATCTACGACAGCATCATGGACATGTTCAACTACGTTTGGAAGTAAGCGCGCCCGTTGACGCACTTTCGCGCGCGAATGACGTTGGCGTGTGAGTTCTCGGATGAGGCGGTTGTGTGTGGCAGATGTTGAGAGTATGAGCCGTTTTCAGAAGAACTTAAAAAAAAACAAAAACGAATGGCTGTCAAAGGAATGCAATTTTGGACCTTACTTCCTTTCGGAGTTATATTGTATTGAAAAAAGGACAAACATTTGGCTGTTGGTGTCATAGTAACTTTTGTTCAGCTCACTGAGACCTATTCGATGATGTATCACACATGGCTATTGGGCTGAGGTCCAAAATTGCATTCCTTTGACAGCCATTCGTTTTTTTTTTCTTCTGATAATTGCTCATTGATGCACACACGATTGGTGTCGTTTAGATATAAAAACACTGTTCCTCAAAATAGGCGCGGGTAAAGGGTAATACCATTGTTTGCGTGTTAGGAGCGGGATCGAATTTTTGTATATATATTTTTTATTTATTAGGCAAGCTTACCTTACTTCGTTGACCCGGGTTTCGGGACGTGTGGAAAATAAACCCTGCTGTGGGTAAGCTCACAATGTTATTAATACACGGCCAACCCCCGGTTTCTCGAACGCCAACAGCTGTTAATAGAAGATTAATAGACTTTTGGCGTTCGGGAAACCGGAGGTTAACTATGTCTTAATAATATTAGTGAGGGGGAGGTAGTAGCGCCGGAAAGTCGTAAGAAGTGACTAATACGATGTGAGTCTATGAGTATTCAGTTTTCTGTGATGTATACTGTCACTTACAATCCGCGTTTTTATTCTTGAAATAAACGTTTATGTGACGTCATTCGCGCGAGACAGTGTGCCGGTGTAGAGGGGCTTTTCCAATCGATCGACGTCGTCCCTTCTCTTTATCTAAGTACTCCTATAATTAGTCTAAACAGGAGAAAGCTGTTACGTCATGTGTGCGGGATAGTGCGTCAATGTAAACATAGCTGTTAGGACAAATTCTGTTGTTACCAAAAGTTAATGTCACGTGGTAAGTCACATTTACGCTCTTGCTGGGAGCCTAGAAGGCCTTTCCAAATTTGTAGGCGCCGAAGTAATACACATCATTTATTTGTCAATCGTAGGTATAAAGTACATAAGATAAGATAACATAAAACATACATAGTCTTATAATATAAAAAATGCGAAAATTAGCCAATAAGACTTGCAAATATTTTGGAGGAAATTTAAAAGAGTAGATCACAGTTACGTTAAGAAAATTGCAAGTTAGTAATATTAATTGGTTATTAATAATTAGAAAAAAATCATGAGTCATAATAAAAAGTACACATTCTCAACATAAGTCAAAAGTTTTGCGTTAATAATCTTGTCTTTTGGTAACAGCAGAATTCCGATTTAGCTCCAAGTGGAGAGTGGAATTGTAAGACAGGACGAAAGAAGTCTATGAGACGGTTAATTCAGTTAATTCTGTCTACAAATCTTGGATACAGACGTATGTAGGCTAGCCTATGTCTGGGGTGCAAAAGTGGCCGGTAGGTATCACGAATATGGAAACTATTGTTAACTAATTACGGCACTAATCGGTGTGTCAAATTAATTTATGTTGTCACAATATATTGGGCAAATTTTTTAATAGTCACAAATTAAATTTTTCCATAATTTTTATTATTACATTAGGCGAGCAATTATTTTATTGTAATAATCAAAATTATGAAATCGGTATAGGTGATTTTTGCTTTGTACGAATCGCATGAACCAATGCATTGTTCAGAAGGTTGAAGTTATATTAGTTCCATTGGAAACTTTTCATCATCATCAACCCATTATGTCCCCACCGATGGGTCTCTTTCCTGAGGAAGGTTTAGGCCATATTCCACCACGGTGTTCAAGTACGGATTGGTGGAGGCTTTTAGGGGGCCATCCATAAATTACGTCATACGTTAAAGGGAGGGAGAGGGTCGAGGAAGTGTGATATTGTGTGACATGGGAGTAGGAGGGATTCTAAATTTTGTGACGTCACGTTTCAAAATCTATGATCTTAGTATTAAAACACAAACTTTGAACTATTAACGAAAAACTCTAAAACATTTTCAGCTCTATCGGAGGTATCAATAATTTCGGACTGCTGTTTTAATTCAATCATTTCTAGGTGTAAAATTGCAAAATATGTGACATCACACTATCTCTACAGCCTATAAAACATAGCTTGAGCTCCACGACAGCACTGACGACACTGACTGACAGGGCTAGGTTACGATATTGCTTAGACATCGAATAGTATGCAGTAAGTATGGAGTTTTTACAGTACAAATATTCTGTGAAAAAATTCAAAACTTCATGGACGCAATTTCGATTACAGCTGTCGCGGAGCTCATGCTATGTTTTACAGACTATAGTGTGTCTCTCCTCTCGGGGGAGAGTCTCACAAATGTGACCAGCTATGACAAGGACTGGGGAGGGGTAAAAAGAACATAAAATTCGTGTAAACTAATTTATAGATGGCCCCTAAGACTAGTGGCTGGTTGGAAATGTTTGTCAATACTGAAATTACTAGACTAACAATCAATTCCCTTATGACCTTGTCTCGCGCCGTTAGATGGCGCTAGCTAGTGCACCGTATCCTTCCGCAGTTTGAGCTGAAGATTAACGCTTACTTATTGACCTTCCACGTAGCCCCACTCACTTTTTAGATCTCGGATGCCTTACAACTAGTACGATGGAACCAATGAACTTGCGATCCCTTCTGGACAGTTTTAGATATGTGGTGTAACTTAGTCATTTATTTCTTTGTGCAGGTACAAAACTAAATTATTGTTTGCGTGTAGGATGTTATTGTAGAAATATGAATGGATTTTCAGAGTGGCGGTATATAAAATTTGAAGTTATTGATGCGACGAGATGTAGATTTAAGACTATATATTTGGTAAATTTGCCGAATCACGGCTCCACCTCGAAAGTGCTCCAAATTTTTTTTTACTGCTTTTTATCACTCGGTAATGGTGTACCATGCAATAATATGGTGGCGCATGCTATGGAACCCCATAGCATGCGGTCGGCGATGTAAAGAATACGTGACAACAGAAATATAGGTGCGACGACGCGCGTAGCGTTAGGTTCTCTATGTAAGATCGAAAACAGACTCGACTTTGATGCGTTCTTACCTTGCCTCTTGTTGCTCTTGTTTTTTTTTTTTACGGGTCCAAAGCCATGCGCCTCCTCAATATTACTCGGGATACTCTGTATTAAGTGGTGAAAAGCAATAGAAAAAAATTTGGAGCACTTTCGAGGTGGAGCCGTGATTCGGCAAATTTACCATATATTTTTGTAGAATGTTGTTAAATATGTATTGTAGATGGGGTATTAAAGGAATGGTTTACTCTGAAGTCAGTTTGTCGCGTACAAATAAGGAAACAAGGTTTCTAGAAGATCCTTTTTACCCTGTGTAAAATGCAGAAAATACTTGGATTGATTATATATTTCGATCCGTGTATTTAGACTTGCTTGTTGAATAGTGTAAGTGTCAATTTGACATGACTTGTAAAAAAGCCAGGGTTATTTTTGATTTTATTCTTTTTCTTATTTATTTCTTCGTCCGTAAAATGCTCTAATATTTGTATATTTTTTATTATCTACATGTAAATGAAATAAGTTGTTTCTACGTAGCATTTGATATGCCTTTAAACTATATTTCTATGAGTAACTTTGTATTAGGCTATTTGACAGTGTAAAAAAAGTATTATTTATATTATATTTGTATAAATTATGAGTCTTCAAACCGCTTTAAGGCATTTCAAATAAAAAAAAAAGGATTATGTGTCCAAAAAAACCAGGATAGATATTTTTTTATCTGTAGCAATTTTATCGAAAACGGCCTGGGTTGACCGAATCTATCGTGACGTCACAACTCAGTAAAATGGCGTCTGTCATTCGTGTCGTCCTTACGTCCATTGTTTTATTTACTGACCAGTGATATCATGATACCTGTGCGACGCCATATTGCTCAAGATGGTGGTTTTGCGGCTTATTGTAAAAATGAATTTTTATTTGCTTTTTTAGAAGAAATACACGAAATAATTAAAAATTACCACTTTCTGAGTACTCAAGAAAGTTGAGATGGTTTTCAGAAACCTGTCAAATAGCCTATTGTGTAAAAAAATGAATTTATTTATCTCTCTATCTTTTTACATTATGTATGAAATAAGCGTATACAGTGCATTTGCTTTTCTACTCTTGTATTTCGTAATCCTGTTTGTTCTCGTACTTCTAATCTCTTATCAAAGCCATTCCTAACCATTTCTCAAAAGGGAGCACACGTTTGGAATTGTTCTGTTGTGAATATCAAAATTACAGTACTTGGCCATGCTACTTATTTTTTATATACGTTTTGTATGATTTGTTTGAAAAAAAATTACCATTTTAAGAAACTAATTTTTGAGTTTAATTCATGCCTATTTTTAATATTTTCTAAAATTTTGGTGTTTACTGACGTCATTAGAGAACGTGTCATTTGTAATTTTTTTTTGGTAACACAATACTGTGTTTGCTGACGTCATGGAAAAGTAATTTAAGGTCAATGCTATTTTATTGAATATCTTAAAAAATATTGACCTATTTTCCAATCTGATAAATACAAATTGTACTGAAAGCATAATTCTCGAAATGGTTTTGAGATTCCAGTTCATGTTCAAAAATGTAGCATGGCCAATTATAGCTAAGAAAATTAATTACTTATTTGTGTTATAATGTTAAATGGTGACGGTGAAACCTATTTTATACCTCTCTTTTGATGAAATGAGTTAAAACCAATAACGGGTCAGTTAATTTATTTGTTACAAAGAAGTTTTGCTGATAAAATCAGATTTTGTAAATGTTATTTGTTATTTTACACACAGGACGCTTTATTTTTTGTAACTCTGTTTGGTTGACATGTTATATTATTTATTAATTATCGATTGTTGTTCTTTTTTTGCAATAAAATTGTCAAATGACATGGTGTTTTGTTTTAGGTTAAATTACTTATATGGCCTGTTTTTTTATTTCAATGCAAAAATACTGTCACGTTATCAAAATCAAGCCAAATGCTGTCAATATCTGGGCGTGGCTAGTACGTAAAAACCAAATAACCCCATTTTACATCAAGTCAAAATGGTGTGTGCTGCATTGCTGATGTGATAAGGGTTTTGGTCACATGAGTCTTCTCGGTATTCACGGTGAAAAAAAAATCTACCGAGTAAACCTATATTATATTTTATAGCGGTAACACCGCGTAATTTTTTTTGCATAGAATTTAAAAAAACGTACTTTAGTTAGTTTATTGCCGCCATACGTTCATCTGAGCGCACTTTCTATTTTTACGTTTATTCTGCATAAACAAGGTGTACACTTCTTCCCCGAACATAGTGAAACCTGATGACAGGTCAAGTGATTGTGTTGTGTGGAACTTATTCATTATTTTTATTTATTTCTTATTAATTCGACATTAAAGTCTTCCTTTGTTTGGAGACTCTACTTAAATACTGCTCTAACCACATTTGAGACAGTGGTGACAATCCGCTATTCGTTGAGCAAATTGCAACTGGTAAATATAAGTATTTTTTTCACGAATAAGTCTGTCATCTTTGCAACGGGCTCTGTTATAATATAAACGAAATATCCGAGGTCATTAGAAAAAATCATTACGTCAAATAACATATTTTATTAACAACTTTAAAAATATTCTTTACAATTTCACAAAATATGTATAACACTTTTTTCACAAATTCTTTTCAGTTAGGTACCTTAATTAGTCTACTCTGGCAGTTTTTATGCCTACAATTGCACGTGTCTAGGCTAAATTACACCGAGGCAACACTGTGCGGCATTGCGGCATGCCACAAGGCCGCATGATACAAAATTAAAAATGTTGCACATTGTGGCAAGAACCGTGCGGCATGGCACACGTTACTTGATCAGCCATATTATTATTAAGGTTTAAAGTATTTTATTTCTCATAAGAAAGATTTAACATTTCATTCACTTAAAATGAGAAAAACAATAATCTAAGTAACATTGTAAACATAAGCTTGCAACATCTCATATCTAAGTATTGACATATTACATTTTATATCTTTCTTTAATGTGACCTGTCAGCGAGCGACAACTAACGCCCTCTAGCGGCGCCTCCGAGCAGCGTCGCACGTCAGCGGGACGAGGAAGGAGAGGGGCGGGGGGGGGGACACAACTAGAACGATTCGATCGGTTGGACGACCACTATCTCTTTACTTGCATTATTTTATTTTTGTATTTTCAAATTAAATCTTTAATATCTGCCTTAATAACAAGCTTCATTGGAAAGGCCTTCATCCCCAAAGAAAGGAGCGTTAAACTGAAAATTCTGGCAAGCTGAAAATCACATAATCCTACATGACCTCTTAATCTTAACTTAAATCCCGTTAGTTTCTGAATCTTTTATGTAATCTTTTATATTCTATGGTGTATCCCCACGATCAAACAAGTAGGTTGCCCACACTCCATAAACAGTACGATGGTTTGAAAATTCTCCAGGCACGATGTTGCCTCGGCGTAAAATAGGGTGACGTATGCCACATATGCCGCAAGTGCTTTCTATTTGAAGCATACCACAAGGTGCCGCATGCCACAATGTGTAGTATGCGGCACTGTCGCACGTTGTTGACTCGGCGTAAACGAGCCGTCCAGACTAGTCTGGGGCCGGAGTATTTCGATTTGTCAAAACGCCTGCAGTCTGGACGACTTCCATGTTTGTGATGTCTTTCTTCATTCGGTTCCAATATCACAAAATATCCTAATTTGCGACCAGGACAAGGATTGTTCATGTTATGTGTGGATTGTACTATATTACCTACTTACAACGTGACATACGTAAAAAACAAAGCAATTTCAATAGCTACTTACTTGACAAAACGTTCTTTCCCTAATAACCTCATTTAGACTACGCTTACCGCGAGTTGATGTATCTTCCTATATTTCCCTACGACAGAAGCATATGGTCGTATGTTCGATTCCGACGAAACTGACTGTATTCCTTCAATCTCAGCCCGTCGAGCACTTTTGAATCATCTGAGAAACATATTTTTATCTTATTGTATTTCTTTTTATCTGCTGGGATAATTCAGGTGCATAATGTCGTATATGTAGGCTTATAGACTTGTAGGCCCGCTCCTTAAAGTATAAAAGATAAAGTAAAAAAAAATAAGATAAGTATATTCTTCATTGCGCACAAGAAACAGAGACAAAATAAAAGTTAATTAAAAAATATATACAATGGGCGTTCTTATTGGTAACAGCAATTGAAAAATGACATCCGACCCAGTGGCGTAGCTACCTAGGGTTTAGGCCGGGCAGTGCCCCGGGGCCCTCAAGCTCAGGGGGCCCTCACCAGAAATTCGTGATCGAACTGAACTTTTGAAAATTTACCTTACCTTACCTACACCAAGTATTAATTGTTAAAGTTGCAGTGCACAAAAAAGAGTTGACGATAAAGTAGCTTAGCATTTTTAAAGTATTTGTATACCTATTTAATATTTTTACATGATAAAACCTAACCAGTTTAGATAGTAGTGGGGCCCTATTTTTTTATTTGCCCCAGGGCCTTGGTTACCTAGCTACGCCAATGATCCGACCAAATGCTTCTGACGTTGAGAGTTTCTATTATCACAGTGTTCTAAAAGGGGTAATTCTTAATGTGCTTAAAAACAGTGCCGGGCACGCAGCGGTGGTCTATGTTGAGGCTGTCGACCGTCGCCATCTCGCTGTCACTCAGAGAAAAGTCGAAGAGATCGATGTTTTCCTCGATGCGCGATTTGGTGAACGACTTCGGGAGGACCACTATGCCTCTTTGCATCTGGAGAGGAAGGGCGTGTTTATCAGAGGTCGTTGATTCGATCAGGCCTGTCGCACTCCGCGTGTAGACAGTGGCGGATTTACCCTAAAGCCCAGTAGGCCCGAGCCTAGAGCGGCAGATATGGGAGGCAAATCGTGACAAAAAAATCACTGATGATAGCAAAAAATAACTCATATTTAAAAGGCTATGCATAATTACGGCGGGCCGCACTGCACTGCAACGAATAGCAATTTTTATAGGTATGAGCCACTAAATTCGTTATGTATCTAGTCTTTATGATAGGTGCTGCGTGCTGTGCTGAGAAAGGGGCGGCACGTGGCCTGGGGCCTAGAGCGGCCAAGACTGCAAATCCGCTACTGCGTGTAGATATCGAACGCGTAAGTACATGCGGCGGCCACTCCAGAGCGGCTGATAAGTAGGGACTCACGCACGTGCGAGCAGTGACGCGCGCGCGCGTTAATGTGGGTACTGACCAACGTTACGCGGTGTAATGGAACATGTTACACATCGAGCATTCGTGCAGTCAATACGTCGTTGATCGTAGAATTCGCCGTAACAAAACGTACTGACTGAACTGAATGCTCGCTGTGTACACGGGTACACCTCGTATAACGTTTGTCAGTACCCACCTTTACGCGGTAGAAAGAGAGGCAACATGTAGGTGAATATAACTGTAGCTTTTTTAGCGCCTTGCGATCCGAATTGCACCTAATTGTATCGCTGCTAGAGTCACTTTTTTTTTATTTGATTTTGCGGAGTGAATCTTCTGTACCTGTACTATTATGTATTCTGTGATTCGATTCCCACTGGAGGCCACCGTGCATTTGCGCGAACGGCCTCAGTCTGGGTGTTTTTCAATGTTTATCCTTGCCTGGTTACCATAGCACAGGGTGGTACTAGTTTGGGACCAGGTCAAGTGATTGTGTTGCGTGGAAGTCTTCTTCTTCTCAGCGTGTCGATGACAAACAATTTTTAAGTCTTTACTATATCTTTAATACACTTGCAGACATTAGGTCCTCCTGAGGGCAGGTGTTAGGGCACGCAGGGCACGAGAAGAGGTGGTCCATCGTCTTGGGTAGTACCGCACAGGCAGTTCAAAAAGCGTGGAAGTTATTATTAGTATCCCCAAATAGGTGAATCGGAAGGAGATATTTCATCAACATCTTCATCATCGTCATCATTCAGCCACAAGAAGTCCACTGCTGGACCTAGGCCTCCTCCATGGATTTCCAAAAAGACCGGTTGGAAGCCGCTTGGATACAGCGTCTTATTGCCACTTGGATACGTACATCACTACTGTCTGTCCATCTTATGGCTAGTCGTCCTACGCTTCGCTTGCCGATGGAAAGGGCTATGCTCGGAATTTCTCTACGAGACCGAATTAGAAATTATGAGATCCGTAGACAAACGAAAGTCGTCGACATAGCGCACCGGATGAGTAAGTTGAAGTGACAGTGGGCGGGCGCACATGGCATGGAGAACTGATGGCCGATGGGGCCGAAAAGGTCTCGAATGGAGGAGATCTTTGTTGTACTCCAAAAAGTAAATGATCAGAATAGTTTCACAGAAATCTACAATTTATGTCAATATAAATAATTTACATTGACATAAGTTATAACTGTCTGAGACTGCCAATTCGCCTTTCGGTAAGACTAGGAACCCAACAGTTAATAAAATTACCCTCAAGTAATACCTATCCTGAAAATTTACGGAAATAACATATATACAGGGTGGCTCATTTAGATCGGCCAGTATAGGAGAGTCTGAAACAATATAACACATACCAATCTTTTCTTAGGAACCATGTCATTGATTTTAGTAACAAGGAAAACCACATTCATACATTTAAAAAAAACTTACACTCAGCTCGGGAATCGAACCCGGACACTTTATGAAAAATAAGAACGAGAATCCTAAGATTATATTATCGTATGTCTTATTGTTTCAAACTTTCCCATATTGGTCGATCTAAATGAGCCACCCTGTATTCATAATCAACAACGGGCCGGTTTCTGAATTGAGAATTTCGCTAAGTAATGTAGTGCTGTCTTGTAAAATTTCTTATTAAAGGGGATTGGGTAAAGTTGACGTCGTTTTAAATTTTGGCGGCCATTCATGAAAGTTGTGTTTTATGAGAGAGCAAAATAAAATAAACAATTTTTATTATGGGGTATATAGCTAAATAATATCGGAGCCGAGATATTACAGTTCAAAGTTCAATCGTAAAAACTAATAATTTTTGTTATAGTAAGTAAAAACTAAATTATTAAGTTTCTACTAGTCGAAATAATCGTTCTCGATTAATTCCATGCGGCATTATTCTTCGACACCATGGGTCACTTTAAGTTATAATGTAAGTTACGGTCACCTCAACCAGGGCCCTCGCCCACGACGACTTTTTGCATGACGCGGTCGCGCGTTCGCGATACAGTTGCAATGCGGTCGCTAGCTGTGTGGCCTCGCCCACGTAACCACGATTCAATCGCGATACCGTCGCGCTTCTGTCGCGATGCAAACGCGATTCGGTAAACTAGGGCCCTTCCTCCATTCTTTTCCCGATCGCGACTGTATCGACGATCGCGACTATATATTAGTCCACTGCTGGACATAGCCCTCCCCTAATGAGCGCCATAGCGCCCTGTCTTCAGCTTGCCGCATCCAGCATCTGCCTGCAGTTTTTCCCAGATCGTCATCCCACCTGGTTGGAGGGCGTCCTACACTACGTTTGCCGAGTCGCGGTCTCCACTCAAGAACACGTTTACCACAGCGGTTGTCGGTTCTTCGCGAGATATGACCAGCCCACTGCCACTTCAGCTTGCTAATTCTCTGAGCTATATCGATTACTTTGGTTCTCTGTCGGATGTATTCGTTACGAATTCTATCCTTCAGAGAAACTCCGAGCATAGCTCTCTCCATAGCTCGTTGAGCGACTTTGAACTGGTGGACTAGCCGTATCGTGAGTGTCCATGTCTCGGCTCCGTAGGTCAAATACAGGTAGGACACACTGGTTGAAAATGACGGTATGGATATAATGGTATGGATGACGAGAAGACTCGGCGTACTTTCCCAAACGCTGCCCAGCCCAGCTGGATCCTCCTCTTGGCCTCCTTCTCGAAATAGTTTTTACCTAACTGCAGAATCTGCCCGAGGTAGGTAAGTGTATTCGGAAACGATTTCGAGAAGGTGACCATCTACGACGACCGGTATTGGATCAATGTGGCCATTGATCATGACTTTGGTTGTATCCAAATTCATACCAAGACCGTTACGTCGCGAGGCTGAAGCTACGTCGGCCAGCATCTGGTTCAGCTCCTCTAGCGACTCCGCCATTAAGACTATGTCATCTGCGAATCGCAGGTGCGAGATGTAGTTGCCGTTTATGTTAATGCCCTTTCCTTTCCAGTCCAGCGTCTTAAACATGTCTTCCAACGCGCTCGTGAACAGTTTCGGGGATATAACATCCCCCTGTCTTACTCCTCTGCGCAGTTGGATAGGTTTAGACTGCTGGCCCTGTACTTGGACACTCATGGTGTCGGCTTCGTACAGACATCTCAAAACCTCGATATTACGTGAGTCTACTTGGCATCGCTGTAAGGATTCCAGAACTGCCCAGGTTTCGACAAAGTCAAAGGCCTTCTCATAGTCTACAAAGGCCAGACACAGGGGCTGATTATACTCTTCAGACTTCTGTATAATCTGCCTCATTGTGTGGATGTGGTCTATGGTGCCATATCCTCCGCAAAACCCAGCCTGTTCCGGCGGCTGGAACTCGTCGAGTCTCCTTGCGAGACGATTCGTGATCACTCGTGAAAACAGCTTGTAGACATAGCTCAGGAGCGAGATTGGTCTGTAATTTTTAAGAAGGGTCTTGTCACCCTTCTTAAAAAGAGCACCATCAAACTCCTGCTCCATGCCTTTGGAGTTCTCCCACTGTGAAGGACCGTGTTAAGGAGCTTTTGTATTTCCTGTATAACAGGGGCTCCTCCAGCTTTCAAAAGCTCCGATGTTATTCCGTCCTCACCGGGGGATTTTCCATTTTTAATAACACAATCTCGTCT
Source organism: Yponomeuta plumbellus (assembly GCA_947310845.1). Classification (NCBI taxonomy): domain Eukaryota; kingdom Metazoa; phylum Arthropoda; class Insecta; order Lepidoptera; family Yponomeutidae; genus Yponomeuta; species Yponomeuta plumbellus. Next base: position 18,130,228 of record OX371212.1, on the reverse strand, counting down.
TGACTGATGTCAGGCAGTTCTTCGGTGTAGTGGCGCGTCAGGGTGGCTCTGGAATCTTGGTCGTCTCGTCGGGAATGAGGGGCATAAGCAGCGTACAATCGGCCATAGAAATCCTCTATCTCGGCGGAGATATCCGGCTTCGACAGTACGGTCCTCCCGTCTTGCGTTTTGAGCTTCGTCAGGTGGCTCCTGCTAAGCTGCTGAGTGAATACTTTAGACCCTCGGTTTTGCTCTATTGCCTCTTCAATGAGGCCTGTGTTGGAACTCCGAAGGTCGCGCCGTACCATCTTCGCAATTTGCCTGTTCAGGTCTGACCTCTCTGACAAAGTCGCTTGGGTGGTTTCCCGTCTTTTTGTCAGCAACCTGAGAGTCTCAGCCGTGAGTTTGGATTTCCTGTAAAAGTCGTAGTGTGTAAAGGGTCTAATACGCGTTTGTCGCATTTGCAAAGCACTACAGAAGCGATGCCAACGTGCTACTAACGTGCTACAGAATCGCGACTGCATCGATGCAAACGAGTGACCGTGGCGGATTTTTGTTAGTACTGAATCGCGTTTGCATCGCGACCTAATAAACTCGGCAAAACGTGGGCCCAGTTCTAGTGATTTGGTGCCTCTGCCTACCCCCTCGAGGACAACGGGCGTGAGTTTTTTGTTTATTTATTTATTTTAGACATATTAACTTTTCCAAAACTATGACGAGCGCAGGGCAATCTGCTTGCACGTCCCATAATTTCTCAGATTCAAACTTTTTTTTTCTGATTTTTGAAGAGCCATAACTTTTTTCCGATATTACTTACAGCTGAACTTATTTTATATTTATGTTAAGTTAAATTAGTATTACAAATAAGCACCGACAAAAATGATGGCCGCTCAAAAAAAAAATGACGCCAACCGTCCATACAAAGTTACCCAAACCCCTTTCTTATTATTAACTGTAGTGCTGTCTTGTAAAATTTCTCAGAAAAGAGCGTGACAGAACGTTACTTGATTATTAATAATATATTGTAAAGTGAAACAAATAAAGTTCTTATTTATTTAAACCTAAAATAATATAAAATAAGAATGATAAACTGAATATTAAAACTAAACTAAATGTAGGTAAGTAAAGGTAATAAAGGTAGGTAGTACCTAAATATAACAAAATGTCTCTAGACCGCTGCCGTTGGGGAGAGTTTCCAAGATACTGGTAGCATTCCCCCCTCTGAATGGCCAGGCTAACGTTACTTAGTATTTACTTAAGAAATTCTCAATTCAGAAACCGGCTCAATATCAGCTAGTTCAAACTTAGTCACTGAACCCTATAGCTAATTTAGTCAGCGAAGACTCACCAAATATCTCAAGGCGACCTGAGCCTTGCTCTTGCCGTACTTGGCAGCCAGCTCGGTCAGCCTCGGGTCGGTCTTGACCGTGTCCAGACCAGCGAACTCTGGCCTCGCCTCGGAGAGCAGTCCCAGCGGAGTGTAGGCCACCGGTACAACTCCGTGGGAGGAGCAATGCTGCACGAGGCCTTTGGCGGTCAGTGTTGGGTTTATCTGTGGTAATAAATTATTATCTGTGGTAACAAATTACAGCAACGATAGTGTGTTTATTTTAAAAATCGACAAAGCGACAGACAACGAAAAATGAACTTCTTCTCTTTTTTTAATTTAGTTGTGGGGTGTCAAAAAAAAGTTTTGTAGTGGGGGGAAACAGTTAGCCTGTGTGGTGTGAACAGACGAAAATATTAAAAGTGTGGCCATCACTGAATGTGACTGCCTAATGTAAACAATTATTCTTAATACTTGATTGCACAAAAAAAATTGTGTACAAAAGGTGGAGTTAATGCTAATGGCATTTTCTACCAGTAAACCCGCAAATGGCGTTTTGATAGTTTTTTTTTCTAGTCTACAATAATGATTAATGATGTAAAATATGGCGTGATGATAGATTTTTTTGTTGTGTCGAGTTGCAACAGAGCAACTCAGTTCAGGGCCTCGATTCTGCTAGTGCATTATAGTACGATGACAGATACACGGTCGGGTCACGTGATGTGTTTTTCACCATTGACGCTAGAACACGCGATATACGTGTTTGCGTTAACTTGACGCGGCAATGAAACTAGATCGCCAGGTTCATGCAGTTGTCATTATGTTACAATGCATTAGCAGAATCGAGGACCAGGTTCCGCGATAAAATCCTTCAGGGTCCTCACAAGCCCTCACCTCAAACTGGTTACAAACGGGCTTGACGACGGCGGTCGCCAGCAAACTGTCCAGCTGTTGAGCGTTGAAGTTGGAGACGCCGATGGACTTGGTCAGTCCAAGCTTCAATGCTGCCTCCATGCCTCGCCAGGTCTCCGCGTGCTCGATACCTTGGTCCACGCCGTGTTCCTGCGGAAAAAACTCAAGTGATTAACGCCTTGGATCCAGCGTCTCCCCGCCACTTGGATGTGATCGTCTGTCCATCTTCTGGCTGGTCGTCCTACGCTGCGCTTGTCGATGTGTGGTCTCCATTCAAGAACCTTTCGGCCCCATCGGCCATCAGTTCTGCGTTCAGACATCCATAGTCTGAACATGCATATACAGCATTTGACATGTCGTCATAGTGACGTATCATTTTTCGACCTTAACAGCTTTGTTAAGAATTATTTTATGGCGAGAGATACTGTGTATCTTTCTAAAAACAGTCGACGTAAGCTAGCTAGTCTATTAGCTTATAATATTTTTGACTCAGTTATAGGAATTATAACACAGTCACACAATAATGACAACCGTGATACTAGCAGTAGTATTAAAATTTCAACGGGCTCACACACAAATGAATCATTGGCTTTAAACTGCCAATGCAGACAACGGAAAAGCCCAAAGTAGGTCTTAACATAGTAGCACAAAATATTCAGGGCTTTTCCGGCAAGGAAAATATGACAGAACTTTTTTTAACAGATTTTAATATAGATATATTATGCTTAACAGAACATTGGCTAAAAAAATCAGAAATGGTATTTAATTTAAAAGACTACCAGCCTATTAGTACTTATAATAGAAGTAAAGCATTAAGAGGAGGTTCTATGATAATTGTAAAAAATACTTTAAGAAGTAAGGAACGCAAAGACATTGTAAGCCTTTCTGTTGAGCGATTAGTTGAGATCTCGTGTGTGGAATTGGACAGGTATATTGTTATGTGCGTTTACAGGCCACCTCAAACTAATTACAATGACTTTGAGGCAGTCGTAGAAGAGGCATTAAAACGTCTGTTTGCGAGCAATAAGCGCATAGTGATATGTGGCGATTTTAATATTGATCTGTTAGTTGAGAGCCCACTACACACCAAAATTATTAGCTTATTTAGATCATTTAACTTACAAAACCAGTTTAAAGAACCCACTAGAACAACGGCAACTAGTGCTACATGTATAGATAATGTGTTTTGCAACTGTGAGCATCTTGAAAAGAAAATTATAAATAACCTACAGTCAGATCATAGTGGTTTATTCATTGTTTTGCCTACAACAGTAGAAAAAGAATGCCAAGAAATAATTTGTAGGCCCATAACAGAGAGAAAAATTGAATTATTTAAAAGGAAATTAAGTACCCACATAGGCTTACTAAAATTTGATAGCAATGATCCCAACACATTATATAAAGAATTGTTTACCACAATAGCAAACGAATTCGAACAGGTTTTTAAAATTAAAAAAATTAAAGGCGTTAAAGGTGGTTTTTCAGAATGGGCCACTCCTGGTATACATAGAAGTAGAAAGAAATTGTATGAATTGTATGAAGAAAAACAATCAAATCAGGATCCGAGTTTTAAAGAATATGTAAAAAAATATTCTAAAACCTATAAAAAAACCTGCTCTATAGCTAAAGCTCTCAGTATAAGTAAAAAAATAGAAGCGTCATCGAATAAAATAAAAACGGTTTGGCAAATAATTAACAAGGAGACAGGCAAAACTAAACCTAGGGATCAAAATTTTGTACTAAGGGTAGATGGGAAAGTAGTTGACACAAGTGAGGATATCGCAAAAATATTCGAAAATTTCTTTACAAACATGCCCCTCAATATAACAGCGTGTTTAAATTCTTCCCCAGAGTCAGCAGAATCCTTGATGTTAGAAAATATAAAACCGTGCACAATAGCATTTCAATTCTCCCACGTTAGCCCCCAAACCATTTTGAAAGCATTTAAACAAATAAATATAAAGAAAACCGAAGATCTCTGGGGACTATCAGTTAAATTGATATCCACGGTAATTCATATCATGGCACCACACCTTGCTATAATTTTTAATAAATGTATTGATCAGGGGACGTTCCCTGATCTATTAAAGTTTAGTAAAATTGTTCCTTTATTTAAGTCAGGTGACAGTGATGATCCGAACAATTTTAGACCCGTAGCAATACTTCCAGTATTTAGTAAAGTATTTGAAAAAATCATTTTACACCAATTGCTGACACACTTCACATTAAATAAACTCTTCCATAAAAAACAATTCGGTTTCACTAAGGGTCGTTCAACGACAGACGCAGGTGTGGCGTTGATGAATCACATCTTTGATGCGTGGGAGGAGGCGCAGGATGCCATCGGGGTTTTCTGTGACCTATCCAAAGCTTTTGATTGCGTAGACCACAAAACCCTCCTTCGTAAGATGATCAGATACGGTCTCAGTAATAAATCTTTAGAACTTCTTAGATCGTATTTAGCTAATAGAGTGCAGAAAGTTGATATTAATGGAGTTAAGTCACCCGGATCCGATGTTAAAATAGGAGTTCCTCAGGGTTCAATTTTAGGGCCGTCCCTTTTCTTAGTGTATGTTAATGATCTGCCGTACCTAGTTGAGAAATTGTCACAAATAGTATTGTTTGCGGATGACACTTCTCTAATTTTTAAAATCAAGAGAGGTCAATCTAATTTAGACGATGTAAACAATGCTCTTTCTAAAATTCTGAACTGGTTTAACGTAAACAATCTTATGTTAAATGCCAAAAAAACAAAATGTATTAAGTTTTCATTGCCCAATGTCAAAAAAGTGGACACAAGTTTAACAATAGCTGGTGACAGACTAGACTTAGTTGAGACAACGGTGTTTTTAGGCATTACAATAGACTCAAAACTACAATGGGATCAACACATAGAAAAGTTAGCGGGTAGGTTAAGTTCAGCTGCATTTGCAGTTAGAAAAATTAGACAACTAACAGATGTAGAAACTGCGAGGCTAGTTTATTTCAGTTATTTCCACAGCATTATGTCATATGGTCATATACTATGGGGGCGGGCGGCAAATATAGAAACAATTTTTATTCTCCAAAAAAGGGCTATTAGAGGTATTTACAATTTACCTGCCAGACACTCACTACGTGAGTTTTTTAAGGAAATAGGAATTCTTACGCTAGCTTGCCAATATATATTCGATAACATAATGTATGTACGTAAAAACATAACTACATTTAAGCTAAACAGGGATATACATAACGTTAACACCAGAAATCGAAACAAAATTGCCTCATCTAGATTCAGATTAGCCAAGGTAAATACATCATTTGTAGGATTTAGTGTACGTTTTTATAACAAAATTCCTGAAAGTATTCTATCCCTGCCAGGAAATAAATTTAAATTTGTTATTAAAACTGCGCTGTGTAAAAAGGCATACTACAGAATAGATGACTTTATAGATGATAAAAACCCTTGGCAGTAAACCAATTCCACAACGAGCTAGTTATTGGTATTCTAATAATATATAGGGTTTAATAAATTTCATACATATGTACAGACGCTGTGATTGCATATCAAAACTATGCTATTATTATAGATAACTGACAAGAACTTTATCACACAAGTTTGCCAAAGGCCATGCGAATGGTGGCGCGGTGGCCGGGTCGCCTATCTCCCTCTAATATGGTTGAGACTGGTGATGGCTGACCTCTGCGTTACGCTCGTGAACGGGTGCCGTCCGTGTGTCTGGCCGCAGCATTGGTGTTTTATTACCTTTTAAGGATATTAAATGATGTATGACTTTGCAAGTATTTATTGCACTCATGGATGTTGAGATTCTTGGTATACGAACACTCATACCTAATTTGTATTAGCTTTAAGTTGATTTGAGAAAAGATGGTCAGAGTGGAGTTTTTTTTCGCTGCCTTTTTCTCCACTACAGACGGCCCTAAGGCAGCGGCTAACATTTTACATAACTGTATGTACATTGACATTCAACAAGCAGAATGTAAATTCTTTACGTTGAAATAAAAATTTTTGTATTTGTCGTGCTATGTGCCCCGCCCACTGCCACTTCAACTCACTCATCCGGTGGGCTATGTCGACGACTTTCGTTTGTCTACCGCTTCCAGCCGGTCTTTTTGGAAATCCGTGGAGGAGGCCTATGTCCAGCAGTGGACCTCTTGTGGCTGAATGATGATGATGATGATGATTAACGCCTGGTTTACATTTGCTTTATTTTCAAGTTTTTAATTTTAGAATAGAATAGAGACGCCAATTCCTTTCATAAGTACATAACTTACTTAAGCAAATGTAAATCAGTAATAGGTGGTTGTTTACTATGTATTTAAGATTTCGCGTTATAACGTGATGCAGTGTCTCTTTTGCCCATTATTCCGGCGTTTTCGGAGTAAATAAAATCGCGTTTTTACTGAAAAAAGAGCTCGTTGTGGCGGTTCTAAATATCTATGAATTAAAAAAATGATTTTCTTCGAAATATCACGTTGTTCTTGCAAGGGTGCGGGCAAAGGTAATAAAAACTATGAATCGGCGTACCTTTTTGCCGACTCTACTTTATTCAACCTCTATGGCAAGCAAGCTTAAAAAGCATGAAAATAAAGCAAATGTTAACCAGGCCTAACAACCAGCATACCCTCGAATATGACACTCTAAGGGCGTCCCACAATTATGTCACATGGACGGAAAGTAACTTAAATATTGTAGATGGAACATTTTACCGGAAGAAGACTTTATTTTAATTTAAAAAACAATTTAAACTGTTTTCATAGAATTTTAAATATTTACATGGTTGAACAGGGAATCGAGCACGCAACACGAGAAAAACAACTACCCTGTACCTTTGTCATACCGATCGAAAGGCTTCATCATAAGGATTATTTTTTGCTAAATAACGTAGTGTGAGAAATAAAAGGGAGACCATGAATTTACGTCAATGTCACGTCAAAATCTGTGACCCTGAAATGTTACTTATGTGCCTGACTGCCTGTATGTTTATGTTTGTTCATTATGTGTATGTTTGTTATTTTCCCCAAAAAGTTCGATGTACAGAAGCTACTAAGTTTCCTGGAAGGCTGTAAAGCAGAAGAGGTATCATCATCATCATCAACCCATTATGTCCCCACCGAGGTGCACGGGTCTCTTCCCTGAGGAAGTATAGGCCATACTCAACCACGGCGGCCAAGTCCGGATTGGTGGAGGCTTGTAAGACTAGTGGCTGGTCTTACTGTCAGAAGTTTTCAAGCCGCCCGAAGGCCTCTGACTTGGCTTAACGACTGCCATCTATCGACGGCAGCCGATAACGTGCCTTGCGAAGCACGGAACCGCTCGGAAAAATGCCACTAGCGTTAGTAATAAACGGTGACCCATCCATGGACTGAACGCGCCGTATGTTGCTTAACCTTAGTGATCGTTCAAGTTCACTCAGGCAGCCTAGGCTACGAGCGATTCAGAAGAGGTATAAATAACAACATATCGCACCTCCAGAATTAAAGTGACCAAACTCAAAATTAGGGTAAAATGAGTTAAGTACTCAGAACGACTCAAAAAGGTATACTCTTTTATGCATATATTAAAAAAACTGACTTTGTTTGGTCAGAGAGAGATGGAGGAATATTTCGGTCTATTTTTTTCTTGAGCAACTTACTCAGAGCGCCGAATAAATTTTCTTCATTTCCCAAAAGTTGCAAATTTTGAGTTAGGTCACTCCAGTTCTGGAGGTGCGATATGGAACACGTACATCGATGGAAACGGGCCAATGGATGAGGTAAAGATCGACATAGTCCAGGTTCAGTCTCCGAAGCGACTCCTGCAGCGCTGGCACCACTTGATCCTCAGCATGCCGGTCATTCCACAGCTGGAAAAGGAAATAAAGATATTTTATTCAAGAAAACAATTATACATTGACCTTATGACTAAGGGGTGGTACGTAGATTGCTCCCTCCACGGGGTGGTACCCTGCTCCCCAAAAAAGGTAATAACCTGTGGTAACCTAAACTCATATCTGTCGTGTTGTTTAAAAATGGAACGATCTTTTACTCCGAACAATGACAACCAAGGAGGTAACTTATCAGAGGTTTTATTTAAATTAGGATTGCGATAGAAAGCTGGATAATAGAGTCTGACAAGCGAGTCCTGGGACGCGATTTATTTCGAATTCTTCATATGGCCACACTCTGACTGTCAAACTTAGGTATTTCAGCTGCAAGTAGTACAGCCCAAACATTTTGATACTCGTCCCAGATTTAAACAAGAAAAAAAACTTTTGTTTCTATTCAACATAATTTTACCTATGTTTTTATGTACATACGAGTAATAATTTTTTAAAGCAAACATGAATTATTTCTTGTTGTAAGGTCTGTCGGATGACGAAAATGTTAAACGTCAGATCGAAGACTTAGTCAAAGAACTCAAAGATGTTGAGAAAAAAGATATGAATCAGATTTTGATTATGGTTCAGCATTAATAAATGTTTATAAGTTTATGTGGTGCATCTTTATTATCCCTGTTTTTGGTGGAGTGGAAATGTTGGTTTTGATGTAGTTAATTTCATTTCATTTTCATTTATTTATTTATTAACAACATGCATTGTGTTTGAAATTATCTTAAAGCTAGACTACACGCAGTGATTATATTCTCTGTGACTACACGTTTACAATTAATGATACTTTATACAAATGTCACATTCATCGTTAATTATATTTAAAAAAATATATGTTAAATAATAATAAAATCAGATTCATAGTATTTAACAATGTCATACAATACAAATTTAAAATGTCAAAAAGTAATATTAATAATAAACAGTATACAGTGTGTCCCTGGATAAAGTGCAATCCCGAAAGGGGATGAAACTAGACCATGAATCATTGACTAGAAAAATATAAAAAAAAATTATAAAAAAATATTGTAGGATTTATTGGTATTTTAAGATTTTCATGTTTCATTAAGGACTCTATGTACAAAAGTATTGATTTCTTCCAAAATAATGGGTCTATTTCTTTGAAATAAAAAAAAACAGTATGCCTAATACCTGGCGATGACCATGAAATAATAAATAGTCCGCAAAAAAGTAACTATCTTGGGTAAAAAAATGAATTTTTATGAAAAAAATTATTTTTTTAGACGTTTATTTTAAAAAACTTCAAATTACTAAAAAAATGTGCCCTATAACTATGTAATTTTATTGCTTACTTTTATTCTTTACCATTTTAGCTTCCAAGTAAAAAAAAAACAATGTTCTAACTAAAAAAACACGCTATCTACGAACTTTTAAAGTGGAGCCTAATCGTGTTACCGTGCAGGTAGAGACCGTTTTTTCCATTGTTTCCGTCCTACTCTGTGCCCTTCGGCAGTCGCAGTCCTTTTGTTCTACACTCAGGTAGAGGGAAGGCGAGGGGAGGGGAGGCAGGGGGTTCGAAACAGGACTTACACAGTCGCTCCGATATTCTCGCCGCTGCTACTACTGTTCTCGTTCTCGCATTGTGTTCTCGTTGATTTGTTATTAAGTTTTTGTTACATTGTTGACTGTTACGTTTTCTACTGTTCGTTACGTTTGGACTGTTCCTGTTCTGCTGTTAAGTGTTGACGAAATGCCGCGATTGACAGAGTTCTCACCTCGAGAAATAGCCGACATGCATTATTATTATGGCATGTCACATGGTCGCACAACAGTCGCTCGGACTGCATACATAAATGCTTTCCCGGGCAGACTCATACCCTCAGCTCGAAACTTTCAAGAGATTCATAGGAGGCTCTCCAACATTGGACTTGGTTTGGCACGAGATCGCCGTGAGCAACCAGCTGTCGTTATTGACAATGCGATAGAAGAGGCCATTTTAAACGATCTGTTTGCTGACCCTACAACAAGCATAAGACGATTAGCGTTGCGTCATGGCATATCGAAGACGTCTGTCTGGCGAATTTTGAAAAAGGAGGGATTGCATCCTTTCCATTACCAACGAGTACAACATTTACACGAAATAGTAGATAATCGTCCAAGATGCGTAATGTCGACGTGGATTCTAAGAAAAATTAGAGCTGACCCAAATTTTCCCAAACGCATTTTTTGGATGGACGAAGCGACATTTACCCGAGACGGCATTACAAACTGCAGAAATTTGCACCAGTGGTCTCACGAAAATCCACGATTGAAGCGGGCGTCTACTTTTCAAGTAAAATTTTCAATAAACGTATGGGCAGTCTTAATCGACGACATTTTAATTGGTCCAGTCATTTTACCCAGAACCCTAAATGCTGAACGTTTTTTAGAATTACTACAAAATTTACCCATGTTGATGGAAGATGTTCCCCTGGCTACGAGACGGCGTGGGCGTATGTATCTCCAAATGGATGGATGTCCTGCACATTATGGGCGGGAGGTGCGGCGATTTTTGAACGAAAATTACCCGAACCGGTGGATTGGCCGAGGAGGGCCAGTAGGCTGGCCAGCGCGTTCACCTGATCTGACACCTCTAGATTATTTTTTATGGGGTGTCATGAAGCAAAGAGTATACAGCACGCCAATAAATACCGAGGCACAGTTGCACGACCGAATAATTCAGTGCGCAAATGACATTAAAAATGATCCAGGAATGATTCGCAGAGCCACTAACCAAATTAATATTCGTGCAGTAATGTGCTTGCAAAATCGAGGAGGCCATTTTGAACATTTAATGCATTAAATAAAAATGCAAAATTGTAAATTACGGATAATTTTATTAATAAAGTTATTGTGATTAAAGTCTGACTTTTATTACCTACTAAAATGTAAATAACTCATACCTAGCCAATTTTTTAGTTAGAACATTGTTTTTTTTTTATTTGGAAGCTAAAATGGTAAAGAATAAAAGTAAGCTATAAAATTACATAGTTATAGGGCAAATTTTTTAGTAATGTAAAGTTTTTTAAAATAAACGTCTAAAAAAATCATTTTTTTCATAAAAATACATTTTTTTACCCAAGATAGTTACTTTTTTGCGGACTATTTATTATTTCATGGTCATCGCCAGGTATTAGGCATACTGTTTTTTTTATTTCAAAGAAATAGACCCATTATTTTGGAAGAAATCAATACTTTTGTACATAGAGTCCTTAATGAAACATGAAAATCTTAAAATACCAATAAATCCTACAATATTTTTTTATAATTTTTTTTATATTTTTCTAGTCAATGATTCATGGTCTAGTTTCATCCCCTTTCGGGATTGCACTTTATCCAGGGACACACTGTATAACATTAACAATAGTAAATTTAAAGTTCAATCATTTGTATGTCAGTGAATAACAATTAATTTATTTTAAAGTGTCATAATAAGATAATTTATTGATAAAACAAAATAATAATAGTTATTAATATATGAGAAGTGTCATTCAAAAACTCTTCTATGGAGTAAAAAACCTTATTTAATAAATATTTTTTAGGCTCATCTTAAATAAAGTTCTTGAGTCAATAATTTTTAGTTCCATAGGTAGGACATTATACAATTTGACTGCCTGGTATCGTGCACTATGTTCAGCAATTTTCATGGTCGGCTTTATTCTCTCTATATAAATATCTTTGCGTCCCGAATTTAGGCGTTTCAATTTAGCATCCAGCGTTCCCAGTGAGGAAATGACCTTAGAAAAATCTGTAAGCAGTACAAACATATACAAACTCGGGACCGTCAGTCAGTACACCTAAGGTCTTGAAGTGCTCTAAGCAGGATTCCCAAGGTGGTATTCTTACCATGGTGCGTATGGCTCGTTTCTGACAAACAAATGCTTTTTTTATGTTATATTTGTAGCTATTTCCCCAAAGTTGTATACTGTAACGAAGCCTTGACTCTACCAAAGCATAATAAACAGTTAAGAGATGTTTTTGAGTGACTTCATCTCTAAGACTTCTAAGAGCATAGCAAGCAGAACTTATTGCACTTTCTATAGCTGACAATTCTGCTTTCCAATTCAAACTTGAGTCTAAGTAGATTCCTAAAAAGTTAACCTCTTCTATTTGCTCAATTAGAGTACCGTTTAATGACAATAATAGCATGTCGTTATTATTTGTTGTGGCTTTAAACAACATAGCATTTGTTTTGCTTGAATTTAGTCTCAGATTATTGCTTATGAACCACGAGTTAAAGGCTAGGAGAGCTGATTGTGCTTTAGTATTTAAGTCGCCTATATTGTCAGCACTTATTATTGCTTTCGTGTCAACTGCAAATAAAACTATTTTTATATGGAACTTTTTTGTTGATGAAGTAAATTAAATCATTTGTAAAAATTGAAAAAAGTATTGGCCCGAGAATTGATCCCTGTGGTACACCGCGCTCTACTTTTACGACTTTAGATCTTACTATCTTCTCTGTTCCATTTTCACAATTTTTTATTTCTATGAATTGACTTCTGTTTTGTAAATAGCTCTCAAAAGGCTTTTTTAAATCGTTTCTTATTCCATAATGTTCCAGTTTTGCCAAAAGTATGCTGTGGTCAACGGTATCAAACGCAGAGCTGAGATCCAGAAAGAGAGCCGCTACCTTCTTTTTTTCCATGAGATACTTTATTGTATCATTAACTAATGTATCGATAGCATTCGACGTTCCAACTCCCTTTCTGTATCCAAATTGCCTCTTATTTAAAATTTTATTTAATGCAAGATGAGTATTAAGTCTGTGCTGTATCAATTTTTCAAAAATTTTTGATATGATAGGGAGTAATGAAATTGGTCTATATTTACTTGGATCAGTCTTAGAACCTTTTTTAAAAACTGGAATTACTTTTGCTAGTTTTAATTGTTCAGGAAAAACAGAACTTTTTACGCAATTGTTAAAAAAATCTGCGAGGGGTGAGGCCAACAAGTCTATATTTTCTTTTATAATATTTATAGACATATCATCCCAGCCGGACGAGTTCTTGTTTTCCATTTTAAGTACTAACTTTTGCACCTCACTAGCAGTAACATTTTTAAATTCCATATCGTTGTCAATAGGCCTAATACTAGTGATCCAAGCATTGCCATTTCACTCTTGTAAGAGTGAAATGGCAATGCTTGGATCACTAGCAGCATAACCTTGCACTAATTTGAATTGTTCTGAGAATACGTTCACAATATCGTCAGCCTTATGTAGAAAAGTTCCATTGCATTTAAGAATTATATTATCATGCTTCTTTTCACCTTTACTTCTATGTCTATTAACAATTTTCCAAATGGCCTTAGTACTATTTTGAGCTTTTTTTAGTTCTTTAGATACAGATAGTTTTTTCATGTTTCTAATAACCCTACGATAAAGTTTCATATATGCCGTTTTATATTCTTTTACTGAGCTGTCGCATTTAGACCCCACGCAATTATTTAGGGATCTTTTCATTTTACTGGAAGTTTAATTCCCCTAGTGACCCAATGTATTTGATTGTCTTTTCTTAATATAATCTTTCTTTTTACTTTTCTGAAGCTATCTTGGTATAAACTAAGAAGCTTTGATAAAAAGCTATTAATATTCATTTCGTTCCAATGCTGTTTTGACAATTGATCTCGAAATATTTCTTTATTCCTATGATTAAAATTTCTTCGTACTGCCATGTATGAAGATGGTACCTTACTGGACGCAGAAATAGTTTTTGTTACCAGCGTACCCAATAATCCTGCATGCCCATCACCTAGCCCATTGAAGTCTACGTCCGCTGAACTTAGCTCGTGTGGGGCGAGATTGGTAAGAAAATTGTCAATGCATGACTGAGAGTCATTGCGGATAAAGGTTGGAGCATTCAAGATGTGTCTGAAGTTAAGACAATAGTGCGAGAAATTCGTTTTTTTGCTTACTGTTTGATAGTAGGTCAACATTAAAGTCACCAACAATTACACAGTTTTTATTAAAAAAATGTTCAAGCAGTATTTCTAGACTGTTGAGAAAGTTTTCGAAATTTTTGGCATCCGGTGTACGATAAAGACAACATATGTTGATATTTGTTTCCAAGTCTTTTACTCCACAGATTTCAAAACTACTCATTTTGTACATATTCTGACAAATCTTAAGTTTATCCACTTTTCTACTATTTCTTGTAAGTATAAGTGAGCCTCCCCTTTTTTTATTTACTCTAGTATTAAACGAAACAAGGCAATAGTTCTTAATATTAAATGCTGAAGCACTGTTCTTGTTTAAAAAGTGTTCACATATGCAAACAAACTCAGGTTTTCCGGTGAGTCCATCCAAGTATAACTCAATTTCATCCTTTTTGTTTGTAACACCACATAAATTTTGAAAATAAATATTTGTATGATAAAGTTTGTTGGTATCTAGATTTGTAATTTTATAAACTTCTCTAATATTGTTTGACTTTTTGTGTCCCCGCGGAGTTATTTGACTAGTCTCGAAAAAACTCACTGTTTGATGTCTCTTTATGTGGACTATTCTTGTCTCTCAGGTTAGTGTAAATTTCGTTTCCATAAATTAATTGCCTCAATCTTCTAATCACACTGTCCATTCCTTTATTTTTCAGAGAACCATCTCTCAGGTCGTGCATATCGATGTCATACGTAAGATGTCGGTTTGAGTCCAGAATTCGTGCATATTTATTAGACGATATATCCAGCCAAAGTAGATGATTAAATAACTCGGCTCTTGAATTAAACATAGTATGGGAAGCAGCACCATGCCTGTATACGGGCAGACATATGATAAAGTTCGTGTGGTTTAGACTAAGCAGAGTCTCTCTCAACAGTCGTATCAAATCATGATAGTCATTAGTTTTTATGAAATCTTCCTCGCCGATCATAATTACACAGTAGTCGTTGCATGTATAATTTTTTACTCTTTCTTTGATACCATTTAATAACTCCTTAATGCCATAGTGTGGGTATACAGTGTGTCCCTGGATAAAGTGCAATCCCGAAAGGGGATGAAACTAGACCATGAATCAATGACTAGAAAAATATAAAAAAAAATTATAAAAAATTATTGTAGGATTTATTGGTATTTTAAGATTTTCATGTTTCATTAAGGACTCTATGTACAAAAGTATTGATTTCTTCCAAAATAATGGGTCTATTTCTTTGAAATAAAAAAAAACAGTATGCCTAATACCTGGCGATGACCATGAAATAATAAATAGTCCGCAAAAAAGTAACTATCTTGGGTAAAAAAATGTATTTTTATGAAAAAAATGATTTTTTTAGACGTTTATTTTAAAAAACTTCAAATTACTAAAAAAATGTGCCCTATAACTATGTAATTTTATAGCTTACTTTTATTCTTTACCATTTTAGCTTCCAAATAAAAAAAAAACAATGTTCTAACTAAAAAATTGTCTAGGTAGGAGTTATTTACATTTTAGTAGGTAATCAAAGTCAGACTTTAATCACAATAACTTTATTAATAAAATTATCCGTAATTTACAATTTTGCATTTTTATTTAATGCATTAAATGTTTAAAATGGCCTCCTCGATTTTGCAAGCACATTACTGCACGAATATTAATTTGGTTAGTGGCTCTGCGAATCATTCCTGGGTCATTTTTAATGCCATTAGCGCACTGAATTATTCGGTCGTGCAACTGTGCCTCGGTATTTATTGGCGTGCTGTATACTTTTTGCTTCATGACACCCCATAAAAAATAATCTAGGGGTGTCAGATCAGGTGAACGCGCTGGCCAGCCTACTGGCCCTCCTCGGCCAATCCACCGGTTCGGGTAATTTTCGTTCAAAAATCGCCGCACCTCCCGCCCATAATGTGCAGGACATCCATCCATTTGGAGATACATACGCCCACGCCGTCTCGTAGCCAGGGGAACATCTTCCATCAACATGGGTAAATTTTGTACTAATTCTAAAAACGTTCAGCATTTAGGGTTCTGGGTAAAATGACTGGACCAATTAAAATGTCGTCGATTAAGACTGCCCATACGTAAGTAGATGCCCGCTTCAATCGTGGATTTTCGTGAGACCACTGGTGCAAATTTCTGCAGTTTGTAATGGCGTCTCGGGTAAATGTCGCTTCGTCCATCCAAAAAATGCGTTTGGGAAAATTTGGGTCAGCTCTAATTTTTCTTAGAATCCACGTCGACATTACGCATCTTGGACGATTATCTACATTTTCGTGTAAATGTTGTACTCGTTGGTAATGGAAAGGATGCAATCCCTCCTTTTTCAAAATTCGCCAGACAGACGTCTTCGATATGCCATGACGCAACGCTAATCGTCTTGTGCTTGTTGTAGGGTCAGCAAACAGATCGTTTAAAATGGCCTCTTCTATCGCATTGTCAATAACGACAGCTGGTTGCTCACGGCGATCTCGTGCCAAACCAAGTCCAATGTTGGAGAGCCTCCTATGAATCTCTTGAAAGTTTCGAGCTGAGGGTATGAGTCTGCCCGGGAAAGCATTTATGTATGCAGTCCGAGCGACTGTTGTGCGACCATGTGACATGCCATAATAATAATGCATGTCGGCTATTTCTCGAGGTGAGAACTCTGTCAATCGCGGCATTTCGTCAACACTTAACAGCAGAACAGGAACAGTCCAAACGTAACGAACAGTAGAAAACGTAACAGTCAACAATGTAACAAAAACTTAATAACAAATCAACGAGAACACAATGCGAGAACGAGAACAGTAGTAGCAGCGGCGAGAATATCGGAGCGACTGTGTAAGTCCTGTTTCGAACCCCCTGCCTCCCCTCCCCTCGCCTTCCCTCTACCTGAGTGTAGAACAAAAGGACTGCGACTGCCGAAGGGCACAGAGTAGGACGGAAACAATGGAAAAAACGGTCTCTACCTGCACGGTAACACGATTAGGCTCCACTTTAAAAGTTCGTAGATAGCGTGTTTTTTTAGTTAGAACATTGTTTTTTTTTTACTTGGAAGCTAAAATGGTAAAGAATAAAAGTAAGCAATAAAATTACATAGTTATAGGGCACATTTTTTTAGTAATTTGAAGTTTTTTAAAATAAACGTCTAAAAAAATAATTTTTTTCATAAAAATTCATTTTTTTACCCAAGATAGTTACTTTTTTGCGGACTATTTATTATTTCATGGTCATCGCCAGGTATTAGGCATACTGTTTTTTTTTATTTCAAAGAAATAGACCCATTATTTTGGAAGAAATCAATACTTTTGTACATAGAGTCCTTAATGAAACATGAAAATCTTAAAATACCAATAAATCCTACAATATTTTTTTATAATTTTTTTTTATATTTTTCTAGTCAATGATTCATGGTCTAGTTTCATCCCCTTTCGGGATTGCACTTTATCCAGGGACACACTGTATATGGTGGCAAATTTCTGCTTCTTTCAGGACACTTTCAGCTATACCAAGTATTTTATTTCTATTATTAGTGCTTGTTATCTAATAACTGCAGGTTGAGATTTTCTATTAGGTTGTGTAGCTCTCGTATCCGATCGTTTTCATCTATTGAGATCTTAGGCACACTACAAGTAGTGTCATCTATCGTGTCTCTGGTGGAGTTATTTTCATCCTCACCAGGTTCCGCAATAGAAATGCTACGTTGATGTCGCCGCAGAGTAATATTGTCAAAGAAATTCATTATTATTGATAATGAATCCTTTTGTTTCCGACCGAGGCTCGAACTCACGATCGCTTGGTTTACTCATCCAAAAAGCGAGCATCTATTCCGGCTGCACCACAGTGCTATTTAGAATAGTTGCGAAAACAACGAATATATCATACTCCATGCACCTTATTAGACTAGTTGATGCCTGATTTAAACTAGGTGTCGCTAGTGTTCCGGTTCTGCTGTACCGACCGAATTTCAAACGGTAAATATTATATATAAATCTTGCCTTTTTATCGAAATCCAGCAGTATATCCGATAAATATTGCGGTCAAATGTTCATAGCACTATTTTCACGTTATTCGATCTGTTCATTATTCGAGCCCGCACAATATTTGATGGTATTAACAGGCAAAACCAACACTGTATTATTTTGTTGAATAGCACTGTAAATCACTGTCTTTTTTCTTCAATAACAATAATTGATAATGTTTATACACAAATACACTATACAATACACTTTATATTACGAAAACTGTACAAAATTATTTTTTAACAGTTATTTTCTACGCAGCTGTTGTTTACATGGCCACTAGCGCCATCTGTCCTCGTTTCCTCGTGTCCTCTAATGTTTTCGTTTTGTTTATATTTATTTATGTTTGGACAAAATTCATTGGAGACTCCAAACTAATTAAACAAATTATCAAGTTAAGCAAAAATATCAAGATGGTTTATTCAGACGATATGCAGGGTTATCAACTAAAAGATTTTTTAATTTCCCGCCAAAAGCTTGAGACACGACTCACTTGTCGCACTCTACCTACCTATTGAAAAAAAAGAACACTTTAACACGGCAATAAAAAGTTCTGCCTTAGTACGACTTAAGTTTTAATTTCCGCGCATTATTTGAGAAAAAAAATACAAGCCTTGGACACAAATGGACTCACGTATGTATGCCTCGGTTGCGCCTCGGCCCACATTTCCACGTTCGTCCATCAGTGCCTCTTCTGCTGGCCGTTGCAGTAATGTACTATACCATGCTTTAGCAAATAAAATGTTTTATCTTGTGATCTTATCTTTGGAACTATGAAATTTGGCAAGTAGTATTGTCTTTTTGAAAGCTAGAAATAGGTGATGGTAAAATAGAAATGAGTGTGATATCTAGAAATGGGTGTTATTAATTTTTATTTAAAAATTATAGACAGAATGAAAAGAAATATAAAAATGTTATAAAAACGTTAACACCCTTACAAACATGAGTTTTTGAGTGAAGAATTTTAAGTGTGAGTAACAATACTGAACAAAATCAAAAGTACTGACCTTAGTAGTAACAAACAAGTCCTCCCTATCCACCACACCTTCCTTGATCTTAGCGGCAATGGCCTCCCCGACCTCCGTCTCATTCTTGTAGCAGGATGCGGTGTCGATGTGGCGGTACCCAGCTGATATGCCCCACTCTACTGCTTGCCGGAATTGCCCGGGCTTGGCCTCGCGCTACGGGATTACAAATATTAGTGGGCCATCTATAAATTATGTCACACGAATTTAATTATTTTTAAACCCCTCTCCCGTCCTTGACACAGCTGGTCACGTTTGTGAGCCTCCCCCCTCCCTAGTGTGACAGCACATATTTTGTAATTTTTACATCTAGAAATTATTGAATAAAAATTCTAGTTCCGAAATAAGTTTTATTTCCGATAGAGTTGCAAATAGAGTTAGGAACAGTTAGAATTGCAAATGTGTTTGAGTTTTTCGTTAATAGTTCGAGGTTCCTACATTATTAAGTACCTTTAAGATGGTCAGAGTGGAGTTTTTTATTTGCTGCCGTTTTCTCCACTACACACGGCCCCAAGGCAACGGCTAACATTATACATAAGTGTATGTACATTGACATTCAAACAATAAACAATATTCTTATCTTATTGCCCCTTTATGAACTTATTCTAAACTCATCCACTGCGTCATGACTAAATGTCAAAATGTTCTACAACCGTTGGTTGGTTAAAAGTTTAGAAGCCTCCGGTCCGTAACGACTAAATGTCAAAATGCCATGATTTCATTGTAACTGATGATTTCATTCGCCTTAGTCCCATAATGCCTGAAATCCGAAATGGCTTTATACTACAATGTCTGAAAAATTTAATAATGAAGTCATTTGAGATTTACAATGATTTCATTGCATTTTGACATTTAGTTGTTACGGACCGAAGGCTTCTAAACTATTAACCAACCAATGGTTGTAGAATGTGATATAGGTTTACTCCAGAGTATTCCAGAGTATTTCTCGATTTATTCCAAAATTAGCACTAATACCAAGCATAAATAGTTTGGTTGAATCGGCCCTTGAAATAAAAATCTATAACTGACACAATACGTAAACTCAGCCTGTCCTCCAGAGAAAGAAGAATGCCTATTCATTATTCCATGAATCAGTTCATAAAAAAATATTTAAGAAAGAAAAGTTCCAAGCAGAATGGCTATGCTTGTGTTGCGGAGTACTTTTTTCTTTTCTTTTCTATAAAAAAAATGTATTAACTAGTCATGTGTTACGTCGATTGTACTTGATCTTTTGAACTCACTGCGTAGGTTCCGAGCCCCACGACCGGCATCTCGCGTCCATCAGATAACTTGACTTTGGGAACTTGAACCATATTTTATCTTGTGACAAACCCAAGCCTATATTCGAGCTTTACGCGGCGCACTGAATTTATACACTGCTCATTTAGAATAAAGCTTTTTGATGGAGAAGAGAATGGAGAGGTTCTAATGTTGCACCAACTTTTCGGAATAATAATGAAAGAGTGTATAACTAATACATTCTTTATGTCATGTAAATAAGGTCTATAGTTACGTTTTAATTCCTAATTTTATGTCCTTCACAAGGTAAACGTCAAGGTGACTTAAATTATGGTTACGTTCAGAAAAAAAAAGGTTTGGAAATCAAACGTTGCCTTTACGGCCTAGCCACGGGGATCGGCGGTGCGAACGGCGGTGCGGCGGCGGGCGGGGCGATCATTCGCGCCGCGCGAATCGCGCGGCACAGTTTGCCGGCCACGGGCAGGCGCGTTTGCCGCCGCGACTAGGGCAGGCCGGTCAAGAGCGAAATGTCTTTATCTCTAAGTAATATATTTTTTTTTGTTCAATACATAATATTTGGAAGAGCGTAATCTACTCCATAGATTTGAATAGGAATCGAGGTATACTATGGAGAATTCCACATTTTTCCACCGAAACATTTTTCGAGTCTACTAGAATTATTGTCGAATTATATTCTTCAGGATTGGAAAAAAGTCAATGCAGCTAGAGTTTTAAGTGCCGCTGAAAAATGGATATAATATATAGGTGCCATTTAATTAAGCTGACCATATTTTGGAGAATGATAGTAGGTATCAATGAATTTTTTTCATAACTAGATTTTTTCAGAAATATCGCTGCTAAAATATGGTCAGTTACTGAGCCGGATTAACCCTGTATGGGGCTGTAGGCAATACAATTTTCGGGCCCCTTTTCTTTACCTTATCTGACTGACTAAATCATGTGATGTATTTTTTTGCCTTCTACCCACATTCCTGAATACAATTTCTATGTAAATGTCGCAGTAAAGTAGTTAAAACAGAGAGTCAATTGAATCTCTAGACAGTCAATCAAAGATCGATATTCAATCAAGTTCCAAGCATTTTGATTTAAATAAAGCAGCGTCGAAAATGTTTAACTATCTGACTGACCGAAAGCCAGCATGTTGATTAATAATGTAAAACAAGATGGCGGTCACGACAACAGCTGATTACTTTTAGAGTCTCTTGGCATCTGATTTAACTAATTTACTGCGACATATACATGAAAAATTATAGTTCAGTTATTTTTAATTTAAAATATATATTTAACCAAACGCAATAAACAAAAGAAAAAGTGAAGTAATTTCAGTACCTTCTGTTAATTTAAATATGGGCTTTTCTAACTTTTTTAGATATACAAGCTGTTAATTTGCAAGCGTGCCATATTTTAGGACGTGATTATACTGCTGATTATAAACAAAAATCAATCATAAAAGAAGAGTCGATTTTTTTTCTTTTGTTCTCTGACGTCACATTTTTTATCGATAAAGAGAACGCCCAGCTCTAATATCGAATTATCTCGCACATCCCTAAACTTTCCTGTACTCGCAGAAGAATAAAAGGACGGCGGTTTGGCAACCACGCGCATCCACACAAACCGACGGAGACAACTTTGTCTTCATTGAAATAAGAACGAAAATGTCTTAACTCATCGGCATTCAGTGGTGGCGCGGACTTTAGAACAAACACGCCGCGCGAGCGCACCCCCACCCCCAATTAGCCTAGCCACTCAGTGACCAGACATCCTTTGTGACGTGCGCACGTGCCGATATCGCACGCTCTTTCAGTACCTAATGTGCGCGTGCCGCCACCGCCGTGCGCCGTTTCGTAAAGACAATGACGGATAACTACACAAATATTGAGTTAGTGGAAATGGTGCGACTGTACGCCGTGAGTGGCGATAGTTTGCGGCAAGCTGTCGAAATGTTCGCGGAAATGTTCCCGAATCGGCCGAGACCATCTCGCCAAGTAATGCTAGCCGCTACTCAACGGCTCCGAGATTACCGCCAGTTCGACGTGCCCAACCATGCCCAAGTTCGAGGCGGAGTAGGACTCAGAGTGGAGCTGCAAGAACAAATGCTGAAGAAGTAAACAATGCGGCTGTGTTGCGTGAAAGGATTATTTCTGCCTTCCAAACTGTTAGGCAAAATGTGTTTGTGTTGCAAAATTTAAAAAGTAATTTGTGTCGTCGTGCGAGACTTTGCATAGCGCAGAACGGTGGCCACTTCGAACAATTGCTCCGTACAACTTAATCATTGTAAGTACCCTGTAAATAACGTCTCAATTAGTGTAAATAATGGTGATTTCAGACTTTTAACTACGCCGGATCAACGATTTATTTGAAGGTAGGTTAGTACTTGAGTAAGTTATCTACTTCGTACTTTTTTTATACTAACTTGTAAATAAACTAATTTGCGCAATATTTTAATACCTACTAACCTCCTAGCAAAGAAATTGATTGTTTTGTCGGTCCTAAGCCCGTGAGAGTAGGAAGGGAAATCTGAAATCATATGTTTCTTGTTGTTATTGCTGTTTCTTTCACTCGGTGCCAACTTGGCAACGGGGCGGGGTCTCGGTCTTTTCCCATTACGTGCATGTCGCAGCACCTTCCATCTTAGGTTATTCCTATTCAAACCCTAAAAATAAGTATTATTTTTATCGACGGCTTCCTTGAATATGGGAGACTGTTAGTAGACTGCATTAACTGGTAACATTAATTACTATTTTTTCTTTAAATATGGCACGCTTGCAAATTAACACCCTGTATAATCTTTTACGACTTCTTCAATGTGGACCTTTTCCAATACATCATTTTCAATTGCCATTATCGACAATGAATTTAAGCTCTGTTGAGTGAGACATTGTTGCTCGAAGAGAATTTTTTAATAATTTCAATTTTGAAATATTTCGTTCTCCTGTCGCGTTTGTTATCATCAAACTTGCCATGCTATCATAACATTTGGGAAAGTTGACTTTGCGGACTGCAGTGGGCCCCTGTCAATCCTGGGCAGAGAACTGGCTCTGGTCAGTTAATTAAATGTTACTCTGTATATTAATGTTTCATGAAATTAAATAACTTTTAGGTAATTATGTTCTATATCAAAGTAACAAATATACCCAATTTTGTTAAGTATTTCAGCAATAACAGTCTCGGTATTTATTATTCGCGGCGAAAACAACTAAACTCGTTTGATCTCTGCACTAGTCGCCGCGGCTGCCGCTCGGCTCGACGCGGCTTGCGCCGTACTTGTTCATTGTGTTTGTTTCACTCGCCGGCCGCGCCGCCAGTCGCCGCTCGGTACATTTCGCCAGTCGCGTCTCATGGGGCCTAATCTTAGAACAATGAACAGGGAAATACATTTTGTGTAAGGACACAAAATCGTGAAGTATTGTTAAATAACACGTTGTTGGTGTAATACTATGGTGTAATATGTATATTTTTAATTTAGTAGCATACAGTAGTAATACCAAAACCGATGTTCAGAGGGCGCTAATCAAACTTGAATTCGGCACCACGACTAATTACTTTCATTGGCTCTCTATAGATGGCACTGTTGCAGCCCCATTCGTTTATTTCCAGGGTTGCTACTCTCAAACTAGATTCCCATACATGTCCCAAAATATAGCGTGCCTGAATAACAAGACAACTGTCTATTAGTGTCTTTACTTCAATATAGTACTTTGTGTTGTTATTTATAAAAGCTGTTAGTAGTCCAAAATAAATAAAAATTCACATATTTTGGGGCAACTGCACAAATAAAGTATCAGTATTTAAACAACATAAATGTCAAGAAGGGCAGGAAGTCAAACGACAAAGTTAATCAAATAGAAATTTATTTGGGCAGAGCTTCGCCATATTAAATAATTACAACAGGAAAAGTCCCTATCCAACATTTGTAACGGCTTAAATAGGCAGGCGTTGTTTCTCCCACCCTTGCAACCGGCCGGTGCGAGCGAGATGGGGCAAACGGGCGGTGCGCGGCGGCGCGCGGCGGTGACTAGAATATTGGAATAAGGTGAATAGAAGTCTCAAAATGGGTTAAAAACCGAAGTTTCAATTTTGAGGTTTGTGTTTTTAAAAATGTAAAGAATGTAGATACATGATAATGTAGTTCAGCGAGTCTGATACGTTTGTATTAAAGTCATCAAAGAGGTACACATAAAAAGTTAAAGGTACCTACAGGGTAGATGTGATCCTTCTGACTGATTATGGTGTCAACGAGTTTTGCTCTGTAAAGAAAGTTGGTGAACGTAGTTCTTAAACACACTATCCACTATTATAATATTGTTGTGCACAAGCATGGTGGTAATAAGACATGCTAGTTTTATTTGAGTCGACTCTTGTTATTAAATGTACCGCCCAGGAAGGGTTAAATAAATGTATCAAAAGGGAGCGCGCGCCCCATAAGTGAAATGTGTAGCAATGCCTCTATAAAATATGTCAAAAGTGACGGAGAATAAATGTGTAAATGACTTTGTTGTAGGAATGGTTTGTTTGGTTTTGTTAAATGATGGAAAATGTTTATTGAATTAAATATGTATTTTAAAAGTCCTGTAAAGTCAACTTTAAATATGAGAGATACAAGTAAGACCAATTTGTCAATATGTGTAATAAATGGGGGGCCAGTAAATAAGTGTTATGAAAGAAATATGAATAATAAAAGAAGTAAATAAATAATAAAAAATATTAAACGTGAGCCCAGCCCAAATACATTGTAAGTAAATGACATGAAAGGTATCGTAAACATATAAGGACTTTAAATTGGAAATATGACTTGTATTATTAGTCTTGAAATTAATTTAATATGAGTACAGTTAAAACCTAAGTTTAATTAAAAGGCATTGTCAACAATGCGAGAAAATTGTAAAAAATAATAGCAGTTGATAATTTTTTTTTTTATAAAAAGGGGGAGGTTTAGTGTGGTGACACCTCACCCACACATTTATAGTCATATAAGTACATATGTAACATGCTCTCTCCTCGACAGTACAATACACGACCACGACGCAACTCAATATAGACGCCGTTTCAATAACCTTCCCAATAACAATCTATATCATTACATAAAATTAAGTAAAGTAACTAATTCTTTTCTTTGTGTCTGCGCTTCGTAGTTTTGGCTCCTGTTTTATTTAGTTTTTGGAGTGTTGTTTTCCGTTGAGTTGAGCTAATGTACCTCCGGCTATATATCCAGAAATTGCGTTGAGAAAAAGGACTCTGTGTTGTGGATTTGTTGTTGTGAAAATTAAATATTTTAGCTGAGAGGAGAAAAAAAGAAAGAAAGGAATAAAAAAATTATTTGACTTGGAGTTTTCTTCTTTTAAAAACTAGAAAATAAATCCACATCTCTTTTCGAACCTAGGATGGGTGTACCAGTCCCAAACCATGTACCAGTGGTTGACCACTCGCGTAATCAATTGAATAAATTAAGAAATGGAGGGCATTTTTGAGGAATCCAATTGTTTTGTTACGTTGCCTAGACTGTTACCAAACTTCCAAACATGTTTTTTTGCTAGAGATAATGAAAAATATAGCTATCTTCCTCTTTTTGTCAGACTGTCTCTCATTTAGACGGTTTTCAGCCGCCATTACAGTTAGAAGTGGACGTTGACATGGCAAGTTAAAATCTTATTTAACCCCTTATTTTTTTTTTTAAACTGTAATAAAGTTGTATAATATTGAAAATTTAATGTTTATTTAGGAGCTACGAGCTATTATTTTTAATATAAAATGAAATTATCAATATTTTTTTGAGGTGGTTAACTACTGGGACACACCTTGTACTAGATTCCTGTTGTTGACCAAATGGTTTGCAACTGGTGTATATGTTATTTTGTCTTATTTTGCTTTTTTTTCATAGCGATGCTTTTGTTTGACAATTTAGAGCTAAGCCTACTACCAATTTTTCAAATAGTTTGCAGTGTACCAGTAATTGACCACTGGTTTGTTATTGGTACCAAAAGAGTGTTCCTAATGATGACCAGATTACTTTTTAACTTAGTTACATATTTCTAACATAGAATTTTAAAATATAGGTTCCCCCCAAAAAGTCATTTTTTAAATTATACAAAAAGTCATTTTAAATAGATAGAGGCACTGAAATATAGCCAGCATAAAATACCAGATCCCTCACCAGACCTAACCCCCTTGTTATAAACACACTGAAAATGAGTGCAGTGCAGAGTAAAATGGGACCACCAACTATCTTGACCCCACAAGAGAGTTGCTGTTGAATAGGTGGATTAATGCTAATGCTAGAAGTGAATCGTAAATTTTTGCTCCGGATCAACTTACTTGGCTTTTATCGGAAGTGTCCGACCCAAAAAAAGGCATAACCAGCAGTGGGCAGCGGTGGGCTGATGATGATTATGATGATGATGTCCGATCAGAGTTTTTAATAACTGAACATGCCGAAGACATAGGTACCTACTTAACGATTCCGATAAGCGCTGATGAATCTAGTTTCCATGTTTGTGCTGCGTCAAGTTTGGTGTTGGGTCCTAAAGGAATGGCCATTTTATACGAAATTCAACATAAAGAAAAAGAAAGCATCACTGATTTGGGAATATTTTACGAAAGGATTCCTCTTGAAATAGCGCGAAATATACCAGATGGCTGGGCTAGGGGAAAGTTGTATTTTATTAGGTAGGTATTACCTACTTTCCAGTTTTTTTTTTAATAATAAGTCAAGTAAATCTTTTAGAATATGTACATTCAAGTCAATTTTTCATACATAATAGCGTTTTAGCTACCTTCTCTTCATTCGTTTTTCAGTGGTCAACTATTGGTACAAAATTGGTTATTTATTGGAGCGCACTGGTCAAACTTAGGCACATTCCCGTTTTTGGTATTATTCATGAAATCTATAAAAAACTGAAAATTTTGGACTCAAATAGTTTAAACTAATTTTACTTTATTTAAACATTTGCAAGTTAAAACTTCATTATACCGGTCCAGAGCATTTCAAAGTAAAAATTTTTCCTTAACTGGTTTGAGACTGGTGCACCCACCCTATACATACGGGTACCTATAGGTATAGCGTACCTATTTGCCTATGGCCATTTAAGTTTATATTATATGGCAATGTAGTACTGAAACTTGATATCAGGTGGCGCTTTACGCATTACCGATTTTAGAGCCGGAGTTTGTTCTCTATTTAGGTAATGTACTCTGTCTGTGGTCGCGTCGCCGTTCGCCGCTCCGCGTGGCTTGCTCTGTAGTCGTACATTTCTATGAGTTTGTTTCAGTTTGTCGCCCCGCCGATCCCCGTGGCTAGGCCGTGTTCTGTGGCCGTTACAGTCGCGCCGCCGCGGTTCATGCTTTCTTGATAAACAAATACGAGAAGGCTTTTGGCCGTTTGTATCCCACTTTTTTATTGGGGTACAAACAAAACAAATAGTAAAATAATATCAGGGTACAATGAGTAGTACAATCAGGGTACTGTAGCGCACTACTTTTTATAAATTTATTGATTTTTCTCTTTTCGTCAACATCGCATAGCCTAGTGCTCCTGTGAGCTCTAGCTAGGGATCGACTGACATCACAACAAAAAACCCGATAACTAGCTAGGTAGGATAGGCAGCTAATTATTGGTTTTTAAATGGTAAGAAAACATGGAAAAATTACAAAAAACATTGGCTGCCAAAAATGTACGAAGTTTGCTGGGAGAGCTAGTTAAGAATAATAAATAAAATATGAAACATAAGAACTTTATTCATAGAAGTCAGCCTACATGATGCTAGGATGTCTGAGCTTTCTCAAGATCACGTGACAATTCTCAATGTTACCAGTGCAAATCTCCAAGTACATTTGCAATGGCAAAACCCTTGGGGAATTTATCTGCAGGAGAATCTTCCTGGCCGTCACCAGGTCACCTCGTAGAATATGACAAACTGCTGCTTTCGCCCAGACTGAAACTCCGATCATATCCCTCATCTGCGGTGGCAATACACTGACCAATTCATGAATCATTGGTGGGTTTAAATGCTCCACTGCATCAGTTATTTTGTCTAAGTTAATCAAAGCTTCGGCAGCATAAATATGTGCCCAGGCTTTGTGGCTGTTAGATACGTCCGGTTGACTTAGCAACTCATTTGCGCTGGTCAAGGCAGAGAGAGGATCTTGTAAATGGAGTAATACATAACTTTGGAGGACCAGGACCCAGTTCTTGAGCTCACATCGCTGCTTCCAGCTGAATGGTGGACCAGGAGGAGCTTGGATGAGTGGTGCATTAATATCTACCGGTATATCTTGGTTTGGTAGCAAAGTAATAGCATTTCTAAGGCACAAGGCTGCAAATTCCAGCGACAGTGACGGGATTGCAAATGACTCTCCAGATGTTGAGTATTTCTCCTTATGTTCTTTGGCAAGTAGGAATCTTGTGTGTGGTCCACTGCCAAATTTCTTTACTGTAAACAATTGTGCTTCCTCACCACAACATTTACGGACGCAACAGTCTGCCAATCTAAGCCAGATTCGAGCGTTATTTGGGTAATGTCGAGCGGCTTCTACCAGGCACTCAAATGCACCCTCTGGGTTGTTTGCTGCCAGTAATCCAAGGCCTAGATTGAACACGTAAAGAGGCCGATCTTTGCATGTAATTAGTTGTTCACTATCGTCATTCTCCATGACTCTGAAGTGCTCTTTGACCGCGTGCTGAAAGTACTTTGTTGCCAAAAATGGTTTCTTCATTGACAAGTAAATAACACCAAGGTTGTTATTGATCGCAGCCCAGATTTCTTCTCCTTGGGTTTTCAAATCATAGTTATATTTCAAGTTCTTGTACTGGGCTAGTGTGTTTACTGCTTCTTTAGGTTCGGCATTCAAGTAATGTTGCTGGGCAATCAGAAATATGTTTTCTACTGAATCAGGTTTTAGGTTAAGTTTCTCTTTATGGCCCAGAAGTAACTGTGCCCTCGCAACGAGTCTGTCAAATAAATCTGATAGTTCATTGTTTTCTTTCACTGTATCTCCATGATTGTTGGCTATTTCAAGAGTTTTCTCATGCGTTCGTCTGCACAACGTAGCTTCAAGCAATAACAGGATAATTTGCTGGATCAGTCTCTTGTCCTTTATGTTTTTGGAAGCACCCAGTAGCCTCTCTAGTAACGTGGCGCATTGGTTGTAGTACCTTGAGTGGTAGAGCAGGACAGCATAGTTGTACAAGGCAAAACTGTTGGTCACATCTTTAGCGTCGATTTCTGGGAAGTTCAGGCCAGTGAGTGAGGCTATGGCCTTCTTAAATTTATCGATACTCTTCATACCGCTCCCCATGAACTCAGTGACAGCTCTGTTGTGCTGTAAGCGCTTGTTTTCAGGCCCCACAATGGTTTCCAACTCGTTGAGTTGCTGAAGAGTCGCCGTGTAATCCTTTTGTAGAAAACTCTGGTGCGCCAATACGGCGGGCTCTTCTTTTGATTTGGACATGTTAGCGTGTAATAGGCTTCCCCTTGTGAAGCTAGTTAATTAACGAAATAATCGAGAAAATACCTCATAACAATGAAAGAGTTGACACAGAACACCTATGATCACACCACCAGTGTTGCCAACTTTATTTTTCCAAAACCACTAAACTCAACACGCTAAACCACCAGAAATTCCACTAGATCAATTATATATTTCAAAAAGTACTTATTTGAAGTACAAAAATATACTTTACAAAGTCAAATCAACTAAACCCCGGTTTCTCGAACGCTCTTAGTCAAAAGTACATACAAAAAAAAAGAAGATACAAAATAAAAAAATGAATTTAGGGGGTTCCCCATATTTAGAACTGAAAATAAAAAAAAAAATTGTATACGTGTGGGTGGGATAGGTCTTCGAAAATGATATTGAGGTTTTTAATATATTTTTTTTATAAACTGATTAGTTAGCGTGAGAGACACTTCCAAAGTGGTAAAATGTGCCCCCCCCCTCGCTGTAACTTTTAAAATAAGCGAATGATGAAAATTAAAAAAAAAAACACCGAAACTCAATTCGAACGGGATCTAATTTAGCTTATTTTCAATTAACTCAAATATAAAAATAAAAAAAAACATTTGAGGAACCCTTCATGGGCGAGTTTTTTTTTCACTCCAACCTAAAAGGTGGATGTGACTGCATTGGTCATCAACTTCAGCCCCAAAATAAGACCTATTTTGAGGATCAAAAGTAACTCCACTCCTTGTTATGCCATAATGCCTCGCCCACGTGTTTTTTTTAAATTTGTCTCATAATACCAAGGACTTTAGATTATATCAGTCTTGTTTGTGTATTACGTAAATGCATAAGTCCAGGCATTCTATTCTTTAATTCATTCGTCACATTAATAATGAACTGCATGCACCGATGCCGCATTAAGTTTTGTTACTCAAGAGAGAGACCGTTTTCTTTCATTTGCAGTTTTTTAGCTCAAAACCACCCAAAAAATATGAAACAGTGTAACTTTAAATATTGGACTCAAAACCACCAGAAATTCCACTAACCACCAGACACATCTTTTGCCCACTAGACGAAGGTCGAAACCACCAGATCTAGTGGAAATTCCACTAAGTTGGCAACGCTGCACACCACAGAATACTTTAATGACACAGCAGGGGATTCCGTTTTCAGCCATCATGGCGTAAAGTTCAATTTTTTGTAACAAATGTTTTCCGAACATCCGTTAGGGCTAAAGTTTCGTACAGGCCCTGTAAAAATAAATATATAATAAAAAAAAAATGACAGCAGGGCTGCCAGATGAGATTTCTTGAATTTCCCTAGATTCAAAACTATTTAATACATTGTTTCGAAAAAATCTCCAAACTTATTTTGACGTAATTTACAAGAAAAACACGATAAATTCTTACTTTTATCAAGAAGATTGGAAAGTTTTCATTTTTCAAAAGGGACTAAACAAATACAGGGCGGTCCAAACGGTGAGTTCAAAAAAAAATTTAGATTCCCCATATCTAGGGGTATCCATATACATTTATACCCCATGTAAGTTGACCGATTTTTAGTACTTACCTAGTTTAGGAGTTATGATTTTATTAATGTATTTTTTTAAAACATGCGAAAATGCGGAGGCTCGACGACAACTACACCTTGCCAAGCTCCTCTTTGGTGTAGTGCGCACTGAAACACCTAGATACCTATACAGGAAACTTGAGTTTTCGTCCAGACTGCGCTTAGTGCATAAGGATAGGATTCTCATCCCTGTGCACCGTACGAGAGCTTTTCGGGGTAGTTTCCGTTTTGCGGCGTCCAAGTGCTGGAATGATATACCTCCCCCAGTCCGTGACGCTTCCAGTAGATGTGCCTTCGGGCGCAAGCTCAAGGCATATTTTCTTGAAAAGCAAGGACTGTCCCTCCCAACTTTTCGCCGCTTCTGACTCCGACTTACTTTTACTTCTACTTTTACTAATGACCTTTTATGTAGTCGCATCAACTAAATTATTCGCAGGCATAGCTTAATGTAGGGCGTGTATTTACTCTTTGTTTGGTAGTGTATCTTTTAATATCTATTTTTCTTATCTATTTTTCTTATTATTACCACTTCACTTATATTTACTCCGTGGATTTAGTTTATTATCATCTTCCTCATTGTAATATTATAAATAAATTATGTAAGTATTTAAGTCTATATATTTTTTCTTTATTGAATGTATATTATCGTATTTGTATCACACTATTTTGCTATTTTTAAATGCACCACGACACGCATTGTCATCAACGATATTGTCAGTTACCGTGGGCACTGACTGAAAATCAGCGCTGAGGGTTCACACCCTCAGCACAACGCTGAGTCAGTTGCCTTTTGTGGCAACCCCGACATACCACAGACTATAATTTAAGTTTTCAGTTATGTCTTAATTATTTCTTTTGTCTTTGTCTGTTGTGTAATGAGCGTTTTTCCTTATGTCAAATTTAGTTCTAAATAAATCCATAGGTGGCGCTGCCGTACCGTAATAATAAACGTCAAAGCAAAAAATAATACTATGGTTCTGTAGAATTTGTGATGGTTGATTACGGAAAAGCCCAAAATGCTGTTGTCGTTTGGTGATAAGTGCGATTTTGGATATTTTGGAGTATTTGCTGTGGATTGTGGGTTTGAATTTTTATTTTTATTACGAGAAACCTCGTCCGAATAGCAACCCTGGTTCCTTCTCTTGTTTAGTAATCTGTGGACTAACTTTGACATTGATTGCTACGAATCACAATTTTGTACGTAGAAACGAATAACGCCATCTAGATTATCTCAAGGAACTAAGAAAAAAAAAAGAAAGGAAAAACGCTCATTGTGTTACTGTATTGTACTACTTGTGTGTTTATTCTGTTTCTGTAATATGTTGTTGCTGCAATAAATATATTTCTTTCTTTTTTAAAAAAATATTATATTTTAATATTTTTTTTTACATTTTTCGTGAAAACTAGCCAAGTCAAATCTTAAACTTGAATAACAATTTACATCTCTAGTGATCTTGTAACTAAAATTTTATGATTTTCTTCAGAGAACTTGGCAGCACCCATATAGATCTCAATTCTTTTGTCGGCGAAGTCGATAACGACGTCTATTCTTAATGCCTATCGAACTTGGCTCTTCTATCATTCACATTTATGTTTTTGATGGGATATCACTGCTTTTTGTACAGAGATTATTGGTATTGATCACTAATAAATACATCGTTACAGTGCCACCATCTTATCTGTTCAGTTGATAGCGGCGCTAGTGGAGAATTTGGTAATAACATTTAAGAAATTTACTCAGAAAAATGAGATTATTTTAACTCGTCTTAAAATTTTAACGAAAATGTATATTATAAATCTTACATAGTAAGTAAATAAATGAAATAAAAAATGGGGAACAGGATTTATTATTAGTTAGTTAGAGTTAGTTACAATTTTGGCCACCTGAACAGATAACTTGGTGGCGCTGTATTTATTTATTGCCATGCCAAGGAACCGATAACCGATGAGTTATAAATCGGCTACGAACATACGACTTTACAGAAACCCTGACCCATTTACATTTCAAAGAAACGTGCATAAGCAGTCGTTTACAGATATTACATAGTATCGGTTGAGACCAAACCATACCGCGATATAGAATTAAAAAGCGCCATCTATTGGCAGAATTTGGAACTAAATACTATGAGGATATTAATATCAATAATTTTCAGTTTTTAGATTTTTTCCTTTGTATATGCCCAATAGTCTACCTTGATGCCAAATATCAAGTTTCTAGGTCATCTAGAAGTGGGTTAGGTTTTTGATCTATAAGTGAGTCAGTCAGTCAGTCATAAAAATGCCGGTTTTTAAACGTTAATATATCTATAACTGTTTGAGCAACATTGATGAAACTTTGGATTCTAGGCAAGCTAATGGACTTTAAGAAATGTGCCAAATTTCATATACATAGGTTAAATAGTTGTAAAGTTGTGAAGGGGTCAAAAGTAGCTTGAAGTGATTCCTGTAATATTACACACGGCTGCTGCGTCGCCAGTTCCTTTTTTCTCGAACTTGGCTGGACTCGCTGGCGCGAGTCTAGAAAAAATTCTCGTGCAACAGTGTTAGGGCCCATACTCCTCCGAAAAGGCTTAATCGATTTTGATGAAATTTTATATGTATTTTCGATAGGTTTGAGAAAAGGTTGTTATCTATTTTTCATATCTCTGAGTGAGAAGGGCGGTCCACCCCTCATTTTTTTAAAAATTATAATACCTGCAATAATTTATATTTTATGGCGAAAAAATTCAAGGGATTTAATATGTAGGCACCTCTTTGTCAAGAATATTAAGACCTTAGTTTAGCACCGAACTCGAATATTAGGTAGGTATTGAGGTGATAAAAAAATATGAAATTTATGAACACTGGACAGTATAAAATATACTTATATTTTTATGTATGTTTAAAATAAAATATTATTTTTATGTAAGTAATTTTTATTTCGTAAATCTAATTTCTCTTATGCTTTGACTTATAAATCTGGATGCAGTTGAGTTTTAATTTTCTTTGTGGACCGCTCAGCTGGCCGAACGCACAGATGTTTTCCAAACAGTGTTATCCTCAAATCTTTCAGGTGCATGTCAAATACACTATCCTTTTTGGGTATTGTAGTCACTAGATTCTCTCTGGAAACAATCTTGAACGTGTTTCTCGTATCCATGATGCAAATTCCTGTCTTTCCAACGTAGCTGGGGCATTTTGACCGTACAACTTCCAGTATACTGCCATGGAAATCGGCTTTGTAGAGAGCCTGAGTGAAACTATCCCAGCCTTTGCTTGTGCAACTTGGTACAGGCTTATCTAGATCCAAGATTTGTGTCATGTACCCAGTCCAAATGTCATTCATAGGTTGAACATCAGAATATTTGATGGAATTTCTGGGTATGCTATAAAAACCCAGTGTTTTCTTCTCTGTTCTTGTAAGACATCTAGATTTTTTCTTTTGCCTGTTTTTTTTGGTGATCCTGCTCTTAGTTTTAGCGAACACAAAATCCTTTTTGAGTTCACCTTCAATGTTGGCTACATCACCTATGGGGACGTTATTCTTCAAGAACTGGACCACTGACTGAGCGCTTCGCTTATTCGAGACTATCGAGAGTTCACTTGAAGACATATTTGTTGTAACAATGTAATATTATTTGCATTACATGGAATGCCAAAATGGACGAAATCCACAAAACTTAACCTTAAAACTTTGTTGAAGGAAAACAATAACAAAGTGACTGTCTGTCTACACTACAGATGAAAAACAATCATTTTTGTATCGCGAGAGTGTAGAGTGTTCTGTGGTTTAGACCCGCGCGACATTTTATTAGTTAGTTCAACTTGGAGGTTGGAGCTAAATGATCTTGAAACGTATCTGTCAGCTGGTAATTCGAAGTTTCGAAAAACTCGCGCAATAATCAATATTGGCTTTGTTTATTTGTTCAAACCAAACTCAAAACAGAAACTAAAACAATAAGTATCCCTAACACCAGTCTAAAAGGCTCGAGCTCATCTCTGTGCTTCATTTGGTACAACAAAATAGTTCTGCACTTGCAATTTTAATTCACAACAGTTCTTTAGAAAACCCCTCTTGGAAAGTTCATTTTAGTACATTCGAAGTTATTACATATTCTATCATTGATGTCATCATAAAAGTGGACAATACATACCAACGAATCATTCTAATAACATTCAA
The DNA here is from genome assembly GCA_947310845.1 of Yponomeuta plumbellus. Classification (NCBI taxonomy): domain Eukaryota; kingdom Metazoa; phylum Arthropoda; class Insecta; order Lepidoptera; family Yponomeutidae; genus Yponomeuta; species Yponomeuta plumbellus. The sequence goes on along the minus strand of OX371212.1, from coordinate 18,094,776 downwards.
CAACGATGACGGTCACCGCGCTTAGAATAAAACAAACAATGGATGATTAAACGTAAACGCTGCTCCACCACTCCGTGGTCGAATCGTAACCATGTCTCGGCGCTCAATTTTCCTTTTGACCGCCACTGTGGTGATTCTATACTTCTCTCTGATCTTGTTTATTTTGAAGCCACTGCACGGTGCCCGGGGGGGTTATTTTGAGGGACCGAACATGCTGCCTCAGAGCCTGAGCGTGTTTTGGTGTAAACATATGCACATGCGGTCGCCGCCGGCGCCGCGGCCCACAGCGCTGGCTTCCTTCCCCGGCAGTGGCAACACTTGGCTGCGATATCTGCTGCAGCAGAGTACCGGTAAGATAGTCTGTTCCATGCTTGCATAGGTCTTCAATTAGAGCTTGGCTTTGTCTTTGTTAGATTCTAGAAGAAATATCGAAGAAGAAGTCTAGGTTAATATAATTATTTGTTTTTGATGTTGTAAACACACGAACCTGTTACTTTCTATGCAACTATAATGTAGCTATAAGTGAAAACCTTTAAATGACTTTTTGCTGCTATATTGTACCCTCCTATATTGTATATTGTACATGGTTTTCCTAAAATCCAATAAATAAATAAATAAAAATAAATATTCTAAAGTTATTATTCATTGTCTATCTGTCCGTCTGACACCTGGCTGAGTCTCACGAATTGCGATACTTAGTTAGACAGTTGGAATTTTCACTGATGGTGTATTTCTGTTGCCGTTATAACAACAAATACTAAAAAACAGAATAAAATTAATATATCTCCCCAGAATAAGGGGCTCCCATACAACAAATGTAATTTTTTTGCTTGTTTTTGCTTGGTATCGGTAACGGTTACAGGTAGACTCTTGAAATATTCACAGAATATCTAGTTATATATTCACTTTGAAAATAAATGATTAAATTGAAATAAAAAAAATGTTTAAGGGGGACTCCCATACAACAAACATGGATTTTTAAGTTTTAAATGATACGGAACTCTTTGTGCGCGAGTCCGACTTGCACTTTTTATACCTACCTATACCATCCAGATAGCTGTTACCAAATACGGTTTCCCACTGTGCATCCATAGACCTGTTTTCTTTTCATCGTCGTCATTATTATCAGACATGCAAGACACAGGCCTCTTTCGTGGTTTTCCTAGTTTCACGGTCTTTTGCCGCCCGCATCCAGCGGTTCTCTGCCTCTGAAACCAGGTCTAACTTTTCCTCCCCAACGGCCATCAGCTCTCCAGCCAGTACCCCACCCACAGCTAGTTCAGCTAGTTCAGCAATTCTCCAAGCTATATTGGTCTTCTCTTGCTCATATACGAATGGCAATGGAATCGCTCGTAGACCTGGCTACCTGAGTGATCTTAAACGATCACGAAAGTAACATAGGACGCGTTCAGTGCATGGATGGTTGACCGTTCTATGACTAACGCTAGTGGCATTGTTCCCAGCGGTTCCGAGCTTCGCAAGGCACGTTAAGTAGTTGGTGCCAGCTGCCGTCGATGGCAGTTGTTAAGCCAAGTCAAGGCCTTAGGGTGGCTTATAAACTTCTGACAGTAAGACCAGCCACTAGTCTTACAAGTTCCTCTACCAATCCGAACTAGGCCGCCGTGGTGGAGTATGGCCTATAGCTTCCTCAGGGAAGAGACCCGTGCCCCTCGGTGGGGACATAATGGGTTGATGATGATAGACGATTGGACCCAATCCTCCGCTCTCCCAACAGGCATTCTTACCGGCTCCATCTACCTAGACCTGAGCCTCAGCTGGAGCGGATTCCCAGCTGAGAATGTGTCGGACGGGTCGGTGCTGGTCGTCAAGAGCCACCTGACGCCAAACGACCACTCGTTCAAGTTCAAGGACGCTGTACTGCTAATCCGTCACCCAAGAGACGCTATACTGGTGAGAGAATTTTGGGCATTCAATGCTTTATAATTTGTGCGGCATTTGGAATGTTATCAAGAGCATTCTATGTAGTGGCCACCTGCTTATGGTATAAAGGTGAGGCGACGCCTTTTGTGGCGTTTGATTGGCGATTTAAAGCAAGTATCCGCATTGTGAAACCTCAGCGAGTTGTCGACAAAAATCTTAATCATTTGCGTTATGTCCTTGAAAGAGAAGTTAAGAGCAATTAAACACTGAGCAAAATGATGGTGAAAAATTGTAAAGGTTAAAAACAATATCCATTTTTGAACGATACTTTCGTAAGCACTGTACGTTTAATTTCCGGATACACTTACTTGACTTTGGTTGGAAGGGTCCGACTAGGTTTCGCTCTGATTTGCAGTCATCAGTTCGGACCACAGTCACACGATTCTGACCGTAACCCTTTTCATTTATAAAAACAAATTATAGGCTCTTAGCTTTAAGAATATACCTTTGCTGAGGAATCAAAAACCGATTATACTCGTATTGCAATAACGTAAGGTTTATTTTGCATTGTTATTTATAACTTTACATAACTTTTCAAAATAGTGAAGAAAAGTTTTATACAGAGCAGGAAGTAGTGTTACACTCGGGTGCTTTCGGCGAAAACCGAAGCCTACTCTAGGGCCAGAGGTATATTCTAAAAGCTAACAGACTGTAACGTTACATTCTCTCAATATTATTTTTTCGTAATAGGCTAGTTTCCCAAAAAATGTAATTAGTCCGTCTTTTAGATTATTCAAAAATAAGGGACACGAATTTTTTTATTTGTAAATTAGACCAAAAATGACAATATAGCCCATTAAAGTTACGTGTGACGTCACGCCGTGCTGCATTTTGTGGCACTGAGTGACGTCACACGTAACTTCAATGGGCTATATCTTTGTTATTTTTTGTTTAATCGAAAAAAGAAAAAATACGTATCCAATATTTTTTTAAAATCTAAAATACGGACTAAATAGAATTAAATTATTTTGACCCTGGAAACTACCCTATTGCAGGCGGAGTTTAACAGGAAGTTGCGCGGCCACCTGGGGACCGCGAGCAAGGCTGCTTTCAAGTCATCCAAGGCGCCGTCTCGACTGGGTACCTATATATTCATTTACATTCAGGCGCATACATTGCTTCTGGCCTCGCATATTATCCAAACCCACTGAAACAAGAAAGGCAATCGATTTGTGCCTCTCCATTGTCTTTCGTTACGATAAAAACTCTGTAAATTCCACCTGAATTAATGTTGCCTTTGGAGTCGGAACAATATTTGATTATGGAATAATCCGTTATGTTTTACTAACTTAAATGGAGGAGAAAATAATGATAATTACATTTGCATACATTGCTTCTGGCCCCACACTAGGATACCCTGTGTCGTGGGAACCAGAAACAGCGACATCACAAATATTTAAACATCCAAGACATGGGGTTTATTTTTGTCCCCAGGGATTTGAACCCGGGACCTCTCGCATGGTACGCAGATGCGCTAACCGTTGCGCCACAGAGGTCGTCGTATAAATTAATAAATAACTTCTAGACAACTGTCACTTTTTCTGGTCCCAAACTAGGGTCTCCCCATCCATTCCTCATCACCATTCCCTCGTCATTCTCTCATTCATGTCTTCATCGTCGTGTTCTCTATCTATGGGTCCGTCCGTCTGTTCGTCCGTCCGTCCGGCATACCCCGTTTAACCCTTTCAGACCTGACCTTGAAAATAACAATGGTTTTCTATTGTTAGTTTCAAGGTCAGGTCTGAAAGAGCCAAGGTAGTGTTGACCTAATCTTTTGAAAACCCTGACATAATTTTTTGGTCACCATTCGCTGATAAATTGTGCCCGGATAACGGCGACAAGCTTGCCACTTGTCACGTTGGGACCTAATAAACTCGGTAAAACGTGGGCCCAGTGAGTCTAGTGATTGGTGCCTCTGCCTACCCTCTCGGGGATAACGGGCGTGATTTTATTTATTTATTTTATTATTTATATATTTTTTTGTCTAGTAAGGAGTAGTACACGTACCTACGGCTAATGCCACATCGTCTGCCCAGACTGGACAAACTTCGTCGCCGCCAACACGCGCTCCTGGGCGCACTTTTACGAGAGCTGGCTGAAGGAATTCCACCGACCGCTCCACATTGTCACCTACGAGAGGATGGTGCAGGACACGCGAGGAACGCTGCTCGGCGTGTTCCAGTTCCTGAACGTTACCGTCCCTGAGGTGAATTTAAGTAGGCGCCTCGTAAAGCGATTCCCACACGAACGTTGTTGGGTTTTGATTTGCAAACGAATGCTGGGTCGTAAGGAAACCTTTCCAACTTGTTTAGAGGACACAAAGATATGGTTGTGCTTAGTATGAAGAATAAATGAACAAATAATATATAATAATAATAAAACGAACAATTAAAATATTTATAGAATTTGACATTGCATGATAACGGAATATTATATTTTTTTAAATTTGTATGCTGCAAGGCAAAATATGGAGCACAATTTTCTGCTGTACACAACATGTGTTTATACACTTACCCGTGTTTTACAAATAAATTATTTTGATTTTAAATAATCAATTACATAAGCATAGACACGTCTTAAAAAGCTCTATTTTTTTTTATTTCGTCATCATCAACCACTTGACTCTATTTTTTTTACGCTAAATTTAATTTACAATAAGAAATTGATTCAAAATTTTTAGGCGAAAACAAGTATTCCATAGTTTACTTTTATTTAACCAGATTCTGAACTCGCGTTCCAGGAGGACCTAGCATGCGCACTGCTGAACCAAGAAGGCATCTACAGGCGCAAGAAAAGGCCCCGAGACTTCGATCCCTTCACAGACGAGATGCACAGTTCGCTCGATAAACAGTACACCAAGGTAATGAAGCTTGTAGTCCAGTACGTGAGGCATCATCACAGGGACGAGGACACCTGGGAGGCTATCAAGGAGAGCTGGGAGAAACACAAAGACACTAGCATTTAAACTGGAGACTGTCATGACTGGTTTGTAGCGATATTTTTCGGTATTGTACTGAATATCGAATAAAGTAACGTAGTGCAAATCGTCGCTTTGGTAGTGAAGAGAGTCGGTCAACCAATATTTTATGCAAAATTAGTTAATATCACAATTAGAATGAAAATAAAATATTGTTACCGCTGGTGAAGAGAGAACCTACCAAAGTATTTTAATCAATAATAATTACAGTGGTTAAGAGGGTTAATGAACTGGCAACATTATATGAGCAGATGAGTGTTTTTGCACTGACACGAGTAACGTAATTGCTCATTATCTCAAAACGTAAGATTGTGGGTTAACTCCCTTCACTACCAAAGCGATGAAATAAAGAATTTACATTCTGTTTGTTGAATGTCAACGTACTTATGATGTGAATGTTAGCCGCTGCTTTGGGGCCGAATGTAGTGGAAAAAGGCAGCGAAAAAAAGACTCCACTCTGACCAGCTCAAATTTCATAATTACATATTCCATACTTTCCCACTCCGCACCGCGCGGAATCCGAGACAAGACCGAAAAATCAGACCTTATGTCTCGACGTCAGAAGCATTTGGTCGGATTCATGTTTATACTTGACAAATCCGACCAAATGCTTTGAATCGCTCGTAGCCCCGGCAATGAACGCGCCCTATATTCCTTAACCTTCGTGATGGTTTAAGATCACTCAGGCCGGGGCTACGAGCGATTAATTGGACGTAGATTAGCAGAAAGAATCCAACCCACACAAAGTGAGTTTTGAGATATTTAAGTTTTTAGGTTTAAGCTGATTTACACTCTCCATACATAGGATTGGACTACCGTCTGCCATATCTATGCACATACTCATCGGAGCGCTGAAAGTTTTTGGTTCTTAAAATATAGAGCATAGTGATTATTTGGGTATATTAAACTCAAAAATGACCATGTTGTGAGTTGGAACCTTTCTGCTAAACTATATACGTCCTATTGGTGAGTTGTTACTTAAGAATACAATGACAGCCTAACATTTTCTGTGAAATAATAAGTATGTTTTTATCCTGTTGCTTGAAGGATGCCCTGTAGTCTGTTTTTGGGACTTGTCGGGCTGGTGGTAGCGCGTAGTGTAAGAGGCCCTGTTCGGCAACGCTATTCGTTGATAAGTCGGTCTATTTCTTAAGGCTGTTATTACTTAATTAGTATTTATTAGAAATTATTAATTTTGTTAATTGTAATCAACTCAGACAAACATAAAAGTTTACTCATCTTTTTACCAATTTATTTCCTCAATTGCGCAGCTTTTTACTTAAATGTATGTATTTGTCTGCCTATGTAACGGACTGCTGACGGTTGTTTGTTGGCCTAACTGTATACGAAAATCAAAACAAACTACAACGATATAATTTAATGGAGCATATTATTGATGTAGGTACACGAAACCCTGGGTGATAGTAACGGAGTTGAAATGATCCGATTGACTTTGCTTTGATAGTATAGAAGGCATGAACTACAGTGGTGTGGAAGTGTAAAATATGTGTAGATGATTCTACAGACCTTAACGTTTTTTTGTTTCTAAATTATAACAAGAGTAAGCTTCGCTGCATATGTATAATGTAATAGCAGTAACCGCTTTCAATTAAATGCTAAGAACAAAAACAAGATATAGAACAAGCTGTGTTCAGTTGTTCTACCCCCTCTCTCAACTTAATAATTTTATAAGTGTAAAATATGTGTGAATGAATTTATAACTCTTGCATTTCCGTTTTTACATTTTTAACAACTCAAGGGTAAGCGACACGACAAGCATTCACGACAGAATAAAACAGCAGCAACCTAATTCATTGCTAATAAGACAAGATGCACAAAAAACGTCGTGTTCTTTAAATCCTTTCTCAATTTTATGACTGTTAAAGTGAAATATATGTGTAAATGATTTAAAAAACTCAATTAAATAAAACACTTCAAACACGACGATTCGAATACTCTGTAGTGAATATTTTACAAGGAGGAGATGTAGCCACAGATTAAATAAACATAGTTTTAGATCGGTTTGAAAGGCGTCGTGTTTTTATATTATAAGTTTCTTCATTTTGAATCAAGTGTAATCGTGGTGCAGACTGGTGCTTGTGTAGAAAACTAGATCACAATGTATCTCGATTAGCTGCTTCATCGCCAAAAATACTCTACCGATAGTCTAGAAGTTATATCCACCTGTGTACAAATTAATAAAAGTCATTCTTTAGTAGAAAAGAAACATAGAAATAGTCTAAATTTCAACGCTAATTCGTATGTTCAACGTTTACAGCGAACGTCACAAGTAGTACGAGTAATAGTTAAAATTGTTACCGCATTTCTACAAACGTAATCACTGGTTGTTAATTCGAACGAATTTTACTAGATTATTAAGTTCGTTAAGAAATTTTCCTATAAAGATAATTAACTGTTGCTGCATGCATGTTTTCATTGTTATAATGTATGCTAAAGGTAAGTAAATTGTGTGAGCCACGGCCTAACTTAATTCTATTAACTTTGAGATTTAAGGGGGACACGCACCTATTTGCTACATAATATTATGTATTAAAAAAAGTTTTTAAGATTTAGTATGTTCATTGATTTCTAAACTGTCACGGTGTAGACGCAAAAAAATTGCGAGATTATTATGACGTCATAGTTAGGGCCCGACGTGTTATACGTATTAGTGTATTACTAGGAGTATGACTAGAATGACTCGGCAGGGTAAAATATCCTGAAAATCGGCAGAAAAAAACAAAAAGACTTGATTGAAAATTTCTTTCTTTTTTGCGAAAGCTCTGCGTTCAAGATTAGGTTCGCTCAAAGGTAACCCCTTAGATGCGCGTTCACCTTAATTCTCAATATTGTTGTGTTGTGCTAAGATATGTAATATTAAGATAGAGCTTGTACCTAAGCCTTGTACCCATATTATTTCGCACACTCTAGCCCCTCTACTCTCGACGCTAAATGCGCCAGCTTGCGTTACTATTGAATGCATTTATTAATTTAGCCAAAATAAGCTTTTAGTTTCCTATGTGGTGTGAAGGTTCAATAAGTCTAACTTTATTCCGGACGCTTATCTACCTGAATTTTAAGGGCCTATATTCTGCTAATGCATTGCACTACAATGACAGCTGTGTGAGGCGTCGATGTCATTTCTTTGCCGCTTTAAGTCAACGAGAGCGCGCGTACCTATGATTCTCTGCGTTAATGGAATTTAAAAACATGTCACACGACGGGACCACGTAAATGTAATTGAACTATAATGCACTAACAGAATCGAGGGCGTGGTTTCGCTCTGATACGCAGAGCTTAATCATGGAAAATTACGTTACGACGTCGGTCGCTCGTCTCTTATGCTGGTTTTAGTCACGCCGATCATGCGCTGAGCGTCAGCGCTGATAGACAAAATGTATGGCTGGTCAGCGCTGAACGGTCGGCGTTTTTCTAAAAGCCTCCTTAGGATATAGTACCTACATATTGGCCTGGTCAGCGCCGAGTGACTCTAAAACCAGCCTTACGTTCTAGTTCTAGTTCAAAACAGTCTAATGCTATCTCAAGCCAAATAATGCTATCACAGCCAAGTTTTAGTTCAAAACAGTCTAATGCTATCTCTTAAGTCTAAATAGTTATTAGCTTATTGAATTTGATCGCGTTGAGAGTAGAGGGGCAGAAGTATTTAAAACAAATGTGTACTTACCTTTAAACTTCCTTTGCGCTTCCTGAGAGCTCTCTTCCAGAAACTCGTATTTTTGTAAGTAATTCTTTTTTGCCGCTTCTAGTCAAATGTACGTAAAAGATGGTTGTTAACTTAAGTATTTATTGAGCTAGTATTGTTTAACGTTGTTATTACTTTTAGGTTGGTGTAATAAACCACGATATGGAGCATTCAAATAGTGTTATTTATTTCCGTTATTATCGTACCGCAATTTCTCTAGTTTTAATCAGAACGCGCCATTTCTAAAAGTAATTGTTGAGACATGAGAAAATTAAACAATAAAAATAATGTGCGTTGTAAGCGCATGCACCTAAGCTCTTCAGTTCCTGATACTTCTCAGGAAATAGTTGTGTTCAAAAGTAAATGCAAGTCATGTACAGGATAATATTTTTCATCGACATCTTCAAGGTAAAGTCGTGAGAACTATTTCTCAATAGTATCAAGAACTGTAAAACTCTGCTGCAACGACAAGAACTTTCATTTATTTGTGATCTGCTGAACAAAATTTCACTACCATCGAATTGTAGGATTTGAGCATGTCTGTGAGAGCGCGGAAATTAGTTTCACATGATTTCTCAACACCACAATCACCAATTCATCACCGAGAATCGCTCGTAGCCTGGGCTGCCTGAGTGATCTTAAACGATCACTAAGGTTAAGCAACATACGGCGCGTTCAGTCCATGGATGGGTCACCATTCTATGACTAACGCTAGTGGCATTTTTCCGAGCGGTTCCGTGCTTCGCAAGGCACGTTAAGCAGTAGGTGCCGGCTGCCGGCGATAGATGACAGTCGTTAAGCCAAGTCAGAGGCCTTAGGGCGGCTTGAAAACTTCTGACAGTAAGACCAACCACTAGTCTTACAAGCCTCCACCAATCCGGACTTGACCCCCGTGGTGGAGTATGGCCTATACATTCCCCAGGGAAGAGACCCGTCCGTGTGGAGTTTCTGGTCTTCCATCGGACGCGTCCCCCGGGTGGCGGATAGAGGAACGGAGGAAATGGAAGAGGGCTGAAGGGGCGGGGAAGGGCGCGAGATCCATAAGCCAGGCCAGGGAGGGGCATTGCGGGAGGTAAGCCAGGGACCAGGGACTGGGCACCCCATATGGTCTCTGGCCGAGGGGTGCTTGTTTGGGAGGGATGGTTGTGATCTTACACCACTTGCGAGATCCGGCGGCGCCCCATTGCACGAGCGACAGGACGGCCCCCGGGGTGTTTTAGGAGGTATGCCTCTCCTATTATTATTATTATTAGTCCGACACACGGCCGTCGCCCTCCCCCAAGGGTGGCGGTTATGGTGCACAAAGCATTTCACCCCGTTAACAAAAAAAAAAAAAAAAAAAAAGGGAAGAGACCCGTGCCCCTCGGTGGGGACATAATGGGTTCATGATGACTATCACCAATTTGGCTGGAAGAGTAAAGAAAACCACGGTAGATACAAAATAATAATATTTAATGTAATAGTAAAGTTTATTCACACAGTGTCTTATGCGTCCTCATTTATTTATATCACATACAACCGTTCTAGGGCCTTCCGCTTAATTACGAACCTTTCGAACCATTAATCTATAAAAACATTTTCTTTTCGTAGGCCTCAAGCCGGCACGTCAGGCGACTGGTATAAAGATGGTCCGTGATGAAAGTACGTGATTATTTAACCATATTGCACAATTGTTTGTTTTCTTTCAATAAATAAAAAAAAATAACATAGCGAGAAAACTGCCAACTGGTTCCCACGACACAGGGTATCCTACTGCGGGGCCAGAAGCAATGTATGTGCCTGTGTGTAAATGTTGTGTTATGTTAATAATAATAACCATCACACTACACCTGGGTCTAGATTCATGACTGCGTCGATTTCATTTCATTGCCGCTTCAAAACAAAGCGCGCACGCGTATTCGGCATTCCACGCGTCAATGGAATTAAAAAAAAACATGTAATTGAACTATAATGCACTAATAGAATCGAGGCCCAGTTATAGGATCCCATTTGTTGCATGCAAGGAAAAAGACGTTACTGTGTTTTATTTATAAAATAAATAAAATTGGTCAGTTACCACCTTATTCATCATACGTGCCGTTGTTACCGACATGCCAACTCAAACGCCTATAACAACAAACACAGTATCAAGAAATCGCGTTTGGCTATGAGATTTGATACAAACGAAATATTATTTTACAATTATTAATTTCACATTAACATTTTTACATACGAGTATCAGACCCATTGCCAAACTTACAAAGTTAATGAACAACAATAAGTTACAAGAAAACCGTTTCTTACAAAAAACAAAAAAAAAAAAAAAAAAACTAAAATACCACGGAAAATAAATATCTTCCAAATTATGAGAAAAAAAGAATCGGTCGTTCAAAAAAAAAATCAGCCTTTCATTATTCTCGTTCCGTTTCCTAACTTTTGTCTAAAAGTATATTTACAAGTTGTAAGCATATAAACATACACACACAATCGGTCACAAAGATCGCCCAATGCTCTTGGCAAACAATCTGAGAAGTTCTCGATGTCAGAACAATAATCAAAAGTTTATTCTGTAATGCCTTGACATTATATTACAGTTTCAATTTACACTGACAATGTAAATTTGGAGATTTTGTAAAGTGTAAAAAAACAAGCATTTGGTGTTAACATTCCTCAAAAATGTCTACCTAAAGTAGTCGAGCGATTCTGTCTACCAATTGCACTTTTTAGCATCGCTGCCCACCCAGACACGCACTTTAGACTAGATGTAACATACAAGGTCACTTGCATTATGTTAAACGTTTAGTTAAGACATATTTATAACATTACAATAAACAATCAAGTTTTTAATCATTGGACATTTGCAGGTTCTTTCGTCTAAGTTTCACCGTCAACTTCTGGAATGCCTATAAACGCCTAAGTCCTGACCATGAAAACCTTGAATATAACAATTATTTCCTATTGTTATTTTCAAGGTCAAGACGTAAGAGTGCGACTTCTAGTACTGACCTTGAAAATATTGAATATAGAAGAAAGGTCATAACTTCAATATTTACTAGTGAGAAAAAGTAAACTGTATTTGAATAAAAATAACACTTAAAATTAAGCAAATAGCTTATGAAATATATTTAAAAAAAATCTTGTGTTTTCAAATAGTAATCATCGACGACAAGTTAGCCAGACATGCTTGAAATTTAGTTTTTCACTAATTTGCTCAAAATCAAGTTATGGCCTTTTTTATTATGACGGCAGAATGGTTTTAGATGGTTCTTTTCAAGGTCATGACATATGAGTGCGACAACCCAATTAGGCTAGTACTGACCTTGAAATCTTTGAATATAACAATAGTTTTCGATTTTTATTTTCAAGGTCAGGACATCAGAGTGTACGAGTACCCATTAGGGTAGAAAAGGCGACCGCGAGCTGCCTTTTTACACCCTCACTTATTCGTCTCACCTTACCTTCTGTAACAATTTCTTCAAGTGCCATCAATCAGCGTTGTTATCGTCGCTGCCTGAATAGGCCTAATTTTGAACAAACAGTAACGCCTAAAGTAGGGATAAAAACTTATAGCTTAGCAACATTTCGATCTGAGTTAATCACGGTCAATCGATAAATCTTCGGTCTGCTCTGACAGACGTGATTTGATATCGCAAGGTCAATATATTCGTTCGTCCCATTTTCTGTCTATGTCGCCCACGTCCGCCACTAGAATTGCAACTCCCATGTTACAGAAAGTACGATCTAAACTGAATTGAGATTAAATGTTAACACTCAGATTTTCAGAGGCGATATACAGGGATGTATAAATAGTCTCCTATTGGTGAAATAATTTGCATTGCCACATTTCACAGTACGATGAAATGTAAAATGAGCTTTATATTCCAGGGTAGAGGCGTCATTTCACACTGCAGGCAACTGTGAAGTCTACCCCTTGTTCTAAGCAACTTGGTGCGATCATATCACAAATTTCTTTGACAAGAATGAACATAACCTCGTGAGGCCCGACCTTGAAAAGAAAAATTGATTTTGTGATCACCTGAGGACATTGGGCCTCACGAGGATAATGTTCAGCCTTTAGTAAGGACATTTTCCTGAAGCTGACGGTCGCAGGTTTATATAACTAGCCTAGCCTAATACCCGGCTTTGCTCTAGTTTTGTTAACAAGTTGAGGCTTTTCACTTTACAACTACCTACTAAAGTGGGCAATTTGTATGTTGATCGAGACATTCTACGACCAACTACAGAACATCAACTTTCAAAAATCGAGCGAATAAAGCGTGGGAGAAAAAGAACAGACTATACCATATTCATTTGGGTCTTAGACAAAATGTAAACAACATTTCAACAAAAAATTTATTTCGGTTTTTACACTAAGAAATAAGTAAAATAGATTAGATAACATCAAATTTACTTTAAAAATTAGTGTACAAACCGAAATAACATTTTTTGACTGAAATGTTGTTTCCATTTTGTCTACGACCCAAATGAATATGGTATACATTCTGTACTTCGTCCATCACACGCTTTTGTCATTCCACAAAAAGATGCAACGTTCTACGGCAAAGGACGTCGTTAGAGTAGTTGATCGCAGCTGTCTTGAGTCTCAACGTCTCGTCGGTTACAAACGAAATACTTCGAAAGCTTGAATACATTTTTTGGTAAAAATACTACCCTTTCATTGCTCGGAAAAGCCCCTTATCTACCAACAAAAAGTGACAAAGATCATCGGAAAAATGTCATGGCACGACATTTCTTTGTTGAAAATGAGAATAGTAATGCAATATTACGAATCGAAAAAGTCGACAGCAATACGGAGCCGATTGCATCCAGTGCCAGGACCTTCGTTGTCAGTGCTTTTCAACAGTCAACAAGCCTCGCACGAATTCGTAACGCATTCGATTTCTTCTCCATCTCGCTTTTTCTAACGATTCACAACGAGCGAGATGGCACGCAATGTATCCATCACGGAAGCGTCAGCAACAATTATTTCTATCACACTAATCGTGACAAAAATGATAGAGTAATAAAAAAAATATTACTCGGCCACAATACATCAGAACAACAAAATGCGAATATCATGACGCTGGGACTGAAGGGATACATTTACAGATACCGTGCTAGGCGTTTGCCTAAATCTATACAGGGTGTGACCAAAAAAACGAATATAGAGGATTTTGTTTGTCAATACAAAAACTTATCGAAAAAATGACACATTTTCCATACTTTTTTTTTAGTGGAATAGCTGATATTTATATCGCGATTTCGAAAGTTTCCACAATAAAAAATATCAATAGGGTAGTTTCCAGGGTCAAAATAATTAAATTCTATTTAGTCCGTATTTTAGATTATAAAAAAATATTGGACACGTATTTTTTCTTTTTTCGATTAAACAAAAAATAACAAAGATATAGCCCATTAAAGTTACGTGTGACGTCACTCCGTGCTAAAAAATGCAGCACGGCGTGACGTCACACGTAACTTTAATGGGCTATATCTTTGTCATTTTTGGTCTGATTTACAAATAAAAAAATACGTGTCCCTTATTTTTGAATAATCTAAAAGACGGACTAATTACATTTTTAGGGGAAACTAGCCCATTGTTCGCATTGACGAACAAAAGCCCCATTATCGGATATACAACGTGTAAATCTGCATCCGTGCAATAATAAGTTATTATTCATATTTTAACAGATAATGCACGAAACGCGGTCTCAAACTTTCATGGAAACCGAGGACAAAAACACGCTATCAAAAGCACGGAGCGAGCAACGAACAGATAATTTCGGATTTCCCTTTCCTCTAATGGGCTTAGGACAGACGAAACAACCAATTTGTATGGTAGGTGTTAGTAGATACGAGTACCTAATTACTAAGTTACCACCGTGAATATAGCGCGGCTGCAGATTTACACGCTGTACTTATAAGAATTTTGGTCACCCTGTATAGATTGGAGTAATTAAACTTTTACAGCCGTTTCCCAACATTCAATGATATTCAAGCTACCAGGACGGGAAGACAAATAATACGTCATTGGGGAAGATTCACACCAACGCAGTACGATGGCTGTCCATACACACGTCTTTAACTGCAGTAGTATTAATACGTTTGTATGGACCACCACCGCGTTGGGAAGTTTCATCCTTAAAAGGATCCAGTGGGCTAACCAGCGTCATCAATGAGAAAAAATCATATCTTCTTTCACAGATCGTATTTGCAAAGTGTTTTTAAATCAAAAGTACCATCTCTCAATCACTTTAACAGTGATTTTGGGACTCAAGACAAATAACCTAGGATCATGAACCTACTAGATAGCATTTATGTCAAAAACCGCCCTTTTTTGCGTTAACGAACATAAACATAATACAGGCACATACATCGCTTCTATCATTTAAACATCACTAACATTTAAACACCCAAGACCTGGATCTGGATCAGGTGTTAATGCCATCTAGTCCTAGGTGATTTGCATTAGGTTCACGGCCATAGGACCTAAAAATGACTATAACACTATTAACCTCTTCAGTCCTGACCTTGAAAATAACAATAGTTTTCTATTGTTATTTTGTCGACAAGGGACTGAGGATACCAGAGACAATTTGCGCAAATAAAATCTGTAAAAAAAAAAATTTTTTTCTCGATGGCGCTAATGTTACTCCCTGGAGCCCCTTAACATATCAACCGACGTATAAAATGTAGGAAACAGGCCTTAAGTCATTTTCGATATTCACACTTAGTTTAACAGAGAGACTGACGCTTCCACACCCGTTCGACACAAAAGTAAGGTTACATCGGAATAATTTATTTGGTGGAGTCTAATAAAACCTCACCGAGCCTTTTCACGCTGAATGGAAAAGGAGACGCGTATTGTATGCACATTGTCAATTCCGCAGATCGACGCGGTAGTCCATGACAAAGTTGTTTGCTTGTAGCACTCTCAAATTCGGTTCACAGCTTGTTTACCGAGCTTTTAGAGCTCTATAAGCGATGAAGACTTTAAGACAAATATGTAAGTGGTTTACAGTAGCTTAGCAGTCAATTAGAAGTCTATTGGCATTTACGTCTGTATGAACTCAGCGCAGTAGTTTTAAACAATCAATAGGTGGGTATTATCAGACTTTACAGGTGACAGCACGGATAAATTACAGTAAGAGCCACACGGAGATGATCTTCCAAGGCCGCACAAATGACTTGCAATACTTTCACAGATGCGGCAGATCTTTCTAAGCCTGCATATATGCTTTCGCGAGTCAACACGCAGCTTGCAGTGGCGTTGTGAATGCAGGTCGTCAAAGGTTACACACATAAGGTCTCAGAGTGGGCCGGTCAATCACCGATGCGCAGACCTTAAACGTTGCTGGTTTAGTCATTCAAACTGCTTACAGTAGCTTCACATCTTTTCTTCTGACAGCGTTGCGAAGGCAGGTGGTCCAAGGTGTTAGGGTCGCCGGGGCGGTAGGGCGGCGGGGGCGGCAGGGCGTAGGGCGGCGGGGGCGGCAGGGCGGTCACCGCAGCGCGCGGCAGCGTCGGCACAGGCGTACGGAGGCCCACTCGCCCACAGCGCTCATCTCGCTGCAAGAGCCGCAGAATATCCCACCGCATTTGCTGTGGGAGTGGGGGGACTATTACTGCGTTTGTTTCAGAATTGGGTAAAGTAAAGTAAAGTAAAATATTTATTTATTGCACGAACATAGTGATACATTTACAGTGATAACTTATTTTAATGTACGGTGCATAGCTAAGGTAAATTACAAAAAAAATCCAGGGTTGACAAAGTGTCAAATAAGTTACTTCGGTATAGGCAGTATAGGCATATACACCGAATAGGCTATTTGACCGATTTCTGAAAGCCATCTCATATTGTTTTTTGGTGTTCATGGAGTCCTCAGAAAGTGGTCATTTTAAATTATTTCGTGTGTATGTCTTCTAAAAAGGCAAACTAAAATTCACTTTTGAAATAAGCCACCAAAACGCTATGTTGGGCAATACGGCACACAGGCATTGAGACGTCACATCCCCGAAAACCAACCAATGAACGTAAGAAAGAATGAATGATAAACGCCATTTTTACTGACATGTGACGTCATTATAGAAACGGCGTTTTTTATCTTGTGTTTTTTTTACAAATTCTAATTGGCTTTTTAGTCAAAATGCTTTAACGCGGTTTTAAGACACATAATTTATACGAATACGAAAAAATAATACTGTTTTTTTCACACTGTTAAATAGCGTATTGTCGAAATGTTGCCATAATTATGAATCTAAACCAGTTTTATGTATAGATACTCGTAACATCCACCATCGCCTGCTATTCCTCTTTTTAACATTTTTATTTTTGTTCAAATAATAAAGATGCAGTAAATAATTGTTTGCCGCCACGTGATACAGAGCAACTGCCTCTTCCGTGTTTTCCGCAAAATGAATTTAGCAACGTTCTAGATTGTCGCGACGTAGCAAAGGTTTATTTGATGTGGCCAAGCTCTCGCCGTGGAGGGGACACGAATCTTCGCCTGCAAGTGTGGCCGTAGCATAAATACAAATACAAATACAAATACAAATACAAATACAAATACAAATACAAATACAAATACAAATACAAATACAAATACAAATACAAATACAAATACAAATCGTTTATTGCCACATATGAACGTTCACACTGTTACATAGGTTACAGAGGTTTATTTAAGTACCTATAGAACAATAACTTAGTGTAGACAGTTTCATAAAAGCGATCATCGTAATCAGTTTCATGAACATAGTTGTTTTAAACTCAAACTTAGGTAGGTAGGTAGGTAGGTACTTAAAATAAGATTTGGTTGTCATCTCTCCTTCTTCTTACCGGCAGTGGTGGCGGCGGCGCGCCAGCCAGAAGTGGTGTCGGCAGTGCTGGCAGCGCGGGGCCGCCGAGTCCGGCAGCCACACCACGCCCCGAGCCTCCTCGCCCACTTCCACCTCACTGCCACTCCCGCTGCCACTGCCACTCCCGCTGCCGCTGCCACTGCCACTGCCACTCCCGCTACCGCTACCACTGCTCGTCACCTGCCGGGGGCGGGATGCTTGGAATGGAGGCTGGGCCGATTCGTGAACTAAGGCTGGTTTTAGAGTCACGCTGACCGTCAGCGCTGATAGAAAAAATATCGCACACTTGCAAGAACAACGTGTTATTTCGAAACCCTTACGTTACATTAGAGCATATTCTTTAAGGTTTCAAAGTAATGGCCGAAAGCGCTGTAACGTGATGCAGTGTCTGTCTCTTTTGCTCAATATTCCGGGGTTTTCGAAGTAAATAAAATCGCGTTAAAAAAATATATATATCTATGAATAAAAAATGTTTTCCTTTGAAATATCACGTTGTTCTTGCAAGGATATATGGGTGGTCAGCGCTGAACGGTAAGCATTTTTCCAAAACGCTCCTTAGGACTTATTACATATTGGCATGTCGGCGCCGAGTGTCAGCGTGACTCTAAAACCGGCCTAACACTTAGCGAACTCCGCCGTGTTTCAGAATTTTTATGATTTTTTAATAGTATAAAACTATACCGTAAAAAACACCTTTTGGACGTTTACATGTTTGTGATGTCGCTGTTTCTGGTTCCCACGACACAGGGTGCCCTAGTGTGGGGCCAGAAGCAATGATACCAATCTTCCTACTAACGTTCGAAACGCGCCTATTAGTAAACACAAATTCAGTCCAAAGGAAAAAAGTATAAACGTAAACATATACATACAGGCCTGTCTCACTCACGCGCGGTGAACACCTGACTGCGTGCGACCCGAAACTCACCGAGATCTCGCGTTTCGTGGTTATGTATTCAAGATTGGCTACTGTTTCTTATTTAAAATACAAATAATACATTATCTGCGAATTCATTTTTATCGATTTTCCCATGGGAATAAGATATTTTCCCGCAGTAAAACGTAGCCAAGTGTTTATCCAGGGTGTCAGCTAACTCCATACCAAGAAATTAAATTAAAGAATTGTTAAAATTGCTCCAGCCGTTTAGACGTGAAGAAGTATACACACTCACACACACAAACTTTCGTCTTTATAATATTAGTGTGATTCATTCAATCATTCATTTAATTATTTATTCATTCATTAATTCCTTCATTCATTCAGTAAAGTAAAGTTTGTATTTTAATTCGATGCAAAAAAATGACGCGGTGTTGCCGCTTTACAATATATAGGTTTACTCGGTAGATTTTTTTTACCGTGAATAGAAGACTCGTGTGATCAAAATCCTTATCACATCAAAAAAGACATTAAAATTTAATTCCTCATAAGAGCAAAGTCAAAAAAAAACACCTACGTAGCACAAATAATTTTTACTTGGCGTACTAGCAACATTCAGACATTGACAGCCTTGGGAGATATTCCGTTTTGAGCCATCATGGCGTAAACACTTTTTTGTAACAAATGTTTCCCGAATATCCGTTAGGGCTTAAGTTTCGTGCATGGCCCTGTAAAATAAAGATATAGAGATCTAATTTTTTTTACAGCCTTGGGATTGTATTGGGATGTCAACGTGACAGTTTTATTTTTTGCATTGAAACAAGAGTTTAGTACAGACGCGGCGGCGTACTTACTCTCCCCCCACGACTAACCCTCGTTACCTGGTTCGCAGGCCCAGGAACGTTCAAGTCGACCCACCCGATAAGCTCTCATCCGACCTAGGCCCAGGCCCAGTCAGATGTAGCCCCCGCTCCCAACAGTGTCCCCGGGGACACTACTCTCACTTAATTTTTCTTTCTGTCACTATGTGACGAATCCCCCTAAGCGGTAGCTCTAGTGAGCTCCGCTGTGCGCCCTCCTCGGGCCTCGAGGGGGGTCGCTCATGATGTAGGTTTAGGGGTCCTTAGGACCAAACCAGCCCTAAGGTGGTGTTTAGTGGGTAGGCGCACTCTGTGAGTCCCACATTGGCAGCACGGCCGGGCCCGTGCTGTTATGCATGAGCATTCACTACCTCCCTCCCCCGTGTCCTCCGGAGGGTGCAATGAGCCGTTTTCAGAAGAACTAAAAAATAATAATAATACGGCTGTCAAAGGAATGCATTTTTGGACCTCAGCCCAATAGCCATTTGTGATACATCATAAAATAGGTCTCAGCGAGCTGAACAAAAGTTACTACTACGCCAACAGCCAAATGTTTGTCGTTTCGGAGTTATATTTTGTTGAAAATGTTAGTTTTTTTTCAATACTATATAACTCCGAAAGGACAAACATTTGGCTGTTGGCGTCATAGTAACTTTTGTTCAGCTCGCTGAGACCTATTTTATGACGTATCACACATGGCTATTGGGCTGAGGTCCAAAATTGCATTCCTTTGACAGCCATATTTTTTTTTTTTTTTTTTAGTTCTTCTGAAAACGGCTCATTTATAGGGCTAAAAAAAAGAAAAAACCTGTTTGGGCGGCGGCGGGGGCGGCGGCGGCGGCGGGGGCGAGGCCAGCCGCAGCGCAGCGCGCGCCGCCCGCAGCTCGCTACTCAGCCGCTCCACCACCATCTGCCGGGAATGAATACGGTATTTGACACTATCAACAGTAAACTATTTGAGATGCTCGATTAAAACAAAAATTACAAAATGATTCGGAAAATGTATTTATACTACACCTGCTTGGAAAGTACCTTGATACTTTATCAAATTTACGGTAGAAAGTACGTCATTGCATATCGAACAAATATGCGGGGAGAAAACGCATCTGAGCGGGAGAGAAAAGTGTATGAAAATCCATTTCTTACGTGGTTTTTCTTTTTTAATTTTGGGTAAGACTATGCGCCGGTAACCTAAATATCAAAAGCCAAAAAGTTTTTACAGTGAGTTTTTATCTCCAAGTTCTCAAAATGACACTGGCCACTAGCAACAATTTCAATATAAATTTCAATCAAATCGTAAAGATTTCGTTTTTTATTTTCCTTGTAGGTGTAGTATTAAGCACTATGTATCACTCGAGAGAAACTGCGATTCCCGATCTCAGGTGTTTTAAAGCCCTCGCCTACGGTTCGGGCTTCAAACGACACCCTCGACGGTAATCGGTCACTTTCTCCTCTCGGTGAACAATGTACTATTCTTTTAATCATTTACTAGTTATTACAATTTTTAAATAGATGAAACATAATTCAAAATTCAAAATTTTTTATTTCAACGTAAAGAATTTACATTCTGCTTGTTGAATGTCAATGTACATACAGTTATGTATAATGTTAGCCGCTGCCTTAGGGCCGTCTGTAGTGGAGAAAAAGGCAGCAAAAAACTCCACTCTGACCATCTTTTCTCAAATCAACTTAAAGCTAATACAAATTAGGTATGAGTGTTCGTATACCAAGAATCTCAAGATCCATGAGTGCAATCAATACTTGCAAAGTCAAACATCATTTAATATGCTTAAAAGGTAATAAAACACCAATGCTGCGGCCAGACACACGGACGGCACCCGTTCACGAGCGTAACGCAGAGGTCAGCCATCACCAGTCTCAACCATATTAGAGGGAGATAGGCGACCCGGCCACCGCGCCACCATTCGCATGGCCTTTGGCAAACTTGTGTGATAAAGTTCTTGTCAGTTATCTATAATAAGAGTGAATAAAATAAGTGAATAAAAAGAGTGCTCTGAAATGTGACGTCACAAGCAAGTATTTTCATACAAAATGCCGTTTTAAAAGTAACTCATCTGACATCCTGTCAAATACCCAATTTTATTTGTGACATAAGCCGAAATCGCTGTACATGCGAGCGGTGGCCGGCGAGAATTGATATTAGGTAAATCGGGATTTTTTTCCTTTGCTGTATGCAGGGCGTCCCAAAGTTATGGGACATGAAGGGAAAGTACCTTTGCGGAAAGAAGACTTTATGTTATTTTTAAAAGTTAGTAATTCTGCATTCAAAGATTTTCTAAAAATTACTTGCCTCGTCTGGGAATGAGTAGGGGTGTTTTTTTTTTTTACATTTAAGTCGGTTCGATTAATAGTTCGACGAATAAAACCAAAAAATGGGGAACAGGATTTACAAAAATTTAATTAGTTTGTTACAATTGTTCCCACCTGAACAAATAACTTGGTGGCACTGTACCTACTTCAGTTTTTTTTTAAAAGGCAACAGATTAATTACTTTTGACAGATTCGAATAAATGATACTTTCTGACTCTGTATTAATCTGTGATAGAGTAATGATCTGTATCACTGAGCGAAATTAAATAAAGAAATTTTATTATTTTCTCGAAAACTACAGCACCTAAAAAAAACAAAAAATATATTCTTCTTTAGTGACCGTTCATATCCATATCCTAGAAGAAACTTTCTTGATTCGTGACCCTAGAAATAATGCCGTTATAAAAATGAAATACGTAGTGAACTCATATCTTTATCTCCATCTCATGTGTAAGTCCTGTTGTGGGTACATACAATAAAAAATATTCTATCTATCTATCTTTCGTGTAATTTAGAAATGGAACGATCTTTCCGAAAGAGGCCAACCAAGGAGGTGACTTATCAAAAGTTTCATTTAAATTTCTAACTGCTTGCCTGTTTCATTCGAAGACCTAAAGCAGGCCATACACGCTAGGGTATACCTGACAGGTATGCCTGTACAATTACGCCTGTCAGGTAAAGCTAAGCTTCCATAGAGGCCATACACGTAGCGGAAACCTGTACAAACTCTCAGTTGAAACCAGGGCTCCGGCCGCGACAGTCGATCTCGATACCGTAGCTTTAATTGTTTTATTGTTTGTTTTATTGAGACAGAGGAAATTGAAACAAAAATCTCGTCTACAATGGTGCAAACCATGGTTACTGCGAAGCAAACAGTACCCGGACGACTGACGCCTGCGCAGGTAAAAAATACTA
Source organism: Yponomeuta plumbellus (assembly GCA_947310845.1). Taxonomy (NCBI): domain Eukaryota; kingdom Metazoa; phylum Arthropoda; class Insecta; order Lepidoptera; family Yponomeutidae; genus Yponomeuta; species Yponomeuta plumbellus. Next base: position 18,072,337 of record OX371212.1, on the reverse strand, counting down.
GATTTTGTATTTTCTGGTTTGCCTGGACAGGCGTGGAAACCTGCACAGTGGTTTCACATACACGCATAGGTTTAACTGTACAGGCATACCTGTCAGGCATACCCTAGCGTGTATGGCCTGCTTAAGAAGTACAGGAACCTAAGAAGATCGACTCACCCTCTGATGCAGTATAATCTGCTGCAGCCTTTCCTGCACGGGCTCGGCGGGCAGCGGCAGCCCGTCTGGCGACGCGCCCTCCCCCTCCCCCCCGGCGCCCTCCCCCTCCCCCGCGCCCTCCCCCGGCGCGCACTGCAGGCGGCAGCAACAGCACGCCGAGCTGCCGGCGAGGGAGTCCCCAGAGGTCTCGATGCCGCCTGAGGAAGGGCCGGAAATGCCACGTCGAGTGAAAACTTTCAAGCGCACCTCCAACAATAATAGCTATTATTATAAGTATGAAACACTGTTCTTGGCAATAATTGGTTATTCATTCATTCATTCATTCATTCAAACAACGAGACACGTCACAGAAACGAAATAAACGCTCAGTAACATACAGTCTGTTAGCTTTTAGAATACACCTCGGGCTCAAGTAGGTTTCGGTTTTCGCCGAAAGCACACGAATGTAATACTACTTCCTGCTCTGTATAAGTGAAATTAAGTGCCCTGCCTCACTAGGGCGCCATGGCGACGTCGCCAGCGACCGTATCCAAGCAGTTAATATTGAAAAGTCTGGTGTCTAACTTGGCGACCGGTCTGGCAACGTCGCCATTCAATACAAACTGCTTGGATACGTAGCTGCTCATGCTCTTATCTGAGAAATTTGACGAATCAGCACTGTAGTTATACTCTGATTTTTTATTCCGTAGAATTCTGACATTTCGTAAGTGTTGCTACTAAAAAAGTTCTCCACCGAAAAAATAAAATGCCACATATTTTTTATGTTTTACCTACAAAAAGGTTAACAAATATTTACTTACTCAAGTGACCTAATAAAAAAATAACAAATATTTCAATATCACGAACAATATATCGAATTAACTTTAATTACTTTATTTTATTCTTTAACTGGCATCACTGCCTACGAATTAGGTTTCGTAAACCTTTTTAGAAAAGTGAAGTATGCCGTTGTAAGCTCTCTTAATAATTCATGTCAGCGATGATGATGATGATGAAGATAGTGATGTTAGTATTAATGATGATTACATATTTTTATGAAAATATGTTTTCTTTACTTGTACTTTATTACTGTTTGTGTGGCGAAAAGGGACACAATGGTCACTCGCCTCAAATTCTCTTTTAATTTGGAGCTCCACACTTAATAAAATGGATAGATTCACTAACAAATTAAATCTGTAGACTCAGATGTTCACACTCGTATTGACATTGAAAAATGTGCCCGGCCAAAAAATGTTTCTAATCTCTGACATGTCAAAAAATGATAACTGTCAGAATTCTACGGAATTAAAAATCAGACTTTAGGTAGTTACTTAGCGAAATTCTCAATAGGCAATTTGACCGATTTCTGAAAGCCATCTCATATTGTTTGTTGGTGTTCATGGAGTCCTCAGAAAGTGGACATTTTAAATTCTTTCATGTATTTCTTCTAAATAATGCAAACGAAAATTTACTTTCTAAATAAGCCGCCAAAACGCTATCTTGGGCAATTTGGCACCGCACTGGTATTATGACGTCACTTCCCAATAAACCAACCAATGAACGTAAGAAAGAATGAATGACCGACGCCATTTTTATTGAATTGTGACGTCATCATAGAATCGGCCAATCCAGGCCATTTTCGTACATTTGTTTGTACAGCAACACCATTCGCTGATAAATTGTGCCCGGATAACGGCGACAGGCTTGCCACTTGTCACGTTTGGGACCTAATAAACTCGGCAAAACGTGGGTCCAGTTCTAGAGACTGGTGCCTCTGCCTACCCCTTCGGGGATAACGGGCGTGAGTTTATACTCATACTTTATACTCAAATAGCCTATTCAGAAATCGGCCCTTGATCTCATGTTTTATCATTGTTTCTCCACGTTCACCAGTGGAGACCGTTCACAAAGAGACAAATAGATGGCGCGCTTTGTCACTCCTATGCAAAACGCAAACGCTCTCGCTGTCGAAAGTGAATGACAAAACTCAGTATACGCACTCTGTCGTTGGGTTGCCTGGATGGCGTGTAGGGACTCACTGGTGGCGGAGACGCGGCGTGGCTGGGGGCGCGGCCGCGGGGAGTCCCCGCACAGAGTCAGCTGCGAGCCGGGCCGCGCGCGAAGGGCCCGCGCCCGGGGGAAGCCCCCGGCCCTCTCCGCGCCCCCGGCCCCGCCCCCGCCCTCGCCCTCGCTCTCAGAGCTCACGCTGGTCGATGAGGCACCGCCTGCGTAAGAGGGTTCGTTTGACGACGGGTTCACCACCATTCGGACTAGGCTTAGTGGTAAGAGACCCGTGCCCCTCGGTGGGGAGATAATGGGTTGACGATGATGATGACACACAAAAATAAATACATTTTATTAAATTCTGCTTATTAAACGTCAATGTACTTATAATGTTAGCGTTAGCCGCTGCCTTGGGGTCGAATATGGAAAAAAAGGCGATGGCAGCCACGTCGCGCTATTTTGTTTTTCCACCACAACCAAATAATATTTTCTTAAATTGAACTATTATTACTAATAGTATACAAAAGCTAAGCCGCGCTACAGTTTGGCTCAGACAAGACGCAAACATCCAGAAATTGTGCACTGTAGCTTTGACGTTGGTGGACAACAGTCGTGAATGAAAGAGCAAACGCCATACCCTCGATTTCTCGCCAACAATCTGTTAATAGATTAAAGACTGTTAGCGTTCGAAAAACTTGCGGTTAGGTTCAATACTTGCTTAGTAAGTTTCACGCAACCACACCCTATGCCACGGTAGCCAGCCAAGGACGTTACATAGAAGTTTTTATTTTTGTTTTTTTTTATTATTAGTTTTATTTATTTCTACAGCTTACTATTTTTATAGTCCTTATGCAATAGTGAAGCGCACACACAAAAACAAGAGTAATTGAAAACTTATAAACAATACACTACTTACAGCACTTAACTTATAATTAATCATTCAGAGGACAACAGAAGATGTCTATTGTCTTACTAATAGAATTGAGTGTGCGTAGGGCTCGCGTGAGGGACGCATTTTGCAGAAGGCAAACGTTTTCAGCCAAACTCACCCAAATGCACGTCGATCAGTTTCCCGGCCAGTCGATCGTGGTCGACTGGAGGCGTGCCGTTGGTGGCGGTCGCGGGTTCTATCCTGTTGTGGTTCGTGAGCGTGGCAGTCATGTCAACCGCATTGGGGGTCACCTCACCGTCTGTTCAATGCGATGACGATTTTTAAAATAAAAGAAGTGGTTTCTCAAGACTGAATGGACAATATTTCTATGGTCACGAATCAAGAAAGTTTCTTCTAGGATATGGATAAGCGGTAACTAAATAAGAATGTATTTTTTGTTTATTTTTAGGTGCTGTAGTTTTCGAGAAAATAATTTCTTTATTTCATTTCGTTCAGTGATACAGATCATTACGCCATCACAGATTAATACAAAGTCAGAAAGTATCATTCATTCGAATCTGTCAAAAGTAATTAGTCTGTTGCCTTTAAAAAATAAATACTGAAATAGGTACAGCGCCACCAAATTATATGTTCAAGTGGGCAAAATTGTAACTAACTAATTAATTGTAAATTCTGTACCCCATTTCTTGTTTCATTTATTCACTTACTAAGATTTATAGATATATGTTCACAAAAATTTAAAGACTGATTAAAATATTCTCATTTTCCTAGGTAAATTTCTTAAATGTTACTACTAAATTCTCCACTAGCGCCGCTATCAACTAAACAGATAAGATGGTGGCACTGAAACGAAATCACTGACAGAGCAGTGACAGTTTTTTTTAAATGCTTCAACGTTGGATGGCGTGGATACACGACTATTATTCCGTTCCGTTTTGCTTATACGCCCTTTTAGAATGAGAAGGTTTTCAAAACCAAAATCATGAATGTAAATCTTATCTGAGGTAAAAACTAAGAACGTAGGGCTATCCAGTTTAGCTTCCTTTTCATATACATCAAAGGAAAAAAATCCCGAATTATTGTCCATTGGAAATCGGCGGGACACCTGGCAAGGCGGGAAGACGGCAGGTGGACCGAGAACAGGACGACGGTCAGTGGGCAGGCCTGCGGCCCGATAGTCGAACGATGTCGTTGAGTCGGCGGAAAGTTCGTGGATGCGAATGGCGAGAGACCGTGTGAAATGGCATTTGGGGCACAAGGCCTATACTCAGCAGTGGCCAGCGGTGGGCTGATAATGATGATGATGATGATGATGAAAGGGGTTTCTCAATGATTTGTTTTCATTGTATGTATGCATTTGTGAGTGTGTCTCACTTGTGAGCCTGAGGATGCCTCGTGTTAGAGACGAAACGCGTCGCATTTTTTCACACAAGTATTGGTGTCGGTGCGCTCATGTCTTGCTTCTGCTTGAAAAAATGGGAGGGAGGGAGGGCGGTGCATTAACTAACTGCATGGTGCCTGTGGGATTTTGGCGGAATTTAGCAAAGTAGTGGTCGTATTTTAATGGCTAAAAATATGAATAAAGATGTCAATAAGGCTACTCACTATTGAAACGGGCGCCGTCGAGTTCGATGCCGACGGAGGAGTCGGTGTGCTGCGAGGACTCCGACACGGAGCGCCATGTGATGCTGATGTGGCGCTGCCGCCCCTCCTCGCGCGCCTGCGGGGCGGTAGGGCGGTTAGGGCGGTCAGGTCGGTCAGGGCGGTGAGGGGCGGTGGGGCGGTAGGGTGGTCAGGCCGGTCAGGGGCGGTAGGGCGGTCAGGCCGGTCAGGGCGGTGGGGCGGTAGGGTGGTCAGGCCGGTCAGGGCGGTAGGGTGGTCAGGCCGGTCAGGGGCGGTATGGCGGTCAGGCCGGTCAGGACGGTGAGGGGCGGTGGGGCGGTAGGGTAGTCAGGCCGTTCAGGGCGGTGAGGGGCGGTGGAGCGGTCAGGCCGGTCAGGGGCGGTGGGGCGGTCAGGGGCGGTTAGGCCAGTCAGGGCGGTGGGGCGGTAGGACGGTTAGGTTAGGTTAGGGCGGTCAGGGCGGTGAGGGGCGGTGTAGCCAAATTAGCCATGCTACTTATTTTTAATCATCATCATCATTCAGCCACTGGAAAACCACTGCTGGACATAGGCCTCCTCCATGGATTTCCAAGAACCAGTTTGAAGCAGCTCGCATCCAGCGTCTTCCTGCCACTTGGATGAGAGCTTCTGTCCATCTTGTGGCTGGATATCCTACGCTGCGCTAGCTGATATATGGTCTCCATTCGAGAACTTTTCAACCCCATCGGCCATCAGTTTTAATTACATGTTTACTATAATTTATTTCGAAAAACATTGGACAATTTTACGAAAATGATTTAAGTGTTTTCGAGTTTTATTCATTATGCGTATTACGAATATTTTTCTAAAATTTTGATGCTTGGGATGTCATCAGAGCATGATTAAAGAGATTGTATTTGTTAACATTAAAAAAAATGTCATTTGTATTTTTTTTTTGGAAGGCAAAGGACTCTGCTTCCTTCAGGATTCCTTAAAGGAGGCTGCAACCATGTCTCCTATTACACTACATACAAAAAAATGTCATTTGTATTTTTTTTGTAAGGCAAAGGACTCTGCTTCCTTCAGGATTCCTTAAAGGAGGCTACAACCATGTCTCCTATTACACTACATAAAAAAAAATGTCATTTGTATTTTTTTTGTAAGGCAAAGGACTCTGCTTCCTTCAGGATTCCTCAAAGAAGGCTGCAACCATGTCTCCTATTACACTACATACGGCCCCGGCCGTAGGGTCTCACCTCTCGCGCGGCGGGCGCCGGCTCCGGCCGGAGTTCCCGCTCCAGCGAGGACGAGTTGCTGGCGAGGCAGCCGCCGCCGGCGCCGGCCGCCACCCCCGCCGCCCCCGCCGCCCCCACCGCCCCCGCCGCCCCCACCGCCCCCGCCGGGGGGGAGCCGTTCTCGAAGTGCGCGGGGTGGAGACCGTCCACCTGGCGGGCCGAGACAAAAGCATGATGTTAAACATCACCATCAACCCATTATGTCCCCACCGAATAGAATAGAATATTCTTTATACTACACCTGCTTGGAAAGTACCTTGATACTTTATCAAATTTACGGTAGAGAGTACGTCATTGCATATCGAAAAAATATGCGGGGAGAAAACGCATCTGAGCGGGAGAGAAAAGTGTATGAAAATCCATTTCTTACGTGGTTTTTCTTTTTTAATTTTGGGTAAGACTATGCGCCGGTAACCTAAATATCAAAAGCCAAAAAGTTTTTACAGTGAGTTTTTATCTCCAAGTTCGCAAAATGACACTGGCCACTAGCAACAATTTCAATATAAATTTCAATTAGTAAAGATTTCGTTTTTTATTTTCCTTGTAGGTGTAGTATAAAGCACTATGTAGCACTCGAGAGAAACTGCGATTCCCGATCTCAGGTGTTTTAAAGCAAACGACACCCTCGACGGTAATCGGTCACTTTCTCCTCTCGGTGAACAATGTACTATTATGGCACACTAGAAAAAAATACAAAAAGAACACAAAATATTTATAAAGGTTCATGGTACAATTGGCGGCCTTATTGCTAAAGCAATTTCTTCCAGACAACCTTACGATGGAAAGTTGCTGAGAGAAATTTGAAAGATGGGTCATCATCAACCCATTATGTCCCCATCAAGGGGCACGGGTCTCTTCCCTGAGGAAGGTGTAGGCCATACTCCACCACGGGGGCCGAGTCCAGATTGGTGGAAGCTTGTAAGACCAGTGGCTGGTCTTACTGTCAGAAGTTTCCAAGCCACCCTAAGGCCTCTGACTTGGCTTAACCACTGCCATCTATCGACGGCATTTTCTGTGTTTGATTTGGTTACTTTCATCTTTTTCATTTTATGTTCGGCTTCTGTACGTGTTACAATGTAAATTAAGAGTAATGTAGCTAGATTCATGTATGTGCCAGCATTGCTGTCATTCATTGCTCATTCATTGTTCATTGCTGTCGCTCGTCATCTATTTACCTGGTCCGATTCGGCGTCAATGTCGGCCTCGGCCTCGGCCTCGGCGTCAGCGTCAGCGTCGGCCTCGGCCTCGGCGTCGACAGGCCGCGTGGCCCGCGCCGCCATTCCGTCCACATAGCTGTCTGTTAGTGTGCTGCGCGGAGACTCATTGCCCGGTAAGATACTGGACAATTTCCTGTGGAAACGTCAGCTTAGATCAGTCATTTATTGTTTTTGTATGTAGGCAAAGACAATTCTTTGCCTACAGATAGTCTTTTTAATCATGCTCTGATGACGTCACAAAAATTAAAAACAAAAAAATAGACATAATAAATAAAACTCAAAACTACCGAAAGTAATTTCTTAAAATGGTCAATGTTTTCAAAATAAATTATACAAAACATATATCCAAAAATAGTAGCATTGTTAATTGGACGGTTATGGGCGAGGATAAAGCAGCGTGTGCCTCGGGTAAGGCCAGTGTCCAGCAATTCTAATAAAATCCTTCTTTCTTTCTTTCTTTCGATGGACGAATATGAGCCGATGGGATGGATTGGACAGAAATAAATGCGTTGTATAATTACATTACGTCAGCGGCGATATTGGGATCGCTACACCGCCGCTGCGTTGTTCGCTTCTCGCCCTCGCCGAGCAGATTGTCGCAGGATCGTGTTTTTGTCATCACACCTGGAAATATTGAATACGCTTTTAGAGATTTATAAAGAAAGAAAAACGTTTATTATACCAACAAGGCACATTTCAGAAACAAAATAAACAGACAAGTAACATATTATAAGTAGGGCAACAGATAAAACAACAAATAAATTAAATCAAAAGCATACAGGGTTACAAGGAAAGTCGTACACAATATTAAAGGAGGTCATTATTTAGGTCATTTCTGATGGATTTTATTCTATTATGTAGGGTCCGAAAATTAACCGATATGGAGATATTGACTGTTAAAGATTTTTAAAAAATATTAAATTTTAAATGATAAATAAATATTTTAAATATTAAATGATAAATTGTGCCCGGATAACGGCGACAGGCTTGCCACTTGTCACGTTTGGGACCTAATAAACTCGGCAAAACGTGGGTCCAGTTCTAGAGACTGGTGCCTCTGCCTACCCCTTCGGGGATAACGGGCGTGAGTTTATTATTATTATTATTATTAATTTTTTTCGGCTTTTGATCGATTTTTTCTCAGAATAGAGCTCAGTGTTTTTTTAATGTTTTTAGTTAAAAGTCATGTCAATTGATAAAAAACTATCAGCAAAAGCTGCACCTACTACTAACAGCTTTAAAAAACTGCTCGGCAACGGTTAGAATTAAATATTTTTTCTATAAAAATTTTTCATATTGAAGCTCTTAAAAAAAAATTTACGTATGGAACTTATTCTGCAAATAATTTTAAAAACTTCTACGACTCTTTAACTATTCAAAAAGGTGTAACATTTAATAGGTATGTGCATGAAATTTTAAAATAATCTTATTTGAGTAGGCTCTAGTGGGTCCGAAAATTAACCGATATGGAGATATTGACTGTTAAAGATTTTTAAAAAATATTAAATTTTTTCGGCTTTTTGATTGATTTTTTCCCAGAATAGAGCTCATAGTGTTTTTTTAATGTTTTTAGTTAAAAGGCATGTCAATTGATAAAAAACTATCAGCAAATGCTGCACCTACTACTAACAGCTTTAAAAAAACTGCTCGGCAACGGTTAGAATTAAATATTTTTTCTCTAAATATTTTTCATATTGAAGCTCTTAGAAAAATATTTACGTATGGAACTTATTCTGCAAATAATTTTAAAAACTTCTACGACTCTTTAACTATTCAAAAAGGTATACATTTAATAGGTATGTGCATGAAAAAGATAAAAAAGGAGATTACACAAGTATGTATAACAGAGTGAGGTATACAGCAGGTGTATAGAATGCTACGACCAGCTTGTATAGTGAGCAGTGTGCTGGTAGTGCGGCAAGACCTGTCATAGCTACTGTATAGGGTGTAGTGAGCAGTGTATAGGCTGCTATGACCAGCTTTTAGACTATAGTGACCAGTCTGTAGGCTGTAGTGAGCAGTCTGTAGGCTAAAACTGTCGTAAGCACTACACATTCGACAATATTATCCGGATCCAGTTAAATGATTTTTATCGGAAGAGTCCAATCGGGTTTGAAGTAAGTGAATCCGAATAGTTTGTAGGCTATAGTGACAAGCCTGTAGGCTTATTGGGAAGAGGTGGTGATCGTGCTCTTCCACTATAAAGGGAAATTTCCAGCCAGTCAGAACGTCTGGGGACGGCCGGTCCGACTGTTATTTGTTGGACATTGGACCGATCGTAAGTCATGTCGTGTTGCGCTTGGAAAAACCGTAAACGTAAACTGCTATCTATTCAGGAGAGAGAAAAAAACTTACCTAATAATTTCGTAATTACGACGCCTTTTTATTCAGTAAATACATAGCTTGTAGAACACCCTTGTAGTTAGTGGACTGTATTTAAGAAGCTGATGGTAAATAAAAACCGATTTAACTAAATTTTAACTATATTAATATAGGACAAAAAAACCGCGTGCGGGAGCGGCAAAGCACAAACTCACAGAAACAATATTGACAACATTAGAAGAATGTAAATCAATATTGCCACAATAAAAGCAAAATTAAACAATCTATCTATGTCGCGAACATAGCTGATATACACATTTTAAGATTCAAGCTAGCTAGCACAAAGTAGGTTTTACAGGCACGTCGGACTGTGAAAATACTATTCATTCATTCATTCATTTATTTTTTTATTGCAAGACCATGAACAGTTATTTTAAACTAGTAACATGGACCCTGTAAGGGTGTAGCAAATTTGAATGACATAGTAAAGCTTAACTAGACTTAATGGTCCCCATTAAAATATTTGTGATAAAAGATTTACATGTTTAGTTTTTTTAATTGCTTACGTTAACATCAGCAGTAATTCAGAATTTACATTTACATTTATTACATTTGTGTATTAATACTAACAAAATAAAAAAATAAAAATGTGCTAAAAAAAAGTGTTTCTCGGATTTTCCAGGCGTAGCGACGACTTGTAATACTTTGCTTGCGCGATGCAGGAATGTTGGAGCTTGTAGTGCGCGCGCAGAGTTGCCATGCGCTCGCCAGAGGCTATAGTGGGCAGTTTTTAGGCTAATGTGATCAGCCTGTAGGCTTTAGTGACCACTCTGCAGGCTATAGTGAGCAGTATGTAGGCTGTAGTGACCAGTTTGTATGCTATAGTGACCAGCCTGTAGGCTATGGTGACCAGCCTGCAGGCTGTACTGCCCTCATATCTATAAGTAAAAATGCAGTATGGCTATTACTGTGTTTCTCGTTGCGAGGACAATGCAGTGAGCAGTCTGTAGGCTGCAGTGAGCAGTCTGTAGGCTATAGTGAGCAGTCTGTAGGCTATAGTGAGCAGTCTGTAGGCTGCAGTGAGCAGTCTGTAGGCTGCAGTGAGCAGTCTGTAGGCTGCAGTGAGCAGTCTGTAGGCTGCAGTGAGCAGTCTGTAGGCTGCAGTGAGCAGTCTGTAGGCTGCAGTGAGCAGTCTGTAGGCTGCAGTGAGCAGTCTGTAGGCTGCAGTGAGCAGTCTGTAGGCTGCAGTGAGCAGTCTGTAGGCTGCAGTGAGCAGTCTGTAGGCTGCAGTGAGCAGTCTGTAGGCTGCAGTGAGCAGTCTGTAGGCTGCAGTGAGCAGTCTGTAGGCTGCAGTGAGCAGTCTGTAGGCTGCAGTGAGCAGTCTGTAGGCTGCAGTGAGCAGTCTGTAGGCTGCAGTGAGCAGTCTGTAGGCTGCAGTGAGCAGTCTGTAGGCTGCAGTGAGCAGTCTGTAGGCTGCAGTGAGCAGTCTGTAGGCTGCAGTGAGCAGTCTGTAGGCTGCAGTGAGCAGTCTGTAGGCTGCAGTGAGCAGTCTGTAGGCTGCAGTGAGCAGTCTGTAGGCTGCAGTGAGCAGTCTGTAGGCTGCAGTGAGCAGTCTGTAGGCTGCAGTGAGCAGTCTGTAGGCTGCAGTGAGCAGTCTGTAGGCTGCAGTGAGCAGTCTGTAGGCTGCAGTGAGCAGTCTGTAGGCTGCAGTGAGCAGTCTGTAGGCTATAGTGAGCAGTCTGTAGGCTGCAGTGAGCAGTCTGTAGGCTGCAGTGAGCAGTCTGTAGGCTATAGTGAGCAGTCTGTAGGCTATAGTGAGCAGTCTGTAGGCTGCAGTGAGCAGTCTGTAGGCTGCAGTGAGCAGTCTGTAGGCTGCAGTGAGCAGTCTGTAGGCTATAGTGAGCAGTGAGCAGTCTGTAGGCTATAGTGAGCAGTGAGCAGTCTGTAGGGCGAGCTAGTACTGACCAGCGGGTGGCGCGGGCGCTTGGCGGGGCGGGGGCTCGGCTTGGGCGCGGGGCCGCGGGCCGGCCAGCGCGGCCCACCAGACGGCCAGCGCGCGCACGCTGCAGTCCGGGTACAGCACCTGCGCCCAGCCAATACACATTAACATAGTAAGTAAGTAATTTATTTGTGACATAAGTCTTATACTAGACTAAAACTAGGTGGTGACAAATTACATGTTTGGTTTATCATTTAAGTTATTTAGCATCCGCTGCTGTGCTAGGTTCATCACCTGTATTACAGCAGACAGCGCCTACTTCCTCCATTTACAAAAACTTCTACCTAAAACTTCTAAAAACTGTAAATTACTGTTAAAACAAAAGTATTATAAGAGAAAAAAAAAGAAAAAGGGTAGGTATAGTGTTAGTTGACCTCCCTCAATGTGTGTGAGTAAATGAGTGTGAGTGTGAGTGTGAGTGAGTGAGTGACATCATCATCATAATCAGGCTGCTGGACATAGCCCTCCCCTAATGAGCGCCATAGCGCCCTGTCAGCTTCAGCAGTCTATTAACATCATGCTTAACCCATTCCGAGGGGCACGGGTCTCTTCCCTGAGGAAGCTAAAGGCCATACGCCACCGAGTCGCGCGCCATAACGTCAAAAGATACGACTTTCCAGTACATTAGCTGTCAAATTCGGACATTCCAGCGCTACAAAACACGTGGACTCGCGTCATCGTGCTTCCCATGCTGGATGTCGATAATTTCGATTCAATGTTGACATCGGTGTCTACGTCGATGCTTTCTTTACATCCCTAGCCAACTTTCTCCCGGCGCTCTACTCAACTGCAGGTGTCGGCGGTAGAGGCGGTTCCGGTAGCGCGGGGCGGCCTTCGTCAAGACGTCTGTCTACACCGACATTTCTCTAACACCGACCACATCACTACCCAGCTATTTTATTTTATTAAAAAACCAACAGCGTTACATAATATTAAACTTAAGGTAATGTATGCTAAGTAAGGCCAATAACAGGTTTAACTTTTTAAACTGATAGTATGCTTAACGTAAACTTAAACTAAATGTGAAGCGGCTCGACCCTGCCGAACTGCCGCGGATATGAACAGTCTCAGTCCGGATATGAACTAACCCTTAGCCCCATAAAAGATCATATATATCCACCCGAGCCAAGAAGCGGCGAGGCCGGCAGCATCGGCCCCAAACTATTATTATTATTAACCACTGTAAAAGTTATACTTTTTTTTTAATTTTTTTTTTTTCGGGCGGACCCCAAGACCCCTTTGGCTCCGGCGAGCCACTCACTTGCGTGTCCCGGCGGTAGAGGCGGTTCCGGTAACGGGGGGCGGCTAGCAGCAGCCAGACGGCGGCTTTCGTCATGACGCCTATATCTACACCGACGTTTTCTACCACCGATCGCATCACTAACCGGCCTTCGCCCGACAAGCGACTCACCTGCGGGTGGGGGTGGTAGAAACGGGGGTGGTCTTTGTCGAGACGCCTAATGCCCGGTTCCTATAACATACGTCCGCTTGCGATCTGTTTTGGTGCTACCTACCCTACAATACTGTATTTGACACTATCAAGAATAATTTATTTGAGATGCTCGATTAAAACAAAAGTTACAAAATGATTCGGAAAATGTATTTATTTTAATAATTTACTAGTTATTACAATTTTTAATTAGATGAAACATAAAAAGAGTGCTCTGAAATGTGACGTCACAAGCAAGTATTTTCATACAAAAATCCGTTTTCGAATTCAAAAAGTAACTCATTTGACATCCTGTCAAATACCCAATTCGTTGACGGTTCGTAGGAACTGTAACCGATCGTGAGCAAAAACGAAGCGTTTTGTGGATACTGGAACCGGGCATAAGACGTCAAGACATCTAGACCGACGTTTTTGTACCACCGATCTCATCCCAAGCCGGCTTCGGTTTCGACAAGCGACTGACCTGGGGGTGGGGGCGGTAGAGGCGGTTGCGGTAGCGGGGGGCGGCCAGCAGCGGCCACACGGCGGCGGCGCCGGCGGCGCGGCAGTCGGCCCGCTCGCGCGCGCTGTTGCAAAGGAACGTGCCGAACATGCACGAGTGCGCGTGCGTCACCAGCTTCAGCTGCCGGGTAGAGGGGGTTGGGTCAGGTTAGGTGGGCGGCGGCCTGGGTCTCGATTCTGTTTGTGCATTCAAGTCGAGCTGGCCAAGCTACATTTTTGAACAGGAAGGGAAATCTCAAAACCTTGACAATGTAATAAAATATGAAACGGAAATATAGAACGGAAATGAAAATGAAAATGAAATGAAAATAAAATGAAAAAGAAATGAAAAAGAAATGAAAAAGAAATGAAAATGAAATGAAAATGAAATGAAAATGAAATGAAAATGAAATGAAAATGAAATGAAAATGAAATGAAAATGAAATGAAAATGAAATGAAAATGAAATGAAATGAAATGAAAATGAAATGAAAATGAAATGAAAATGAAATGAAATGAAAATGAAATGAAATGAAAATGAAATGAAAATGAAATGAAAATGAAATGAAAATGAAATGAAAATGAAATGAAAATGAAATGAAAATGAAATGAAAATGAAATGAAAATGAAATGAAAATGAAATGAAAATGAAATGAAAATGAAATGAAAATGAAATGAAAATGAAATGAAAATGAAATGAAAATGAAATGAAAATGAAATGAAAATGAAATGAAAATGAAATGAAAATGAAATGAAAATGAAATGAAAATGAAATGAAAATGAAATGAAAATGAAATGAAAATGAAATGAAAATGAAATGAAAATGAAATGAAAATGAAATGAAAATGAAATGAAAATGAAATGAAAATGAAATGAAAATGAAATGAAAATGAAATGAAAATGAAATGAAAATGAAATGAAAATGAAATGAAAATGAAATGAAAATGAAATGAAAATGAAATGAAAATGAAATGAAAATGAAATGAAAATGAAATGAAAATTAAATGAAAATTAAATGAAAATTAAATGAAAATTAAATGAAAATGAAATGAAAATGAAATGAAAATGAAATGAAAATGAAATGAAAATGAAATGAAAATGAAATGAAAAAGAAATGAAAAAGAAATGAAAAAGAAATGAAATGAAAAAGAAATGAAAATGAAATGAAAATGAAATGAAAATGAAATGAAAATGAAATGAAAATGAAATGAAAATGAAATGAAAATGAAATGAAAATGAAATGAAAATGAAATGAAAATGAAATGAAAATGAAATGAAAATGAAATGAAAATGAAATGAAAATGAAAATGAAATGAAAATGAAATGAAAATGAAATGAAAATGAAATGAAAATGAAATGAAAATGAAATGAAAATGAAATGAAAATGAAATGAAAATAAACCTCCAACACTAAAATATCATCGCGCCCTTCGGCTACAGACAAAAAAAAGAAACCATTTCTTTTCTGGGATAGACCACCAGGGTATCCTGGTGTGGGGCAGAAGCAATGTATGTGCCTGTGTATGTAAATGCTTGCTTCTGGCCCCACGCTAGGATACCCTGTGTCGTGGGAACCAGAAACAGCGACGTCACAAACATATAAACATCCAAGACCTGGGTTTTTTTTAACAGCGCTACAGAGTGCAAAAAAGCTTATTATAAAATCAACGATTGTTTAGAAGACAAGGACGTTTGGCATTAAATAGTAGTTTAATATTAAATTTAATCAGACGATAAATGTGTCTAGTGTTCAACACCATCCAAGAGTTTTTTTTTTGTTTTGAAAAAATAAATGTGGAATTAATTGTGAAACTAACAACGTTCACGTTCATAAAGTAAATGTTCTATTTGGATTATGAATAAAATATTCAATAATATTCCTCCCCAAAAAAAACTCCAGGTCTTGGATGTTTACATGTTTGTGACGTCGCTGTTTCTGGTTCCCACGACACAGGGTATCCTAGTGTGGGGCCAGAAGCAATGTATGTGCCTGTATGTAAATGTTTATGTTTATGTTTATTTGAATTGAAGTGCCAGACTGCGTCCCGACTCACCAAGAAGGCCTGCGAGAACTCGAAGCTGCAGGGATACTGCATCAGGAACTGGTGGACCAGGTCGAGCCACTGCAGGAACACGGGCGAGCGCTCGTTGGGCTCCTCGGGCCCGAACTGGTGCCCACAGCGGTCACCAAACTTGTGCCCAAAGTCCAGCCACTCGCGCTCGATAAGCACGCGGAAGCCCTGGGAAGGTACGTTTGCTGTTAGGCCTGGTTTACATTATAATAATAATAATAATAATAAACTCACGCCCGTTATCCCCGTAGGGGTAGGCAGAGGCACCAGTCTCTAGAACTGGACCCACGTTTTGCCGAGTTTATTAGGTCCCAAACGTGACAAGTGGCAAGCCTGTCGCCGTTATCCGGGCACAATTTATCAGCGAATGGTGTTGCTGTGCAAACAAATGTACGTAACTAAAAGTCATTGGTACATGCGTGGTTCGAACCCAGACCCTCATGATCGAGAAGCAAAGGTCAACCCCACTACGCCACCACCGCTGCTTACATTATCGTCGTTGCGATAGCCACTTCCGATACGTGCGTTTCAGTATAGACGAATAACTGTTTCATTTAAGAACCTTTATTTAGAAACCTGTATGTGAATGTTTTATTTACAATATCACGTTATAAAATATCGAAGTCATGTTACGAAAGAAAATAACCCGATAGCACATGGAGGTATTGAGCACGAATATGAAAGAAAAATAATGAAGAAAATACACATATCGGAATTGGCATTCGCAGCGATTTAGCTTTATTTTCGTTCTTTTTTAGCATGCTTTCCATAGAGCTACAATAGAATAGATACCCCAATTTCTTTTATAAGTACATAAGCAAATAATAAATCAGTATGGTTGGTTGTATACTACGTATTTAGGATTTTTTTAAAGTACTTTTTTATTTTATCCTCGTGAGGCCCAATGTCTTCAAGTGATCACAAAATCAATTGTTATTTTTAAGGTCGGGCCTCACGAGGATATGGTGCGTAATAAAAGCTATGAATCGGCATAATATGTTTTTGCAGTCTCTATTTTATTCTTTCTCTATGAAAAGCATGCTAAAAAAGCATGAAAATAAAGCAAATGCAAACCAGGCCTTAGGCTCTAATTATATGCGTCCGCGCGACCGAGCGGCCCGGGCGCTACACCATGAAATTACAAGCAATACGGTATTTGACACTATCAACAATAAATTATTTGAGATGCTCAATTTAAACAAAAATCACAAAATGATTCAGAAAATGTCTTTCTTTTAATCATTTACTAGTCATTACAATTTATAAATAGATGAAACATAAAAAGAGTGCTCTGAAATGTGACGTCACAAGCAAGTATTTTCATACAAAATTCCGTTTTAAAAGTAACTCATTTGACACCCTGTCAAATACCCAATTGTGTAACGATTTATTTAAATAGCGGCTCGGTCGCGCCTTCGAGCGGCGTGGTCGCGCGGCCCGGCCGCTCGTACGAGTTTCAACGTGTTCACTTGTATCGGTGCATTTGAAGCGGACGGGACGCTCTTTCGTTGTTTGTGAGAACGTGTGGAGAGCGGAGGCGCTCGGGCCGCTTCATATAAATCAAAACTTGGCGGGCGACTCGGCCGCGGCCGCTGGAAACTGCGGCCAAACCGCTCGGTCGCGCGGACGCATATAATTCAAGCCTAACACAGATAAGCTTACCGACGATGCCCAACACTCGCTGCTGGATCAAATCTTTTCCCTTCATTCCTAATGCGCGATGAAATAATTGTGAGCAACACCGCAGATTAAGAGCCAATTGGGTAGTCGACAAAATGTCAAATAAGTTACGTTTGAAACGGAATTTTGTATGAAAATACCGAGTTATGACGTCATATTTCAGAGCACTCTTTTTATGTTTCGTCTCATGGAGTGGATTTCTTCTTTCTTCTTCTTTCATCTATTTCTTTTGAAAAAGGCATATGTAAATTTACTTTTGAAATAAGCCGCCATAACGCTATCTTGGGCAATATGGCGTCGCACAGTAATTATGACGTTACTTGTCAGTAAACCAACCAATGAACGTTAGAAAGAATGAATGACATACGCCATTTTTACTGACATGGGACGTCATCATAGAATCGGCCAATTCAGGCCGTTACTTATCAAATTTTATATTGTGGTTTCTTACAAATAATAATTGCTTTTTTTATATTAATATGCCTTAAAAGGATCTTAAGGCTCATAATTTATACGAATAAGTATAAATAATGCTATTTTTTTTCACACTGTCAAATAGCCTATTCTAAATGCACAAATGCTCCGGCTTCCGCGGCGTTTGCGGGAAATACAGACCTTTCATCCTTTGCACGAACAGAGTAACCGCATAAGATCCATCTCCATTTGCTTTACATATCACATCATCATCAAGCCATTACGTCCCCACCGAGGGGCACGGGTCTCTTCCCTGAGGAAGGTATAGGCCATAATCCAGGCCATAGAACGTCTCGGAAAACGGGTGTAAGAAGAGATTATTAGCTTCAAGTGTCATACCTCGCACGTGCGGTAATATGGATCTAACAGGGCACGGGTCTCTTCCCTGAGGAAGGTATAGGCCATAATCCAGGCCATAGAACGTCTCGGAAAACGGGTGTAAGAAGAGATTATTAGCTTCAAGTGTCATACCTCGCAAGTGCGGTAATATGGATCTAACAGGGCACGGGTCTCTTCCCTGAGGAAGGTATAGGCCATAATCCAGGCCATAGAACGTCTCGGAAAACGGGTGTAAGAAGAGATTATTAGCTTCAAGTGTCATACCTCGCACGTGCGGTAATATGGATCTAACAGGGCACGGGTCTCTTCCCTGAGGAAGGTATAGGCCATAATCCAGGCCATAGAACGTCTCGGAAAACGGGTGTAAGAAGAGATTATTAGCTTCAAGTGTCATACCTCGCAAGTGCGGTAATATGGATCTAACAGGGCACGGGTCTCTTCCCTGAGGAAGGTATAGGCCATAATCCAGGCCATAGAACGTCTCGGAAAACGGGTGTAAGAAGAGATTATTAGCTTCAAGTGTCATACCTCGCACGTGCGGTAATATGGATCTAACAGGGCACGGGTCTCTTCCCTGAGGAAGGTATAGGCCATAATCCAGGCCATAGAACGTCTCGGAAAACGGGTGTAAGAAGAGATTATTAGCTTCAAGTGTCATACCTCGCAAGTGCGGTAATATGGATCTAACAGGGCACGGGTCTCTTCCCTGAGGAAGGTATAGGCCATAATCCAGGCCATAGAACGTCTCGGAAAACGGGTGTAAGAAGAGATTATTAGCTTCAAGTGTCATACCTCGCAAGTGCGGTAATATGGATCTAACAGGGCACGGGTCTCTTCCCTGAGGAAGGTATAGGCCATAATCCAGGCCATAGAACGTCTCGGAAAACGGGTGTAAGAAGAGATTATTAGCTTCAAGTGTCATACCTCGCACGTGCGGTAATATGGATCTAACAGGGCACGGGTCTCTTCCCTGAGGAAGGTATAGGCCATAATCCAGGCCATAGAACGTCTCGGAAAACGGGTGTAAGAAGAGATTATTAGCTTCAAGTGTCATACCTCGCAAGTGCGGTAATATGGATCTAACAGGGCACGGGTCTCTTCCCTGAGGAAGGTATAGGCCATAATCCAGGCCATAGAACGTCTCGGAAAACGGGTGTAAGAAGAGATTATTAGCTTCAAGTGTCATACCTCGCAAGTGCGGTAATATGGATCTAACAGGGCACGGGTCTCTTCCCTGAGGAAGGTATAGGCCATAATCCAGGCCATAGAACGTCTCGGAAAACGGGTGTAAGAAGAGATTATTAGCTTCAAGTGTCATACCTCGCAAGTGCGGTAATATGGATCTAACAGGGCACGGGTCTCTTCCCTGAGGAAGGTATAGGCCATAATCCAGGCCATAGAACGTCTCGGAAAACGGGTGTAAGAAGAGATTATTAGCTTCAAGTGTCATACCTCGCACGTGCGGTAATATGGATCTAACAGGGCACGGGTCTCTTCCCTGAGGAAGGTATAGGCCATAATCCAGGCCATAGAACGTCTCGGAAAACGGGTGTAAGAAGAGATTATTAGCTTCAAGTGTCATACCTCGCAAGTGCGGTAATATGGATCTAACAGGGCACGGGTCTCTTCCCTGAGGAAGGTATAGGCCATAATCCAGGCCATAGAACGTCTCGGAAAACGGGTGTAAGAAGAGATTATTAGCTTCAAGTGTCATACCTCGCAAGTGCGGTAATATGGATCTAACAGGGCACGGGTCTCTTCCCTGAGGAAGGTATAGGCCATAATCCAGGCCATAGAACGTCTCGGAAAACGGGTGTAAGAAGAGATTATTAGCTTCAAGTGTCATACCTCGCACGTGCGGTAATATGGATCTAACAGGGCACGGGTCTCTTCCCTGAGGAAGGTATAGGCCATAATCCAGGCCATAGAACGTCTCGGAAAACGGGTGTAAGAAGAGATTATTAGCTTCAAGTGTCATACCTCGCAAGTGCGGTAATATGGATCTAACAGGGCACGGGTCTCTTCCCTGAGGAAGGTATAGGCCATAATCCAGGCCATAGAACGCCTCGGAAAACGGGTGTAAGAAGAGATTATTAGCTTCAAGTGTCATACCTCGCACGTGCGGTAATATGGATCTAACAGCAGCTGCGCAGCCGCCACGATCTGCGGGGTGCGGTCCCAGCCGTCGGAGCAGTGAACTAACACTGGCCGACCACTGGACACCGCGCGGGCCACCAGCGACGCCGTGCGGCCCAGACCAGAGATGTACTGGAGCCATAGTGTCCGCTCCAGATTGCTGTGCCAGCTACAAGCGGATAGTACACATCATGAAAGAAAGAAAGAAGAAAGAAAAAAGGTTTATTTTACTCCACATGGACATACATAACAACACAAGTAAGTAAATACAGAAAAATAAGGTAAATATTTGACAAAAGTACAAGAAACATGAAGCTACAGTAAGAGAAGAAAAAAAAAAAGAAAAGTGTTTACAGTTGATTTGCGCTGTATGTCGATGCAGCAGAAAAAAGGTCTCTAGCTTAGTATTTGCTGAGGGTTTGCACCCAAAGCACTGATTTTCAGCTAGGGCCTTCCGGTGACTCACGGAGCATCAAAACGGAACAAATACGCACTCATACTTATATACAAAATATAGAAACACACGCTTATACATATACGTACATAATATAATATACAATATTCTAATAACTAATACACATTAAATACACTTTAAATACTAGGGTCAATAATACCAGTGAATATCATCATCATCAACCCATTATACCCCACCGAGGGGCTCGGGCTGGCTCGTAGCCTGGGCTGCCTGAGTGATCTTAAACGATCACTAAGGTTAAGCAACATACGGCGTCACCGTCTATGACTAACGCTTGTGGCATTTTTTCGAGCGGTTTCGTGCTTCGCAAGGCATGTTAAGCAGTTGGTGCTGGTCGATAGATGGCAGTCGTTAAGCCAAGTCAGAGGCCTTAGAGCGGCTTGAAAACTTCTGACACTAAGACCAGCTTGGCCCCCGTGGTGTATGGCCTATACCTTTCTCAGAAAAGAGACCCCTCAGAAGTTTTCAAGCCGCCCTAAGGCCTCTGACTTGGCTTAACGACTGCCATCTATCGACAGCAGCCGGCACCAACCGCTTAACGTGCCTTGCGAAGCACGGAACCGCTCGGAAAAATACGACTAGCGTTAGTCATAGAATATCTATCATATTTCTTTCTCTCACTTTCATTCTCCTCCACGTCTGTTTGTACTGTAGTACACTAATTTGTTAAAATACGCTTGTTTGCAATATATTAACTTTTTTATCTTTTAATCGGGAAAGCCTAGCCTAGCTAGCGCCCGACTGACATCTCTAATGGTACGGCCACACTATCGGGATAACGCGAAGATTTGCGTTGTCGCGACATGTCTGGCCAAAAAATTCGTTCCATCGCGAATCATCATCGCGAATACAAACACCCTTCGCGCTGCTGTCGGTAAAATACTGCACATCAAAGGGTTTTATCGCGACAAAGTTCGAGCGGTTGGCTACACTTCGCGCAAAATGAATTTAGCAATGTTCTAGATTGTCGCGACGTAGCGAAGGTTTATTTGATGTGGCCAAGCTCTTCGCCGTAGAGGGAACACGAAATTTTGTCGCGACAACGCGAACACGAATCTTCGCCTTCAGGTGAGGCCGCAGCATAACAAAACGTAGCGATTCTCTTTCAAAATATTTAAATTCATACACGACGGCTGTGCCAGCCAGTTACTATAAAGAAGAATCGCTACAGTACTGTAATATGTTTTCATATTCAGAAGAATCAAGAATCATCAAGAATCAAGAATTTATTTCAACGTAAAGAATTTACATTCTGCTTGTTGAATGTCAATGTACATACAGTTATGTATAACGTTAGCCGCTGCCTTGGGGCCGTCTGTAGTGGAGAAAAAGGCAGCGAAAAAAAAAAACTCCACTCTGACCATCCTTTCTCAAATCACCTTAAAGCTAATACAAATAAAAAATACAAAATAATATCTTGGATTGGATCATCTTCGAATCTTGGAGCGGAATGGAACATGGAACATCTTGAAGCGAAGAGGAGCTCACCTGGCCTGGTCGGCGGGTTCCGCCACGAGCTGGCGAAGCTGCAGGAAGCTCCGGCGCACGTGGTGTATGTTGGGCAGGCACATGAACTGGATGTCGGCGGCCGGGTAGTACTGCTGGCACTCGCAGCCGCCGCCGCGCGCGCGGTTCGTCACAGCCGACGTGTATGACCGGGCGTCGATGATCAGCAGCTTTGTGTGCTGGAACGAGAATGTGTTGATGAACAGCAGCTGAGGGTGCTGGAAGGAGAATGTGCTGTGAGCGGGTCTGACGGGCGTCGATGAAGACAGGTTTGTGTGCTGGAAGGAGAGGGGGCTGTAAGTGGGTCTGACGGGCGTCGATGATCAGCAGCTGAGGGCGCTGGAAGGAGAGCGGGGACTGTGAGTGGGTCTGACGGGAGTCGATGATCAGCAGCTGAGGGTGCTGGAAAGAGAGCGAGGGCTGTGGGTGGGTCTGACGGGAGTCGATGATCAGCAGCTGAGGGTGCTGGAAGGAGAGCGGGGACTGTGAGTGGGTCTGACGGGAGTCGATGATCAGCAGCTGAGGGTGCTGGAAAGAGAGCGAGGGCTGTGGGTGGGTCTGACGGGCGTCGATGATCAGCAGTTGAGGGTATTGGAAGGAGAGAGGGGGCTGTAAGTGGGTCTGACGGGCATCGATGATCAGTAATTGCAAAAGCTACAAAAGCCGACAAAAGCCGGCAACCCAGTCAGTCCACCTCAGGCTGCGAACAGCGTGCGAACACGGCGCAGTTATCTTGGTGACGCTACACCAAAGTGACCTTAGGTCCAGAGCTCCAGATAAACTCGTAACTAGTCAGCCAGGGTCTCACCTTCCCAGAGCCAGGCGGGTGCATCCCCCGGTCTGCGGTGCAGGCCCCCACAAAAGCGGCCAAGAGTTTCTCATCCTCGCTGGATCGCCAACCCAGCCAGCCCACCTCGGGCTGCGAGGAGCGCGCAATCACGGCGCCGTTGTCTTGATCACGCCACACCACGGCCGGGATACGACGCATGGCGCGGAATCTGAAATGAAATGAAATTAAATTTATTTCACTTGTTCAGCAATTACACAGTACAGTAAAACAATCGTCTGTAAGTAATGGTTACATGTGAGAAAAGGTCCACTACCCCGCGTACTGGTATGAACTGTATTACAGCAGGGTAGTATCACGTCTCTGACAAAAAACTACTATCAGGCAAAAGTTGTGAACCTTTGCCAGGTAAGAGATGCAGTTGCGGACAGTGGATTTCAAATAAGATTTAAGTATCTAATATTTCTATTTCTAAGTTCTATTTCTTCTACGTTTTAAGTAGGTAGATCTGCGAGATAGTTATATTGTTTTTTTGGTGTCATTCGAAATCTAATCTCTTTAAACGAGCAATTCTTGTATATAAGTATATTTATATATAATCAGAATCTCGGAAACAGCTCCAACGTATTTCACGAAATTTTGTAGGCAGATGCTTTCGGGGGCGTAACATTTTTAGAAAACGTTGTTTTATCCGTGTTTTAAGGCAATTGAAATTTGCTATAATAACATACAGAAGTAAATTTCGCGTTTACCTGCAAGATTGGGATAGTTCTGACGGGAAAACGGGCGACCCGTTTCGGGCCGATTTCAAGAGACCCGGTTCGAGTCATGATATTTACTTCCAAGTTCTTTTTTTGTTGAAAAAGGTTTATTTTAATTTTATATTACATATTTTAAATTTAAAAAAAAGTACCGAGCAATGCTCGGTCACCCAGGTACTGCAGAATATTATAACGCAAGACAGTTACATAGAAGTTTGTTTATTGAACACACCAGGAACAACAAGTTTATAAATTGTTAACTAGCATTGTTGTATTGTCAACTTGTATGTGACATTTTTTTTGCTGTCATTCGAAAGACAGAATCTGCAAGATAGAGATAGGTACAATATTATTTACTGTACACAAAAAAAAAAAAAAAAAAATTGTCGACTAGCATATTGAAATTGGCAGTTTTTTTACCGTTATTCAAAACGCAAAATCTGCAAGATAGTTTGATAGAATATTTCTTATTATACACCACACATTACCACTTTATAAAATAAATTGCCAACTAGCGTATGGCAGTTTATTTTGCTGTCATTCGAAATTTCTTGTTAAATGACAAAAACGCCTGACGAAAAATCTTCTCTACGAATAATACTGAACCTAACAAAAAAAAAAAAACAAACAATCGTACATACATAAATTGTATGGAATGAGCATTAAAATGTGAAAATTACTATGCTAAATTCCGCCAACATTAATTATTTTTTGCGGAATTTAGCCTAGAGGGGTAGACAGAGACCAGGGACTGCCGCTTGTCACGATATAACCACCAATATATAGCCTTTCTAAAAGTCCTACTAGTCTTAAGTTTTGAGTATTAGCGCCTAATAGTACCAGGCTGCCATGAAATTATAAGACATCGGCGCTCACCGCGCAACGGAATCCAAGTCCTCATCTCCAATACTGGCTGGCACCACCAGCAACGGTGGGTATGACGGGCAAAGCTTGTAGTCCGCGTTCACAGCTGTGACTCGCCACGCACCCTTGTTGGTGAAACCTAGCCTCTCCAGCTGGAAGAGATACAGGCAGAGTCGGTTAGTTCATTCGCCACATAATATACTTTTTACTTTTCAGAAATGAATCAGCTTTCGTTTCAAAGTGGAACTCTTCTATTTCTATGAGATACTCGCATGTTCAGCCTAACTGTAACTTCATCCTATCTAGGAGACTTTTGAGTGTGTCGGTAAGTCAGTGAAACAGGGCACTAAAATAGCTATATTATACCTGATTTATTGAATGGATGCCGATGACAGCTTTCAATAAAACAGTCGTTGAAACAGCTTATAAGGTCTAGTGTTTATGAAGTTTTATTTCAATAAAGTCATAGAACTTTCCATAATTTCAGTGTAAGGACATTGTACAGGGATACAGTAATGTCTGATAAATGATACGACCTGACTTTGGGTACTTATAACTGATCGTTATATTGTCAATGGTAATTGCGACTAAGGTGAAGGGTGAGATGAATTGATACTGTACTGATAATGTTGTATTTTACATTGATACGGCTAGGAGCAACACATTTCTTTCTTAACCTATAGAATTTAACTTGGATTTCATAATTTTTATTGCGACAAAGAGACAACTAGATGGCAGTTCGCGCGCCCACGCCGCTGCTTACATCTCCAGAGCATGTGGCTGTGCTTACTTCGTTAGCTACTAATAATCCATTTATCTATACTTGGCATTTTTTTCAGACTTTAAACGACACTAAATCAAAAACCTTTAGCGGTAGAAATCTCGACACAGTTTACAAATTTAGTGCTAGCTAGTACTAAATTTGCAAACGGTATCGAATTTTCTACCACTAAAGGTTTTTAATTCAGTGTCGTTTGACGTCCAAAAAAATGCCAAGTATACTCGTAGATAAATGGATTATAGACAGTCTGGCAATTATCATACCTCAGGCTTAAACCAGTGTCCGGTGGGGCTGGCGGACGGGATCATCGCGCGGTGTGAGCGTAATAGAGGGCAGTTCGCGCGTACAC
This sequence comes from Yponomeuta plumbellus, assembly GCA_947310845.1. Classification (NCBI taxonomy): domain Eukaryota; kingdom Metazoa; phylum Arthropoda; class Insecta; order Lepidoptera; family Yponomeutidae; genus Yponomeuta; species Yponomeuta plumbellus. The sequence goes on along the minus strand of OX371212.1, from coordinate 18,046,741 downwards.
GCCACTGCCCATCTCCGAAGCATGTGCCTTTGCTTGTTTCTGTAGCTACTAGGAAAGTCTGGCTACTACCATACCTCAGGCCTGAACCAGTGGCCGGCGGGGCTGGAGGGAGCGATCAGCGCGCGCTGAGGCGAGCTGGGCGGCAGTTCGCGCGCCCACGCCGCGTACGCCGCCGCGAACGTCTCCGCGTACGAGCCGACGGGCGCGATTGCCGCGTTCAGACGCCGCCACCACTCCAAGCACTGCTCGCCCGTGTTGAACGTGCAGCTGTAGCGGGAAATGTCAGGATTATGAATGGGAATACCAATAGCGTCGCCCAACCAGCAGGATCTTGCCGCTTTCAATTGGCTAGTGTGCGGGCGGGGTGGCCTCTTTCATTAGGACTTTTTAGTCACGAGTGTAAATGCTTTGGATGCTGCAAAAATCAACTAAAATAGATGTAAATGCCTGCACAGATAGCATCACGATACAAGTCGGGCGTTTCGACGAGCACAATTGTACGAAGCCCAAATATTTAAGTCGCCACTTCTTAGTTAATTATTGTATAATTCCGAGACATTAGCGGCACAAAACACTCGATTCATGCCGTCATACCGCCTGTGGTTCCTCTCAAACTAGGATACCATATGCTATGGGTATCCAGGTTACTTCCGTTGGTTTCCTAATGATACTTATGAACTAACAATCTAGGTACGATTCGTGGTTCATTCAGCGATTCTAAATGTCAAACTTTACACCTTCTACGGTATTTCTTACATTCTGTTATTTTTCATAGATTGCGCTGGGGTGCATACTTCAGGGATGCATTTAGTGAAACTGCAATTAAACTATAATTAGCTGATGTAGTTTGTAGTGTTATAGTTCAATTACAGTTACAAGGTCGGATCACGTGACACGATCACGTTATTTTAGTCGATTGACGCCCAGAATTATTCATAATAATTATTGGTGCTCGCGTTGACGTCAAATGGCAATGAAATGACATCGACGCGTTCATGCGACAGTCATTTGTACTACAGTGTATTAGTAGAATATACCTCCGGGTCGCCCTCTCTCAACTAAAGTTTGATATTATAATGTAAAAAAATATTATTGAGGCCAAAGAAAAACTTCCATAACTGCAAGAATCGCACAAAGCCCAGTGCAGACACGGTAATCCCATTACCTACATAGATACATGTCGATTAAACACCATGTTTACAAACAAGCTGTTTCTTAGACGGAGGAATGTTGCTATCCGACGCTATCGGTCGACGACCGCACTGCGACAAATGTAATTGATACGCTATCTAAAGTAAATGGGCCAGGAAGGTGATTTGTCGGTCTGTTTAGGCGCCCTCGTCCGATATAAACAGACCTTTCTTACCATCGTGATAAGGACGATTTTTAAGCGCTAAAATACTCAAAAAGGGTTTTTTTATGCTGGTAAATCGGATAAGCCGTGAGTCACCACGATACACAAACTTGGGTTGTATCCAAATACCTACAGGATATTCTATTACGGGATTCCAATCCTAGGTTAAGTAAACTTTGGAAGTGGATTGAGATTTTAAAAAAAACTGGACAAGAGAAAGTCAGGCTTGTCCACCGGGGGTACCGTACTAGCAGTTTTTTCCCGATCTTCAAAGTCAAATATTTTTATGATTTAATTACAGATGTACAATGAATGAATTTAATTACAGATGTACATAATATAGTTTTCAGATTATTCCCTGTCTTTCTAGTAGAAGACAGGTCTAGCAGGCTGTTTTCGATATAAGATAATAGCTGTAGATACATAAATAATTATCAAATTTTACCTTGTGTTTTTGTTTACAAATTTCTTTTAGTTAAAATGCCTTAGAGCGGTTTTAAGACTAATAATGTATTTATTTTAATTTAATTTTATTTATTTGACCTTCTATTTCCTTTTTTTCTGTTTATTGTGCTGTTAGTCTTCTATCATCATCAACCCATTATGTCCGCACCGAGGGGCACGGGTCTCTTCCCCGAGGAAGGTATAGGCCATACTCCACCACGGGGGCCAAGTCCGGATTGGTGGAGGCTTGTAAGACTAGTCTTACCGTCAGAAGTTTTCAAGCCGCCCTAAGGCCTCTGACTTGGCTTAACGACTGCCATCTATCGGGCATAGATGGCAGTCGTCTAGAGTTTCTATAAAATTAAATAAATAAATACGAACACGTTTAAAAACACTGTTTTTTACACTGTCAAATAGCCTATTAAGAAACTTTACAGGAACCGATGGCAAAACACGTTCCTCTGCCACCATTGAACTTGACGAACGTGAACTCACCGCACGGTCCGGCCGTCCTTGCAGAGCACGACCAGCTGGACGAGGTCCCGCACCTCCACTGCGTCGAGGAGCCGCAGCGGCAGCGAGGCGCCCTCGCCGCGCCGCCGCGCCTGCACGTGCACGCGGTAGTTGGACAGCGCCAGCGCGCCGCTCTCCGCCGTACGCCCCACGAACTGAGGACCACACGAGTTACGTCATTAGGGGGCGTCCATTAATTACGTTACGTATTTAGGGGGAGGAGGGGGTCGAGCCGTATCTTACTAAATCTTACTTGGGGGAGAGGGGGGGTCTTGGCAAATATCACCCATGTAATTTTTTTTTAATAGAAAATGTTGTAAAATTGCGTGAAAACGGGGTGAAAAATCCTTAAAAATGCCTCACGTAATTAATGGACGCCCCCTTATTACCATTACTGTTTTGTAGATATCATCATCAACCCATTATGTACCCACCGAGGGGCACGGGTCTCTTCCCTGAGGAAGGTATAGGCCACACTCCACCACGGGGTCCAAGTCCGGATTGGTGGAGGCTTGTAAAACTAGTGGCTGGTTTTACTGTCAGAACTTTTCAAGCCGCCCTAAGGCCTCTGACTTGGCTTAAAGACTGCCATATCGACAGCAGCCGGCACCGATGGCTTAACGTGCCACTAAGCGTTAGTCATAAAACGATCACCCACCGATGCACTGAACGCGCCCTACGTTGCTAACCTTCGTGATAGTTCGATAACTGAAGCAGTTAGAACGAATCGAACACTAACCGCCTTTATCGACGCCACAAACACTACCATACACTGCATTCCGCGCAAATGACACACCAGTTCATTCACACTCCCAAGCCTCATTAAAACGTGACGCAGAAACTGCTTTCGGTTTCTCAGTTGTACTTTGATTCGAGGCACCCAAAGGCGAGATCACTATTAGGTATATCACGGACAGTCTAGTACTTATTGCTAATGACCTGTGGCACAGACTACATTACATGTAGGTCGTTGTCCGGCTCAACATTACTTAACGATGGCATAACTTCGACGATGTTTGTTTACCTATTGTTATCATTGTGTGTGCCGAACACACTACATCCGGATGTTAGCTGGGTAATTTGCGATATTTCTCAAGTAACTAATGTTGTAACTGAGTTTAGTTTTGGGTTGAATACGTGAGGACGATATGTCAAAAGTAGCAAGGGCAGTACTAGTGTGTCAGGATAATAATATAGCCTGTTGATGCCTCGAGACCGGACAGGTTGTAGGGGAGCTTCTGATTCAAAAGATTTTCATTTTTGGCTTCATTTATAGAAGCCGTAGAAATAAGATGACAGTTACCAGGGAACCAGGACGGCACAGTTTAACCTGAATGAAATAGCCGCATACCAGCCAGAAGGGCTCTTAGAGTCAGACTCGCATACTATTCTAGTGGAGAGTGCTCTCGAAACTCTAGACCTAGATACTCTTATGTGGAGCAAGCTCGTTTGTATCAACAGGGCAACAGAACGACTTAGCTCGCCTGGATATCCCCGCATACAGGCGTGCCTCGAGGCCAGCCTCGTAGAGTATTCTACAAGAGAGTGTTCTATAAACTCGTCAATTACTGATATAAGAATACGCCATATAAATAATATGCTTCAAATCTAGTAATTTTTTCTATAAGGTCCTATTGAAGTGTTGTGGTGGTAAGAAGTTGACATCACCAGTACCAGGAGCACATAGCACACCTGGATAAACTCCCCGCATATGGGCGTGAAGGGTGCCTCGAGGCCAGGCTCGTCGTAGTGGGTGCGCAGGCGGGGGTAGAGGTCGGCGGCGCGCACGCGGTGCGGCGGCGGCTCGGGCGGAGGCGGCGCGCGCACCCGCTCTCGCTCGCACATGTCGCTAGACGAGGTTATCTGGAAAGAGAGAGATAGCTGTCAGGACGGGCGAGAGGCTGATAGGGCTTTGGTCAGCGGACGCTAACTCCAAGACCGATTGCAGACGAGTGAACAAAATACACGGGGATTCCAGATTCCTTGGTACATCCAAACCCTCCAGTACCAACGATTAAGCACGCAGACTGTGTCTCTGATCTAAATGACCCATTTGTACCCCTAGATCTGAATAAAGAATCTTCTATGTACCTATCCGAGTCTACTGACCTCAACAAATAAGTCCGCAACTTCATAACACTTTTCCTCCGACTTGGCAAAGTACATCCTGACGTCCACTACTTACAGCAATGCTAGTGCCATAAGACTTTCACACTTAACACATAAGGTTCAGATTTAGGGTTCAATAACCTCAATCCATGTGCTTTGTCCTAGCCACGGATGTGTATTAAAGCCACACCACCAAGGAACTAGCACAAAAGATAGAATTAAATACATTTAAACAAAAGAAACATGTATCGCGAGTCTTGGATGTTTGTCAACTGTTTTGTAATAAAGCATGTGGGGTGCGATTGACACTACAAAGAATGCTTCAAGCGCTGTAAAGAGATCTATTAGGTCTAAGGTGTAGGTGGGTTACCATCATCAACCCATTATGTCCCCACCGAAGGGCACGGGTCTCATCCCTGAGGAAGGTATAGGCCATACTTCACCACAAAAAATTCTAGACAGATAAATTCGTCTAGTTACCAGAAAATACTCATTCTTAATACCCTGTTATAAATAACTGGTTGTTATTATCATAAACCTGGTCATTGTGCTGTAATATGGAAAGCACAACGTTTTAATATGGACAATACGTTCCAAATATCGTACGCGAACTGGCAACATTTAACACGCAAGCGTGAACTAATCCAGTCTACAGATTTCTAGATTTTCACTACGCGCGCGCTAGGTTAGAAAACCGGCTAAATCAATTGTCTCTTTTTAACATTTATACCTACACAGATTAGGACGAGATAGATGTTATGAATACAAAATAATGATGAGTACTGAGATAACCTTTAAAATTAAATAAAAGTTCTGTTCCGAAAAAAACCAGAAGAACTGAAAATTTCCTACCATTGACTAACATCATGTTGTGTTGCCTAAGAGCCTAAAATAGGAATCTGAAGATACCTGCGTAAAGCTTTCCTGAAAAAGAAAGATTCTTTCAGACTGTCTGAAAACATACAGCTCTAAGCTTTAAACCCGCTAATGGTACAATAAATAAACAATCTTATAGATCAATAATAAAACAACACCCGTAAGTTGATCCGGATTAAATGTGTAAAAAAATATCTTATAGATGGAAGAAATTAAATATAGTATTTACCATCCGTACAACAGAATCACATGTCCTAGGCCCAATTGGGTCTGTATTATGGCAACCGACCACCTAAGAACATATAAACATGCAAAAACACTAGAGCTAGAAACATCAGCTCCATTTCTGCTCAATATCGACCCTGTTACCTGTTAGTATAAACAGAAGTAGCGCTGCGGGAATCTAGGGCGTTGAATACAATCACTCGTTCGTAGGTAATTAAAGAAAGACACAAATAGATAATGCAAGTGAATTGATATGTAGAGGGCAAAGGTTAACAGAGTCTAAGCTCATGTAAATAAGGTCAAAAATAAATAATTCATTCGGCCGATCTGCGCTGCGCGGCAAGGAGATGGATTTGAATCCATTTACGCCGAGTTCGACTAACTGTTCTTTGACAAAATGTATTCTTTGTTTTGCGAAAGCATGGATTGAATTTAAAATTTAAACTATTCGCTACAGTTCAAATTCTGCTTATACAGGGTGTCCCGCAACTCAACGATAAGCCGGTACCGGGTGAAAAGGCAAGTCATATATTTTGATATCAGAAAAAAAAATGTATTCAAAATTATAGGCAAAAAAAATTAAAAATCCCGTTGCCACAAATCTTTACTTTTTCCAATTTTTTTGTTTGTTTTGTAACTCTAAATAATGCTTCTTTAAACTGTTAACAAAATTTGAATACCAGCTGCCCCAGCTTGGAAAAGGAGACTTTACGAAAAAAAATAACTTACAAAATTGCCAATTTTTCATTTTAATTTTAGTTTGTTTGTATGTTTGTGAAATTACTTAAATAAATAATTTAAAAAAATATTTATTGTACAAAAAATCGTTTATTTTTTATTTTTCTGATAATCAGTAAGACTTGCCTTTTCACCCGGTACCGGCTTAACGTTGAGTTTCGGGACACCCTGTATACGCTACCTAACAACAGATCTCGGTAGAGATCGAAGTACAAGGGTATTTTTAAAAACTTCTGGAGAGGACGCGAGGCGGGGTGACGAGTTAACCAAATATTTACCTAGGTGGCCGACCAAGGACAAGGAGAAATGAAAGACTGGGCAGGCCTCTACACCGTGTGGGACAAAATTTAGGCTACATAAAAAAAAAAAAACTCACGCCCGTTATAAAAAAATACAGGGTAAAATTCAAAATTCGCCCTGCGGATCAATGCAGAACCTGTTCAGACTCTACAGACACAAGTACAGATACCAGGAGCCTCGATTCTGTAAGTGCATTATAGTTCATTGACAGTTACGTAGTTGAATTTGAATTGTACTACTTGCTTATAGAAAAAACTATTCGAGAACCCGGTATTTGCGTCATCAAACTCTACCAACATCTTTCGATTTGTCAAGTGGCCTTTTCTCTTGAAGTACCCATTGAAACCAGACAAAAAATCAATATTGCCGCCCATAGAGTACTTTTTTGCTTTTTTATGAAATGAAATGAAATGAAATTGTTTATTTGCACGAAAAGTGGTACATTAGGCTGGTACTAATAAATAAGTTTCTTCACAATTCACCTTCTTAGGCATGCAAAAATTGAATTAAATTAAATATGTTAAGTGTCAAAGTTTGTAAGGTTTTTCAGGAGATAATCATAGTGTACATAATTATATTGACTATGTCCTACATAATAATTATTAATTTTTATACATATTTATTTTATGTCAATATATTTAATGTCAAGATATTCTACAGCTGAATAAAAGCATTTTTCTACTAGCCATTTGTGCAATTTCCTTTTAAATTGGACTAAAGGTAGCTCTTTTAGTAATTTTGGTAGGCGGTTGTATATTTTTATCAGCATTCGATAGCAGCTTCTTTGGCAAAATTCTGTTTTACAAGGGGGGCCCACGATTTTATTTGGGTATCTTGTGTTAAAGCTGTAAACTTCGCAGTACGTTTTAAATATGTTTCTATGACTGTGAGCAAAGCAAGCCATTTCATAGATGTAGAGACTAGGCAAAGAAAGAATATTTAGTTTCTGAAACAGAGGTTTGCACGAGTCTAGAGGGGCTGCGCCGCACATTGCCCGTATGCAACGTTTTTGGATTATAAATACCCTATTTATGTCTCTGGCGTTTCCCCAAAGTATGAGGCCGTATCTCAGAACTGATGCCACATATCCAAGGTATGCTATTAGAGCTGTAGATGTGTCAGCTGTTTTTTTAAGCCTACGGAGAGCGTAAACGAACCTATCTAGTTTGCTACAGACTTTTTCTAAGTGTGGAAGCCAGGTGCAGATTTCATCTACGACGATGCCTAAGAAGGTCGTAGATGGCGTATTTTCTAATGTTGTGTTGTTACACTTGACCGTTATATGTCGATGTCTCATTTTTTTGTTTTTAAATTGTATGTATTTTGTTTTCTTCTCGTTAACTTTTAAATTATTTGCACTCAACCAGTCTGTTATTTCATCTATTGTTTTATTTACGTCAGTTTCAAAGTTCATATCGTCAATACATTTAATTATCACTGAAATGTCATCTGCGAAAAGGACACATTTGTTTTTGGTTATTTCCGGTAGGTCATTTATATATAATAAGAAAAGCAAAGGGGACAAAATCCCTCCTTGAGGAACGCCGCATTCATTTGTGTCTGGAGTAGACGTGTGTACTTGCAATTCATTATTTTTAGAAAGTGTTGTAATTTCCACGATTTGCTTGCGGTCAGATAAGTAACTATGTAGCCATTCCCAGGCTACCCCTCTGATTCCATATTTCTCACATTTTTCTAACAATATTTTATGCGACACGAAGTCAAATGCCTTAGACATATCAAAAAAGATCACGGCTGCAGGTTTTCCTTTGTCAACGTGTTCAACAACTTCTGTGATTAGCTGAAATCCGGCTAGGCTTGTAGATTTATTTTTTTGGAAACCGTTTTGTTCGACTTTAATTATCTTGTGTTTGAGCAAAAAGTTGTTTATTCTTTTTTCCATAGCTTTCTCATAAATTTTGGAGAAAATACTAATGAGGGCTATGGGCCGGTAGTTATTAATGTCCGTTTTATCGTCTTTTTTGTACAGAGGTTTGACAATAGTAAACTTTAGGGCCGTCGGATATTTGCCCATTGTGAAGGATAGGTTTACTAGGTAGCACAGAATGTCGATAAGGTAGAGTGCACATGATTTTATTATTTTAGTGTTCACCTCATCAAAACCAACGGAATTTGTCATGTTTAGTGATTTAATAATTGTCATCATTTCTTTATTGTCACAAGGAGATATGTATATAGATTCATAGATTTGGTTTATTAATTTCGTTATTTGCTTTGTGGGTTTTGATTTAATTTCTTTATCTAAAAATTTTTTATTGAATTCTGTAGCTATGTCTTTTGGATTTGTAATAATTACGTTATTGAGTACAATTTTTTCTATGTTATTTTTTTGTTGACCTTGGTAATTGTCTTTTATTATAGTCCAGGCTGCCTTACATTTAATATTGTGAGAGCCCTCTTACTATTAATCAAGACAGCGTTTCAATGCTCTCCAGGGTAGCATTAAGTTACGGTCTTCACTGGTGCGCTATGACAATTTAAGCTCGAAGTCCATCTAAATGACCCACAGCAAATCCTTGAAATCGTTCAAATCATATCTAAAAGAAGGAGCGTATTCCGTATAGTATATTACTCTATAGCAAAGCGCAGTCACTCCTCTCATTAGAAAAACCTACAAACCGTTTGTTTAAATAACAGAATTGTTAAATGTCTATGTACAATGTCATCCCCTGCCTTCAGGTAGAGTGGAGGAAAGGCAACGACTCATTCTGACCATATCGAAATAATTATAATTAAGCCACAATATTTTTAATCATTCATACCAATTAAACACATCAAGGATGTTTTTTATTTTTTGAGAAATCCCATTTGCTTATCGCGCCACTATCGACACTGATTATCCTTTAACACCTAAGTAGGTAACTACACAATCACGCAGGACAAAAGTTATTTATGGTGGGGCTATTAAAGCCCCTTACTTTATAAATAAGTAAGATAACACGAGATAAGGTAACTACTTTTTAAAACCTTATCATCTAAAAATATGTCACGGGGCCACAAGCAATTCAGGGGCACGCCCTGAATGCAGCCCTGTCACCTGTCAAGTGAAAGCGTCGCGGCCAACAAGTCGTCGAGGCAAGCCCTTACGACACCCGTCGAGGTTGTCTAACGTCACCCACTGGGCAAGTGCTTAACTGGTAAGATTGGCGGGCCGTGAAGCGTTAGGCCCTGTTGGCATTACTGACATCCAGATTGCTGAAAAGTATTTTAAAAGGCCTAGGTTGCCTAGGACAGAAAGAAGTGGCATGCTCTTCGGTACGTGGATATTCGTGTCAACTCATCATCAACCCATTATGTCCCCATCGAGGGGCTCGGGTCTCTTCCCTGAGGATGGTATAGGCCATACCTACTCCAGCACGGGGGCCTAGTTCGGATTGGTGGAGGCTTGTAAGACTAGTGGCTGGTCTTACTGTCAGAAAATTTCAAGGCGTCCTAAGGCCTCTGACTTGGCCTAACAACTGCCATCTATCGACGGCAGCCGGCACCAACTGCTTAACGTGCCTTGCAAAGCACGGAACTGCTCGACAAAATGTCACTAGCGTTAGTCATAGACGGTCACCCACCCATGCACTAAACGCGCCCTATGTTGCTAACCTTCGTGATCGTTTAAGATCACTTAGGCAGCCGGGGCGGGGCTACGAGCGATTCTCGTATCAACTAGGAACACAAAAAACAACCACCATAACCATCCTAACATTTTGTTTTTTTTCGTGACGTCACGTATAGCCAGTGTCACTTGCGTACCTTTCATCTCTTAATTCCACATCAGTGAAACCTTTTGGCCTCAGGTACTCTAATTGAAGGTCAAAGCTATACGGGGATCTAATTGTCGTAATTTACTTGACAATCGCTCGCGCAAAAACGCGTCCCCTTTGAAAATAGCATCAACCGTATCAGTTTACATACCATCGTCGCATAACCGGTACTTTCCTCACTCCGACTCGCATTCCGTTGTAATGATGTAATTGCAGAAGCTATAGCATGAATCCAAAACGCCTGGAAAGCCTACTGCCTTGACTTGAATAAGGATATGGAGATTTTGCACACAATGTCAGCTTTTGTAAAGACGAAATATTTCTGAAACCAGATCGTTGTAAGTACGACGCATCCGTAACAATGGGGTTGTAAAAAGAAGTATTCTTTTTTAGGTTTCTAAAGGGAAGAGTAGCGGTTTGCGACTGCGATATCTAATATAACCAATTATCAGAGATACAAGAGAGGAAGAGTCCGAACTTAAAATAATATCCGTATCATGTCTCGTATATTATATCTCTGCGTATATATCTTATTTTTTTTTTTTTTTTTTTTTTTTTTTATTAGGTCTACCAACACTTTTTGTATCTGCGCATTCTTAACAGTAACTTATATCTAGGCTAAATCTTGATACAAAAAATAATTATAGGTAAACACCACATGCATTACTTTTCTAAAACTTAAAATTACCGTCAAACATCAAAGATACAATCATTTCATAGTGCTAGGGAGCTCCAATCAATGGTTGCTAAATATTTCTTTCTTTAGTTTCCAAATTTTGTCTTGTCCAAATCTTATGCGTATATACCTCCACCAATCCGGACTTGGCCCCCGTGGTGAGTATGGCCTATACCTTCCTTAGGGAAGAGACCCGTGCCCCTCGGTGGGGACATAATGGGTTGATGATGATGCGTATCATCATCATCATCAGCCATTCCACTGCAGGACAAAGGACTCCCTCATGTTTTTTTCTAACCATGAAGGGTAACAAACGTATAATTATAATATCCTTTGTCGTGTGACTTCTGTACAATTCGTTACGGGTCTACTACTTCTGCGTACCGTGGGACCTCTATCGCAAGCCGTTTAGGGTTTATTTTTAGACTCCTTAACTGCACATAGCAATATCCAACATGGCGCGTTGCGTTGCCTGGTTACCTCCAGTTTAAAACTGTCATCCTGAGACGGTTGGTTGACCACAAATCTCAACATTAGGCGCAACGCAACTTTAAGTGCAAAAGTGCAAATTCAGGAAATTAGACTATAGTAAATGATTTAAGGTAACGAGTTAACTTGAGCGAAAAACTAGTTAATCAAGTGGATGTATTAATAGCGAACTAGCGGTTATTAACTTGTCTTGTTCGATAAGTTTAGATTTTAGCCGAGTATCGCAATAAACTGCAGGAATAAAAAATGAACTTGATATAAACTTATTACACGGTAAGTTTATAAGGATAATTAGGTTCATCATGTTTCAGAAATCGGAAATTCATTTCAACGTAAAAAAATTACATTCTGTATGTTGAATGTCAACGCACTAGCCGCTGCCTTAGGGTCGAATGCAGTGGAGAAAAGGCAGCAAAAAAAAAAAAAAACTCCACTCTGACCATCTTTTCTCAAATCACCTTAAATCAAAATACTGTAAGTCTATATTGTAAGTGGGACCGATAGGTTCTTTTAGTTGATTTTTAGTTAGTTTAAGTTTTAGTCATAAGCTTTCAGGCATCCGCTGAAAACCAGCGCCGTATCTCTGCTACGGCATTAAGCTGAGCGGAAACCTTTTTGGTACTGCTATATTAATTTTAAGCTATATTAATTTTCCACTGTATTTAAAACCTGTATGAGTACCAAATAAAGATTTTCTATTCTATAATCTAATACAGATATGAATGTCCATCTTATAAAGGTATTATACTAATAGTAATAATAATTTCTACGCAACACAATGATGTGTCACTAGGATACCCTGTGCTATGGTAACGAGGGAAGCAAGGACATCAAAAACATGAAAAAACACCCAGACTGAGGCTATTTGTACCAATGTTATATAGGAATCAAACAAAGGAACGGAACAAAGGAAGACGATAGCTTAAATTTTTTTGTCAAAATAAAATAATAAATAAAATAAAAAATAGTTTCAAAAGCTCATGTTATTACAATCACTACAAAAATTTAAAAATAGCATGCTTTGCATATGAGCAGCCTTAAGGGTAATCAAATTTTATTAAACACACGTTGTCCACAATCAACATTTACAGGTTTGAGGTCAGCAGAAGACAGCTTAAGAAATTTAAAGAATGTAGCATTGAGTAAATATCATATACTCGTACTTAGGAAGTTAGAGGCGAATTCCGTGTCAGCACGATCTTAGGAAGACTTTCTAAACATTTCTAATTCAGTGGGCATCGTAAGTAGTAAATATTCTGGTAACATCAGATACACACCTAAATTTAACAATCGCTGTAAGCAGATTCAGCAACAAAATGTAAATTCCCAGCACAAACAAAAGCGTCGATGTATGCAAATTACAAATCGACACTTGCATAAGACTAAAAACATTGTGACGACCTCTGTGGCGCAGCGGTTACGCAGCCTACCAAGGTCCCGGGTTCGAGCACCCGCTGGGGAAAAAAAACCCATTTCTTGAATGTTTATATGTTTGTGAAGTCGCTGTTTCTGGTTCCCACGACACAGGGTATCCTAGTGTGAGGCCAGAAGCAATCTATGTGCCTGTATGTAAAAGGTTATGTTTATATTTATTGCTCACACCGAAAGTGAATAATGTTTGACATTGCAAGTATTGATTGCACTCATGGGTCTTGAATTTTGACTTTCTTAGGTAGAGGGACATTCGTACCAAACTTTGTATTAGATTTGAGAAAAGATGGTCAGAGTGGAGTTTTTTTTTGCTGCCTTTTTCTCCACTACATTCGGCCCCAAGGCAGCGGCTAACATTATCATTTTATGTACATTGACATAATGAATCAACAAGCAGAATGTAAATTCTTTACGTTGAAATAAATTTCTGATTTCTGATTTCAATAATCCAATAGCCTCTAGAATTATTCGCAAAACTGTTTTCAAAGAAAATATCATGATCCAGGTTAACATAAAAGAAGTAGTTTATTCACAAGTTCACATGAATTATTACGTAGTTGATATTACAAAGGCAGCCCAAAGGTGATGGAGTAATCAACATGAACAGAGATAATTATGCAGGATGATTGGCTATTCTCGTTCTTCAATCCCTCCTCAAAACTTCATCAGCAAATTTCATTTGCCTAAGTCCTGAGTGAGATATGTACATCGGCTATTCTCTTTCAATATTGTACAAATACTTAACAGCAAATTGTCAGTTCTAAGAAAGGTATAGACCAAGAGAATACGGTGCAAAAAACTGCAAAACTTAAACATAAACATTTACATATAGGCACATATGATCCATTTATCTATACTTGACATTTTTTCCAAACTTTAAACGACACTACATCAAAAACCTTTAGAGGTAGAAAACTCGAAACAGTTCGCAAATTTAGTACTAGCTAGCACTAAATATGTAGACTGTTTCGAGTTTTCTACTGCTAAAGGTTTTCGATTTAGTGTCGTTTAAAGTTTGGAAAAAAAGTCAAGTATACATAAATGCAGTGTACATTGATTCTGGCTTCTGGCCCCACACTAGGATACCCTGTATCGGGAACCAGAAACAGCGACATCACAAACAATTGTAAACATCCAAGACCTGGGTTTTTTTTTTGTCCCCAGCCGGGGTTCGAACTCGGGACCTCTCGCATAGTAGGAGGCGTTGCTTCTGGCTCCGCACTAGGTTACCCTGTGTCGTGGAAACCAGAAACAGCGAACATCACAAACATGTAAATCAGTTCACCTAATTTCAGTTGCCAAAGTGCCGAGTGAGATACAATCAGTTGACTGGTAACAAACGGCACAGTAGAGAATACTTTAATGTACATAAAAAAGGAAATAAAGGACAGGACAGGGACAGGCTGACTTCGTGTGTCAGATGAAAAATCAAGTCAAGACGAACTTCGGGTCGCTGACCCAGCGTAGTCAGTAACAGATTATCCCAAGCTTCTACTCTCTAAAAACGTTTAAAGTTTATCTAAACGGTTCACTTACAACCGACCGCGTTGCACTCGGAGGAACATTAAACATTTTTAAATATATACCAAGCAGAGTTTAGAGCGTTCAACAAAACATTAAAGCGCCCATCAAATGCACGTGGGTGGCTCGACGGTGTACCTACTCAAAACCAGAATACAGAAGCATATACTTTCAGTTCTAAACTGGTCAGACTCTTTCGACAAAAAATCAAGTACGTAAGTGTATCCGAAATAAAGTTTGTAATGTCTAGTGCTTCCGAAAGTTTTAGTTCAAAATTCCTTCAATTAGGTCTTGTAATCCTGTCTAATAAAGATTTTGTATAGAAAATTTTAAAATTGACCCACTAAGATGAAGAAGATTAGTGGATTTTGCAATTGTGATCCATCCGGGAATCTGGTGTCCATTTTCATTTGTGATGGTTTAGTCCAGTACGTTTCCAAGGAACTACCGATATTTTCCGTAAGCTAGTCGCTTGATCCTGTGGTACCCTGCCTTCCTGACTTTCCAGATACAGATATTTAAAACCCGTTTATGAATTTCAGCTGATCAAAAAAGTAGAAAAGAAAAATAATAGCTGAAGAAGCTAACAAGATCTATACAAACACTAAAACTGACAATCGACGAAGTGAAAACATTTTCATAGGTAATTATAATGTAACCAAATTAGACTGCCTGGACAAAGATTGAGGAGGATTCAAATGCTATTAGCTACTTCATAAACATGAACATTTACATACAGGCACATACATTGCTACAGGCCCCACACTAGGATACCCTTTGCCGTGGGAACCAGAAAAGGCGACATCACAAACATTGGATTTGATAGGATTCGATCCATAGACCTCTCGTACGGTAGGCAGATGCGCTAACCGCTGCGCTACAGAGATCTTCTCCACGACCTTTCCGCCTCTTCATCATCACCATCAGCCTTGAAGCTGTGCACTAAGAAAATATTTTCCACAATGAAACTGATTTGAGTGAGAGGTCGAAGAAGGCACAAGTAATACCAGCTAGGTAGTCCTTCAGAGCTGTGCTTCTGGAAAGCACATAGTGCACATTGTGGCGTCTCTAAAACCAGAACGTTAACCCTACTGCCCGAAAAAGAGCCCATCAACTGCACGCTTAAGCTTAAACTAGTGGCTATTAACTTTAGCTCGGTTATATCTCTTTATTTAGTTTGGTGGTGGGTCGTTCACCTCCCGGTAATGGAAGGTATTCGATAAACACACAAAAAACTGAGCCGAGAGGTACTGTGTAGGAGTGAGGAACTCGGACTGAGCGGACAAAGAAACGGCAGATCGGTTTGCTACCAAATTTAACGCTAATTTCTTTCTGGCTGTCGTTTCATTGGTATTATTTTATTTGGATCGCTCGTAGCCCCGGCTGCCTGAGTGACCTTAAACGATCACGAAGGTTAAGCAACATCGTGCGCGTTCAGTGCATGGATCGGTGACCGTCTGGACTGGCACTAGTGGCATTTTCCTGAGCGGTTCCGTACTTCGCAAGGCACGTTAAGCAGTTGGTGCCGGCTACCGTCGATAGATGGCAGTCGTTAAGCCAAGTCAGAGGCCTTCGGGCGGCTAGAAAACTTTTGACAGTAAGACCAGCCAAGTCTTACAAGCCTCCACCAATCCGGACTTGGTGGAGTATAGCCTATGCCTTCCCCGTGGTGGAGTATAGCCTATGCCTTCCTCAGGGAAGAGACACGTCCCCCCGTTGGGGACATAATGGACTGATGATGATGATTTCGATCACTCACAGCTTGTTTAACAATTCATTCAAATAAAGATGTTACACAACTTAAACCTAAATACACAAGTAACACAACATGCAAATAATTAAGTGCCTATTGTAAGTAGAATCAACTTGAACATGTATAAACTTAGAAAACAAAATTATTACGTATTGAATCTTATAGAATGTACAGTCGACAGCACGTCAACCTTCATATTTTAATTGCAAACTCGCCCGTAATGCAACGGGGTAGAGTGCATGGGTGTATAGGACGATGTGCTGTCGACTGTACCAACGTTGTTACGTTATCAAGCTACTGCCATCAAGCAATTAATCGTGTACCAAAGTGAAGTATGACGACGCCTCGCCTAACAGGCAATGAGGTAACGTCTCGTCTTAGGCCAATTCACACTGGCGCAGAGTCGAAGCGTCGCGTCGCGGCGAGAATCGTCACGTTTTTAAACTGTTCTAAATTAATCTCTATATCTCTATCAATACGGTACGAATTTGTGTTGCGAAAATTAGAAAACGCTCAGCGACGCGCGAATGCGCGCGTCTTCGCCTGCAAGGTTCGCTCGGGTTCGCGCGTCACCGCGCGCCGATATCAACGGTGTCTGCAGTCAACGGGGCGAATTATTTCGCGTCGCGACGCTTCGACTCTGCGCCCAGTGTGAATCGAGCCTTACGGTTCGTCTTCGATAAGCATTAAATAAAATAAAGACTCTTTAGAACAAGAAATTTATAATCGTAAAGCAAATCCAATGCCATAACAATGTTATCAAATGCCCATGACCTCACGTCCAAGTAGATATACAATTATCTAACTGTAAAATTTGTTTAAAACATGGTCTTCTTTAAGACTTTTTTAGGGTTCCGTACCTTAAAAGGAAAACTCGGAACCCTTATAAGATCACTTTGTTGTCCGCCCGTCCGTCTGTCTGTCAAAGTCAAGACCCTTTATCTCGGGAACGCGTGGAGGTATCGAGATGAAATTAAAACAAAATACTCAAATCTATGGTCCCTTGAAGTTGTGGAAAGAGCTAACTTCTAAGGGAATGTAAAAAAAATACCTTTTTTGAACTAAAACGTTTGTAAACACTTACGTAAGCGTAACACACGTAAAGACATTGTAAATTTTTGGTCCGGATCAACTTAAAAAAATAAATAAACGTAAGTTGATCCGGACCAAAAATTTACAAAAATATGTCCGTTTATGCGGCAAAGAAACGAATATTTCGACACTCAAAGGAATCAAAGCTTGGGAAAAGTTCGGAAAAAACTACGAGTAGGTACGGAGTGGGCGATCCCGACTCGCTCTTGTTCACTATTTTTTTCTTGATTCTTGATTCATTCTATTGAAACCTTGCCTTGTGCAAATATTGTGACTGGACAGTCTGTTAAGATATATTTGGGCAAGTGGCGAGGCATTACACACACTAAACCACTCTCATATCGTGCTGTCCATAAATACTCCGTAGTAAAATTCTACTTGGACCACTCCACGAGGTTAAATTAGGATGGCAACGGAGGGGCCCGCAAGGGCCAACGCTGGCGGGGCTGCGGAGGAATGCAAAAGCGCACCTGTGACCCCACCATAAAGCGTGAGAAGGAACACCATGGGGTTTTAGCCGGTGAGAGTCCGGCATAACCCTGTCGCAATACCAGCGGCAGGGTATCCATGAGGATTTCCCCATGTAAAAAAAAAGGGGCATTCGAGGCGTTGCCGCCAAAGCTGAGAATTTAAGATCAGTTAGGTTAGGTAGGACCGATACTTAAAAGGGTTCATTTGATAGCCATGAGAAGCGAGCTGATATTTTTGGTGACTTACAGATGACTCAAATCAACAATGATTGTGCTTTTCACCGACTTAAAAAGGCATGGAGTCGAGTCCAAAAGATCAATCTTGCTATTGACTGTACACTTTAACGAATGCACAAAGCTTTTTGAGAGGCTAGTTGGGTTTGTTACTAGACAGGGTAACCATGAAACCGAATGACTTGAGAAGTTTTTGTAATGTTTATGATTCATCGTCAACCCATTATGTCCCCACCGAGGGGCACGGGTCTCTTCTCTGAAGAAGGTATAGGCCATACTCCACCACGGGGCCAAGTCCGTATTGGTGGAGGCTTGTAAGACTAGTGGCTGGTCTTACTGTCAGAAGTTTTCAACCCGCCCTAAGGCCTCTGACTTGGCTTAACGACTGTTTACAAAAAAAAATTGATTTCTCTGTTGGACTGGCCGTTAAGGCGCTCAGCGAACAAGAAAGAGGCTGTGGATTCGATTCCCGCTGGGGGCCGCTGTACATTAGTACAAACGGCCTCAGTCTGGGTGTTTTTCGATGTTTGTAATGCCCTTGCCTGGTTACCATAGCACAGGGTATCCTAGTTTGGGACCAGGTAAAATGACTAGGTTCTCTGGATGTTAATATTATAAGCGACAATGATGATGATCATTATCAAAATTGGTTTCGGATGATTCCAGTCTATTTTTGTAGTGTCATTAAATCTGCTTGCGTACACAGAGGTATGTATGTAATTACAAAAAAGAGCACGTAGCGGAAGCAATAAAAATATGCTGAAAGGACGGATTTAGTTATGGGCAATAAAAGCCCGAAATAAAGTAGATTTTCGGGGGAAACCTGCGCTCTACTAGATAGGAGCCGAACGCTCCATAAAGTTGTTAGCTATAAAGTGTCAACTAACATATTCTGGAAATCCCAAACAAAGGTATTTCCTCTTACTCTTTAATATTCACGTCACCGTCAAAAAATATTTAACGCGTCACATCTATGGGCGAAAAGTTGGCAGATCATTTTGTCAATGTACAACCGCCAGAACCATTTCTGAAAGTATCATGAACTGTACATCTCAGCTGCATGCGAAAGGAACTCTCATTAATTTTCTATCTGCTGCAAAATTATACCCTATTATACCGCCAGAACTATTTCTCAAAAGATTCAATAACTGTAGATCTCAGCTGCACGCGACAAGAACTCTCAGTTGTGATTCTGATGCCAAATTATAGGCGAAAAGTTGGCAGATCATTGTCAATGTACAACCGCCACTACTTCTGAAAAGTATCATGAACTGGAGATCTCCTCTACATGCGGCAACTCTTTTGAAAATTTTTCATCTACTGGAGAATGTTCTGCCGAGTTCACTAACATGTTGCAAAGCGTGCATTACCGTTCATCGGAATAGATGTGGCAAGCAAGAGTAAATTCTGGGAAAACGCTCGTGCAATGTAGATAAACAAGACGAATAGAGGTCGCAGCGTACCGAGCTTGAATGGAAAGCGGATTTCTCAAGGACGTAGGAGGTACGCCGTATTGTATGGCACAAGCACAACTATACGCCTTCTACGGCGTGCGTGAGTGTGTCGACGGGTGAGTGCTACTATGTACTTATTTAGGACTACGCGACACTCCTAGAGGCATCGACTGAAGCGGCTTTTATCCGTTGCATCGACATACAGCGTACAGCTACTGTACTCTTAGGCTTTGTTTTTAGAATTTCGTGCCCAAAGGGTGAAACGGACCCTATTACTGAGACTCCGCTGTCCGTCCGTCCGTCAGTCTGTCACCAGGCTATGTCTAATGAACCGTGATAGTTAGAAAGGGGGGCTCCCATACAACTAATATTACTTTTTTCGTTTTTTTGCCGTTTTTATACATAATGGTAAGGAACCCTTCGTGCGCGAGTCCGACTCGCACTTGGCCGTTTTTTTTTCTTTTACGGTATGTACTGAGTTTTGAGGTGAAATTATTTAAGCCGGTTACCATCAGAGTATTCATACATCTTCAAAACGGTTTATATAACTTTGAGAAACCGATATAATGTTGAATTTTACGACGATGTAAATTACGGCCATCTATGTATGATCTAATTTAGTACTAGCTAGCACTAAATTTGTAGACTGTTTCGAGTTTTCTACCGCTAAAGGTTTTTGATTTAGTGTCGTTTATAGTTTGGAAAAAAAGTCAAGTATAGATAAATGGAGTGTAGTTAATGCAGCCTAGTTGTGCCTTATTTGTTGATCTTATAATAACGTAAGCATTGGGGCAAGTAGTGCGAAGTTAGTAATTATTGGAGTTTTACTTTATGGCGATCGCTACTATAACTAGGCAATTAACACTGTGAGTCGAGGTGAATGAATATGCATGAAGCTGGATTTCATTTAGATGTGGGCTTAATTAACCTTATCTGGCATATAAAAACCTCTAATGCGTCGGAATAGATGTGGAATTTTGGCTAGCCCTATAAAACCTGCCTTTAGAAAATAAACCGTCTGGAGTGATACTAATGTCAGTCTAAAACTATTTTATTTAATCTGTCATCTACAAAGTCGGCGTTCTTGGAATACTTTGGGGAGTTGAGTTTTTATAAGTGGGACTGATAGATTAGTTACTTTAAGTTTTTATATTCAGGCATCCGCTGAAAACCACCGCCGTACTCGTATCTCTGCTACGGCATTAAGCTGAGCGGAAACCTTTTTGATACAGTTATATTAATTATCCGCTGTATTTAAAAACTGTATAACTAAGTACCAAAAAAAGATTTTACATTCTATTCTATTCTGATGCCTGAATAAAATGCGGTAGTAACATTAGGTTAGCATTTATATGCCATTCATGTTGATAAATTGAACCAGTATGGAAAAACGTAACAGGTGCAAAATTAATTCTCGTGACATTCAAGAGAAACGAAAGAAATCATGACAACATTTATAACGACATTATCATTATTTATCATCACACGCCATATGGACCGTCGCCCATAATGTCATTGAAACAGGAACTTTTAAGGCGTACATTACACACAATGTGAAATCATTAGCTCGTCATGCAGAGCAAAAAAAAGTGTGAGAACGTTAGTGGACGATTAATTTGTCATCATAGACCAGAAATCAGGACTTCATGCCGATTATTATGGGATTTTTTGACATTAATAAAACTTTACAGCAGGTTGTACAGTACGATAGTAAATAATCATCAAATCCTACTAATATTATATTCTACTTAAACAAAAAAAAAAAAAATTTGTGAAGATTTGTGGATATTTGGGTGTTTGTTACTCAATCACGCGTAAAACTGCTAGTAAATACAAAAAGCAGCGTGAGAACATGAGACCGCATAAAAGTACGCATGCATTATAATAATTATTAAAGAAGCGGTTGCGAAATATTCGCCAAAACTACTAGGATATCATAACATCAAGGCATTGTTATCCAAACAAACGAAAAGCTAAGTCAGCAATCAACGGTTAATTTTCTGTGAATTAGACAGATTCAACCGAGAGATTGGTTAGTGTTTTATACTGTAAGTTGCATTACAAAATATGAATAGTGAGTGATGCACCCTTGCAAACATAATAAGAAAGACGAGACGAAACCAAACCGAAACAAAGTACCAGGGCGCCATAGCTCCGACAGATACAACAATAACATACCTACGGCTTATGAATGAAGCGTCACAACCACAACTCACTACTTCGCAAGACAAGGACGTTGGCGGCCCTGATTGCCTAGTACCGTTGCGCGGCCGCGGAAGCGCTTCGTGGGACGGGCGAGCGAGCCCACACCACCACATTAAGTTAGCGTTGCGTAATAGTATGACTCAATGGTGTGCTACGCCGCTCGTGAGGTTGCTTGGAAGTGGTACCTATGTAATCATGGTAAAGGAAATCGGCCGAGAAGACTCCACGATGGAATGCTTAGCGTGTGTTTAATTTATGAAGCGGATGTGGCAGTTTATTTACAATCCGATTACGGTAACAGAATTTCTGGACAGGAATCTGCGCAATGCGTAGGAGCATTTTAAAATTCAGTTTCGTGCACTTTCCTTTTTTGTTTCAGTAACATAAAGTGTTCACAACTCCTAAGTCTATTTTTGTCACCCTGCGTAACCCCACAATAACTCAATAAGAAAACCAATTCGTTCAGCAATGCGAGAGCGTCGAAAGAGCCATTGAGTGTTGAATGGGCTATTCAAGTACAAAACTCGCGTCCAGCCCATCCTGTGTCGAGGCGCCAACGAACCTTTACAGATAGGATCTGTGAATTGAGTCATTCGTCGGAGTGGTATTGTTAGACATTGAGATAAAAGCTAATGACAATTCGGATGTGGAAATTTTATTCTTGAGCATGATCACACGTAACAGTCAGCTGATAAGTAATTTGCCGAGATAGATTCAGTTTCAACACCAAGTAATAAAATTTCCAAAGAGGCAAAGGTTAGTTGATTTAATGTCAATAGTTATACTTGCAATAATTATTTAATGACGTTTTTGCGTGGTGATAAAAAGACAATTCGAATCGAAACCATCAGAGACACCAATGAATCCCTATCAAAATCTGATTACTGATAGCTAAGAACGAGGAATAATTTAATCACAGTAATAATACTGTGACACGTCTCGTTCCTTTCGTTTTTGTAGTATCATTTTCATGAATTCAGAAAGTCAGTTCTATGTTACTGAGCCAGACATACCACTTGTACAAATACAGACAGTCCATTCCACCAGTATCGACCAAGTGCAGATAAAAAGCTGCAGGAAATGAAAATTAACATTAACCAATTACGCTTTAGAATCAAATTCCAAGAGTGTACCAGTGACTCATTCAGGCAGATACAATTACAAATTCCTTGTGTGCTCATGTATTTATTTATTTACCAACAGCACCAAGAACGCAGCTGTGAAATATAAACTACGTCTTTGTTGTTACAGTTGAATTTCCCTCGGGCATTGAACGGTGCAGTCAACGTCAGTGGTAAATTGGATCATATGATCAAGTAGTAAGGTCGTAATTGCTCGTTTGTCCATGTCAATAGATGTATTATCCCTGATGATGAGTCAGGAAGTTAATGCATCCATTGTAATGAATGGATGTGTAAAATTATTATGACATCAACAGACATTCTATTACATGGTGAGTTAAATAAGAATTTAGAATGTTTTAATGAACCTGTATAGTTAATAATACATATTTATTTCGTAATAAGACATACCACACCATACTTTGGATGGGAGCATAGCTGTAAGGTTCATTTGTCTATACTTGAGTATTGCGGTAAACAAACCTCACTCGAGCACAAATCACAACATTCCGAAGACATCACACATCGTAGATAACCACAATAAGTTTTAAACACTAGTTTAAACACTAACGCATCTAATTAATCAGAAAACTGCTCAAAAATATCTTTAAATATGTCTTTTTTAACCAAAATTGCAATTCGATATAAAATCAGGACACAGGTTAGCAAAACACACAGATTAGTTTTGATATTTTGTTTTAGGGATGGGTGCAAGTGAATGAAAGAACAATTTGAAGTGAATGAAAAAGCGTATGTAAAAGCGTTGATTGCTATCAACGCTTTTTAACGTTTATGGGTTAATAACTCATCATAATAGTTATAACAACTCTTTAAACCCTTTTTAAGCCTTTTTAACATTAGAAGGACCACATTTAAAATATTTTTTAGAGAGTTATTAATAAGACCGTTAGTGTTCTTCGTCTCTTTATGCGCTCATAAATCATGACTTGAAATTTTAAAAAAAAAGAATATACAAGGTGTCCCGTAAATCGACGTCAAGCCGGAACCAGGTGAAAAGGCAAGTCATAGTGGTTATCAGAAAAAAAATAAAAAAAAAATTTGCACGAAAAAAAGTTATAGGCATTTAAAAAAAAAATTCAAAATCCTGTTGCCACCACTCTTTCCTTTTTCGATTTTTTTTTGTTTTGTAACTTTGAATAATGCTTCTTCAAACTGTTAACAAAATTTCAAAACCAGCTGCTCCAGCTTGGAAGAAAAGGAGACTTTAAAAAAAATAACTTAAAAAATTGCCCATTTTTAATTTTAATTTTAGTTTTCATTATGTTTGTGAAATGTCTTGAATAAATAATAAAAAAAATTTTTTTTACTTTTTTTTTATATTTTTCTGATAACCACTATGACTTGCCTTTTCACCTGGTTCCGGCTTGACGTTGATTTACGGGACACCTTGTATTATGCTGCAGCAAAGATATCCGTTGAATAAATGTCTACCATATTTTTTCACAGATAACTTTTTTCTCGCGCCATCTATTTTGTAATTTGATATGGCAATACTAACCTGCCCACGCACACGCACATCTGACACAGACTTTTAGGTCCTATGACCGAAAACCTAGGGCCAAGGACTTGGGACTAGCATTCATGCCAAAAACTCCGGTTTTTAGAGGAATTGCTGTCTAGTTATGACTAGACTCGTGATTTGGCCCCATTTTCCGGTTAAGAGCCCTAAAAATCACTATCGGGATGATGAAGAGATTTAAAAATCACTTTGTAAAAATGTCTAAGAAAAGAAGGAATAATTTTATTTTCACTTACATCGCCACTGAACCTTGTGAACCTCTTTAACTTCGTAACTTTGTTAATTAGGACTAGACTAGAAAATTGGCCTCTTGTATTGAGAATCTCCACTGTGTCAAATTGGCGACTGACTGAATCGACTGACACAGAAGTGCACCTCCTAATAGGGTTTTTTTTTGTATACTGAGTAGTATCGGGTCAAAAGTCGCTAATTTTATTAATTTCTAAACAAAATTTGAAATAATATTTAATATATTACTTTTACATTTTTTATTTCACTATGGAATATGGTGGTGTTCATTACCTTTGAATTTGTAGTAGGTATTTCAAATTGTGGGTAATAGTTTATGTTATTTCTGCTAATAGCAAGCTAAAGATTGATTTTTTTATTAACATAATAATCTATCATGTATCTCCAAGTAACAATCATCACATTCATGAATATGTCTAAAACACAATTCATTCATTCACCAATAAATATTGCTAATCTCAGTCAGCTCATTCACTGTTTCCCAACCCCGTAAGTGTCAAATTTTATTGGTACGCCATTGTTGTTTACCGCAATACTCAAGTATAGACAAATGCACCTTAGATTATAATATGAGTGAACCAACACACAACCGATATTGGGTGATTCTCAGAAAATGGCTCAAATGGCGTATTTCTTTGGCGCATTTTTTTTTATATTAACTCAATAAAAAGTAACAAATATTGTAGGTTTATTGGCGCCTGAAGATTGTATTGTAACATATTTGTAGGTTTTAGTGGCATCTACTACAATTTACCTATTACCTATGTTACTTTTTTTTTTATTGAGCTAACATGAAAAAAATATACGACAAAGAGATTATCCAGTTTTGAGAATCACCCTATTGAATAAACAAAATTATATTTTTATCGCAAATAACTGTTTTTTTCTTCAAAATTACAGGTATTTGCGATAAAAAATATAGTTGCTTAAAATTAGCACTGTGAAAGTTTCCAAAATGCGTTTTGGTATGAACAATACAAATAAACAGAAACAAACGGTGATGTCACGAATCAGTCAGTCAATGATTCGACTCTTACATGATGTCATTCATGATGTCTGGCCTAATTTAATGAAATAACTAGAGAAGTGAACTTTACAGAATTTGAATTTAGTAACATAACGTAGCTGCAAGAGCATTAAATTGAGATAATTACTTTGCTAAATTCCGCCAATATCCCACAAGCGCCATAGTCACTCGTGCTTGAGAGCCTGAGGATGCCTCGTGTTAGAGGCGAAACGCGTCGCGCATTGTCTCACACAAGTATTGTTGTCGGTGGTGGTGTGTTCGTGTCTTGCTTCTGCTTGAAAAAGTGGGAGGGAGGGCGGTGCATTATCTAACCGCATGGTGCTTGTGGGATATTGGCGGAATTTAGCAAAGTAATTATCTCAATTTAATGCTATTATGGATTTCCGCAAAGTAACGCCTGGTTCTATAGAGTAGCTGCAAGATCGAAACAAAAGACAAAACCTTGTTCATTTGCGAGTGTCTAGCTAGTGGGACGGAATTCTGGTTTATCGAGTTGTATTTATGGCAAGCCCTCAGACTAGCAATTTGTAAGCAGGACAAAGACGATAGGTATTCAGTATTTGCGCGTTACTTATAGGAATAAACGAAGCAAGAGGAAATATTGCAGAATACTTGCTTGGACGTCATTCAAATTCAAAGTCGCAAACATGACTGTTTACGAGCCACTTAAAATTGTTTATATCTACCTAACCTGGGCCTCGATTCTGTTATTGCATTTAAGGTCAATTACAGTTACATGGTCGAGTCACGTGACATGTTTTTTTTTAAATTCCATTGAAGCCTAGAACTATTGTTCGCGTTGACTTGAAGCGGCAATGAAATTAAATCGACGCGTCCGTGCAACTGACATTGTACTAAAATGCATTAGCAAAATATAAGCCCTGTCAAGTTTTAATACCAATATCAACAACAAAAAAATTGTGATTCACATCTCTTGACGAATGAAGCGACAAATTAGATCAGTGATAAATTCAATCCTTTGTTGATTCCACAGAATAACTGCAGAATGTGAGGAATCGTTACCAGGCCCTGTAAAAAGGTTTATGTAATCGTCATCATGCATCTTATTGTGTCGGAAACGCCGAGCCACACATCCCGGATTATCACTTACGAAGCTAAACGTGGAAGTGCAAATGTATATTATCATCCTCAAAAGTCCAGACCTTGAAAATTACAATTGTTTTCGTTCTAAATGTTGTAAACTCGGTCTATTATTTTACTTATTTTGTACATCTGCTTCCTTTTCCAATATTTTGCTCCAGTCCATCTAAAGGTCGTTCTGTACTCTTAGATTAAGAAATACCTGTGTATTTTCCTTTTTTATGTATAATAAAGTGTTCTCTATCTATCTATTTATTTATACACACCAGATTTGATATGCCTCTTTTGGTATCTAAAGACACCACTTAGAAACTTACCTTATCGTAATCAGGCGAGGGTGGGCGCGGCGGATATTTCCCGTGGAGGCGCGCGTTGACGCCGCAGCCCTGACCTGCCGGCGGACTCTCATCCTCCGGGTAATACAGGTGCACGAAATCCTCCGTGTCCAGATACGTATTGATAAGCATAATCAACACCCACACACTGGCACTCTAATCCACTTTACAAAACAAAAACGTTTGTATAAATAAAATAAAACGACGATACGTAAAACACTTAAGCGCGAACCAGTCTATTGGGGTCAGACTTTCGTTCTTTACAGTCTAAGATTTGGAAGTACACCATCTCACGCAGATTGTCTTGTAACGTTCCATTATTATCTGTTTCAAAGTCTTCTTCTCTCACTGGTTCCGTGTAAAAACATTATCTAACTGCTGCTCAAGAGAAAACTTTTATTATTTTCAAAAGTAAAACTAGTCTTGTTGTCTTATTGTGTAAAATGCAGTCGCTGGCTTTAGAGAGATAAACTACTTTCCGTTTCAGCGAATCCTCGGCAGTTTAGTGAAAAACATTCATTGTCCGGAGACTACACATTCGTATCGGATCGAGATAAATTGCGATTCATGTAACAAAGGAGAGGTGTTTCGACACGTGTCCGAGCGTTTTCGCGCAATCGTTTTTGTACGTGAACACAAGTTTGATGACTCCTGCCTGCTTCAAGTGTATGACGTACATTAAAAACAATTCAAAACTAGTAAAACTTATTCTTTAGGCACTGGGAGAAAGATTTGAAAGAAGTTATCACAACAACCTGCCTCGTAAGATGATCAAGAAGTCACGGAATCTAGCGGGGTTCATAAAGAATATATACGCCAGTGTGCATTGTATATGAACAAAAGGAATGCAATCGCCTAGTCTATGCATATTAACGAGCTCGATTGATACCGTGAACCGATGCACAATACAAGAACAAAGTCCGATCAGTTAAATGGAATAAGTTGGCATAATCAATGTAAGTAATAGAAGTTCGTTTACCTCGAGCGGATAGTAAACAAAGCAACTATTAGTCTCGGTAGATCTATCTGAGCTAACGAATCGTATGGTAACAAGGGTCATTATGGCTGGATGAAAATATACAACAAATAAACGTGAAAATTGCTGTTTCTCACAGACCCAGTGATGTGATTCTATCGGGCTTAATTATTGCTTTGGAAAATTTCCAGAGGGAAAGGTTTTTTAAAACCTAGTAATTAAGAGGAAATTCGTTTGTAGATAGTCATACATAATGTTCAATGTTTTTACGTAGTATCTTCTGCTTCCTATTGCTGGCAATAAGCCTCCCCAACTTGGACCAGATCTGTCCTGGGCCACCTCAAACCACTCGGCAATCGATGTCAGTCGAGAGCATGATCGATGTAATATTCTTATTTATTTGATTTAGGGTTCTTTTTATGTCGTGTATCTTCAATGGTTATTTTGATAGAAATTGATTTATTTTTATTTATTGATACTTTTATTGCACTTAAATTTTAAGTAAAAATATAGTACAATGCGGCGGACTTAATGCCATAAGCATTTTCTACCAGTCAACCGCAGGAGGTAAAACGAAAGAGTTGGTAGGCGTGCAAAAAATAAATCTAAAAACATACATATATTGAATAAACTTACACATTAATATATACTTACATATATAATAAAAAAAAATTAAACTAAAATATAATGAGTCTAAATATTACAATAAAATAAAATACATAATATATCTTCACACTACGAGAAACCTAGGAAAAATATACATATAATTTACCATAAATCTATGATTAAAAAGATACAGAACATAAGGAACATACAACTGAAAGATCCTTATCGTGGAAAGTGGCTAGGGGAGGTTCAGGTAACACTTCTCGAGGAAGTGTTTCCGGACAAGGGCTTTGAAATAATTCCGAGAGGGGGCTTTACGGATGTTTTCAGGGAGGGCGTTCCACAGACGAACGGCTGAGACGCTGAAAGAGCTAGAGATGTAACCAGAGTGGTGAGAAGGGGTACAAAGAAGAAGGTTTTGGGAGGAACGGAGTTCTCTGCTATGTGTGCAGGATAAGAAGGCAAATTGTGACTTGAGGTATAGGGGAGTATTAGGATCGTTAAGAATAGAGAAGAGGGTGCAGAGAATTTGAAGATTTCTGCGATCCCGAATCGGAAGCCACTTTAACCTGGCGCGAAATTCTGACACATGATCGAATTTGCGCAGACCGAAGATGAATCGAATGCAGGTGTTCTGCAGACGTTCGAGTTTATTCAGGTATTCCTGCGAGAGGTCGAGGTAGCAGACATCGGCGTAGTCAAGGATGGGAAGAAGAAGGGAATTTGCAAGAGAAATTTTGATATTGATAGGGAGAAAGTTTTTCAGACGAAGCAATGGATGGAGCGAGGCATAGAATTTCTGCGAGACTGCCTTTAACTGAGCATCCCAGCACAGTTTCTGGTCAATGATAAGGCCAAGATCAGTAACCGTTTGGGAAAAGGCTATTATGCAGCCATTGAACTGCAAGGAGGGAAGCGAGACAGAATCTATCTTTGCAAGCTGTCTCGAGCCGCCAATGACGATCGCCTGGCATTTAGAGGGGTTAACGGCGATGCCGAAGCACTCGGACCACCTCTGAATCCGACATAGATCCTCATTGAGACCCGAAACAGCTTGACTAAGATCATCAGTGCTGGACAGTCTATAAAGTTGGAGGTCATCCGCGTAAAGATGGTAGCGGCAAGAAAGGTTGGGAGTGACTAGATTGATAAACAATGAAAATAAAATTGGAGAAAGAATGCCGCCTTGTGGTACACCAGCATTTAGTTCAGTCCAGTCAGACTGGGCCTGGCCGGACCGAACCGCCTGCTGGCGCCCTCGAAGATAGGAACAGAACCATTGCACGGCAGTGAAGGAGACATTGAGACTACCAAGGGTGGCTAGAAGGAGGTCATGGTCGACAGCGTTAAAAGCGTTGCTAAAATCAATGAGGACAAGGATGGTGACCAGTTGCTCCTCCATGCCAGCCCTTATATCCTCAGTGACCTTTAAGAGAGCTGTGGTAGTGCTATGCCCTGACCGAAAACCAGATTGGAAGGGATTTAAGAGACCACTTGAGGAGAGGAACTTGGATAACTGTTGGTTAACAAGTGACTCCAGGACTTTGGAGAGGAAAGGCAAAATAGAGATTGGTCGGTACTGGGACGGTAGGGTAGGACTGGGAATCTTAGGCAGGGGAACGACGTAGGCTTTGCGCCATAGGTCAGGGAATTGACCAGAGGTCAGGGAAAAGTTAACGATGTGTGTAATAGCAGGGAGGAGAATGTCAAGGAGGTAGGAGAGCATAGCACGCCCTATATTATCACAGCCGACAGCTTTCGACTTAAGGGTCAGAATCAGTTTCTTGATTTCCTCACTGCCAGCAGGTGAAAATTCAAAAGAGTTGGAGTAGGCTTTCGGCATTGAACAGATCTGCCGCAAGGTTTCACATTTAGTATGAGGATCTAGAGTGGGCACCGACGCAAAATGCCTATTGAGCTCATCAAGATCAAAAAGGATTCTAGAGTCGGACGATGTAGTTTTTCCCACGCCTAGGGTCCTCAGAAATCTCCATAAACCAGCAGGCGTTGAAATCTCGATCTGTTCAGAGATGTAACGACGTTTAGCTCTTCTACACATCTGATTGCATCTGTTCCTAGCAGCCTTATATTCTGTCCAGTTGACATCAGACCTGTCCCGCTTATACTTTCGGAAAGCACGGTCCCGTCTCATCATCGCTTTGCGGACAAGGTCCGAGATCCACGGAGTGGGACGATGCTTGAGCGAGACCGGCCTAACAGGTGCATGAATGTCGAACAAGCGGATGATCTCGGCGCACAATAATGAAACCTTATCGTCGATGTCCTGAAGTTCCTGCATGTCATGCCAGTCGACAGCAGACGCATCACTTCTAAGCCTCTCTACATCCATGCGCGCTAAAGATCGTTGAAGAACGATAACGGGTTTGGGTTTGGGAAATCTCATTTTCAGAGAGCAAAAAATCAAGTCATGGTGAGAGAAAGCGGGGGCGGGAATTTGACCATGGGAGGCAATGCGAGCGTCATCAGAAGTTATGATGAGATCTAGCAGAGTATCGGAATTATGAGAATGATGAGTGGGCAAGAGAGGAAGGAACTTAAGGTTATGAGATTCGATAATGGAACGAAGTTTGCTAGAGCGATGGTCGCTGCAAAGTAGGTTGGTGTTAAAATCTCCCATGATCAGTTGATGGGCGTAGATAGACGTAAGGTCATCGAGACAGAGCTCTAAAGCTGAGAAGTAGTTGTTGGATGGAGGACAGTAGACTACGCCGAGAAGAAGTTTGACACCCAGATCTATTTCTAAGAAAAGAAATTCGGCAGGGGCCGACCCGGACGTGGGGGATTGTGCAATGACCTTATAGGATAGGTTGCTTTTAAGATAAATAGCCACCCCGCCACCTCTCCTCCCGACACGGTCATGTCGGATCAAGATAAAGCCAGGTAACGAATACGCCGTAGAGGGAAGTGACGGTTTTAGCCAGCTCTCAGAAATAAGCAGAGCCTGAAGGTTACATGAAGAGAAGGAGTCTAAAAGGTCATTGAAATGACTCGGGACACTCTGAGCATTGATATGGCAAACATTGAAGTTTTTTGGAAAATTTGAAAACTCGTTGATCAGGGTGTCACCTAACCCTAGGGCACTAACGTCAATGCTAGCGAACGAGGAATCAGATTCAGCTGTATGGTAGGAATCATCGCTAATATATATCATAAATAGTGAATAAAAATAAATAAAATGATAGAATAATAATATGTAAAATAATACAATACCGTTGATACTAGATAGAAAAATATATAAAATAATACAATACCGTTGATACTAGATAGAAAAATATATAAAATAATACAATGCCGTTGATACTAATGAATAAAATTAAATAAAGTTGAACAATGCAAAAACACGCTGCATCAAGCACGTCCTGCTGGTTGAGTGATAAAAAGTTTTCACAAAATATTATAAACACAGAAAAATATATTTTCGGAACGCACCCGCCATTATTTTGACAATGACATTTGATTGACGTCTACGTCTATGCGGTCTATGGTCTCATCTGAGTGAGTTGCAGGGGTAGGACAGTTCAATACATTGACAGATTTGCGGTATCTTTTTTCAAAGTGCGACATCTGTTATCCCCATCCAAAACAATTAGTTACTTTAAGACACCACAGATGGCAAAACCATCGATGCAAATATAATTTGTGACTAAAAAATTAATAAAGTACATATAATTTAATTACCTAATCATTTTATTTAACACGTTTAAAATTATTTTCAATTATTTGTGTAGATTACAAGCTGTGTAATAATTACAATAGCAACACAGTGAATTATTTGATCTGGCTGAGATTGTCAAATTGTTAGGTCACAAACATAAAGTAGAGTAATGTTTCTGTTTTGTTTACCTTTTATTTTGATTCTTTTATTTATCCCTTATTCGTCTGTCTGTGTTTGTGCAACACATAATCTAACAATTTTCGGTCGACCGACAGTAATGTGAAATCTCATGTTTGTCTTTAAAAACCTAATCAAAACCTTTGGAGACAAACGCACATTATTCACTACACTTAAAAATATAGTTTTCAATATGGAACTATTACAAAACTCACCCAAAGTACGACTCTCTGAGATATGGCGGCTGCTCCTTGCGCTTGCGCTTGTAGATATCGTGAAATAATATCGTCCCATGTTTGTGCCTTTCTTCGTGAAATTAATCCGCCGATTCGCGTTGAGTTACCTCCGTGGTGAAGTGTAATAATCTGATGTTCAAACAGTAAGTGTTATCATCATTACCTATATCTCTGCCATCCTGCCTCATTAGATTCCCATAGTGCCCAGTGAACTTACATGCTTGTCCTAAATAATAGGTAAACAGGATAAAATTTACGTTATTTAGGTTATCCTTTTATTATTGAACTTATTAAGAGTACACCCCTCCGCCCTGCCTCCCCCCATTTCTGCTTACGAAAGTATTTAAAAAAAGTGTTAATTATAATATGGTGGTACCGAACCAGAATTTTATTTGCGAGTCTGACTCACACTAGGCTGCTTTTTAGTAGGATCATTTGCTAAGATATCATATTGTTGCGCATCATTATTTAGGAAAAATGGTCTTAGGTCATCAAGCTATTCAAGGTAAAAATTGTGATCTTTCTATTTTTTTCAGAGAACTCCTACCATCAATTTCCTCATCCAGAAAAGAATCCTGACTGTTTCAAGGCTTGGGTTCATATAGCTGGTGGGAAGTTAGATAGTCCAGCTGACTATGAATTTTATAGGAAGAAGGTTATCTGTGATATCCATTTTAGAGAAAGGGATAGAAACCGTAATAACCGGTTAAATTTTCTAGCTGTGCCATCACTTCATCTTCCTGGTAAGATTTACATACGAGTAATTTATAAAAAGGCTTGAGTTGAAGTTAGATTACATTATAATTTATTAGGTGTTTTTAAAATAAATAATATTAATATTCTCTTATTTTTCAGGCAAGTCTATTGAAGTTGGTACTTCAGAGACAGTTATACTTCCACCTGAACCTATGAATGGAGAAAGAGGCCTTGCTACAATATTAAAACCGACACTGACAGGTACTTACATATTCATTCCAATTATTTATTGCATTTATATTGTTGGTAATTATATCCATAATAATGTTAGACTAAATTAAAACAATGCACTAGCAAAATCAATAATTCAATATTCTCTTATTTTTCAGGCAAGTCTATTGAAGTTGGTACTTCAGAGACAGTTATACTTCCACCTGAACCTATGAATGGAGAAAGAGGCCTTGCTACAATATTAAAACCGACACTGACAGGTACTTACATATTCATTCCAATTATTTATTGCATTTATATTGTTGTTGGTAATTATATCCATAATAATGTTAGACTAAATTAAAACAATGCACTAGCAAAATCAATAATTCAATATTCTCTTATTTTTCAGGCAAGTCTATTGAAGTTGGTACTTCAGAGACAGTTATACTTCCACCTGAACCTATGAATGGAGAAAGAGGCCTTGCTACAATATTAAAACCGACACTGACAGGTACTTACATATTCATTCCAATTATTTATTGCATTTATATTGTTGGTAATTATATCCATAATAATGTTAGACTAAATTAAAACAATGCACTAGCAAAATCAATAATTCAATATTCTCTTATTTTTCAGGCAAGTCTATTGAAGTTGGTACTTCAGAGACAGTTATACTTCCACCTGAACCTATGAATGGAGAAAGAGGCCTTGCTACAATATTAAAACCGACACTGACAGGTACTTACATATTCATTCCAATTATTTATTGCATTTATATTGTTGTTGGTAATTATATCCATAATAATGTTAGACTAAATTAAAACAATGCACTAGCAAAATCAATAATTCAATATTCTCTTATTTTTCAGGCAAGTCTATTGAAGTTGGTACTTCAGAGACAGTTATACTTCCACCTGAACCTATGAATGGAGAAAGAGGCCTTGCTACAATATTAAAACCGACACTGACAGGTACTTACATATTCATTCCAATTATTTATTGCATTTATATTGTTGTTGGTAATTATATCAATAATAACGTTAGACTAAATTAAAACAATGCACTGGCAAAATCAATATTTCTCATGAATATTTCTCTCACATTACAGATAACTCGGCCAGAATTATGACTTCAGAACACAATTATTGCCGACTGCAGAAGGCAACAAAGAAAAACAAAAGTAAGTTTCGTTCTTAGATTTTTAGGGGATTCGGAGTCATAGCGCACTTTTAACCCAACCTAATCCCAACTTAAAATCAAATGGACAGTATTTGGCCATCATTTTGCAAAAGCTAATGACAAACAGATATGTCGAACATATAGAGCATAATTATAAGTGCTAGTATGTTTAGTTGTACTCTCCTCTGAGAGAAGGCCTGTGCCCTACAGTGGGACGTATATCCTCGTGAGGCCCGACCTTGAAAAGAACAATTGATTTTGTGATCACTTGAGGACATTGGGCCTCACGAGGATATGTAGGCTGATTATGATGATGTTTAGTTTGGGACTAAAAAACATGTGGTTTTTTTTTACAGACAATCATCAGCAGCAGGAGTTGTCGTCATTTTGGTTGAACCAGCTAAAAACATCAAGAAGAAAAATAAAAATTTTGCAATCGAACTTGATCAGGTCACAAAAGAAAAACAAAACTGTTCAATCCAGAATAGCCAGTGCTGAAAAAATGTCTGCAGATCATTTATTTAAAAAACTGACGAACAAAATGACAATAGCAGCAAAAATTTTTACAAAACTGCAGTACACCCAGACAAGCAAGAAGCCTTCAGGTCGCAGATTCTCACTAGAAGAAAAAGTGCTCGCACTTTCGTTGTACAAGAAAAGTCCAAGAAGCTACCCTCTTTTGGCAAAATATTTTGTATTGCCATCGGCTAAATCATTAAAAAGACTTCTGACGAAAATAGAAGTGGAGCCGGGACTGAATAAATGTATTTTTATAAAAATTAAAAATACCGTCAAGGAGTTATGTCCAGAAGACCGGCTATGTAGCTTAATTTTCGACGAAATGTCAATTTCCCCCCAAGTCCACTATGACGCTGCAAAAGACCAGCTGAAAGGTTTCACATTGGATGGCAATAAATTTGCAGACCATGCATTGGTTTTCATGGTGAAGGGATTAAGAAAGAAATTCAAGCAACCCGTCGCATATTACTTCACCAACTCGATGAACAAGTTGCAATTGAAACAAATTTTGCAAAAAATTGTTAAGTATGTCCGTAGTACGGGATTGAAGGTCATATGTACTGTTTGTGATCAAAGCACAGTCAATGTGAGTGTAATAAATGAGTTGGTAGAAGACACAAAAAAAAAATATTTAAGAGACGAAAAGGAATGGAAGAATGAAATTATTGAAATAGGGAAGACTAAAGTAATCCCTCTATTTGATGTTCCACATTTATTAAAAGGAGTCCGAAACAATTTACTATCAAAAGATTTCAAATATTATGATTTTGAAGAGAAGTGCGAAAAAATCGTTAAATGGGATTACTACAAGCAAACTTACGAAGCTGATAAATCGTATGGAGAGTTGAAATGCCTGCTGAGAGTCACAGATGAGCACATCTATGTCGACAAAATAAGAAAAATGAAGGTAAAACCAGCAGCCCAAATTTTCAGTCACACCATGGCTGCAACTGCAGGACATCTCGTGGCAAGAGGAGACATTCCGAGAGAATGTGAAAGTTTAGTAAAGTTTACTACACTAATGGACAATCTTTTTGATTCGTTAAATTCAAACACATTTCATGTGCCTGATGGCAAAATACATAAAGGATGTGTACGACGTTCTAGCTCACACCATGATTTGTGGAAGAATGCCATAAAAGTTTTGAAAACTGTAACATTTGTTAAAAAAATTAAGGACAAAAATAACAAAATCCGTGTGATTGAAACGAAAGCTATACCATCTATAAAAAACTTCATACGCACAATTGAAGGAATGCAACAATTATGGATATTGCTGTCCCAAACACATTCATTTGATGCTATGCTAACACGTAATTTCAACCAGGACCCATTAGAGAATTTCTTTGGGAATATCAGAAGTTATGGGGCGAGAAACACGGCACCAGACACGGTTGCATTTGAAGGGGCCTTTAAGTCCCTCTTAATAAATAATTTTAACTCGCCCCATTCACTGCATGCAAACTGTGAAAAAGATAATGATAGTTGCTTGCAGAATCTGGATTTTTTTGTAAAAGAAAATATTGCGTCGACTTCTGATATTCCCAGTACCATTGATGAGGAGGCACCACAATTTTCTGAGAGCACAGAAGACGAAATTGTGGTGCCTTTCATCAATTTAAATACAGACGTGAATGATGCTGGTCAGGCCAATTATGTGTGTGGGTGGGTTCTGGGGAAATGCATTAAAAATGTATCTAAAAGCTGCAAAAATTGTAAAACAGATATGTATGGCGACCCTGAAAGCAAATCAAATGAATATATAAGGGCCAAAGAATATAAAAAAGGTAAAAATTCTCTAATATACCCTTCAAAAGAAATGGAAAAATGTTTTGTCCAAATCCAAAATGTGGTGACAGAAATATTAAAAAAAGATGTGCCAAAAAAAAGCTTAAAACATACAATAAAAATGTTTACTGACATTTTTGTTGACTATCCTTTCAGTTGTGACATACATAAAAAAATATTAAAAGAATATTTTGAAAACGCAATTATTAATGTGCTTGTTTATAGTTGGTGTCGTTCAATCAACCGAATTTTGTCTGGCAAAATCACATACCATGGTGACGACGATGCAACTAAAACAGCAGCGCAGGCTTATAAAAATAAACATAAGAATAGGTTAAATAAATAGTAAACTTGTAAAAGAAAAGTTGTTTTTTATGCATCCCCTGTGTACTTGTTGAAATTGTTGCTTCCTTACTAATTTGCTTGTTTTCAATTTGATAAAGTTTAACTATGATTTTGTTAATAAAGAGAAAAAAACAAAATTAAGTAAAAGTTTATCTACTTGAAAACAAGACAAGTAAAATAGTAAGGAAGCATAAAGTATAGGCACCAAGGCATAGGTAGTAACTATAGTACTAGTTATAGCTGTATATTTCACAAGTTTTTGGATGGCGATAATAGATGGCGCTATCAATTGACATTAGCGGTCTTCAAAAAATTCTGCGAGAGGGCTCTCTATACCCGATATATTACTCTACTTTATGGTGAGTTGTTTGTTGACAAAGAAAGAAAAGAAATTGGCAGAAGCCATTCTAAAGAATTGAATTGAAGACGATATTAACCAAAAGTGATGGAAAACCATAAACGAAAGGTACATTCGCTAGAGAAAAGAACAATGATAAGTAACCTGGCGGGGCCGTACGGATAAGAGTGGATACTAAAGAAAATAGAAGCACACGAACACAGCAGCATCACGTCTTCGTCTTAGCCCTCGTCGAGGCCGCAGCCCTGGATCGGGTGGTCGGCAGGGTCGCGTTGTCCCTCTTGTGCTGTTTATCCCTCTTCTCGGGAGCCACCGTCGATTTTGGCGTGGATTTATCGACCGAAGGATGGAGGCCGCAGAGCTCGTCCAACTCCAATGCCGTGGAGATCTTCTGCGGGTCCTTCCCCGGTGTCTTCACGAAAACAGCGCCGTCCTTGGTCCACACAGCGGTCATGCCAAAGTGCACTCGTGCTGACATAAAAATGGATTGGCGGGTCTTAGTTAAGAACTCGCGGATAACGATGCCAGTGGACTTCAGTGATTTCTTTTGGTGCCAGACAACATTCCTCTGATGCAGGTTATTAAAACGAACCAGGACCGGGCGAGGCCTCCGCCCTCCTCTCGCCCCTAGCCTATGTGCCAACTGAAACGATGATGGCTCGAGACTGCTAATGCCCATTTTGTCACTGATGGTCTGAACAAGCATTGTCTCTATATCTTCAGCCTCCCTTTCCTCAATGCCGCAGAAAAGGAGAGCATTTCGACGATTAAAGTTGTCCAGATCGTCCACTTGGGTAGTCAAATATGTCACCTGAGAACGAAGCAAGCCCAAGATACTCACTACGGAGTCTTTGAAATTCTGGAACTCACGAACTAGGCCATCCATGTCCAGTGTCTCTTGTGAGGAAGAGGAGGAGAGTCGTTTTTCAAATGCTTCCATCCGGGCTGTCAAGGACGACTCGATGGACTTCTGAGTGTCTAGGACTTGAATCAGTGTCGACATGGTCTAGTAGCAGCAGTTCAGTGACAGTGTCTTTATAGTAATTAGAGTGGACACCAGCAGGTATGCTTGACAATTATTAGTTTGATTGATTGATTGATTTTCAGATTTCTTTATTTATAAGTTTACAATAGTACACGCTTGATACAATAAACAAGTGTACAATATTTGCTTAGACATAGAACATTTTTACCAGGCTGTCTTACCTATAAAAAACATAATACTTACTTAAAAGTTAGGGCTATTTAGAAACTAAGATATTTATCAGTATTAATAACAATGTGTATTTATGTGCTTCTTGTTGGATGTACATTTTTGTCTTTTACATACTTAACCTAGACATTAAGGGACGGACACGACATACTTAAGAGTATTTTAAGTAATAATCTTTTTTTTTTTTTTTTTTGGGGTAGTGTGAAGAAAAATATTTAGGTCATTGCGCTTCGCAGTGCGAATACATTTTATAGGTGGCAGAGCAGCGCGCACGCGAAAAAGACCCGTATGCGACACGACTGTGGCCTGGGGCCACATCACGAGTCAGGCTCACCGACGACGAGCGGTTTAAGACCCTTTAAATCTCGTGTTGTCGTGATGAATTATCACGGGCACTCATGCAAGGACAGACACTGTCAATTGCGTAAATTAACATGATTCCCGCACACTGACCATCGACAGCACTCTTGTCAATCACGGCTCGCTATAGAACGAGACTCCACCTACCATGCACGAAGCGCAGCGTTAGGGAACGCCGATAAGGGATAAAGGATGGCTTTGAGGGATAAGGAAAGCGGTGGTGGAGTTCACTGTCGAACCGAGACTGGACAGAGTGCGCGATCGAAACTTTAGCGGCAACACCGAGAATAACCATAACGACAGATTCACGATAGGCCCTCTATTGATGTTACTCGCCCAACACTAAGTGATGGGGCAAGCGATACGATAAGTATTTGTCGATGTAACTAATATTATTAAGTCTGGTTTGACCGATGGATGAAATAAGAGCGTTCAAATTTGAAGGATTACTAAATAGATAAAACTTGCGGGTGGCTTTGAGTATAAAATTATTGAGAAGGGGAAAAGCAATTTTTTCATGAAGTTTGTATAGGTTAGTCCGAAAGGGGGTATTGTAGGCAATCTTAATAGCTTTATTTTGTACGACTTGTAACTTATGGTAATTAGTAGTGCAGGTACTACT
This sequence comes from Yponomeuta plumbellus, assembly GCA_947310845.1. Lineage (NCBI taxonomy): Eukaryota > Metazoa > Arthropoda > Insecta > Lepidoptera > Yponomeutidae > Yponomeuta > Yponomeuta plumbellus. The sequence continues at coordinate 18,006,741 of OX371212.1, read as the reverse complement.
CCAAACAGGTGCGGCATATGTGATACAAGGGCGTACAAGGGTACTGTAAATGCGAAGTTTAGTATTGGGACTTAGGTTGCTTTTTCGGTTTAGGATGGGACTTAAAGCATTTAAGGCTTTTATGCCTTTGGAGCGAGTTGTCATGACGTGGAGCGACCAATTAAGCTTTTTGTCTAAGTGAACACCTAAATATTTAACAGACTGGTTCCATGGGATTTTATGGCCACAGAAATTAAGCTTTTTGTCTGAAATTTTTCGTTTTCTTGTAAATATGATAGCCTCAGTTTTCTCGAGATTAAGTTTGAGTTTCCACGAAGAGAAGTAATTATGTAAGAGTACAAGAGATAACTGTAGTCGATCTGTTACGAGATCAATGTCACGATCCGACGTCAGAGAGGCCGTATCATCCGCGAAGCAAGCTAGTTTGGTGCGGGGTTGGATTGGGATGTCATTAAGGTATAGTAAGAAGAGGTACGGCCCCAAGATCGACCCTTGTGGCACTCCAGCAGAAACCGTTCGGGAAGAAGACTGAACGTCATTTGAATGTACACAGAACGTTCTGTCAGTGAGGTAGGATTGAACTAATTTTATTAAATTCATAGGTACTTCATTTAATATAAGTTTGTGCAGAAGGCCTTTATGCCAAACTGTATCAAAGGCCTTCTCAATATCCAGTAGGAACATGCCTGTAGACTGGTGTAAGTTAAGGTGATGAGCGATGTGTTCCGCGACTCTGGCCAGTTGTTGGGTGGTAGAGTGGCTCCTGCGGAACCCAAACTGTTCGTTTTTTAATAAGTGTTGAGTAGTTGACATAAGGCGTACATAAATCAAGGACTCGTATAATTTGCTAAGGGAAGAGAGCAAGCTAATAGGTCGGTAACTTACTGGAATACTTGGATCTTTGCCAGGTTTTAGTATGGCAATCACTTTTGCACATTTCCAGATTTGAGGAAAGTAACATAATCGAAAGCAAGCGTTAAATATTTTGGTAAGGAGTATCACAGCTTTTTGGGATATATTTTTAATAAGTGCGTTATGTAAACCATCGGCTCCTGGCGACTTACGTCGCTTCAGTTTTTTGATCTTGCTCCAGATTTCCTTAGGCCTAGTGGGCTTAAAGATATCATGTGGGGTAAATAGACTAATCGTATCCATGGATGCATGAACATCATTAGTATGGTCGCTTTCCCAGTCCAACGTAAGGCGCATGTTATCGTGGAAAGTATCTGCAAGAGCCTCACATTGGTCGACAATATCGCTAGCAAGATTGCCATCAGGCAGCTTGAGGGTTGGTATTACTGTAGGTTTGCAGCGGAGAGACTTTGCTATGCGCCATAAATCGGATGATGGGTTGTCTACTTTTGATAGTTTATTATTCCACACCTTGTTATTATGCTTGGTGATTTGTGAATTGACAATGCACTGAAGTTGATTGAAAGTGGCGCGAAGATTGGCTCGAATTTGGGGATTGCTTTGTTTTTGGCTTAGTCGCCGAAAGTGGTTCTTCATTTTTATAGCATCTTTGATACTTGAAGGAAGGGGCTTAGAGCGATTGCTGCGGGTGCCAGAAGGAACGAACTTTTCACGAGCTTCTAATAAAATTTCAACAAATGATGCAATAGCCATGTCAATTTCATGTGTTGAAGATAAGCATTTTGAAGATAAGAATATGTGTTCGTCGAGGAAGGAGCGAAAGCCGGGCCAATCAGCTTTATTATAAAGGTAGTATGTATGTTTTTTATGGATCGTTTTTCCGCTGAGTGTGCAGGCAAGTGGTAGATGGTTAGATGAGAGCGCATCAATAGTGCGAGGATCGCTTATGTCGTGGACATTAAGTGACAAAATAAGATCGGGTGTAGACGGTTTAAGTTCGTCGCGATAGTGGATAAGAGTAGGAGTTGGGGGAAAATTGATGATGTAATCATTGTCAAGCATGTGGTTAAATAGCGTATTTCCTCTAGAATTTTTATCAGAGCAGTTCCAGTGAGGATGCTTAGAGTTAAAATCACCCATCACAAGTATGCTACTGCCAATGCTAAATATTGTGTCCAGATCGCTCGGATCAAGAGGAAGATTGGGGGACTGGTAAATTGAGAGTATGTGATGATTAATGCCTGATACTTCAAGTTCAATGCCAACGACTTCCATATGTCGAGTAGCAGGAATAGTAATTAGCTTATGAACAATATTTTCATTGACCAGGATAGCTACGCCTTGGCCATGGCCATTAGAATGTCGATCCAGTCTATGGCATATGAAGCCCGGTGTAGATATGAGAGTTTTAGGCGATAGTCTCGTTTCACATAGAGCTATAATATCGATACGGAGATCCCTAGCTAAGTCAAGCAGTTCATAAATTTTTGTGCGGATGCCATCTGCATTCCAAGAAATAATGTTAAGATCACCAAGTTCAGACATAGCGACCAAGATGTGTCAGAACGAGTGTAACTTTATCGAGCATTGAGGTGCAGGATAAGTATTGGGCTTTAATTGATTTTAAAATACTCAAGATCTGGAGCATCTCGGACACTGTTGAATCGTAAGGTTCGTTTTCAGCAGGACAGTTGAGTAGAGGTTGAACGTAGTTGGGTACCTTCAATTCAGCAGTGGACTTTGTCACTTGAGACCAAAGACGTCCGTCAGATGAAGTTGTAACCTGGCTGCGGACTGGAAAGGTCTTGACTGTCTTTTGGTTGAGGTTATCTCGTTTGCGCTGGATACGTTTTAGGTAGTCTTGACGAGCAGCACACTGACGGTAGCTAGCTGCGTGTGATTCTTTGCAGTTACAGCATTGTACATCGTTTGCTCCATCAAAGCCCGGACAGTCTGCTGTGAGATGGGTACCAATGCACTTGACACAGCGAGGAGGTAGATTACAGTTTCTGGATGTGTGACCAAATCCTTGACAACGGAAGCACTGTGTTCCATAACTATGTTTTGGTTTGAATTTCTCGATTTCAACGACACATCGGCAGATATATCTTAGTTTTTTGAATTTTAGGATCTCGGAGCCGGGTGGCAGTTGAACCAGATATAGAGCATTCGAGGTGTCAGCTGTTGAAGAGGATGATTTGAGCTTTGTTATTTTACATTCAGGAAAGCCGAGGTTTGCCAGTTCGTCGGGTAAGTCGTCTTCAACGCTACCAGGTAAGCCTCTGATGACAAGCTTAAGTGTTTTTTCGTCCTTGCGAGTAAAGGTATGAAATTTTACTTTTTCAGCGCTCAGCCCATCCCTGATCGTTTGATGACTCGCTGCGGAGTACGAGTGAACGGCGACTTTGTGGTTCGCTCTATATTTGAGATGGAAGTTCTTATCGTATTTGGAGATAAGGTCTTTAATGGAGTTGTGGGTCCAGTTACTCTCAATGTTGATAAGAATTGGAGGTATACGGTGAGGTTTCGCCTTGGTACTCACATAGGATTGTTGCTCGAGAGGACAGTCATCAAGTGGTTGATCTGACGACAGTTTGCCGAAGCGATTCGACGTCCGAGGTCGTTGATCTAATGGCTTAGGTGAAGCAGCGGTTGCTGTGCGCTTCGGACTTTGCCATTTCTCAGGTTCGCCTTCGGCTGCTCTTTTAGTCGATAAGGAGCCAGTTGACGATGTTCTGGTGAGAAATTTGTCCATTCCGCTAAAGTTGGTATCGATGTTGCGAGGTATCGATGATGGTATCCATCACTAGTGGTTGCCAAATAAACAGTATAGGCGTGCGCTAGAAGTTAATAATAAGGTGCGTGCGCCTTCAATGAATGACAAGCGACGAATGAATTCCTCTGATGCAGGTTATTAAAACGAACCAGGACCGGGCGAGGCCTCCGCCCTCCTCTCGCCCCTAGCCTATGTGCCAACTGAAACGATGATGGCTCGAGACTGCTAATGCCCATTTTGTCACTGATGGTCTGAACAAGCATTGTCTCTATATCTTCAGCCTCCCTTTCCTCAATGCCGCAGAAAAGGAGAGCATTTCGACGATTAAAGTTGTCCAGATCGTCCACTTGGGTAGTCAAATATGTCACCTGAGAACGAAGCAAGCCCAAGATACTCACTACGGAGTCTTTGAAATTCTGGAACTCACGAACTAGGCCATCCATGTCCAGTGTCTCTTGTGAGGAAGAGGAGGAGAGTCGTTTTTCAAATGCTTCCATCCGGGCTGTCAAGGACGACTCGATGGACTTCTGAGTGTCTAGGACTTGAATCAGTGTCGACATGGTCTAGTAGCAGCAGTTCAGTGACAGTGTCTTTATAGTAATTAGAGTGGACACCAGCAGGTATGCTTGACAATTATTAGTTAATAAGTAACATTTGAATCACTCACTAATGTAAATATACTTGATTATCTAATAAATTGATTTAAATTTCAAGGAGCGAAAATTATTTAGATGTTAACTTTTTTGCAGCCTACCGCCAAAAAAAAGCGCCGAATTTATCGCCGAAACATATTGAAATAAACCAATAAATCGGGCTTAAAGCTCTCGTACGACTAAATATCACACGAAACACGAATACGGCTTCAATTTATTCACAGCGCATTTGAGTCAACACATGACATGTAAGTATCAGTTCTTCCTGATTCTGAAACACATCATCATCTCAAACAATCGCCAGAGCAATTGTCCAATGAGCTTCCATATGACACAAAACAGATACAATAAATCAATTGATACGTTCCGCACATCCGCCGAAGCCAGACTGCTTTAATGAGAACCAATTTGTTGTTGGGATGAGTCGAACACTTTATTAGCTTTGGTTGGGGTGGACTATGAATCATGTTGGGTTAATTCACTGTGTCGTGTGTGATCAGTAGATTAACCCAATAACCCTGATATTGACAGGGGACACTTTTGTTAGACGTTGGCTTACGGAGAAGCAGTTTCGTGTGATGCACTGTAGATTTAAAAGGCGCAGCACTAGAAGGCAGAGAATTTATTTTTAAAACACGCCACGGATATTCAGTCGCAAGGCACGTTAAGCAGTTGGTGCCGGCTGGCGTCGATGGATGGCAGTCGTTAAGCCAAGTCAGAGGCCTTGGGGCGGATTGAAAACTTCTGACAGTAAGAGCAGCCAATAGTCTTACAAGCCTCCATCAATCCCGGACTAGGCCCCCGTGGTAGAGTATGTCCTAAAACTTCCTCAGGGTAGAGACCCGTGCCTCTCGGTGGGGACATAATGGGTTGATGTTGAATCAGACCGTATATTTGTGCGGCCTTAGGGCCCTCGCCCACGGCGGCTTTTTGTAGCGCTTCGAACGCGCCACCGTCGCGCGGCCGTAGCGCTTCTGTCGCGATGCAAACGCGCTACCGTCGCGCTTCCAATCGCCACAGTTACAAGATGGACTCCGTTGAGGCAACATTAGTCACGTTGTCTTTGGTGCTGCTTTTACGTAAGCAGCCGAAGCGACGACACGTAGCCCCGGCTGCCTGAGTAATCCTAAGGGCCCTAGCCCACGGCGGCTTTTTGTAGCGCTACGGCCGCGCGACGGTGGCGCGTTAGCAGCGCTACAGCCGCGCGCTTGCATCGCTACGGTGGCGCGTTAGCAGCGCTACAGCCGCGCTACGGTCGCGTGTTGCAAAAGCGACCTATGCGCGTTAGTAGCGATGCGGTCGCGCGTTTACGAAACGCGCCGTGAGCGAGGGCCCTTAAACATAATTCGCGATTCACTTTTTTTAAGAGAGGTGGTGTGGAGAGTTATTTGAGACGGCTAACTTTTCTCTAAGGGCCGGTTTATGAATTGAGAATTTCACTAATTACTTGAGTATCGTTCTGTCACGCTCTTTTCTGAGAAGTTTGACGAGACAGCACTACAGTTGAGTAGTTACTTAGCGTAATTCTCAATGCAGAAACTGGCCCTAAGTAACTGATATCCAGTAATAATACTTTACGGTGGACATGCCAAATGAAGCAAAAATAGATACGAGAAAAGATGATTGTTTACTTCGTCTTGGATGTTTACATGTTTGTTTTGTCGCTGTTTCTGGTTCCCACGAGACAGGGTATCCTAATGTGGGGCCAGTAGCGATGTATGTGCCTGCATGAAAATGTTTATCTACATAATCCACGGCTGGAGACAGCCACATCGACTGCAATACGAAATGAAAACACATAAAAAGGTGAAATGCTATCGCTTCTTCACAATTTAATTTTAGCTTATCGCTGTGACGACTATCGAGCCGATATTAATTTGTTGTGTGAAAACTGTATTTACGTATCCAGGACGCCGGCTGTATCAATATTCAACACCCGTCAACAGCGCTGTTAGTTAAATTGTTTATCGATTTACTGACTTAGTTACTAAAATTACCGAATTAATCATGTCAGATCAGTGCAAGTGATTATTACAAGTAAAATTATTCTCCGCATGTTGTTTATTTTGGCCTTATCACAGCGAAGTATTGAGCGCTTCTACGGAAAGATCAATAGAAATAAATACAATAATTTACTAATGTCTGACAATATGATTAAACTAGCTTTCGCCCGCGACTCCGACCGCGTGGGCTTTAGTTAAGCAACCCCGTTCACTCCCTTAAGGGTTAAATTTAGAAAAAACGGCGAAACACGTGTTCAATCAATTGTGTTGAAGAGTATTTATTTTAAGTTTCAAGAAAATTTGACTAAATTCTTTATACCTCCCATACAAATTTTGGCAACCCTTTTCACCCCCTTAGGGGTTGAATTAAAAAAAATCCTATCCTATTCCTTGCCTACATTATACATAGACCCTCTGTGCAAAATTTCAGCTTCCTAGGTACAACGGCTTGGGCTGGGCGTTGATGAGTGAATGAATCAGTCAGTCAGGACTTTGAATTTTATTTATATAGAAGATATTGATGTAATGAAATGTTTACAATGAACAGAATTTTGCAGATCAAACGAATTTAATGTCGAAATTGCAACTTCTTCGTCTCCTATCGGAGGTTGATAATCTATTCGGCTGTATTGAATGACCTGGTACGTCATTCGTAAGTTGTTTATGATAACTTTTGGTCTTTCAGGGGGGCAAGTCTACGCGTATATCAAACCTTCAAGGCGTTAATGGTATGTAAAAACACGTCACGTGATCCAACCGTGTGTCTGTCTGTCGCGTATCAAGGCCTCAATTCTGTTAGTGCATTGTTCAATTACAGTTACATGGTCGGGTCACGTGATATGTTTTTAACTTCCATTAACACCCAGAATTACGAATTCGCATGCTCGCGTCGACTTGAAGCGGCAGTGAAACTAAATCGCCATGTTCATGCAGTTGTCATGGTACTACAATCCATTAGCAGAATCTGAGCCCCGGTCTCCTTTCCTTATTGAAACAATAGGCATCATAAACGAAATACAAGGGCGTCAAATCATTCGAACGAGTCAAGACTCAAGCCAAGCGGGCAGACTTGATGTAATGAACAGGCCGCGAGCGAGGCGCTAAATAACCGCATTCCTAGCACAGCCCGACTGTGTACGGAAAGTGGGACGGGCTTCCGTTACGCTTCTTGCAGTAGAAAAATACGGGCAAGCGCGAGTCGAACTAGCCCTCCGATGGGTTCCGTACTACGGAAAAAACTACGTAATAGGCCTCTGTGCCGCAACGGTTAGCGCATCTGACTACCATGCGAGAGGTCCCGGGTTCGAATCCCGGATGGGAAAAAAAAAAGAAACCCAGGTCTTGGATGTTTACTGTTTGTGACGTCGCTGTTTCTGGTCCCCACGACACAGGGTATCCTAGTGTGGGGCCAGAAGCAATGTATGTGCCCGTATGTAAATGTTATGTTATGTTAATATGTAGTAATATATTTTATTAACCAATGATTTAGACGAATTTACAAATAAGTAAAGTTACTTAAAATGACTTAAGTATACAGATTAGCCTCAGTTGCCGAGCTGGGCATAAAGCCTGTATTACGGCATCCAGCGCCAAATCCCCACCGAATATAGCAAATTGTTTATTAAATACCTACGTATTTAGCAAAAATGGGTATCTTCTTTCTTTTTGTTGGGGTACTTCTCTGGGAGTCCTACCTAATCCCGCTTGGCCATTGCTTATTATTTGTTTTAGGCTACAGTGACTGCAGTAGGTATAATTGTACCAAGTTTGGTATATCACCTTTTTTCGCTAGAGCAAAAACAAAAAGTCTGGGAACCGGGAAAAAATAATGGTAATCCGTATAATTTAATTTTTTTTTGTTCGCCATATTCGGTGAAAACCAGCCACATGTTCAAGAGATACAGGCCGCCCTCATGAATTAGACGAAATTCGTAGAAACGATTATTATTATGTAAATATTGTGATTAATTGTTGATTCCATGGTAACTTTCGTGATTCATAAAATATTTCGTTTTTGTGCATCGTATTCTTTTTAATGTGATGTGTACTTTTATTGCATAATATTGTTTGTCACCCGTTTTGTGTGCCAAATAAATTAAATAAAACTGATATAAGGGCCCCTTTCTGAACCCTAAAAACACCCAATATTTCCCGGATAGCACCTACAAGAATTACTTCTTCTTGTGGTGCCGTCTTCTATCGGAGGTCGGCTACCATAATGGCCGTAGGTACATGGACATTCGTACCAAACTTTGTATAGATTTAAGATGATTTGGGAAAAGTGGATCAGAGTAGAGTTTTTTTTTGCTGCCTTTTTCTCCACTACATTCGGCCCCAAGGCAGCGGCTAACATTATCATTTTATGTACATTGACATTCAACAAGCAGAATGTAAATCTTTACGTTGAAATAAATTTCTGATTTCTGCCACTGTTACACAACAATGGGCTAGTTGCCCTAAAATATTTAATTAGTCCGTCTTTTATATTATCCAAAAATAAGGGACACGTATTTATTTATTCGTAAATTAGACCAAAAATGACAAAGATATGGCCCATTAAAGTTACGTGTGACGTCACGCCGTGCTGCATTTTTTAGCACGGAGTGACGTCACACGTAACTTTAATGGGCTATATCTTTGTTATTTTTCGTTTAATCGAAAAAAAAAAATACGTGTCCAATATTTTATTGTAATCTAAAATACGGACTAAATAGAATTTAATTATTTTGACCCTGGAAACTACCCTATTACTAGGAGTTTATAAATCGTAAACGTTTGTTAGCAGACGTTGCATGTTTGCAACTTTACTGCTGACCTCAAAACTGTTATTTTAAGGTTAACGATGACGATTGCCAATCGCGCCGGTAACTCCTAGCGCCCTAGTACACGGGATGTTGATTGACACAGCATTATACAACAATAAGAGTAGGTACCTTTGCAATCATTCTCTTATTCTCAGTGGTGAATTTGAATTGGAACTTAATTCTTTCTCCAATAAAATTACTTGTTATTGTACTTTTTAAAATATAACTTTTATATAGGTAAGTATATAATTTTGTTTGTTGTTAGCAATAAAGAATATTCTTATCATAATATACCAGCTGACCCGGCAAACGTTGTTTTGCCAAATTGGTTATTCTTATCACTAGGGGGTACGAAAAATAGATAACCTATTCTCAGACCTACTGAACATACATTATGTACAACATTTCATCAAAATCGGTCAAGTCTGAGCAATGCAAGGAGTATGAGCACTAACACGGTGACATGAGAATTTTATATATTAGAAAGAAAAGAAAGAAGAAGAACGCCGGGTCCTTAAAGATACTGTGCCGAAATGCCCTGAATGACGGTCCAAAGGAACAAACGACAAAATGTGCAACCGTCAAAACTTTCAGTTGGAACTATTGTCAAAACTTGAAAACGCACAAATCTTTTAGCGTCAAAATGTGTAATGAGCAAAATCTAAAGGCAACGAAAACACAAAACGCGACATAGAACTTTTCAATGACAAAATGTGCAATAGCAAATACGTAAAACAACACCTCCTTGCATTGTATTTTATTTATAAAAATACCGTACCGCATTAAAATTTCGAGTTGCTTCAAATATTTGTCCATTGCAGTTTCCGTCATATTACTTTTCAAACCTAGCACATCAAGTCCTTGAAACATTATAGCGTAATGATCATTCCAACATTTGCTCTTTATGTAAAATGCACATTCTGATGCTGGAGCATTTCATCGCAGATACATTCATGGCATTTGCTCATTTTGTCGTTGAGAATTACACATTTCGTCGTTTGTTCCTTTGGACCCTCATCAGCTCATTAGAGTGCTTATACTGAGTTTTTTCATTCACTTTCGATAGCGACAGCGTTTGCAATTTGTATAGGAGTGACAAAGCGCGCCACCTAGTAGTCTCTTTGTCACTCCTATACAAATTGCAAACCCTCTCGCTATCGAAAGTGAAATGAAAAAACTCAGTATAAGCACTCAGTGCATTTTGGCATAGTTTATAAGGACTCGGCGTGACTAGAAGAAGAAGATAAAGATAAATACGTCGGCATGCGCCCAAGTCTTTACAAGCAAAACAAGGAGTCGAATGACAGAATGAAGTTTGATTGGAACATAGCGTAACTCGAGTAGACTCGGCCGTGGCGACACATTTCTGTTTGTGGTTGAAACTTTATACAATGAGACGGTCTCCATGTCTTCCTAATAAAAAAACGTACCTATTTTCCCTATTATCGGTCTTAATGGGGACCAATCAAAACGAAACACATTTACTTAAAACCAAACCAATGAGAAAAACAAACATAAGCTCACGCCTGTATCCCAGAGGGGTAGGCAGAGACCAGGAGCTGCCACGGTCCTGAAAAATAACTGTCGCTTCATGGACATTCATTAGTCGTTGCATGCACGCACGTCGGTTTCGGGTACTTTTTATCTTGCCCTTTGCTAATACATCCCTATTTGGTCGAAGTAGGTATGTCCACCTGGGGCGGAAATAAGAAACACTCCTAAAAACTAGAGTCATCTTTAGTAAGATTGTCTCGAAGTCTTTCAACTCTCGACTACTTGTCACAAGGCTAGCACGCGGCAGTCTTGAACATCCTTAAACCTGTAGAACTTGAGGGGTCTTACCATAACAATGGTTTTATTGTTATTTTCAAGGTCATTGTTGCCGACCGACCAATGAACCTTTTTTAATGTTTTTATATTTTTTCCTTTTTTTTTTGCGATACGTCTAATTTTTAAAGTAGAATATAATCACTTTGTCAATCCGCTTCGGTCAGAAAAAATAAAATAAAGATTCCTCAAAGTTACGTGCGCGTTTTTCTTCAATTTTCTACGTTTCATACGTTTCAGTCATAATGCAACTGATTAAAGTTAAGAAAGGCGAACATACCAATATCGTCGTCTAAAAGTGTTAAGCTGCTTACTCCAAAAGTACAAAGTTTCAGGAGACTAATAAAACAACCCTATTTTTACATCAGGCAATGAAATGAAAAACTGAAAATACCGTTTTCGATAAAATTCGATGAAAATTTCCCTATTATCCCTATTTAGGAATAACGGTATTTTCAGTTTTTCATTTCATTGCCTGATGTAAAAATAGGACGGTTTTATTAGTCTCCTGAAAATTTGTACTTTTGGAGTTAGCAGCTTAACACTTTTAGACGACGATATGTTCTTTTCAAAGACAACACAACAGAGTAAAGTTAAAAAAGACGAACAGAACAATTGTTTTTTTTTAAGGATTAAAGTTAAGAAAGACTTTGAGACCAATAGGCATAAAAATGGGCTCCCGTCGGCACCGGGGCACCTAAGGAAGCCGGAATTCCTTCAACTGAAGTAGACATACAACAAGCAGCAAGCAAAAAATGTAAGCGAAATTGAGATATTGTCAATTTGTCACTGTGAAATTCCTGCAGCTCATTATCAAAATATTATATCCAGACAGGCAAATAATGACGCTTTGTTTGAGCCGTGCGGACAATGATATCTTCGCGGTGATCAAGATGAAAAATATGAAATGATACGTGAATAAGCCAAATTGAATACCACGTCACTTTTCCGTCGGTAGGTATTAGTTGTGGCCAGTTGGAGTTCAAAATAAATAAAATGTAATGCAATGAGGCATAATATGCAATGAAGCATAATATGCAAAATAATAACATGTTAAGAAAAACACGTAGGAACATAAAACATTTCGCAAAAAAACCGGCCAATTGCGAGTCTGACTCCCGCATTATGGTTCCGTAACTTTATCTATACGACATTAACCACTATTATTCTTTCTTCTCTTCTCTAATATATAAAATTCTCGTGTCTCAATGTTAGTGCGCATACTCCTCGGAAACGGCTTGGCCGATTTTGATAAAATTTTATATGTATAATCAGTAGGTCTGAGAATAGGTTGTTATCTATTTTTCATAGCCCTATCTGGCAAAACAACGGTTGCCGGGTCAGCTAGTAATTAAATTAATATCAAGCAAAAAACGAAAACAAATATGTTTGTTGTACGGGAGCCCACCTTAAATATTTAGTTTTAAAGTAAATATACATTTAAATATCGTGTGAATATTACCAGCGTCTGCCAATGGCCGTTATTAATGTCGAGCAAAACCGGCAATAAACTGACGTTTGCTGTATGGGAGCCCGCCGTGAATATTAATTTGATTCTGCTTTTAGTAATATTTGCTATAGCAGCAATAGAAAAGCATCATTTGTGAAAATTTAGACGATCTAGCTATCAGGGTTCATAAGATACAGTCTGGTGACAAACAGACGGACGGACGGATGGATGGACAGCGGAGTCTTAGTAATAGGGTCCTTTTACTCTTTGGGTACAGAACGCTAAAAAATCAAGGATATTAGATAACAGAAGGAAATATTTACTTATATTTTAGGTTACGATTGCGGAACACAAAAAGTCGAAGAAGTCGGTGACGTCACCAAAATAGAAGAGGCTAAAACAATTTGGGCCAAGGTTTGTTTTCACCGGCTGATATCACGAGTCGTGCCGAGAATCACGTTCGCCCGTTCTATTCCCATTTTAAATGTGAATGGTGCAGTCGACAGGACGTCAACCTCTACACCCATGCTCTCTAATCGGTTACGATACGGGCGATTTTGCAACTACACGTTAAGGTTGATCTGCTGTCGTATGTACTTTAAGGAGAAAGAGAGAGACGAGATAATGGTCCATCCATCCAGTCCACATGAAAAGCAACGTAGGCCTCAGAAATATACAAACCTGATCCAAAACTATATTGATGCGGTCAGTTAGTCACTACAGCAAAATGTAAGACAAGTAAGTGAAGCTAAAGGAATTATATCCCGTTGTGATTGTTTTATTGAATTCTAGGCAAGACGGAACTGTTCTTGAAGGTAGGCAGAAGGGGACGGAACTCATGGTGATGCAGGATTGAAGTGAAATGGATATAACGATACCAAATTAATTGTTCAACGTTATAACTGCAATGCCATTGAAAATCAACAATATCGAGGTATTTTTGAACTAAAACTTTCGTAAGCACTAGACAATATTAACTTTGCGCGCGCTTGCCCGCAGTCAGAGACGAGCAACCGACGACGCGAACTCCGTCTCTGCTCACCATGATTAAGCTCTGCGAATAAAGCGAAACCTGGTCGGACTCTTCCGACAAAAAGTCAAGTAAGTGTATCCGGAATAAATTTAATAATATCGAGGTAACCAGACACTTGAAGTACTTTTAACAATCGTTGAGATTTTGAAATGAGCTTCACGCTACCATCAGCAGATGCAATAAATTACCATTATTTCTTAACAGTGCATAAAAAGATAGCAGGAGGACAGATTTATTATATCAAAACCACATTAGAATCTTTTAATAAATTATTATAATTGTATTGTTTTGTATTTTATCTCTAAAGGTATTAAAAGACTTTTCACTTGGCTTCTTTAATCAGCCTCATTTGCCGTAATTGCTGTATTAAAACGAATTAAATTTATAATTCATTATGTATGAAAGCATAACAGATGTCAGTGTTTTGATGATACTTTTTCGAAGTCAATCGTTCTCAGTTCACACATATCACTATTACAAAACTGTTTTGACGGCGACCTTTAGACGGGTAGGCAAACATGGAAAAAAAAACAACCGGAAAACTATTAGAAGAAATCATCGAAAAATACGGAAGCCTGAGATAATAGTGCAATGTCAGGCACACATCATGTGTGAGCATCGCAAGTCATTAAAAAAATACCACATCTATAGAGTTGGCAAATTCCAATGACATGTACTCGTAATTCGCGAGCAAGACACTCGAGTCAAGTGGAGCGAGGTCATCATTTCGGAAGAAGCCGATAATATAACTGCTGACCTCGTGGTTACTTGACTCCGCCTGTGAGTCTAAGTTTGACAAGAGCTGAGCATCACTGAACAATAGATGAAGCAACTCAAGCAACAAAAGATACATGCTCAAAGGTTAACGACGAAAATACAATAAGTACAGAAAACCTCAAGACGGTTAAACAATAAAAAAACCTCATGCCAATTTTTAAAATACAATGCTTATTTTTAACGTCACTTTTCACAGAAATATCACGTGAAACAGCAACGGAGTACTAGGACACCATGGAACGTAAGGTGTCACTCGTGTGAAAACCGATTGGTTGTGCGGCAATGGACCAATGAGCGGCGTCCACGTACGGACAAGTCATGTGAGTACGCGACCAGGCGCCAATACGGCCGTGACCTTCGCCTGCGCCAACGGCAGTAAACAACCTATTTATGGTGCCGGGTAGGAAATGCGGATGCAGTTTTGCTAATTTGTATTAAGTTGTTAGGATATAGTCTTCATTTTTTTTTTACTAAAAATACACGTCATACTTCAATAGAGAGTTTGTTCGACATCGTCTCTTCTATCTGTCCTTAGATGCATGTTATGAAAATCTAATAGGGGTTTAGTTGATGGATGATAGAGATAAAGTAAACAACGCTACATAATTCGTTGCGAACAAAGTAATACCAAGATAATTTCAGAAACATTTTGTAGAATATATATGCAGTACACGAACAAAGAATTCAAAATGTGCAAATTCACGCTGGAACATCCACAAGGCGGACAAAGAAAGCTTTGAGATACGTAATTTACATGGAAATTAATGCATCATAATAAAAATACATGGACGTTGCATGAAACACAAGATACTATGTTTTCCTTCGGTGGAGTAATTTAAAATGCAAGACTGGTGGGGCCGTCTGTCGTTACATTAATGTTTTTAGGTCGTGGCCGGTGCGCGGGAGTTGCGTGGTCAGTGTTATTTCTTTTAGCGAAGCCAGGACCTTTTTATTGGTTTTTAATTGAAGTGTGCTCATTGATGGATTATTAAATATCTGTTTTTGTGAACATTCTGTACCCGGTAGGCACGGCAAGTCTTTAAAAGCCCAGAAGAGCACAACTTAAATCATAGCAATTTAAAAATAAACATACTTTTAGAATAATAGTCGTCCCACGACCTATGTTTAGGTAAAACAAGACATACATATTGACCTACTACATTGCTGTATTGCAACTAAAGAGACCATCACTGCCAAATCGTGTGTGCGACGACCTTGCATAAGTTAACACTCGTGATTTCTAAATACATCCATATAAGCTCGATGAAGATTTTACTAATGTAGATAATTATAGAATATGATAGGTACATCTATATATTTTTATTGTGTACAAAAGTCTTCTCTACCCTCTACCACAGTGGCAGCTCTACGATAGGTCTTATCTCGTGTAGCTTAGATGAAAAATATATCCAAAAATATAGCGAATGTAACAATAACATCCACACAACAAAATTACTTGATGTGCTCGCAAAGTAGGATACCCTGTGCATTACAAACATGGAAAAACACCCAGACTGACCAAGTATTTTTTTCTATATATGTTTATTTTCTAGGTAATACATAAGCTATGTATTCATATTTAGTTTCAGTTTGGCATAATTGTCGAGGTAATATTTTGTAGAGCAACTAAATGAAAGTGATCGAACTCCATGTGTAGTTTCCCTAACGGCCATGTCGTGCCAAGATTTATTCAAGCGCTTTCAAACGTTTTCCCATGTGAGCCAAGTTCCTGATACTACTTTCACTTTGCGTGTTTGTCTAATTGGATTTATATTAGTGTATGTCGCTAATTGTCGTGGTAAATTGGTTTAGCACCACAATCCCATTATTGGTAGTCTCAATTAGGTCAGTTTCAATCTAATTATCTGGTGCTATGGAAGTAGGTTCAACTTCCTTCATATCATAATTAGCTCGTCGATTTATACAATTATCATTACTTGCATTACAAAAATTCTTCCTTTTACAATAATGTCCCGTCAAAGTTCAAAGTTCTTTTATAAAGCTCGTGTATTTACGTATGTTTGTCCATTAGTTTCGAAATCCTTCTAGCTACCCAGAAGTCTGAGGTTGTTGGAGAACCTTTTGTCTTCTTAAGTAAAATAGGGCAGGAGCCCTATGAAACTAGTTCAAAAAATAAAGAATATGAGAGTTTAACTAAACTAGCAGTTATATTATATATTTTTTGTTTACTTGCACTATAAAATTGCAAGACTGCTTTCTCGGATCATAACCAACAAAGGGTAGGCCCTTCCACAAACGCAATTTTGATATATTACACCTCCATAAATTTCTGTCTCGGTAGAAAATAAACCGATCACGCACAGAAGATATTGGGACGCGGGAATGAAATATCGAATAGGAAAGACACTGATTTATTAAGCTTGTAACTTAAATCCAGTTTACACCAGAACATTGGAAAGGGACCTTACTGAGTTCTAATAGAGGTCTTAGGAAAATGGCGAGATTGGTCTGAAGATGTGGAAGAGAAAAGCCGTCGGTTATGGATTCGTGGTGCTGTCCAAGTAATATTCCTTTCAATATATCTGCAACGTCGGTTTCTTTAATGAGCAGGTGTTGGTCATTGTAAGTCTGTTTCATTCATCAATCACATAAAGCTACAAAACAGTCTGAGGTACAAGATTCATTCTACGTCGAATGTCTTCAACGTAATTTGATACTGTTAGATTGATTGCTTTTTTTCAGTGCATGTTTTCCTTTGCACATATATTATCGGTTTACAATAACACTGTAACAAGTCTGTCTGACAGGACTTGATTCGTGTCACCTTTTAACAACCTTGGAGGTACCTAACGTCCTTGCTCTGTAGAAAATGTCAAAATAATTCAAGTGGTAGAGTTTATCAATTGTAACAAATTAAGTTTGTGATAGATAACTATTTGGCGGATAAGTTACTTAGCATTGACATTTACAAAATTAGCTTTTTTAAAATGTAATTGCCTTGCTAAAACGGGTATTGGCGGAGCATAACTTGTAATAGGTAAATTTGATTTAGGTGAGCCAGAGATTATAAACACAGACTAAAACAATCAGCAGCTAAGGAATAATAAGAAAGCATTAGTCATGCTACAGCGGCTACAAAACTGAATACAAAATTAGAATCAATAAATATCTAAACAATCAAAACGTAAACACATGTGCTCTATCCACTGAGACTTATTCTATAAGATTAGTATCCTAAACTAGAGCATTTACTGGGTAGGGCCTTGATAAGGCATATCAAAATTTTATTATCTAATCATGAATTATTTTTCTACTGCGCACTAATTATATTACCGTATGGGCCATTATAAAAGGGATTTTGAATAGTCATTATCCACCTAAAAAAGATACGATAAATTCTTTTCAACGTTTTGCATAATCTCGTCGACTGAAAACCCTATCTCATTTCGATATCAAAACGCCCACGAACCAAACAAAATATGGGGCAATCATTTCCATTGTAAATTCATAATGAAATTTTTTACATTGCAAATAAGAGATTAAGAAAATGGCGTCTGCCACAGATGGAGGTTAGGCTAACGATTTTCTAGACGCACAGCTGAGTAAGCGTGGGCATGCGCAATGGTAGCTGAACCCACGTGGCAAGTAATGCAAAACCAAGTTAAAACTGCGGCTGATAAAGTTCGTGTATAACAATATCATATCAATATCGATATGTACGAGTATAACAATATAGCTACACGGAATACAACAGCAAAATATTCTGGTCATAACAGCAGGAATTATACCTAATTATATTTCATACACATTAGTACAGTTATAAATATGCTTCATAGTTCATTGCTACTTTCCAACGATATCTTAGCAGAAGAACACTCTACTTTTTTCAGAGCAAACGCACAAAGAGGCGATGAAGTGGTTGAGCACTTCAGATCAAGAAACCTCCAAGCCTTAATCCTGAAACCCAATTAAATATTCTCTAACATAATCATTTTCTTATATCCAGAGAGATATCTACAGTTACTAATGTGAAACTAAAATATATCAGCCGTGTTTGATTGGTAAGAATTCTTGAAAAATAGCAGTAAGTATTCCACAATTTTTTTGTGACATGACCTTTGTCAAATTACGACAGCCGAATCTCTGAAGTGGGACGATCACTACTATTTAACTGTATGTACTTAACAAGCAGATAACATAGACGCACTGGGGAAGAAATGTCGTAAAGACTTTCTGGTGGAAATGGACTTCATAGAGCATTTCCAATGTAACAATAATTGCATTAATAAAGCATCAACTGCACTCATCGGGTGATTTTTTTTTCTCGAGGTGAGATTTTGCTACCATTTATTTACAAATTATAAATGCTTACAAATGGCAGCAAAATCTCATTTTGAGAAAAGTCTGTCACCAGAGTTTTACCTTTGGACTGACGACATTATGTTACTTGTATATTTATTTTGGGTCTATGATGCATCTTGTTGGTACAATAAATATTTTTCTTCTCCTAAATGTCTTTTTTCGCTAACCAAAATTTGTATTTCTTCACTAAAGGGTCGACCTTTCTTCGCTCAACTCTCAACTGAGCAAAAGCTATTCGCAATCCAAAGTGTACAAACAAATAAAGAACATATCCATATGGTGACATATCCTCGCACTAAATTTTGTGAATTCCCCTTGCACCACATTTCCCTCGTGGATACTACAAAGCGTTATCATTGTAAAAGTACAATATGATTTTACTACCGGTATTACCTCCTCGAATAAAAGAGCAGAATGGGAGAGGGAAGAGGAATGTAGAGCAATGTCAGGAATCGAACGGGCATGCGCGTTGGACGCCGGCGTGCCACGTGGACGGTCTCCGTTGCATAAACCTTCAGGGGGTACGGTTTATGTGAGTTGAGGTTCGGAATTCGCCAATACTTAGGAGGATCTTCCTTTCTTTCTAAAGTATCACAGATCAGTGCAAGTTAACACTGATTCGATGATTGACCTTAAAACCGGAATTGAAGAATCAATTGGATTTGAAAAATCCGACGATTTCATAGCTCATCTTGTGAAAGACGATACTGCAAATTTTGATTTGCATGCAATTGTAACGGTTCCCTACAGCAGATGGTTAGTATCAAAAAAGAAGGATAATAATCTAACAGGAAAGAGTAAACATCATGATAATACATTAATAGGAATTCTGTTAGAAACACAACATTATTTAAACCGTTATTAATAAGAATCTTATACGCAAGCCAATGTTCTAGTTTCTAACTATTATGAGTACTACTGTGACAGAATGCGCGTTTAACAAATGGAGCCTTAGAGAATTGTCAGACAGTTACTAATTAAATTAATAGAGTTAGCATTACATGAGGACAAAGTATTCCGCCTTTACTACAGAAACAACTACATATACTTTACAAGGAATGTATGTGGTTTGAAGAACGGTAAAGGCGAGGCCTGTTTGAGGGTAAACGAACTTTGATCTGTTAGAAAAAATGCTAGTGAACGTGACGAATCATAATTAGTTCTGTCAGGGGCAGCGGCAGTTTCAATGTATCTTGCCTGTTCTGTTTGTTTTTTAGAGATGCTCGTTTGTATTTCTTTTTGATGGACTTTCTGAAGTATTCTTTGGGTTGGTGGGTAAAGTTGGTTGGTGTAGTATAATTTGGAGAATCCTCTGAGCTACTTTTATAACTTTGAAGAACTTGTGGTTTTCGAATGCCTTTTCTTTATCCATCAACGATAATAATTGCATGGAATTATGTTCTGTGTCCTAAGACTCCATTGTCCCGTAACGACACTTACTTGTTGAGTAACTACAAGGAAATCAGGAAACGAGAAGACGTCGTACTGAATACGCCTTTGGCTCCAAGGCTCCTGGTAAAACCCACTCATGAGCAAAAATAACCTTTACTTTGAATGCAGTAGGAGCTTTTAGTCAAGGAATGTGGGCAGTCGCAGAAATGTTGCACTTTGATACTGCACTACTACACATACACTTTCACATGCCTCCCTTATGGCGCCGAGTACAGTATTGGCCCGCCATTTTCTGCAAGCATAATACCGGTTTGTGCGGCGCAGTTTTCCTTGCAAAAGTTTTGTTTTGGTGCGAATAAATTTCATTAATAACGTTTTCTTCGAATTATTCGTTGGAGCAAAGAGCGTAAATGAACTTCGGAACGGGGCTGAGGCTAACGAATGAAGTAGAGTTGTGATTAGTCAATGTTTTGTTCGCGTTTGACCTCGGCTCGGACGAAAACATTGAACAAAGCCAAACTACTACTCAAGTTGAAGATACACATTAGACGTATTCTTTACACATCATTAAATTAGTTAAACTATGTGCCATTGATGAATCGATTGTAGAAGTGAATTCATTCATAATTGGAAGTTGAAAGTAAAACCGTTGATGACAGTAAAGCGGCGAGCGCTTGACGGAGACCATTCCATTATGCGATGACATCGCAAGCCCGCCATAACGTGGCTGCCACGCGTACTACTCAAAGTATAGGGGATTCCTCCGGCAATCGCCAACAATTACATAATGACAGGGTTTTGTGACACTACGACTACACTAACACTCAAACTGCAGAGGTAAATAGTTATTAAATCCAAGAGAATAAACGCCAGCGACCATATTTTACACACGGCCATGTGCCTCGCACGTCGGCGCTCAACGAATTCCAATGCGGACCTTTTTCGATGCCACTTCCTTGGGGAACACTTCACAATATAATCCATCTAAACTTGTCGGCGACGTCGCAAAACCATAGATATCCGAAAGTAATGTTGGTTAAAACGCGGATGTGCTGTATATCCATATTATGGGGGGGAGGGTCAGCGGTGCCGCATAGAGCATGCGACTGACGCGCACGATTGCTACGAGGCAACTGGCGAGGGGACGGGGCCGCAGAAGTGAGGGGCGCGGTGGGTCGGGAGCGGGGGCCGTCTGTACCGCGTCTCTGGTACCAGGCCTCCGTGAATGTTGCAACGTCACTGTGCGCGTGCGTACTGGCAAGTCTGGCGCCGGTATAAAAAAGGCTCCATGCTGGCAGCAGCAGTTCGGTTACGTATGATGGGTTTCCACGCCGAAGCTGAATTGTAATCACACTCCGTGCCACATGATGCGTTACGAGCCATTGTTTCTTTCGCCGTTGAATAATGGAGTTTTCAGGATTGGTAATTTTTTGCCTCTGCGGATGATGGAGTGGGTAACGCTCAAACGGGTTCCGCGAAACCCGATGTTAATGACACCGATGTGGGTTTCTGTGCAGAGTTTTTGTTTGTTATATAATTCGTGGGTAACCAAGTGGAAAACAAATGTTTTGAGAAATCTTGATGCTGCAGCGTCCATCAAATCTAAATCCAACACTTGATTGTTTATGTTGTCTCAGGTCCTACAGAATCAGCAATCCATTTCTTAGTTAGGTACCGACGCATTCCAATCTCGTTGTCAACGATAGATTTCACGGATTCCAATTCATGAAAACAGTCTTTATTAACTTCAGTAGAACGTGCACTTTGGCCTGTCGATGTTGTTTCCTATCGTGCAGTTAAACAATCTTATCGAAGGTTGCCGCAACCGTGGTAATTGTACTTATTAGTCGTACACGTGGCCTGGTCGCTATGGCTGCAATGTTTTTCAATAATAGTGCATTTGCAACGTACAGTATGTTTTTATGGCTGTCGCGAACTACTGATTAGCTTTTGAGTGAATGTTTAACTACTAGTACAGCATAAGGGTAGATCCTTTTCCTCCTTTTATCTGAAGATCATGAGCGGATTCAGTTTTTTAGGCTTCAGTGGGTGTAATGTCTGTAACAGTTTTAGTTTCACATAGCTTGTAGTCATGGCAGTGATCTAGATGATGGATGTTTTAAACTGATTTAGCTTGTAGTCATGGCAGTGATCTAGATGACGGATGTCTTAAACTGATTGTTTTTTTGGTTAATTCGTCATGCCACATAACCAAATTAGAACATTGATTACTACATGCTGCTTTTACGAAATTAATTACTGCATAGTCTTCCGAAACTGTGCGGTCGTTCCTTACATCATCCAATTTACCTAAGAATAATGTACGTGGGGAAATTAAAATTGATAGTTTCGTGCTATGTAATGTTCTTTTCGTGTTTATTGTAACTGGGCGAAGGCACAATTAACGGTAGCTTGTAACTGGGTGATTGGTAAAGAATGATGATGATGAGAAGATGACAAGAGAAGATTACCCTACTCCCGAGAGCCTTGCTAAGAGGCTGGATGGCTTGCTAAATGGCTAAATGTAGAATGGCTTAAGACAAAGTTAGGTGACTGCACTTCCGGAAACTATAGCGACAACGTAGTCAGGCAATAAAACAGCGATTGCAAAACCCAAAACAACGATCACAATTACATTTCTACAAAGAAAATAATCCTTTAACTTGTTTGTACTAAGAGCTATTGGTGATGCATATTGATTCGGTTCAGGTGGTTGCTATCGCACCGGTCTCTAGGTTGACGGCCATGGGAACGCAAATGAGCAATAGATGTTGAAGGAAAATGAGGAAACAATATCGAACCGAGAAATGTTAATCAGCTTAGAGAATAACAAGGCCAGACAGAAAATACAGCCCAGACTGAAGTTTATATTGAGGAGCGTCCCTCAGATGTCTGCGGCGAGAATTCTAGAAGAAAACTCACGTATTTTAATTAAATTAACAAAGATTTACGAACTTTTGGATTTTCTTCTCCATGATTGAAGCCTGCTGTTTTATTCCGACAAGTTCTCATCACTCGACCATATAATTTACGCACCTTTCTGACCCCACAAACATTGTTTTTCTACATTAATTACCCTACAATCAATTCTCATACATAGTAAATATACATAGAACAATTTCACGAAAATCTGTGAATCCATTCAGATAACACTGTTATACGAGATTTTATGTGTTAAATTTGAATATTTTTTTAACATATTTTTTTTAATACGTCACACTCAAATAGCACCACCTTCTTTCCAATTGCGTGTATAGTTCAAATTTATAACATATCTAAGCCAAATAATTTTCCGCTGAATACTTAGAGAAGGCATCTAGTAAGAAGGTGTCCACTGTTTTTTGCGGCGGAACATTACAGGTAGAATTAAATGTATTTACAAGTGAGTCGAGAGATTGTTGTACTTGTACGCAAGTCTCATTGAAAACATTACTACTATAGTAAAAAAAATAGTATAGTAATAGTAGTAGTAGTACTAGAATTGGAGAACGGAAATCCGCTCAAGCGAGTAGGCGGGGGCTGCCCACGCCTGAAAATTTAGAAACGGGGCCGTGCGATAAAATAGAAATAGACACTGATATCGCTACGGAAGCGATGGTTGAACTTTCAAACAAGGAAACCCTTTGATTTACTAGAACGGTTATAAGTTTATTACTTCGCTAATTGGTGAAGGGCATACACGCGCGAGAGGTGTTGAAAGGGACGTGTAGTAAACAATGGAATTGTTGGGAGTATAAAATGACGAAGTAATTTTAGTTAAAAAAATATACACCCAAATCATCCAATACACAAAAGTTTAAAAATTAAATTGATTTTTTTTAAAATAGCGAAGATGATAGGCGTCAATCTAATATAAAAAAAAGTGTGCATTTACCTGATCAGCTAAAGAAGGATCAGAAAATAATCGTACGTAAAAAATTATGGCTGCTATTTTTATTATTTCAATGTATCATTAATTTACTAGCGGACACAACAAAACAAAGTGTGCGAAGTCAGCTAGTATATTATAGTTGCACCCGATAACATCAGGTACAATAATAAAATAAATTAAAATACTGAAAAGTAGATGAAGACGGACGGATGCATCTTTAGGTTAAGCGAAACTAGGTCAGATCAGCTAGTATTTTATATTAACTTTATTCCGTATACACTTGAATTCTTGTCGGAGGAGTCCGACCAGGTTTCGCTCTGATTCGCAGAGCTTAATTATGGTGAGCAGACGGAGCTCGTGTAGTCGGCTGCTTGTATATTTATTTTTATGTATTGTATATTGCGGGAAGGGACTCGTCCCCCTGACATAATGGGTTGATGATGATGATTATGTTGATGTATATTTTAGTTATTTGTTATATTATAACAAACGACCAGAGATCGCAATCAAGCTTCAAGCTAAAGATGAAGAAATATTTACGGAAGAGATTTTGAAATAATGGACAGCTAGACATATTGAAGTGAAAACTCAAATTCCACGCAGAAAATCTGTCGACCAGACAGTTGGAAATTTCAAAATGAATGAGAAACGTGCTTCGCGGTAGAGCAAGGTACTTACGGTTACTAGCACGGCAAAATTGTAATAAAGCACTTCCCCGAAAAGAAGATAACACGATCCTTAATTGAATTCTCCTTGAATAAACTAGACGTGAACATTTTATATTCTTTGCAGTCACTCAGAATACTACCCGATGTTCATGATTAGCTCACATGATCAGAACGACAGATAAAGATTCACGATTGTAAAACAGAGTAGAATGCCGTTTGTCCAGTGACATTCGTTGGCATTATTCTAGTCTGGCCATTGCTCGGTGATTTTTTGTAAAATTGGGGAATTGACGCCGGCTGACCTATCTCACCCCACTTTTGTTTAATGATTTACCTGAAGACATATTGAGACAAGCCAAAACAAAGGAAATTTTTAAAAATCTATTAAAGAAACACTACATTAACAAGGTATAGTCCTGTTCGTACGGAAATATCAGGTAAGGTTAGCACAAGTATTTTTAGTGTAAAGTAAAAGAGCAACTTACCAACAAACTGTATTTACAGTTTGGTACTATCAAATTGTGAAACTTGTTTTATAAATGTAAATAAATAAACTAAAAAAAAAAAACACAAAGTCTAATATCCTAATAGCAAAATCACTTACCTACTTATCGTTGTCCCAAAACCAGGATCCCCTGTGCTATGTGTGATAGCTAATTGATTCACAGAACTAGACCTTTTATGAGCAAACAGACGTTACTTATTTACCTAGTTTTTCCTTAGCGTTGACGACTTTATAAATGATAAAAGCCCTTGGCAGTAAACCAATTCCACAACGAGCTAGTCCTTGATTATTAAGTTTTTCATAACTGTACAGACGCTGTGTGTGACTGCATAACAAAAACTGTGCTATTATTGTTTTGATATAGCAAGTGTTGGGTCACGAGCTTCTTAGATATATAGAGTTTCGTACCAACTTATGTATTAGATTTAGGGTGATTTGAGAAAATATTATGGTCATAGTGGAGTTTTTTTCGCTGCCTTTTTCTCCACTGCATTCGGCCGCAAGGCAGCGCCTAACACTATAAGTGTGTGTACATTGACATTCGACAATCAGAATGTAAATTCTTTACGTAGAAATAAATTTATGATTTCTGCTAACTTGTAATAGAAGTCTCATTTTCCGTAACTGACGCTCATTCCAGCACTAATTGACAGAGACATTGACTTTCGTCCTATTTCCCATTCAGAAGCCTTCAATTAAATGACAACATGGTTAGTTAAATTGGCAAAGGGTACTGGTTGTCATGTTATATTTAATTATGTTGCAACAGCCCTCAATATCGTCCAGACGAAGCTCATTAATTTGCAAACGGAACCAAACAATGCCGTGCTGCGAAATTCACAAGTCCCGCTGCAAAATGGAATACGGCCAGTTGTGTCCACGTAAATCAAGCCAGGCGGTAACAGTCAGCAAGAGTTAGACAGAAGGCTCTTATAGCACACGTTACAAGTGCTAATATCGAACAAAGAGGTACAGTCTGTTAGCTTTTAGAATATACCTCAACTGAGCAATCATGAACCGATTATATTGCAATAAGCTAAGGTTTATTTTGTATTGTTGTTTATAACTTTACATAACTTTTCAAAATAGTAAAGAAAAGTTTTATACAGAGCAGGGCCTCGATTCTGTTAATGCATTACAGTACGATGGTAGTTGTACGGTCGGGTCACGTGACATGTTTTTTTCATACCATTGACGCCTAGAAGGTTTGATATGTGCGGGCGCGTCGACTTGAAGCGGCAATGAAACTATATCGCCACGTGCATGCAGTTCTCATTGAACAACAATGTATTAATAGAATCTAGGTTCAGGAAGTTGTTTTACTCTAGAGCCCGAGGTATATTCTAAAAGCTAACAGACTGTATACCCAGGCTGACTGTAGCTATTCTAGTAGTACGACCGTTAGTAGTCACTCGTAAATTCTACCCACACCCCGAAATGTACGATCCGATGCAGGCATGAAGTGTTTGCGCTCTAGCTGACCTAGTTCTAAGTTAGCATGCCGCCTCTGGAAGGTCAATAAGCGGAAAACACCGGCCAAGTGCGAGTCTGACTCGGGCACGAATGGTTCCGTACCATTATCTAAATAAATGTGTAAATAACTAAACCACCTTAAATATTTCTTTTATTTTAATTAATTTAATTATTTTTAAAGTGAATACATATATTCATGACTAAATATTCAGTGGATATTTCAAGGGTCTACCTGTTGCCGTTATCAATATCAAGCAAAACAAGCAAAAATATCACGTTTGTCGTTTGGGAGCCCAATTAAATATTAATTATATTCTGTTTTTTTTTTTAAATATTTTTGTTATAGAGGCATCAGAAATACATGTGTGAAAATTTCAACTGTCTAATCCATTGCAACGGAAGAAATATTTTTTAAAAATTTAACCATTTTGGCTACAATACCTTGTTTTGGTATGCCATAGATTCCAAGAAAAATAACCAAAAACATCCGGCTAAAAACTAACTGCACGATCGTGAAACTACATTTTTCCAGGCATATTTTATGACTAAAAACTAACTTTGAATTTATAAAAAACATCTTACAACGCTAAATACAAATTCGAACTTAATTATTGTAAGGTTTAAAACAAAATGTATTAATAAATAAATCGGTCCTTACGTGAAGCACGTTTACCGCCAAAATACGCAGCCATCTCCACCAGCGCAGGTAATTTTTGTAGGCAAAACAGATTTGAAATGCACGATCGATCGATACCGGTTGCGTTCCGAAAAGTTAATTTGTATGGAGTCAGGTTTTTTTGAAATTATATGCACGGTTGTGATAGCTTTCATGAAATACAGTCTGATGACGGACGGACGGACAGCGGAGTCTCAGTAATAGTGTCCGTTTTACCCTTTGGGTACGGAACCCCAAAAAGACCTGCCTGACCTGACCTAATATTGATCAATGTTACGTGTGGTCCTTATCTTAAATCGGTGAGGAATCTAGGGCGACTCAGAATAGCTACGTGGAGAAAGTAAACTGAATTCAAGGCATTTATTGGGCTTGAAACAACAAATATGGTATGCCATCAACGAACCGGTCAGTAGTAGAGGCACGGTTGTTTGTTATAGGTGAGAAAATATATGTTTTTGCCATGTTTCCTGCACGGGAAGCTTTCACGCACATTTACTGCGTTGTATATAAAAACCAGATTCCCCGAATAGAGTTGGTTTCCAAGAATCAGAATCGGAGCGAAACCAGGGCCTGGATTCTGCTAATGCATTGTAATACAATGACATTGCATGTACTTGGCGATTTAGTTTCATTCCCCCTTCAAGTCTACGGGAGCAGGTGTAGGTATCAATAACTCCAGACGTCAATGGTATGAAAAAACACGTCACGTGACCCGACCATGTATCTGTCATCGTACTACAGTGCACTAACAGAATTGAGGCCCTGGTTTCGCTCCGATTCACAGAGCTTAACCCCTCAAGCCCTGAAGACCTGTCGGCGGGTCCAATGTAAACTACGTCGCATTCAGTCAGACCCCGTAGATCCGCCGGCGGGTGGGTCTTGCAACGGGACTTTCAATCGAATTTTGAAGATGACACATACCACAGTTGTATAAGCATGTTTTATTCTTTAAAAACTACGATAAATTTCAAATATTACTCTGTGAATAACCAATTTAGCTGTGAAAGAAAAATTTTCCTAGGCCTGAGGGGATGGTGAGCAGAGAGGAAGCTCGCGTCGTCGCTTGCTCGTCTCTGACTATCGCCGACGCGAGCTTCGTCACTGCTCACCACGATTAAGCTCTGCGACTAAAGCGAAACCTGGTCGGACTCTTCCGACAAAAAGTCAAGTAGATGTATCCGGAATAATGTCTAGTGCTTACGGAAGTTTTAGTTCAAAAAACTTCAGTGCACCCTACTCTTATACATGACGGGAAATTCGACAGCATAAATTTAAAAGTGGAGCCGCTGCCGATTGTACCTGCGCTTGCCGGAGACCGAAAGCCAGACACAATCAGAGATAGAGACGAATTGCCAACAGAGCCATACAGCACCCGCGGTTAAGGTGTAAATACACGACGGCACGTCGACACTCGTGTCTGTCTGTAGCGTCCACATAGTATGCAATTTTTTGTGTCGGCATTGGTGTAAACACGTATTAAATATTAAATTGGACTTATGATTTTTACAAAGGGGTTCGTTTAATTAATTAAACGATCAAATAAAAGTCGAATAGTCCAAATCCCTTCTAAAGCAAATTCTCGCCATATTGAAATTATGAGTGCAATCCACACTGAATTGCACTCATAATTTCTGATTTCTGAATCTGGAGCGTTCTGATTTGTGGTTCAAATTTAGATAATAAATTACAAAGGGGTTACTTAAAGAATCAAATAAATATTATTTGACTGTCCAATATTATTTGACTGTCCGATTAAAGCAAATTCTCCCCATTTCGAAATATTTTATCCAGAAATTGCGTTCAAATACGTCTTCTACCCTTTTTGAAAAAATATTTTATCATGAAAGATATATGTTCCATACATAGGTATAGAAAGTAGCCTCGAAGGAGGCTCTCGTCCAGCAGTGGTAAAACACGAGATTGATTGAAACATTTTAGTGTTGCATAGTATTTTTTTTTTATGGAATTTACTTTAGTATGGAATAGTAAAATTTTTTCTAGCACGCGTCTGTACTGACCTTGCCATAAAAAAGCGTCTGACCCAACTCGCGTACACTAGAAATGGACACGGGCGTTTCCCACGAATCCACGGCCATATCCGCATACCTAACCGTATACTCATTGCCAGGTGAAAACTATCAAGACGTAGACAAACCGATGTCGACGAGAAGTGTCGAAAAGAATTTTATTGCCCTACAAAAAACAAAACAAAAAACGAATTCCGACGAAACTATTTTAACATAACATAGATTAGGCGGAATGGGTTGCCCACTTTACTGATAGCGACAATTCTTGCCACCGCACATATTGCTATTGCTATGGTAAGACCAAATGTTTGCGACATGATGTAAGCAGACTATACGTCCCACTTAGGGCACAAGGCTTCTCGAGAGATCTCAGAGAGATAATATGGGCTTTAACACCACGAGTGCCCACTGCGGATTGGCGATTAATTAATTCATTAATTTAGTCTGTAATAAGCTATTATCATGTATCAAACACTGTTCTTGGCAATAAATGGTTATTCATTCATTCATTCATTTCAAGCGCTGACTGCAAACCCTCCCGGTGGGCCACATAGTTTTAGAAAGAAAGAAATATATTTATTGCAGCAACAAGACACATCACAGAAACAGAATAAACAGACAGACAGACAGTTTTCGCCGCATTCGACGCACCAAACGGCCCCAAGGCGTTAAAATGGCTGAGAGTTCGGCAAATAGACAAGACAAGATCAACAGATTGGTTATTGTTTGACAAACAGTCCTGGGAGCCGATTCTCGCCCATGCGAATTGAAAGCGTAGACGCCAAACATTCGAAGGATTAGACATTTGTCGCATAAAAATCAGTTTCATGTATTCTCACAAAGTCGTATACGCAAATTTGCTAACAATTTTCGTTCGCTTTGAGGTGTCATCTTGTCGCATGGTAATTACCATGCGACTCGCAAAAGGCGTATGAAATTTGAACGCATTCATTGACGCACACGTTTCTTGATTGGAAATTCCAAGAATACTTTCCGTACGACGTTGCCTGGCGCGAATCCACTTAAGTGCAGTAGGCACAAAAACCCTACTCAGTGCGAGATACTTTGGGACTACTAAATTTGGTCGAATTCGCGCTGTAATTGATTTTATCGCATTACGGAACGTAGGGCAAGTCCATTATTATTGGACTCGCCCTACGTTCCCTACGTTGACGTTTCGTTATAAGTAAAATTTCAGTTGAAAATTTTAAGAGTTAACTGTATTAAACCCATAAATAACGTATATTTTGTAGCTAAACAGTTTCTTAGTTTATAAAATAACACTCAAAGTAATAATTTGCCGCAAAATGTATCAATTTAAAAGTGAAATTGTAAATGGTTTAAGATTCGACTAACTTTCAATTTACAATCGAGAAAATGGAACGTAGGATTCACAGATTACTGTTTTAGTCGTTAGACATTTCTTTTTTCATTCAATTTCAATGTCGCATGGTGTTCAGAATACAGAATTTGGGTGTCGTTCGACTTTTTTATGTAGAATTCAAGTCATACGCCTTAGAGTCGTATACGTCTTATTTGCTAATGAAGTGAGAATTGGCCCCCTGTACTTTCCCAGAAAAGCAAAGAAGTAACTGCAAAGCCTAGTCGTCACAAGGAAAAAAAAGAAAGAAAGAAAGCCCCGCAAGGTTGTTCATCTGTATTTTATCGAACCACACTGTCCGATTGACCACTTAAATGATTGTTTTTTAAAAAACAAAATATTTTTATTGTAATTATATTTCTGTTACAAAATAAGGAGACAGAACGCTCCACGATATGTAAATGATAAGATAAAAATAAATAATATTTAATTAAGTAGGTACTACAAAGAAATTTGAGTAGTTGCAATACTTGCGGTATCTGCACTAGACTTTAAGTCTGTATCGCAAAGACCTGGATCTGAATGAAACTTACCAAAACAATTTTAGACAGGTTCGGTAAGGCTACAAGTAAAAGGACGTTGAAGTATGAAGTAGGGAAGCAAAGAGCGACTGCCAAAAATTCTCAATACAGACACCGACGGTGAAACCCTCAAAAGCAATCACCATAAAGATTACAACGATTGATCTACAGTTACGAGTCCCGGGCACTGCAGAGGTGGCTGGAAAGTAGGGACCAGACTGTCTAAGCAGAACGTGTGAATTATCTTAATTGAAATGATTTACTAAATATATTTTATCTCTACTACATTTTACGTGAAATTCTCTGTTCAGAAAAATACGACACTTTTGTAAAGAATAGTTTTTTCCCAGTATCTTTTCATATAGGTAGGAAGGAAAGTAAAATGTTAACGAGTTGTAATAGAGTTGAGACGTATTTAACAGAGAACAGTTATTTTATACCTACTATGAAATAATAACAGAATGTATCAGTTATTAATAAGCCGAACACTTCTCACGACTTATTTTATTTAACATTCATTCTGTCCCACGGTTATACTGAAGTCCCCTTAGCGGTCTAGCTCTCCATTCCTCCTGTTATCAAAATAGTAGTCTTCCTTCTCGTTTTATCCTGCATAACAGATGAGTGAGATGGACTATTTCTAACTCATATTAATAGTTTATCACTCTAACCTGATCTGTGTAAGTGCCCAATGGCTAAAAGTTCACTCCTTTGCTATCGCAATTAAATGGATGCATATTAATGATTTTCTCGCTCTTTTGTGTATTGGAAGAAAAATGTAAGAGTAAGATCAAGTGCCAGAAAGATGCACTAAATTAATTTAGTAGCGTACAGTCGATAGCACGTCAAGCTTCAGATTTTAGTTGCAAATTCGCCTGTAATGCAACGGGGTAGAGTGCATGGGCATATAAGATGATGCGCTGTCGACTGTACGTGTTGCCTTTCGTTCCTGATTTTATAACGTGCGTATCTCATATTCTTAGAAGTTATCCGTATCAAGACGCTTCCAACCAACGTAAATAAAAACAAAAATACAATCAATTACTTTTAACAGGTACTGGGAACTCTTACTTTTTGTTAACGAGAGCAGTTCTACCTAATATCACCGTTTGCCTAGTATAAACCACCTCGATGTTGTAATGTAATGACATTCAACGACGACGCCGCCTATTGTGTGCAGCTTGGGTTTAATATCACGCCAAGTTAATTATTTCCCAGCTAGAGAGAAAGTTATCACAAGACAACATGTCTGTCTACTCTGTCTGTAGTGTAATTGTCACTTAGATGTAATGTTTTCCCCCAAATCACGCCTTTCTGTTCTCCGTTTTCGTCATCCAGCAGCTACCATCAGAAGGCGCGAGCTGGGCTTTGATTCTGCAAATGCATTGTAGTACCATGACAAATACATGAACGTGGCGATATAGTTTCATTGAAGCTTCAAGTCAACGCGATCACATATGTACCTACCAATAATTCTAGGCGTCAATAGTATGAAAAAACACGTCTTGAGACCCGGCGTGTATCTGTCATCGTATCTATCTAATCTAATCTCTGTAAACGAGCAATTCTTGTATATATATTTATATATAATCAGAATCTCAGAAACGGCTCCAACGATTTTCACGAAATTTTGTAGGCAGATGCTTTCGAGGGCGTTTAATTGATCTAACTAGGTTACATTTTTAGAAAACGTTGTTTTATCCGTGTTTTAGGGCAATTGAAATTTGCTATAATAACATAGGGTAAATTTCGCGTCAATCTGCAAGGTTGGGATAGTCCTGACGGGAAAACGGGCGACCCGTTTCGGGCCGATTTCAAGAGACCCGGTTCAAGTCATTATGTTTTTTTTTAAAGTTCTTTTTTTTGTTGGAAAAGGATTACTTTAATTTTATGTTACATATTTTATATTACAAAAAAAGTACCGAGCAAAGCTCGGTCACCCAGGTACTAATACTTTATTGCACACGAAACATCATACCATCATCATACTATAATGCACTAATAGAATTGAGGCCGTGGTCAGTCTACGCTGCGTTTGCTGATTCGTGGCATCCCACTCGAAAAAATTTGAGCCCCATCGGCTATCGGTTGTTCCGCAGATTGTTACATTGTGAAAAAGTCACGAAACGCCATAATAACAATAAATAACTAAACGTAGGCAAGTACAGACGCGGTTAAATTACTTGAGGCTCTAATATGCACAAGCTGCCACATCATGTACTCAGGTACAGACGGAATATAGTTGAGTTACACGATGTGAAAAATATTTTTCATAACCTACACTTCTCTTCCCTCGCTGACAAATATGTAGCGATATGGTTTGCCATTTGTATTAATATAATAAAACCCAGGAGTACGTACAAATTAAAGGCTTTTATTAACCCCTCTAACACTGAGGACCCGCCGGCTGGTCCGATGTAAACTACGGCGCTTTCGTTAGGCCCCGTCACAGACATCTTTACTATTCAGATATCTATGGGCCCCGTAGACCCGCCGCCGGCGGCGGGTCGGCGTTACAACGGCACTTTTAATCGAATTTGGAAGATGATCCAGTCCACAGTTGTATGAGCATGTTTTATTAGTTGAGAACTGTGATAAATTTCAAATATCACTCTGTGAATAACTAAATTAGCTGTGAATAAAAAATGTTCTAGGCCTTAGGGAGAACTACAGACGTTACCAGCCCCCTGCCACATCAACTTGGTAATCTATTTCTGGTAATAATCGTACATTATTTCAATCAATTACTATTCGAATGTATCACAAGAAGATCCGCATGTTAACAGAGTCCACGTAATGGGCAAACAGCGACGTGTAAAGTGTAAATCCGTCTTTGTTGACGGAAATCTGAGCGGATGCGATGGCCGCGAGCCAAGTTAATGCAATTGTGATTTACTGTCAAGGCGAGTAAGCTGAATCGGAGGCCAGGCGAATCTGCGCAGTCATTCTGACTGAAAAAGGCAGTTTCCAGAATTTTTGGAGTAATGAACTAAAACTAAAATTTCGCGTAAAACTAAAGATTCAGACTAGATAGAGATTTGAAACATAGTATAGCATGAACTGGCTGTAATGCTACGTCCCAGTGCGAGTTACAATCATATTCTCGGAGAGAGATTAAATCTAAAGGCTCGTGCTATCTGGCGTACGTCTTGCACATTCTATTTTTTTATTGTACAACATCATATGCTTTTAATAAAAATTAGTGTGAGACATTTCTTGATAAAAAATAAGAGCATACTAAATGAATTTTTTTGTTAAGAAGCTTAACGTAGAAGTCATTTTTAAGAACAACTTTTTGTTTGTCATAAACTAATTACATGTAATACAATGTTTCTAATTGTTAAAATATCACAATTAATTTGTTAAATAATCTATCAAAATTATTTATGTCCTATTTAAAAGTTTACAAAAAAAAAACACTTCATAAAATACGATTTTTAATAACGGAACACACCTTGTTTGTTTCTCCTTATGTTATTACACCCTGTTGCCAGACACAGGAGCTCAGGCTTAATATCTAGGCTAGGCACCACCTCCATGATGCTTGTAAACCAGATTTTATTTTAAAAAGGAATACCTAAAGTCGTATTTTTAATTAGACGGAGTAAACTGACAGTAGCATGAAAAATAATGTTGCCATGTTCAATGTAATAGTGATGCTTTCAGTTTTATTGAATCACAGGAATGAATGAATACTTCGTCAACATTACCTTATTGAAACAAAAATCGCTCGTAGCCCCGGCGCCGCCGGTTAAGCAACATCAGGGGCGCATACAGTTTATGGATGGGTGACTGTTCTATGACTAACTCTAGTGGCATTTTTCCTAGCGGTACCGTGCTTCCCAAGGCACGCTAAGCAGTTAGTGGCGGTTGCCGTCGATATATGACAGTTGTAAAGCCAAGTCAGAGGCCTAAGCTTGAAAACTTCTGACAGTCAGACCAGCCACTAGTCTTACAAGCCTAAACCAATCCTGACTTGGCCTCCGTGGTGGAGTATGGCCTATACCTTCCTCAGTGAAGAGACCCGTGCCCCTCGGTGGGGACATAATGGGTTGATGATACACAATGAAGTGGCCTAAGAACGTCATCCAATGCTTCCAGTATCTTTTTATTCGATATTTATATGCTACGCTAGCAGTGCACGCGACTTTGTTAGAGCCACCCTGAAGGTTCATCCTAAACACTCGTGAAACCATATTTGAAATTAGATATCTACTTTCGGAGATTACCCTTTACATACAGACTTTTCCTCTTTATAATCTATCTTATAATCTGGCGGTAATTAGCAGAAATAAGTAAAATTCTTGCTCTAATATACCTAATTTAATCACTATATTATTATTGGAAGACACTGTTGACGAACCAATTTCACATGTCGATTGTGATTTGGCTAATTTTATTAGGTAGGTACTTACTTACTGCGATGGCTCAGCGACCCGAAGTGGATCTTGGCCTCTGATACAAGAATTCGCCACTTGTCTCTGGCTTGGCTAATTTTATTACTAATTTTTAATAATTCTGGGTAAAATCCAATCTCTAATTTGACAATTTTACAGTTTGGACAAAAAAAACTGGTTTGATTTCCTCAGTCAAAGATGGTAGGATGAGTTTATTGAAGTCAAATAACGCGTGAATTTTCAAATATATAGGTATTAAGCCAAAATGAAACAATGTGGTTAGGTGAAGCTTGGTGACAGTAAGACCAGCCACTAGACTTACAAGCCTCCACCAATCCGGACTTGGCACCCGTGGTGGGGTATTGCCTTTAATATTAAATTATGGCCTATAATAAAAAATATTGTTTAATATTAAATTTAACCAGAAACTAACTACCAGATAACTGTGTCTAGTGTTTTTAAGTTTTAAAGTTTGCTGATTACGCTAAAACTGTTTTGAAAAGAATGCAATTGTGGAGTTTCTTTGTTAGTTTCTACTCCATAAAATCTATTAATTAGGTACACATTTAAACATTTTGTTTGTACTATGAATAAAATATTTGAATTTGATTAAAATGTTTATCGTAAATAGTCCTACAAAAAAACCCATCACAGTGTTTGTCTATTATCTTATGTGTAAGCCATTATAGCCAAAACAGTAAACCATATAATATAGTTTATAGGAGCATACTGCAGTAGCTACCTATAGGTCTATGATTAAGGCTCTGCTTAATTACCGTATTTCTTATGTTGACAATATTGTTACCTTACACTGTAACATCTCAACATTGTCAGCCTGTTATATTTTTCAAATGTGACCCAAAAATTATTAATGTGAAAATTTTAATGTCATAATGTTTCTTTTCTTCTCCACGCTAACGAGCTACTCGAAATACTAATCCTTCGCAGACGAAGTCACGGGCGCCAGCTAGTAAAGAGTGATGTCATTGTTTCATTCATTCACTTTGTCACAACACTATTTTTATTTCGTCAAAACCTGACAACCCAGTAAACGTCAGTTTACTCAGTTTAATAAAAAATACGACTATAAAGTCTGATTTTTTATTCCGTAGAATTCTGACATTTCATAAGTGTTGCTACTGAAAAAGTTCTCCACCGAAAAAGGGACAAATTTAACCCATTTGAGGGCAATAAAAAATAAAATAATAGGTATTTTTTCTGTTTTACCTAAAAAAAAAAAAAGGTTAATCTAAATATTTACTTACTCAAGTGACCTAATACAAAAATAAAAAATGTTTCAATATCACGAACAATATATCGAATTAACTTTAATTACTTTATTTTATTCTATAGCTGGCATCACTGCCTAATAATTCAAGGTTTCGTAAACCATTTTAGAAAAGTGAAGTACCGGTAAACCGGTGTTAGATCTTAATAATTCATGTCAGCGATGATGATGACGATGAAGATAGTGATATTAGGTGATATTAGTATTACTGATGATTAGATATTTTAATAAAAATATGTTTTCTTTACTTGAACTTTTTTACTGTTTATGTTATGAAAAGGGACACAATCCGCTACTTGACTCTTTTTTCAAGTAAGCCTTAAACGCTAAATATCTCTTCCATTAGACCAAAAAATATTTTAGTATATTTTTTGAGGACCTAAAAGCAACAAAAACATTATTTTAAAACGTTGTTTTGCTAAACAGCCAAAAACGCGGTCTGCCATTTTTGTCTATGGTTTGAAGTCCAAATCGTTGTAAACAAAGTTAGTGATGGAACTCCAATCAAAAATGACGATTCGAATCGACTCAAATCACCCGGAAGATGATTCGAATCATGATTCGAATCGACCCTCGATTCGAATCAATATGCTGATTCGAATCAATATGTTGATTTGAATCAATATGCTGATTCGAATCAATATGTTGATTTGAATCAATATGTTGATTCAAATCATTATTATGATTCGAATCGATACGATGATTCGAATCAATACGGAGACATCATATGCATTGAAAATACTGATAAAATGTACCTATAAAAATAATAATTTTCCATGTAAATGTTTCAATACACCCAATTATTTTCCATGTTTTCATCAAAATTTAGTTATTATTTTAATAAGTAAAGGTATGTGTCCGTTATATGAAATTTATTTATATATTTATTTATTCAACACTGATTTTCACTTACACGCATACACTCACACACCTACAGTACTTAAGGTCACAAATTTTTGATACTTGAAGAATGTAATGTAATTTTTTTTTTCAACGCTTTTTCGTTATCACCGTGTTAAAATGTCTTCTGAAAAAACTTATCCAGCACAACTCTTTCACTTATTCCACTCTGACCAACTGAACTATGAACTAAAACTCTATTTTTATTTCTAACAGAGATATGAGGTAGTTTTGGGAAGTATTTGTGTTGAATGGTTTTGAAATATGTTTAAGATGGTATTGGAATATTCTTAAACCATAATTTGTCCTTGCACATTATTTGATTTGAGATAATGTTTAGCAAGGTTTTGGACTGTTTTTGGTATTATTTAGAAATCATCGATAAAAAAACATCCCAAACGCCTCCCGAAACCATCCTAAAACATACCAAAACCATCCCAAACATATCCCTAAATCATTGCTAACACATTTCAAAACCATTCCAAATACATACTAAAACGCCTTAAGCGGTCGTCTGCGGCTATGTCCATATTTGCACAAAACAATAGATTTTCTATTGTTTTTCTAATACTGCATACTAGAGGTTAAACACAAACATCCTAAAACTATCCCAATTATACCCCCAAACATTCTAAACACATATCAAAACTGTCCCAAACAAATGCAAAAACCATCTTAAACACATCCCAAAACCATCCTAAATTAATTTCAAAACCATCTAAACACTTTTAGTACAAAATAAATATTTTTCATTTCATTTCATTTCATTTCATTTCATTTCACATCCTAAAAAAAACAAATAATACATCCCAAACACGTTTCAAAGCGATCAAAACAAAAAGTTATAATCGAAAGTAGGTAACAATAATGCAGTGGAATGTGGAATGGAAAGAACCAGTTGACAAGTTCGGTTGGTCAGAGTGGAATAAGCCCTTTAAATACCAATTCACTTTAACCACTTTCTAAAAAACTTCATAGTTTAACATAAGAAAAAGTTAATACCTTATCAGTAACATAGAAGCAAGACAAAACTAAAACAGTAACTGTTTAAAAAAAAAAACTTCAACAAATCCTACTTGTCTCATCGGTAAGGTAAGATTGCCGCGCAATGAATGATTCGAGTAAAAAAACTGATTTGAATCCACAATCTGATTTGAATCAACAAACTGACTCGAATCAGCGATCTGATTCAAATCAACTACTGAT
Organism: Yponomeuta plumbellus; assembly: GCA_947310845.1. Lineage (NCBI taxonomy): Eukaryota > Metazoa > Arthropoda > Insecta > Lepidoptera > Yponomeutidae > Yponomeuta > Yponomeuta plumbellus. The sequence goes on along the minus strand of OX371212.1, from coordinate 17,967,917 downwards.
TCGAATCAACTCGACCATTCGAATCAACTACTGATTCGAATCATCGACCATTCGAATCAAGCTATGATTCGAATCAACTTAAATTCTCATTCGAATCAAGTTTTTACCGTCGTGATTCGAATCAAAGGTGATTCGAGTCTCATCACTAGCAAAGTTTGACATTCAACATAGGTAGAGTTAAAAATTAAAAAGTAGAGAAAAAAATTAAAAAGTAGAGAATAAAAATTCTAAGACTGTTATTGAAAGTATATTTACGGAAGCTAATGCAACCCCTCGGCACATTCAATCAGATAAAGGTACAGAATTTGTTTCCAAACATGTACGACAATATTTTAAAGAACGTGGTATTAATGGGCTTAAAAACTGCCTAATACTCACTACAGATGTCACCACTGTTGGGTGTACCATGGATTTGACAGTATTAAATTTGTAAACAAACTAACTGTTTTGTGAATAATATCATACAATGACTCTTTGTGCAGCCGTTGATTGCAAAAATATGGGAATCCATTTATTTCCTAAGGAACCTAAAAGAAGAAAACTGTGGGAGAAAGCTCTTTGTAGAAAAAATTGGATGGCTAGTACTTCGTCAAGACTATGTGCCGCCCATTTTAAAACTCCAATTTCAGGCTCGTCTTTTAGTTCAGCTACACTACAAGTCGAGTACATTTTTTTCGTTCTAGCTGATAATAATCGCGAGACCAAACAACAAAATAGTACAATATGACGGTTCTTAGGAACACTCAACAGTGCTGCCATCTACAATGAGCTTTCAGTTTTTAACCTCATTACTACACTACAAATAATCCTGATATTAAAGCAAGCATTGTAGAAAGGTTTCAGAGAACTTTAAAAATGAGAATGTGGCGCTACTTTACCCATAAAAATACTTATAAATACATAGATATCTTGCAAGATTTGTTAATTGCATATAACCATAGTGTCCATTCAAGTATAAAGATGCGACCTTGTGATGTAAACTCTAATAATATTATGAAAGTATGGACAAATTTATATGATAGGAGGGAGTCCAAAATATCTAATGGGAAATTGTACAAGCCACCAAAATATCACATAGGCGATCACGTAAGAATAACTAAATACAAACATATTTTTCAAAAGGGTTACGAGAGTAACTGGAGTGATGAAGTATTTATAATATCTGCAATCATCGAGAGGTCTCCTTGGGTTGTTTATACTTTAAAAGATTTGAAAAATGAACCAATAGTTGGAACCTTTTATGAAAAAGAGTTACAAGTTTCTTATAACCCCACTAAGTATTATAAAATAGATAAAATCATTCGATCTCGCTATACTGGTAGCAGAAGAGAAGTGTTAGTCAAGTGGAAAGGTTATCCAGATAAATTTAATAGTTGGCTCCCTGCAACCAGTTTAGAACAAATATGATTCAAGAAAAATTTTATTTAACTCTATTAGTTTATGCAGAGTTCGATAACATTATTGAAATAGATAAGAATCGTAATGTAAATGTCGACTACAGTAGTTAATTAAGTTTATTAATAAATAAAACATGTAAATTTACAAGTGATTTTTTATTATATCATCTCTACATTTATCCAACACACCATGGAGCAATTTGACCTCAGTTACACATAACCACACTTACAATTTGTTTTCGACAGTAAAAATAGTTCATTAGCTAATAACCACTTGGCAAAAATCCCTTAGTTACTAAAGGAATAGTTCCGGCAGTCTTGAGATGTGCTTATTTCTTTGGCGATTGTATGAACAACCTCTTTGGTTTTATCAAGATGTCTGTTATTCACACCTTTGCAATAGTATTTCACTCGCACATTGGCATGTTTCCAGTGCTGAGAGGGTGGAATTATGGCGAGCTTTTTATGTCGTATATTTCAATTTTAATCAATGAATCGCTTCTCGACCATCATCGACGTTAGTTGATATGTAAGAAACACCGCCTTCATTATTCGCCCGGCCGACTGTTGATGAACACAAAGATAAATAAAACACTTCAGGATTTACATAATGCAACAGATCTTTGAGTCCGATGCACGTTTAACAATTTATGATCATGGATACCATAGACATACAAGATTGTTTATATAAAATAAATCCGCAGCTCACGTATAATGTGTATGCCGCCAACCGCATTCCTGTGGTAGTAGAAGTACCTATGTATTTGATAGGAAATTTGGATCCAGACACACAGCCCGGTTCTCACTGGGTGGCAATTCATATTGATGCTAATCGAACTAGAGAATACTTCGATTCATACGGTCGCAAGCCATCAGGTGTCTATCATAGGTTTATAGTGAGAAATACTAGACAGTGGCGATACAACTGCGCCAGTTTGCAAAATGAATTAACATCGGTTTGTGGAGAATACTGTGTGATGTACTTAGGTCATAAATATAGTGGAAGAAGTTTAGATAGTTTCATAAATCTTTTTAGTGAGAATACTGTTCGAAATGATGTAATGGTGAAAGAGTGGTTTAAGGTAACTTTTATGTGATCATGAATACATAGAAAATAAAGAAAGAGTTGAGTAGAAACAAAAAACGTAGTTCTCATTAGGTGACTAGTCACCTTAATGACCTCAAGACAGCAGTCCCCGAAATCGAATACATGCTTCGGTAACGAGCTAATGAGGGTGCAATGTCATTAACTTAATCATCTAGGACACATCGCAGGATATTTCTATCTCTGGAATCCTTTATCCTAGAGCTCTGGGAGTGAGCGCAATCGTCTCAGCGCACCCAATTTAGTGGGAATAGACACCATTTTTTTTTTTAGGATCCTACCTTCCCAATTTCAGCGTGACACCCCTTGACACCCCCAGTTCTGACGCACAGGGGGGTGCGCCAGAACTGTGCTATCTCTACTACTTAGGATGTTAGTTTCTTTGAAAAAGTCAAATAAATCGGATCGCTCTCTTCTGCAAGATGAAGATAGTCTCAATGTCTGCTGCCCGGCCCCACAGTAGTATACCATAGGACATAATACTATGGAAGTAACTAAAATAAACAAGCCTAGCAGTTGCAACGTCAGTAAGTTCTCGAATTATTTTTACAGCATATGTTGCGGAGCTAAGTCTATGAGCTAATTTTACAATATGTGGACCCCATTGGCATCGATTTTGATGCCAAAAAATACAGTATGTTCAACAAATTCTAGTTTTTCATTTCCAATCGCAATGTTATTTTCAACTAATTTTACGTTAGGTAGGGTAAACTTCATACATTTTGTCTTTTTTGAATTTAACAATAGATTATTTGCAGTAAACCAATCTAGAACGTGCGAGAGAGCATTATTTGCTTCGTCAAGATTATTTTCCTGTCTCCTTATTTTAAAAATAAGTGACGTGTCATCAGCAAATAGCCCTAACTCGCACATTTTTTGTACCATAAACGATAAATCATTTACATAGACCAGGAAAAGGAACGGCCCTAGGATAGATCCCTGTGGGACTGCTTTTTGAAGCCTTCCTTCTAAATACGATTTTAAAAGATCTAATCCTGCATTTTTTATTCCGTAATGTTTTAACTTTAAGAGTAGTGTTTTGTGGTCTACACAATCGAATGCCTTTGACAAATCACAAAATATTCCTACAGCATCCCTATGATCCTCCCACGCACTGAAAATATGTTTAAGTAACATAGACTGTTTTTGGTCATTCTCCTTTCACTAACTCACAAACGAGTGCTGTCAATAATACCTTATACCTGTACCTGTATGGCTTAAAACTAAATCAAGAATCGGGATCGCGACTAAAAACGTGCACCACTTAAAGGTCTGACGTCACTCGACAGGTGGGTTTTACTGACAGCTGCGTTAAAAAAAAAAACAAAGAGGGCGGAGGGGTTCAAAACGGCCACGTGAAGTTGGAACTGTTAGTATAGACTAGAATTTTAAGTACCATTGTTGATGTAGCATACGAGGAACTCACGCCTGTTATCCGAGGGGGTAGGCAAAGACCAGGAATAATCCTTATTCGTACAAAATCTTCTTTTTTAGCCCTCTCACGTTGGATCAACGTACGCGACTGATGTCAGCAAAGGAATTTAGAGCAACATATGCTCTGTATAGAGTGAGTGACTTCATATCTGCCCTAATAATAGACACAAAGCTACACTAGACGTTGATAATTTGCGCAGATGCTGCTTTCAATGAGAGCAATTATAGACTTAACAACTAGACTCACCAGATGTTACCTGACCCAGATCGTCGGTCTGCACACCTGTGTTTATAACTTACCTGAAATAAAAAACAGACGTTAATTTAAACGTTAGGTAAACGTTATCGACTTTATTCCGGATACACCTACTTGACCTGGTCGGACTCTTCTGATGAGAAATCAGGTAAGTGTGTCCGGAATACAGTTAATAATTTGTAGTGCTTATACGAAAGTTTTAGTTCGAAGACAGGTATAGACAGGTATAAAAATAAGTAAGTTTATTTTTTAATTCGGAGTCCTTTGAGGTAATTTGGTCAGATGAACTCAGAAGTGAATCTTTTATCAAGCATTGGCGCGAAGTTAATGCTGGTGCAAGAGAAGATATGGCTGTCTTCAATGAGGACTTAACAAGATGTATTGATAGAGAACACATTATTGTACATAAAAAGGTAAATTACACAGGTATTAATGAAATAATTTAAACAAAACGACTTCAAAACACTGCACAAACAATTTTTTGTGAATATCACTACGAGTCCGCCAAATTCCGTTTTCCCAAAACAAATGCACGAGCCACTATAAAAACTGCTAAATCGCTTCAAGTGTTACTTTTAAATTTGAGGAGATCCCTCGATTTCTCCACGATCTCATCATCAGATGCTGCCTTGATGACTATGGGACCACCTGTGAAGTCTTTCATTCTAACGAAAAAAAAAAATCCAAATCCACATCATCAACTTATCATACATAAAAAATGAAATTAAAAAGATCCCTACGAACTGAGATTCCTCTTTTGAAAGTCTGTTAAAAATTAAAACTTGAGCAGAAAACACTTACAAAGGCAACTCTAAGGGTACGGATACATTGACAACAAGGCTAATTCACAAATTTTACCGGATCTACAGAATTCCATTGAAATGCGATCTCTTTTTGACCGTTCGTCTGATGCCATAGAAAAGGGACAAAACGTGAAACGGGAATTCCGCCAGACGAGCCTACTGAATAAGCCGCAAAAAAAAAACGCGTTTGGAGACTCACAATAGGGTGATTTACCGTGCGTGCCTTTCTTTCTGAGAAACAAACAATATGATTCTGTGCTGTGAATCTTGTTCCAAAGAGAAAATTGCCTCTATGGGATATTCGTCAGCCTAAAAATATGACCAGACTGATTCAGCGCAGAATGACAGAATGACCTATAGGATATTTTGAGATTCGGGAATTTTGCATCATAAGAACAATTCCTAAGGGAAGATACCCGTGCCCCTGGGACAAAATGGGTTGATGATGATGAAGAACAATTTGAACACTTTGAATGACAGAATAAGCAACAGTAAGATTAGAGAACTGGCACTTGCATGAAGAGGCCCTAGTCCAGCAGTGGATATCGACGGGCTGAAGAAGAAGAAGAAGATTAGAGAACGTTGTGGACTGATGTAGATGTAGAATACAGTGAATAGAATTGAGAAAGGAATATTGCGTTGGTTTTTACATGTGGAGAGGATGAAGGAAGAAAAGACTGACGAAACGAACATACCGAGCGAATGTGAGTAGAAAGGCAGGCAAGGGGATGTCCCAGACGGATATACTTCGACCAAATAGGGGATGTGTTAGCTAGGGGCAAGATAAAGTAGCCGAAACCGACGTGCATGCATGGAACGACTAATGAATGTCGATGAAGTGAAAGTGATTTGTCAGGATCGTGGCAGGTGGCTGTCAGGGGATTCATGCTTGAGCTTATAATAACTATGTGTATGTAAGAACATTTTGCAAACAGGACACCATGCGCCGTCGCTGCAGACTTTCTCTGTCTACGCTAAAAAACTTACGTTTCAACGTATCTCTTAGAAATATTCTAATTTTGATTGTAGTTACTCCAGAAATTTTGTTAACCAGAATATGGATTCATGTCAGACATCTTAATTCTCAAGGTATATTTTTTCACACCTGCAACAACGAAAATGGAGGGTATTGTTTTCAGGATTCCCGTATTACATTTTCCGTACTATTGTTCATTCCACTAAGTAATTTTTTTTTAGTTTATTTATTCACACTTATAAAACAATTTCGTCAATGTCGTTAAGCCAAGTCAGAGGCCTTAGGGCGGCTTGAAAACTTCTGACAGTAAGACCAGCCACTAGACTTATAAGTTTCCACCAATCCGGACTAGCCCCCTTGGTGGAGTAGGTATGGCCTATACCTTCCTCAGGGAAGAGACCTGTGCCCCTCGGGGGGGACATAATGGGTTGATAAAACAATTTTCACAATTTGATAGTACCAAACTGTCAATACAGTTTGTTGGCACATTGTTCTCTCCCTTTACATTCATTCATTACATTTACATCTAAATTTAGGTACTGATTCAGAAGTTTCTGGACTTTTTACAATAGCTATTAACAACTGACACTGGGATTTTGCTTTCGAAAGAAATTATCAACTAATCTAATCGAAGGTTTTTGTTTATAAGTCTCTTATTCTGATATCAACAGAAACGAAGACAGCCCTGCCGTAATCACAAGCGCCTCACTTATCATGAACGGCGCCATTTTTACGATAACGTTATCTGACCAAGTTTCATAAAACAATACACAAACGAACGTTATCAATGCAAATTCAAAATAAATGTTGCGATCCCACGTGATATTCGCGGTTAGTGTAGAAGATAACGGCGATACAATTAATTATAGTGGTTAATTAATTCATAACTTTACTTTATTTCTTTATGGACTTATAAGGTTCTACAACAACATTCCCCACAATATATGTATTAGAGTTACCTCCGTCCGACACGGTTTAAGAAATGTGTTAAGCACACTCTGTGCAAAAAAGCTTATTATAAAATCAACGATTATTTAGAAGACAAAGATGTATTTTGTTAAACAGTAGATTAAATTAATATTAAATGTATTCAGAGGGGTATTGTGTCTAGTGTTCAACACAATATCATCATCATCATCATCAGGTTATAATATAATTATTAGTCCACTGCTGGACATAGCCCTCCCCTAATGAGCGCCATAGCGCCATGTCTTTAGCTTGCCGCATCCAGCACCTGCCTGCAGTTTCACCACATTCATGAGTTATATTTTTTAAGTTAAAATTTTGTATCTAAGCTAAAACGGTTTTGAAAAGAACAAATGTGGAGTTTCTTTGTTAGCTCCTTCTCTAATCTTTAATTGTGAAACTAACGACTGTGACGTTGATAAAGTAAAATCTTTTGTTTTTACTGTGAATAAAATATTTGAATTTGAATTTATTGCGACATGGTCGCGTGGTCGAGTAGTTTGGATGTTACATTTAGGTTTTGTCACACACAAATGATAACCACTTACTTTTAAATATGTACCATGCAGTATTAAAAATGATAGAAGTTTTACGATAAAATTTATGATTAAACGAACTTACCTGGTAATGACGTTGAATCATAATTACACGAAGAGCTTCGTTCGAAGAGATTAGGAAAGCACATATGTAGTCCCGCGTATGGTGTCGCTATCCGCGTATGGTGTCGCTATATTTTAGATTATTTTTTGAAAAGAAAACACAAAAAATACATTTAAAAAAAACTTGTAGGGTAGGTATGAAACCCTGCCATACAACGTTGTCACCCGGTGTCTTGTCATTTAGTTTAGAGACAATTTAAGTACTCAACATATTCACGACTGGGGTAGAAGCTGGTATAGCTTGGGTGGGTGGGTTCCTAATCTCTTCGAACGAAGCTCTTCGTGTAATTATGATTCAACGTCATTACCAGGTAAGTTCGTTTAATCATAAATTATACTCGAGCTTCGTTCTCGAGATTAGGAAAGCGCATATGTAGATTTTGAGAGCGGCTAACATCATACATAACTGTATGTACATTGACATTCAACAAGCAGAATTTAAATTCTTTACGTTGAAATAAAAAAATTTTTGTATTTTGTATTTTTTGAGAGATCTGGTGCTCGTGAAATATGTAAGAAAAATATATTGAAAAGCAAATGAAAATCAGTTTCTTCTTAGATAGAGTATTATTTCGTAATCATAATCGTTATATTATACTTTAAATTATTAAATCACAAGGCAAAAACATTGATTTGAGGTTTTAAACATTAGGTATTATTAATAATACTTTTAGCAAAATTAGTTTGATCATTATTATTGATTATAACTCTATTATAGAATTGGGCAAATACAGTGGAATTTGGGCCCCAACCTGCGGTCTTTCTAATTATGTCTAAACTCACTCCTGCTCCGAAAGCTTTGGAGGTGGACGCGTGCCGCGTGCTATGTCCTGAAAAAATTGTCACATCTATGCCACTTGCGGCTTTAGTGGATTTAATCCACCGACTAATAGTTGATGCCGTTACTTTCTTGTGAGGCTTTTTTATAGAAATAAATAAGTACTCATGGCTAGTTCTTAAATCCTTTGTTTTTTCCAAAAACATAGTTAAAGTCTTTGCCGGGCAAATTTCTGGTCTATCGAGGAAAAAGGGGAGGCGAAGAGTAGGTTGCGATGATCCAGGGCGTGACGTCTTAATATGATCGGAAATTTTTATGACAATTTCGGAAGAGATTGTTATGATATTTTTAATATTAATTTTTGATAGGGTTTGGGCTCTGTGTGCAGTCACCAAAGCCAAAAGGGTACATAATTTCTTAGTAAGTTTATTTAAAGTTAAGTTTTCGTTAGGGTACCAGCCAGCTAACGTATTCAAAACTAGTGTAGTGTCCCAGGTTATATTGTATCTGGGAAGGGGAGGTCTCAACTTAAAAACGCCTTTTAAGAACCTTTGAATACGATCATCGCTACCCACTTTTTTCCCGAACATCAATGAGAGAGCTGACCTACAGACAGCTATTTAGAGTACTGTATTGTGCCCCAGACTCGAAAGATAAGTTAAAAATAAGATAATGTTCGTAACTGATGCATTGTAAGGGTCTATGGAAGCCTGGTGAGCAAAATGAAACCATTTTTTCAGGCATGTATCGTATTGCTTGATTGAACTATCAGATAACGAAGCTGTCATGATATGAATTGATGAGGAAGGAACGTTTCTTTGAAGAAAAGACGTCCTGATAATTTGCCGGCAACCAGGGTAATCTGGTGGTGGAGGCTGCGGCTGCTGGAATGAGATAAAATTAGATGTCGATTGGCCGAAAATATTAAAGGTTTTGATTCTAGTAACCTTGTAAATAAGGGGTACCAGGGTTGGGTTGGCCACAAAGGAACAACCATTATTCCCGTTGCCCGATCACTAATATTTTTTCTCAGACATTTCAAGATTGTAGTAATAGGTGGGAATGCATAAAAGTAATGGTCAGACCATGTGATTTTAAATGAGTTTGTGGTGAAAGCATCAGGGTCTCTTTGCCATGAAACGTATTTTTCGCATTTTGAATTGAGACGACTAGCAAACATAATTAAATCTATGTCTGGGTATCCAAATGTTTTGGTTATGCGACAAAAAACTTCATTGGAAAGTTCCCACTCAATATCAGGGTGAACACGCCTTGATTCTGCATCTGCTACCCAATTGTTTGATGAGCTGATATAGGCTGCGTGAACGAATATATTCCGTTCCTCGCACCACTGCCACATTTTACTGACTTTTGTGAGGTAGGGGTATTGAATACCTCCCATACGGTTAATGTAAGCTATAGCCGTTGTATTATCGATGCGCAAAACTATTTGACGATCTTGCAAATTTTTTGCAAAGATTTTTGATCCAAAAAAGGCTGCCAGGATTTCTAAATAGTTAATATGCTGCATCCTTTCCGCGTCAGACCACAACCCACTGGCCGTCTCCTGCTCGCAAGCAGCGCCCCATCCCGTAGTTGAGGCATCTGAGAAGATTTCAAAGTGATATTGATCACTTTTTATCTTCGTTACTGAACAGTCAACGGATCTAAGCCACCAATTGAAATCGCCGAACAGTTCGTCTGGAATTACCATGATTTTTTCGAAGTCTTCATCGCTTATAAGCTTAAGGTATTTGCATCTTTCAAATGCCTTCGTGTAGAGCCAGCCATATTCAATGGCTGGGCAAGCGGAAGTTAGAAGTCCTAGAAAACGTGCAAATTCCCTAATCTTACATCTTTTTAAAATCATGAATTTAATTATTTCATTTTTAATTTTACTTCGTTTTTCTGATGGTAGGGTAATTTCCATGTTTATAGAATCTATATTGAATCCTAAAAATCGACAAAATCTTTTTGGAATGAAGTCAGTTTTTTCCATATTAATTAGAAAACCTAGGGATGTTAGAAGTCTAGCCGACTCATTAATGTTTTGCAAACAAGACTCGTAGGTATTCCCTATTAGTAGAATATCGTCTAAGTAAAAGGTTGATAGATAACCCTTAGATCTCAGTAATTTAGCAATAGGCTTCATTATTTTTGTAAAAACATAGGGTGCTGTATTAATGCCAAATGGAAGGACATTAAATTCATACAAATTGGAATCAAATTTAAATCTTAGATACTTTTTTGAGTCACTGTGAATTTTTACCAAGAAATAAGCATCTTTGAAGTCTAATGTGCTCATATCTTCAAATCTTCTCAAATCTTCTAATTTGAAATGTTTTACATCAATAAACTTATTGAGATTTTTTAAATTTAATATAAACCGTTTTTTGCCGTTTGGCTTTGGGATCATAAATATTTTAGAAATGTATTGACCTTGGCATGGGGTACACATTGATACAGCACCTATTTTTAATAGTTCATCAATGGCTTCCCGAAACTCGATCTTTTCGGAAGAAGAATACATTTCTTCTACTGGGGGGTATTCTTGAATAGCCGTATTTGAGAAAGGAATTTGGTATCCTTCAATATAAGACAGTACATAAGGGTCGTTAGTAATAAGCGACCATTGTTGATAAAATGAAGAAAGTCTGGATGCATATTTTACCGTCTCTAGCGTCTGGTCCGATAATTGTTGTTCGCCGGCCGCGATGACGTCTTCGATGAGCTGGCTTGCTGACTCCTCTGTGTCAGTGGCCGCGTGGTCCTCTGAGCCCCCGCAGCATGCATAGGCTTGCGGCTCTGGGGAGGACCTCTCCAGTTTAAAGACGTCTGGGATTTGTTTTGCTGCGAATTAGTAGGGTGGTTCCTATTTTGTGGCGGCGGCGGCGGCAGTCTATTTGTCGGGTTAGTCAAGGGGTTAAGGTCCACTAAAGATCTGCTAATGGCATTAGCTGTTTTCAGTGTCTCTGACAGATTGGGACCGAATAAAAATTTGTCTATTTTGGTTTTTTCCATCTGAGCTTTCATATCCTTTTTAAGATTAAAAAGGATAAAGGATCGTCTGGTCACCGAGTCTGAGTGTTGACAGTCGCAGATTATACGGGCAGTATCCATGAGAAGTTTCAGAAGTCCAGGGTCTTTTGACTCCGACGAGAGAACCATAGAAATGGCCTCACTTAGCGATGAAATGGCGGCCGCTGTCATTCTTTGCTTGAGTTCTATACCCTTATCTCTCTTTGAATGATTCTCAAGCATATTAACTGATATTTCTGGGTTTAAGGCCGGAGCACCGATGGCTTTGCAGTTTTCCGGAACAAGGTACTTTTCTTTCAGTTCCTTACGTGCCTCTTTCGTAAGGCCGACTGTTGCTATGTGGCCCAATCTTATTGCCAGATCTTTTTGAATAGTTTTACCGTACTCATTAACTATCGACGGATCTTCGCCTAGGATTAACTGCAGTTCAGGGTCCAAGTCTGATGTAACCTCTGTAGCAGCAGGGGCGGTAAACTCTGGGGCGGTAATTTCCGGGGCGGTTAGGGCGGCACTTGAAGTGGTTTGGATAGTCACTCCAGGGGTGGCACTAGGGGTGGCACCGGGGGCGGTACTGGAGGCGGCACTGGGGGCGGCGCTGGGGGTGGCCGGGTAGGTGGAAGCAGCGGTCATAAGCGCTCGTCTCTTAGTGGTGGTAGGTGCTACCACGACTTTCGATTTTACAGTGTCAGTCTCGATATACTCTATCGCATCATCATCATCCAGTAAATCAACCAAATAGTCCTGATCTGGCCTCTCGAAATCACGGTGTGCAATCGAAGAGACCGAAAGAAAATGCTGTAGAAAGAAACTATTCTTTGTCGAATTGGTAAACACGCCCAAAGAAACTACCTAAAATAAATAGGTTTCCGTCGATTGTATATTGTATTCTGCATTTTACAGTAAGTAGGTAATAATAGTTAAAGACGTGAGGCAGCCCCAGGATGGAGCTCGGTTGTCTGATTGCAATATACAGACGTGAACAGTCCCAGTACGGAAAGCCCGGTTGTCTGATTGCTAAATACCTAAGTATATTTCGTAGGTATTCCAATGCCGAACGAGTGGATCGATCCCAGTATGGAAAGCCCGAGTGTTCGCAATTTTTCCGCACGATGTAGGCTACATACACGGTACACCTGCATATCAAAGTAATGTAAACAGAATAGGTAGAAATTAGTTAGACAGTACCTTCATAATAAGAAGCCTCGTCCCGCGGCGATCCATGGTTGTGTTGACTTCTCTCCGGTGACGACGTATCGCGAACACCATCCGAGTGCCTACTACGACGTCGTTTACGTTTGAGTTTTTTCTTCAGTCTTTTCATTTTCCTACACAAATCGTAGTAATCACTCTCATCACTATCATATTTATGTTTAGGCATAACTAAAACACTTGTTAACGTTGGAAATAACACCGAATTTATGCTTTTTAAATTATTATTTTTTTTGATAGCGAAGCGTGCGAAACAGCGGGCATTAAAACACGAATGACAAGACACCGGGTGACAGCGTTGTATGGCAGGGTTTCATACCTACCCTACAAGTTTTTTTTAATGTATTTTTTGTGTTTTCTTTTCAAAAAATATATTTTCTATATTCTAAAATATAGTGCGAGATAGCGACACCATACGCGGGACTACATATGTGCTTTCCTAATCTCGAGAACGAAGCTCAAGTATAATAGGGAATGGATGAAAATATCAGAAGTGCTTGATATTTTTTTTGGTGATAGGAATAACCTTCCTTAACGCGAGAAAAAAGTTTCAATTTTTTTGGCTTCGTAGTTAATTTTTAAATAATCTTAATATTTTTCCATTCGTAGTTCTGGGCTCAGAACGGCTTAACAGACATATTCCTTAGTCCGCTACGTATTCCTATCACCGAAAAAAATATCAAGCACTTCTGATATTTTCATCCATTCCCTGTTGCATCGGGCAACAGAGTGGATTTCATACATAGCTGAACGATGGAGTTAAAGGAATAAAAAAAATTGACTGTCTCAGGAAATTAAAAACGATGTTGTGATGAAAACATCTACCCAATGTATCAGTAATGTTCATCGAAATCGCAATAATTACTTAATATTCCTGCGAAGTGCCCAATAAATTGGCTGCAAAAAAGGAACAAGATCTGATTCGTGCAAGATGCAGTAATCTTTCTAGAATCTATTGTGATGAACTAACATCTAATATGTGCATTCAACGAAAGGCAGAAACCGAAAAATAATCCCCATTTTGATCCCATTATCCCTTCCCGTGGCGTTCGCCCGCTGCGGGCAGGCGACCATTGTTTAACTATTGTCATGCTAATTACCGCCATTAGAAGACATATGACGATTGGCCAAAACAAGGCACAACAAAAAGTACTAAATGCATTGCAAATCAGAGTCAGGAAAGCCTACTGGATCCTTCTAGAATCTACGGAACTATCGATATCTGACGCGGAAAAAGACCTTACCATACTTGAGATAGATACATTTATCAGTTACCAAAAGTGGTTACTGTACACCAGAGGTTCCAAAACTTTTTTTTCTCGTGGATCACTTTCAAAGTTTTACTATTTTCAGTAGACCCGCTGCTGCTACATTTCTAGTGTATTCCCAAAACTCCTAAAAAATATCACTCTAAATTGGAGTTATAAGAAGAAAACAAAGTAGCACACTTTCTTGTGTCCTATTTATTAAAATAATACTTGTTGTTATGCAAAATTATAAACATTTATCATTACAAACGATCAACAATTGACGTTGATAGGTTCCAAATCCAAGCCAAAATTTTTGTTCTTTATTATGAAAACCAGAAAATTTTTCGTGGACCCCCCCCCCACTTACAACTTTTGAGCCCCCGTTTTCTTTTCACGTCTACGTGAACCCCCGTGTCACCTGTGGACCCCTGGGGGTCCACCTGTACCACTTTGGGAACCTACGCTGTTCACTCTCACGTTCCCTGTAGTGGGTGTGGTGTGGCATAACTTAGAGTCATGATAAACACCGTCAGGTTTTATGCCGTTCAATGAACCCGCACCGTGGCTCAGCGACACCCACGGTCTACGACAAACATGGTTATGTTATGGCCAAATGAATAAACTTGTGATCGATCTTTTTCTTCTTAATTGTATTGTTTAATCCAGTATTTTCACAACAAAATTCTGGTTGTGGAAAAGCGGTGTCTACTGACACAGGTATTTTTATACTTACAAGTAGACATCGTCAACGTACATAGACAAGATTTAGTGGCTAACGAAATAAATAATTTCTGAATTTGAATAGGAGGGTTCTGCGAATAAAATTCTTTGATGGCACGCCGGGGGAGGATTAGGGGAGGGCTATGTCCAGCAGCGGACTAATATAACCTGATGATGATGATGATGATGACATAGTGCCGTAATGAGACAATGAAGGAATAATATTACCAACAAACGTCATTTAAAATTACGCGAGTGTTTCTAAGGGGTCACAAATTGTAGTAAAATTGCGTCTCATGATTTCTGGATGTTAGGGTTTTGAGAATCAGTTTCTAATATGGCAAATAGAATAGGATTTTATTTACAAAGTATTATTTAGGAGCAATATTACAAAACGTAACATTTTCGTTATGACGTTCCATTGAAACACAATAGGAAAAGTCACATCAGTCCTCAAAGGTTGAGGTCTCTTCTGACGTAGGACACCTCCCTATATGTACTGGTATCAAAAAGATGTGTTTACTTAATACCCTTCTAAGTACAACAAGTGAGTTGCCATTAATAAAGACTTCAGTATTAAACGCATTCCAATCCAACCACGCCATACCCATCTCGGGAACACTACATAAAAAAATCCAAACAATGTTTAAGCCACCAGTTTTTTGAATAGCGCTAGAGATAAACTAAAAATGTCGATATTTCCCAAGACCGAGCTGTAAGTTTGCGTGGGTCCGCTACGTAGTTTCGAAAGCCGTTGTTGCGACAAACGCTGTTGCGATTTTTTTTCCCACTGCCTCATAGGTTCGAAAGCTTATAGACTCGAATGACGTAGTCGCGAAAGACGCTGTTTCGAAAAACATTTTCACTGCCTCATACGCTCGAATACTTGTCATTCCGATTCATTCAGTCTTAATGTGTATGAAAAATAAGTTTAAGTAGTGAATAAAACACAACAAATTCGGTATAACAATCAAGTCTATGTTTTGTTGCCACCTACCCTAACATTTTGAATTATTAATGGCTCTGGCTTTGTATAGAAGTCGATAACATAACATTTACATACAGGCACATACATTGCTTCTGGTCCCACACTAGGATACCTTGTGTCGTGGGACCCAGAAACAGCGACGTCACAAACACTTAAGCGTCCAAGACCTGGGTTTCTTTTATTTTGTCCCCAGCCGGGATTCGAATCCGGGACCTCTCGCATGGTAGGCAGATGCGCTAACTACTGCGCCACCGAGGTCGTTAATGGGTATGAAAAAAGTTCAAGTAGTGAATAAAACGCACGCAACAAATTCGGTATCAATCAAGACGATGTTTTGTTGCCACCTACCCTAACATTTTGAATTATTTGTATTGAAATCTATGATCGGTCTAATCGGTATATTTGCGGTATATTATGAATTATGCGAATCGCTCGTAGCCCCGGCTGCCTGAGTGATCATAAACGATTACGAAGGTTAAGCAACATTGGGCGCGTTCAGTCCATGGATGGGTGACTGTTTACAATTCTCCTTGCCGTCTATGACTAACGTTAGTGGCATTTTCCGGAAGATTCCGTGCTTTGCAAGGCACGTTAGCAGTTGGTGCCGGCTGCCTTCGATAGATGGCAGTCGTTAAGCCAAGTCAGAGGCCTTAATAAGGCGGCTTAAAAACTTCTGACAGTAAGACCAGCCACCAGTCTTACAAGCCTCCACCAAACCGGACTTGTAAGTGAGATGTACGATTTAAATATAACAAACAACTTTTTAATTACATCGGAGATTTTATAGGCATTTAGATTATGAATTTATTGGTAGCAATAATAAAGATTGAATGAATCGAAATGACAAGCATTCGAGCGTATGAAGCAGTGAAAATGTTTTTCGAAACAGCGTCTTTCGCGACTACGTCATTCGAGTATATAAGCTTTCGAACCTATGAGGCAGTGGGAAAAAAATTCGCAAAAGCGTTTGTCGAAACAACGGCTTTCGAGACTACGTAGCGGACCCGTTTGCGTAGAGCGGGGACAAAATGGCCGACTTTGAATGCGCAAAGTCATTTTTCGACGAGTTTAACGAGTGTAACATTAGCAAAAAATAGTTTCAATCTTTTAGTTTACTCACATTTCAAGGATCGCTTTAGTTCAGCGCCAATCCTAGGCGCGGCCATTAGAAGTTTTGCGCGCGATTGTACACATGCGGAGACACCCCCAACAATTTCGTCGAGCGCTCATAACTTATGTCGGTACCTATACTAGCTTTTGAAGCAGCTACGAAAGCTAGTAGCATGAAAAATAAAGCTTCAGAGAAGAAAAACCAAATGTTACCAACAGAGCAACTTTTAGTTTTAATCTGACACACAAAACACAGACATCCTTATATCCTTACGCTGCGTATGTTTTCGATATAAATAGCTGGTCATTGAACCCCTGCGGTTGATAAACACGAGTTAAATTTGCATTCAAGGTTAATGCCGATTTAACCAGTCGGTTATCGTAATGTTACTTGCCTATGGCACACGATGACTTGTTGGAAGGTAGGTCTTGTGGTTGTCTACAAAATAAACAAACAACACGGCATTGGAGGTCACCAGGTCGATACTGTTTAGCTCTTTAATTGTTAGTTGTTCGTGGCGTTGACGATTAGTACCTCAACTGGTACTAAGGATCTAACTAAAGGTTGAATGTTTGCCAAAAGTGACTACTTTAATAAATTTGAATTAATAAAAATGCCTTTGCACTTCAGTGTGTTTATCCTCTTCAGTCCTGACTTTGAAAATAACAATAGTTTTCTATTGTTATTTTGTCGACACGGGACTGAGGAGGTTAAATTATTGTCTACATTATTCATAAAAAATATGAACCTGTGATCGAAACTTATGAAAATCTGAAGGTCGAATTTTCATAACTCCCCCCTTTACCACTAAACATTTTTTGAGGAGGTTGATAATTGCTTCAAATATTATAACATGATGTAGCCATAATTCATACTTGTGATGTCAACGCTAACGCCCTATCTGAGTCTCAAAAAGTTGGCTTTTTTGTTGGGACTCGGCAGCACAAACCTAGATCATTTCATCATCATCATCATCAACCCATTATGTCCCCACCGAGGGGCACGGGTTTCTTCCCTGAGGAAGGTATAGGCCATACTCCACCACGGGGGTCAAGTCCGGATTGGTGGAGGCTATATATAATATCATTTGTATGAATTTAATTCGATAAAACTACGTACTGTAGGAATATATTTTGAAAATGTATGGTCTTGTAACTCGGCTCCAAACTATACTTCTACAGAACATACGTTGAATTTAAAGATCATATTCTTTTAAAGCATTTCTCAGTTTTAGTGCTGTAGTGTTTTGAAGTGAGTGTTTTTTTTTAAATATAAAGAATGTTTTCGTACCATGAGAATAGATTCAAATCTAGATTTCGACCGGTTATTATGACAAATATCATTTGTAAACAGAAACATTTTTTTTTTCGAAATGGCTTCTCCGGTGTGATAATTTTTTATTCCCAATTGACTAATTTATCAACTGAATGTCTAAATACCTACTAAAAGGGCACATGTCACATTATAACGAAAATTTTTTTTTTTGCTTCAACCACTAGTCAATACACATCTACACCGTTTTCTGTCAAAACGACACTTGTGATAAAAAGAGGACAAGTGCCCTTTTAGTATTTAGACATTCAACTAAGCTAAGATTGTTGTCAAACCAATATTTTCTTTAGAAGACACCGTATTTTTGTCCCGGTTTGTGTTCGGGACTCCTTCCTGATAGTTTTAGACCTAGATTAAACAAATAAAATTCCAGTATTTCTTTTACCTCGCGGCGCATGTCCTGGTGGTGGCGTAGTGGGGTTCCCTTGCTTCTCAATCATGAGGGTCTGGGTTCGAATCCTGCATGTACCAATTAGTTTTAGTTACGTACATTTGTTGTTTGTACAGCAACACCATTCGCTGATAAATTGTGCCCGGATAACGGCGACAGGCTTGCCACTTGTCACGTTGGGACCTAATAAACTCGGCAAAACGTGCGCTCAGTTCTAGTGATTGGTGCCTCTGCCTACCCCCTCGAGGATAACTGAATTATTATATTTTTTTATTTATCACCTCTCGGCGCATGATGATACTATCGTTTAAAGTACCTATCTCAAGATAGTCGCAATATAAATAAACATAGAATTGCGCAAAATATTACGTAATCTTCAAGAGATAAAACTAGTTTCGCACAAATAGGTAACGTTGCCTACTTGTCAACCGAACACGTGCGAAAAACTACGCCTCAATCCTAAAAACTATCAACGTTAATTACATAACAAAAAGATGTGTGATAATAAATAATTTTGTGAGTAGGTACCCGGGAATGTAAACAAACAGACAAGAAACAAATACTTGACAGAAGAACGGCTCACTCTTGAGCATGTTATTTCTTGAATTAAAAGTTTCGTAAGCACTTGCAGTACACTTTGTAACATAAACGAAAGCAAAACGAAGCGGAGCGCGACACTTCCCATAGAAATCAAGTTGTCGCACGATAGGTAAAGTAGGGGTGTGATCCGCAGTAAAAGAGGGTATCCAGGCGCAAAGAAGTTTCAATTTATTTAAATGTAAAGGAAGGGCACCTGAGAACAATAAAAATAGAGAAGCTTAACTACGGTCTAAAAGATAAATATAAAAATACAATTTGGGGTATAAAAAGGTAGAACACTTACATTAATTTTATTAATGTGCCTTTCGAATATTTAAGATAGTTGTAGATATATAATATACGGAGAATAGAGCAATCACGTGACAGACGTGTTGTAATAAAATGATAAGATGTTCACGTCCACTCGGTTTGAAAGCTCAGGGTTATCTGAACCAAATACGTCCGAACACTGCAGCGAACGTCAAGAACTAATTAAATTTAGAATTGTTAAAGGCCGAAAATGATTTAAAAAACAACGAGGCGATCACCTCGTTACAAAGTTGAGCTGGCACATTTGTTACAATGTTATATCTTATTTATTGTCCTGTATTTCTGTACAAGAAAAAATACATGTCACGGATATGAAACTAAAAATCACCATGGGCACCATTAACAAATAAAAAGGTCACATTATAAAAGTCCAACATAAATGGCACAAAAATGTAATACACATGATGAGCTGACTATATTTATTCACATGTCCTGTTAAATGTATCGTGTGCCGACGTTCCAACAACCTAAACCCGAGACCTAGTCCTAGACTACTTCCGTGGCAGAAGTATTTGAAAGGAGAGTATTGGCAGACTTTCCTTTTTATGCCTACCTACTTTTTAAATTTTCATACAAATTTTCCAGGTATGCCAACTTTTTTCCTTTTACATGGGTTTGGGGATGTTATGCCATTTTTTCATTGAAACCTAACAATAAGAATCGCTAAGCCAGATACGAAGAAATAATTTTCATACGCGGATTCCTGTTTTGCTGACTTAAGGATAGTCAAGCAAAAAATATTAAAAATAATCATCTGTTGAATCTCTTCTTCTGTCACTTGATGTAAATAAATTAACTGTATCCAAGTAACTTTTTGAAAGCGATAGAAATAAGTTGGACCAATCGAAATTATGTAGATAAATGTTTAGCAGTATGATGTAGTAAACGATGATGCTATAGAACATTGTTCTATAACTATCTACACCAATAAAACATAAACATTTACATACTATAGGTACCAATGTATAAATATTGTGAAATTCTTCTGGACTGTATTGATTTTGTGGCCGGGAGCTGTCCATGTGACCTTGCGCAGGTGGCAGTGAAGGTCAGTTCTGTGTACGTTCCAATAAAACCTGATACGCCGTCGCTATCACCAGTTGGGACTGATAAACGCTCTTATGTTTTAACAACGCATTCCTCTGATGTAATTGACATGATTACAGAACTGGGTATTAAAAGGTAATCCTCTCGAAGTTATTCTGAAATAATCTGCTCGTCAATCATTTAATCGACGGCCCGTTAAGACAAAGGCAAGCCTTCGTCAATTTATGTCCAAGCGAAAGGTCGAGATGAAACAAATCTAACACAAAGCAAAAAGGACAACAAAATGCGGATTTGCAAAAGAGACAACAACCCGTATCTTCCTGACACATTTATATCAGATCGCTTGAGTCACACCTCAAGAGGCCATTCAATCCAAGTAATAATCATCTTCCGTGTACAAAGAACTCATAAGCAACAGGTTGCGACAGAAATGGCATACAGAATCCAATATGTTAACCCAACAGAAATTATGACTACGATGCTGTCATTTCAGTTTCATAAGTGAAATTAGAATCAGATGTTACATGGAAAGCGTGCGATACTTAAACAGAAACTCGGAAAGGGAGTAAACCTGGAAGGTGCGCTAGCTAAATAAAAAATGCAACGTGTGCAACAATTTCAGTAAATCGAGACTATATCTGCATTTCGATTTGAAATGCGACAGTATAAGTAGCATACGTAAATCCATTGCCATTTGCCAAATATCTAATATATCACATATAATATATAAGCTTCAAAAGCCAACACTACAGGAATCGATATAGTCTTCACAAAAACGGTCTCTTTAAACGAATGTTTAAACTTTTCAGCAACATGTTTGCCGAAATAAGCCTAACACTGGCAGCCTGGTTTAAATTTGCTCTATTTTCATGCTTTTTAACCATGATTTACGCAGAGGTAAGGGGTTTACCATAGGAAAACATAGAGAGGTTACCTCTATGGAAAGCATGCTTTAAAAGCATGAAAAAAAAGCAAATGTAAATCATGCTCTGGGCACACACACAACTTGCTTCAGTGTATTTTAATACGTTTTCTTTCTGTTGTTACTCGTATTATGCATATAAGGTATGTTATTTATAGTTTATTTCTCATTGTTACAATGTATTTTCTTTCTTTCTGATCTTAAAAAGACGAAACAGAACAAATCGACGTAAATTAATACGTTTCTTGAGTCACAGATACAATATTTATAACCACTTGAACCATCCCGCGGACACAATAAGCTTGAAACACTGCGACTGCAGCAAGTTTGTGCGGCGACAGAAATAGCCGCTCAAGTACGATGTTGCATTCAGATCGGATGCGCCGGCGCCGCCACAGTCAAGGCCGAAGGCGTGGGTAGCCGTACCAGACACTACCACGTCGTATAGTCTGTGAATGCACCGAGCCAAAGTAGAGGCACACATTTTTAAACAGCTTTAAGCACGAATGATGAAACTCATCATTTTGAAATTAATAAGTACGTAAAACCCTCAAACGACGAGAATGTCTTTCGACAAGACACTGTGACTGCATACCAAGAACTAGGCTATTATTAAAGTTTTGACACAGCAAGTGTTGATTGCGCTAATGGGTCTTGATCTTCTTAGGTAGATATAATATAATCTTCTTACCAACTTATGTATTCGATTTATGGTGATTTGAGAAAAGATGGTCAAAGTGGAGGTTCTCTACGATGAAATAAATTTCTGATTTCTGAATGGATCGAGCGAAAACTTGTAAACACTCTTAGGGCCCGACTTGTGCATTGTTTATAGGGATCAGATGTAATTCAATGGCACTCAGATCAGATCAAGCGAATCATTCAGTTGAGGAATTTATTAATCCACAATCATTGAAAATCGACTTAGTAACTGTAAATGAAAAACATACACCCAAAGATAACAAACAGAGCAGTCACGACCAGGAACAAGTAACGATCGCTGCGTAAAATAAACCAGACAATGATGTTGTTAATATGTTCGTCATCGAGTCATGCCGTCACCTCACGTCTTTTCCATAATTAAACTGGCGCTGGGACAATATAGGATGCGTTAGTAACCGGGCATTGTGTATTCTCGTATAGAGCTGCAAAAGACTGCAACTGCACAAAAATTCAAGTGCCCAGACTTGTGCAGGTCAAGATAAAAGATATTTTATTACAACAGAAAAACTTGAATTTTGTTGAAAGCCGTTTTGACTTGAAACACAAGCCGCTTTCAGTATCGGATCTGCAGTAATGTCACATTATAATATGCTTCGAAATCATCATTATATCTCACGGGATTGCCATATTTTTCTTTCCGATAACCATTGAGTTTACAATCATAGAAGCTATCGTCTGTCAAGTCAACAAACACACTCGAATTTACACGAGTGACCAAAGTTGCAAAAAAAGCTCAACAAGCCGTTGACGTAATGTGTATGTACTTATGGGCACACACCCGTTCTTTGTGTGCCAAACATCATCCCCTGTGTACACGGAATGTGTGATCGCACTCCGCCTTGCGGTCACGATCCAATGCATATGTATTTACACCGACAGTGACTTCGACGATAAATCCTCGCGTGTGCATGTGCAACGCAAATGTATTATGTAAATTGGGTATTATAATATTGACTCGTTAGGCTGGGAACAGGCCACGCGAACGAGAAAAGCTTACAAACTATCTAATAGAAATGTTTCAGAGCTTCTTTTCATGACTAATATCAGAAGTTCCAGCCAACTGCACACAGCTGGAGTTCAGTTGGGATTTCACATTAGCATTATGTGGTGCATCCCATCCTAGATTCCCTTTTTTTCAAGGTGAAGGTGGTTTCGGCAAAAATAACGAAGGTTTCTGAGTTTTGGGTTTGAGATTGTTCGGTTAGTCTGTTCAGGCCATTAGCATAGCAGCGCTATGGGCAAATATTATTGTCATGACTTGCTTGGTTCATTGTAGCAACGGGGTTATTACTTTGTGTTAAGTCGCTATAAATAATAGTGGATGAGTGGCGACCTTCTCAGACCTTGGTTGATGCACCGGTGCTATTGTTTTGTCCAAGACAAGACAGAGTTATTGATACAACAGAGCTCGTCTAAATATATACATATTTATCTTACACAAAAAGGGCAGTAATGTGCACTACAAACCGCATATCTCCGAATCAAGACCACGACAATAAGCTAAAAGTCTGTTAAACTTTTTCACTTCGATTTTGATTTTGGAGGATTAAAGAAGACTATTTTGCTTCAAACAGAAAATCTAGAAGACGTAGGTCCAATTACAGGTAAGGTAATGAGATAGGTATGTAGGTATCCATCAAAGGCTCATCCTGCACAATCACTTTAAATGAGAAAAGAGCAAATCAGTCGCCGGCATTCAGCCTAATCGATTCAGCCCTGAATGGGGTCTAATAAAACACTAAATTATGGTCCAAGTGAAGCATGAAATAAGCAATTTGCGACCATCGGCAAATAATAGACTAGAACAGAGGTTGACCTCAAACAAGTGTGAAATATTTCCAGCTAATATTTCAAAAAGGTTTGCTCAATGGATACGAAAATTGTTGTTATTACAAACAACAAACATCCGACTGCCGAATGTTCAGTATAGTGGAATAAAGAAACAGAACCCTGAAAATTACGCTCCTATTTGCAGCAAAAATTGTGCTGCAAAAAAATGAAAATGCAGCTAAATTGCAGTTTTATAGGGTCGGTATCTTAAACCGTCAATAAACAACGTTTGCACGTAACGAGCTGATCAAAGACTAGATTACCACCAACGATGATAATTACAAGGCAAGGGAAGGCCAACAACCATTGGTACAAACATACAACACGAGCCTAGTGAATCATATAACGAAAACGAAACCTTATCGTAACATCATACATCGTGTTTTACATAACACTAATCTAATGTCACCGTGATAAAAAAAAGATGTCCCGAGACAAACTTCTGCACCTTTCCAGTATTTTCGAACGCCGGTCTGGTGGATATCTGGCCGCTATCAGACGGGGCGATCGGGCGTGGATACCAGGAAAGCGTAATCAAATAGGAGGCTAGCTTGTCAATGATTTGTTGGTAATCGAGACTCGTGGGTTGAACTGAAGCAGAAATGAGCTACGGAGTCGTCTGTTGAGACTAGAAAGCGCTTTGCATTAGCATAGCATAATTAAACTATATTCTCATTCATTACTATAGGGCAGACATTTTCTCAGAGAAGAAGTGTGGTATTAATCACCACGCATCCCAACTTGAATCGGCGATCTCCTCTCAGAGAGGGTATGGGCTTAAATAACTAGAGGGTTGGCAATTTCAAGCGCAGAAGTATGAGAACGCCTAGGATAATTAGGTTTTCTCACGATGATTTCTTTCATAGCTAAAGTGGTACCTATTGCGACAGCAAACTCACAAATATAGAAAAATAATAGCAGACACACCGATGTTAAAACTACTGATAAATACTTATGAACGAACGATATCCAAAAGCTAATGCTGACCAAAGCCACTCAGACATTGCCAAAGCGTGGGGTGATCGGCCAAATCTTTAAGTCGATGATCTCATTAAATCTTTACCCAACCATCTAGGGAGTGCCACAGAGACTATCAATCTATATATACAGTGTGGCCCTGGATAAAGTGCAATCCCGAAAGGGGATGAAACTAGACCATGAATCATTGACTAGAAAAATATAAAAAAAAATTATAAAAAATTATTGTAGGATTTATTGGTATTTTAAGATTTTCATGTTTCATTAAGGACTCTATGTACAAAAGTATTGATTTCTTCCAAAATAATGGGTCTATTTCTTTGAAATAAAAAAAAACAGTAAGCCTAATACCTGGCGATGACCATGAAATAATAAATAGCCCGCAAAAAAGTAACTATCTTGGGTAAAAAAATGTATTTTTATGAAAAAAATGATTTTTTTAGACGTTTATTTTAAAAAACTTCAAATTACTAAAAAAATGTGCCCTATAACTATGTAATTTTATAGCTTACTTTTATTCTTTACCATTTTAGCTTCCAAATAAAAAAAAAACAATGTTCTAACTAAAAAAATGGCTAGGTAGGAGTTATTTACATTTTAGTAGGTAATAAAAGTCAGACTTTAATCACAATAACTTTATTAATAAAATTATCCGTAATTTACAATTTTGCATTTTTATTTAATGCATTAAATGTTCAAAATGGCCTCCTCGATTTTGCAAGCACATTGCTGCACGAATATTAATTTGGTTAGTGGCTCTGCGAATCATTCCTGGATCATTTTTAATGTCATTTGCGCACTGAATTATTCGGTCGTGCAACTGTGCCTCGGTATTTATTGGCGTGCTGTATACTCTTTGCTTCATGACACCCCATAAAAAATAATGTAGGGGTGTCAGATCAGGTGAACGCGCTGGCCAGCCTACTGGCCCTCCTCGGCCAATCCACCGGTTCGGGTAATTTTCGTCCAAAAATCGCCGCACCTCCCGCCCATAATGGGCAGGACATCCATCCATTTGGAGATACATACGCCCACACCGTCTCGTAGCCAGGGGAACATCTTCCATCAACATGGGTAAATTTTGTAGTAATTCTAAAAAACATTCAGCATTTAGGGTTCTGGGTAAAATGACTGGATCAATTAAAATGTCGTCGATTAAGACTGCCCATACGTTTATTGAAAATTTTACTTGAAAAGTAGATGCCCGCTTCAATCGTGGATTTTCGTGAGACCACTGGTGCAAATTTCTGCAGTTTGTAATGCCGTCTCGGGTAAATGTCGCTTCGTCCATCCAAAAAATGCGTTTGGGAAAATTTTGGGCACGTCTTCGATATGCCATGACGCAACGCTAATCGTCTTATGCTTGTTGTAGGGTCAGCAAACAGATCGTTTAAAATGGCCTCTTCTGTCGCATTGTCAATAACGACAGCTGGTTGCTCACGGCGATCTCGTGCCAGACCAAGTCCAATGTTGGAGAGCCTCCTATGAATCTCTTGAAAATTTCGAGCTGAGGGTATGAGTCTGCCCGGGAAAGCATTTATGTATGCAGTCCGAGCGACTGTTGTGCGACCATGTGACATGCCATAATAATAATGCATGTCGGCTATTTCTCGAGGTGAGAACTCTGTCAATCGCGGCATTTCGTCAACACTTAACAGCAGAACAGGAACAGTTCAAACGTAACGAACAGTAGAAAACGTAACAGTCAACAATGTAACAAAAACTTAATAACAAATCAACGAGAACACAATGCGAGAACGAGAACAGTAGTAGCAGCGGCGAGAATATCGGAGCGACTGTGTAAGTCCTGTTTCGAACCCCCTGCCTCCCCTCCCCTCGCCTTCCCTCTACCTGAGTGTAGAACAAAAGGACTGCGACTGCCGAAGGGCACAGAGTAGGACGGAAACAATGGAAAAAACGGTCTCTACCTGCACGGTAACACGATTAGGCTCCACTTTAAAAGTTCGTAGATAGCGTGTTTTTTTAGTTAGAACATTGTTTTTTTTTTATTTGGAAGCTAAAATGGTAAAGAATAAAAGTAAGCTATAAAATTACATAGTTATAGGGCACATTTTTTTAGTAATTTGAAGTTTTTTAAAATAAACGTCTAAAAAAATCATTTTTTTCATAAAAATACATTTTTTTACCCAAGATAGTTACTTTTTTGCGGACTATTTATTATTTCATGGTCATCGCCAGGTATTAGGCATACTGTTTTTTTTTTATTTCAAAGAAATAGACCCATTATTTTGGAAGAAATCAATACTTTTGTACATAGAGTCCTTAATGAAACATGAAAATCTTAAAATACCAATAAATCCTACAATATTTTTTTATAATTTTATTTTATATTTTTCTAGTCAATGATTCATGGTCTAGTTTCATCCCCTTTCGGGATTGCACTTTATCCAGGGACACACTGTATAAAAGGAGAAGCTGACTGACTGACTGACTGACTGACATATCAACGCAGGGCCTAAGCTATAAGGGTTAGAAACTTGAAATTTTGCAAAGGGGTTCCTTTTGTAACGTAGGGGTGCACTAAGAAAGGATTTTTGAAAATTCATCCCCTAAAGGGGTAAAATGGGGGTTCAAAGTTAGTATGAAACTTTGCCGTTTTTGAAGTTATTCGAATGAAATTTGGTACGAAGGTTCTTCATTTAAAATTATGAAACACGTGTAAAATTGTTTTTGAAAAATCATCCCTTAAGGGGGAAAAAGGGGGTACAAACTTAGTATGAAACTTTGCCGTTTTTGAAGTTATTCGAATGAGATTCATTATGAAGATCCTTCGTTGAAAGTCATGAAACACATGTAAAATAGTTTTTTGAAAATCATCCCTTAAGGAGGTAAAAGGGGGGTGCAAATTTAGTATGAAACTTAGCCATTTTAGAAGTTATTCGAATGAAATTCAGCATGAAGGTCCTTCATTGAAAGTCATGAAAAACGTGTAAAGTAGTTTTTCGAAAATCATCCCTTAAGGGGGTGAGAGGGGGTTGCGAAATTAGTATGAAAGCTCTTTCGCATGCGCTAAAAGTATCCCTATCTTATTTGCAAACACTTTAGTCAACTAAAGCCCACGCGGACGTAGTCGCGGGCAACAGCTAGTATAATATATAAAAGGAGAAGCTGACTGACTGACATATCAACGCAGGGCCTAAACTATAAGGGTTAGAAACTTGAAAGGAGGATGGGCAAAAGTGGTCCAAGAGCCTCCACGGATAAGAATAATACCAATCGATAGGTATATTTATATTTTCTCTCCAAATAACATTTTACATAATTAAAATCCATCCGAGAGATTTTTTTTAAATGTGATTTTTATTCATTGTATTAAACTTTTTTTTTCCTAGAAACGGCCTACTTTAATATTTTATATACAATGTTTTATATACAATAAATGCCGCTTTATTTGCGGCAGCGCGACGCAGAAGCCATATTCGCATCACCCTGCCACCCCCACTCTCTCCCCCTCCCCTTAAACCCTCGCTTCCGAAGCAAGAGACGCGCGCGCACGCCGCAGGTAGTCTGGAGCTAGATCTCACCTTGTTCGCAGTGTTTTTCTGTGCTGTACTTGCGCTGGACTTCAACCCGACTTATGCTTGGTTATGGACACCTCTTTTTCTTTGTGATTGTTAATTGTTGAACTGTGTTTTCGATATGCATCGACCTTCAGTGGGAGTTATTAGTTTGTTGTGTAACCGTTCTGTGTTACGAAAAAGGCGAATTACATTAACAAAAGCGCTGTTTAATGAACACCCAGAAGCAGCTGCAATTGCTACAGAAAATCAGCATCCATATCAGGTATGTGTACCCAGTACATTACATTACAGCCGATGCCCTCTCCAGAATTGAATCCATCACAGCAACCAACGACTTTCTATCTCCTGCACACAGGAAGATAATGCAGAACTGCTATCGCTGTTGTCGGGCGGGTCTTCATTAAAATAAAGAAAGTACCAGCACCAGGCACATACGTAGGTAACTTTGTTCTACGATGTATCGCAAGCCGGACCTCGTCCTTTCAACACATGCCAGTTACGTCGCCAAGTCTTTAACTCAATAGGCTATTTGACCGATCTCAGAAAGCCATATCATATTGTTTGTTTGTGTTCATGGAGTTCTCAGAAAGTGGTCATTTGAAATTTTTTCGTGTATTTCTTCTAAAAAAGGCAAACGAAAATTGACTTTTTAATTAAGCCGCCAAAACGCTATCTTGGGCAATATGGCGTCGCACTGGTATTATGACGTCACTTCCCAGTCAACCAACCAATGAACGTTACAAAGAATGAATGAGCGACGCCATTTTTATTGACTTGTGACGTCATCTTAGAATCGGCCAATCCAAACCGTTTTCGATACAATGGCGGCAGATACAAATTATCAAATTTTATGTTGCGTTTTTTTACAAATCATAATTCTTTTTTTTAGTTAAAATGCCTTAAAGCGGTTCTTAGACACATAATTTATTCGAATACGTATAAATAATACTGTTTTTTTCACACTGTCAAATAGCCTATTCATGGCATGAGTCACGCAGACGTCAGATCAACGACATGTCACAACGGTTTGTATGGTCTTCGTTACGCAAGTACTGTCGTACTTGGGTTCCAACGGGGTTCGCATGCCAACGTACCAAGGTGCAACGACACACAGCGACACCACTTGGAGTTTTTGAGTCACCCGGAGCTCGATTCTACAGATACTGCTAAGCAGCCGTTGACCGGTTTTCTAGATGGCATGAGGTTACACCGCTTTACGACATGACTGCCGTAACTGTAGCCAAAGCTTTCTACGAGACTTGGATAGCAAGGTTCGGTTGACCTCGGATAGTGACTACCAACCAAGGCAGGCAATTTGAATCCCACCTATTCAAGGCACTGGCAAAGTTGTGTGGTATTAAACTGCAGTACACTACTGCATATCACCTGCAAGCTAACGGCATGGTAGAACGCCTACGCAGAACCCTGAAAGCAGCGATCATGGCACACAAAAACACTCGATGGACGGAAGTTCTCCCCATCATTTTATTCTGCTTGGCGTCCGGACTGCATGGAAAGAGAATCTAAAAAACTCTGCTGCGGAACTTGTTTATGGAGAGCCACTGAAGGTTCCTGGAGAGTTCCTACAAACAAAGTCAACAACTCCTATTCTACAGACACAAGATTTCCTTGCCAATCTATGGGAACACATGGCAAAATTAAAACCGACCCCAGCATCAAAGCACGGCAACAAGTCCCTGTTTGTTCAAAAAGACCTCGAGAGTTGCACACAAGTTTTTTCACTCAAAGATGCATTACGCGCCGCATTAGAAGCTCCGTACACAGGTCCGTTTAAGGTGCTAAGGAGGACGAGCAAAACATTCACTGTCGACTCATCGCGAGGACCAGTGACCGTTTCTATGGATCGTGCCAAACCGGCCTACATCCTTGCCGATAAACACCCATCACCATCCATCTCAATCACACCCACGGAAGAAGCCAAAGTAACTACAGCACCGTCAAATGAACAGAATGCGCCTACTGCGACCATTCCGCGCCGCGACTATACGATGCGGTCAGGACGAAGAGTCCGGTTCAAGGAAGTATCCCCGGAGTAATCCTTTCCAAGGGGGGTGATGTAGTGCATCCTACATGGAGCGTTCGCGCGCCTCACGCGTGATGGCCGGCGGAATACTCTCGCCACCGCGCCAGACAAGTGTCATTATAAAACATTCACATCAAGCCCCTCTTTTTGCTACCACGAATTTTCAGGCGCACCAAAATACATTCTGCTGAAACCTTTCTGATCGTCAATGCTGATCGTTTCATTGTTGAGGAGCAAAGCAT
Organism: Yponomeuta plumbellus; assembly: GCA_947310845.1. NCBI lineage: Eukaryota > Metazoa > Arthropoda > Insecta > Lepidoptera > Yponomeutidae > Yponomeuta > Yponomeuta plumbellus. The sequence goes on along the minus strand of OX371212.1, from coordinate 17,937,266 downwards.
CCCCCTCACAAGTGTAATATTGACTTACTTAACTTAATCAGCCCGTAAATGGAGCCCACTGTTGGGCATAGGCCTCTTCTCTTTCACGCGAACCCATCCGGTCCAGTGCTAGTCTCCTCCAATGTTGTAATGCTTTTTAAAAACCTTGTGTTGTTGTTTATTTGTTTTCTTTTGTTTTATTTTTAGAATCGACTATGGCATCTTTTTCATAAAAACCAAATATACATGAATATTTTTTACATATATTTTTATGAAACAGGCCCCTGGGTATCTAGACAGTAGTTGCTTCTTACAACCAAACCATATTTTGTACAAAACGAATTTGGAGCACAACAGCAGTACTTAACCTAGTTACTTAGTTTACATTTCATGATAAAATAAAAAGTATTTTTTTTTCGAAATCACCAGGACCAATTTTGATGCCCTTCTGAGAATTTGAAGTAAGGACATGGGCCTTTACTTTGGCACATGTCTCAATCGAGGAGGTTCTTGGACCAAGCTCCATACATTTTTGCCCATTGTCATTTTGCACAGGGGTTTTTTTCGTAACGTAGGGGAGCACTAAGAAAGGATTTTTGAAAATTCATCCCCTAAGGGGGTAAAATGGGATTGCAAATTTAGTATGAAACTTTGCCGTTTTTTGAAGTTATTCAAATGAAATTTGGTACGTAGGTTCTTTATTTAAAATTATGAAACACGTGTAAAATAGTTTTTTTAAAATCTTACCTTAAGGGGGGAAAAGGGGGGTGCAAAGTTAGTATGAAAGTTCTCTGATTTTCAAAGTTATTTCAATCAAAAGTGGTATTTGGGTTATAAGTTTTTAATAATCATTATTTCCGATATCTCTTTTTGTGAATTCACCCCCTAAGGAGGTAAAAGGGGGGTGCAAAGTTAGTATGAAACTTTGCCGTTTATGGAGTTATTCGAATAAAATTCAGCATGAAGGTTCTTCATTGAAAGTCATGAAAGACGTGTAAAGTAGTTTTTCAAAAATCATCCCTTAAGATGGTAAGAGGGGGTTGCGAAGTTAGTATGAAAGCTCTTTTGCGTGCGCTAAAAGTATCTCTATCTTATTGGAAACACTTTACTCAAATAAAGCCCACGCGGATGTAGTCGCGGGCAACAGCTAGTTATGTATACATATTCTGAAACGAGATGCCCAGAAAATAAGAATTAGAATGTTTCAGGTTCCTAATAACAACGGTTCAACGGTCTGATGATTCGAGGTGTCTACAGAATGGAGTCAAGTAACAACTGCAACAAACTAAGTAGAAGAAACACTGGACAGTAACAAAAATCAACGATCTTAACCTCCTAAGATACAGGTCTACACTGGTGAACAGTAACAAAAATCAAGGATTTTGACCTCCTAAGATACAGGTCTGCCTAGTGCAAGTGTTAACGGATATCGAAAGGCAACAGGACTCATACCTTTTTTTTTTTTTTTTTTTTTTTACTTTGGGAAATCCTCTTGGATACCCTGCCGCTGGTATTGCGACAGGGTTATGCCGGACTCTTACCGGCTAAAACCCCATGGTGTTCCGTCTCACGCTTTATGGCAGGGTCACAGGTGCGCTTTTGCATTCCTCCGCAGCCCCGCCAGCGTTGGCCCTCGCGGGCCCCTCCGTTGCCATTACTCTCCTGCGGAGTGCTGGAACACGTAGCACTCCGCTCCACTTCGTGAGGCAGGGTTCCCCCACGTACCTCATGGTGGCGGAAGAAGGTGGGCGTACGCCCTCCTTCTCCGCCCCGTCCTCCTGCGGCGGATCGGGTGAGACGAAGGATCGTCTTCCCTCTGCCGCTCCGCCGCCTCCTTCTGCGAGATAACGTTCTCACAGAAGGACACCACTGCCTGCCACTGAGACTCTCCCCGCAGCATCGCTCTTATTAAGGCCGGCATCGAGATGTCACAGCCCACCGCCTGTTGCAGCGTCGCTCTCTCCTGCGCCCATGCTGGGCAGGCCTCCAGGGTGTGTTGCGACGTGTCTTCATCACTATTGCAATGGTGACACGCCGCAGACGCCTCTCTTCTGGCTATATGGCATAGATACCTCCCGAAGCTGCCATGTCCTGAGAGGATCTGCACCAGGCGGAAGGTGAGCGAGCCGTGTCGGCGATCCACCCACTCCTTTAGAAGAGGGCGAACCGCCTCCACGGTCCGCAGGCCTGCCCTCGGCTCCTGGAGCCGTCTTCGCCAGTGGCACAGGAGGTTGCGGCGCGCGTCCCTCCTCCACTGCTGCTCCACCTCGGGGGGTGGGAAGACACCTCGGCGACGCGCTTCCACGCGCCGCCAGTACACTGACGCCAGCATTTGGGCATCGAGGTCCCACGGCGCCGTGCCCGCGAGAGCGCATGCCGCCTCGTGCGACACCGTCCGGTAGCCGCGTATCACTCTGATCGCCATCACTCGCTGCGCTCTTTGCAGCTGAGCAATGTTACGGGCGTTCAGAGCGTCCGCCCAGATGGGTGCACCGTACAGCGCCATGGACCTCACGACGCCAGTATAGAGGCGGCGGCAGGTCACGTCGGGTCCACCGGTATTAGGGAGGAGCCTTCCGAGGGCGGACGCTGTGCCAATAAGTTTGGGCGCCAGACGTCTGAAGTGCTCCTCAAAATTCCACCGCCTGTCAAGGACCAGGCCCAGGTATTTCAAATAGGGCCTGACTTCGACGTGGACTTCGCCCACCCTGACGACGGTACCTGCAGGAGGCGCCCTTCTGCGACCGAGGAAGTAGATAGCCTCCGTTTTGCTCAAGGCCACCTTGAGGCCGAGCGCTTCGATCCGTTCGATCACGCGGGTGGCTCCCACCGTAGCCAGACGGGCTGCTTCCTCAAAGTTGCGCCCCCGTGCCGTGACGAGGGTGTCGTCCGCGTAGCAGACGAGGTGCAAACCGCGCAGAAGCGCACCACGCAGTACCCAATCGTATCCGATGTTCCACAGGAGCGGTCCGAGGACCGATCCCTGTGGAACACCGCACCGCATAGGTCGACCGTGGACGCTTCCGTCTCGTCCCTGGTACACCACCTTTCTGCCCCTCAGGTAGTCTCCGATCACGCGCCGCAAATAGCCGGGCACAGCATGAAACCGGAGAGCCTCCCGTATGCACCCGAAGGGCAGAGAGTTAAAGGCGTTGGCTATGTCCAGGGACACCGCCAACATCACCTCGCCTGCATCCGCCGCCTCATCGGACAAGTCTCTGACGCGCTGGATGGCGTCGATGGTCGAACGCCCCCAGCGGAAGCCGTACTGGCATGCAGCCAGGTCTGGGCCGACTTCGCGTAAGTGCCGGCCGATGCGGGCGGCTAAAATACGCTCAAAGAGCTTCCCCGCTTCGTCCAGCAGCACGATCGGGCGATAGGCAGACGGAGAGTCCGCCTGTCTGCCCTCCTTCCGCAGGAGAACCAACCTCCCGGTTTTCCACACCATCGGAAAACGCCCCGATGTCAGACAGCCATCAAGGAGCGCTCTGAAATGTTCTTCCAGCTCCTCCATGGCTATCACCAAGACGCGACCGGGTATTCCGTCGGGTCCGGGAGCAGTTTTCTTACCCCGCAGCTTCAGGAGGGCAACGCCTACTTCAGCCTCCGTCACGGGTGGGACCGCTGTGGCCACCGACTCATCTTCATCTACGCCTAGTCCCGCCAAGGCCGGGGGAGTGTGCTCCGTGGCGTCTGGGAAAAGGCCGGCAACAACATCGACCAGTAGCTGCGGCTGCAGGGTCTCCGTGACTGGAGGTCCCTGACTCCGCAGCTTGCCTCGCGCCGCGTGGTACGGGCGACCCCACGGGTCCGAGTTGAGGGTCTGCAAGACGGACTCCCTCCCAGCGGCCTTGGCTCGACTTATTGCGAGCTGCAGTGCCTTTTTGGCCGCCAGGTATATGCTGTGAAGCTGTTCCGTCTGCATCTCATCCCGAACCCGACGTCTGCGGTAGTGAGTGTATCGACGGCGCGCCGCCGTGCACTCCGAACGGAGTTCGGAAATATCAGACGACCACCAATACACCTCACGCTTCGGGGTGCATCGCTTTGCGCGGGGCATAGCTGCGTCGCACACGGCTGTGAGCATGTCCTGCAGCCGCAGGGCTTCTGTGTCGACATCATCCAAGTGATCCATTGATTGCGACACCCAAGCCTGAACGATTAAAGCCTCAACCAATAGATCCCTGTCCAGCTGGGCCAGCGACCATCGGGGAAACACGGAACTGTGTCCAGTAGGTCGCCCGGCCACCCCTGCATCCGACGAAGAAATTTCGAAACGGATGTAGAGGTGGTCGGACAGGGTCTCCACGTTTTCTACAACGTGCCAACTCCGGACACACGGCGCAAGAGCAGGGGTTGAAAATGATAGGTCCACTATGGACCCTCCCTGCCGCCTTACACACGTGTTCACGGAGCCTGTGTTTAGGAGCACCATAACTGACGTCACTGACCACTCGCCGACCGCTTCGCCACGCACGTCCGTCCTCGGCGAGCCCCAAGCAGTGCTTTTGGCATTAAAGTCGCCGAGGACGAGGATCCGGCCCGATGCTGCCCTCCCAATGGCAGCTCCTACTTCATCAAGAAAGACCTCGAACTCTGCCAGGGTTCTATTTGGCGAAAAGTATACTCCAATTAGAGTTATCCCTCGCCAAGAAGCCGCGACAAAGCCCGAGCCCCTCTCCTTGACAACGAGAGGTGAAGCCCGCGAGCCGACACCGACCGCTATGGCAACCACATCGTCCAGGTCTCCGGCCCAGTTGTCAAGATTAGGCGTGAAGTAGGGCTCGGCAACCACAGCCGCGTCAATCGACCACTCCAGCATGGTTTGCAGGAACAGATCTTGCGCACCAGCGCAGTGATTGAGATTACCCTGAAGGAAGCGATGTGTGGCAGCCATCGCTAACCGGTCATCATCGCCTCCTCAGGGGCTCCGCTCTGCTGCGACGCGGCCGTGGCTGCCGCAGTTGACTTTCTGGCCTTAGGCGGCGGTTTGCAGGCCCTGCCACCAATGAGGTGATCCGCAGGGCGGTTTGCATCCGCACAAAGAGGGCAATGCGGCTTTGCTGAACACTCGGCCGCCTTGTGGTCTGGACTGCCGCAGCGGAAGCACAGACGGCTGCGGTCAATCGCAGAAGTGCACCGGAGTCCCGCGTGCCCGGCGGTCAGGCAGCGATAGCATTTCATTGGCCGCGGCTCCAACGTCACCACTCGGGCAGAACTCCAGCCGACCAAAAGACGGCCATCCTCCACCAGCAAACCGGCGGTAGCCACAGGGCACTGGACCCATATGGCACCACCACCAAATTCGCTGCGCCGGATTTGGCCCACCCTTACATTTTCGGGCTGGCAGCCACCCCGCCGGACGACAGCAGCCGCGACGTCCTCCTTGCTGACCGAGTCATCCAGGCCCGAAACGCGGATTTCTGCACATTTCATCGGCCCGGCGATACGGACGCATTGAGGCAGGACCTCTTTCAGCTTGAGGGCCAGCTGGTCGGCCTTCAGGTCGTTCTCCACACCTGGGAGCTCCATAATACGGGCACCTGTGGCGCCCGTGCGAAATTTGAGGCCAGGTATATCCAACTGCCCCAAATCCACCTTGGCTCTGGCCTCCGCGAGAACTTTACCGTAGGTGAGGCCCTGTTCTACAGCGTCAGGTGACAGCGTTATGGAGACCGCTGCAGAGCGTGGAGTGCGCAGTTTCGCTTTCCTCTTCCTCCTCTTGTTGGTCACAGGGGGTTGCGCTGCTGCAGCAGCTGTTGGTACCTTAGCCGGAGCGCGTGACTGGGTGATAGGGCGTCCATGCTTGCTTATGGTTACCCAATCCCCCTCCTGTGAAGATGCGGGATGCATTGTTACCGGCTGCTTATTAGAGGTCCGGGCCGCCTTCTCCCTTGATCGAGCCTGGCCTCGCCTCTGCGAAGCTTGGGGCACAGCAGAGGTCCTCGACCCAGAAAGTTCGGGAGATGAACTCCGCTGCGCCATGGTAGTGTGGGCAGTCCGGGCTCTCGTGTCTGCACCAGTTCCAGGCGTCGCCTTAGTGGCCGAGGCGTAGTTTTTATTCCCCAGGGGTGGGCGAATCGACTTCGCAGGCAAGAGTCGGTCTTCAATGGCCTCAAATCGGGCATTCATCATATCGCCAAGCTGGACGACGATTGCACGAACAAGGTTCTCCTGGTTCGAGGCTTCATCAGTTGTTTTCGATGGAGGGGCACTGGTTGGGAGTGCAGGACTCATACCTAGGTTAGCTTGATTTAAGTTAAGTCTGCCGCGTATTACATGGAGGCCAACTTACAGAACCGATCCCAGTCACTGCCGGCGTGAAACAGGGCTGTCTGCTATCTCCGCTACTATTCTTAATAGTCTTGGACGACGCACAGTGGCCGATTTGAATTATCTAGGAATTAATAAATAGTGTCGTCGTAAAAAAATTATAACTGTTAGTATTTTGTTTTAAACTAACTTTTGGTAGCTAATATGTGTACTTCAATGTTAAATCTGAGTGATATAAAAGTACACACGATTTTAACCGTCTTTAAAAAAGAAAAAACTCATTATAAAGGTGTATAAAAAAGGGATAGATAATTATAATTTTTATTACTTTGATGACGATTTATACTAAATTTACCATCTTGAGAATTACTATCTATAAAAAATTGTCACACAAAACTAACGATTCAGGCTCTTGCAATAATTGCAAAACGTAGTTGTTTAGTGGTTCCTTAAACGCCCGAGTGCCAATACACTTCGACATGGAAAATATCACAGGGTCTGATGACACAAGGAGAGCTTTAAATAAACCTGTCATAGTTGTTTCCCTACTAAATTTTAGTTTCTATTAACTAAAATTTAGTAGTACTAAAATCTATTGTTTGTTTCGTAACGTCACAAAATGTTTTCGGTGGCAGACCTCGTTTTGTAATTGTTTGTGGACTCTTAGCAACATTATCACCAACATTACTGTCAGCGACAGGACTAGAAAAACTACAACAAAAAATAAAAAAATATCATCCAGCCATTTCTGGCGTCTTTCCTCAAAATTATTTCATGTTCACCTCGGATCATGCCATATTTTAGCAATTTGGCTATAGAAACTATAATTTTTTTTTAGATCATCTTCGTTATTTTTATCTTTAAAAAAACCCTACTCTGTTATATACTAACTTAAAAACTGCTGAATTTTTGTCCTTAATTCTTTTTCCCTGACGCCAAGCTCCATACAATTCGCTTTTGGTAGGCGACATGGTACCTAAAAAAAAATGTTACTAAGTCCTTGGCACTTCTTAGCAGCAAATGTTACATTTTTCGAATAACTGATAAAATGAAGAAATTAAAATAATATATTTTACTTCAAACAAACCAAAACATAGGTTTTGCAGGACGATTTCCTAAATAAAAAGTGAAGTTTTAGGATCGACACAAGATGTAAAATTAAAATAAATTTCTTAACGATGCGTGACTACAATTTAAAAACGCTTAAATATTGTACGTACCTTTAAGTAACAATAATAATAAGTTTTGTCAGTCAACACTAAATACTTTTCTCACAGGATATTTTTCAATATGTTGCGCTATTGTAACAAATTTACGGAGTGCACTCTAAACGTTGAATCATAATTTGTGTTAGCTGAAAAACGCGTGACGGTAGGATAAAAATATTGATAGGTATATCGAAGTACTCAGATCATTAACATTGTAAATAAAATTTACCAGTCGCAATCGGTGACTTGTAAAAAAAATAATTATTAATTCCTAGATCATTCAAATCGGCCACTGTGCGACGTGATGAACAGGGTAACAAGTGCAGGAGAAAGAGGACTTCCGTGGATGAATGACAAATCTCTGGAGGACATCGACTTCGCGGATGATCTTTGCCTACTTGCGATATCACGTGACCAACTGCAGTCCAAGACGAATGACCTGGCTTATGTCGCTGCGAAAGAAGGACTACGCATTAACTGCGCTAAGACGAAAGACATGCGACTAAACACTCACGACGTCACGCCCATTGTCGCGGACAATGAGAATGTCGAACAAGTCGAGAAGTTCACCTACCTCGGAAGTGTTGTGGACCGACTAGGAGGTGCAGAAGCTGACGTGGAGGCGCGCATCAACAAAGCGCGTGCAGCATATGCGCAGCTGAGGCCCGTGTGGACCTCCTCAGTCATTACTCGACGGACCAAAATCAGCATGTTCAACTCCAATGTCAAGTCAGTTCTTCTGTACGGATGTGAAACGTGGCTGGTCAAAAACGATCTAACTAGTAGACTGCAGGTATTTTTAAACAAATGCCTACGGCGCATACTCTGTATACATTGGCCACGTACTATATCCAATACAAGATTATGGGAACTGACAGACCAAAAGCCCATAAACAAGGAAATCCTGCTAAGAAAATGGCGCTGGATTGGACATACATTGAGAAGACCCAACAACCAGATGGCCAAACAGAGCTTAACCTGGCAAACTTTTGGCAAGAGACGGCCGGGCCGTCCTCGTACCACCTGGAGGCGCTCCGTTGAGAAAGAGGCTGCCTCAACGGGCCTCAAATGGAAGGAGTTAGAAGTTGCCGCACAAGACCGCGAGAGATGGAGAACCCTTCTACGAGCCCTATGTTCCTGAAAAGGAATAAGAGGAAATCATCATCATCATCATCATCATCATCATCATCATCATCATCAAGTTAAGTCTAATCACTGTACCAACCAACTTTGGCATTCCGTTCAGCGCGAATCGAAAATGATTTGTAATTATACTTATTTCTTTTAGTTTATTTCTAATAGTATTATTATTATCTATTTTGTAAGCTGGAACTGAGTATCCCGAAATAAAAGCATATTTAATTTAATTTAATTAGGTGAGTTTAGTACCCGAAACCGGCGTGTGTGCACGCAACGAATAATGCATGCCGATGAAGCGAAAGTGATCTTTCAGGATCGTGGCAAGTAGCAGTCCCTGGTCCCTGCCGACCCCTCTGGGATACAGGTGTGAGCATATGTATGTATGTATGTTATTAATGTTTTGAATCTGAATCGCACTGTACTCGTACTGGAACTACTTAGAATGTTCGTACCATTCTATTCGCGCGAATTCCGAGTTCCTAACCCCGTTCATTGTAATCTCAGCGCGCCAGCAACTACGCAACTGAGATCATATTTCATTGTACAGGACGACAGAACAATTTGCAACTAAGTAGAAGGCTTAGACTAAAAGTCTGTCCCGAAAACACATCTTGGTCAAAATCATCGAGCCACATCGCAATTTGTTTTCTATGTTGTTAAGTTAACGTTTTGGGGGGTGGGGCATGGGAAGACGAGGTTTGCGGAATCTATCCGGTCTGAATGGCATAGTTGGTTAGAGCATTTGCAAGGTATGTGAAAGGCGCGAGATTGAATTCCACTTCAGTCCAGAAGCATCCTATCTTGTCATGTTTATGAAACGTAAAGAGAAAGATGGATGTCGGAACGTACCAGACTATTAAAAAACAGGCCTGAGTTAGGACGTGGAAGATGCGGCAACGACAAAACTCCCCTTAAAATACGGGTATCCATATTTTAAAACAATTAAAAAAAATTTCACGAGTCCGGTAAGTCGTTAATGTCGCTCCAGTAGCTAAACTGTGTCTGCATTTGGTCTCCTTTGGGATGATTTATCGTAACGATTGTTGATCCAAGTAAAATTTCTTCACATGGAAATGATGTACCAATTTTTTGGAATTATTAGGTTCGAAGAAAAAAGATACGCTTTTACTCCTGAGATCGGGAGTCTTCAAAAACCATGAAGGTCTGTGCTGCAGCGGGCACCAAAAGACTGATGATGTCTGCTAAGATGCTGGTCATTAAGTATCTTGTCATCCAAGTGACGGGAAGACGCTGGATGCAAGCCGCTTCCGACCGCTCTTTTTGGAAATCCATGGAGGAGGCCTATGTCCAGCAGTGGACTTCTTGTGGCTGAATGATGATGATGATGATGCGTATCTTGTCAAGGAGACAGTTTCAAACAAAACAGTGTTTCGACAGCGCATTCAAAATCTACCTCAGCAGAAAGGCGTTTTAATACGGGCCTTCAATTGGGTAGCAGGCTCTGTGCGGACAAATAAGGGAAACCCTAGAGCGAGCTTTCTGTCCTTGTTTGTACGTCACAGCGGCCGGCAGCGAGCGTGTCGACGACCCCAAAACGGCTCCGACTTGCCGATAATCACGTCGCAATACAAACTGGTATGGCAAATTAATTGCTAGCACTTAGCTACGGGCCAGATTCACTCGAGGTCTAGAAAGTCCGCGGGTGCGTTGAACTGTTAATAAATTCGGCTCGTGTAGTAAACTTTAGTAGTACCACGCGACCTATCGGGGGGTTCCGAATACCGGCTGGGGACCAAAAAAAAATCCCAGGTTTGGATGTTTACATGTTTGTGACATCGTTGTTTCTGGCTCCCACGACACAGGATATCCTAGTGTGGGGTCAGAAGCAATGTATGTGCCTGTATATAAATGTTTATGTTCAACTCGTGTTTCGTCATTTTTGGCCACTATGGGCCGATTTCTGAATTGAGAATTAACACTAAGTAAATACTTAATTAACATGCTGTCACGCACTTTTCTTAAGAAATTTGACGAGACAGCACTACAGTTAAGTAATTACTTAGCGAAATTCTCAATTCAGAAATCAGCCGTATGTCAATGATGTATAGCGTCTCTCCTGAAGTCAGCACATCTGGAAAATTAGGAATAGCAATGAACTATGCAGTGTACATAAAGATTTAGCGCGAAAACGTTCATGTCACGGCACGAACTGGGACGCCAGACTGGAGTACTTATACACCTTGTAGACAGCTTAGCAGAAGTCAGTGAACTGTACATTTAGATTAGGTACGGAGATCTTAAACCATATTTGAAACCAAAACGCGAATATGCTTGGTGCTAAGCTGCTAAGGGAAGATGCCATCCATGTATCTATTACGAAGATTGGTAATTCTAATTCCGTCTGCTTCTGCTAATATTATGATCCACAATGATTGGAAAATATTGCGCTGAGCTCTCCCTAATTAGATTTCTTTGCAAAACTACTAATAGTCACGCAACGTGGTCTTACCCAAACATTTCGTTCCCAACAAAGTCGTATTTTGTTCCAACAAACTTGCGGATTAATTGGACGATAGCAGCTATCGCTGATCTCATAATTACGTTTTTCCACAGAGAGACGACGGCACAGATTAGCGTAATCTGTATGGACATCTGCACCTTCATTAGCCTGCTCATCCAGTATGAAGAGATTACCTCGATAGCTATCTATCTACTCTGTGGCATTCGCATTTCTCGTGGAATTAAAAGGGTCCAGAAGGTGCAGTACTTAATGTTGAAATTAATGAATAAAAAAAATGTATGGTGTACTCGTTTCTTAATGGACCTGCGCAGCGGTTAGCGCATCTGCCTACCATGCGAGAGGTCCTGGGTTCGAATCCCGGCCGGGGACAAAAAAAACCCAGGTCTTGTTGTGTTTTTACATGTCGCTGTTTCTGGTTCCCACGACACAGGGTATCCTAGTGTGGGTGGTATGTAACGTTTTATTTGACAGTCTCGTTGGTCCGTTGGTTCGATTCGCACTAGGGGCCGCCGTACATTTGTACAAATGACCTCAATATTAACAGCAACAAAATAGGTCGAGGTCAGAACTCCAGAGAGCAGTTTAGTATTATTGTGCGCGTAAATGAATTAAAAAAATACATATCACGTTACCCGAACACGTACCTAACTGTAATTAAACTTTAATGCACTAACAGAATCGGACCCCTGGTGGCAGTAATACCAGTCTGTGAATCGATCGTATCAGCGTTGTCTGTGAAAGCATTTAATAATAGGTCTCTGGCGTATCGGAATGTAGACGCAGTGCAGCATAAGTACTGCTGATATTTTTTGCAGACCGTGAAGTTTTTAATTTCTATAGAAATAATCTCGCATATGAACTCGTTTAAGTTAACGAAGTTGAATGTTAATGTGGTACCAAACATAATTTTCGTATCGTAGTTTACGCTAGTTGGTTGCTATGTAATAAATACCCAAATTTACAGCAAGAGTGACAAGAGAAATAAAGAATAAGAGTAAGGTTCGAGGCAGGTGGCAGTTCCTGGTCTCTGCCTACCCCTCTGGGATACAGGTGTGACTTTTTATGTATGTGAGTCATCATCATCAACCCATTATGTCCCCACCGAGAGGCACAGGTCTCTTGTCTGAGGAAGGTATAGGCCATACTCCACCACGGGGGCTAAGTCCGGATTGGTGGAAGCTTGTAAGACTAGTGGCTGGTCTTACTGTCAGAAGTTTTCAAGCCGCCCTAAGGCCTCTGACTTGGCTTAACGACTGCCATCTATCGACGACAGCCGGCACCAGCTGCTTAACGTACCTTCGAAAGTACGGAACCGCTCGGAAAAATGCCACTATGTATTTGTTTAATAAAGAATATTCTATTTATGTACATTTTAGAAGACATCAAATACATCATCTAAATAATAAATCAATCATCCAGAATTAAGAAAGGCATGTTGCGTTGGTTTGGATAAGGTAGACTGACGAAGCAAATACATACGAATGTTAGTGGAAGGGTCGGTAAGGGACGCCCCAGGCGGACATACTTCGACCAAATAGGGGATGTATTATAGCAAAGGGCAAGATAAAAAGTACCCGAAACCAACGTGCGTGCATCCAACCACTAATGAATGTATAGGGAAGAGCATGTCTTCCACTATAAAGGGAAATTTCCCGCCAGGCAGATCCTATGCCTGGGGACGGCCGGTCCAACTGTTGTTTGTTGGACGTTGTATTTATTGTATGTTATTGTGTAAACTTTGATTGCGCGATGCAGGAATGATGGAGACATGTGCTCGCCACAAATGTTAATGAAGCGAAAGTGATATGTCAGGATCGTGGCAGGTGGCAGTCCCTGGTCTCTGCCTACCCCTCTGGGATACAGGCATGAACTGTTACTCATGTATGATTGTATGTATCAAATACCGTGGCTACGGTAACGGCAATGTTTACCTAAATAAAAAATCGGGATGAGATCTTTTATGAGCAAGTATCGCGAAATTGACGAGGCTTCTGTCATCGATTGTACAACAAAGACACGTCAATCAGCCGTCAGGCGCCAGAGGGGCGGTACCAGACGGCGGGCGCGGGGCGGGGGCAAGGTCGTCTGGAGGTAGTGTCCTTGGGACATCGACCTCCAACTAGATAAGATCTGCAATAGACATGCGCAAAAATATTGCATCTAAATGAAATATTTATATCACATAATTTAACAGTTAAACGAGCTATCACAAAGTGATATCAGAATCACATGGATGGACAAATGATATTATACCTTATCTTTGATGAAATAAGCATCAAACTATTTTTTTCAGCCCTTACTTATCAGATAGCTAAGCGACACATTGGCTGGAGGGCCATGGATGCGAATGGCGAGAGACCGCGAGGTATGGCGTGTAGGACAAAAGACCTTAGCTACCCAACAGTGGACAGAGGTGGGCTGATGATGATGATGATACCAATAGCGTTTAAGTGAATTTGTAAAGCCCTCAAGGCTTGTAAAGCTGGCTTCCCACGGTGCGCGATTCTGCCGACGACCACGGACAGCTATGCACCACGCACGCCGGTACGGCGCACCGCCACAGACGTCTGTGCTACTGGGACCGAGACGCTTCCCACGGTGTGTCGTGCGAGCTGGTCCGCGTCCGTCCGCGATATCGCGGACCGTGGGAAGCCGACTTAACACGTCGTCAGTTGTCGTGTTTTTTATGATGAGAAATAAACTGTACTTCTTAAGATCATAACGAACCCCCGGTACAACAACGTTACTTATGCAAAAAGCTAATTTTTCAGGAGAGGCATTAAAAAATTTGCCATCCTATAAAATGTGTACACTTCCTGATTCAAACAAAATAAGTATACCTCTACCTATAATTGTATAAATAAATAAAATTGTTGTAGCAAAAATCACAGAACAAAAAAAAAGAGTAGAAGTCGTAAGTGGGCGGTGCCCGCCTGCCTCATATTAGCAATGTATTGCCTATGCGTAGTCTATTGACAGTTCTTCTTACCTCAGTTGCCGTGCGCTTGTAGTAAGGAAAACAATGTTGAAAACTCTACTAAAATGCCTTATTGTGCTGTGGTATAATGCAAAAATAAAAGTAGGGGACCAAAATATGCCAATCACGCCGGAATATTTCATCGGTAAATCGTATTTAATTTGTATTTTAATTAAATTTGTAATGACATGAACAAGGAAACTAATTCGAAAGTGAAACCACCTTTATTTACTGGAACGTAATGTTCAGTTTTCGTTGAAATCTGTGTACTTTTTCTAAAAAAATCTGTCAACATTTGAATGCTACTAAATATTACAGATGGGACACAACATGATAAAAATCTATCGATAATTCGGTAGTTGACACGACCAACAATAAATTATTTGACATGCTCGATTAAAACAAAAATTACAAAATATTTGTCTCTGTCGAAAATGTATCTCTTTTAGTCAATTACTAGTTATTACAATTTTTAAATCTAAGATGAAGCATAAAAAGAGTGCTTTTAAATATGACGTCGTAATTCGGTATTTTCATACAAAACTCCGTTTAAAAAGTAACTTATTTGACATTTTGTCAACTACCCAATTGTCTATAACTTAGCGACTGCTAAGTTGACTGCTATTATGACTATAGATAATTAACGGTTCTGGTAGAAGTAGGTGCGGTCTACGTCTAATTGCCATGATACGTTTTTATGAACGGAAATCTCAAAACCATATTGAGAATTTATGCTTTAAGTACAATACGCTACTTGCCTCGTATCAAATTTGACGCGATGAATGGATATTTCCTGTAGTATCTAACGTAAGAAACCGAAATATATTGACTTTGCTAAGTAAATATGCAGGATGGCTGCAAAATTTGCAAATTAAAAAAATATTTCTCGCTTTTAAATCGGAACGGTGAAAACACTATCCGCCATCTTGAAAGCACCTTTGGTTGTAAACAAACATCTGTCAGTCGTGCGTGCGTAGGTTCTATTGTGACTCATACTTCTTTCGTGGCACGAACTCTACCTATGATGAATGTCAAACTTTGTTTACAAACGTAGAGGACTTCAAACCATAGACAAAAATGGCGGACCGCGTTTTTGGCTGTTTAGCAAAGCAACGTTTTAAAATAATGTTTTTGTTGCTTTTAGGTCCTCAAAAAATATACTAAAATATTTTTTGGTCTAATGGAAGAGATATTTAGCATTTAAGACATACTTGAAAAAAGAGTCAAGTAGCGGATTGCTGTTTATCAGATGTTGTTAAAGGCATAATAATATGAATATTAAAACCTTTGCCTGTTGATAGAAAACGACATAGTAAATAATTAAATTAAAAAAAAATTATTAATAAAAAATAAAAGACCCAGTTCTAGTGATTGGTGCCTCTGCCTACCCCCTCGGGGATAACGGGCGTGAGTTTTTTTTTTTTATTTTTTTATTTAAATAAAAATTAAGATAAGACTATTCTTTATTGCACATAAAAAACAAATAAAAGTTACAATAAAAAAAAAATATATAATAGACGGTCTTATTCTCAATAAATTGTACAGGATAAGTTTTCTGGGCCTCGTTTCATAAAGCGACAATGGTTAGTTTCATGAGAATTCCATATACGTAGCGTAGCCAATCATCCAGAAGGACAGTTAATATGCTCGCCGGCTGCGTAATTTACATCGGACTGTGGTACAGTTTGGCAGAAGGGAATATATTATGTTACTTTGTCAATGTAGGTACTAAAAAAATAAATGATTAAGAAACATTGTCATAACAAATTCATTTTCAACTGTCGCTTTATGAAACAGTTCTATAATTTGTCGATATGGCAATATTCGTCCCATCCGTAGCCTGAGTAGCAACATAGCAGATAGTTATTTTTCAATATTCGACTTTATGGCGTAGAACTTAAAGCTTCTCGACGATCACACGCGGCGGTAGTTCCATCTAATGTAGAGTAGCGCTACTACAAAACAAAGATCGTATGTCAAACTTAATTTCATCATTGTCATTTGATTTTGATCGTTGTTTATATGTTTGAAAAGGTTTATGTTTTACTTGGAACTTTTGTGATGTAGACCTTTTCAGAATTGCCTTTATTTGCCAATGGCAACTTGGCATTCACAGTGTGCGTTTGATTTGTGTGTGTGAGTTTGGTCACACTGGTTTTCCTACTGATAGGTCATGTCACTACTTCTACTCTTTTTTTTGTTCTGTGGCAAAAATATTTTTTTTTTAATTTTACAATATGGCAGTAGTGACGATGTGGCACTAAACTAAATTAAAAGGTATAACTATATTCAATAATAAAAGGCGCAACTGACCAATAAAACGTTGTTTCCCCAAGTGAGCCCTTGATTCGCGCCATAGCCGTATGGACACTACTACCCTAACGCGGAAATTAAGCGTACTACACAAGTGACATTCACGCACCAAGTGCAGACGTACCTTAGGAAATTTTCTACATTCTCAGCCCATTTTGGCCAAATTTGCATAAGTGACGTTACTGCACCGGGGCGGGGTGCGATAAGTAGATTTACTTATAATAATTTTACTTACTTATTTATTGTACGTAAGCCTAATGTAATAAATAAAATTCTCGTGTCACAGTGTTGGTGCGCATACCTACTCCTCCGAAACGGCTTGACCGATTTTGTTGAAATTTTATTTGTATATCTGGTAGGTCTGAGAACAGGTTGTCTATTTTTCATACCCCTAAATGATAAGAGTGGTTCAGTAGAAATATTTTATCTGGCAAAACAACGTTTGCCGGGTCAGCTTGTGAGGTATAAATTATGACGATTATTAAAATAAATCGAAAAACGGGAATCATTCGATACAGATACAGATCTCGTCACAATATTTTAACATATTTTTATGTACCCGCATGTTCTTCGAAATAAGCGATTTCATCAAGTGAAAAAATCAGAAAAAGGCGCTCACGAAGCGGACAAGAAAGGGATGGCGCGAGTGTTTATCTTTTCTCGCGCGCCCTCCAAAAGATCATGCTAAGGGCCTTTCACCACTTCTCCGGTCCGGCAAACGTTAATTACCGGTCCGATTTAGAAACACACAAGAATACTAGTAAGCTTCTACACTACTCCGGCATCCGGTTTTTAACGGTCCGATAATTTGCTAGATCGGAACGGTATTTTACCGGGCCGAAGTGATCGACGTACAAAAACAATACACAACATACAACCCGAAAATGTTCCCATACTATTTTATTTATATTAATAGAATGTGTGGAAAACGTCCCCTGCCTCGAATAGAAAAACCGAGGAATTTTAATAAAGCACTGCGTCACGTTCATTGCCGATTATAATCGGATGAAGAGGAGAAGCATGATCCGATATTTTTCTCATGACTGATTCCGGTTCCGACGCCGGACCGGAGCAGTGCAGAAAGGGCCTAACGGGGTTGAATGGTGCACAAAACAAATCGGAATAGACGCGTTTGAAAAAGGCTTACAAAGATGGCTGAAAGGAAACTGGTTTAACCTAAAGACTTTTTAACGGCTGACCTTAACATAACTTATTTGGATTTCGTTTGGGTAAACGGTTTCGGTATACTTGGGGTTTTTTCCCCAAGTCTTGGATGTTTACATGTTTGTGATGTCACTGTTTCTCGTTTCCACGAGACAGGGTATCCTAGTGTGAGGCCAGAACTGTATAGTATGTCATTTGTATTTCTAATTAAGACCTCCCGCAATAATCAAGTTAACTTGACATTTTGATTCGATCATCTTTTCAACCGGTCATAGACTTATTTAAATGTTGTTGGTCTATTGCCCAATCCCTTGACATTTTCCCAAAGGACGGGACTTTACCAACACGCTGATTATAATGACGTGATTGCCACTTGGCTGTTGGGTTCTGACCAAGCGATCATTTCATTTCTGATGGTCTGCCGCTCTTTGGCATAAATGCTATGTAGTCCAAGGTTCGCCAGGTCCTGGGTTATTTGTCGAAATGGAAACATCCAAGACCTGGGGTTTTTTGTCCCCAGCCGGGGTTCGAACCCGGGACCTCTCGCATGGTAGGCCAATGCGCTAACCCATGTACCACAGACGTCGTCGATGACGATGTGGCGGAGACTGGAAGAGTAGCTGAATACGACGGTGGCACGGCACCCAGAAGCTTGGAAAATCATAAAGGAGGACTATTTCCTGCAATGGACCTCAAATGAAGAAAGAAAAATATTTATTTAATGATGAAATCAAATGATAATAACATTTACATACAGGCACATACATTGCTTCTGGCCCCATAGTAGGGTACCCTGTGACGTGAACCAGAAACAGCGACATCACAAACATGTAAACATCCAAGACCGGGGGCTTTTTGTCCCCAGCCGGGGTTCGAACCTGGGACGTCTCGCATGGTAAGCCGATGCGCTAACCGCTGTACCGCAGAGGTCGTCGATGACGATTTCTACCTGACAGTTGAGCTTTTTAAAATGCAGTAGCGATTTATTTTATTAAGAGGCTCACTGAGTAACAGTAGTAGGAAATAAAATCTTTTACAGATCAATTTTGGAAAAAGTATCTGTACAATCTCTCAATCGTGTTCTTAGTGATTTTGGAAAGAATAGATAGCAAAACTGTATAAATGTATTTCTTTACGTATGTTTGTACCTATCTTTTATGTTTTCTCCTCGTTTGTGTTTTGTATTTCTGTTGTGTGTGACTGTTGGTGCAACATAAAATCGTCCCACACTAGGATACCCTGTGTCGAATTCATTATAATTAATTCAAACAACATGTAAAGTAAAACCAACAAAACAGCGGAATAACTAATGTTTATTTCCCTAATTTGTACCAGGCAAGCATGTCTCCCAGCCACCCTAACTAATAAAACTGTTTAAGTGCAAGTCGGTATCGCGCGCCGAGGGTTCCGTACCATCACGTTTTCTTACGTATTTTGACATATTTTTTCCAAATCAACTAGTTTTATTCATAACTGCTAAACGGCAAACTAGTTAGTTTCACATTAGTAGATTATGTGGAGAAGAAGCTAACATAGAAACTCTACAATTATTCTTTTCAGAAACAGTTTTAGTTTCGAACTTGAAAATTATTTTCTCATGAATGTGTTGTCCGGTCTTTTTGGAAATCCAAGGATGAGGCCTATGTCCAGCAGTGGACTTCTTGTGGCTTAATGATGATGATGAAGAATGTGTTGGGTATCGGAATAATTATGTACTAATCTATAAATGAATACTAATATTAATCTACTGTTTAGACACCGAGGCATGGTAACACCAGGCATGTTATTCTTCTAAATAATAGTTGATGATCTAAATGGTCTAGACTTCGAATTGGATCATCATCATTTTTTTTCAGTAATTCGAAATGGATATCTAGTTTAAATTGAAATAGTAAAAAACCATATGATTTGATTTTGATTTTTTTTTTGGACGGTCCGACGTACACCAGTCTCGTCTCATGGAACTAAATTTCAATTCAACAATTCGAGGGATTGTAACTATGTACCTATTAGGGCCCAGATAGCTTACGTAGCAATAGGGTATTGTTGGCGCCGTTCGTGTACGGAACCCTAAAATATAATAAAACAATCTTGGATACAAAATACAGGCAACATAACGCAGCTTGATGTTTCACATCGGAAAATTTGGTCATTTGTTCTTTACCACCGAGGGTTTACTCCAATATTCTTGGTTTGAATCTTAATTTATGTATTTATCAAAAGCTAGAAATAAGGCAGGCTATGTCCGGGTTGGTAGAGGCTTGTAAGACTAGTGGCTGGTCTTACTGTCAGAAGTTTTCAAGCCGCCATAAGGCATCTGACTTGGCTTAACGACTGCCATCTATCGATGGCGGCCGGCACCAACTGCGTGCCTTGCGAAGCACGGAACCGCTCGGAAAAATGCCACTAGCGTCAGTCATAGAACGGTCACCCATCCATGCACTGAACGCGCCCTATGTTGCTTAACCTTCGTGATCGTTTAAGATGACATAGGCCGCCGGGGCTACGAGCGATTCATAGATCATGCAAAGAATATGTAGTTCTCTAGAATGTGGGTGGAATGGTATGTATTATCAAGGAGCAAGATAAAAAGTATCCGAAGCCGGTGTGCGTACATGCAACGACTAACGAATGTCGATGAAGCGAAAGTCATCTGTCAGGACCGTGGCAGGTGGCCGTCCCTGGTCTCTGCCTACCCCTCTGGGATACAGGCGTGAGCATATGTATGAGTGTATACGAACACTCATACCTAATTTGTATTAGCTTTAAGTTGATTTGAGAAAAGATGGTCAGAGTGGAGTTTTTTTTCGCTGCCTTTTTCTCCACTACAGACGGCCCTAAGGCAGCGGCTAACATTATACATAACTGTATGTACATTGACATTCAACAAGCAGAATGTAAATTCTTTACGTTGAAATAAAAATTTTTGTATTTGTATTGTATTTGTATTTGTGTATATATGTATATGTATGGTAAGGGCATAAGTAAAAAATACCCGCGATATAAGTGGAAGCCAGATAAAAGAGACATGTAACGCCATCTGGTTTGCGCATCTGGAACTATTTACTTTCATGTTGTTAATCTGATAGCGATTTCATAATGGCTAAGGTTAGGTGTATTTTAAAAGCAATAAAAATATTGTGAAGGCTAATAATAATATTTGTAAACAATTTAAACTGCCTTAGTAGATTTTTAAATAATTACATGGTTGAACTGGGAATCGAACCCGCTGCACGAGAAAAAAATCCCTGTCATACCGATCGAAAGGCGTCATCATAAGGATTTTTTTGTAAATAACATAGTATCAGAAATAAAAGTAAGACCATCAATTTATACATATTTAGTTCAAAATTAATCAATTTAATTATGTAATCAAATGCTCAAAACGAGTCCCATTCTGTTGAATACAAAGTAGCACTCTTTTGATTATTTCGCTTCGTACTTCTCAAGTGGGTACTGATTCATTAGTATAAGTGCTTTAAAATGATAATGTCCTTACTGCAATATCTGCTTTTAATTTTTGTAAACAAAATTTCACATAAAATGTTAAAATTCAAAGTCAACCTTTTATTTCTGACACTACATTGACTACATTATTAACTCCCAGTTTCTCGTATGCTAACAAGCTGTTAATCTACTGTTTACAGGCTGTCAAACATTTCTTTCGTATGCACTTTGGCTATTGTACATAAAAATCGAGATAACACAGGTATTGTATTGTATCGTATTTGATTCCCGGTTCAAGCATGTCGTCATCATCATCAGGCTATATTAGTCCACTGCTGGAAATAGCCCTCCCCTAATGAGAGCCATAGCGCCCTGTCTTCAGCTTGCCGCATCCAGCATCTGCCTGCAGTTTTTCGCAGATCGTCATCCCATCTGGTCGGAGGGCGTCTTACACTACAAGCATTTAATTGGGTATTTGAGTCATATAGAAGCATAGTCAGCAACATCCACTTTAACTGAAAAGCGTACATAAGATATTTTTACTTACAATTATGATGTAGTAGCTTCTAGTTAATATGAGTTATATACAGTGATGTAAAAGTAATGTACTACAAATACCTGTATAAAAAAAGTCTTGAAAGAAGTCTGATTATTCATACAGCTAATACTTTTTTATTATTTATTTATATAACTAGCATCTCAAATAATTTATTGTTGATAGTGTCAAATCTGTGGTTAAGGCCCTATGCTCCCCTAGGAGTTAAAGGACCGAAGAAGAAGAAGAAGTGTCAAATACCATATTACTTAAAAATCTGCAGTTTTAGTTTTTTTTTTAAATAAAATAAATTTTAATATTTAAATGCATTAAATAATAATAATATTGAAACTAATTTAAAATTAGTTTGTAATTGATTTATTTATGGATGAATAATTGATTTTTTATTTTATTTATGTTAAATAATATTGTACTTTCATTGGAATAGGCTATTGCCAACTGTATTCCTAAGAAAGCGTGTTATTATGTTTAACCTTTCGACACAGTTATTAATTGCTCTCATCATGTTGTCATTATGTCTCATGCGCCTCTACAATGTAAATGGGTCAGCAGTAAATAATAATGTCCAAGCAACACAATCTCTTGATATCGGTATCAATATTAAAACGATGTACTTCGGTTAAGCAAATATTATATTATTAACCTGTTGCATTCATGTTAAACTATAATTGAGCCTTATATTGCAAATTGTTCATGTACTTTTTTCTTTTATACTGTGTCTGTTGGATTTCTAATAAATAAAATAAAAATAAACTAAAGTTGATTTCCATGGATGACATAGTTAGTTAGTTTGGCTTAGAGTTTCTGCACTTGGCCTCATAGTTGGGCCATTGTACGTAGCAGGGCTGTGAGCTTACTCCAGCCAGCCTATCTCTTTCCAGAAGGCCAGCAGTGCTCTGATGTCACTGCAGGCCTCCTGAAGGGTTCCCAGCTTCCCAATGGTGGCGGTCCGTTGTTTCTCCACGCCTTCGCAGTAGATGGTCACGTGGGCGGGTGTTTCCTCTTCTTTCAGGCATCCCCGGCAAAGCGGGCTGTCGGTTAGTCCCATGTTATGGAAGTGTCTGTTCAGTGAGCAGTGGCCTGTTAGTATTGCCACAGCTCTGCGCAGATCATATCTTTTCAGACGAATCAGGCTACGTGAGAGACGTTTTGAGATTATTGGTAAAGCCTCCTTGGCTTGTCTGCATTTCGTTTCTGTTCTCCAGAGTTCAGCATGCTGATTTTCTGTTCGTGTCCTCAACCATTTCCTAAACTGGTTGTAAGGGAGTGGTAGCAGGGGTTCGGGGCCTTGCACTTTAGTTTCCGAGCCTCTTCTGGCGAGTTCATCCGCAGCATCGTTACCCAAGGAGCCGCTATGACCCTTTATCCATTGTAATGTGACTCGGTTGTATGTCGACAGCTTATCCAGCTCGTGGTGACACTCTAGTATCAGGCTGTTGTTTGTGACATTGCTATTAAGTGCTTGTAGGACTGAGGCGCTGTCCGAGACTATGCGTATGGCATAATCTTGTACATTTCTTGTATTCAACAGCGCGACTGCTCTTGTTATACCGATGCACTCTGCCTGAAAAATTGTATTCAAGGTGCCAAGGGTTGTAGATATTTTTATGTTTAGGTCATTGGAGAAGGCTCCCGCGCCCGTTCCTGTTTCGGTTTTGGAGCCGTCCGTATAAACTCTGACTTCATGTATACCTGAGTAGTCGACTAGTTCCTCTTGTAAATGTACCTTGTATTTCTTGTCGAAAGCAAAGGTTTGAGGTATCCTGTCGCACACCGCTTCCATTATTGGCTGATCCGAAATAGCGGCCGACAAGATTTGTGAGTGCGAAAGATGGTTGTTTTGTTTCCATAGCCCGGTTGTACGGAGCCGTAAGGCAGCACTGGCTGCTTCTTGTTGGATGTGTAAGTGTAAAGGTCTTAGATTCAGCAGGGCTTCCAGGGCGGCAGTCGGTGTTGTCTTCATGCACCCTGTTACTGCGAGGCATGCCAGCCGTTGTAACTTCTGTAGGTGGAGTACTGCTGTTTTCTGTTTTGTTCTGGTCCACCATACAACGGCACCGTATGTAATAGCGGGTCTTATCACCGATGTGTATAGCCACATCATAAGCGACGGGTGTAGTCCCCACTGTTTTCCTATAAGGCTCCGACATTGCCAAAAGGTGATTTGGGCCTTGTTAATGATGTTCTGTAGATGTGAGCTCCAGTTTAGTTTGCTGTCCAGCGTCACACCAAGATATTTAACCGTCGGTGACAGGGTTAGCGTTGTCCCGAAGAACTTTGGGAGATTTTCTGTTTTTGGGTTACGCTTGTTTGTAAAGAGTACTAATTCCGTCTTGGCTGGGTTAGCAGATAGTTGGTGTGTATTGCACCAACGCTCCACTATGCCAAAAGCCGTTCTCATTAGACTACATAGAGTGTCCTCGGATTTACCTATCGTAAGGATTGTTATGTCGTCGGCGTAGCCTATTATCCAGAAACCACATTCATCTAGGCGTCTGATTAAGCCGTCCACTACTAGGTTCCATAGAAGTGGCGATAGAACTCCCCCTTGTGGGCAACCTTTGGCCACTATTGCTCTAGTAGTGCTGTTCACCTTTAGCGTTATTGCTCTTTTATGTCATATCCATGGATGACATTTAAAACGTCATACAACTTGGTTAACCTGTAGAGTTTTTGTTGGATCGGTCGGCTCACAATAACGATGGCTTCTAATTGTTCTTTTGAAGGTCATAAAATAAATAAAAGGAATTGTTGCAAGAAAGCACCAAAAATAGATTAACAACACTGAAAATTTTAAACTACCTATTGCAGTTGTAATTAATAAATATGTAACATAACGTATACCTCGGGGATAACGGGTGTGAGTTTTTTTATTTTTATTTTTTAACATAACATGACGCCATTTTTTGTATATAAAGTAAACTAAACTTGATTTGAGTGGGGATATAGATAACATAAAGTTGTACAAAATTTATTCAATTTAACATTCAATTTTTGGTAGGCCAATCTGTTCACCATAACAATGGTTTTCAATAGTTCTTTTTAAGGTCATAACGCAACCGTTTACACTTGGTGAAAGAACAATTTTCTTGAAGCATTCCAAAAGCTTTTCCTTGTAAATTCTATCATAATAGACAAATTTATGTAATGTTTATAGTGTTTTAAGGAATTGTGTTTTTATAAAACTGTTAAATTCTGAAAAACACCATTATGTATTATAATTATAAACATTAGATCATGGACATTATTTAAAATATACCAAAAAAAGTCAATGGGCATTATTCACTATTGAAGTAGGTAGTTACCTACCTTCAAAGCCTGTTTTTATATGCTACCCGCATTACCTAAGTATTCAGCTTATCTTCATTAGATCATCAAGGTCGTTGGACGCTTAATGAACTCTTCAATATGTTTTGGTTCTGACAAAGGATAATGTTGGACATGTTTACAGCTGATAACAGACCAAAATAATTCTTTAATGGGAATACTTTAAAACATGGCACAACTTCCAGGCAGACTAGAAATGGAATCCAATAAGCAACACAAGAACAAAGAAGCCAAAATCACCAACGATTCGAGTTTTATCCTATTAGCTCAAGGTTGTTCAAAAGATGTGGAACAAGCGAATGTCATGATCTGAAAATTCAATGCGTAGTATCGACTTACCTCACTGGCTCAACGGGTCGACCCCCTCGCCGGCTACGCGTAAATACGAGGAGAAAAGTCCACGGACGCAAACTGTTCACGGAAAAGCGCTGCGAATAATCGAGGTTTTCATTGCTCGGAAAAAACGCTAAAGTCGCACAAACGTTCCGACAAACGTAAACGCGAACGACCGACAGTAAGCGAACAAAATATTCGGAACGAAAGAGAGAGAAATAGGATCATAGAGTAAACACTTTTTTCATTGCAACAATCAGCTGTAGTTTTTTTTTTTTTTTCCTTTATGGAAAAGGCTAAGAGCTTAAGCCCATACCGCCTGGTCTTATTTTAGTTTCTTTTCTTCTCTTGATATTGGAGTTTTTATTTTTGAACGCGACCATTTCCAGTGACATTAGCCACAGATAACGTATTAGTAATACATTAGCTAAAGCGTTCAGGAAGTTTGTTTTATTATCGAGTTTTATCTTATAATTTATATATTTTAATTTTGGATTCCGTTTTGAGCCATCATGGCGTAAACCTCATTTTTTTGTAACAAATGTTTCCCGAACATCCGTTAGGGCTTATGTTTCGTACATAGCCCTGTAAAATAAAGATATAATAATAAAATAAATAATTATATATTTTAATTTCCCAATTTAATTCCAGTTATAGTTTGTCAAAAAATGCAAGAAACCGGTTGTTAAAGTTTACTAATTGTTTTACTGATAAATCGAAACATTTACTATAATAATATTTATTGAAATACAATACCTTAATTTATGTAAATGCTCAAGTTTTTTATTTATATTATAATGCTTGTAAGTGCAAGCTATTAACAAAAACAGACAAAAAGTCCGAGCAAAACCATTTTTCGAGACAGGCTTTACCCTAACAACATTAATTTTGTTTTTATCGAGAACTGTCGTCCTGGTCTTCGCAAATGCTTCTATACGTTTTTTTTTGTTTGTGGACGATCATTCGCACACTGCCTCGTACCGTATACTTCGTATTTTTATTGTTTTTCTCTTTAGAAATTAGCAAAACAATCTAAAACAATATGTGGTATGATCGCATTACGACATTGTTAAATAATATTGACTCTAATTGTTAAGAATTTTCTTAGAAGCTGTCAGCTGTCTTTTGACGATAACCTATTTTCCCGTCATTTTGTGCGATCAATTCAGTTCATTGTCTAGTTTATTAGGAGTGAAACCCGCCACGATCGTGAACACCATGGCGAAGGAAGAAGACGACGATAATTTGCCTGATAAAGATGCGGCGAAAGAATTCTACGCCAAATATGAGCCAAAAGAGATCATTGGAAGGTTAGTCGTGAGTTTTGTTTGCGTTTTTCGAGTATTTTTACTTCTTCCGCGTATTCTTTAAAGCTTTGGACGTTGGCCAAGTGTCTAAAACTCATCAGTGTACCTGTTATTCGTGTAGGAACAGTAATTAGTCATGTCTCCTGTTTGACCTTGGGGTGAATTTATTTCTATCTAAAAGGTTACCTACTAGAGGTTCTACTTTAGGTCATTTTAAAGTCTTAAAACTTTGTCTTAAAACTTCTGACAGTAAGACCAGCCACTAGTCTTACAAGCCTCCACCAAACCGGACTTGGCCCCCGTGGTGGAGTATGGCCTATACCTTCCTCAGGGAAGAGACCCGTGCCCCTTGGTGGGGACAAAATGGGTTGATGATGAATTGAAATTTATCACAGGTTTCAAATAATAAAACAGGCTCGTACAACTGTGGTATGTATCATCTTCAAAATTCTATTCAAAGTGCCGTTGCAAGACACATCCACCGGCCGCATTTCAGGATTTGAGGGGTTAATACATTAAATTTAATAATTGAATAAATCAAGTTTTGTTGAATTAGGGATGAAATGAAATAAAAGTCTTGATTGCAAAATGGTAACAAAAAATGGTTACTATAGTGGAATTCACAAATGACTGGAAACGTTTGACGTTTTCGGTGTTACCAGAAGATGAGGAAAAAAAAATAGGGGTGTACCAACGTTATTAAACCAGTTCATTCATTTAGCGAATGAATGACGTTAGGCACAGTCAGATTTTATTTGTATCAGATATACAGGGTGTTGATTTGTACGGTTAAATCCAACTCAGGGGTGGTTATTTAAATGATAATGAAGCAAGAAAAAAAAATGTTTTTTTTTTTTGTGAAAATCACCTAAAATCCCCGGTTTTGCAGCGCCGGCGGCAGCGAGCGCGCGGCCACGATCTCCCGCCCCGCCCCGCAAAACCCCCGCCGGACCCGTCAAGTGCAAACGATAGAAGCTAAGCCATATAACTTTATGATTTTTAGGTGATTTTCACAAAAAAAAAAATTTTTTTTTTAAATATTTTCTTTTGCTTTAGTATCATGTAAATAACCACCCCTGAGTCAGATTTAACTGTACAAATCAACACCCTGTATACTTGAGCCATTACAAAAGTGCGAACTGAGTCATAATCATTTGTATCTGACCTCTCTCTCACACATATCGGAGGCATATCAGGCATATCTAAACTCTCGCTCGCACTTTTATGACTCGGTTCGCACGTGTGTAATGGCTCAAGTATAGTAAGGCAATGAGCGATTCTAAAATAAAACAGTTTTTAAATATGAAGTTTTATTAACTGGAATCACTATCGCTATCGCTAGTGCTGCTATCAGTAACATTAATGATTAAATTATCTATTATTCCATCCATCATATGGTCGAGTTGGCACATTTTATCTTCTTCTTTTATTACGTGAGTCACACAGTCACTCCATTTTTGGGGAGTGATTTTATTTATTCCCTCCCGCAATAATTTTTTCACGTCCACCATTTTAAAGGTCTTATTATGAGTGGCTACGTGACCTTTTACCTGCGCCCATACCATTTCAATGGGGTTAAGCTGGCAGCCAGTACCAACTGCTTAACGTGCCTTGCGAAGCATGGAATCGCTCGCAACAAATGTCACTAGCGATAGTCATAGACGGTGACCCATCCATGGACTGAACGCGCCGTATGTTGCTAAACCTTAGTGATCGTTCAAGATCACTCAGGCAGCCCGGGCTACGAGCGGAGTAGAAATATGTTATGTTAAAATATTACCTTTTCAACTGTCGGTGCAACGTTGTTAAAAAAAAACTGTGAATATGTCTTCTTAAAGCAGAAAACGTAAAGTGGACGAACAATAACAGACAATTTTCTTCCTGGTTTTTCTGGAGCTTTCAATTGAGTTGTCTTATTGTATTCCATTATTACATTGTATACGGAATGCTTGGATATTCCCAATATATCTGCAGCTTTAATGGAACATTCTTGGCGTGTTGGTGTTTCTCCAGGTATTAGTGTCGACAGAAGTAATTCGAACACGTATTTATACACGTTTCTAATCATCTCCTTTTCCGTTACAGTAAAGGCAGATTTACTTCTTTTTTTCCTTGGAGATAAATGCTCTTTGGACGTACCCGGTTGAGGTTCCATCGTGAGGATAAAACAAAAATTCAACAATAACCACAAACACAACTTAATAACAACAAAGTAACAAAACTTTAACAGCAACCACGAAACTAAACAAAAAATTAACGAAAACTCAACAAGAAAACAGCGTAAGCGCAAAGACAACATTCGTGCACTCAGACCGGCGGTAAGAAGACGAATAAGTTCTTGCCCTGTTTCAAACAAGATGGCCGCTGGACGCCTACCCTTGCCACCCTTCCCCTTACCCTTGGGTTTGCTGGGCACATGCCTAGCTAAACCAAACTCCAAGCAATAGTATATTGTTTATTGACCAATGTAAGCTGTTTAGTTACAAGTATATAATCATAAATATGCATTGTAACTGTTACTCAAAAATATAATTGCTTATAATATTCGTAATCTGATTTTCTCTTGCATAATGAACGAATGAATGGACTACACTTGCAAATTATCATTCATTCATTGAAGCACTAGTAAAATGAATCTGGCCACATTTTTTAGTAAAATGACACAACGACCTGTCAAACGTTTCCAGTCATTTGTGAATTCCACTATAGCTCCCAAACTAAGGTTTAAAACATAACATAACATTTACATACAGGCACATACGTTGCTTCTGGCCCCATTCTAGGATACCCTGTGTTGTGGGAACTAGAAACAGAGACGTCACAAACATGTAAACATCCAAGACCTGGGTTTCTTTTTTATATGATGAATATTTTGTTTATTTTTCAATATTTATTTTCAGAGAGATAAGATCCTTAATTATCATGTGTGTCATAATTTCCTAACAAAATATAGGCTGGAGAGCACTTTGTTTCACTGGTTAGGGCTGTCTTCCTTTCACTCCTTCGGCATTTCATATATACTCTACAGAGGTAATCTCACAACCACTGAATGAAAATAGAGTGTGCTGAGTCAGTTTTGAAACCATCTGGGCCCATGAGTATCTTTTATAAAAGCAGCTAACTTGTTTTTTTGATAATTTAGAGTTCTAATTTGTATACACATACTTTTTTTCTTGTGTTCTAATCAATCAATCAATCAATCAATCAATTTATTTATTTGTAAACATAGGTAAATATTACAAGCTGTTATAGAAATATTAGTCTCTCTATGTCTTGCCTTTAGGCGTACAAAATTGTGATCCCTACCTAAATAAAATGTCTTTTCAATTAATAAAACTAATAATAAAAACGAAAATGTCCAAGTAAGTATGGCAAAGCTTCAAACACCATAAAGTTAATTCCAAAAATAATTAGCAATAAATCATACAATGTCAAAAGGAAAAGAAAACTTAATTATACCATTTAAATTAATTAAAATTTTAACACGCCTGCATTTGCATTTATATTATTTACCTAGTCAAGTCTGCTATGACAAGATGCAATTTTAACCTATTAGCAATTATTATTACTACACTATGTATAATCTTCGGTATTTTATTTACAGTATAAAGCAACCCGAGATAATAAGTTCATGTCAAACCTTATTGTTATGTCTATTTAAAATATTAATAATAACATCCAATAAAAAGTCTATGAATGATTTCTTCATAAATGATATGATCTAAATAAAACAAAATAAATAAATTACTTTGGGCACAAAAGCATCGTCACAGCTGTCGGTCAACAGATTAGACCAACAATTTCTGAAATATTAACATTGATTTATTTAGCGCTTATGATACCAATTTGGTATTGCAGTCTTTTGAAGCTGTCTGTGCCATTGAAACTATAAGTCTGCACTAAGTTGATCAATAATAACACTTTGTGTGATCTAGAAAAAATGGGTTAGTTGGTTTATGCGAAACCCCAGTCACCCCTCTGCACTAAATAAAGTAATAAAACACAGATTCAGGTTCTTAGTTATCAATTAGGCTAGTAACATTTCAGAATAAACTTAAATAAATTGACACCTCAAAAAAAAAACTCATTAAGAAAAACCCATAAAAACTGCTTATGGCATTCAGTCACACCGCTTTGTAATAAAAAAAAAATGTAAATGCCAAAAAATATTAATTATCATCAGCCATTTGTTTGATATCACTGCACGACAGGCCTCCTACGTGGAGTAAACATATTATTTAATTTAATTTATTTATTTCAAGTAACAAAGACTCATTCTGTTAGGTTAGTACGCAGATAAAATACATTAACCTATGTTAGTAAATGCTAAAGTTCTAGTTTAAAATTAATGTTATTTATTTATTTTATTGAATTAAATAGTTATTCAATAAACCAAGCAGAGAAATTAATATATATAAATAATTTCTTAAATAAAAATATTATTTTAAAACTCTTATCTCTATGTACATTGTACAAATCATCTCATTTCAAAGAAAGATGCGAAGGCCAAATATTAAAAATAAAAAAATTATTAGGTTTCCATTCTTAAACATTTTCCTAGAAAGGTCTAGTTATAAAGGGTCCCTCACCCTCTCTTTACCCCAGGATGCAGGTGTGAGTTTATGTATCTGTACTATTAATTGTATAGAAAAATCTTTAACATAATCATTAATGTTTCAACTTTTTTTGTAAGAACTGTCAAGACCATTTAAAGTCTCTGAACATTCTTTAAACCCACAGAGGAGTAAGCTCGACTGTCCGAAGATGTATCGAGAAAGAGACTGGACATGAATATGCGGCCAAGATCATAGACCTCAGTCAGGAGTCCCAGGACGGTGTCGATACTCACACCATGAGGGATGCGACGAGGCAAGAGATTCAGATTCTCCGTATGGTCGCTGGACATCCGTATCTCAGTGAGTAGATTAACATTTCACTTTCTTTAAGCAAAAGTTTAATGCTTATTTTGTATGAAAGAAATTGCTAACATAAATAAAGTTGCCAATCGTACCTTTTCTTTTGTAAACAAATTAAAACAACTATTTTATTCACAATAACAAATGTTTACTTTATGAAAGTCAAAGTTGTTAGTTTCACAATTAATAGATTACACTGAGAAGAAACTATCGAAGAAACTCCACGTTTACTGGTTTTTAAAACAGTTTTAGCTTAATTAACAAACTTTCAAACTTAAAAATTATAACTCATTGATGTGTTGAACACTAGACACAATTCTCCTCTGAATACTTTAATATTAATGTACTGTTTAACACCAGACATCTTGTCTTCTAAATAATGGTTGATTTTTTATTAAGCTTTTTTCCACAGAGTGTGCTTAACACATTGTCTCTGTTATAAACCATTTACACGGAGCCAATACTTGAGACAATGCACTAAGCCAGTCCAATATTGGCATCATGTAAATAGAGACAGTCCACTACATTGGATTGCCCTCAAGCGAAGCGATTGGTGAAGCCAGTCCATTGTAATAAAACGATTTCAAATTTGATGGCGCCAATGCTTCCCCCACCACCCACTCAGTGGATTGGCTCGTGTATAGGCTTCGTGTGAACCCGTATTCCCGTCCGAGCCAGTTAGCCATTCCATTGTTAATAACATGTTTGAACGTAGCCCTCAAAGCAATTTTACGTCTATCCATAGCGTCCGAATCTAAACGGCCTGCTCTGTTGGCTTAATGTGTAAATGAACGACACGAATTTTGCGTTTTTCAAATGACCTCATGTAAATTATCCATTATTGTTTTTTGGTGTGAATATTCTTAACTTACTTTATCTTATATTAAAAGTAAAAAAACCTGTAGAATTTTTGGGGGGCCGATCGGTTCACCATAAAAATGATTTTTATGTTTTTCTAATTTTTCAGTTCTTTTAATTTTTTTCACCTTGACACGAATTAAAAAATGGTTTTTAATTATTTTCACGGTCAAAATGTAACTGATTCCAAAAATATTAAGTTATTTTTTTACATTTTTGTTTCTGTCGGTGGTTTAACTTTTCAGGCCTGACCTTGAAAATAACAATAGAAAACCATTCTTATTTTCAAGTTCATGACTCAGGAGGTTATATATCGATTAGAAGTCATCATTCATCATTCAGCCACAAGAAGTCCACTGCTGGACATAGGCCTCCTCCATGGATTTCCAAAAAGACCAGTCGGAAGCAGCATGCATCCAGTGTCTTCCCGCCACTTGGATGAGATCGTCTGTCCATCTTGTGGCTGGTCGCTGCGCTTGCCGATATGTGCTCTCCATTCGAGCCCATTGCCACTTCAACTTACTAATCCGCCAGCGGATTAAAAGTAATAAAGTAAAAGTAAAAATGCGTTTATTGCGACCAACCAATACAAAGTTCACAAAAATAAACATTAAATTACTAAGTTACATTGGCAACAAAAGGTGTGTGCTCAGCATGTGCCGCCAGAGACATGACATCTCTTTCGGCGGCGCTGTTTTTCAGCACTCATTCACGATTAGAAGTAGTGAATTGAATATAAAATGTTGTCTTGTTTGTTGTGGTTTTACACCTATATTTTCGAACTAATACTTTTATTAAGACTACAAGTGCAGTGCAAATATTGTGTGCATTAAGTTAATAAGGAATTAACTAAATAAGTCGATAGACCTACTTTTTTTAAACAAAGTGATTTATTATTGTACACACAATAATTATTAGTTTGGAAGAGTTAACTCTTGGAGATAAAACCGCCGTCTGTAGCCTTAAGATAAAAACTGTTTTGTAAATAACTTGTTAGTATGCAATAGTGTTCTATTTTTATATCAAGTATAGGTTAGGTACACGGACATTACAGTCACAATGCTTAAGACTTTTGCACTCATTTATTTATTGGTAATGTATTGTTTTCCAAAATGCCTACTAAGTTATTTTCAACATATCGGGCAAAAAGAAAAAAAACACTATTATAAAATGAATTGATCCAACCTCTCCTAAATATATCCAAGCAACTTTTATATTAGTTCTTTCTATTACGGATCGCTCATTTACTCAATAAAACATTTTTTTTAATCTCTTCTACCTTCACAGTCCTCGTCAGAGAAACCAATATTATTTAGTAATGCGTGAGTTTATGTGTATTATATGATTATATGTACCAATATTTAGTGAATTTGGTAAAAATTGGCGTTTGCAAACGCTTCACAGCATTATCAACACAACCATATAATCCATTTATCTATACTTGGCACTTTTTTCAGACTTTAAATGACACTAAATCAAAAACCTTTGGCGGTAGAAAACTCGAAACAGTTTACAAATTTAGTGCTAGCTAGTACTAAATTTGCAAACGGTATCGAATTTTCTACCGCTAAAGGTTTTTAATTCAGTGTCGTTTGAAGTCCAAAAAAAAAAAAAGGCAAGTATAGATAAATGGATTATACATCAATCTTCTGTATATGTTTAAAGAAAAACTTCAAAAACCTAATGTTTGCTTTATGTTATTCTGTTTATCCTAGATGTTTACATGTTTCTGGTTCCCACGACACAGGGTACGCTAGTGTGGGGCCAGTAGCAATGTATGCGCCTGTATGTAAATATTTATATTATGTTGTGCTTTATTTTATTCATGCAACCTGACATTATATTCTGAATTAACAAACTATAGTTCGGTTTAATATTTTGAATGCGTATCTTATGTATTTATCGACTTTCAATTAACAACATAATGCAATCACAAGATTATCTCCTTCAGCTTTATGATAATATTATTGTTAATAAGAAAAGGTAATTGCTTAGTTGCTTACCCTTATCAAGTATTGTCTTATTAATTGACTTTAATGAACACCCTTGAGGTTTATCAAAACAGGAAGGTAAGTTGAAGCTATAATGATGTCATGCCCTTTTATTTTCAATTTTGAGTTTTGCTACCATTAATTTGTACACAATTTGTAGCAAAATCTAATTTTGAGAAAAAATTACACTTAGTGCGTTTTACTTTTGAACCGACGATATGTACATTAGTCACGCCTTTAAACCTGAGGCGTAGGCAGAGACGAGGCCAGGCTAGCCTACATTATGTTGATAAAATAACACAAAATGTACAGGGTTCCTATATGCCACTAAAATGCAGAATTCCGGAAATACGTCAGTGATGTTTTTTTACTTCAAATTCTGTTTTTTCTTCTTGTAGTTTATTGGAAACTTGAGAGGCAGTTTTCCTCTAGTTGCTTACCTAGGCCAATGCAGAGGTAGACAACATTTTCTGTCCAGGTCAATAACGCTTATGGTAGCTTTCCGGCCTTGACAGTCCGCGACTGCATTGCATCGCTTACGATAGAAAGTTCGTTATCAATAATATGTGAATATCAATAAATTTCATGTGTAATTCCTGGTGTACATACAATAAAGAATATTCTACCTATCTATCTATGCGAATTTCAAAACCAATTGTGGGAAAGTTAGTTACTTGGAGTCGTGTCGCATGCATCACCTTGTACCTCTCCAAAAGCGTCGCGAAATAGTTGATATGACTGCTCTACCGTATTTAATAACGTAATTTACGTCTCGTCAAATCGACTGTCCCCAGCTACTTAGTCAACTAAATCTCTATGTTCCTAATAGATCAAGGCGAGTAAATCCATTATTTCATCTGGAAATAGTATCATCTAGGTATAGACAAAACTCATTTCTGTGGAGGGTTTGTAAAGAATTTAATTAAGTGGCGAAGATTGGCGATCTTGACATGTTTAACGCATAATTTTATTTCTAGAATGTAGTATTAAGATGGTTTTTAAGCTGTCTCTTTTTGCTTACAGTGTGTCTAATTTGTTTCAATATTTTTTTACCAGCCAAAATGTCGTACGAGGAATCGGCGGTCAGCCACATGTAGTTTTTTTTTTGTTTAATTTTTCTGTTGCTTATCAAGGGATATTCAATTCAATTCAATTAATTTATTTCAGACCAAGTCCATAATTTATGTTAGTAATTGTCTTATAACTATATTAATACTGTATAATACTAGGTAATACTAATAATACTATATAATAACTATATACTTTTACACGTAATGGTATATACTTCCATACTCCACCACGGGGGCCTAGTCCGGATAGGTGGAGGCTTGTAAGACTAGTGGCCGGTTTTACTGTCAGAAGTTTTCAAGCCGCCCTAAGGCCTCTGACTTGGCTTCATGGTGTTAAACAGTAGTTTAATATTAAATTTAATCAGAGGATAACAGTATCTAGTGTTCAACACATCCAGGGGTAATATTTTTTAAGTTTTAAAGATTGTTAATAGGCTAAAACTGTTTTGAAAAGAATACATGTGGAGTTTCTTTGTTAGTTTCTTCTCCATGTAATCTATTAATTGTGAAACTAACAGTTTTGACGTTCATAAAGTAAACATTTTGTTTTTTTTTTATGAATAAAAACGTTTGAATTTACAAAACGCTCTCGTAGTGTTTATGCCGATTTACGTCAACATGAAGTTTTTTTGCATTTCCAGTTGAACTGCAGGACGTGTTTGAGTCTGAGACATTCATCTTCCTCGTGTTCGAGCTCTGCAAGAACGGAGAGCTCTTCGACTACCTCACGTCAGTTGTGACGCTCTCGGAGAAGAAGACTCGGTACATCATGAGGTAAGCTCTCTTTCTAGATCGCTGTACCACTGTCACTCTCGCTTTCATGGTAGTGTTGTCATCATCTTCATCAATCCATTATGTCCCACAGAGGGGCACGGGTCTCTTCCCTGAGGAAGGTATAGGCCACACCACCACAGGGGCCTAGTCCGGATTGGTGGAGGCTTGTAAGACTAGTGGCTGGTCTTACCGTCAGAAGTTTTCAAGTCGCCCTATCAAGGCCTCTGACTTGGCTTAACGACTGCCACCTATCGACGGCAGCCGGCACCAACTGCTGGGACTTGGCCCCCGTGGTGGAATGTGGCCTATACCTTCCTCAGGGAAGAGACCCGTACCACTCGGTGGGGCCGTAATGGGTTGATGATGAAGAACAGCCGTCTAGGACGATTTTAAATGATTGAAAGGGAACCGCTTCGTTTTTTAGATGTCAGCCGATCCCTAGGTAGGCTAGGCAATTTTCGACCATAAGTTTAAATAAATAGTAGTATTGCTAATATTCATCTTTCGATCAATATACCTATACAGAAAATA
Organism: Yponomeuta plumbellus; assembly: GCA_947310845.1. Lineage (NCBI taxonomy): Eukaryota > Metazoa > Arthropoda > Insecta > Lepidoptera > Yponomeutidae > Yponomeuta > Yponomeuta plumbellus. Next base: position 17,900,620 of record OX371212.1, on the reverse strand, counting down.
AAATATAATAATAGTACTACATCCGATCCAAAAATAATAGCGGATACTTTTAATAACTATTATATAGACCAAACAAAAAACTCCTCAAGGCAAGCTTTTTCAGAAGCAAAAAGGCTAAATATAAATACATCTAGCCAATCGATGTTCATGGCACCCACAACATCCATAGAGGTACACAAGACCATAATGTCTCTAAAAAATAAAAAAAGCTATGGTTACGATCACATACACACGGAAATAATAGCATTCCCTCTTAGTCATATTATTAATCTCTGCATAAATAAAGGTATTTATCCAGATCAATTAAAACCGGTAATTGTTAAACCTCTCTTTAAAAAAGAAGATAGAACGGATCCCAAATTTTACAGACCGATTGCCCTAATACCAGTCTTCTCGAAAGTTTTTGAGAAAATAATTTACCATGCTTTATATCAATATTTACAAAAGTTCAACATACTATCTCCGCAACAAAAAGGCTTTCAAAAAAATAAAACTATAAACTTGGCAATACATGGGCTTTTAGAGAAGGTAACATATATGAACAAACGTATTCCAGTATGTGCAGTCTATATGGATTTGACCAAGGCATTCGATTATGTCGATCATAGCATTTTATGTAAGAAATTATTCTCTTACGGTATTCGTGGTAATGTACTATCGTTAATAGAGTCGTATCTAAAAAATAGACCCCAATGCACACAAATAAATAGAATAAGTTTGGAAACCAAGCGAGAAATTATTTATACCTCAGAAAGTAGAGTTGTAGAGTACGGCGTGCCTCACTCAAGTGCCTCAAGTGTCTTAGGGCCCCTGCTCTTCTTACTCTACATAAATGATTTACCCTTAAATGTTTCCAACCCTTTAATATTATTTGCAAACGATAGTACATTAATAATCTCACAAAGTGACCCTAATACATATGAAAGTAATATTAATAATTCAATTAAAGAAATAATTAATTGGCTAGATAATAATAAACTGTTGGTAAATCTAGAAAAGACTAACATTATGCATTTCTATCAAAGAATTCTAGCAACACCAAACTTAAATATAATTTATAATGATGTAATGATCCATGAAACAGAAACGACAAAATTTTTAGGACTTACAATTGACAATAAACTTACATGGAGAGACCACGCTGATGAAGTTTGTAAAAGGTTGAGCAGATCCGCCTACGCTCTCTTTAAATTATCAAAAATTGTAGACATCCAGGCAGTTCTATCAGCGTATCATGGGCTAGTAGCGTCTACACTACGATATGGTCTAATATTTTGGGGCAATTGCACAGATAGAGAAGTTATATTCAAGGCACAAAAACGATGTTTAAGGGCCATGTGTGGCCTAAAACCTAGAGACAGTTGCAGAGAAGTTTTCAAAACCTTGCAGATTTTAACTTTTCCATCGCTCTATATTTACGAAATAGCGGTGTTTGTAAAAACCAACCCTGATTTATTTGTGAAAGCCGGCAGTATTCACAACCTAAACCTACGGAATAGAGAAAGACTGACCGTCCAGCAAAGTAGAACAGCACTAATGCAAAAGAGCCACCTTTGCATGGCTCCAAAAATTTACAACAAGCTTCCGAACGGCATCAAATGTCTTTCGCTGATACCATTTAAAAGGGAACTAAGTAAGCTTCTTGTAGACAAATGTTTTTATAGAATCGACGACCTGTTTAAAGAGAAATTTTAAAATCAAATTTATTTTTAAAGTTTTGACATTATTGGAAATTATTGTTTATATTCGTATTTAATTTTTTTATTTGACTATTGTATTATGTTGAGATTATTAATTGGTTGTTTGACATTGTATTATTATTATTATTATTTTTTGACATTCTTCATCCTTTTCTTTAATTTGACATTGTTGGTACATACAAATTTAATTTATTGATACATAATCATCTACTTCATTTGACCATTGTATTTATTTAGATTTTTCATTGACATTTAGTTATTTTATTGACATTTAGTGTTTTTTGGCAATAATTATTTCATTTATTTAAACTCACATAATTATGGAAAAAATGTTTTCTTGTGTGTAACGCCAGTGCATGATAGCGACTAAGAATATTTTTTTGTACACCCGATGGGTATAACATAGAGAAACGTAATAGCTTTAACAACTACACGAATGTCACCTATGTTACACAAAATAAATGATTGATTGATTGATTGATCAAAGTTGTGTGCTATGGTTAAGTACCTTGCGTTTTTTGTCGAATCCCTACTAATCGCTTCGAGAAATAGGTTGAACAACATTGTCCGATGACGTGGGACCAAAGTGGGTGTGTTGTCTGCGATAATGTAATCTCAGTGACCGGTGACCGGCTTGTGTCTATATAATTATGTGTCGAGCTAGTTGTACAAATCTAATAGTTTGTCTAGTGATCAAGAGGAATTAAACAGACTTATATTACTAACAATTTTATACTACCTATAACTAGCTGACCCTGCAAACGTTGTCCTGCCAAATAGGGGTATGAAAAATAGATAACCTATTCTCAGGCCTACCGAATATGCATATAAAATTTCAGTCCACACTCTCAGCATCTCCCTTAACCGCGTCCAGATCCATCTTAGGAATGTAAAATGGGCAATAATGTTATGTAATAACCTGTAATGTTAACGTAAGATTTGGTGATTACCATCATCAACCCAGGATGATGATGATCACCAAATCTTGAGGAAGGTATAGGCCATACTCCACCACGGGGGCCAAGTCCGGATTGGTGGAGATTTGGTGATACTATATTAGGGTATCCTAGTGTGGGGCCAGAAGCAATGTATGTGCCTGTATGTAAATGTTATGTTATGTTATGTTACTATTTTTTTATAGCAATTGTTACTGCTAATTGTGTAACCCATGCTCACAATAAACAGTCTTGATTCTTGAATTCTCTAGGCAAGTTGGTCAGGAGTTCATAATACCGTCACTGGTTCGCGTAACGTCGAGCCGATGCGAGATACGTCTTTGGCGACAGTTTGTTGCGAGCATTTCGCCGGTCTGTGCGCCTAGTACTTTTAAGCTCCGACTCAACACAAAAGAAATCCAACTAATTAATTACAAATTTGTTTTACAATATTTTGCTTTGTTTCATGCCGCTGAAGTGAACTTTTAATATCTATATTCGCCGTAGTATTCAGTAAAAACTTGAAAATTCTTATAATATTTTTTATTTGTGTACAAATAAGTGTTTTGACGAAAATAACTATCTTACATAATTCGAAACTGCGAGGATTTTCTCCAAATAATATTGAATTTAGAAATGTTTTTTGAGCAAAACAAAACTTAATAATAAGATAAAAAGAATTAAGGTGTTGTCTCTAATAATGTCTATTTTTAAGTAATGAAGTATCTACACAGAAAGTCAAGTAAAAAGAACGTGTCAATACAAAACTAATAAATCAAAAGTATAAAAGACAATTTCCATTACTAGCCAGTACCACAACAGTTTCTTTCTTTTTTTGTTTTAATTAATAATAGCGTAAAGTGTGCACGAAAAAATGGCCTTATCGATGTTAGAGAATAAAGTAAACAAACATATTGCGGCAGAAAGGAAAGCGGTCGCGTGTGTGAAGTTCGTTATTAATTATAGCAATTTGTTTGTAGAAACTTTATTCACAATGTACGCAAGGTAATTGGGTTTGTCTGTTTGCCTAATACTTAATTAAGTGTTAATAATTAGACGACCTCTGTGGCGTAGCGGTTAGTGCATCTGCCTAACCTGCGAGAGGTCCCGGGTTCGAATCCCGACTGAGGACAAAAAAACCCCAGGTCTTGGATGTTTACATGTTTGTGATGTCGCTGTTTCTGGTTCCCATGACACAGGGTATCCTAGTTTGGGGCCAGAAGCAATGTATGTGTCTGTGTGTTAATGGTTTAAAAGTAAAGATAGGCGGTCTTACTTATGAACAAACGATTCCTCTAAAACACGCATCAGAGGCAGTTTAAATAATCTGTGGTTCCGTCTTTCGCTTTACTATAGAAGATTGCTAACGGAGAATTGGGTAATGGAATCGCCAGAAAACCGACAGTCGATGGGTAGAAAGGTCGAGCGGAGTCCACAAGCTGGCAACCTTAGCTGGACTGACCATCGGAGGCAGATGGCCGGTGCCAGCTGGATCAGGGTGGCCAAAAGAAAAAAAAAAACCCACTGGGTTCGAATCCGAAGCAAAAATTATATTTTTTTTTCTTTACAAATATTAAAGTGAGCCAAAGTTATTTTAACAAGTTTCTTTAGTTGTTAAATATTATACAGGTCTAATCGCGAATATTAGCACGTATTAGTCTTATTTAAACGACACGATAATGCAATAATAAAAATACAGTCGAATTGCGAACCTCTGCCTCCTTTGAAGTCGGTTAAAAGGAACAATAAAAATAAATGGCTATCATAGTTGGCCCTATGGTTATTTGAAAAAAGAATACCGGTTAATTTCGTTCGCGGTCGTACCTATTCTGGAACACCGCGCTGTTTCTAACCGAACAATTATAAGTGGAATTCAGAAATACTGATCAAGTTTTACATTGGCTTTGGAATGTCGACCGGTCTTGTCGCAAAGCCAAAGAGTTGAGATCTGGTTGGCAATTCCGTGGGAAGACTACTAAGTTTGGCTATGTTGTAGCTCGGCTAAACAATACTTAGCTACTGGGTGAGTCTCAGAAAATGGCTCAATATGCATAATTTATTTGGCGCATTTTTATTCATATTAACTCAATAAAAAGTAACATATATTGTAGGTTTATTGGCCCCTGAAGATTGTATTGCAACATGTTTGTAGGTTTTGGTGGCATCTACTACAATGTGGGATCTGCGTACGCGTAGAACACTATTTTGTGGCAAATAACAATTAAATTCGGTTCACTCGGTAAATCTGAGTTTAATCGTTTATTTTCTCTTTCTCAACAGTGTTGCTAGTGCATAAAAAACTGAAAACTACTAACAAACAAAATAGAACAAACTTAAATTAATAAATTATTCCACATATATGTTACTTTTATTGAGATAATGTGAAAAAATTATGGGGTTATAAGAATCACCCTAATCTTTTATTTCCCAGACAAGTGCTCGAAGGCGTCCGCTATGTACACAACAAGAACATTGTCCACCGAGACCTGAAGCCGGAGAACATTCTTCTGGATGACCAGCTCAACGTCAAGATCACCGACTTTGGATTCGCGAAGGTGCTCAAAGAAGGAGAGAAGCTTTTTGGTAAGTCAATTGAACCGATTTACAAGTTTCTAGTGTAGAATTCTACCCGCTTGAATTCTACACTAGAAACTTGTAAATCGGTTCCAATATGACTTGCCTTTTCACCCGGTTCCGGCTTGACGTTGACTTTTGGGACACCCTGTATATATTCACGGCGGTCCTCAGCGGGAATTGAACCCACGCCTCAGTCTTACTGGTCAGACGGCGACCCGCATCCGATCCGCATCGATTGTCCTCCATAATACATTTTGCAGTCTCCATAAGACAATGGTTAGCCACAGTTCGCTGCGCTAGAAAAGGTCTTTGTTAGAGAAAATACTGGTTTTGAAGCAAGTTGTAATGCAGAATGCCTTTTTAATGTGTTTGCTCATTGTGTTGATTTAAAGTGTGTTTTTGAGGGAATAAAGTTGCTAAATGCAGTAATAATAAATATAGGTAATAAAATGTAAGTTTTTTTATTGTGAAATAAAGTGTAACACCAAAATTTTTTTTTCTATATTGTATGTATATTATTGTATTTGTTTTAAATTATTTTTAAATGCACCACGACACGCACTCCGGATTACAATTGTGGGTTACCGTATGCACTGACTGAAAATCTTCGCAGAGGGTTCACACCTCGGCACAACGCTGAGTCCGGTCCTGCACTAAGCCGCAAACGGCTGATGATGATAAGAGCCGTGACCCGTGATTCACTAAAAAATGTAATGACGATGACGTTGATGTAATCTTTACGTTTCAGAGCTGTGCGGAACGCCCGGCTACCTAGCCCCCGAGACGCTGAAGGCTAACATGTTCGAAGACGCGCCCGGCTACGGCTTGGCGGTCGACATGTGAGTGTTTGCGTCTGCTTGGAACTATATAAACATTGACACCATTCCACACACAAATAATTTCATCAATCCATCGTTTGTTTTTCTGCGTTTGTCCGGGCACACTCTCAATATAATCTTATTTGTGTATAAATACCACTTCTTTTTTTTTAATCTATTTTATTTTCGGAACTTTTGTCACAAGGTGACGATGACAGTTCCATCGTACACGTTATAAAATTATATCCTAATTAACTTTAAACATAACAAAAACGACTTAATTTTAGCTTAGAAACATTGCAGAGCGAAAAAATAAAAAACATAAATACCACTTATTATTTATTCTTTTTATCCGATCATCATCATCGTCAACCCATTATGTCCCCACCGAGGGGCACGGGTCTCTTCCCTGAGGAAGGTATAGGCCATACTCCAACACGGGGGCCAAGTCCGGATTGGTGGAGGCTTGTAAGACTAGTGGCTGGTCTTACTGTCAGAAGTTTTCAAGCCGCCCTAAGGCCTCTGACTTGATAATAATACGTATTTATTACTCTCACTACTACTGCACATCTTATAGTATCTAAGTAAATATAATATAGGCTTTTGGTTTTTTTTTCGCAATAGGCGCAAATTAATAAATCAAATGATACACGTACATAACTAACCGCAGTATGGACCCGACTGAAAATCAGCGTTGCAACTGATCTCTTGGTTGCAACATTATGCTGAGTCGGGCCCATTTTGGGGACTCAATACTTAAAACTTCCCGATATTTTGTTAGATATTTTTTGTAGGTTTGTCTTTGTGTTACTTGTATTTCTACCGTTACCCATTTGTGCTTTCTGTTGAATTATGTTGCGCGATTTTCTGTTTTTTAGTATTGTGTCGTCAAATAAATATATCTTTCTTTCTAAACATCTAAATACAGGCACATATATTGCTTCTGGCCCCACATGAACTGTGTAACTGTTTGGTGGAACATCAGAAATGAGACAATCCGCAAAAGAACTAAGTTGTCTGACATCTATACTATCTGTATTAATATTATAAAGAGGAAATATTTGTATTTTTGTGTGTTTCTTTGTAATGAATAGGCTTAGAAACTACTGGGTCGATTTTAAAAATTCTTTCACCGTTAGAAAGCTACATTCTTCGTGAGTAACATAGGCTATATTGGATTTTCAAAAAGTTTAGGGTTCCGTACGAAATCTCAAATAATGTGTAAAAAATACTATCCCGGAAATTTTAATATAGTTTATTTATGTATTTCCACGGATACGTTTTTTCCACCCATGTGAAGCTGGGGCGGGTCGCTAGTAGCTAGGCCCAGCGAATTTCATACCGCCTTAGCATCGTTTTGTTTGCATAGCCTATTTTGTGTCCAACTGCTGGGTAAAGGCCCAATTTCTTTTGATAGTTTCTATGATATAGATAAGGTTGATAGAATCTAATAAATGAAATCAGCCCGTCTGACCGTTCTTGAGTGAATATAGACTAAACAGACTTTTTTCTATAGGTAAACAAGCAATGTCATACAATGGATTTATTTCTGGATTCTCACGATTATCTAATAATAATACGCTAACAAGTTTACTTCTATAGATTAATAAGTTGTTATCGTGTAATCATAACACTCATGTTAAACAAACGATCTAAAATAGCACAGTTGACTCGTGTTGAAAACAGGGTGTTTTTTTCTAATGTGGAGTTAGCAGAGCTTTTACGAATAAACAGGTTTGTTTGCTTGCTGTAAATGTAAACAATGTCATAAAAAATAGTTATGTACACTCGTTGCTAGTTGAATTTCGTAAATTATGATCATTCTGTGAACACATGTTTTTTGGTCATTCAGGTCTAGATTTTTACGTATTCGTTTTTAGAGTTCCGGGAAGGCCGGGAAACTTGGGAAACCCTCTGAGGGAGGCCTATGTGTGCCTAATCATCATCAACCCATTATGTCCCCACCTAGGGTACGGGTCTCTTCCCTGAGGAAGGTATAGGCCATACTCCACCACGGGGACCTAGTCTGGATTGGTGGAGGCTTGTAAGACTGGTCTGGTCTTACTGTCAGAAGTTTTCAAGCCGCCCTAAGGCCTTTGACTTGGATTAACGACGGCCACCTATCGACGGAAGCCGGCACCAGCTGCTTAACGTGCCTTGCGAACCACGGAACCGCTTGGAGAAATGCCACTAGCGTTAGTCATAGACGGTCGCCCATCCATGCACTGAACGCGCCCTATATTGCTTAGCCTTCGTGATTGTTTAAGATCGCTCAGGCGGTCGGGGCTACGAGCGATTCAAGCCTAATAGTTAATCAAAAATCCCTTTATAATCAAGTCAATCATCATCAGTACACCTCTGTTCAATGTTGGGTATAGGCCTTATTCCCATCACCTCGCGGTCCCTTGCTATTAGGATCCCTCAAAACCCTGTAACAAATGTTACGTAAAGCGACGCGTGGCCACCAAGTATACCTAATCAATATTTATACAGAATTGAATCGATGCTGATTAAGAGGTAATTTGCTATCAATCGGTGAACTTTGAATTTGATTACGTACTGCAGAATCAGCGTGTTGTACACCAACGACAATAAACATAATCATTTACATACAGGCATAATCATTGCTTGTGGCCCCACACTAGGATAAAAATGAAAATCAGGGGAAGAGCAATCAGGATCGTGGCAAGTGACTGTCCCTGGACTCTGCCTACTCCTCTGGGATACAGGCGTGAATTTATGTATGTATGTAAACATCAGGCTGAGCTATCATTCTCAAGAAAACTTCGGTTTTCTAAATAAAAAGATAAATAAAAAGATATTTTTTGAAAATTATTCATTCTTCTTTTCCGGTCACTGATTGTCGTTCGCGGCAAATATCCAATTCAGGCCAGCTAGTGCTGTTCGACTTGGCCTCTTGGGCTATAGATCGAATTATTCGTTAATTTGACTAAATTTTTGTTTTTTTTTGTGTGAATTACTTATAGAATTACTAATCTTACTTAAAGTCAATCGAGTCCCTCGCCAATAGGACCCGAAAGATGTTTATGCGATATCAAAGCAATATTTTCAAGTAATTTGTCGAGTTTAATACCGTCGTCAGCATAAGACTTATTACTTAGTTAATAACTGACTTAAACCATTCTTAAACTACCACTTCACAATTCAATTTGCATTAATTTCTGTTTCAGATGGGCCTGCGGAGTTATTATGTTCACACTGTAAGTTTCGTATGTCTTTTATATCAGACAGAGATAACAAGTCCGACATTTGTGTAATTTCTATATGTTTGTAACATTTAGGTAAAAATCACACCAATGTCGGACTTTTATTAAAAGACAACCTTCGCATAAACTAGATTACATCGGGCAAGGAAATAGGTAATACATTAAAATAAAATAAAATAAATAATAATTACATAACATTTACATAGATGCACATACATTGCAGCGGTCAGCCATCGCCAGTCTCAACCATAGCACAATAATTATTATATTAAACGGGCGATTCTTTACGATTTTGATTATTATGGATTCCCGAAGGGAGCATTGCGAGTCATTGAAAAATTCTAAGTGTAAGGGATTCAGATGCGGCCTGGGTCTCAGAGACTGGGTTATGAAATAAAAGAGAGGTTTGCGGAGGATATACGTGGCGGTAATGTCGCACAGCGCGCGCGGGTCACTCGTTGGAGGCCAAATTGAGACTAAACTGCAGGGCGGGCGACCAGCGTATCTGCTTTGCTACATTACCCTCATTCATCATATTTATTAAAAACGGTCAAGAACGAGCTAAACTTAACCTAACACAAATACAGACATTCAATATAATACCTAATATCTAATAATAAGTTAGTGTGTACGCGTCGCCTACACTAAGTTCCAAGCAAACGCTGAAATAGCATCATTGTCACACGCACTATGTGATATAATTATTATTAACCATCTTCATTGAAAATATAAAATTTTTCATTTGTTATTTTCAAGGTCAAGACTGAGTGAGGAGGTTAATATCATTCTTTAAGCATGTCTGTGGCAATAAATAATCCATTAACTTTATCAAGTTTGATCAAGTTTGACTGTCTCGTTGGTCTAGCCGTTAAGGCGCTTAACTACTAAGACAGAGGTCGTGGGTTCGATTCCCAATGGGGCCGCCGTAGATTTGTACAAAAAAGCCTCAGTGACATTACAAGGCAAGGCTCAAGGACATTCCAAACATATAAATATACCAAGTACATATGTTTATAACATAACATAACATTTACATACAGGCACATACATCGCTTCTGGCCCCACACTAGGTTACCCTGTGTCGTGGGAACCAGAAACAGCGACGTCATAAACATCTAAACATCCAATACCTAAGTTTTTCTTTTTCCCCTAGCCAGGCCTGGTTAGGGGACCCTGCTATGGCGCAGTGGTCCCCTAACTACTACGCCACAGAGGTCGTCTATATGTTTGTAGTGTCCTAGCGTGTTTACCATAGCACAGGGTATCCTAGTTTGGGACCAGGTCAAGTGATTTTTTTGTGTGGAAGTCATTATTTGATAATAATAGTATATGATAGTAGCACAGGAAACGAAGGAGATCGGCTGACGCTACTATGCAGCACACTGCTAGCTGGCCTCTGCCTAGAGTTGAAGCGTGCGGCTCTCCTCACAGTGCGTTTCCCCGCAGGCTGGTGGGGTGCCCGCCGTTCTGGCACCGCAAGCAAATGGTGATGCTCCGCAACATAATGGAGGGGAAGTACTCATTCACCAGCCCCGAGTGGGCCGACATATCAGGTCAGTCATTAATACGGTATTTGACACTATCGACAATAAATTATTTCAGATGCTCAATTAAAACAAAAATTACAAAATGATTCGGAAAATGTATTTATTTTAATCATTTAGTAGTTATTACAATTTTTTAATAGATGAAACATAAAAAGAGTGCACTGAAATGTGACGTCACAAGAAAGTATTTTCATACAAAAATCTGTTTTAAAAGTAACTCATTTGACATTCTGTCAAATACCCAATTGACACACATTTTAATTTTATGTATATTGGTTATTTTAGGTACCTATACCTACCTACCGTACCTACAGTACCTACGAGCGAGCAATCGCTCGTAGCCTGGGCTGCCTGAGTGATCTTAAAGGATCACTAAGGTTAAGCAACATACGGCGCGTTCAGTCCATGGATGGGTCACCGTCTATGACTAACGCTAGTGGCATTTTTCCGAGCGGTTCCGCGCTTCGCAAGGCACGTTAAGCAGTTGGTGCCGGCTGCCGTCGATAGATGGCAGTCGTTAAGCCAAGTCAGAGGCCTTAGGGCGGCTTGAAAACTTCTGACAGTAAGACCGGCCACTAGCCTTACAAGCCTCCGCCAATCCGGACTTGGCCCCCGTGGTGGAGTATGGCCTATACCTTCCTCAGGGAAGAGACTCGTGCCCCTCGGTGGGGACATAATAAGGTTGATGATGATGTTAGTTGCTTCAAAGCCTGTCTTGCTATATGTAAAGTCGTATTTTTTATTAAACGGAGTAAACTGACGTTTACTGGGTTGCCAGGTTTTGATGAAATAAAAATAGTGTTGTGACAAAGTGAATGAATGAAACAATGACATCAATCTTTTACTAGCTGGCGCCCGCGACTTCGTCTGCGAAGGATTAGTATTTCGAGTAGCTCGTTAGCGTAGCGTAGAAAAGAAACATTATGACATTAAAATTATCGCATAAATATTTTTTGGGTCGCATTTGAAAAATATAACAGGCTGACAATGTTGAGATGTTACAGTGTAAGGTAACAATATTGTCAACATAAGAAATACTGTAATTAAGCAGAGCCTTAATCATAGACCTATAGGTAGCTACTGCAGTATGCTCCTATAAACTATATTATACTGTTCACTGTTTTGGCTATAATGGCTTACACATAAGATAATAGACAAACACTGTGATGGGCTTTTTTGTAGGACTATTTACGAAAAACATTTTAATCAAATTCAAATATTTTATTCTTAGTACAAACAAAATGTTTAAATGTGTACCTAATTAATAGATTATATGGAGTAGAAACTAACAAAGAAACTCCACAATTGCATTCTTTTCAAAACAGTTTTAGCGTAATCAACAAACTTTAAAACTTAAAAACACTAGACACAGTTATCTGGTAGTTAGTTTCTGGTTAAATTTAATATTAAACAATATTTTTTATTATACGCCATAATTTAATATTAAAGGCAATACCCCACCATGGGGGCCAAGTCCGGATTGGTGGAGGCTTGTAAGACTAGTGGCTGGTCTTACTGTCACCAAGCTTCACCTAACCACATTGTTTAATTTTGGCTTAATATATATTTGAAAATTCACGCGTTATTTGACTTCAATAAACTCATCCTATCATCTTTGTCTGAGGAAATCAAACCAGTTTTTTTTTGTCCAAACTGTAAAATTGTCAAATTAGAGATAGGATTTTACCCAGAATTATTAAAAATTAGTAATAAAATTAGCCAAGCCAGAGACAAGTGGCGACTTCTGGTATCAGAGGCCAAGATCCACTTCGGGTCGCTGAGCCATCGCAGTAAGTAAGTAAGTAAGTAATAAAATTAGCTAGATTACAATCGACATGTGAAATTGGTTCGTCAACAGTGTCTTCCAATAATAATATAGTAATTAAATTAGGTATAATAGAGCAAGAATTTTACTTATTTATGCTAATTACCGCCATTAGAAGGGATATTAGATATAAGATAGATTATAAAGAGGAAAAGTTTGTATGTAAAGGGTAATATCCGAAAGTAAATATCTAATTTCAAATATGGTTTCACGAGTGTTTAGGATGAACCTTCAGGGTGGACATAGGCTAATCCGGTGGCTCGAACAAAGTCGCGGGCACTGCTAGCGTAACATATAAATATCGAATAAAAAGATACCGGAAGCGGTGGATGACGTTCTTAGGCCACTTCATTGTGTATCATTAACCCATTATGTCTCCACCGAGGGGCACGGGTCTCTTCACTGAGGAAGGTATAGGCCATACTCCACCACGGGGGCCAAGTCAGGATTGGTGTAGGGTTGTAAGACTAGTGGCTGGTCTAACTGTCAGAAGTTTTCAATCTTAGGCCTCTGAATTGGCTTTACAACTGTCATCTATCGACGGCAACCGTCACCAACTGTTTAGCGTGCCTTGGGAAGCACGGTACCGCTAGGAAAAATGCCACTAGCATTAGTCATATAACAGTCACCCATCCATAAACTGTATGCGCCCCTTATGTTGCTTAACCTTCGTGATCGTTTAAGATCACTTAGGCGGCGCCGGGGCTACAAGCGATTTTTGTTTCAATAAGTTAATGTTAACGAAGTATTCATTCATTCCTGCGATTGAACAAAACTGAACGCATCACTATTACATTGAACATGGCAACATTATTTTTCAAGCTACTGTCAGTTTACTCCGTTTAATAAAAATACGACTGTAGTACATACGTGACGTCATCAGTTCATGATCGACGACCTCTGTGGCGCAGCGGTCAGCGCATCTGCCTACCAGGCGAGAGGTCCGGGTTCGAATCCCGGCTGGGCATAAATAAAAAAGTAACCCAGGTCTTGGATGTTTACATGTTTGTGATGTCGCTGTTTCTGGTTCCCACGTCACAGGGTATCCTAGTGTCGGGTCAGAAGCAATGTGTGTGCCTGTATGTAAATGTTATGTTATTAAAGAGAATTAGCTTTACCTACATAAAAAATATGTACAAATTTTTTAAGTAAGGAAAAGTATTCATACTCATACTGTGTTTGCTGACGTCATAGTATAATCATTTAAGTTCAAATTGGTTCAAAGCTTCTTATTGAATATCTTAAATAAAAGACTAATTTATATAGCATAATTCTCCAAATGGTTTTGAGAATTCCGTTCAGGTTCAAAAATGTAGCTAGGCCAATTTAGACCAGGTAGTGCCGATCGACTGAAGCATTGCTGCGCTAATATTTTCAGACGAACCAAAAGACCTGATCAGGCGGTTCCTGGTGGTGGACCCATCGGAACGGATCCCTATCGAGGATGCGCTCGCGCATCCGTTCTTCAACACGGTGGTAAGTGACGTCATCATAGACCCATACGAGGATTTTGGCTTAAGTGCTTTGTCGCGTTTTGGTTTCACAAAATCGCCGTTTTCATTCGGCTGAAATCTTAAATTAATTGCTGTGGCATGGAATTTCTATGGAGTTCAATTCAGCTACCTATATGGAGTAGCGTGCCTTATAAACTTTTCTGTAAACGGACCTAGAATTAGAAATATTCGTTGAAAAAAATAGAAACCTTGGAAAATGTGACAAAGTACATAGGCACGTAGGTTTTTTCTAGTTTTAAATTACCTTAACGCTAATGTTTTTTAATTCTTTTAATTTCTGGCGCTAATTTTATAAATCTTGCTTCATTTTCTTTCCTATTTTTTTAACCAACACAAATTTTATTACTGTGAATGCAGCACAACTTTTGTATAAATACAATGATAATGTACATTTGGAGAAGCTGTAATCTATTACTACAGTCTAGGCCAACTATAGTCGACAACAGTCAGTCAGTCAAAAGTACCCTGGTTCGTTGGCACTTAATCAGTGTGCGATAAGAGCTACAGTGTGTAAAATCGATCACTGTACTTAACAAACTTTCCCTATTGGAACAGGTTTAGGTTTTCTTTCACTTTCTTGTAGGACGATTTTGTTGTAACTCTCGTTTAAATTAGTCTATGTGAAAATGAAGACAATTTTTGAAAATCTGTTTCATTATTACGGATTATAGATATTAAAATATTTTTAATGTACCAAGAGAGGTCTTCACTCGAAACTTCATCGCCTGGTTCATCAAAATAAAATATGAACAGCGGTGGTCCTATAACACTCCCTTGCGGCACCCCACTATACTTCGCTATCTCGCACAACCACAGCTCTGGGAGCAAGACATGGCGCCGCTCAAGAAAACCTTCTCTACTGCGAGCAGACGGATGTCCAAGATTGAAGAGCTTACTATGGTAATTTCCGTGCGGATAAAGTGCTGTTTATCTGTGTGCTTGGTTTGATGACAGAATTTCCCTCAACACTAACGAATGGAAGCCTCAAAATTGTGTTTACCTAAACGATTTGCTTGTTGATGGTCTTGGATTTACGGTTTTGAAAAAAAATCTCCCAACATAACAATGATTTTTGGCGTCACGATATGTCATCTAATAAAACTAGTTTTTGATCCACTTAATATAATATATTAAGTGGATCTAATAAACTCGGCAAAACGTGGGTCCAGTTCTAGAGACTGGTGCCTCTGCCTACCCCTTCGGGGATAACGGGCGTGAGTTTATTATTATTTATTTATTATTTTTAATATAATATATGTATATTATGAAAGAATGGTGTGAAGGCTGAATAGAACAATGAACATACTTAACACATTTTTTTTCCACAACACTAATACGATTGACACTTTCACGATTAGAAGCGTATAGTACATGTTGTCTACATAAATACTGATACAAAAATTACACTACGATTTTATATTTTGTGCACTGGCTTATGCTCCTAAGTTGCATGTTTCGTTCTTTGCATGGTATGACTTGTTTCTGAGCATGAATTATATAGTCCAAAATGTTTATTTTAAGCCTTATTTTAAACCCTTGATTCTTTTAAGATCGTTGTAGGAGTTAGTATACAATGAGATGTACTGGGAACAGAATGTATTACTGTGGAGAGAAGATGTCCATGCCCAACACTGGGCTCCGTCTATGCGACGGTTAGATAGATTTTGTAAGTCTAAAGGGTAGACTTTTGCCCAACAGTGGAATACAAGATTGGCAATAAAAAAAAACTAACGTTAGTCTTTGTTGTGTTTGTTACTTTCTAACGAGTTTTTGAACTAAGGACCGGATCACACGGAGACCGTCACTGACGTCAGTCCAATGCTAAGTCAGTGCTGGCTTAGTACTGTCCTGATTCTCACCCCGTGTAAATGTATTTCAAAGTCATATCAGCACTGCGCTGTCCCGTAGTAGAGCCATGACTGCAGACCTTAACTGACATGTGGCAAGCCTGTCGCCGTTTGACACTATCAACAATAATTTATTTGATATGCCCGATTAAAACAAAAACTACAAAATGTTTCGGATAATGCATTTCTTTTAATCATTTACTAGTTATTACAATTTTTAAATAGATGAAACATAAAAAGAGTGCCCTGAAATGTGACGTCATAATTCAGTATTTTCATACAAAATTCCGTTTTAAAAGTAACTGCTGCTTCTGGTTCCCACGACACAGGGTATCCTAGTGTGGGGCCAGAAGCAATGTGTGTGCCTGTATGTGAATGTTTTTCTTTTTTTACGTAGCCTCGTTTGTATCCCACTGCTGGGCAAAGGCCTCCCTAAAATCAGACCAGTTGTTTCTGTCTTGTGCCACCTCAGACCACTCCACCGAGTGGGTGCCATAAGGTGGCCGTCGCAGGCCAAGAAGACGTCGGCGGGACGATCTCGACCGACACATGCCGGAGTGGTCTGAGGTGGCACAAGACAGAAACATGTAAATGTTATTAAAAAAAAAGTCCATATTTGATATTTTTTCAACTACCCAATAGGGAATGGATGAAAATATCAGAAGTACTTGATATTTTTTTTGGTGATAGGAATAACCTTCCTTAACGCGGGAAAAAAGTTTAAATTTTTTTGGCCCCGTAGTTAATTTTTAAATACACTTAATATTTTTCCATTCGTAGTTCTGGGCTTAGTACGGCATATCAGACATATTCCTTAGTCCGCTACGTATAAAAAAAAATCCACCTTGAAAAGCTGTCATTGTCACCAGTTTTTTTTTATTTTTTTTTAAATTGAAACTCTTTTCCCGCGTTAAGGAAGGCTATTCCTATGACCAAAAAAAATATCAAGCACTTCTGATATTTTCATCCATTCCCTATTGGGTATTTGACAGGATGTCAAATGAGTTACTTTTAAAACGGAATTTTGTATGAAAATACTTGCTTGTGACGTCACATTTCATAGCACTCTTTTTATGATTCATGTATTTAAAAGTTGTAATAAGTAGTAAATGATTAAAAGAAATACGTTTTCCGAATCATTTTGTAATTTTTGTTTTAATCGAGGATCTCAAATAATTTATTGTTGAGTGTCAAATACCGTATTACTATTTAAAATTGATAATAATAAATTCTTTACGACACAGCCTGTACGGAATGTATCGGAAAATCCAAGGTGGCTGTCGATAAATAAAAGATTGATCCTTGGATCTGTGCATCAATAACGTATTTATGACATCGCTGGTGAATGAATAAAGTTGCAAATGCTATCGATATTTAACAGAGAATAAACAGATTCACTCTGTCCGATAACGGTACGACATTTTCTTTTTCGTACAAACTGAGAAAGGCCGTAGTAACCCCCGGTTTCTCATGAACCAACGTCGGCTTGCATGCACCTCTTTCTTAATGTCGCTTAAATTAAACAGCATTGAGCAACAGAAAAACTATTCATTGAATACAAAACTTCATCATCATCATCATCAACCCATTATGTCCCCACCGAGGGGCACGGGTCTCTTCCCTGAGGAAGGTATAGGCCATACTCCACCACCGGGGCCAATTCCGGATTGGTGGAGGCTTGTAAGACTAGTGGCTGGTCTTACTTTCAGAAATACAAAACTTAATCTAATATAGCGGTGGTGGCGTAGTGGGGTTGACCCTTGCTTCTCGATCATGAGGGTCTGGGTTCGAACCACGCATGTACCAATGACTTTTAGTTACGTACATTTGTTTGTACAGCAACACCATTCGCTGATAAATTGTGCCCGGATAACGGCGACAGGCTTGCCACTTGTCACGTTTGGGACCTAATAAACTCGGCAAAACGTGGGTCCAGTTCTAGAGACTGGTGCCTCTGCCTACCCCTTCGGGGATAACGGGCGTGAGTTTATTATTATTATTATTATTATTAATCTAATTTAATCCAGCAAATCAAGTCGGGCGGGTTCAACGCGCGCGCCAAGTTGCGCGTCGGGCTGGTGGCCGTGCGCGCGGCCGTGCGCCTGCGCCGGCTGCCGCACGCGGCCGCGCGCACCGTGCTCGTGGACACGGCGCAGTGCGCGCCCTACACGCAACGGGTGCTTCGGAAGGTGAGTGCCGCTTGCGCCCTCTGCCACCCTAGTCGTAGGCCTTCGCGTCCGTTACGGACCGTAGGGGTGATTCTCGGGAAACGGGTCAAATGGCACAATACGGTATTTGACACTATCGACAATAAATTATTTGAGATGCTCGATTAAAACAAAAACTACAAAATGATTCGGAAAATGTATTTCTTTTAATCATTTACTAGTTATTACAATTTTTAAACAGATGAAACATAAAAAGAGTGCTCTGAAATGTGACGTCACAAGCTAGTATTTTAATACAAAATTCCGTTTTAAAAGTAACTCATTTGACATCGTGTCAAATACCCAATTGGGTAGTTGACAAAATGTCAAATAAGTTACTTTTAAAACGGAATTTTGTATGAAAATAGCGGTTTATGACGTCACATTTCAGGGCACTCTTTTTATGTTTCAGCTATTTAAAAATTGTATTAACTAGTAATTGGCTAAAAGAGATACATTTTCCGAAATTTTTTGTAGTTTTTGTTTTAATCGAGCATCTCAAATAATTTATTGTTGATAGTGTCAACTACCGTATTTGTTTGGGGCATTTTTTTCATATTAACTCAATAAAAAGTAACATAATATCGTAGGTTTATTCGCCCCTGAAAATTGTATTGTTAGTAGATTAGTAGCCAAGGCCTGTAAGGCATCAATTGCAGCCCGAGATATTACCCTCGCTGCGCTCGTGCGCCTATAGTTCGAGGGTGTAATTGATGCTTACACCCGAGCTAACTACTCTGCTTTACATCTCGATTGTGATGTACATGAATGTGTGGGTGAGGTGTCACCACACTACAGTGAGGTAAGTAGAAACCTTTTCGCCACTTCACGAACTCGTCGTATAAGTTTTCAAATATCTCTCTTTAGAACTTTCAGGCAAAATATTGTTAATTGCTGCTTCAGCTTCCATTTTCATTGAATCGGGAGTGCAACTTATATCTTCATCACTTGCAGAACTCATGTTTTTTTCCTAATTAGCACGTAATTATAAAAAAGTCCCAAAACCAAACAATATTTAAAGTGAAAGTTTTCTATTCCCGCCTTTTTCCATCTTTTTTTCTATTATTTTTTTCAAGAACGAAATTGAGCTTCGCCGTTCGATATTTAAAATTGATGACTATTATACAGGCCGCGTATTGTAAAAAGAATCTGTCTGAAGCTAACCTAACCTAACCAAACCGCTCGGTCGCGCGGACGCATATAATTAGAGCCTAAGTATGTCCGCCCGGGACGTCCCTTGCCTTACTCCTTACCTTACCACTCACATTCTCTCGATGTATTGCGATATTGGTCAATATTATGACGACCTCTGTGGCGCAGCGGATAGCGCAATCCCTACCATGCGAGAGGTCCCGGGCTCTAATCCCGGCTGGGGGCAAAAAAAGGTCCAGGGTCTTAGATGTTTACATGTTTGTAATGTCACTGTTTCTGGTTCCCACGACGGCGTGGGGCCAGAAGCAATGTAGGTATGTGGTGCCTATATGTAAACGTTTATTTGCTTCATCAGTCTTTCTTCCATGTCCAAACCAACACAACATCCCTTTTTTACCCAGATTATAGAATATAAATAAATAAATAACTCATGCCCGTTATCCCCGAGGAGGTAGGCAGAGGCACCAATCACTAGAACTAGGCCCACGTTTTGCCGAGTTTATTAGGTCCCAAACGTGACAAGTGGCAAGCCTGTCGCCGTTATCCGGGCACAATTTATCAGCGAATGTTGTTGCTGTACAAACACACAAATGTACGTAACTGAAAGTCTTTGGTACATGCGTGGTTCGAACCCAGACCATCATGATCGAGAAGCAAGGGTCAACCCCACTACGCCACCACCGCTCTACCTGGATTACCTAGATTATGTTCGTTTTGACGACCCGACGCATCTGACTACCATACGAGAGGTCCCAGGTTCGAATCCCGGCTGGGGACAAAAAAACCCAGTTCTTGGATGTTTACATGTGACGTCGCTGCTTCTGGTTCCCACGACACAGGGTATCCTAGTGTGGGGCTAGAAGCAATATATGTGCCTGTATGTAAATGTTATGTTATGTTCTTGTGTGTTTTTTTGTGGTAATCTAAACGTGTCCTCTCTTTTTGTCCTTGCAGGTGATCGACGGCTGCGCGTTCCGCGTGTACGGCCATTGGGTGAAGAAGGGCGAGGGCCAGAACCGCGCCGCTCTCTTCGAGAACACGCCCAAGACCGAGCTGAAGAGTCTATACATTAGCAACCTGAGCCGGTAGCCTCCCGAGGGAGGAGTCGCTTGTTAAGACAATGGTGCTCGCTTCTGCTGCCCTGGTAAGTCGCCTAGCTTTTCTTTAGCATAGCTCGCCTAGCTGTAGTTCAGAGAATACATCCAAGACGGAACTGAGCCAGAGCCGGTAGCATTCCGAGAGAGCAGTCACTTTTTAAGACAACGCCACTCGCTTCTGCTGCCCTGGTAAGTCGCCTAGCGTTTCTTTAGCATAGCTCGCCTAGCTGTAGTTCAAAGAATACATCCAAGACGGAACTGAGCCAGAGCCATTAGCATTCCGAGAGAGCAGTCACTTTTTAAGACAACGCCACTCGCTTCTGCTGCCCTGGTAAGTCGCCTAGCGTTTCTTTAGCATAGCTCGCCTAGCTGTAGTTCAGAGAATACATCCAAGACGGAACTGAGCCAGAGCCGGTAGCATTCCGAGAGAGCAGTCACTTTTTAAGACAACGCCACTCGCTTCTGCTGCCCTGGTAAGTCGCCTAGCGTTTCTTTAGCATAGCTCGCCTAGCTGTAGTTCAGAGAATACATCCAAGACGGAACTGAGCCAGAGCCGGTAGCATTCCGAGAGAGCAGTCACTTTTTAAGACAACGCCACTCGCTTCTGCTGCCCTGGTAAGTCGCCTAGCGTTTCTTTAGCATAGCTCGCCTAGCTGCAGTTCCAAGAATACATCCAAGACGGAGCTGAGCCGGTAGCCTCCCGAGGGAGCAGTCGCTTATTAAGACAATGGTGCTCGCTTCTGCCGCCCTGGTAAGTCGCCTAGCGTTCCTTTAGCCTGGCTTGCCTAGCGGTAGTTCGGAGGACACATCCAAGAAGAGCTAAAGTCAGGAACCTGAGCCGGTAGCCTCCCGAGAGAGCAGTCACTTCTTAAGACAATGGTGCTCGCTTCTGCTGCCCTGGTAAGTCGCCTAGTTTTTCTTTAGCCTAAGATTACATCCAAGAGGGAACAGACGAGTCCGTACATCTGAAGCCTGAGCCGAGGAGTCGCTTGTTAAGAAAATGGTGCCCGCTTCTGCTGCCTTGGTAAGTCGCCTAGTCTGGCTTTCTTAGCGTTACTTCTCCGTCCTCGGACATCCTCCTCCAGCCACTGCCAGCAATCAGCCTCGGATCCCCCGGCTGTCACATCAATGAACTGGCCATGTTACTAATTCTTGATATAATCTTCTAATATACAAAATTCTCATGTCTCAATGTTAGTGCGCATACTCCTCTGAAACGGCTCACCGATTTTCATGAATCTGTACATGTATATTCGGTAGGTCTGAGAATAGGTTGTTATCTATGTTTCATAGCTCCAAGTGAAAAAAAAATTATATAGCGAAACGTCGGCTAGTATGTTTTATCAAGAATCAAGAATTTATTTCAACGTAAAGAATTTACATTCTGCTTGTTGAATGTCAATGTACATACAGTTATGTATAATGTTAGCCGCTGCCTTGGGGCCGTCTGTAGTGGAGAAAAAAGCAGCGAAAAAAAACTCCACTCAGACCATCTTTTCTCAAATCACCTTAAAGCTAATACAAATAAAACATACAAAATAATATCTTGGATGTGTTGAACACTAGACACATTTATCCTCTGATTTAATTTAATATTAAACTACTATTTAATGCCATACGTCCTTGTCTTCTAAATAATCGTTGATTTTATAATAATGTTTTTTGCAAAGAGTGTGCTTAACACAATACTTAAATCGCGTTGGGGGTAACTCTAATATATCTTGGGGTATCTTGTTGTAGATACATTCCCGAAGCCTAATAATCCAACTTGACGACCTCTATGGGGCAGTGGTTAGCGCATTAGCTTACCATGCGAGAGGTCCTAGGTTCCAATCCCAGCTGGAGACAACCCCAGGTCTGGGATGTTCAATGTTTGTGATGTCGCTGTTTCTGGTTCCAACTACACAGCGTATCCTGCCAGAATTAATGTATGTACCGGAATGTAAATGTTTATGTTAACTCTCGCTGAAGCAGAACTGACTTCCTGATTTCAACCTCACGCTTCAAGGAAACGGTATTGCTCATTATAATTATGACGTAAATCATAAAATTGGCGTAAGTTTGATATCGCATAAAAGCCTATGATGAGCGCAAAAGTGTCCAATAAATAAATACAGTCTGTTAGCTTCTAGAATATACCTCGGGCTCTAGAGTAGGCTTCGGTTTTCGCCGAAAGCACACGAGTGTAATACTACTTCCTGTTCTGTATAAAACTTTTCTTCACTATTTTGAAAAGTTATGTAAAGTTATAATTAATTATTGAATTAGTTTGTCACAAATAATAAAACACGACAACCTTATCTTATTGCAATACAATCGGTTTAATCGATAGTAGCCGAGGTATATTCTAAAAGCTAACACACTGTAAATACAATGCTATCATCATCATCATTCAGCCACTATATAATTTATATAAATTATTTTGAAAATATTTACCATTTTAAGAAACTAATTTCGGAATTTGTAAGTTTTATTCATTACGTCCGTTTTTATTATTTTTCTAAAATTTCTTTTCTTTTTCTTCAATTTGTTGTCTTTGCCAACGTAAAAAAAACAAATGTCATGTGGATTTTTTTCATACTTACATGTATGAATCCTTTGCCTTACTGTGATTGCTGACGTCATAGAAAAGTCATTTAAGATAATAATAAATAATGTAGAAAGACTATAATTCAGTCCATCTCACATCCTCACAATCTAAAGTATAAATTTTCCTTCTTCCAGGATCGAGAGAAGTACCAGGGTAGCAGCGGACGCCAAGACATAGGGCCCACCTTAGCGGAAGTAACGGAGCTAGTTCGTGTGATCGTAGGTTAGTCTCAGACCTTCACAATATCTCTCCGTCAGTTATTTTGTCTTCCACAGTTGTGGGGGCCCAATCAGTATGTTATACAAATATTCCCAATGATTATTTATGCGTCTGAGTGTAGAAGATTCGGTTTGGCTTTCGAGTGGGAAATTTAAGGCTAGTACGCCAATTAAGAGAATCTGTGATCAGGCTAAGGCTTGACTTACTTGATTCCCAAATAACTTTTATTTAGGGGTCCGTTTATAAATTATGTCAACAAAGGGTCAATATTGGGTGACATTGGGCACTAGTCACGAGTTTCCTGACGTCACTTGTGTAGTATTCAAATTCAAAGTATAGAAAAACAAAGCGAGTATGCTACGTCACGAGTTATGAGCGCTTACCTTGAATTGAAAAAGTCTGTTCGGCGACGGTGGGCTGAATCCGATCGGCTTCAATAACCGATATGTAAAGTATGTCAAAAAAACATTAATTATTAGTACTGTGACCACCTGTAATTAATTTACCGCGCTTAGCACGCACGTCTTAGTTCTCTATATACAGTCGCGCTCTTCGTTTTTTTTTGTTTCGTTGTGCAAAGAATGCCTAAACGAAATGAATTTAAAAAAATATTTTATTTTTATTAATACGTTTATTGCACCTAAGTAAACTTTACAGTTTTAATCAACATTAAACCTTCTTCTATGTCAAAAGATGATTTAATGGAGGGAATAATAAGTAAATCTCCCACATGATTAGAATCTTAGCGACGATGTTTTTCAGTAGTAATAAATTACTTAAAATAAAACTTATTATACTAGCTATACCCTTATAACGATGGCTACATTTTTGTGCGCGATTGTGCACTTGCGCGATGCTCATAACTTGTGACGCTACCTGTATAATTTTGTAAATTTCTGTATTGTTTTAATTTCATTATTTCTAAAATATGTGATGGCTTACCAAAGGGGGTCATATAAATGTTGCCACCTGTGACGTAGATGGAGACTCAAAAGATAATGAAATTCGTGGGACGTATTTTATGAATGGACCCTAACCCCTTCTTAGGGTTCTTGTAAAATCATTGGGGTTGCCAGTGCAGTGTGAGTTGCAGGAATATGTTGTACGAACGACTTTAGTTCAATTTGTTGCGTATTATTTGAAATACACTGTCGTTTTAAGATAAACTTGTTTCTTCTGTTGTTTGATGATTGTTGTATGATGTTAGACGTACATTACCGATTTAAGTTAGTTTGTGAAAATTTTATTAGTACGCTGTGAAAGCGTAGCCTTAAAATAGTTTATTGAATGACTGCTACATAGGGGTGGTTTCTGAATTGGAAATTTCACCAAAAAGTAAAAAATACTTAAGTCACACTTTTTTTTCTAAAATTGGCTTTATTGTAAAGATCCTGGCATTGATTCCAAGCACAGCGGTCTTGTAAAATCTCTTATTAAAATATTTTTTCGATTTTATAAATTCTTTATAAGATCACGTTTCCCCTGGAGCACTTCACAGAGACAGTTTAAATCATCTGAGGTTTGGTTTTTACTTTTCAAAGACAGTACTCCGTACCACGAGTGGCACTCCTTGGAAACCAAATACTCGCATCTCATGAATCAATCTGCGCGGCTAGATATAAAAAAATAAATTGACACATAATAATTATAATTATAGAAGCGAAACTAAGCCAAAACGGTCCGCTTCACAGAGTACGGTCCCTCTGAAACAGTAGTTCAACTGGTAGTACAAATGATACACCGTAAGGTCACTAGTACTACCAGTACTACTAGTGACCAACCTGTAGTATAAATGTACTGTAATGTGTTGCAAATTGTTCACGAAAACAAACAAAAAATCACAGATATTATTCTTAGCCAGTCTAATTATATAAGTAAAGAGCAAAGAGGCGAGAAAAACTATTTTTACGTTTATACCTTGATATAGATTTAAACTTTCGCGATTTTCACACATAAAAATAAGTTAATAACATACATACGGACATAACCTTATAACTGTATATTTTGTTTACATCTGGCGTATATATCATTACTCCCAGTTGAACTTTTAACATCTATGACAAAACCCGAGGGATATTCTTGTATTTTTTTAGTAGTACCAGTGACCTTACAGTGTATCATTTGTTACTACCAGTTGGACTACGTGGTAGTACTACGGTCTCGGACGGAGTACGGCAGTGGCTGTTGAACGTCACTCGCATTAACCAATGACGACGACGATATTGACAATTTCTTTGGGAGCGCGTTTCGTGGAATGGAGTATACTTAAAATGTCTCTGTAGAGTGTGGTTTCTGGCCACAAAATTTATTTTAACGTTCATTACCAACGCTTAAGTTATAGGGAATGAAAGATTGAATACGTAAACTTGACTTATAGTAGACATTTATAACGAACTTACAAGCTATAACCTTACATCTTTATTCCCATTCGGGTTTGAGAATAAACACCAAATAGCTTAAATAAATTTTATCCTGTATTGCAATAATTAGCAGTGTAAGAAATTCTGCTATTGTAAGTGGGCGTTTTTATCACCTTTGACCCTAGTGAGCCTTATAAAATAACCTTTTAAATTATCCTAGCACCTAATTGGTTTTCTCAGTAAATATTTAAGTTCACTAATAGTCGTATTTTACTTTTAGTATTAACTTATAAGTAACCTTATGTCGCAAATGCATTAGTGCCATTTTGGAGTTTTCGCTTTTAAGTTAGTGTAAGTAGGCGCAATTAAAAGAATTGTATTTTTAGCTAGTGCAGTTGATTGTTGAACAATATGAAGCAATGTACAGATGACAGACACCTGCGGTATAATAGGTGTAATGGTCATGCTACTTGTTTTCGATAAATGTTTTTTATGATTTATTTTTAAAATAATGACCATTTTAGGGAAGTAATTGCGGTATTTTTGAGTTACGTTAATTAGGTTTATTTTAAATATATTTTTCGAAAATTTTGGTTTTGTGACGTCATCAGAGCATGATTAAAGAAATATTTGTCAGTCTTTGCCTCAATATAAAAAAAAAACAAATGTCATTTGTATTTTTTTTTTGTAAGCATGGCGAAGGATTCGTATCATACTGTGTTTGCTGTCGTCCTAGAAAAGTATTCAAAGCTTGTTTTTGAATATAGACTTATTTAAAAATCTGATAAATATAAATTGTACTGAAAGCATTATTCTCGAAAGGGTTTTGAGATTTCCGTTCATGTTCAAAAATGTGGCATGGCCAATTGGTATACAGATATCCAGTTTATATAATATATAAACCGGAACTTATATAATACCCGTTAAAAACCTGTCTTATACAAGTTCTTATTTTTAACCCAAGTGTGTTTAGCGCATGCGCTATTGCGGTGCATTTTATATTTTGGTGCAAAGTTTTCATCATCAACCTATTATGTCCCCACCGAGGGGCACGGGTCTCTTCCCTGAGGAAGGTATAGGCCCATACTCCACCACGGGGGCCTAGTCCGGATTTGTGGAGGTGCAAACTTAATAACACTGTATTATAATAAATATACTATAATATTTGGCAGTTTCTTACAACTAAAGGTCCAATAAGTCCAACGTTGAACTACGAAAAAATTTATATTTAATTCCGTTGTTTGATAAGGACTTATCAATCCAAACAACTAAATAGGAGCTTCACCTTTACAGCCATTGAAAAGCTATACCTATATGAGGTCATTGAATCAAAATGTGTATCAAAATATTGAAGCAATATTGGTGTACCTATCGATATTTATGCTATGTATCATCGTCACCCATTATGTCCCCACCGAGGGGCACGGGTCTCTTCCCTCAGGAAGGTATAGGCCATACTCCACCACGGGGGCCAAGCCCGGATTGGTGGAGGCTTGTAAGACTAGTGGCTGGTCTTACTCGATATTTATGCCATGTAAATATACTTTACTAGTAATATTGTGTGTGTGTGTGTACCTTATGACTGTATTTCGCCCTGATTTTAACTTTGAACTGGCATCCAATTAAAATCAAAGTGTTTCATTCTATCAAGGAGAATTTAATTCTCCTTGATTCTATACAGAAATGTGGCTGAATGATGATGATGATGAACAGTACAAGTAAAAGAAAATGTCCATTTAAAGAAAAAAATCTAGAACATTTTGACGACCTCTTTGTATAATGTTTATTCATTTTGTTATC
This sequence comes from Yponomeuta plumbellus, assembly GCA_947310845.1. Lineage (NCBI taxonomy): Eukaryota > Metazoa > Arthropoda > Insecta > Lepidoptera > Yponomeutidae > Yponomeuta > Yponomeuta plumbellus. Next base: position 17,873,205 of record OX371212.1, on the reverse strand, counting down.
GTAACTTTACTTGCAAATTTCAGATGATTTAATAAACGCTTTTTTATTTTCATAATGGCACAACATCGCTGAATCCAAAGCATAGATGTGATCTATTGTGTCTAAGTTGCAATGATACATTTGGATGCCAGTGTATTGTCTAATCTAGTTATAAGTATAGCAACAAATTATATAAAAGTGTCTATGTAAATATACATAATATAATCAAAAATAAAAAGTAATGTTTGAAAACACTTCTTTGTTTTGTTTGTACTCCGTCTACTCCGTCGGTACATCGGAAGGTGAATTACTCGTGTCATTCATTTATTGAATCATGAATTTTGTCTGTTTGTAAACAAATCGTTGATAAAAGTCGTTAAAACACCGGAAACATTGTGTATCCAGTATGCTCGTTTATTAATTTCAATAAGTTTCGAAATATCAACCCCAAAATTAATTACAAATTTTCTTGACTTCGATCGTATTTGAAAAAAAGTCAAACAAAAAAAAGCTTTCACAGAAAAGAGCTGAAATAGATTAAATTATTTAAATGTTTTTTCTACTCTTCTGTTTTGTCGATCAATTTTTATTTGTGGTAAATACTTGGAATAGATTTTTTTTTAATAAAAAATATAAAAAAGCTACCATTTCATACTAAAGACTAAACTCAATGCTAAAGACGGCATCAAAATATATGGAAAAGCCGATTATTTCAATATTTATAAATTTATTCATACAGATTGGATATTAGCAACCATTTTTCGCGAATTTTTTGTTTGTAGAGAACGACTCTACATTTTCGGATAATTTTAATAATAATAATTCAGATATTTTATAAAATTACTAGCTAACCTGGCGAACGTTGTTTTGCTATATAATTAACTCACGCCATATTCTCAGACCTACCTAATAAGGACGAAAAATTTTGTAAAAATCAGTGAAGCCGTTTCGCAGAAGTTCGAAAACTAACACTGCGACAAGATTTTTATACATTAGGTTTGAGTTAAAACCAACTCAAATACTAATTTAAAATTTTTCATTTCGTTACACGCTTTAGGTAGGTAATCTCACGCTTACAGTATGTCCAAAATTACAAGACGGTAGTGAAAGTGTACTATTTTTTTTATCGAAAAATCTAAACACTTACCACATTTATTGAAGTAACTTATAATTTATATTATTTACGTAATAAGTAAAGTTTTTAATTTACTTATAATCCTTGTAAGTGCAAGCTATTAACAAACACAGAAAAAAAGGTCGACCAAAACTCTTTCATTTCTACTTTTTCTGGACAAACTGTATTAACGTTCTAATTCTGGCAATTAATCAATTTTGAAAATTTCTACTACGAAACTTTTTTAAGCTTAGGTAGCCGCTTTACCCCGAAAATCTTTCAATTACCTTGTACCCTATTTCGCCCCTTATTTATTTAGGGTTAGGCGACATTTTCCGATGCTCGGTCGCAGAGTTTGCAAGTTCAAGCTGATCATTTCCGAATGATTAGGTCCAAAACGGTGTCCCTTCGAGGGAACCCGCACTACGGTCTACCGTTTACCTACCGTTTCGTTCGATGTAGGGAGTGCCTATTTTTATTTCGGTAGAGTTGGTGCACAGTTCTTACATGGAACATTGATTGTTACTATAACCAGTAACTATCTCATTTTTAAAACACTCTTAAAATTAGAGAAATACCTGTGCAATTTCGGTTTTTAATTAAATTACAATAAAGTTTTCTCTATCTATATTTATTAAATAGTAAACGATTCTTACTTAGCTTAGCTAAAATCCTTTTAGTTTTTTTTATAATATATACCTACACACGTTTGAAGATTAAAAAAAAAAGATTTAATCTTTCGTGTAGTAAAACTTTTTATAACTTTTTCCATTTTTGTAATGCCTTGTTTCCATGGTTTTTATTATGTAAGTTAATACACTTTATTATTATAATTTTAATAATCATGCTTAACAAAAAAAGCAGCCAAATCGGTCGAGCCGTATTTATCATGATAGCCGGGTGTTAACCAGAGTAGGTATCTAAACAAGAACGATTCATCTATTTTTGTATGAAATACCATGTAATACCTACAATAGGTACACGTAGCTGTACAGAAAACCTACCTATATTTTCAACTAAACTACTTTTTACTAAGTCTTTTGAGAAAATGGGTGAAATAAAACTTTTGGTATTTAACTTTCCCAGTTACTTATACAAATAATATAGGGACATACCTACCTATGATGCAACAATAAAAAGCGACATCATAGAACTATCGTAGTGTGACTTGCACAGTGCATACGAGGTAAGTGTTTACTTTACATAATAGCCTAGAGTGGAGCCGCGTAGCGTAGTAAGTATCCTATTAGAAGGTGAAAGTTCACAGCCCGTACTCTACCATCTCCTTTCCTACACAAAGAACCAATACCTCCCTTTAACCATATTCTCAAAACACCCACCTATGTCATTATGTCATCTACGTAGTTGACTATTCTTACTAATTACCGCTCCCAAAGTATTAGATAAACAAAGCTAGCCCATGTGCCGGCGGAGGAGCGGGGCGCCTAAACAACGAAACACAGAAAGAACACCTAGGTTTCTTCTTAATTACCCAACACAGACTCGCTGCCATACCTGAGGCTAACCAAGACCGGGCACAGAGTGGTTACTTTGACTTGTTTATTGTTTTAAAGGCAGTAGAAGTCGTCTGGCGAGTTAAGGAGCTGGCAGTCCTTCCGCTAATAGTTGTTTTGTAGGCGAGAGCGGCGCTGCAGCATGGCACATCGATCGCGGAGGCCCGCGCGCGCCGGTCCCCGCGCCCCATTGGCGGAGCGAGCGCGTCACGTGACCGCGGAGCAGCTCTCTCATTGGCCCGCGGCCACGTGAGCGTGCCGCGGCGCGCGTGGCTCGCCGCCGGAGCCGCCAGTCGCGGCGTGACAGCGGGCGCGCCGACACGCGGCTCCGCGCTATGAGCCTCCTAGACACGTTGTTAGAGGCCGCGCGGTACATCGAGCTTCAGGAGCGGCAGCTAGCACGTAAGTACGCTCACAATCCCGCCCCGGAGCCTGTAAATGCAACAGTTAAGCCGTGCGACACTCCGGCGGCGCAGAAGCTGCAGGCGACGCCCGATCTTGACCTTGGTTCGCCGGGCGCACGCTCCCGGCCTCGCCCCACGTAAACAAAGGAAGCCCCGATGAAAACCCGCCGCGTATCACCACGTCACTTTCTAGCTTAACTCTCCTTCGGCGACTACGCCGTGGGTGTTACTGCGTACGTGGAGGTGGTTTGCTGCCGAACGGCGCTAGATGGCGCTGGTGCTGCGTCAGCTGATGCAAGGGGAGGGATGTGCACGCGCATAGCGCAACGCCACGCGCTCGGTACCGCTTCGAAGAGTCTATTGTAACATCATAAAGTTTACTAGTCTTTTAGATCCAGCTCTATAGCTGATGCTAGTGGTTACAAAACGCGTTGTACTTAGTGATCCGAAGATGTAACAGTTACGTGCGGCGAGATCTGTAAACAGAGTCATTAGTGAGAGTCATTGACTCCGCCGAATTTATCTACAATGCCTATTTGCCGCCCGGTGCGATAGCGCTATCAACACACGCGGCTCTTTTGTTTTTCTTTTCTACGGAACGTTCTGTTACGTACTATCTAGTTGCGTTCGCAAAATTCGTCGGTGAGGTAACCATTCAGATACCAATACAAAACTCGAACTATTCAGCTTACAAGAACGAAAGTTCGACAAGACTCGAAGTTGGCGAACTGTGGATAACTTCTACTTTGGGCCTAAGAAGATCCAGTTATGTGGTTAAATGACTATAATATTATTGAACCAGTATGATGACGATCGATTATAATGGTTGAGTGACACAGCTGAAACGTGGACCAATGACAGCTGAACCAGTCCCATAATCGCCTTTAAAAGAAACGGTCGCCACTTCGCACGACTCTTTCGCACATAAATTATAAATTAAGTCAGTCTGATAATATTGTCAGCAACGAAGCATTGCATCAACTGCAAAAATCTAGGCTTATTCTACTTATTTAACTCTATGCTTCTCAAAATCAAGTCATTCGCCAAATTGCGGGGCAGTTTGCTTATTTGTGACCTGCATGATATTCCTCAATTTGTAGGCTGAGTTTAGCCGATAGTTACTTGTATGCCAGGGCCATCGCACTTTCCCTGTCTCACCTGATGGTAAGTAAAGGTGCTAGATGTGGCTTCAATAGACGTCACGCCGGAACACGACAAATCGCTTGACGACATTGTATTGTATACGTTTGTAAATAACTATTTACCAGGCACTACAGCACACACTCTAGAGAATGCTCATTAACTTAAGTAAGCAATGCCCAATGTTCGTTAACTTTCCCCTGGTGTACTGAAGTCAATTGGACAGGAAAACATGCTACAGCGGATTCATCATCGTCAACCCATTATGTCCGAGGGGCACGGGTCTCTTCCCTGAGAAAGGTATAGGCACACTCCACCACGGGGCCAAAGTCCGGATCCATTCCTACAGCGGATTAAAATATTAAATTTAAGTGTATTTATCTTTATAAGCCTCCTTCATAGTTTTCAAGTTTCCTGGTTTCTGCCCTTCGCATCAACGGCTCCAGAATTATTGTCACTTTGGCCGGTTTTTTAATTGAGTATTCCACTAAGTAAATACTTACTTAAGTGACGTTCTGTCACGCTCTTTTCTGAGAAATTTTACGAGACAGCACTACAGTTAAGTACCTAGTTACTTAGCGAAATTCTCAATTCAAAACTGGCCCTTTACCAACAGAATAACCCGGAGGTCCACCTATACTTTTTGGACTTTTGCCTGCATTTGAATTGATAGTTTTCTCAGATATTCTCACATTTACACAGATATACATACATAAATAAAGTCACACTTGAATCCCAGAGAGGTAGGCAGATTTTGCCACTTGCCAAGAACGAGACATACCTTGCTTCTTCAACATTAACTAATCGATGCAGCTAATTTTTATCTAGTAATTGTAATCACATCTAAGTAGAAGTATAACGAAGCAAATTATTGAAATCTTGCTGTAACTAGGTTACCTATAATAGACATAACACTAAAACTTAAAATAAAGTATAAAAGGACTTTGTGTGAGCGCATTTATGCCTCTACAAGAACCATGCTCACTCAACGACACCAACTATTGTTAATCGCAATAAACCTGGTTTTCGACGTGGCATACCTCGTTACTTAGGATCCGGGTCACCAGAAGCCTCATAAATCCGTCTACCGTACTATCAGCGGAACAACGCAGTTGCAGTCTCCCCTCTCTGTCTAACAAGAATGCTCTGAACAAACGGTCTCCCTCTAACAGGTACACTTGTTTGTCTGTCCCTTTCACTTGATGAGGAGGAAACTTGGTATTATTACTGCGCTACCGCGCTACGCATTTTTTTGAGACCTCTTTGCTCCGACAATCCGTAAGAAATTACGGGCAACCAATAAAACTTGTCATGCGGGCTGATGACCATGAGGATACTATCAACGAATGCCGTTAAAGATCCTGCAAGGTATGTTAAATCAGAGTTTTCTAGACGTCTCTAGCGATTCTTAACGGATTTTTCGCTGATTTTTACTCGCTAGAGAGCGCCCATGTAGTTTCTGGGTGGGATACAAACTTATTGGCCCTGAATGTAAATAAGCTACGCCTAATTTTGAAAATCCTACATGCAAATCTAACTACGTCTTTTTTAGCTCTATTGGGTAGTGGTTCTCGATCACGCTGAGATGCTAGTTGCCTGGCACTTACCTGGACTGAGTTCAGAACCCAGCCAAATTTGAGCCCAGTTGGGATTCAATGGCCGATTTGTGGTCAAATTTGAATGTCAGGTATATGTGGGTAAGTTGCATTACGTAGAGCGGAGTAGCTGAGACTGCATACATTATATTCCTTTCCTGCAGGGCAGACCTGAAGATCTGAACAGATTGTAAGTTGAGCCCTAGTAGCAAATCCTACGCTACGAAATTTCACGCTTGCTTAGCTCAGTTTCTCGATTGCGCCAAAGCTGTATTACATACAAAATCCGACTGCAATACGTGTCCGCGAACACATAACACGAGTGACGTGATCCCTTATCGTGTTTACATTGGCCTTATCACGCGGGCGGGCGAGGGTCGCCAACAATGGTGGGCCGAATGCGTATTGATTGTCTGGAAAAGCCGAGGGTTGAGTCGCGTGAAAAAGTGTTCTCCAAAAGATGCAGCCCTCACGCCACGGAACTGCTTGAAGACTTAGCGAGTTTGTTGCATGTGGAGTAGTGTGGCAGCTTATTACCTAACCCTAACCCACACTCCGATGTAAACAAAAAAAAACATGAGTTGGTCCCAAACTGTTCTTAGTTGAGATTTCATTAAGTCACTGTTGTAAGGGTCTTAGGCCCGGTTTCTGAGTTGAGACGAGACAGCACAACAGTTAAGTATTTACTTAGTGAAAATTCTCAACTCAGAAACCCCGCCCTTAGTAGCCTGTTCGGTAGAATGTATTCAACGTTCAGTGCAAAATGCAGCAAAGAAATAATTATCGATGAATCATTACATTCTCTACTATAATAATGTAGTATTTGGACTAACCACTATAAATAGGCAAAGTTCTTACACAGAGTTCACTAGAACGTTCCGGCTATTTTTATTCGGTACTTTCCATACCTTCTGAACACGTCAATGACACCCCTGTCAATTCCCACCCTTACCATGCCGGTTCTCGAAGAGACCCATTAATTTGCAATGAAGACATCTCTGCATCATACCGAGAGCTTGTAGCCACATTGTTTCGCCTTGCAATTGGTGCCGCCATCCCCCCTCGCTGGCACAGTCACATGTCTCGCCAGTCGCGCACGACGAGGCGCCGCTAAGGTCAGCAACCATATGCAAACAAGTCCCAGAAAGGCTTCTTGAGGTCTATGTGTCCGCTGCTTCATAATTCGCACTTGGTTCTCCTCTTCAGCGGTGGTAGCGCAACGGGGCTACAATTTGCCTAATTTTCGAGGGTTTCTAAGTAGTTTTCTTTAAGCTGTCGCTCAAGCAATACCACTTACAAAATTTTTAGGATAACGTAGCGACAAATTATTTCGACGCTTCAATCCACCAAACCGCGCTCGGCACATACGATTTGTCCATAATCTCTGCGTGTAAAGGCCTGTGTCCTGCTGTGAGATAATTATGCTTCCTTGTCTCCTGATACCTGATGTAGTATTGTACAACTTTGAAATGTAGGTATGGGTCCAAAAAAAACCATTGAGTAGAGCAACATGCAGGCAAATTGATTAACGAGTGAGTAGTGTCATCCATCATCATAACAAGAGCGGATGTTAAAACAAAATGGACTTAAGATTTCTTATTTTTCGCATGTCGCAAGTAGTGCCTGCTTCAAGCAAATTTCAAGCTAGAAAATACTAAATTTTGGCACCCCAAGAAAAGTATTGCCAGTGAGTTTTTTACTGGTTTAGGACGCTTCCTTATCTATCAATGCTTCCACTGCGCAGGTCTTCTACCTCTCACTACCTCGCGCCAACACAGCTAGTGAAAGGAAGGCCTCGGCAGCCAGCGCCTCCGCGGGCGCTATGGAACCCTGGTAGATTCGTCCAGCGTCTTTAGTGATTTTTTGTCTGTTTTGACGAAGCGGTGACTTGTTTGTGTGGACAGGTTTCATTGGACTGGTTTCGGAGGTTGTTTTGTCTGGGAGGCGCTGGGTGCGGATTTCGAATTGTCACTTTCGCACGTGTCTGTTGATATTTTAGCGAATGTGGTGTGGTTTTTTTCAACAGCTTCAACAGCATTTGGGGTCTCTTCGTCAAGGGTCTGTTTAATATCAGTTACATTGCCTTACAATGTAACAGAAAGTTAATGTAGTGTTTGTTTTTGCTGTCCACTGCAATCTGGGTTCATTTGAACTCTAGCTTCTTTTGATATGAACGTTTTTCGTGGCTTATCTTTATTCAGCTCAATGAGAGCGATACGTTTTGAACTGATGAAATACTTAGTTATTCATCAACACAATAACTTACAATCATGAACCAACGTGCTTACAATTATATAGAAACGTAGTGTTTTTAGGATGTCTCTGATATGTCAGCTTGTGGACTAATTTCCCACCTAAAATGCTGACTGTCTGAATGTTTGAATATAGATAGCGCTTAAAGTATTGGTGATCTAATATTTCACATCAGATGTATGAAAACGAGGCCGCTGGTTCGCAAGTCTCGTCGGCACTTTACATTTGCTACGCAGTTCGTATTCATAAAATACTGGACCCAAAGTGTTTACTACATACGCTACGTCTTACATAACCGAATAACAAATCTCAGAAGTATTTTAGCTTACCATCATGAAGCTATCGACTTGAGAAGCTTCCTTTTTCGAGTCTCAGCGCGACTCCTCGCCTAACGACACACTTACAATTTACTCCTAATCTGAAAAGGCCAACTCTACAGTTGTAGAGATCTATACAGGGTGTGAAGTAGGAAATAGCCTTAGCGGAGGACTACGTATGCCCAGCAGTGGACTAGTACAGACAGACTGATTGATAAAAGCATGACGCACTTATAAAAACAATATCCAACAAAACACTTTATTATTATTATTATTATTAAATTCTTTATTGCACAAAACACATGTCTGGTACAAAGGCGTACTTAATGCTAAACAGCATTTTCTACCAGTCAACCTTTGGTTTGTAGATCGTGGCTGGGTAGGTAGTGCAAAAAAAACGAAATAGGTTCTATAAATAGAGGGGCAATACTTATATGAACTGGGCCCGCGTTTTGCCGATTTTATTAGGTCCCAAAAGTGACAAGTGGTAAGCCTGTCGCCGTTATCCGGGCACAATTTATCAGCGAATGGTGTTGATCAGCGAATGGTGTTGCTGTACAAACAAACAAAACGTGGGCCCAGTTCTAGTGATTGGTGCCTCTGCCTACCCCCTCGGGGATAACGGGCGTCAGTTTATTTTTTATTTTCAATACTATATAAGATAGACTTTAGACGGGGCTTAAAGTCTCGTGGAAAAGGGAGAGACAACTCGTTGATAACTGACACAATTTGAAAGTTCCTAAAGTCTTAAATAAATACCGTGTGTGCTTCATGTATTGATTAAAATAAGAACATAGAAGGTAATTGGGTATTTGATAAAATGTCAAATGAGTTAGGTACTTTTAAAACGGAATTTTGTATGAAAATACTTGCTTGTGACGTCACATTTCAGAGCACTCTTTTTATGTTTCATCTAACTATTTAAAAATTGTAATTGATGTCCTCCACAACGATTCCGTTGACGGCGACACCTTGGCAATTATAAATTTAGACCCGAGCATGCGCACGGATGTGAGATGCAAATCCGAATTTGTTTTTAAATACACGGTCACAGCGGACGCAATAAAGTTGAACGTTTGAGTTAAATGTGTAGTTGTAGGAGGGCTTAGGACGAGTTTTCCGAATCTGGCGTTTGGCATCGAGGTCTTCATGACGCGCTTGTTCAAAAGCAGTGGTGCCTGTGGTAATAGCTTTTCGCCATTCTGGTCTTATCTCGGCAAGCTCCTCCCACGTCTTGACCGATATATTGCTCGAAACTAGGTGGCGCTTCAGGACATCTTTATAACGAAGGTATTGACCACCTATTGTGCGTTTTCCGCAACTAAGCTGAGAATAAAAAACAGCCTTTGGCAGTCTCGAAGAGTCCATCCGCACCACGTGTCCGCACCACCTCAGTTGGCCCCTCATTAGGAGGCACTCCATGCCGGTCATTTCAGTTCGACGTAAAATTTCCGTATTAGGAACACGATCCTCCCAGCTCACACGTAAGATAGCCCGAAGGCATCTCATGTGGAAGGTGTCAAGGCGCCGAATGTCACATCTGTAAAGGCACCATGTCTCCGACGCATAAAGCAAAAGTGGAAGGATAATTGCTTTGTAAACGAGCAGTTTGGTCTGAAGTTTCAGATCGTGTTCCTTCCAAACTCTCAGTTGGAGCCTGCCAAATGCCGCTGCAGCTCTAGCTATTCGTGTAGAGATTTCGGATTCTAGACGGTTGTCACCACTTAGTAAGCTGCCGAGGTACCGGAACGATTGCACCTCTTCTAGCTTCTTGCCGTTGAGTGTGAGTGCAACATCGCTCGCAGGTCTACCTCTAGCCGGTTGCTTAAGGACCTGGGTTTTAGAGGCACTTATCACTAAGCCAAAGTTGCGACAAGACTCGTCTAGATTGTCCAGATATTGCTGCAGATGTTCCATAGTGTCAGCCATAAGGCAGACGTCATCAGCATAAAGAACCTCCAGAATGGACAGTTGTGTGACTTTATTTTTGGCTCTGAAACGCGACAAATCAAAGATGCTTTTGTCGGACCTAACGCTGAGCATAATTTGTCCATTACAGTGCTTTAGAGCCTCCTTCATAACGGCAGCAAAATAGATGGCAAAAAGCGTAGGAGCCATAACGCAGCCTTGTTTAACGCCGCTCGTAACTGGGAAACGGTCCGTGAAGTCGTTCTCGTGTTGCACAGTGGCCATCATGCCATCATGAAATTCACGCACTATCTTAACGAACTTCTCGGGACACCCTATTTTTTTTAAAATGATCCAAAGAGCAGCTCTTGGAACTCGGTCGAAGGCTTTCTCTAGATCTACGAAACACATGTAGAGGTCACGGTGTTGTTCCAAGCTTTTTTCTTGGAGCTGTTTAACCACAAAAATTCCATCAACTGTGCCTCTACTTGGACGAAAGCCGTACTGGGTTTCTGGAAGAATTGTCTCTGCCAGTTTGTTCAGTCTCATATTCACAATATGTGAAAGGACTTTGCCTGCTACGCAGATCAGAGATATGCCTCGATATGAGCCACAATCTGACATGTCTCCCTTTCCTTTGTATAGCTTGCATATCGAGGCATCTTTCCAGTCTTGTGGTACGGCTTCTAAATCCCATGTTTTCAAGACCAGTTCAAACAGCCTGTTATGTATGTGTGGTCCCCCATATTTATATAACTCGGAAGGCAGGCTGTCGGAACCGGGAGTTTTGCCATTTTTGAGTCGCCTTATTGCCTGCATGAACTCGTCAAAAGAAGGTGGATCTTCAAGTTCACTTGATAAGGGCAAGCTCTCAAGTGACTCTAGGTAGGCAAGATCGGCACCGTGGCTCTTAGGGTTGAGCACTTCTTCGAAGTGTTCCGCCCATCGTGAGAGAACTTCTTGAGGGTCTGTAAGTCGCTTGGTCTTATCACGCGAGAAGACTGGGGCTGTCTGTTTACGTCGAGGACCAAAGACAGTTTTCAAACCCTCAAAGAATTTACCAGTTTGGTTGGAGTCTGCAAATCTCTGAAGTTCTTCAGCTTTCAGCTGCCACCAACAATTCTTTAAGGCCCGCACTTTGCACTTAAGATCTCGCTGAATTTGTCTACGCTGCTGAGTAGGGACTGTCCTATTAGTTATAGCATGTCTGTGTTCATCAACAAGTTTCCGCAGTTCCGCATCAGAATCATCAAACCAGTCGTGATTTTTCTTTTGCGGTTTGCCAATAATCTGCTGAGAACAGTAATGTAGAGCTTTTGAAAAATTGTGCCAATCTTCATTTACTGAAGAGTCTAAGACAGCGCCGCACTCAGATTTACCAAACTCAGTATCAAGCTCTTGCTGTAATTTCTTATCGTGGTTAAGCTTCCCGACAGCTAGTCTCACAGGGATTTTGTGTTCTGCTCTGCGTGGGGGCTTGTAGGATATCCTCATTTTGGACCTAATAAGACGATGATCAGTCCAACCCTCCGCTCCTCGCATGGCTCTGGTAATAAGTACGTCATTAAGGTCACGTCTGCGTACTATAACATAGTCCAGCAGATGCCAGTGTTTGGAGCGGGGGTGCATCCAGGAGGTCTTATACTTCTTAGGCAACCGATAGAATGTATTGGTGATGCTGAGATCAAATTCCGCACAGAAAGATAGAAGGTCGATGCCATTTGTGTTGCACTTCCCAACACCATGTCGTCCCAGTACATCCGACCAGGCATCATAATCGGTACCGACGCGTGCGTTGAAGTCTCCGAGTAGAGCCACTTTATCGCAAGATGGAATTTTGTACAAAGATTCCCGCAGATCCTCATAAAACATCGTCTTGTTCTCGTCAGACGCTTGAAGTGTAGGTGCGTAGACACTTATCAGATGGAGATATTTTCTGGGGGCGATATGTAAGCGCAGTGTCATGAGCCTGTCATTGATACCTTTAGGAGGCTCGACTAAAGATTTTGCCAGCTGGTTTTTAATAGCAAAACCAACACCACTTGCTGTTTTTTCCGAAGAAGGCTTACCACACCAGTAATAAGTGTACCCACCCAAATCTTCGCAAAGCTCTCCACTGTCCGCCAAATGAGTTTCGCTAATTGCTGCAATATCGATATTGTATCGCGACAATTCTCGAGCTATAAGGGCAGTCTTTCTCTCAGGGCATAAACTTCTGTCAGTGTCTAATAATGTTCTTACATTCCATGTTGCGAGATTTAGAGTTTTAGCTTTATTACTTTTATTTTTATTACATTTACGACCGCGATTATTTGGTGCCTAGGTGACCGCGGTTTGACACCTAGGTAGGGGTTGAGACGAACTATTTTTAGGCCACCTTTTCTAGGCCCCTCCCAGGATTGGGGAAAGCAGAGCGATCCTGAATAGGGCTGCTTTGTCGTCGGAAGAGCTGCCGAAACCCGGACTCCCGCCTCCATCGAGTCCAGGAGCGACCATCACCGTCCGACCGCCATACGTGCAGAGAGCTAACTAGGAGCCGGACTCACCAGTCCGAACTCCTTCCGTCACCTCCCCATCGCCGTAGGACTTGCGATAAGAGTCGTAGTCCAGTTAATTGCCAGGAGTCATCTGCGCGTGAATTCTTTTAAAGTGGACAAGTGGTTGCGCAGCCGCAAGCCCACTCTCTCGCCCTCCACTCCATGCTACTGATGGATTGGGAAACCAATACGACCAGTAAAGAGAAGAGGGTGCAGGTATCTACGGAAGTACCCTGCCGGGTTTTTAGTCGAAGTTTTCCTTCTTCTAGACAGATTCTTGTGAGCAAAAGGCTAGGGGTCTGTCACTCCAGGGAAAGTAAGGATAGGATGAGATAATTAGGAGGAGGAAGGAATTAGGTTTTGGGATACCACTGTCAGCAGAAGGTTGTTGGAAGCCAACAGCAGCAGCTCGAGGAGGCCGGGGTCGCATACCCGTATACTTAGCAAGTAATCTTGCAAGTACCCTCTGACTAGTAAATGATGACTAGTAAACTAGTAAATGATTAAAAGAAATACATTTTCCGAAACATTTAGTAATTTTTGTTTTAATCGAGCATCTCAAATAATTTATTGTTGAGTGTCAAATACCGTATTACTATTTAAAATTGATAATAATAAATTCTTTACGACACAGACTGTACGGAATGTATCGGAAAATCCAAGGTGGCTGTCGATAAATAAAATATTGATCCTTGGATCTGTGCATCAAGAACGTATTTATGACATCGCTGGTGAATGAATAAAGTTGCAAATGCTATCGATATTTAACAGAGAATAAACAGATTCACTCTGTCCGATAACGGTACGACATTTTCTTTTTCGTACAAACTGAGAAAGGCCGTAGTAACCCCCGGTTTCTCATGAACCAACGTCGGCTTGCATGCACCTCTTTCTTAATAATGTCGCTTAAATTAAACAGCATTGAGCAACAGCAAAACTATTCATTGAAAACAAAACTTAATCTAATTTAATCCTTTTTTATGGCTCCCCTAAGATTCTGCCTAACTCAGGTTTGTGAAGATGGAAACTTTTTTCCCTACTGTTAACTCTAACAATGCAGTAGTTCAGGAAATAATAAATTAAATACAACAGTACGTAAATATGCTACAACGATAATTTTATGTTGTTACTTTAAAAAAATCTGATAAAACTTTAACAAAGGGAGCAAATACAAGGGATAACACCCATCGAAAATTTGTATGGAAAGGAAAGTCTGGTGGAAGGAAATCATAAAGAGAAGAAGCCAGTTTAGGACAACTGAAGTAGATAATTATGATCCAGTGACCTTTCGTCCATAAAAACTTACTCTAAACGGCGTCCTAAGTGACATTTGAGAAGTTTTGCAAGTCGGCTGCTGGTGTCAGTTGTTTTTTTCTGTACGCACTTTGTCCAGCTGACAGCTGGATATTATTGAGCTTATTCCGGATACACTTACTTGATTTTTTGTCGCAACGGTCCGACCAGTCAGAGACGAGCAACCGACGATGCGAGCTCCGTCTCGGCTCACCATGATTAGGCTCTGCGAATCAGAGCGAAACTCTTCCGACAAAAAGTCAAGTAAATGTATCCGGAATAAAGCTAATAATGTCTAGTGCTTACGAAAGCTTTAGTACAAAAAAAGGCAGCTGAATAGTAGATTGAGATACTGTAGTGGACGATAACCGGGGATTTACCTATCGTATGCAACTAGATGTCGTGTCGTCACAGTCATCGTCCGGTGTGAAACCGTCTAATGTAATTTCAGGTTTGATTTTAATATCTAGATTGTAACGGTATCGTTAGCTGTACCGTTTATTCCAAATGTGCTGCCTGGCTTATCAACTTCGGGTGATATGGTTAGTGAATTTTTCATACAAAACTATCTAAGTCAATACTTTTTGAAATCATCGGCTTAAAGACTCCATTTTCACACAAACAAAGGATTTGCGTGAAATTATTGTTCAATGCAATGGCAGGTTCTACAGAAAATGCGTACAACTGGTTAGTTATACTGGGTTGCTGCTCAAATGCGCATTCCTAAAACACTTCTCTTCGAAATATTCAAACAATTCAAACCAAAATATTCAAAATATTCAAGTTGTTGTAAAATCACTTGTTTTACTTGTAAAACAAGTTATATTCTTTATATAATAGGTATATTCTTTAAATATATTTTGAAAAAAATACCTACTTATAGTTTCGGATGATTTTTTGCTTTGCGGACTCCCCAAAGCGCTACTGATTCACTGTTAGATAGGCAGTGTTTAATACCGGAAGAGTTTATTAGAATGGACATTGCTCAGGAATAGCGCATTTTAAAAATAATCCTGTATAAAATATGTTGTTGTATTATCCTAATGCGTCGTAGACATATTACTAGGTCACTAGGTTAGCCCTCTGATATGGCCACTACAAGTAGTTTTGCAACGACACTTTGAAAAGTAATCTATTGCAGAATGCAACGTGATATGCATCAAAGCACACCCAAAACCCCGTATTGTTTGATATCTAATCTGTAGAATGGCGTGGTCGTTCTCTGTACCGTTACGCAAGACAACTAAAGGAGTGTACAATACAATCCGCCATTCATGTCTAAGATGGTCCCTTCTTGGCTCATATTCGCTCTAATGCCCTGCATAATACGAGCTACGATAGGTACCGACTAATACCAGAGACTTGATAGCTGACATTACATTGTTTGTCTCTAGGAACGTGAATCACTGTTCGATACTACCTAATATTGTCAGAACTTGTTCCATGCATAGTCAGGTTCACATCTAAAATTGATTATCTATCACTACTATCTACTTGAGTGCCTTTTCTCTTTTTCCTTCATTTTATAGTTTTTTTCTACTGTAACAATCAGCGAATGTGATATCGGTTGATTACTTCTATCTGATCTATTTGTATCCAAGAGTGGTTTGTTAGCGTAATATTCCAGTATGTTTCAAGCTTGATTCCCATTTCGTGGACATATTGTGAGATTCTCGGATTCGAACTTGATTAATTTTGAGTCTAGTAATGCTTAATGGATCTCGATCTCCAGACATCGCTAACACGCGGATGTCATGCGGTGCGTGATGATTTGTATCAATATCTGATTCCATAACTACACGAAGCAAACCTACAATTTTTAGCCCGCCTTTCTATGAGTAAGAAAGATGTTTGATGCAATGGAAGCCTCCATTGCAGTGATAAAAATGTTGTTTGATAGAAGTCCAGTCATTGCAATTCTTCACTCATAACTCGGCTCTATATTCTTGCAATATAATATACCACGGCCTGGTGCTGACGATACCTAGGTCTGAAATGTTATCAATTCCCAGACGAGCGTGTTATTCTCTTCGTATTATCATAATGTTAATGTTATGCCAGACATAACCTAGAATTACCCTAGAATTACTTTTTTTTCACGTTGAAAGTGGGTCCTTAGCGACGTTCGGCCCTGCCTGAGGCATACTCTGCAAGCCTACACATGGGTACAGTCAGGCAGGTTTCATACATGCAGTACCATCAAGACGCACCCCTAGATGAAAACCCCACTAAGTCCCATAACGATATCTTCAACTTGAAGGAGACGTTTTGGTAGTTATATTGTCCGGTGCCGTATAAGGTCAGGAAGTGGAAAAAGTAGCTAACTAAATTTTCACGTATTATTTCGACTTAGTGGGGTTTTCATCTAGGGGTGCGAAGACAGGACACTTAAAAGGACGGTGCTTCTCAACAAATGCTGGGTTTCTGGGTGGTTTCAAGGCGTGTATCAGTGCGTGTACAGCGCGCCAGTGAGGTGTGGCGCAGACGGCGTATCTTCGCATCCGGTGAGGGTGGCAACCGGTCCGTTTCCGGGACTAAAACTCGACCGCAATTTCGCTCCTTCTGTGAAGTGATTTTCACAGTCCCCTTGTTCGCTTTTGGATGTAAGACTTCTTGCGCTTTACTGTTCTAGGTTTGAGAGCAACCAAGGCATATAGCGATCTTAATGGTTTGGTGCTTTATCTAAGTTGCTGCCATCATTTTTAAGGTTTCCGATCTCATCCATCACTTTTAAGTCTAAATTCAATGCATTAAGACAATAAAGGAACAATGGATTATATTGTATTGGTGTCTGACATTATTGCAATGGTAAAACGTGGTATGTCGACTTAAAGACGTCGAGTTTCGATTAATCAATTCGTCTTTAATCTCATATTCGTCCACAGCCAAGCCTCGCTAGGCACGCCACTTCTTTCTGACTAGTTTCTATGAAAGGGTACAATGCGACAATGCCTCCTATGTCGTAACTTCAGTCTCTGTGACTAAAACCGTTTTCTGTGTAGGCTCAACTTGTCCACTACCAGCCTGTTAAAATATTCTCTTTTGGCGCGTAGTCAGTTCTTCAACTGCAATTACTTCCTTTGTTCTTCGGGCGACTATAGTTGACGTGCAATTTAGTTTCTGGCACATTAACTTGAATACCCTGCGCCCATTAATTCACAGTCGTATGCGTCGTTGTCGTTTGCCAAGTCTAATCTGAAACGTTTGTCGTTATCAACTTTGTATTGATTAATTAAAGTAGTCTGTATAATTCAAAATGGTGTACCAGTAGCACTTGAATTTTCCAAGGATATGCCTATCATCTTAGTTTTTTTACATCCTGTAATATGTACATTAAAACGCATCGGTTATTAAATAAAAGCTCGCGAAAGGTACTCTCAAAATAGAATCTAGGCATCGCAACCTGCTTAACCAGTGGATAGGCACAGCCAAGGTCATCTGAACTTAACGTCCAACACTTGGCCCCAACTTTTGCCAACGTCAGTCTTCCCTATAACTTTAGGGGCGGTAGCTTACTCTGTATCGGCTGCATTACAGCAATGCTCTTTATATTTCATAGCTGGCCTCTTATCAGTGCAGGATCTTACTGCTGTCACAAATCTCTAACAGCCTGACAGCTTTTGTCAGAAGTATTTATTTAAAGAACTGGATTCTGTAACTTGCTCAGGACCTAAGCACCCTTTATCTAACATAATAGGACACCTTCATACGATCTTAAAATAGAATCCACCTTCCATAATCCATTTCCATTATTATAAAAACTTTCGCAGTTTCAACACACACCATCGTTGTATCTATTCTTTGAATTGGTCATTGTGCATATTATTCATGTGGTTTAAACCTAATCCACTTAATCCTGCTTGAACCAGCGGTGTATGGACCATATTATTATACGCTCCAAGCATGAAGACGACATTGGAGGCATGCAAGTTTCAATCAGTAAATCGTGTCGGGAAGGTTTTTAATCCAATGTTGGCGCCAACCCTCGCCAGCGTTGTCGCGGCGGGCGACACGCGTGAGGGTGGGGGGAGGGGCCAGCCCGGGCTGCACGCTGCACCGCGTCAAGGTCACCCTCTGCGCGCATGCGTCGCCCTCCCACCGGCTTGCGTCTTCCTGGGCTTGCACTACACACGCGACTTCATCGACAATCTGAATTCAACCATACCCCCTTGAGATAGGTCCAACTTAGATTGTCCAACGGGGCTGAATTGAAGGCCTCTAGTGACGTACTATTCGTATGGTGGCCAGGGTTTTCAGTGTTCAGACGCCTTTTTGCACAGCGTGTATAGTGAGCGAGTGAGAGCGCTAGGCTGTCTCGTTTGGTTAGGTTCAGGGATGCATGAGGAAGATCCAGTAGTGTCGCTAACTGTGATTGTCGCCACGTTGTAAGCTCCGGAAGGGCTAGGTGACCAGTCTATGTGTTTAAAGTGCAATTCAGATCATCAATCAGTTCAGATCAGTTTTATTAATACGTCTTAGGCTTAGTTTGAGAAAGTCAGAGTATTTCGGTCTAAGGACGACACGATACCTGTTACCTGTTTTCATTAGTACACCAGTATTGTCGGACGTGTCATCACTGACATTCACGTCGTAGAGGCGTAGTTTTGTTTTGCTCAGCAGTTGTCGTTCAGTTTAGAAAGCTGCGCTTTGTGTACCTACTTACTGAGGTAGGTTGCAACCAGAAAATAGTTGCTGGTGTTCAAATAGAGGTTTGCAGATGAAATTAAACACACTTACTATGGGACTAGAGCGACCGAACAGACTTTCTAAAGTGCCGACCTTCAATAAAATTATGTCAGCGAAATGTGGATTAGCATTAGCTGAACTTGCACTCCTTTACTGAATTCAGCCCATTTGATCAGCGCACTTATTTGCCTGATTGGCCAAAACGAGAGCCTCAGCCGCGACTGGTGACACGTCTTATGGAGAAGTATGGTCAGAAACATTATATCTCTTCACATCTGGACTAGAATCGTACGTGGTGCTCTTCCAAAGAAAGTTTTCTCTGTGGAAACCTAAAATTAAGTCTTCTAATTCACGCGCGGTATCACGGATACCTGCTGCTATAGATAGATCGCACGTGTGCTGCGGGCGTGGGCGCGACATGGCAAGCGGTTGTACGTACATACGTAACAGCAGTGTGTACAAATGCCCACGATAATCGGATCGGATTCGACTTGTTTCTTGTCTTCGAGCCGTTGTTGACGTGGCGGCTTGCTTACATGCGCTCCGACAGTAGGTAATTGTACTAATTCCTTTGTGCCGAGAGATATCACAGAGGAGTCAAAGATAAGGAAACCTTCGTGTACCTATTGCATTGCGTGCGCATCTGTGAACGCTTTGTGATTGAAGTATTTGCACGGACGAAGCGTTTTGCCGGAACAATGGTGTACCTGTCTGGTGGAGTTTCAATTAGAAAGTTGCGCTATGTGTATAAGGAGCGAGGCGAGGGGGCACGCTGCGCCGCTCGTTTTGGTTGCAATGTTCCATTCACCTTATTTGTCGCGGCGAGGTTCAGTGACTCCTCGGCTCGGTGACGTGGCCGCGGTTTCATCAGCGCGAATCGCCGATTCGCCGCACGGCGTCGGACCTTTTAAATTCCGTCGGTGCGAGGCGGCGGCCTCGTTTCGGAGGCCGCGAGGCGCTGGCGTGCAACGTTATGTAAAGTGCAGGAGGGAGTGCAGCGGGCGCGGGCGTCGCGCTCGACCGCGTGCGCGCCCCCTCCTCCTCGCGCCCCCCTCGCAATTCTGTCCGGCGTCGGTTTCACTCGCGACGATCGGCGGCGGCGCGCGGGGTTCCGGAGGTCGAGCGCCTCCCGCCCTCTCAGACGAGGCGACCCGTGGATGGACCGGCCGTCAGTCGACGGGCGCAACGCGTCGACATCGCACGCTCGCCGAGACGGCCACGCTGACGTGAAGTGTGTGTGGAACTGTGGAGCCCAGTGAGTGCGTCGCAGGGCAACCAACCGGTCGGATGCGTCCGCGGCCACGACCGCCGCCGCCGTGCTCGAAAATAGCGTGCGTACGTTATCGCGACGACCTCGCCGGCGGGACGAGATAGTGCGAGGTCGCTGGCACCTGTGCCCCATGTGCCTCCTGCTGCAACCGTCACCGTCTCACGCAGGAACCCTTCTCCTGACCCGATCGCGTCCTACGCTTTCTCTGTGCCTTCTTTCCCGTCGATTATCTCATCGCCAAAACGCGATAACGCGTCGCTATTTAACGGCACAATCGTGCAAACGCGTATTAACATTATGGCCCTTTTACACGAGGCCAATAGCTGAGACAATCCAGTAAGCCAGTCCAATATTGTCTTCATGTGAATGGAGCCAGGACAATGCATTGGATTGGGCCAAGCCAATGGATGAAGGCGATCCAATGAAATATTGGATTGGCTTACTGTCCTGGCTTACTGGATTGTCTCAGCTATTGGCCTCGTGTAAAAGGGCCATTATCATCTACGTAGGCGCCCCCGTATTTACATAATCGAATGAGTATCGGCTAGTGTGTTCAATTTTATAAAGATCTCATTTTACCCGGTACCGTGATTGGTTGCTTTGAGCGGTTCTTGGTAAGACTTGACCTTCCGCAATATGAGAAAGGAGAAATAATCCAATTTGGAACTCTATGGAACTCCAATTTGATTCAGTTTTGGTGACATTGTCTGGTGCCAGTCGAGACTTAAAACAAAGACTTTCAACTTGTTACCTTCAAGAGTGATTCTGTTATTATTTCAGACATTTTACTTTGAATCCTCGTCGTTCTCTTTGAGACTCTCCTTCTTGTTCAATGTCCTCGATTCATCTTACCAAATATGCTAGATATTCTAGAAAAAATATATAAATCGTATAAAAAAACTATTCCGATGCACTTTCCCAAATGTCATGTGCATATTTCATCAATAATAATTTGACGCAGCGAAATGCTTAATGCAAGCCTTAAATCTCAGTAGGCCATTTATAATTTAATGACTCACGTCCACGGGCCTGATACGCTGTATGTACTTTTTCATTCGAACCGAACGATAAAACGTTGTTAGTCAATAAGTTAAGCACAGTGTCATCTCATTGTCCTACTTTGTCTCGTATCGGCCGTGCTCCATAATTCCAAATACCTTCTAGAATATATGATGTGTTCTGGTATTGTGTAGTAGAATTCATATTTATGGGCATTTATGAATTTGCTCTTAATATAATCTCGAAGTTTTGAATTTTAAATGGATCAGTTGTAGCAACTATTCGAGATTCTGTTTTGAAAATTTCGATTAGACGAAATATTTCTTGCTGTCAAGTATGTCGACTTGCGTTGATCCAGGATTCTTTTTTATTGTGATTTTTCAATATAAGATCTGAGTGGGTATTTACTGCTTAGAGACAACTCTTCAAATTCTTACAAATCTTGCATAATTATGTTTTTTTTTTTACGTAGATTTGATAAAATTTCATCAACTTTCTAATTACTGGTCAGTGGTCGTATCAGAAACGGTTGCCAAAGATTTTCTTCTTTCAACAGAGTTTCCACATCAATAAATTTGAAGTCGTAAAATAACAATTACAATCGAATGAAAAACTCACGAAAAGCAGGATTTCCACACCACTTAATTACAAGCAATTTTATCGAGAAAATGTTTAACAGCACACGACCACTCAGATATCTATCTATGCACACGACGATAAGCAAGCGACACGCTCCCGGCTTACTCACACAGAGATAAAGTTTGAAAGCTGAGTGAGAGAGACCGCCTCCGTGCTATGTGCGCCTAGTACTTTACCAGAAGTGCTTGCCCCAACCGTGTGCGGTGCGAATGCAAAATTAAAATGGAATTGACATTCTTTATGGATATGGATTTAACTTTTTTAAATCTTTAATAGTTTGTTCACTCATCATATTGTAATTATCGTCGCTGCAGAAGAGGTCTAAGGCTTTTTGTAATAAAATATGTCACTTTATCAATAGATGCAAAAAAACATGTTTAGCACTTTATCAAAGTTCACACAACAATGTCTTACATAAATAAGCAGCCTGTTTTTGCTGTAGGGCACAGCTCTGCTTTTCTCTCCGAGAGAGAGAATCTGACATCTTGCTTGATTTAATCACACGGTTCACTTGTCTTGTATAACCTCTCTTGGCTTTGGCTTATCCAATAGTCTTTTTATATCTCCAATAAGTACGGTATTCTTTGTCCCCACATAAAGTAATTTATCCGTGAGAAACTTGTTATGATATTGTAACGCCAATAGTCCAAATCTAATTTAGTCTCGAAGATGAAATTCAAGGCTTGTAATTTAGGAGGTCGTGGAAAAACACTTAGGTACAATACTTTTTGTTGCAGAAAACTAACATTTACTTTAGTTATCTACTTTGTGGAGTGGGGAGTGTGGTTAGGTATGGCCATGCGCTCCACACATACGTTATTGTGTAACACAAGCATAGTTGACACATGCCTTGTGTTGCAGCTCGCGTAATATGTCATTATGTATTGCGCCGACCTTAGATTGCTTAGATTGATTCTAGAGCAGTTTTTCCCCGCACATGGATCATATCGTGACTATAATGTTTAGTCCAATAGGACGTTATTATGATCTTGTTGATACCTACTAAGAACAATTCCGTCTCTCTAGTCAATCTAGAATAATCTAAATTGTTCCATATTGTTTGGCCGGTAATTTTATTGTTTTGAAGTCATAATATTTGTCATTTCCTCTGGGGATTTGTCTTTTTTTCCAATATTTTGATTGCACTTAGGTCATTCTCCACAATTATATCTTGGCTCAGATATATTATCCTCTCCGTCCTTGAGTATATTCCCGATTTCTTTAAAACTAACTAAAGAATTTCTTTAGCTTAGTAAAAGTTAGTCGTGCGCGTCTGCAAATCTGCGCATGGCGACAAGTTAGTTTTTCTAATTCCGCGAACACACGCTTTGATGTTTTAAAACTCAGCACTTTTGTTATTGTGCAGCACACACGACACGAGTAATCGTGTTTATGTGTTGTACAACTTCGAGCGTCATTGCCTTATTCTTGTTTAGATCTAATCTTATCGACTGTAAGATTTAATTGTATGTTGGTTTCTTCCAACAAGATTGTACCCGTGCATTCCACTCTGGTTCACTTTGAAGAACAGTGAATTTGTGTCACTATGTCTGGATGAAATTTTTCATCGCTGCTTCATGGAATGGAATGAAACAAAATTATTGTTCAATCAATCATACGGCGTTTTCAAAGATTAAATTTTCCTACATCATCATCATAAATGTTTACATTGGCCAACATTTCGATTCCTCCACCGACCGTCTCCAAGAAATAGCTCTCCATACGTTTTTTCACCCTCCAACTTTGTTTTGTTTCGCTGCGGGAAAATCCACAATGTCTGCCAATTCACTCGGTCGCGGTACCAGGGGCGCAGAGAACGCAGCGAGTAGTGGCTTGCCGCGCGGCCGGGCGGCCTGCCGAGGTTTGCCGATTGGTGGGGAAGTGGGGGAGACGGGGCTACTATGCACGTGCCGATCGCCATGCGGCCGTCCCTCCCTCTCCTCACGTAACTTGTTGAGCCGACATCGCCTCGCCCTCGCGGCGCGCCACTCTGCTAGCCCAGTCTTTATCACTGACTCAGGCGTGTCGGTCGTCGAGTCACATCGGAGCGCGCTCGTGTACGCGTCAGCCGCGATACGACGTCCTCATTTTTCTTTTTCTAAATAAAATCCAGTGCTTGCCTTTTTGCCCGGAGCTCGGATTGTTTTTGCGTTGCTAGGGCTTTGGTTAGTGACCCCGCGGACGCATCGCGACTAATGTTATAACTTCGCAGCTCACGTAAGAGTTTAAAGATGTGTTAGAAAGTGTTGATTAAGTATAGAGACAGGAGTGAACTGAACAATGCAAAGGACGAAAGTGTAAGCGTGTAACCCTGTCGACGCCACCTATAGTCCCATTATAGAATGGGCATACTCATGGAAGCCACCGACGCGAATCTCGGTACTGGCGTCAACCGTAAACCAGAAGTCTTTACTATGAGCGCCCCTGTCGAATACTATGGTGAGGGATTTCGCTCTATGGCAATGAACACCACCGAGGCAGGGTACGAAAGCATGGAGCCAATAACGCTGAAAGCCTGCAAACCCTACTCAAACGGACACGGTGTAAATTATTACCCCGTCAACTGCAACCCGTCTACAGGACCAGTTGCCTTGGAGCTCAAGAAGTCTGCTGCGTCAAGTTACGCGCCATATCCGAGCCCCGTCAAAGAAACCGAGGACGTGTTGAAAGTGCAACCTCCACCCAAGAAGAAGTGGATCAGGGATTTTTATTTGGGTAACATGTTTTTGTCAATAGCTTTGAATATCTTGTGATTACGCAATGACATTACTTGACACACATCAAACAGGGCAAGTAAAGCGATTAAACGATTCTGGTATCTATCGGATCGCAATAGATGAGTCCCACATTCTAGAGGCTAACCCCCCGGTTTCTGGAACGCTAAGTCTGATAATCTTTTGTCAACAGCTGTCAGTTGGCAAATGCGCATACAAAAAGAAACAACTGACAGGTGTTAACAGGAGATTAACAGACTCTTAGCGTTCGCCAAACCAGGGGTTTAACTGGGACTCTGCTGAGTCAGAGCCTAATTTCAGCCTAGATGATGGTTATTACACTATGCACACACATCACACAAAGGGTTTTTACAAACAGCTGTCAAACCATTACCACGTGCGCTGGAAGACCTTGCAACGGCGATGGGCGACCTCGTCGCGCGTTTTGCAAAACTGAATGCAAGGCCACTGCTTAGGTGGTATCTTTCTCTTATTATGTCGCTTGAATAACGTTTCGGGATTCGGAATCATCGTTGGCAATCGAATTAGCACGTAGAGCACGTCATTCTCGTGCGGTCCGAATGCATCTATCTTTTGTCCCAGTTTTAGCAGCCGGTTGAGTCACTCCGCCCACCTTTCGTGTGAAATATGCAATACAAAGTCTGTGGCCATTGTTGGATTGGTCGGATGAGGCGTAAGATTGTTTGAAAAAGTAGGTACATAGATAGGCAAATAATTGGTAATGCAAAATTTTTCAACAGAAACGGAAATATCAAAATCATTTGGAGAATTATGCTTCCAGTACAATTTCTCCAAGTTTATGAGATTTGTAAATAAATAAGTCTATATTTTTAAGAATTCAATAATAAGCTTGACCTTATGTGATTTTTCTATGACGTCAGCAAAGTACGAGTATGCATCCTTTGCGTAACTTTAACTAGGTAGGTAGCAAAGACTATCTCTTTAATCATGCTCTGATGACGCCACAAACGCCAAAAATTTAGAAAAATATTAAAATCAGAATAGACATTAAATAAAACTCAAAAATACCGGAATTAGTTTCCTAAAATGGTCATTATTTTCAAAATAAATAATAAAAAACATATATCAGTAAATGTCAGTGTAAATAATAAGGGTTAGCGTAAGCGTTAGTATAGTATATAGCTAAGTTACTAACATAGTCTTAAGTTCTTCCTTTTACAAATATAACATTATAATATGGATACATTGTGTCTGAAATAAGAAATAAATTATTATTATTATATCAAAAATAAGTAGCATGCCCGATTGAAAAGGTGCTTCGAATCTAAAGTTTGGGAATTATAATTGTATCACAATCATCATCAACCCATTATGTCCCCACCGAGCGGTACGGGTCTCCTCCCTGAGGAAGGTATAGGCCATACTCCACCACGGGGGCCAAGTCCGGATTGGTGGAGGCTTGTAAGACTAGTGGCTGGTCTTACTGTCAGAAGTTTTCAAGCCGCTCTAAGGCCTCTGACTTGAGTATCACAATGAGCATCTTAAAATGTAAGTTAAGCGACTAGTTTTCGGAATGCGCATAACACGAGCAGGTTTTGCAATTTTCCTTTCGCTTCAGACACGCCAGTAAATCCTGTGGTAGTTAAATGGTGCAAGGAAGTGACACATATTTTAATCTTAAAAATGAGAATTTGTCTATAGTGTGCAAGTTATTAAGGCTATATTACACTGGGGCAACACTGTGCGGCATTGCGGTATGCCACAAGGCCGCATGCTACAACGTCGCACGTTGTGGCAAGAACCGTGTGGCATGGCAACACCTTGCGTCATGTGGCAAACTGTCGCAGCTTCTTCTTCTTCTTCTGCCGCAACTGTGTAGCGTGCGGCCTTGTGGCATGCTGCAATGCCGCACAGTGTTGCCCCGGTGTAATACAGGCTTCAGCCTCACTGTAATGTGCGACAGGTTTTTGGATTGCACGTTGAAATAATATTGTTAAAAGCCTCGTTGGTTTAGCGGTAAGTCGCTCGTCTGAAAATACATAGGTCATGGGTTCGGGTCTTGTGGGAGGTAGAGCATTTATCTGTACCGAAGACGGGTGTTATTTTCCGCGTCATTGCGAAGTGATTGTATTTTTGTGTCATGTTGTTTGTAAGATTCTGTATCTAACTGATATCGCCATAGGGACGTTTTTCAAATACATAATTATTATAAATGTTCCATTGATAAATAACCCTACTGACTAATTAATCTTCAGACTACCAAGATAGATATATTATGGAATATTCGTTATTGTGTACATACACCAGGAATTAAATAACATAACATTTACATACAGCCAAATACATTGGTGCTGGCCCCACACTAGGATACCCTGAACCAGAAACAGCGACGTCACAAACCATTAAACATCCAAGAAGTGGGTTTCTTTTTTAAATTTGTATTTTTGAATTGCACATGAAATACGTGTAGTTTTTGTGGCAAGCCACTGAAACTATCTCTAGCTCTCTCTCTCTCTTTGAGAGAATGCATAGGCCTTATAGTGGGACGTCTATAGACTGCTTACAATAAATAACAGGTTGTAGGTATTTTGTGGTTTTAACAGTTCAATTTGGGGGAAAAGGCACGTTTCCTCGGCAACTATGTAATACATTATGATGAAAGAAGAAGGAAACATTAAAAATGATTATTGTAAGGATTTCTTTGGCGGTGCAGCGTGGCTATGCTGCCAGCGTCTTGGGGACCTTTGGTTCAGCTCTGCTGTATCCTAGGGAGGCGCCTGATTTGCTTTATTTTCATTATTTTTAGCGAGGCTTTACGTAGAGATAGAATAGGTTAAAGAGGCCAAGTCGGCGTACGTTATTCCCGTCTCTATTTTTTTCTACCTCTATGGACAGCAAGCTTAAAAAGCATGGAAATGAAGCAAATCAGGCTTTAGGTTAGGTTAGGTTTTTTTTTTACTATGCTCAAGCTATTATTGTAACTATTAGTTCTATGTCGTCGAAGAAACTTTTGGTGGATATTGTGCATGTTGATTCACTTAATTCCACTCGTTAATTCCAATTTCTGCCGTCCTATAGTAAAGTTATCGTCGTATTGTGCGCGCGACAGGTTTACGGAATGCGCAGTATTGCCCGAATTAGGGCTGTCGGTCACCTCTTTGGGTTCGACGTAGCCCCTGAAGTGTGCACAATAGTTTTCAAGAGAATTAGGTACGCAATTATGTCATGATAAGAATTAGGTAATAACGCAAATAGTCCTTTGATCAAAAACGAAAATGCACCAAAAGAAGAATAAATATAGTTTTTCGAATAATTATAAGTACGACAATATTGTTATTTGGCCTCAATTTGGTAGTCTATTGTACAATAGCAGTAGAATGTCATTCCAGTGGTGTCACCCACGCAAACAAATGGCTAGGTTTATACCATGGTATGCTATTGGTTATTTTATTACACTGGCAATAGTTTAAATGAGGCGACCATTACCGTACTAATATGAATATTGAACCACTATATTATTTTGAGAGACTCACCCAGATGGTGTCTACTGGTTAAAATGTGCACATACTGGCTTCGGGTTTAATATTAGTTTTTTAGGGTTTCGTGAAAATCGGGATCAGGGCAGGTCATAATAAAACCATTTTCCTTCTTCTTACTCATTACTCCGGGCCGGACTATTTTTAAGTTGGCAGCCCTAGCTGTACCGCTCTGAGTCGGGAAGTGCACTCGGCGTCTTCAAGGTGGTGTAGCCTCCCGCCAAGGTCGCCTGCCTCGCTTCCCTTTCAACCAACACTGCATGCGACTGCCGTACTGGCCAGTAGCTTGCTGAGCGTTGACCTCCGCCGACGACAAATTGCAGTCTGTCCTGCTCTATACAATCGTGCTGAAGGAGAAGTAAATAGCGAACCATTGCGTTATCAATACGGACCTTTTTTCTGAAGATACTGGCAGGTTCAAATGCTTGTATATTGACAGCCAGTAAATACATCGTATCGCATCAAATAAACAGCATCGTGTTCTGTCTCGCTCTAGACAGTAAAAAGAGGGAGGCGGTCAACTCCACGAGTAAACTAAATGAAGCTTGGTTCGAATGTTGGCGGTAAGACCGGTCACAGAAGGTGGTTAGGTGGTCACTTTTTTACTTACTCCTTGTTGCCTCTGATGCCTTGGTAGCGCCCGTATTATGTGCCGTTGGGATTGTTTCAGCGGTAATTAAAGTTTTTGTTGGATGTCTAATTAAGACCGAGGACTTATTTGGCTGTTTGTTTTTGTATTTAGAATAGAATAGAATAGAATAGAATAGAATAGAATAGCATTTATTCAGGTACCACAACATACATTTTAAATCTTATAACTAACATGCATAGTCTAAATTACTATTACTTTATTACTATATTACTTTGTCATAAATATTCATTATATTTCATTCATTATATTGTCATAAATACACATTAATTATTCTTATTTTATATTTAAATGCTTGTTTGGTAATTGGATGTATGAGAGAATAATTACCGATTTTGATTTGATTTGAATAAGTTATTATCAATTCCTAGTCTCAAAATCCACACCATTCATTTCGGCACCCGCACACCTGTAACGCTGTAATTTTAGGTACGCTCTGAAAAAATGCAAGTGTTCAATAAAAAGCGACACGTATGCCCAGTTTGCCCATGCTAGGTGGCCGCTGAAATTAACGACGATGCACAAATTCACTTACGGTAATAACATCATTCACGGTCCACGTGTAGCGTAGTGTATTGGCAAACTCGTGAAACAAAGAGGCCGGCATTGAACGCGCGCGCGACCCAGATCGGAAAATGTAGGCCCCGAAGTGTGGCTGTGAAACTTGATGAAGCGAATAGTTATTTCGCCTGAAGATGGTTCTTCAGGCTAGGAACCCTCAACTTTAATTTGTAATTCAATGGACACGTGTACACCATTTGTACTAAAAAGTACAGCGGCCTCCAGTGGGAATCGAAGCTACAACCCCCGGTCTAAGAACCTAGTCAAGGGTGTTAACAAGTGACCATCAAGGTACCCTAAATAGATAACCGTTTTTTACAAAACTGTAAATTAATACGGGGTAGTGGGGTTGACCTTTGCTTCTCGATCATGAGGGTCTGGGTTCGAACCACGCATGTACCAATGACTTTTAGTTACGTACATTTGTTTGCACAGCAACACCATTCGCTGATAAATTGTGCCCGGATAACGGCGACAGGCTTGCCACTTGTCACGTTTGGGACCTAATAAACTCGGCAAAAGGTGGGTCCAGTTCTAGAGACTGGTGCCTCTGCCTACCCCTTCGGGGATAACGGGCGTGAGTTTATTATTATTTTGTAAATTAATACTATGAAAACTCGATGTATGTACATTGCAAAATCGTTTCACCTTCAAATTAGAAGTAGAATAATAATAATAATCCCAATGTCGCTCCTGGGTCGTACATAAACATCGTCATCATCATCTATGAATTTTAGTGTCATGAGTTGTAGGTAGTGTCCCCGGTTATCAAAATCTCTAAAGATTAGCAAACAGCTGGAGATTTTTCTTTGCAATCTATCTGCTGAGTTTCTTGTGCTTATCTTGAATACGTTCCAATAGTCGCGGCCGTTAATGCCGTAATTATACATTCTTGACGATAATCATTGCGTCTGTCGATAATACACACAACAATACTAAAAAATTATAAAGAAAAAAACCGATTTCAAAACATTAAGGCACGAAAACAATTTTTATAACCTTGACATGTCTGAACTAAAATTTTCGTAAGCACTAGACATTTTAACTTTATTCCGGCTACACTTGACGTTTCAGGACATTTCTATTTATTTTTATAAATAAAAACCAACTAGTGTTATCGACACACTAGTTGGTTAAAGGCATGTTAAAGGCAAGGCTCGTTCATTTTGCTATGGCTTTCAATCCACCCAAAATTAAAGGTGTAGAATGATTATGGTGGTGCTTGTGTAAGTTGTTTTTATTTTCAAGTAATCTGTTGCGTTATGCCCTTGAGAAGAACATTTCAAATCATTGTTACGGTGAGCCCATCGGTTCACCAGACATTCCACAGGTTAAGAAAAAAACACGTTTTATTTGGAGATTGAAAAAAAGAAGTATATTGTATTATGACATTAAATGATTAAAATGTAAGAGGCATATAGGTACGCCGCATTGGTGAAAATTATGCGAAACTGAAAAAAAAAAGTATATTATACATATTTTATAGATCTATCAGATAATAATAATATTAACTTCCACACGACACAATCACTTGATCTGGTCCCAGAGTAGAATACCCCGTGCTATGGTGACCAGGCAAGCACGTTACAAACTTGGGAAAACACCCAGACTGAGGCCATTTGTACGGCGTCCTGACTAGGCAATATGCACTAGCACATAAGCAGCTTACATTACATGCAAGCTATTTATGTACCTACACTGTATGATGTAGAATTATGTACCATAAATGTATTTGTATTTGTATAAAATATGTTACTTAATATGTCTGCTACTGTTGTTTTATTTCATAATTTATTTATTTAATTTAGCTTCTTCACACTTTCTTATGCCTACCAGTTATTGCCATCCAGCTCCTGCGGTTGACTGGTAGAAAACGCTTATAGCATTAAGTCCGCCGCTTTGCCACTGTAATATTTACTTATGTGCAATAAATGTATTAATAATAATATACTACAGATCAGATATTTTTATCCAAATGTTATGGTTACAATCGTGAACCAAAATATAAAACAAACGCTACGAACTGAGAACCACCTCCTTTTTTGAAGTCGGTTAAGAAGACGCCATCGCCGTTGCGTAACACCGTTAACGGATGTAGGTAGCTACGCAAAATGATGACGGCTACTTTTCGTCGTGCACAATTGCACGACGTGTGGGTAATGTACTTACACATCATTATAATTATGTAAGAACTAGGATATACCCTGTGTCGCGGGTAATAGATCGTAATTTACCCAAATAACTATGACGTCTCTAAGAAGGTCACAACGGACAACAGAATACAAACCTATGACACCTGTGACGCGAGATTGATGACATGACATCAAATCGAGGACATTGACATGTTTACTTAGCAACTTTTATAAATTGAAAATACTCGATACCCAATTAATGCGAATTTTCTGCCTAAATGTTGTCGACTCGGATCAACTATTTTTTTACGCTCTTTAATTTGGTGTGCATTTCGTACGTGTCTACCGTAGACCGGAACGAAATTATTAATAGGTATAGATATACATACATATGCTCACGCTTGTATCCCAGAGGGGTAGGCAGACACCACGGACTGCCACCTGCCACGATCCTGACAAATCACTGTCGCTGCATCGATTAGTCGTTGCATTGCATGCACGCACGTCGGTTTTTGTGCCCTTTAAAGGGGATGTAGTTACTTTCAAGGTCATAAACAAGGTAGAGATGTAATCTGTGGTAGGTGTAATGTGGCATAATCTGTGAGGGACCATGTCATTGTAATAATGGCCCCTCACAGATTACAGCCAACTATGGAGCCCTCGTAGTCCTCGAATCGCCCGTAGCCCCGGCTGCCTGAGTGATCTTAAATGATCACGAAGGTTAAGCAACATACGGCGCGTTCAGTACATGGATGGGTAACCGTCTATGACTAACGCTAGTGGCATTTTTCCGAGCGGTTCCGTGCTTCGCAAGGCACGTTATGCAGCTGGTGCCGGCTGCCGTCAATCGATTGCAGTCGTGAAGCCAAGTCTGACCAGCCACTAGTCTTACAAGGCTCCAGCAATCCGGACTAGGCTCCCGTGGTGGAGGCCTATACCTTCCTCAGGGAAGAGCCCCGTGCTCCTCGGTGGGGACATAATGGGTTGATGATGATGGAGTCCTGAACGGTGGCAACAACCTTTGTGCAACCACTAACGAATCTTTCATCATGACATTTCAACCGAGTTAACTGTAGCGTATCTAAGTTCTTCATCCATAAATTAGAGGCCGACACGCATCTGGTTTGAGCGACGCCGACGCGTCCTTCCTTTTATAGAATTTTCCAGACTTTTCATGCAAACGACTGGTTTATGTTACTATGCGAATAATTTTAGAGCAAACCATTTACATTTACATACACATAAAATATTGCTATTTCATTCCAAAATTGCAATTTTCTCGATGGCGCCCACGCGCGCCTTTGTCTTCTAAAAGCTTTGTTTTTAAATAGGATTTGTGATGTTACAGCAATATGCAATTGAAATCAATAAATCATGGTATTCTTAAGCTTCATATAGAAGTAAAC
Source organism: Yponomeuta plumbellus (assembly GCA_947310845.1). Classification (NCBI taxonomy): domain Eukaryota; kingdom Metazoa; phylum Arthropoda; class Insecta; order Lepidoptera; family Yponomeutidae; genus Yponomeuta; species Yponomeuta plumbellus. The sequence continues at coordinate 17,840,577 of OX371212.1, read as the reverse complement.
ATAATTTACCAGATTTTTATATTATAATAATTTTTTTAGACAACTCAGGTCCCATTTTGTTAACCCTACCTATTATTCATCATCATCATCATCATCAACCCATTATTTCCCCACCGAGAGGCACGGGTCTCTTCCCTGAGGAAGGTACAGGCCATACTCCACCACGGGGGCCAAGTCCGGATTGGTGGAGGCTTGTAAGACTAGTGGCTGGTCTTACTGTCAGAAGTTTTCAAGCCGCCCTAAGGCCTCTGACTTGGCTTAACGACTGCCATCTATCGACGGCAGCCGGTGGCGAAGCACGGAATCGCTCGGAAAAAATGCCACTAGCGTTAGTCATAGACGGTGACCCATCCATGGACTGAACGTGCCGTATGTTGCTTAACCTTAGTGATCGTTCAAGATCACTCAGGCAGCCCAGGCTACGAGCGATTCGATACCGATTATTGCGAAATGTAAAACAGAAAATTTCATTAGTGTTTCACGTGTTTCAGGGCTGCTGCTTTATATAAATAACCTTGTAGGTATCATCATCATCATCAACCCATTATGTCCCCACTGAGGGGCACGGGTCTCTTCTCTAAGGAAGGTATAGGCCATACTCCACCACAGGGGGAAAGTCCGGATTGGTAGAGGCTTGTAAGACTAGGGTTGGTCTTACTGCCATCTATCGACGGCAGCCGGCACCAACTCCATAACGTGCCTTACGAAGCACGGAACCGCTCAGAAAAATCTCACTAGCATTAGTCATAGCCGGTCACCCATCAATGGACTGAACACGCCCAACGTTGCTTAACCTTCGTGATCGTTTTTTAAGATCACTCTGGCAGCCGGGGTTACGAGCGATTTTTGTATACTATCATTCTTTGTATTCTTGTTTAACCTTGTAAACTATACTGAAAACCTTGATAAATAGGCAAGCGGATAAGCGCCCGTTTTACGACAATACTGTCTTCCACCCATTACGTGTAATTAGCCAGGTTTCAAGGATTCTTTACTAGTCTTGCAGTGGCTGTGGCCCGGGACATTGTTTGTTATAATGCAGTAGGCTTGCCCATACCATCTTGACAGCTTAGTCGGCCTAGATCATAGGAGGTCACTTTGTGCGGAGTCTACCAAGCCGCGTCTCCTCAAGATGCCTTAAGCGTAGGGTACATACAGCTACTACAAATTACTTTTGTACATTGTATCCGGTCCGGATCAACTTACTTGATTTTTATCGAAAGCATCCGACCAGGTTTCACTCCGATTCGCTGAGCTTAATCATGGTGAGCAGAGACGCTGCTCGCTTCGTCGGTTGCTCATCTCTTGTACTAGCCTTTGGAATTGTAGTTTTATAAAACGCACTCCTGCCCGTATATACCTTGGCTACGCCCAAGAGTAAAGTAATCATCCGCCTCGGCAACCCCGTGAAATTGAACCCGCCTTGTGCCTGTAGCCGCAGATAGTGGTATCTTATCAGACACTCGTGTCGGCTTTTGTTCGTCATTCTGCCAGAAGATACTTAGTTGACGTCTTTACATGTAGTGGACCACACTTCGGGTCACTGGCAAAGTGTGACGAAATTTACCACAGTCCGCGTAGGCTTCAAGCACCAACTAAACATGCACTTAAGCCTTCTTCTTCTAAAACTGCCCGTACATCACTGGAGGTTGACAGTCAGCTCTTTACAACGGTCTCTGTTCAGTGCAATTCAGAACAGCTCCTCCGCGGTTTTAACACCGGTCCACTCTTTGGTGTTGCACAACCATGACATCTTTCTCCTGCCCGGCCTCCTCTTTCCTTCCACCTTGCTCATCAAAATTATCCGCACTAGTTGATGTTTCTTGCTCCGTACTCGTAGCACATGACCTAATTAGGCTACTTTCCGCTGCTTGATGGTGCGAACAAGATCCACCTTGTGCATCCGTCTAAGGACTTCGACGTTGGTCACTTTTTCAGTCCAACTGATCTGGAGCATTCGCCGATATAGGGCCACGTCTCGAAAGCCTTTTCGATGAGTCTTTTTCTGAGATCTTCCTCTATGGTCCGAGACTCACACCCGTAAAGAACGACAGGCCGTATGTAACAGTGCAGAATCTTATTGCGGAGTTTGATGGAGAGTTGCCGACAGCATAGAACTTTATTTAAAATCATGAAGTCATGAAACTGACCAGAAAAAATACCGACTAAGCAAAAGGGTCCAGAAGTCCACGTTTCTAACGGTAACAGACTGCAGGACATTTTTTTTTACGCAATGCCCGGTCAAGGCTGTATGAAACCAGATGTCATGTCGTTGAATGGGAAACGGTTTATGACAGCAAAATTGCACTTGGCTTCTTGTTATTCTCTCCTTTTTCATTATCATCGTCAACAAATCGCTTAGCAATAAAATAATACTCTCTTACATACATAACGCTATTACGCGCCATTGTCGATTAGCAGTTCAGCACCGTTAAGCCGGAGCGAGTTCTAGAAAACATGGAATAGCGACAGCGCGCGGAAACTCTTATTTCCAGCGTTGTAAAACCTAATATCGAACGTGAATAAACGCTGTAAAAATTAACCTGCTACGTGTTTCTGTGAGCCTAGTACTTGCGCTGCACGAACGTGCGGTCGGGGCAGACGATCACAGTCGCCACTTGTGTTTTTTTTAAATATTTTTTGTGTTCTGAGAAAAAAAAAAGTGTTTTCATTGTTGAATGTTTTTATTCTTATTCTTTTATTGATATTGCAGCAGATTTCTTCCTATTGGAAAAGTGAACTACTTATAATGTTGTGAATGAAAAATTCATACAGTTCCAAACACTGATACTTAAAAGATTGATTCTTAAAGGTTAAAAAAACTTAAAAAGAAAGCTTAAAAATAAAACCCATTTCCTATTTTTAAATTTCACGTTGTCTAAATGCCGGCTATTGAATGATATCGATTTCATCATTCATCATAACCATAATCATTTTGCTCTCCGTCGACTGTGAACTTTAATTATGTTGGTTTGTTGGTATCAGCTCGACACGTGTCTGTCTTAGTTCTATCTATCAGTGGAATATAATTGTTGCCTTTACTGTATCCACGTGTCGGAGTGAATTCACTATTACCGTTCTGTCTAAAGCATTTTATTATTGCATGAATACAGTCGATCTCCGCTTATGACAAATTCCACTCATGTTTTTCAATAGTTTAAATTTTAGTAGAACTGTAATGTTCAGATGTTAATGTTAGCTGAACTAAAACAGTAGTTTGCAATGTTTATTGTTTTTGTTCTTGTATCTTTTTTTTTTATAATTTTTAGTTGACAGCCTTTTTCAGGGTTCTGTATTAGGCTGTACCTCATGAACCGTGATAGCTAGACAGTTGAAGTTCATAATTATGATGTACTTGCTGGAAGAGAGTGCTTCCTGCATTAAGCACGCCCTTGTACTAATATTGGTGCAATAAAGAATTTTAATAATAATAATAATATTTCTGTTGCCACTATATTAACAAATGCTAAAAACAGAATAAAATAAAATATATTTAAGCGGGGCTCCCATAAAACAAACGTAATTTTTTGCTCGATATTAATAACGGCAACAGGTTGATGTATTCAAATGCTGTATGATCATTGAATAATGATACGGAGCCCTTTGTACGCGAGTCCGTCTCGCTCTTGCCCGGGTTTTTTTGCATAATTATAGCCTAGGATGGTTTCGGCTGGATAAAGTCCTAAAGGTAAAGATAAAGAGATTTATTTGTCAAACATGTGTACAGAAGGTTGGAATTGACAATATTTAAATCAGCATGTTTTGCCATAACAGGCGTACAATTTTTTTTCATTATCATAATAATAGCATTGTAGGTATAATATCAACTTCAGAATATGTCACAAAATACAAAATAAAAACTAAACCATTCCATGGGATAATAAATTAAAATGTCAAAGTAGAGAGGTCACGAGGATTTTCTTAAATATAATGTCATTGTTAGGCACATGTACTTAGTCAATATACTTAGTCCTAATAATAAAAGAGATTCAATGAGATATCTGTGTACTTTAATAGAGTTATTTTTTGTATTTTCTAAGGGTTCTGCACGTTTTTTTCTCGGTTTATACTCATTGTAGATTTAGAAACACCAAATAGAAAACAACTACCTATAATGGTAAAAGGACTTAAACGAATTTCCCGTTTGGAAATTGCTGATGCTGTGTGCACTAAGCAAATCCGCCTCGCGGTTGTTCCTGGCACGGCTGCCCTCGAACCTATAATTTCCCATTTCAGTTCTGCAACGTGCAGGCTTGTGTACACATTGCCAACTGTCACCACAACATAGCTGTTGTGTAATACTTCTTACCCAACTGGCATTCATTAGCCGTAATTGCCTCTTTTTTTGGTCGTTTTCCCCATTTTAGCATAGTCCAGAAAATATGCAGCAAATTAGTTGAACCGGCAAACGTTGTTTTGCCAAATTAATTAGCCTTCGACATATTCTCCGACTTATATTTACTTCGGTTCCCAGCGATATATTTTAGTGTATATCACAGATGGTGTCGTCATCATCAACCCATTATGTCCACACCGTGGGGCACCGGTTTCTTCCGTGAGGAAGGTCTAGGCCATACTCCACCACTGGGGCCAAGTCCGGATTGGTGGAGATGGTGTAGGTAGGTCTATGTTCTGTCGTTTCTGTGTAGGATTTAAAAAAGATCATAAATTAAAAGTTAAATTATGGCACCTGCATGGAGCCCCTGTGGTAGCCTAACGTGCGTTCAACCAATATTTAACCTATTTATTTTATTTGTGGCCTTTACCAATGATCTCTGTTTGATTTGCGATACAACCATACGTGTCTCATGCAACTCGATGACTTGTGTACAGTCTGTTCTGCACATTAACTTTACTCGTATGAGCTTTGAGGTCTACTCTGTTACTTTACAGGTCATTTTGGAGCAAAAATGTTAAAGTTAACCTGCGGTCGTCTGTACTAAAATGAATTTAAATTACATTATACTGTAGTCTGTATACATTTAAATAAATTAGGGCACGGGCCTTCTCTCAGAGAGAAACGTGGGCCCACCGCGAATAGGCCCATACTATTCTAATTAATAGAAGTACCTGGGTGACCGAGCTTTGCTCGGTACTTTTTTGTAATATAAAATATGTAATATAAAATTAAAATAATCCTTTTTCAACAAAAAAAGAACTTGGAAAAAAAACATCATGTCTCGAACCGGATCTCTTGAAATCGGCCCGAAACGGGTCGCCCATTTTCCCGTCAGAACTATCTCAACCTTGCAGGTGGGCGCGAAATTTACCTCTATATGTTATTATAGCAAATTTCAATTGCCTTAAAACACGGATAAAACGACGTTTTCTAAAAATGTAACCTAGTTAGATCAATTAAACGCCCCCGGAAGCATCTGCCTACAAAATTTCGTGAAAATCGTTGGAGCCGTTTCCGAGATTCTGATTATAAATATATGCATTACAAGAATTGCTCGTTTAAGAGATAGATTAAGCGCGAGCGGCTCGTGGACACCTCGGACATAAAGGGTTTCTCACGATGTTTCCTTCACCGTTAGCTTTTCCTTGTACTATTATGTATTCTGTGGCTTTTCTAGGGAAATATTATATAATTTTATTTTATAAATTATTATACGAAACCATGCTTTTCACCTATTCGCAGTCCAAAAATGCTTTACAATTTACATGGGGTTGTAGTTATCAAACCATCCGTTTGTCAAACCATCTTTAGTTTCTTTACTGATGCAATCCTAAGTTTGCACTTTACAGTTTCTGGTATTGCTCTGACTTTTAGTATTTATTGTGTTGTTAAATATTGATGCCTTTTATTGTAAACTCGGTTGCCCAGATTTAGAATTGAACCTCGCTTACTTTTCCACTGGAAAATCATTTGGGAATTGGAATTTACAGAGATAGTAAAAAAAATGTAAAAAATGTTGTTAATTGGTTATACGTATGTATGTATAAACACAGAATACATAATAGTACATACACAGACGCAGTCAAAACAAATTGTTTTTGTTTTGTCGAGAATCTCGGATCCATACCTCCCACAATTTCTACTAGGCGCGCATGAAACAGAACAGTAGGCGGAATCCGCTTCGAAGGATTTTACTACGGTGCGCCCGCACGGTGAGTTTTCCTTACGCATGAATGACACGAAGTGTGGGCGAAGCACAGAACAAAAAAAAAGAGTAGAAATAGTGACATGACCTATCAGTAGGAAAACCAGTGTGACCAAACTCACACACACAAATCAAAAGCACACTGTGAATGCCAAGCTGCCATTGGCAAATAAAGGCAATTCTGAAAAGGTCTACATCACAAAAGTTCCAAGTAAAATATGAACCTTTTAAATCATATAAACAATGATCAAAAACAAATGATAATTATGAAATTAAGTTTGACATACGATCTTTGCTTTGTAGTACCGCTACTCTACATTAGATGGAACTACCGCCGCGTGTGATCGTCGAGAAGCTTTAAGTTCAATGCCATAAAGTCGAATATTGAAAAATAACTATCTGCTATGTTGCTACTCAGGCTAAGGATGGGACATATTGCCATATCGACAAATTATAGAACTGTTTCATAAAGCGACAGTTGAAAATGAATTTGTTATGACAATGTTTCTTAATATTTTTTTTTAGTACCTACATTGACAAAGTAACATAATGTATTCCCTTCTGCCAAACTGTACCACAGTTCGATGTAAATTACGCAGCCGGCTACCATATTAACTGTCCTTCTGGATGATTGGCTACGCAATGTACCTATAATGGAATTCTCATAATCTAACCATAGTCACTTTATGAAACGAAGCCCAGCAAACTTATCGTGTACAATTTATAGAGAATAAGAAAGTCTATTGTATATTTTTTTTAACTGTAATTTTTATTTGTCTCTTGCTTCTTGTGTGCAATAAGGAATATTCTTTTTTTTACGTAGCCTCGATTGCCACAGAGCAGAAAAAAAGAGTAGAAGGAGTGACATGACCTATTAGCAGGGAAACCAGTGTGACCAAACTCACACATAAGCCAAAACCCAAACTATGAATGCCAAGCTGCCATTGGTAAATAAAGGCAATGCCGAAAAGGTCTAAATCATAAGAGTTCCACGTAATATATGAACCTTTTGGTGATATAAACAACGATCAAAATCAAATGATAATGATGAAATTAAGTTTGATATTAGATCTTTGTTCGTAGTACCGCTACTCTACACTAGCTGGAAATCCCGCCGCGTCTGACCGTCGAGAAGTTTTATGTCATAGACCATAAAGTCGAAAATTAAAAAACAAGTATGTGCAATGGTGCTTCTCAGCTATGGATGGCCTATCGACAAATTATAGAATTGTTTCGTAAAGCGACGGTTGATATTTAATTCAATTACAATTCGATGTAAATTACGCAGCCGGTTAGTATATTAACCTACCTTCTGGATGATCGGCTACGCAACCTATATGGAATTCTCATATGAAACTAACCATAGTCGCTTTTGAAACGAGGCCCAGCAAACTTATCGTATGTATAGTTTGTTTAATTTTTTATTTATTTATTTAAAATGTCGTTATCCATCAACGCTTGTGCTTCACTTATATTATGGAGATGACATTTGCCAACGAAAGTCACGAGACTTCCCCATACATATAAGGAGTAAACGTTGATTAAATTATCTAGACCCCCCCAGATGATTTTACTACACGAGCACATAAAATCATCTAACTTTGAAATGCCTCTGCCACATACATTGCCTCTGGCCCCACCCTGGGATACCCTGTGTCGTGGGCACCAGAAACAACGACGTCACAAACATGTAAACATACAAGACCTAGGTTTTTTTTTGTCCCCAGCCGGGATTCGAACCCGGGATCTCTCGCATGGTAGTCAGATGCACTAACCACTGCGCCACAGCGGTCTTCAATTAAAATAAAATAACGACAATTATTTTCCCAAAGTATCTAATTAGACGCAGGTAATTATTTATTACAATTAATTAACATAGACAAAATATTATTATTATTTTTTATAAAAACTATTTCAAGCAATTATAAAGGAAATATAGAGTTTTTAGAATAATTAAAATAATTTGCGTTTAAATATTATCGATAGATTTTTATAATGTTGTGTCCCAGCTGCAATTGCTACTCATTTGAGTAGCATTCAAATGTTGACAGAAATTTCTAGAAAAAGTACACAGACTTCGACGAAAATTGAACATTATATTCCAGTAAATAAAGGTGGTTTTACTTTCTCACTTTCGGATTGCTTTCCTTGTTCATGTCATTACAAATTTAATTTCTATTAAATTAAATACAATGGAAATACTACTTACCGATGGAATGTTACGGCATGATCGGTACATTTTAGTCCCCAACTTTTATTTTTGCACTCTAACACAGCACAATAAGGCATTTTAGTAGAGTTTCCACAATTGTTTTCTTTACTAGAAGCGCACGGCAACTGAGGTAAGAAAAACTGTCATAGACTACGCTTATGCAATACATTGCTAATTTGAGGCACGCGGGCACCGCCCACTTACGATTTCTACTCTTTTTTTTTTGTTCTGTGGGGTGAAGTGACCTTTCAATATGCTGCAACAGCAACGTGTTCTATTCGTCCTTATGATGTGTGTTGAGATTAGGTGGTACTGGTACTAACTTTTATTGTATGTAGGTGACCGGTTGTTACTGGTGTTTCCGCTTTAATTTACCAATAGATTATAAGTTTATATCTATTTTATAAACAAAATACAGCACCTTCTTCAAAACACTACAGCACTAAAACACTACCGTGACTAAAACTTTACCCGGCTGTCGTATGAAAAAAAAGTCCTGCTGTAACAGTTATCGTCCAATGTAAAATCGTCCAATCTCGAGTGTCCCCGCGGCGCCGTACTCGTTGCGTGGGCAGGCGGCAGGCGACAGAAATATAATAGATATTAAACAAATATAATACGAGTAGATATGTATGAAACTTGTCCATTGTTACGCCTGTCAGAGCCATTCGGTGTCGATTTGGGCCCTGATTTATAAAGCTACCGGCCAATGTAGACCGGACTCTTTTTCTCCGTCTTCTTCAGATCCTAAATATTGCGGGGATAATAATACTCGTATAATCCGGTTCTGTACAACTTTTATCCAGGTAAATATTATTTTACGCTTCTTTCCCATTAATTTGTAAGTTGTTATGAGGCATCCGAGAACTTTTTGCAACGCCTATCGCCATTTGAAGAGCTTTTTCCAAAATGCACTGAGTCCACATAAAAAAATTTTTTTTTGCATTTTAATTAGCTACACTTATTTTTTTTTGAGAAACAGTTTTGACTAAATAATATGTATTTTTTAGATAATCATTCTTAGGCCTTATTTTTATAATAATGTTCTTTGTCCATCTCGTGCCATAGACAAAAATGGAAACTTTTTTTAACAGAGTAATAAAAAAACATAGTAAGTTTTGGAACAGAGCTCTTCGTTTACTATTCTTGAGGCTAGGCTGGGCAAAACTGAATGACAATCGTCGAATCGAAGTGTACCTACCTTGTAACTTATAATATTTTGTAATATTTTAAAGTTTCTTTTCATCGTGAAAAACAGTACTATCAATGAGTAATAGTGTAAAATATTGGTAAAAATTCGTGATTTTAAACCTTTGACTCGTAAATATATTAATTTAAATTCAAAGTAGTTGGTAGGCAGTACCGTAACGTTAAAAAAAATTTCTAAGTAATCTGTTAAATGTTTAAAATTCTACTTGAGATAATTATGCGTAAACAATAAAAAAAAAATTGGCCACATTTTATATAATTTTTGTAACGTAATAGTTGGAATTGTTAAAAGAACTGTTACCCTTTAAAAAACTGATTGTTTCTTGTTGTGTATGAGACGAGTAACTAAAATAAAGTCAGTGTTTTAAACGAAAATATTCTACATATCTTGGTGGAATTCTGCGATTTCAAGCTGGATAACCAATACAATCTCTTACATATTTTTTTTATTCATTTCCATCGAAATACAATGCTAACCAGCCAGTTATATAAACGGAGAGAAAAAAGAAAAGTTATGAGAGGTACCTATTACTCCTGCTTCACCGAGCTCTGACGCACAACGTCCCTCCTATCTCCCTCCGCCCTTGGGTAGACGCATGGTTGTGTAACCATAGTCTGACTGGCTATGCTACCCTGATACACTGCTTCTGACACCCGGTACAGCCTTTTGTTTTGCTGGGTTTTTTGTAATTAAAAAGTACTCTTATAAAGGTGACACCAACTATCTACATTTAACATGAATGTATTTGTAATGTTGTACAAAAAAGTATTTAATTTTGAAATGTAATAAATAAATTATAAGTAAGCAGCCGTCTATATTCCGGATATTATTGTGTTTATAATATATGTATATGGATAAATAAATAAATGACCGGTATTATATGATATAAATAAATTATAATGAACCTACTTCCAAAACGAATTCGTGCAGTTTTTTTTAAAGATTTCTCGGAAATTCTCTTTAGTAGGTATGTTGTATCCGTCCTTAAAAGGCATAACAGGTAAACAAACCTCACTAGACCACAAAACACGGCATTCCACAAGCATCACTCGATGTAGGTTACCAAATTTAATGGTAGACACCCCTAGCATTACATTTCAATGAAAACTGGTCTAAATTCTGCTTAGAATTATTATTTTTGGCGAAATTCTAAATTCATCGAATTTCTGATCACAGGTTAGCAAAACTACACAGATTAGTTTGTAATTTTTTTGTTGTGGTGGGATGAAGTGAAAGAAAGAACGAATGAATGAAATTATTGCGATGTTATTTTAAAGGTGGAAGTTAGGGTATACAGGGCGTCCCAAAGTTATGGGACATGAAGGGAAAGTACCTTAAATATCGTAGATACGGTATTTTGCTGAAAGAAGACTATGTTATTTTTAAAAGTTAAGAATCGAACCGACTTAAATTTAAAAAAAAACCCTACTTTTATGATGCAAATCGAAAGTGTACAGAATTCAGGTACCTGTCGTATTTTGATCCAGTTATTAACTTGTATTAAATTTATTTTTGTGCACAAACGTCGACGGATATTTTTCCTTTTTCAAGCGGGGAAGAACGAGTGAGTGAATGTATCGGTGAATGAAAGATTTCTCGAATGAATTGTTCCTGAATGTCATTCGGTCAATGTTTAGTTTTAGTTGAAATAGGTAGATGGCGCCACCAGTATATTTAAAAGTTCGCGCGCGAACAGAAAGAATGACCAAAAAGTAAGAACTCTTCGTAAGTAACATAGTATATTAAAAGAAAGAAACAGCGTGAAATTAATAATTTTAATCAAATTAAAAACATACATAAACTGACGTAGTCAATTAAGTTTAAAATTAAAAATGAAAATCAACACGCAGCGGACTCATTAAAAGAATGGCGATTTGCATAAGACAAGAGGGATCATATTTTGAGCATTTAATTAATTAATTTACAAAAAAATACCCACTTAATTGTCTACGGCAGTTTCATGTATCTTTTTAATTTGATTAAAATTATTAATTTCACGCTGTTCCTTTCTTTTAAAATACTATGTTACTTAAAAAGAGTAATAATTTTTTGGCTATTCTTTCGATTGGCATCATAAAAGTAGGGTTTTTTTTAAATATTTAAGTCTGTTCGATTCCAACACGAGACAAATAATTCTTAGAAAAGGTTTGAATGCAAAATTAGTAACTTTTAAAAATAACATAAAGTCTTCTTTCAGCAAAATACCCTATCTACGATATTTAAGGTACTTTTCCTTCATGTCCCATAACTTTGGGACGCCAAACAAAAGTAACAAAATAAATTGCGGTTGGTATTAAATTTAACTTAATTTAACCTCCATTTTTTTTTGTTATATTATATTTAATATTTTATTTAACAAAAAAAGTTTAAGTTTCATTGATTTTATTTTTTGTATAACCTCGCACGTTATTGAAACTTTTTGCTATGTTTTTTGCAATACATGGCAATACTAACCAGTTATGTCGCCTGGACAATTTCAAAACCTAGTAAGTGTCTTGAGACAAATTTTACATGAGAGCCAAAAAACGAGTTTATCACTTCGAGAGCTTGCCTTACTGAGAATATAAGAGCTAGACATTAGAGTTAGATCAAAAGATGCTATATATCCTTGCCTTTACACAGAATTTAATAGTTATCATAAATATAAAATAGATCATGTTTTATGGCCCTTACTTATTATTATGGCCTGCGCAGACGACGGACTTTTTTCCGCGGACTGCGGATCCGCGGACTGCGGATCCGCGGACTTTTTGTACGTAGTAATTTTAATCCCTCGTTTGCGTTACTCGATACAGGTGTTGTAAGCGATCTATTTTAGCGGATAAAAGAGTCCGCGGAGAAAAGTACTTCGTCTGCGCAGGCCCTTATTGTAACGTTTTTATAACTGAATGTATGGCTGATTGACAACTTTAAAAACCTAGCAAGGTTTCTATCGATGGCGTGTGAAAACCAACCGTCTTTGACAATTTCAAAAACCTAGCAAGGCGAAAAACCTAGTAAGGGGTGTCCCTTGCCAGGTTTTTATTGTGTTTTGGGTCCTCCAGCATTACAACCCATGGCCTTGGGTTGTTACTTATTATGCTCGTTTTCTTGTTTATTGTTGATTTGAAACTTATCAAAAACATGTTTGACGACACTAGTCAGAGAGCCTGTAAAATTAAATTAAATATAAAACTGAATCACCCAATCAAACAAAACATAATCTTAAATTTCATTCACACAATAATGAAATTCTTCAATCATCAATCATTCATTCAGTATTAACCAACACTATGAAATGTCACATTTTTTTGGTGGGTTAAGTTTGTTTACCTGTTATGCCTTTTAACCTGATGAAGTTCATAAAAAAATTCTAGTGCCGTTTGGTTTGACTGCCTTAAAGGCCTTCCACACGATCGGAAAGACTCTCCGACCAAGTGGCCTTGGTCGGGTTGGAAATCGTTCCACACGGTCGGACAACTTGACAACGAACAGTCGAAACCACGTCATCGTTCACATTTGAGTTGCAAAGTCGCCCGTAATGCAACGGGGCAGAGTGCATGGGTGTATAACATGATGTGCTCTCGACTGTATGAAACGACATCGGTGGCGCAGCGGTTAGCGCATCTGCTTACCATGTGAGAGGTCCCGGGTTCGAATCCCGGTTGGGTACAAAAAAAAAGAAACACAGGTCTTGGATGTTTACATGCTTATGACGTCGCTGTTTCTGGTTCAAACGACACAGGGTATCCTAGTGTGGGACCAGAAGCGATGTATGTAAATGCAAGCCAGTATGTAAATGTTATTTTATGTGTAAATTGATATGAATTCCGTCAACACCTCCCGTTCGCGGCTTTCAAAATGCGAACCCATTCCAACCATAATTTGAAACATAATTGGGTAGTTGACAAAATGTCAATTAAATTACTTTTAAAACGGAATTTTGTACCTACGAATATACCGCATTATGAAGTCATTATTCAGAGCACTCTTTTTATGTTTCATCTATTTAACAATTGTAATAACTAATAATTAACTGAAAGAGATATAGTTATTTCCCGAAATATTTTGTTTTAGTCGAGCATATGAAGTAATTTATACAGGGGTAGGCACTCGAAGTGTTACCAACTTTAAGTTGCTATAGCAACCAAACTGTTTACATTATGGTGCCCATTTTTTCACAGTCGTAAGTCTATTGTATTGTTGCTAAGCATACAGAAGCTCATTGTTTTTCGTCGCTGCTAAAAAAAGTTATCCAGATGGAATTCAAACGCCACAGTGTCGTTACTTTGTATTTGGCTGGTAAATCGCAACCAGCCATTGTTAATGCGCTATGTCATTTACATTTGAATAAAATGTTTGTGTATCGGACCATCACGCGTTACAATGACACCGGTAGCATCAAGAAACGCCATGGAGGTGGACATCCAACAACCGCAACATCATCAGAAATGGTTCGAAAGGTAAAGGCTAGAATTGAACGAAATCCACGACAAAGCGCAGTTAAATTGGCGAAAAGTCTTAATGTATCTGCCCGGAGCATAGGACGCATTTTAAAAAATAAACTACACCTGAAGCCTTACAAAATACAAAAAGTGCAAGACTTGACACTTACACAAAAGGCAGTTCGCCTAGAAAGAGCCAAGGAGTTAAAGCACTTGCACGTTGATAGCAAGCTTGAAAATTTGGTATTTTCCGATGAAAAAATTTTTACGGTTCAGCAATATGTGAACAAACAAAATGATCGCGTATGGTTAAAAAGTAAATCGAACGACAATTTAGACCAACGAATTGCTCTGCGAAAGCAAGCACCAGCATCAGTGATGGTTTGGGCCGCGGTAACTGCTACGGGACGTTCACCTCTCGTTTTCATTGAGCAGGGTGTAAAGGTAAACCAGCAAATCTACCGTGAAAAGATTTTAAACGATGCTTTGTTACCTTGGGCACGTAAGCAATTCGGTAGAAATCATTGGACGTTTCAGCAAGACTCGGCACCATCCCACAAAGCTCGGGAAACCCAAATTTTTTTGCAAGATAAAGTTCCGAGCTTCATTTCTTCGCAACAATGGCCACCATATTCGCCGGACTTAAACCCAATGGATTTTTCCATATGGTCAATTCTAGAGGCCAAAGTGTCAGCAAAAAAATATGAGACCGTCGACGCCCTAAAGATTGCTCTTCGCCGAGAATGGAATAAAATATCAGCAGACCACATTCGTGCAGCGTGTGAAGCCTTTACGGACCGACTCGATGCTGTTATCCGCGCTAAAGGTGGCCACATCGAACAATAACTTTTTCTTTTTAATTTTAAATGTTTTTTCTCTTTAAATTGAAGTTTATAAATAAAAAGAAACAAAATTGTCAAAACTACATCATTTTGAATTGGTAACACTTCGAGTGCCGACCCCTGTAGTTAGTCGTGTCAACTACCGAATTCGAACTTACTGTCATAGACATACATCCGCTCGCAGGATGTATGTCTATGGATTGGATTCCAACCAATATTTGGTCGGACAACCGGCTTCCACACGTGAAATTTTTAAAGGCCTTCCACACGATTGGAAAGTTTCTCCGACCAAGGTGACATTGGTCGGGTTGGTGTAAAAATTTCACGTGTGGAAGCCGGTTGTCCAACCAAATATTGGTTGGAATCCAACGGCCTTGATCGGAAGCGCAGCCATCACAACAACCCGCTGTGTTGGCGGTCGGAATGGATCGTGTGGAACTTGGAGGGCTGTCGTCCGACGCGAGCGTTTCAGTGTGCTGTTGGCCGTCGCTGCGAGCGGATGTATGTCTATGACAGTAAGTTCGAATTCGATAGTTGACACGACTAACTATAAATTAATTTATATGCCCGATTAAAACAAAACATTTCTGGAAATATATCTCTTTCAGTTAATTATTACTTATTACAATTGTTAAATAGATGAAACATAAAAAGAGTGCTCTGAATAATGACTTAATAATGCGGTATTTTCATAGGTACAAAATTCCGTTTTAAAAGTAATTTAATTGACATTTTGTCAACTACCCAATTATGTTTCGAATTATGGTTGGAATGGGTTCGCATTTTGTGAGCCGCGAACGGGAGGTATTGACGGAATTCATATCAATTTACACATAAAATAACATTTACATACAGGCTTGCATTTACATACATCGCTTCTGGTCCCACTCTAGGGTACCCTGTGCCGTGGGAACCAGAAACAGCGACGTCATAAGCATGTGACGATCCTAGACCTGTGTTTTTTTTTTTTGTACCCAACCGGGATTCGAACCCGGGACCTCTCACATGGTAAGCAGATGCGCTAACCGCTGCGCCACCGATGTCGTTTCGTACAGTCGAGAGCACATCATGTTATACACCCATGCACTCTGCCCCGTTGCATTACGGGCGACTTTGCAACTCAAATGTGAACGATGACGTGCTTTCGACTGCACGTTGTCAAGTTGTCCGACCGTGTGGAACGATTTCCAACCCGACCAAGGCCACTTGGTCGGAGAGTCTTTCCGATCGTGTGGAAGGCCTTTTACTGGTCAGCGGCAACTCGGTTTACTACCAAGCTTGAGGTGGTGGATTCGATTCCTAATAGGTCCGCTGTACTTAAATTTGTATAAGAATTTTATTTTTTTATTTTATTTTATTTGGGACAATAGGTAAGAGCATAACCCACAACATTATCCACCGATTACTATGACGAGATTAAAGGACGGCAAAAACTTTTTCGCCAGAGAAACATAATTTTACATAGGTCTGTGCTGAATAATTAATTGAATTGAAATTAGATAGATAGATAGATAGATAAAACATTTATTTAACGGCACAATACTAAAAAACACATTATACAAAATAAAGAACATAAAACATAACATATTCATAAATATATAGGTGCTCAAATATTGAATTACACATAAAAACATAAGAAAAAAAAAAAAGTTACACATTTATAATATCATGATTTTATCAAGTTACAAAACAGGGTTTTAAGTATTGAGCCCCTAAAATGGCCCCGACTCAGCATGTGTTGCAGGAGCACCGAGATACTACCTGCAACGCTGATATTCTGTCGCGGCCATGTTGCGGTTAGTCGTGTTTGTGAAAATAATAAAAGTAATGAAATATATTTATAAAATGGGTGCCCAATATTACCAGTGTGAGGTCTATATGCCTAAGTTTAGTGTAGTGTGTTGTGTTTTTGTCTGTGGTATGTGTATAAAAAAGTAAATGGAGAAAACAGTGTGAAAATAATACTAAATATTAAAGTGAGGTGACTCATGAACGGTGTTTTGCCGGTGATATCTGCGCCATTTTCGCCGAGAACTATCTACTCACCACGAATAGTGGTAGAAGGAACAACACAGGTAGGTACGCGCGAAATTGTGTTAGAAGTTGATTTTTGTGCCTGCAACAGATGTTCTTTATAAATTTTTTTGAAATTTAATCTATTTTTGCAGGTACGAAAAGGGGGTGGAATATTATTCCAGCACTTTGTTGCTGCGTACCTAAAACTGCCACGGAAGGCCGCTGTTCTATGAATCGGCAAACTAAGTGGCACAGAAGCCCCTCTTACCCCTTCTGCGTGACGTGATTGTCGCCAGGTAAGTTTATTTAGTAGATAGGAAGGCTCTTGTTTTTTGATAATTCCAAATAACATAGTAGCTAGCTGAAGCTTTTGTCTCGCTTCCATTTTCAGCATGTTCGCGCCATTAAGGAAGGGGGTCACATGTGTACGAGGCGGTATATACAAACAGTATCGAGCACAGGCGTTCTGCACTCTTTGGACCAGATTTTGGGATTTTTTAAATAAACAGGGGCCATACAAGGCCGCGCAGTAGCTAAGTTTAGATAATACTAAAGTTTCGCATAGCCTAATACGCAGGGAAGGACTAATGAAACTACGTATGCGGTAAAGCAACTTCAATCGGTAGAAACAATTTCCCAAATTACCCAGTCGATGTGTTTTTCCACGTCTGTGATGTACATGCCGAAACCGGCGTGCATGTAACTCATGCACGCATGAAGCAATAGAGATCTGTTACTGGTGCAATTACGTAAAACTCCACTGTATGGAGTTGTCTAATTTATCCCTTTTGTTCCCGGTATGTCACGCCACCTTATGTTGCACTGTTACATTCTGGACCTTTTATCCCTGTAGGTATCTCATACTCCTACTCCGAACTGTCAAATATTCTTATTTTGACCTTTTCGAGTTGTCTAAATGCTTAACCCGATAGAGTGGAAAGTTACGTAATATAGGTGCAGGATTGTGGCAAGAAACAAAATGGATCCAAGTGACTTTTCCTGCAGAACACCTTTGACCGTTAGCACCATACCAGTACCTCATCAGCGCCCACTATCCCTTACCTACGCAAATTACAATTAATTAAACATAAACATTTGCATATAGGCACATACATTATTGCTTCCGGCCCCACACTATGATACCCCGTGCCGTGGGAACCAGAAACAGCGACATCAGAAACATGTAAACATCCAAGACCTGGTGTTTTTTTGTCCCCAGCCGGGGTCCGAACCCAGCACCTCTCGCATGGTAGGCAGATGTGGTAACCGCTGCGCCGATTTACAATTTACAATTCGAACTAAAACCAAGTTATAACACCAAACACCTTTGTGATATCCTCAAACAGTTCCACAGCTTCAGTTAACGACCTGATCTGAAAAACCGTCCGCGAACAAGGTCTTAGACGTGTCACAACAGAGTGACGCACTTTGGCTTAACATAGAAGACAGGAGTTGTGTGACTGACCGCCTTATTCATACGAAACAAAGGGGAATGTGATTACGAGGGACGGACTCAGGGCTTAGGGAGGAAGGTGGCCACTGGGCAGGGCCTGCACGGCACGAGTCGCTGGTTTTGTGGCGCTAAAATGTAAATAAATCACAATTAATGACAGTCGATCTGAGCCTCGATTCTGTTAGTGCATTATAGTTCAATTACAGTTACATGGTCGGGCCACGTGATTGTTTTTTTAAAGTCAAAGTCAAATATATTATTCATAGTACAAATAGAATATTTACTTTATGAACGTCAAAGTTGTTTCATTTCATTCCATTGGACGCCTAGATTTATTGATAAGCGTGCGCGCGTCGGCCTAAAGCGGCAATGAAATGAAATCGACGCGTTGAACACGACGCCGAACTATCTAGGCTCTGTACATTGGTCATAATGAGCAGGTTGACCTGTACATTATTCGTTTATTTTTTACCTTACGACGTTTAGAGTGTGAAGATGATGTGAAGGTTGCTGTTCTGTCGCCTGCACTGAAAATGCATGACTTTTGAGATATAAATGCGAGATCTATCTAAGTACCTGAGTTAGCTAACAATAGAAAAAAAAATCTGCTTTTAATCGCTCGTAGCCTGGGCTGCCTGAGTGATCTTAAACGATCACTAAGGTTAAGCAACATACGGCGCGTTCAGTCCATGGATGGGTCACCGTCTATGACTAACGCTAGTGGCATTTTTCCGAGCGATTCCGTGCTTCGCAAGGCACGTTAAGCCAAGTCAGAAGCCTTAGGGCGGCTTGAAAACTTCTGACAGTAAGACCAGCCACTAGTCTTACAAACCTCCACCAATCCGGACTTGGCCCCCGTGGTGGAGTATGGCCTATACCTTCCTCAGTGAAGAGACCCGTGCCTCTCGGTGGGGACATAATGGGTTGACGACGACGACGATCTGCTTTTATAGTTATTCGTTTTTTGCAAAAAGAAGAAGAGAAAATTAATAATGTGTAATGGAGTAGTTAAGTTTTAGTTAAAAAAAGAGAATATAATTATGGTGATAGGTCTTTAGAACCTTAAGGATTAAGAAACTTTATAGCCTTACCAACTTACGACTTCAATAGAAACAAAACAAGCTGTACTGATGCTTCAGTAAGCCTCCTGCCTCAAAATGTTATAAATTAATTAACGTCAAAGATGTTACTTGCAAAATTAACAGATTTTGTGGAGAAGGAGCTTACAAAGAAACTCCACACTTACCCTTTTGAAAACACGATTTGACTTAATTAACAGAGTTTTCAACTTTTGTTGAACACAATTTTCTCCTTTGGCGCCACACCGAGCGTTGACTGGCCAGCTGCCATAATACCGGCCTATTAAACCAACCCCGGGTATAATTCCTTTGTCCGCCCCTGGCCAACAGAAGTGTGAAATAATCTGAAAGTACAAACGCGTCTGTGGTAGGCATGTGAGGGGTTGGCGAACCGGCGACTTTGAATTGAATTGAAATCAATCCACTCGGATTTTATAGTGATGCTCTAAGTAAACAATGATCTTTTTGAAGGCGATTGTGAAACCTAACCAACTAGCTACTCAGGTTAATAACCACTCAAACTACGTAAGAGATTGTCAAGGACGCAGTTAATTGTAGATATCGTAGTTTGTCTCCGAAATAGTCTCTTTGTATTTTAGAACTATAACTACCGATTACTTGTTTTAGGAGAAACAAAAAAAACCTTTTTTCAAATACATATTGACTTTAGATAGATAGATAGAGAACACTTTATTGTACATAGAAGAGGAAATAACACAGGTATTTCTTAATCTAAGAGTACTTACAGACGGCGGCCTCATCACTAAAAGCGATTTCTTCCAGACAACCTTTGGATGGACTGGAGCAAAATATTGGTTAAGGAAGCAGGTGTACAAAATAAGTAAAATAATAATTACTGAAATAATATATCATTTTGACTTTTTTTTGTATGGAAATTCTCATATAAATTCACCAAGTAGGTAGGTACGTATTTTATATTTATCAAAGTAAAGAGAAGGCTTGTGCCCTATAGTGATGTTTATTAATCATAGGGGGCTTAATATTTATTTAAACGAACTAGGAAGATCAAACAACTTGGTAGAAATTCATTAGCAACCCATCATGTCCCCACCGAGGGGCACGGGTCTCTTCCCTGAAGAAGGTATAGGCCATACTCCACTACGGGGGCCAAGTCCGGATTGGTGGAGGCTTGTAAGACAGTAGCTGGTCTTACTGTCAGAAGTTTTCAAGCCGCCCTAAGGCCTAAGGATAGAAATTATTACTTCTTAAATTTTAACCGTTTGTATTATATTAACCAGGTCTGTTTTCATGTAGAGCAAGGCTAAATAAAACTAATTCGGTAATAATGTTTAAACCAAAAATTGTTTACAGCGCCACCATGTTATCTGTTCAGTTGTGCAAAATTGTAACTAACTAATAAATTGTAAATCCTGTTCCCCATTTTTTGTTTTATTTATTCACTTAGTAAGATTTATAGATATATTTTCATTAAAATTGAAAGACGGGTTAAAATATTCTCATTTTTCTAGGCAAAATTTTTAAATGTTACTACTCAATTCTCCACAAGCGCCGCTATCAACTGAACAGATAAGATGGTGGCACTGTAACGATCTCTCCCATCATTACAACATTTTTTTAACGAGTAAAATTCCGGCCAAAAAGGTTGTATAAATACTCGCGCTACCATGGTCTTCTTGGTCCTTGAGGGGAAAAAAAAAACAAACGTATCTTTTTTTGTCTCAGCAGCTGATTGGGGACTTGGCAACCAACGACGTCACAAGCACGCGCCAGTATTATCAGACCAATACAAATCTCTGGTGATCTAGCTCCTAAACTAAACAGTTATTGCGGAAGGAGACCAGAAGTCGGTTCTTCATTCAGATACCGTATCACATGTGCTTACATCACGCGGGCGACCACGCCCATCGCGCTATCCTTTTCTCACACACGGATCCTTCCAACTGTCTCTTTTCCCATTGCAGCGTGACAGATTATCATTATAACCTATCGATTTTCAACCTTAACTTGTACGCAACAAACCTCAATTCGCTTTGTAATATATTCCTTACTGCACCGTTCCATTTCAAGCGCGAAGCTGTACGCTATAACTGTCTCGCTTTCTCAAAGAGCTCCGTTTCCCCTACTCGCGCGGTCATATGCTGCCACTTCTGGTCTTTCGTTCGTGCAGCCAAACGGTACTAGGACAGGGTTAACCAGTATTTTTGAATTTATTGCGCTAACGAGTAACCTCTTTTGTGCTGCTGGTGATCTAGTATTTTACCGCCACGCAGTGCAATCGGCGATGTTGACAGGGATTTGATGTGTGACGTCATTTTATGATGGACGATTAAATTAGTGTATGATTAACGTGGAAGCCCCAATAATTCACAAACACTGACCAAGATTCTACAACTTAAGTGATTTGCTGGATTATGTAAAAAAAGCTAGATATTATGATTGCCTTTGCAGACAAGCAGGGCTGTTTTTTTCATGTGTATTTATTTCAACGTTATTTACGTAGTTATAAAAACGAATTGTGTACTTGTATGAAGTAATAAATATGAACTTAATTTAATTAATACTAAAGTATAATTTCTAATTATAAATTAAATAAGTACAGCTAAAAAACAGGGCGGCGTTTCACGGCAGGGGCACATTAAAATTTACCTTTGTTTTTATTTAATTTCATTTAGGTACTGCTTTGCGAATCACCGATGTTGGACTAATGAGGTTGAGTTAATTTCTATATTGATCTACTTTTTATTTTGTTTGTAATTCAATTAATTAACATTAATTACTTTATAAACAGTTAAGTTCAGAAGAATTTTTGTTAGTACCTATTTTAACCCTCAGCGACTAGCGAGCCGTCATTCACAAGATAGGAAAACATGGAGAAGAACAGCGCATGGCAGAAACCAACAGTTAACGACGTTAGAACCCGAGTGATCAAGGGCACAACAGCGATCTGATGCGATCGATCGCTGTTGATGTTGATGATGGTGATGCTGATGATGATGATGCTGATGATGATGATGATCGATCTTTGCAGACCGCACCAATTCTATAGTGATATGTTTGTGATGCCGTCAGTTGATCTCGCTCTCTCACATATCTTACCACCAACTCACAGAACCATTTCGTTTGTTCCAGAAGAGCCGAAGTCCCCGTTGGCGGTGCGCGTGCCGCCGCCGGCGCCGGCGCCGCGCATCAATGGCGTGGTGCATCGCGCCCCCACGCCGCCGGCGCCGGTGCCCGCGCCTGCGCCCGCGCCGCCGGACGTTCCAGAACATTCCAGCCCTAGAGGCAACGGCCATGGGTCAGTTTGCCTTTTTACTTACTTTTAAACCGGGCCACTGTTTAAAATTCTAACTCCACTGTATGGAGTTGTCTGATATAACCTAGCTCTGAACTGCCAAATACATATTTCGGCATATTGGAGCCGTCAAAATGATGGTTAACCCGATGAAGGGTCAATTGGTCTAAGTTACCGTTAGTATAAGAAAGGGGCTAGACATCTAGGTAAATGGTAACAACTGTTGGGTCTAATCGCGATTATTTGTTGGGTAAACTGTTTTTAAATGGTTTTATATTTTAAAATTTGACAAAAATATGATTTATATTTAAAAAAATATTGAATTATGACTATCTTCGTAACTAGAAGGAATGAGGTGACGTTAATAGGTATGATCCATTTGTCTATACTTGACATTTTTCTCAGACTTTAAACGACACGAAATCAAAAACCTTTAGCGTCAGAAAACTCGATACCGTTTGCAAATTTAGTACTAGCTAGCACTAAATTTTCAAACTGTTTCGAGCCCTCTACCGTTAAAGATTTTTGATTTATTGTTGTTTAAAATCTGAGAAAAATGTCAAGTATAGACAAATGGATCATAGTCACCACATTTCTGCAACAGCAGTTTTGAAAATGATGTCCGGAAAAGGAATAGTGTTTTTGACCGTTTCATTTAATGTCCTATTCAGAGGGTCGATTTCTGAATTGAGAATTTCGCTAAGTAATTACTGAACTGTAGTGCTGTCTCGTCAAATTTCCCTAGAAAAGAGCGTGACAGCATGTTACTTAAGTATTTACTTAGGGCTGATTTCTGAATTGAGAATTTATACTAAGTAAATACTTAAGTAACATGCTGTCACGCCCTTTTCTAAAGAAATTTGACGAGAGAGCACTACAGTTAAGTAATTACTTAGCGAAATTCTCAATTCAGAAATCGGCCCTTAGTGTGAATTATCAATTCAGAAATCGGCCAAGACTGCAGTACTTTTGTCTTGTGAGAAAAATATCAGAAAAGGGTAAACTCGGCAACGTGGCTTAGTATCGACCAACTAGCCTGCTACCCACCCACAATGCCAAAACTGTTCGAAAAAATCTTCCGTCGCCGCCTGCACCACACTATGGAGAAAGAACATCTAATTCCTGATCATCAATTTCGCTTTCGATCACAATACTCAACTGTAGAACAAGTTCACCATAGTTATCATACGAGGTGTATAAGCTCAGCTGCTCAGCAGTCTTCCTAGATGTCCAGCAAGCATTGGACCGGGTTTGGCATGATGGAGAAGATTTTAAGGAAACACTGCCAAATACTATCTTTGTAAGAGACTACTATAGATTCAGAGAAATCGACGGTGGTGTTCTAGGAGATCAGTGGTGGGCCCCGTACTTTACACAATCTTCACGTTTTTTCTTTTTTCACCGTGCGACGTCCTTTACGGCTCAATTTCGCCCGTCAAGATTACTTGAAAAAGTTTGGTAACCGTTCGTCTGAACTTTGAGTTCACCCTGTCTATTCAACTCGCTCGTAGTTTGTCCACCACCTACTAGGTACGCAGGGCTTGAAGGTGCTACCTCGATCTCGGCACTTGCTTGTACAGTTGACATTTTACAATTTGGCCGCTAAGTTGCCCGTTACTTAACTGAATAGAGTGCACGTGTGTAAATGTTGATGTGCTGGCGAATGTACAATGTACATTAGTGATAATTTTTTATCTGTGTTGTTTGGCCTACAGGTCAGTGGCCCCCATAATTTTCAATGGGGTAATTAACCCGTCTAGTCTAAGAGAGAAAACTGATTTTACATATATTGTAGGTTTATTGGTCCTGAAGATTGTGTTGTCAATATTATGTTACTTTTTATTGAGTTAATATGAAAAAAAAATGCACCAAAGAAATTATGCAGTTCTGAGAATCAACCAAAGAAGATTTTAAAAAGTTACTAAAATTAAAACGCTCGCGAACACAACGATGATCAAGATATTTTTCAGTGCCAGAGTTGTCATTTTACACTATGTGTTACCGATTGCGAACTTCATTACCCGCGGAATCGCTGTTTTACTCTGGCGAAGGTAATTACTATTTGTTACCCACAGCTTCGGAACCCAGGTCGACCTATAACCTCTGCCCCGTATAGTAAGTAACGTAATAAGGAGGTGGAGTCGGCCAGAGCAGTGCAGAAACAGCGTGCCTTTCACGCTGCTGACCTAGCCGAACCTCGTAGTGCTAAGCTCAAAACATTCTTGGCTAGCTCCGTTTGCAGAGTAGAGCCACCTCTACGCTCTGTGCGCCTAGTACTGGCGCCCCGCTGAACAGCTGGGGAGCATTTCGGAATGCCTCCATGTCGGTTTTTGTTTCTGCAGAGGTAATTTGACAATTTGCTTGCTCTGAAAACTCCATGGCGGATGGGCCGTACCTAATGAGCGTTTTTCCTTATGTCAAATTTAGTTTTAAAAGGATCCCTAGGTGGCGCTGCCGTACCGTAATAATAAACGTCAAAGCAAAAAATAATACTATGGTTCTGTGGAATTTGTGATGGTTGGTTACCTAGAAGAAAAAATGCTGTTGTCGTTTGGTGGTAAGTGCGCTTTTGTGCGAAACCTCGTCCGAATAGCAACCCTGGTTCCTTCTCTTGTTTAGTGATCTGTGGACTGACTTTGACATTGATTGCAACGAATTACAAATTCGTATGAAGAAACGAATGGCGCCATCTAGTGTATCTCAAGGAACTAAGAAAAAAAAAAGAAAGGAAAAACGCCCATTGAACCATTTCTATTAAACAGGGTGTCCCGAAACTCAACGCTAAGCCGGTATCGGGTGAAAAGCCAAGTATGACTGAAGTAGGTTATCAGACAAATATAAAAAAAAAAAAATTTTTTTAAAAATTTTATTTATTCAAGGAATTTCACAAACATTATTAAAACTAAAATTAAAATTAACAGTGAGTATACAAACATTTGTTACCTACTTTCATAATGTAAGGACCTATTTGACAGGTTGCGCACTTTTGAATTTGTAAAAAAAAAAACAAAAAAACCTCTTTAGTTACAAGCGATTCAATGATCAAACGTGTAATTTTTGAGCTCTTGAACGATGTGATAAAATACTACCTATGTCTTACTATTTTTTGACGACCTCTGTGGCGCAGTGGTTAGCGCATCTGGCTACCATGTCAGTGGTCCCGGGATCGAATCCCGGCTGGGGGCAAAAAAAAAGAAACCCACTTCGTGGATGTTTACGTTTGTGACGTACATGCTGTTTCTGGTTCCCACGACACAGGGTATCCTAGTGTGGGGCCAGAAGCAATGTACGTGCCTGCATGTAAATGCTAAAAATGTATATTATTATTTTTCATTAAAATTCACTTGCAAAAAAAGAGACATTGAATGAAGAAACTTTTATGTGCAAATTGTGCTAATACATATGAATAATAATAATAGTAAATAATAACCTCGATGTACACGTGTGTGAGTGGTGTAACTATTACATACAATGAATATACTGTAGTTTATTAGTAAGCGATTGAAGGACCAATAAAAATGTTAATAAATTTCGGTAACAATAGTTTGTAAATGAGCCGATATTTGTGGACAATTTCGGGGTCAATGAATGAAAAAACGAATCGCTCCTAGCCCCGGCCACCCGAGTGATCTTAAATGTTAAGCAACATCGGGCGCGTTCAGTGCATGGATGGGTGACCGTTTATGAATTTTTCTGAGCGGTTCCGTGCTTCGCAAGGCACGTTAAGCAATTGGTGCCGGCTATCGTCGATAGATGGCAGTCGTTAAGCCAAATCAGAGGCCTTAGGGCGGCTTCAAAACTTCTGACAGTAAGACCAGCCATTAGTCTTACAAGTCTCCACCAATCCGGGTTTGGCCCCATAGTGGAGTATGGCCTATACTTTCCTCAGGGAAGAGACCGTGCTCCTCGGTGGGGACATATTGGGTTGATGATGATGATTATGAAATACTTAAGCAACGTTCTGTCACGCTCTCTTCTGAGCACGTTGACGCGAATGCACTAGAGTTAAGCATTTCTTAGCGAATTCTCAAACCAGAAACTGGTCCTATTTGATGTTGTAAGGAATATAATATATTATTTCGGTCTGAGTCGCTCGCGGAGTATCTTTTGGCACTGACTGAAAATCAGCGCTGAAGGCTAGTCCATCAGCATACTGCTGAGTCAGCTGCCATTTATAACAGCAGTGACACGCCGTGACCTGTATTTTCCTCCTGTTTTCTTCTGATTTTTTGTTTTTTATTGTACTATTTTTCGTTTAATTTTTGGATTTATTTTGTTTTTGTGGTGTGTGTTCTGTTTTTATAATAAAACTAGCTGTTGCCCGCGACTACGTCAGCGTGGGCTTTAGTTGAGTAATTTGCAAATAAGGTAAGGATACTTATAATTATAAGTATCCTGCGTTAACGCAGGTGAAAGAGCTTTCATACTAACTTTGCAACCCCCTTTTTTCCCCCTTAAGGGATGATTTTGGAAAAACTATTTTACATGTTTTTCATAACTTTTAATGAAGAACCTTCATATTGAATCTCATTCGAATAACTTCAGCAACGGCAAAGTTTCATACTAAGTTTGCACCTCCCTCCCTCCCTAGCTGTTGCCCGCGACTACGTCCGCGTGGGCTTTAGTCGAGTAAAGTGTTTGCAAATAAGATAGGGATACTTTTAGCGCATGCGAAAGAGCTTTCATACTGAATTCGCAACCCCAACTTACCCCCTTAAGGGATGATTTTAAAAAAAATACTTTACGTCTTTCATGTCTTTCAATGAAGGACCTTCATGCTGAATTTCATTCGAATAACTTCAAAAACAGCAAAGTTCTATACTAACTTTGCACCCCCCTTTTATCCTCTTAAGCGATGATTTTCGAAAAACAATTTTACATGTTATTCATAAATTTTAATAAAGGAACTTTATATTAAATTTCATTCGAATAACGTCAAAAACGGCAATTATTAAAAAAAAAAATTTTTACATGTATTTCATGACTTTTAATGAAAAATTTTTATTCTGAATTTCATTCGTATAACTTCAAAAACGGCAAAGTTTCATACTAACTTTACACCCACCTTTTTACCCCCTAAAGGATGATTTTCGAAAATCTATTTTACATGTTTTTCATAACTTTTAATGAAGGACCTTCATATTGAATCTCATTCGAATAACTTCAAAAACGGCAAAATTTCATACTAAGTTTGCACCCCCTTTTTTCCCCATTTTTCTCCTTTTATACAGGGTTACAGGGAAAGTCGTACACAATATTAAAGAAGGTCATTATTTAGGTCATTTCTGATGGATTTTATCCTATTATATAGGGTCCGAAACTTAACCGATATGGAGATATTGACTGTTAAAGATTTTAAAAAAATATCAAATTTTTTTGGCTTTTTGATTGATTTTTCTCAGAATAGAGCTCATAAAGTGTTTTTTTTAATGTATTTAGTTAAAAGGCATGTCAATTGATAAAAAAATATCAGCAAAAGCTGCACCTACTACTAACAGCTTTAAAAAACTGCTCGGCAACGGTTAGAATGAAATATTTTTTCTGTAAATATTTTTCACATTGAAGCTCTTAAAAAAAATTTACGTATGGAACTTATTCTGCAAATAATTTTAAAAACTTCTACGACTCTAACAAATTCTTCTTTAAAAAGGTATAACATTTAATAGGTATGTGCATGAAATTTTAAAATAATGTTATTTGAGTAGGCTCTAGTGGTAGTACCGACATAACTGTAATGTAACAACGACATAATGTAAAAAGGTCAGATAGGCTTTTTTGTTCTCTGGAGACATGCTGTCTCAGGTGTGCAGGTACCTATCTATTATTTTTGTGTTAGTCTGCTCGTGTGATTCTTCCGTGGTAGATGTGTAAATACGTGCTCTGCATATGATTTGCGTCTTAGAAACTTCTACGTCACTTTAGGTATTAAAAAACGTATATCACTTGCTATTACATCGAAAAAACGTTAGCCAAGTGTCACTTAAGATGGCAAACGGTAAATTTTTAGTTGAGGTAAATACGTGCTCTTTGATAATTTCCCGTAAAACGCGATTTAGTTTGGATTTTTGTATTAATTCATCTTCATTTTGTGACTTGACTTGGATTTTGTACTGATTCATTTTCATTCTGTGACTTGATAACATTAATTAATCCACAGGGTATCCTAGTGTGGGGCCAGAAGCAATGTATGTGCCTGTATGTAAATGTTATGTTATGTTATGTTATGTTATAACGGTTAATTTTCGTACCCTATATAATAGGATAAAATCCATCAGAAATGACCTAAATAATGACCTCCTTTAATATTGTGTACGACTTTCCCTGTAACCCTGTATATATAGATTCTTCTTCTTCTTCTTCATTTACTTAGTTATTTTTGTTTGAAATCTTTAGTTGTATGGAATATAATATTATTGTCAGGTATCCAGGTCTTGGATGTTTAATAAACATGTTTGTGACGTCGCTGTATCTGGTTCCCACGACACAGGGTATCCTAGTTTGGGGTCAGAAGCAATGTATGTGCCTGTATGTAAATGTTATGTATATATGTTATTTATTTAATTAATTCGTCAGTCCGTGCGTAGGCGTCCCTCAGGCATGTCGCTTCTTTCAGAACTAGTATTGATTTACTTAGATTAGCTAATGTTGTTAATGTAGGTTGATACATGACCTACTTAATCGTGTTCCTTTGTTCGTATTTAATTTTCTCCCTTCAATTTGCATTTTTCTTCACATTATGTATTGAGAACACTACAGTGTGTGGATAGCGCCATGACTCCATAAATAGCACTTCGCCTACATTATTAATTAGACCCTGTCAATCATACGGCTGATTTCTTATTGTATTTTTATCAGCATCTTGTTTGTGGCTTAGGTCTTGACGCAACGCTTGCATAAATAAGGTCGTCGGTCTATCTTCACGGTGAAGTTTGTGCCTTTTACATGACTGTATTTAGTAAGACTTTAAAAAAAAGAAATAGTACCTTCTATGATCGATAGATGGTGCTGACGCAAACTCTTTATGAATGAAGGAGAGCCCCACCGATCAGAAAATAAATAAACCTGTCTGCAGAGCGAATAGTATGCACCGAGGTTTATTTTGAAACGATAGATTTTTTTTTATATTTTTCTGATAACCATGTATGACTTGCCTTTTCACCCGGTACCGGGTCGACGTCAAGTTTTGGATCGACATCCTTTAAAGTGTATATTTGCGAACGTCAATGAACAGGTCGTAGGCTAATAAACAGCCAAAGCAACGTTGTAAATAGACAATTTCTCTCCATCACCAGGCCACCCCAGATCCCGTCACCGCCGTCTGTCGGCAGCAGCGGCAGCGGTAGTGGCAGCAGTGGCGGCACGCCGCGCGCCGGCACTCGTGAGGTGAGATTCTGTCACTTCATAGGGATCTACCAGACAGAGAGCGGTCACGCGGTCAAGCGTTCAAGCGGTCAAGCGGTCGGTTTTGCGTTTTTTGTGTTATATTACGTTACATAGATATACTCACACGGGAGGCATTCTGACCGCGTCGGTCAAATGGAACGCACACGTTCGCGCGTTCACTGCTGTTTCACAAAATCATGGTGACACTAGTGGTACCGCGTCGATCGTTCAACAGCAGGGTTCGTGAGCAATGAGCGTTTTTCCTTATGTCAAATTTAGTTCTAAAAGAATCCCTAGGTGGCGCTGCCGTACCGTAATAATAAACGTCAAAGCAAAAAATAATACTATGGTTTTGTGGAATTTGTGATGGTTGGTTACCTAGAAGGAAAAATGCTGTTGTCGTTTGGTGATACGTGCGCTTTTGGATACTTTGGAGTCTTTGCTATGGATTGTGGGTTTGAATTTTTATTTTTATTACGAGAAATCTCGTCCGAATACAACCCTGGTTCCTTCGAATTCGATTGCTACGAATCACAATTTTGTACGTCGAAACGAATAACGCCATCTAGATTATCTCAAGGAACTAAGAAAAAAAAAGAAAGGAAAAACGCTCATTGCATGCTCGAACGCAGAATGCTTGACCGCGTGACCACTCTCTGTCTGGTAAATACCTTAATGTGTCGACCTCTGTGGCGCAGCGGTAGGGCATCTCCATACCATGCGAGAGGACCCGGGTTCGAATCCCGGCTGGGGATAAAAATACCCAGGTCTTGGATGTTACACGTTTGTGATGTCGCTGTTTATGGTTCCCACGACACTGGGTATCCTAGGTGTGGGGCCAGAAGCAATGTATGTGGCTGTATGTAAATGTTTGGTTTTATTATCGTTTGCTCACCGACGCTAAATGGGCTAGTGTTACGCAGAAACCGTCCAACCCACGACAATTTACGAGACGTACTTCCAAGAGTGCATTGCTCATTTTTATTTATTAGATTGTTTTCTCTCCATATTTTTGTTGTGACATGATTAATGTTGTAGTGATAACAAAATAATCTAATACATAAAAATATGTTTTCTCCTAAGGTACGGTTTTATTGTTGGAATTGTTGGCCTCCGCCTCCGAGACGCCATCTTTCTTTCGGAGGCGAAAATGTTAATATACAGAATAGCTCCTAAATCTCTCTTTCCACATTGACACCACTTTTTTCTGTCCTGGGCCGCATCCAGCCATCACTGGCCAATTGGCCATCCGCTTCAGATAGTGAATCCAAGGAGTTAGCAGAAGTCACGTCCTTTCCGATAAAGTTTTAACGCGATCAGCTAACAGTTCTTCCTCAAACACCTTTAAGACTTAGTTCAGAAGAGGTAACCAGTAAAAACGTGGAGAAAATCGTAATGGAGCCTATATTTCTAGGTCCATAATAAGCTGGAGAAAAACCGGCGCGCGCACCTCAAGGAATGCTTCGAGATGCTCAAGCGGCAGCTCCCAGCTACGCCCGATGACAAGAAGACATCCAACCTCTCCATACTGGCGTCCGCCATCAGATACATCCAGGTGAGAACCGCCAAAACTCCTCAAGGAACACCTCGAGATGCTATAGCGGCAGTTGCCAGCAGGGTCCGATGGCAAAGATGAATACAAGCAATGTCTCTATTGGCGAGAACCTGAAGCTTCTTTAGGAATGCTAAGAGATGCTCAAGTGGCAGCTCCCAGTCACTCCTAATGACTACATGACATCCAACCTCTCCATACTGGCGTCCGCCATCAGATATATCCAGGTGAGTGCCGCTAAATATTCTTTAGGAATGCTCCGAGATGCTCCAGCGGCAGCTCCCAGCGACGCCCGATATCAAGAAGATATCCAACCTCACCATTCTGGCTTTCGCCATAAGATATATCCAGGTGAGAACTGGCAAAACTCCTCAAGTAACATTCCGAGATGCTACAGCGGTAGCTGCCAGCCATGTTCCATGGCAAAGATGAAGAAAACCAATGCTTCTACGGGCTTCCGCTATCATATCCAGGTTCTTTAGGAATGCTCTGAGATGCTCAAGCGGCAGCTGCCAACCCTCGATGACAAGAAAACATCCAACCTGTGGCTTCTGCCAGTATGGAGAGATATATCAGATACTTCCAGGTAAGAACTGCTGCAGCTTCTCAATGTGAAAGGGCTTTATCACTTGAACAATCATTCTAGTTTCAACAATCTCTTCAGATCGTACTCATTAAAACTTAGACGATAATTATAATACACAATTCTGAGCGGCACAGCGAACCCCGCACTTGTACCTTCATCTCAACTCAGTTAAGTCGACTATAATACCGTTGAAGTGTCTGTCAAATTAAGCCTAAGAGTCATGTAAGCATCATGTAGTAGTTTTCAGTTGCTAAATGTTACGAATATTAATAATTAGCTTTATTTCGTGTAATTTGAATAGCACTAATACAACAAACATTGCACCAAAGTGGTTAGATGAAGTGTTATGTTTGAGCTATGTTAGCCCGGTACTTTACTTGGCGAGTTTACCTGCAACATTTTAACAGCCACGCAGGTGTTTACAGCGTCTCTATGCGACTTGCTTAAAGGACGTCTTAAAAGTAGCTGCTAGTCATGCGGTCCTAGTACAGCTGAGGTTAGTATAAGAACAGAGTGCGCCAAGAGGGCCTTAAGATGGCTCTTAACAGCCTTAACTGGTGGTCTCTGCTAGCCTAGTACTTTCGCGATATCTGGATTCTCATTCGCAAGAACCAAGAAGAGAGAGATTTGGAAATAAGATCCTTCGTCCCTCCCCACTCCCAATTCCCCACACATACGTACAGTTTGCGTTACAATATAGGCAAAAGTTGTGCGTTGTGTTGCGGTCATAGTATCTACGAATACGTAACGTAGGTAGTTAAAATGTAAGATCGAAGTACTGTTGACAGCATGTCGACCACATTATAGTGTGGTTTTCAGTTATGGACAGGGGCGATTTAACAAAACTAACGTCGGTTAACTTGCTGTTGACCGTACCGTAATAGATAGAGCCGAGTGTCTAACATCCGTTCGAGCTATGCTTGCCTAGTACGTGCGAAGGGTCTTTGAGAACGGGTTGAAAATCTCAAGAAAAAGCAGATGGACAAAATTGAACGCGATCCTATTCCGCGAAGTTTGCACGGAGTAGGATAAGTGAAATGATAGCTTGCGTTATTTTTTGCCAAAAACGTCCGTTTGTAGCAACTGCCGTACAAACAGTGGTTTTGCCAAAAACGTTTGTAGTAAATTATAAAAATTAAATATGAGTTCTTGGGCCTCTAGGTAAGGCTGTTATTGAGATTGTTCTAAAATTGCTGTTGCTGTTATTGTGATTTTTGTGACACCTTTTGTAACCACGGATTGAATTATAAAAATAAGATACGAATTTTTCATCGGCGGCGTTAGCCTATGTTCCATCCAACCCTAATGTATTGCAAACCGAGACAGTTTGGTGGTTTATTCATCATAACTCGTAGGTAGGCGGGGATTACCAATCTAGGCGTTTTAGTTCGTAGACACGCCCCAATCTACGCCTTTGAATACACTACAGTAGCGCCATGCCAGCCTAGTACTCCGTGGCCAAAGTTTGCGTCATAAGGTTCCATTTCAGAGTAGTCTGAAGCTAGCGCGGCTCTTTCTTGTTTCAATGGTTATTTTTCTCAGCTATGGTGGATATTTATATGCAACAACAAAACGAAACAACACGAACTTGACGAACAATTCGAAAAAGGCTGGGAAGTTTTGGGACAACCTGGGTGAATTTAGCACCCGGCGCACGGTGGGCTGAAAATCGGCGTTAGACATGAGGGCTACATGTAAAACAAAACAAAAACGGACTAACAAGAGTGTGGCAATACTTTCTCGTTTTCTACCCCCTCGGCCAAAGTCATGATTTCCACATAGCTTATCTAGTAAAATTCTCTGGGTTGGAACAAAGAACGGAGACATTTTAACGAAACAAAGTACAAAAGAGTCTTCGAGAATCGAGTGAACTGTAGGCGATCTAGGGCAATCGATTCTAGTCTGGTTACATAGAACCATAATTATAATATAATCTGCTTAAAGACAATACAATTGGTTTATTAGAATAGAGATTTACGTAGAAGAATCTGAAGAGATCAAGCGAGTCTGCAAAGTATTGGGTAAAATTGTTCTCACAATTATTATATAGCGCCACCTATCTTCCCGATGCTACCTGTTCCTAAATAAAACTTTTCCTCAAGAACTTTTCGTGCTTTCACAGCTTTGTTGCGGAAGTAATAGAATATGGCTGGGAAAGCATCTATCTACGGACACCCCAAAAGTTTTGTTTTTGTGATATTTTGCGGGGTTTCGCATGATCGGAGAGTGTTCGGCTTCTCAAGCCTGATTGGGTAACCAAGACTAGAAAGTGATTTGTAAAAACCTTCTGCAGATACTATTTTGCTTAAAAGTTCCCAACGGTAGATACTAAAATTTTGGGAGCATATTCACTAACAAACGGCACTGTTGGCTGACCAAGGACTAGGCAAGCATAAACACCAAGAAATAACGAAGTCCGTCTTCAGAGGTCAAGTTTAATATAATTTGTCAATGAAATGTTACCGAACCACTGGGAGTTGCTCCGTGGCATTTCCATTCATGAAGTTCCTACTACCCTCACGCTCCATTCCTCGAGGATTTCTACTGTACCATGTCCATTGCTTTCCCGCAGGTGCTGCGGCGCAAAGAGCGCGAGTGCGAGCACGAAATGGAGCGGCTGGCTAGAGAGAAGATCGCTTCCCAGCAGAGGCTGGCTGCGCTCAAGAGGGAAATCTCCGTGCTGGCCACGGCGAAACCTAGAAGTATAGGTAATCTTTATGAAGTTTTTATGCTATGATCAACAGGCAAGGAAAATCACAAACATCGAAATAGCCAAACGATAGGCCCCCAGTGGAAATCGAACCTCCTACGGCATGGTAATCAATCATACATGATACGACTAGACCAACAAGCCAGTCATTTAGGCTGTTAATTAAACTCTGCTTGCACAAATTTTCATTGTACGAATGTGAAATAGTTGTCAAACGGTCATCATCTGTAGAACAGTAAACATAGAAAAGAATACAGTAAATAAAAAAAAAAGCTATTTGCCTCATCACAATAAAGAATCGGGAAGGCATATTTTTCACACTATGATTTTACCGATTCACAGAAACGGTAGTCGAAGACAGACTGAGGGATGACAGAGTCAACGGCCAAGTCTTAGGAATTCCTATAAGTGTAAGTACCCTAATTGAATCACAGTTATTATTGTGTGTATTTCGGTATTATTATACGTATTCTACTTTTGGACACAATGGGCCGGTTTATGAATTGATAATTTCACTAATTAAATACCTACTTAAGTAACGTTCTATTTTCTGAGAAATTTGACGAGGCAGCACTACCGTTAAGTAGTTCTCAATTCAGAAACCGGGCCTAAGTTATGTACTTTTGTGAATTTGCAGTGGGAATACCACTGGCTAACGTAAAGGAAACATGTTATTTTATCTCTGTGCATGAAATTGCCAATCCCCGGAGGGCAAGCATGATGATTCTCTCTTTGAGAGGAGCCTGTGCCCTGCAGTATTGGGATACTATACTTTTTCTCTCTTAGAGAAGGCCTAATGCCCTGCAGTGCTTGGACCCCTTACCCCCACATACTCTCTCTCTCTCTCTGAGAGAAGGCGTGCCTTGCAGTGGGAATTTAATAGGTGATTTTTCACCGCATCGGATGATTTTTCCTACGTCAACCGTCCCAGCATCCTCGCCAAATATCGCGCGGTACCAGGCGCCCATGAGTCTGACGCACGTGCTCCGCAGATTACCTCGTCCCCGCCGCGCGCGCGGCTGGCCGAGGGCTCCCCCCCGCGCTCGCTCAATCTTAGCACCAAGCTGCGGACGTTGCCCATACAGATCACCCCGACCACTTCGCAGGTCGGTACTACCTTACCGGACTGAGTTGAGAATTTTCACTAAGTAAATACTTCGACCTCTATGGCGCAGTGGTTAGCGCATCTGCCTACCATGCGAGAGGTCAGGTTCGAATCCCGGCTGGGGACAAAAAAAATATCCAGGTCTTGGATGTTTATAATGTTTGTGTCGTCGCTGTTTCTGGTTCCCACGACACAGGGTATCCTAGTGTGGGGCCAGAAGCAAAGTATGTGCATGTATGTAAACGTTTATGTTTATGTTTTTTAACTGTAGTGCTGTCTCGTCTTTCTCAGAAAAGAGCATGACAGAACGTTACTTAAGTATTTAGTTAGTGTAAATTGTCAATTCAGAAATCGGCCCTATATCTAAGCTAAGCAAAGATTGTTGACAGAAATTTCAAAATCACTTAGGTATTTTAAGTAAATATTTCGTATTCAGTCAATATCGGTGACTTAACGTGAACTTAGAACTGTCACTTGGTTTTCTTCATTTTGAGGTTACCTTTTTGTCGTACAGTCGACAGCACGTCAATCTTCACATTTTAATTGAAAAGTCGCCCGTAATGCAACGGAGTAGAGTGCATGGGTGTATACCATGATGTGCTGTCGACTGTACTGTTTTGGTTGGAGTTTGTAAGTAGCATTGTGTTTACTGCGGAGTTTTGTGAGAAAATTAATCGCTTTGAACTTGAAGTTAAATGTCACTAAAACATAATAGAAAATATGAATAGATGACATTCTTAAGACTTCTCTTCTCTTACCTAGGCTCCCGATCGACTGTGAATACGAAAATTCCGGCGCTTTACTAATTATGACTTTAGTTAGATAGACAGTTAGAATATTCTTTAGTTTACTTTGCTAACGCTCGGTTTCTAGAAGAGCGATCAAATGTTAATCTCATGTTAATCTCACGTCAAGCTAATTTCAGCCAATCACGTGCCGGTATTTTGAATTAATCGTACATTAATCTCTTGTTACATTTGAACACTCTCTCAGAAACTGAGGGTAAGACTGCTCTAAGCGTGAACTTCGGATTCCTCTCTGGATGTCAGCTTAACCCCCGGTTTCTCGAACGCAGTCGTTTAGATTAGATTAGATTAGAACTCTTTATTGTACACACCAGAAAGAGATATATATACATTTGAAACCTTACATCTAAGTCGTATACAATTGGTTTAATATACTGTTAAGATCTGTCAGTTGTTTTTTTGTATCCACTTTAGACAACTGACAGCTGTTAACAATAGATTAACATACTGTTAGCGTTCGAGGAACCGGCAGTAAGCGTGGGGCACAGGAATGACCTGGGTCGAGGACGCGAACAAGATGCAGCGTCCTTTCTATTAACTTTCTTACATACCCCACGGATTCTTATCCGGGAGAAGCTTAAGACAGGGAGAGGACGCGAAATCTAATACATATAAACAACACGACTCGTTTTTTCCGCGCCTTTGACTCGCGTCCTCCTGTGTGCTCCAAGCTAAAGTTGTTGAGATCAAATTAGCGAATTTATTTTTATTAATTAATTTAACAACATACACAGCGTAAAACTTTGTAACGTAGTTAATAAGTGCGGATCTATGATAGGCCACGGACTGACGGACATTTTTATTCATAAATTTTACATGGCAACAATATGACAATGAATGACGTGGCTGTGTGGTAGTTTAAAAAAACAGGAAAATTCGATTGTTTCAGAAGACATAGGTGCAAGTTTTAAAGGCGATGCATCAATTTGATTCATTTTGTGAGACCAAGATTTAAGAGAAAATAAAAAATTCACACAAGTATTTGTCAAGAAAGATGACTTTCTAAAACTTATACGAATGCATTCGAATTTTTTTGTGATTTTTTTTACAAAATGCCTTATCTGTATCGCTTCATCGTACATGACTTTCATCAAATTCTCCTTGCTTTCATCAAGAATTTTGTGTATTACTTATTGATCCATGAATTGAAGAAACTTTTTACCAATCTATTCTAAAATTTATCTTTTCTACAAAGATTTTGTCGAGCATTTGCTGCGAAAATAAAAACTTTTACTCATTGCGTTTTCAGACATTATGTTGGCACAACTTTGCATGACTTACGATAGTTTATTGCATAGCAACTAAGGTGTATGTACTTGCACATGCAAACTTTTCTCCACACATCTGAGCACTCTACAAGGTTGCTCGCCTGAGCAACCTGATATGAGCGCCTGATACTTCCGTAGACTAGTCGATAGACTGGGCGCGATGAACTTAATTTTGTGTGTTATGAAAGGTTTAAAATACAAACGCCTTCTGTATCTGAGCGCCTAGTACTTTCCTAGAAGAGTCGATAAACTCTGTTTCTCATTGTGGATGGAAATTATGAGAAAACTCGATGGGCTTCTGAATTATTTCTAAATCTGAGATTATGCTAGATTACCGTCAGTAAACGTCAAGTTTTGTTGCATGGTCCGGATAATCCGGACTATGTAGAGCGCAAGCAGTGAACGTTTTCAATATTGTATGTAGTTGGTGATGTTGCTACGATTGTTCTGTGCGCCTAGTACTTTGCTTCGACAATCGATAGACTAGAGCTGAATGGATACTACCGGTTCTTTTACGCCCGAACCTAAATACTAATCCCGATCCATTTTTAGCTATCTCAGATTGATAATTCAATCCATTTTGCGATTGATTGAAGATCGATCTGTAGATATCGAACTATCTGGGATTGTTTGCTACCTTGGATTGGGGATTGGTTATTAGGTTCGGGCGTTAAAGACGCCTTTCCTTATAACTACAAAAACCGAATTAAAAGAGTATTTTTTGATGAATAATAAAAATCGAAATATATAAAGACAAAAAAAAAAACTTCCGAAAGAGCAAATTCCTTAATTGTTTTTACTGAAGATGAGCCTCGTTCACATCACAATCAAGGCAACGACCTTGACAACGTGTTCGGGACAGAAATATTTTTTGCAAGAGGTACAGTTGTGTTTTGTGGGGCCTTTCATGGTCTTGTTTGTAGGTAACCTTACCTAACTTATTTCTTTGTCATAATTGTCTTGTTCGAAATTGTCTGTTGTTTTTTGTAATTGACAAATTTTTCCGTTATTTTGTCGTCACTGCTAGAGTCAGAAAATACCAATCCGATGCTAGTGTTAATAGCAATTTGATGTAAAATTGGCTATAGTATATAAAGTAGGTATATAAAATAATAATTTGTTACAAACATGTTTAAATTGAGCAAGTAACTTTCAATAACAAACTTTTAATTTTATTGCTTAGCCGCCAATTGTACATTTATAAAAGACGTACACTAAAGAATATTCTTTCTATCTATCTAACTTTAATACTCACAGAAAAAGTTGCACTTACACTCGCTCCGGTCTTGCGGACCGATAGACCTATGTGCGCCAATGCGACATGTATAGAATACAAAATTTAAAAAATTCTATTCAGTCCAGTAATGTTACAGCATGAGGTGCAGAAACCCACTATAAATAGGTGTATTAAATTATTGTGTTGTATCCTACAAACTTGCAGTATGTATTAAAGTAAAGCCAGCAACACTGCGCTAGCAAAAGACTAAACTACGAGTTGCTCTTTACATTAGATCTACGAATCTTAAATAATGTATTATAGAATTGGGTATTTGACAGGATGTCAAATGAGTTACTATTAAAACGGAATTTTGTATGAAAATACTTGCTTGTGACGTCATATTTCAGAGCACTCTTTTTATGTTTCGTCTATTTAAAAATTGTAATAACTAGTAAATGATTAAAAGAAATACATTTTCCGAATCATTTTGTAATTTTTGTTTTAATCAAGCATCTCAAATAATTTATTGTTGATAGTGTCAAATACCGTAATACGGTATTGCGTAATACGGTTGATACTATCAACAATAAATTATTTGAGATGCTCGATTACAACAAAAATTACAAAATGATATTGTAGCTCTATGAAACATGCAATAAATTGATTTCTTGTTGGTCTTTGCAGATGGTGCGGACGTCATACGGCGCTAGGCACAACACGTTGACCCTCACTACGCTGGCGCCAGCGGACCACATACCAACTTCCCAAGTGAGTCTAGCAAACAAACCATCGCCAATCCGCCTGACAAGAGTGGCGATTATGGCCCAAGGCCCCGCTATTCCTGGCGGATATTTATAAAGACAGATTTTTTTTAATCAGTTTCATTTTGATGTGAGCAGATCGGCCCACCAAAAATTAATATAAAGGGTTTTCCAATAAGAGGTGTTACTTTGATATTCAAAGAAAAATGCAATTTTGTAATATAAATGATCAAATGTTTATTTCATTATGAAGAGGACGGTATGCCGTTAATAGTGGAAAATAACATCAGGCAAATTACCACCATGACCTTAGAGGTGTTGAATCGACGCTGGTCTGTTGCGACTTCTTCCTTTGGGGCGACGTGAAAGTGAAGGTCTACACCAACAGCCCAGCGTCGATTCAAGACCTCAAAGATTGAATTCGTTAGGCTATCGAGGACATAAGGCAGCCACTTTGCGATTTTGTTATGGAAAATTTCATGAAAAGGATATGGTCCTGTAAGCGTGGTCGTGGTGGTCATTTGCCTGGTGTTATTTTCCACAATTAACGGCATACCTTCCTCTTCATAATGAAATAAACATCCGATCTTTTATATTAAAAAACGGCATTTTTCTTTGAATATTAAAATAACACCTCCTATTGGAAAACCCATTAGTTTATAAAACATTCCTCGGAAGCTGTTTAAATAATCTGTGATACTATACGTTACGGCGTTTACGGAATGACTAGCGAGCTAGTTTTTGAGCCGATCGTCA
Source organism: Yponomeuta plumbellus (assembly GCA_947310845.1). NCBI lineage: Eukaryota > Metazoa > Arthropoda > Insecta > Lepidoptera > Yponomeutidae > Yponomeuta > Yponomeuta plumbellus. Next base: position 17,799,817 of record OX371212.1, on the reverse strand, counting down.
CATAACAATTCTATAGTTTAAGCTAAAAGTAGCAATTCTAAGATTCGATTACAGTTAGTTTAGTAAATTTATAGTATAAACCATATTAACCCCTCCGGCCTAGAACACTTTTTCTTTCACAGCTAAGTTAGGTATTAACAGAGTAATATTTGAAATTTATCGCAGTTTTCAAAGAATAAAACATGCTCATACAACTGTGGTCCATAATATCATCTTCAAAATTCGATTCAAAGTGCTACTGCAAGACCGACCCGCCGGCCGGTCTACGGAGCCTGACGGAATGCGCCGTAGTTTACATCGATCTTCGAGGCTTGAGGGGTTGAAGATTATAAGTTACTATTGGCACCTTTATCTTAAACAAGTATATTTAATTAAAATTTGTGTGTTCGTTTTCAGAACGGTCACCTGGAGAACGGCTTGAATGGCACCACGCTGAGTACCACCCTCGTTCATCCCGCTCAGATACACCTGCCAATATCGCAGGTAAGCTGAGACGGAAGATCCCATTTTAGTAAACGAAGACACTCATGCTCCCTTCAGATACAGATACAGCTAGAGATAATCAGCGTTGCCAATTTGTGGGTTTTCGTCTCGAAACTGCAGGGTATTTCGAACTGGTTGGGGATTATATGGGAATTTACGATATTTCCAGGAAAAAAATAGGGGATCTTAACTTTTTTTTAAATTATAGATGGCTATATTTTTGCATTGGGCAACACTGAGTGCAACCCTCCCACAGTTTGTAAAATATGTAAACATAAATTCCCATCATAGCGAAGGAAGGAATCCTTGCAAAAAGGTCAGGGGCCAGTTTCATACAACTGCAATTCGTGGTTTGCTGTGATTGACACAGCAATTCGCCCGCCACACTACATCACATTACGCTTTATGACTTGAAACATAAGGAAAACATCGTGAGGAAGTCTCAGTTCATTTTTAATCGGTGCGTTATGACCCGAGAAAAACAATTATTAATAATCGTAGGCTATTTTACAGTGTGAAAAAAACAGTATTATTTATACGTATTCGTATAAAATTATGAGTCTTAAAACCGCAATTTAACTAAAAAGTAATTATTATTTGTAAAAAAACACAAGATAAAATTTTAAAGTTATGTATCTGCAGCCATTGTATCGAAAACTATGAAAACTTCTATGATGACGTCACATGTCAGTAAAAATGGCGTCCGTCATTCATTCGTCTTACGTTCATTGGTTGGTTTACTTGCAAGTGACGTCATAATTCCTGTGCGACGCGATATTGCCCAAGATAGCGTTTTGGCGGCTTATTTCAAAAGTGAATTTTCGTTTTCCTTTTTTAGAAGAAATACACGAAAGAATTTATAATGACCACTTTCTGAGGACTCCATGAACACCAACAAAAAATATGAGATGGTTTTCAGAAATCGGTCAAATAGTATATTCTACAGGATAATCACTAACTAGGTTTTTTGTTATTTGGCAGGTGGTTAGCAGCGGAGGCCTAGTGGTGGGCGGAGCCCTACAATTGCTGTCCACGCCAGGCGCTCTAAGGGTGCTCCACGCGCCTCAGATCAACGGTAAGCAACGAATCCTCTTCACTGCATTTGTAAAAACTGCGGTATATTAGAAAGAAAGAAAGACAGACAGACAGACAGACAAAAACATTTATTTAACGACACAATACTCAAAACTTGACATATACATTTTATACATAAAGCAATAGAAATAAGAAATAGAAAGAAGTATATTTATCACAGACCTACTAAATATATGGACCGGTTGTACCTATAGAAAACGGGTGCCAAAAAGTTGTCGCAATAAATGGCCGCCTTCTAGTGCCTCTCCGGAGCTATCGAAAATATCGATATCGATATTAGCGGCTGCATCATCAGCAGTGCTCAAGCAGCACTGTCACGAGTAGGAAATTAATGTTTACCGATTATTAGCCACGAAATATACAATTGTGGTGTTGGTGTTATATACAAGACCGTGGCTTTGAAGTAAATTCGGGTTGTAAGAATTACTATTTTGTGGTTTTGTCACAGGTGATAATTCGTAAAGTAGATCGTCGCAGTCGAACAAAAACCGTTGAAACTCAATACTTCTATATTTAAAAAAAGTACGTCCATGGATTGAATAAATAATTTAAAATAAGAAAGGCGCTTTATACTGTGTAAATTAACATTTACATTTACATACCGGCACACACATTATAAGAGAATATTCTTTACTAGCTGTTGCCCGCGACTACGTCCGCGTGGGCTTTAGTTGAGTAAAGTGTTTGCAAATAAGATAGAGATACTTTTAGCGCATGCGAAAAAGCTTTCATACTAACTTTGCAACCCCCTCTTACCCCCTAAGGGATGATTTTCGAAAAACTACTTTACACGTCTTTCATGACTTTCAATGAAGAACCTTCATGCTGAATTTCATTCGAATAACTCCATAAACGGCAAAGTTTCATACTAACTTTGCACACCCCTTTTACCCCCTTAGGGGGTGAATTCACAAAAAAGGATATCGGAAATAATCATTATTGAAAACTTATAACCCAAATACCACTTTTTATTGAAATAACTTTGAAAATCAGAGAACTTTTATACTACCTTTACACCCCCCTTTTTCCCCCTTAAGGGATGATTTTTAAAAAACTATTTTACACGTGTTTCATAATTTTAAATGAAGAACATACGTACCAAATTTCATTTGAATAACTTCAAAAACGGCAAAGTTTCATACTAACTTTGAACCCCCATTTTACCCCCTTAGGGGATGAATTTTCAAAAATCCTTTCTTAGTGCTCCCCTATGTTACAAAAAGAACCCCTGTGCAATATTTTAAGTTTCTAACCCTTATAGTTTGGGCCCTGCGTTGATTCTAAGTCAGTCAGTCAGTCAGCTTCTCCTTTTATATATATAGATAGATAGATTGTACCAGGAAAACACATACAAATCATATGCATTTAATTATTCTTAATATTTATTGTTTTCATTGGAAAGTAAAGATTTCGATTACCAGAAGGACTTATTAATTATATGCAGGTACTCCACACAAAACACTACAAAATCACTTCAAGAGTTAAAGTCAAATAAAAAAACTGTGCCAGAACAGATTTTATTTCCTTTTTTTTTAATCTTCATTATATCATGTAAAAGTGCAAACTTCCTATTTATTTTGCACACTTTATCATTGAAACGTTTGATTTTGTTGCGCTGCTTCTTGCGTTGAGTTAGTCGCTTATTTTTTTCTTCATTACGACGAATCTGGAATGAGAGAAATTAATGTGAATATTGATCTAAATCAAATAAAGATAGCGCTGACAACAAAACAAAAATAAGTCTTTATAAAATACGTCAAAAATACCTCTTCACTGGGGTTGTCAGGGTTCAAATCGATTGACTGTGATAGGGCACGGCAGAGCTAAATGATTCCTGCAAATTCCCTTGTGGAATTAAAATTGCCCCTGCAAGTGTCACTGCAGAGCTGAGTGAATATTGTACATTGTGTCGATCAAATAAAACGGCCCTTTTCTTTACTGTAGTCCTCTGCGAAAAATTGGTACAATGTCGTTATTATTTCAGTCTTAAAATTTAAGTTTTAGGCAATAAGTACATATAATACAATATTAAACAGAAACACTTATTTGTAACATTATGTTTTTAAGCTCTCACTATGTGAAGCAGATCACGTAACGAGACTCACCACAAGAAAATGTAGGGAACAGCATTATCACGCAATCTCACCACATCAAGTGTTCTGTTGAAGCTGTCCGCGTTAAAGTGCAGCGAGCAGACATATTATTGCTTGTGTCGTGAATTTAAGGATCTTAAGGCTTCACTACTGGGAAACCTAGAAAATGGTAATAATGTGGTTATTTAGTAACTGAATTATTTTAGCTCTACTGTTATAACTCTTATCGACGTTTTATGTTTCATCCAATGACTTTGTCCCCGCACTACGGTTTGATAACAAATCATAACAAATCATAACAAATTAAATATTGCTTTACCTACGAAAATATCGGGTTAATGAGCAGTAAGAAACTAAAATTTGTCTTAGAGGTTTAAGTTGAGACTTGAGGGCCCTAAAACGACCAGATTGTACGACATTTCTGTAAAAACCAGGTACTACCTATGAAGAGTCAACTCCGGTCGATTTTTGTTCTTTCGCGAATTACACTGCACAAGAGAACATACAGGCATATTATTTAATAATGCCGCAACAATCCCACATCATAAATAACTGCCTATTAGTAGTATTCACTTCACAAATTGCAAATAACTCTCGACAACAAAGCAATTTGACAGCTAACATACCAGGTAACTCACAGATTACTAGAGAAAACTTGTCGCAAAACATGGCGATTATGGCACCCGGCAATGGTATGCATATAGACGAATAGGGCCTCTCCATAGGTTTCCTTCCTCATTGATATTTATTTATCGCCACACAGACAAGAAAAGACATAAAAAAAAGGGAAAAAAACAGTCAAGGCAAAATTAAAGACAAAAACTAAAAACTAGAAATGGGCACGAGCTATGTCCATGCGGCGGTAACACGGCCTCAGGCTCAGTATTTGCTGCAAGTTTATCACCCACAGCACTGATTTATTAAAGGTATCGTCATCAACCCATTATGTCCCCACCGAGGGGCACGAGTCTCTTCCCTGAGGAAGGTATAGGCCATACTCCACCACGGGGGCCAAGTCCGGATTGGTGGAGGCTTGTAAGACTAGTGGCTGGTCTTACTGTCAGAAGTTTTCAAGCCGCCCTAAGGCCTCTGACTTGGCTTAACGACTGCCATCTATCGACGGCAGCCGGCACCAACTGCTTAACGTACCTTGCGAAGCACGGAATCGCTCGGAAAAAATGCCACTAGCGTTATAGTCATAGACGGTGACCCATCCATGGACTGAACGTGCCGTATGTTGCTTAACCTTAGTGATCGTTTAAGATCACTCAGGCAGCCCAGGCTACGAGCGATTCATTAAAGGTATAATTAGGTCGGAAACTACACGATTACGAATAGGCAATTGAAGTGCTAGCCAGAAGCTGTTCGTGGCGAGTTGGGCTCGCTTGCAAAGATATTTTGACGATACATTGACATTACCGAGCTTGATTGATAATTTTACTAAAAATACATACATATCTACAACAGTACCGCTTTCAGTCCACGTTCTCTGATCTACTAAAAAGACGTCTCAATTATTATTTTTTTGCCTTGCGCCTTGCGAAGCACGGAACCGCTCGGAAGAGTGCCACTAGCGTTAATCATAGAACGGTCTCACCCATCCATGCACTGAACGCGCCCTATGTTGCCTTCAGTAACCTTCGTGATCGTTTAAGATCACTCAGGCAGGCGGGGCTGCGAGCGATTCCTAATAGATAGATAGATTCATTGATTGATTAAGACAATTCGTACTTTGCAGGTGTGAACACCAGTGAAAATAACCGGATACCCAGGGAAAATGGCGTCACTGCGTCAACCCAAGCATCAGGTGTGTACAAAGAGGTTTTGTTCATTAAAGCTTAAACAAATTCACATAGGTCTTTGCCTACATACAAAAAAAAAGTCATAACGTCAGTTGATTGGGTTTGGATTTTTTTTTGTAAGGCAAAGGATTAGATAATACTCATTCTGTCTTTGCTGACGTCATAGAAAAGTCATTTAAGGTCAAGCAAGGCTCTTTTCCGGATATCTTCAAAAGTTAGACTTATTTACAAATCTGATAAATATTGTTATTATTATTATTATTAAATTCTTTATTGCACAAAACACATGTTTGGTACAAGGGCGTACTTAATGCTAAATAGCATTTTCTACCAGTCAACCTTTGGTTTGTGGATCGTGGCTGGGTGGGTTGTGCAAAAAACGAGTGGCTAATAAAAAGCTCGGTTTGTTAAAAAAAATCTTTAAACTCAGTCTTTGTTGGTCCTTCCGTTTAGCATAGACTTACAAGGAAGAGCTTCAACAACACTTTAGAAAAATACTAAAAATAGACAAAATTAAAACTCAAAAATACCGAAATCAGTTTCTTAAAATGGTCAATATTTTTTCAAAGTTAATTATAAAAAAAATATATCAAAAATAAGAAGCATGGCCTATGTAAGACATCCGTGTGACCGGTAGTAGTGTGCATTACAGATGCGAACGGCGTGGTGGTGAGCGGACTGACGCCGCACGTACTGCAGTCGCATCTAGCGCACAAGGTATGTACAATGCTCAGAACACTTCTTTTTGTGTTCTGAGGTACAATGTAATAAACTATTAGGAAGATTTGTTTTAAAGTTTTGACTATCAAATATTGATTTTATATTATTATATATTTATTTTTACAGGGCCTGTACGAAACTTTAGCCCTAACGGATGTTCGGAAAACATTTGTTACAAAAAATTGAACTTTACGCCATGATGGCTGAAAACGGAATCCTCAAATATTGACGTGTTAAATATGGAGTCTGTTTTCGACACTTTAAAAAAAAAAAAAATATATTGCCACAAACTATTGTTGGTGGCAATTCTCTGAATATTCTGAGTGGCAATTATATTTTTTGGTTGAAAGAATTAGGTTTGAATAAATTACCCTTCACGTTTTTAAAAGCTAATCAAACAAAAAATATTGAAAACACAGTTTAGATTCAGTCTCGCAAAAAACAATTAAGATGTAGAATCATGCATGCCAAAGTCAATTCTTTTATATATTTTTTCGTACTAATGTAAAAGATAAAGCTTAAGCTTAATTTTAAGCTTTATCGGTGTTGAATCGGTATCGTGGTGGCATGTTTACCCTATGCAGTTTGTTTGATTACTTTTTAATAACTGGCGACTCTAAAAACAAAAAAACGTTGCTCTGTTTTGAACACTTGGTGGTGGCGATCGGGCAGTAAGAATTATAAATTATTAATCTAGTCTAGATATTGACGACTAACGGCTAAGATTGCTAGATTTTGACGGCTAGATTTTTATTGTTATTCCATCAAAAAATTACTAATTTACATCGGGTATAGTATACACCGTATTTACAACAAACATGTGGAATTGTGGGTGATTTCTAAAAAAAGGTATAGGCCTAAACAAATAGTTTTCAATCTCACCGACCACCACTGACATCCATCTGTTCAATACACTGTACATTGTGCAAGGGATCCTCCAGTCCGACTCCCAGACTTCTGAAACACTGACCAACCATTCTCCGTCCACAGATGGTCGAAACTCAAATGGCGAAAGGCAGCGTGGCCCCGCTCACAGTGAGCGCGCAATATCTGAGCGCGGCCACCATCGTCAAACCCGTGGTCGTGGTCAGCGGCGCGGGCACCCCGCCTTCCACCTCCGCATGAGACTACGAGACCAGTGTCTTCTACCTGCAGCAAGCCTAGTCAGCTATGCTGGCCTAGTACCTCCGCGGTACTAGACGGGAGTGGACACTGCGTAAGGACTTGTCTTCTGCCTGCCGGGCCTAGTGATCTGTGCTGGCCTAGTACCTCCGTGGTGATAGACGGGAGTGGACACTAAGAACTTTTTTCTGCCTGCTGAAGGCGTAGTACTCAGCAGTCCTAACCGGTAATACCTACGACTTACGTAACGACAGTTTTCACCCTGACAGTTATCCACCTTTGATAAATGCCTTTTCATATGCAGTATGTGTAGTCTTCTATGCTAGCCTAGTACTACAGACGACGTGAAATGCTAAGAAAGCACAACGCCCTTCCGCTTGAGACCTGACCGTTGTTTCCTTTCTGCGGTAAGCCTTGCCGACTATGCAAGCCTAGTACCACAGAGGACAGAGCTAAATGAAAGTGACTGGATATACGTGAACAGCAAGTAATCCGCCCTCCACCTTCACTGAGAACTTCTGAACAAGAGTATTTGATTGTTGAATTAAAATCAAAAGGTCTTGTTGGAATAAGCAATAAAAGCTGTCGAATATTATATCTGCGAATCATTCCTATGCTGTTCAGGTTAAGAGCTAAACTGGAGTGACTAAGGACATCATCATTGGGCTTTCTTCTATGTGGCCCTTATGTTAAGGCGTCACACGCTATGTAGAAGCGAAAAATAATAATGTATTATGCAATACTTAAGGAATAAGGAAGGTCAGTGACTCTATTATAGGTTTACAGAGAATGTAATTTTCTGGCAGGCAGTTCATGTATCGAGTCTGGTGTAAAGTAGTTTATGTAAACATATAGTAGAGCCACGGTTTTATAATATTTTTTACAAGCAAAGTGACGTATCAATGATTGTTTTGTTTTGTTTAATTTGAAGCATAATCCGATTTCGGATAAATTAAGCTTTGGTTGACCGACTTCTGTCTTAGAGGTCAACAATTAACACCTTTACCCTATCAATATATTTTTGTGTACTATTTTAGTTCATGAATGCATACAAATTATTTATTCCTATTTATTTTTTAAAAGCTTTCTAATGTCAATGTTATACGTAAATTAAAAGATAGCTCAGAGGTCGTTTTAAAATCGTCTAAACTTATAGATTAAAAGCTGAGTGACAAGCCGAAAGCGGCACGAAGCGAACGCTTTGAAAATAACAAATCATGGGATAAGTGCGGAGTAACACAATTTTGCACGTTTGACAAGTTTTCCCCAATGGTTGTATATTGGCAAGGACGAATGGGCAACTCTGATTTCTGTCCTATGGTACACCGCATATGCGAAGAGCCTGTTCAAAAGCACGGGAAATAGGTACGCTCTGTCAAAAAAAGTCATGTGCACTATTGTCAGTGAATGGGTTAGTCCTTCGAATCGGTTTTTACAGACTCGTGAGTCTTGTTGCTCTTGGTTTAACCCCTCAGGCCTAGAACATTATTTCTTTCACGGCTAAGTTAGTTATTTACAGAGTAATATTTGAAATTTATCACAGTTTTAAAAGAATAAAACATGCTCGTACAACTGTGGTATGTATAATCTTAAAAATTCAATTCAAAGTGCCATTGCAGACCTGCCCGCCGGCGGGTCTACGGGGCCTGACGGAATGCGCCGTAGTTTACATCGGACCCGCCAGTGGGTCCTCAAGGCTTGAGGGGTTAATAGCTTTTCCTTTATGTACTGTCGACAGCACGTCAACCTTCACCATACAAACTATCATTTAGTTTGGCGGAAATGAAATACTGTAAAAAATTGTAAAAAAAAAACAAAAAAAAAACATTTTAGATGCAATGTCGCCCATAATGCAACGGGGTAGAGTGCTTGGGTGTATATGATGATGTGCTGTCGACTGTACCATTCACTTTCACGGGTGCACGGCTTAACTATTTGTTCTAAAGTGTAGGTATATTTTGAGTCGGTAGGTGAATTTTTCCGGCCGCCCGTTGCGGACCGTACGCTGTTAAGCTAGAGCGATTTTGTTGAGAGAATGATGATTCGACTTTAGGGACTTGTTATGTATAGGGTATTTGAATGGAAAGTTTATTTTTTCTAATCATAAAATCTGTGATGTCACCCATTCCTAGAGATCCATGGCCTTCTGTATTTGACCAAGTCGTGCTTTATTTAGTAGTTTAATTTTACGAGTATTTATTTATTTGAACTACATAGCTCAAAGATTGTATTGTTATAGTTATTTATTGTTAATCCGCTTAGTATTTATCTTTAAGTCAATATTTTCACTGTGACTATAATGGAGTTGTCATATAATAATGTCCTGGTTTGAGTTTTGCTGTGGGTCAGACTAAATATTTACTGGAGCAGCTTTTTTAAGATCCACCAAGATCTATCTTGCTCGTCTATATCTGTAATAAGCATAATAATGCTCTTTATTGGTCATGTATGTCTATTTTCAATAATGTGTCCGGTTTCAAAATTATAGCTTGGAAATCGGCATTTTTATTTCTCGGTGTGGCAACCCTAATATTTTTATTTTTCCTTCTCTACGGTTTTTTGTAACACGCTAGGTCGTAACTAAAAACTAAAACTAACTAAAAAAAATATCTAGTGTTATTCTCTGAACTCCAAATGCAGGTTTTTGTTACATGCAATACCTACTGCTCTTAGAGTGCGACCAGTGAGTCGTGGCACAAGCCTTTGGCGGGAAATTTAAACATATTTTAGTTGATAACCCTGCATCTATATGCCATAAACCATCTTGATACTTTTGCTTAACTTGATTATTTGTTTAATTAGTTTGGAGTCTCCAATGAATGTCCAAACATAAATAAATAGAAGCAAAACAAAAACATTAACTACATCAAAACCAACATTTCCACTCCACCAAAAACAGGGATAATAAAGATGCACCACATAAACTTATAAACATTTATTAATGCTGAACCATAATCAAAATCTGATTCATATCTTTTTTCTCAACATCTTTGAGTTCTTTGACTAAGTCTTCGATCTGACGTTTAACATTTTCGTCAACTGACAGATCTTACAACAAGAAATAATTCATGTTTGCTTTAAAACATTATTACTCGTATGTACATACTAAAACATAGGTAAAATTATGTTGAATAGAAACAAAAGTTTTTTTATTGTTTAAATCTAGGACGAGTATCAAACTGTTTGGGCTGTACTACTTGCAGCTGAAATACCTAAGTTTGACAGTCAGAGTGTGGCCCTATGAAGAATTCGAAATAAATCGCGTCCCAGCAAAGGTAGCATGAGTGCGCGAGTCGCGCGCGACAGCGTCAAAAGTCGCGACTTTCCAGTACAATAACTGTCAAATTCTCGCGACTTTTGACGTTGTCGCGCGCGACTCGCGTCCTCGTACTACCTTTGCTGGACTCGCTTGTCAGACTCTAGCCTAATATCAATTTAATTTGGTCTTACCATAGAGTAGAGAAGGCTGTGGATCGAATGAACAACTCTGTAAAAAGTTAACCTTTTCGATGTTGTGGTTTTAGGAAATTTAGGAACAAAGATCCTGTGTAATAGTTATAAAGTGTGCGAGGAAAGAGTTCAATATAAACAATGTGGCTTATATCTGTTAAATAAGTTGAAGCAAGAAAAAAAGGGCATCATTAAAAAAACTTTGGGGCTTATGTCAGAATGATAGTCACATGATTTGTTGATAGTAGTTCAATAGCGGGGCACGGGTTTGTATTTTTTTTGTTTTAGTAAAATGAATATTCGAATTACTGATGAGGCGTCGGGAATATCCTTAATTCCTAGTGATTTCTTGAAGGGATTGCTTGTATTATTTGTGCTCAAAATCCGAATATGGATCGTTTAAATATTCAAAATAAAATTATACTTGCCAAGTTAAGTACGTACGGGACAGGGAATTTCTGGAAATTTGAGAATATTCCAACTATCCTAGGGAATGTACAATCAGTAATCCGCACATCCGTGCCTTTGCCATGCTTAAATAATCCTTAACTAACACTTCTGTTTTTTGTCATCAATCAGCGTTTGGCTTGAAGATTTATCGCCTGTCACGCTCCGATTTTCGAGCCTACCTTTTTTCTTGCTAAGTACCTACTAAAAAACGTAATATTTTCTTATGCTCTGCATTCTAAAATTAGCTTTAAAATTTTCTAAAGGTCTATTTGGGGCATTTGCTAGGATTTAACTAAAACAATTGCGCTAATATTTAGTAATACATTTATTTCACGAATGAAAGATCTATTATTTTACAATCTTAGGGCCAGAATTAGAATTGAGAATTTCGCTAAGTAGGTAACTGTAGTGCTCTCTCGTCAAATTTCTCAGAAAAGAGCGTGACAGAACGTTACTTAATTATTTTAATAAAATTCACAGTTCAGAGCCTGGCCCTAAATCTTTTAAAAACTGAGCAAGGTTGTTATTCAACATTGCCATAAGAGGCACTTGGTTTTCTTGGCAATTTATTTACTTATTATATAATTGCTCGGGATTATTGCCAATATGCCCGGGCAATGTTTCGGGCAATATGCCCCGGCAAATTTTTACTATGAAAGCGCTCCGCTTTTGTACATCAGTATTCCTAGAAAATGCCTCTTGTAGTATCCCTAAAAAGGATTCAGATGTTGTTGCAATAGCCGGCGGTCCTAACTGGCGCGCAATCGCGGGCCGTGCCTTCCCAGTTGGGGCGACGGGCTAGTCGTTGTGGCGAAGATCCACGCTCGTAGTGCCTCTATGTTATTAGTAGTAGTGAGACAATTTTAATTACGTCGAAATTCACCATAGTGATGCTTTGACAAAACTATGATTACTCTCGTTTGCTTCCAAGCTCAATGGACCAACTTAGCGAGTGCAATGTTTGGAATATAATAACCTTTTTGGAACTAAAACTACACATTCTAAACTATTATCAGGATACACTTACTTGATTTTTTTGTCGGAAGAGTCCGACAAGATTTCGCTGTGATCAATCAAGTATGTATCCGGATAATACCTTAGAATCTAACTGTCAATCAGGTTAGTTGGCTGATTTTGGCACAGGAGGCCTCACTGCCAGAAGCGTGTATTTGTACGATATTAGTTCTCTGCGGGGAACTTCGAACTAGGTATCGAGGGGTAGCGGTTTGTGAAGTTCGTCTTAAGAAAAAATGAATGTCTTGTAGTTGAGTTTCGGCGTTCTAGCTGTAGTATAGGTGAATTGTTATAAAGATCAAACGACCATGCGTTTTGAGTTGCATTCAGATATAGATTCAAACGTTACGCGGTACGCGTCGTGGCCGCTCCAACGTATGTTTTAGCCGGGCACAGGCTCCCAATGTTGTTCACTTCACTGACCCCCGTGGTAGATGGATGAAGGTCAATAGAGGTCATAGAGGTCAATGAAGTTCGCATCCTTTTGCTTCCGACTAGGTAAGATATGCCAAAAGCGCCACGATTTTGCGGCAAGCTAATGGTTTTACTGTGGAGCGAACGCATTGTGCGTCGAGTGAACTGCCTGAACTGCTTGTATTATACCGCACCAGGGAATTTTGCCAATATGCAGGAATGTATGAATGTACAAGAAAATCGAGTCAGTGGTATTTTTAACAAACGCCGGAGTTACCACCCTGCGAGGCGTCATCTTTTGTTGCTGTTACATTCAGGTTCGGGCATTTTGGCAATATTCCCGGCTGACGACGAACGTTTGGATTCATACAAGCTTTCATACTTTTTGTCTCGAATTTGTTACTGCGATTATGTTTGTGTCAATGTGTCATTGATGTTAAACTATACCTATGTTGAATTTCGTAAGTCGGACCTAGTAATTATGAAGCAAATGTGTGAAGTGTATGAAGAGCGAACATAATAGTGTTCCTACCTAGGTCTGCAATAAAGAAAGTTCTTTCTATCGATAGAACACCGTTCGTAACAGAGCAATATTGATGTTAACAGTAAATTATTATAATAAAACAGCAAGGACATTATACTCTGTACCAACGAAAAGTATTTGGATTTATTCGAGAAATTCTATCAATAATTTATTTACATTTCGTAACCTAGACAGATACAAGTCAAAATTTATCATCATGGATGTATTGTGTTTTAGCCTAAACAGTGACAAGTCAAAATTTAGGCTAAAACACAATACATGGATGTCAATACGTTTGAACAGATTGCACTTTGGATTGGTAAGAAGTCACACGCTTATAAATAGAATGTTGTGTTAGAACGTTAGAGTGATTTTTCTGTTTACAGTGATTTGTACATGTTTTGTTACGTTTTTTATACATTCTTTTTCTAAATCCTTGGCCAACTCTATGGTCAACTATTCCTGAAGCTTTTACTTTATAGTATCCTGATACTGGCGGAACCATTGGGTGCTATTAAACTATAAAAAGACTGCCGAGTGACTGTTCACAAAACTGTCATAATGGGAGTTGCTGATTTCTGTTGTTTGTCCCATGCGGAAACTTTAACTATTTTCTTTAATATATCTTTATTCTATAGATTAAAATAAAAGTTTGTTACGCACAGGAAACTTTCATCTGGTACAGAGTATGCCTACTATTAAGCATTTTTGTAAGTAGTAACTTCGCACTTAAAAAATGTTATTCGGAATACGAGCTTTAAAACATTTAATAACGATGTTTGTATGTAATTTAGATTTTGCTATGAAAGTTCAGAAAAACATCCTAAGAAATTTAAACTATTAAAGAGAAATTATTTGAACCTATATTTGCATCTCTCTCGCAAAGTACTGCCATGTAAGTTGTGTAGGTGAGAGACAAATATATTTTCAATTAGGTTTTTTCGGGATCACAATTAACCATCTGAACAACAGAATATGGTTGTCAAAGGACGGTGGTCAACTGGGCTGAGTTCAATCCGTAGTTTATTATGAAAATTTGAGGTTTTAGCTCGTTCCACGAAAGAAGTCCCACGAGTTTTGAGAATTTTGGCTTTTATTTTTATGCTATTATGGACTTTACCGTGGGACTTGTTTGGTGACACAATGTTAACATCTATTCTGCCGCGCCTATGAATAACGCACTAACTATGCTTGCAAAATATGGCACTTAGTGCGTTATTCATAAGCGCGGCAGTATTACCGAGCAGAGTCTACTCAATCAATCCACAGATTAACTAGGTATCTGTGGAGTAATCGACTTCGCAATGTAATTCGAATTATCATAGTAAAATATGAATATTTCCATGAAACAAGCTCCTGTTCGGCCATACCCACGACATATTGGTCAACTTAAATGTAGTTTGGCCTTAGAACATTTTGACTGCATTGTATTTGAATTTGAAACTATTTCTTGTATAGTCAATCTATAGTTGAAGTGGTATGTCAGTGATTTGTACTTTTCTTGGATCTTACAGTTAATTCCATACACAACTTATTTAAAAAAAGGTTCCTTCCATTTACATATTAAATTTACGTAGGAAGCATTGAAAAATACTTTTATAAATGTTATAAAACAAATTTTCAATGCTTCCTACTACTTTGAATTCAGATTCACAGTAATGTTGAACCAAACATTGGAAGTCGCGGATATTTCCAAACCCGTTTCACTTAAAATCTCGCAAAATTTAGCCAACATTTTAAAATTTTCACCTAATTATCTTCTAACTACTACGCAATTCGGCGAAATTTTCGGTAAACACACTGTACCCAATCTCATATTTTGCTGAAATAAGTAAACCACTAATAAAACGTATGGAATTAGCGAAGTCATGTGAACCGTGAGAAAACCTATGTTGTTGATACTTCATGAGTTTGGAGTTGGACCTATTTTGTTAAATCGAGGTCTATACGTACACCAGCCCTTTTTAGCTTGAAGTAGGGTTCTAAGTGTCAATTATCAAGATAATAATCCTGATCAAAATATGTAGGTTGATGATTATAAAAAATCATTTTTATCTATTACTGTTTTCTCGTTTGCTGGTTAGATGCCGATTGTGTATGTTGCTTGGGTAACAGTCGTAAACAATAAAAAACAATCTACAATCAAATAAAAACTTAGTGACGACGCAGATTAAGATATATGTATATTTGTTGAAAAATTGATATTGTTCTATTAAGTGTTTTTAATGTTGCAATAAATAAAACGAAATGGCAGAATAATTATGTCAATATCACTGTGTAAATCGGTATAGATAAGTAGGTATGGCGTTTCATAAATAAAGAAATATATGTGAAAAATCTATGATGCGGATAACATAATTTATTATCCTAATATTATCAGAGAAAATAATTATCTTGATAATTCCGAACCCTAGCTGAAGTTTTGTACCTGCAATGGTTGGAGTGTAAGAAATGTTTACCTAAATGTTCAGTTTAAGGATAACTTGCATTTAAAGGTACCTACTGTTTCAATGCAATAAATAGTTTCCTTTATTCGACGGCTGATTTTATGAGTGTATTGTATACATACAGACTTTGAGACAAGCTGACACTTGTGTAGATATTTTTTTATTGTATTTAAATATTTTATTCTGCTTTTTATTTATAAGGACACCTCAAGCGGTCACTTTGCGGAAATAGTAAAAGAGAATAAAAAAATCAAAATGTAAAAAATAATAATATAAAAAGTACTACAATTAGAGAGAATTTTATTTTTAATGTGCAGTCAACGTCAAAAATGTGTTATGTTCAGCCAAGTTTGTGAATATTGATTAATTTTACGTTTTATTCTCTATAGATATTTATGTTTCTGGAACTTTGTTGAGATGATGCACTCTTGACGTTGAAAGTGCGGGATATTCTTGAAGCTATAATGCTCATGTAAATATTATATAAAAAAAAGAAGAACGTAGTGTAAAAAGTTCTACAATGTTAGAAATACAACAAGAAATTATTTATGGCGTAGTTTCATTTATAAAACCTTAATTACCTCTCCTTATATTATGTATAATATCTCACGGGTTATTTGTTACAGCATGTTTCCTCTAAACTATTCGTCAAGGGCTATTTATAGAAGTCGCAGTCGTAGAGAGAAATATCAACTGAATGCAAAATCACATTTATTTCAATTTTCGTAGATCTATGTATCATTACAGGACGAGCCTAATACGACAGATACGCTACAATCCTAATAAAGATCCTGATCCTGATTATATTATTATCTACTATTTTAATACAAACTTAAAAGAAAAAAACACTGCTAGTTTTTTCTTTTTATTTTATTTCCTTAACGTATGTAAGTAGAACTATTCTTTAGAGTAGTTTTAAAGTAGAACTTTTATATTTCCTTAAAGAAGAACCCAAAACGCATAGACAAGCCAGGCCAGACAAGGGTAGGCTAAATCAGACAACTCCATACAGTGGAAGACTTACGTAATTGTTGTTTTTATAATTCCTGTTTCTTTAATTATTTTTTGGTTCGATAAAGAAAACTCCTATCTTATCTTACTCTACTCAGTTACGTTACAGGCGACTTAGCAACGAAAATGTGATAAAAAACCGGTCAAGTGCGTGTCGCGTCAGGGTATAGGGTTCGGTAGAGAGAGGAGGTGGTGACCAAACTAACAACTTCAAAGTGAATTTCAATAGCTTTCGTACGATTTTTTCTCTTTGTTTACGCCTGCCAAAAAGTACGCAACCTCCTTGCTACTTCAAACTTATTCTTTTACAAATAGATAGTGTTTTGTTTTTTTTCCTGTGTAAAAAAATATATATTTGCGCAAGCAGCACGCTTTGTCATTAAATGATTCTACACTCAGGGGCACAATTAACCGCCCATTTTAATTTTCCGACGTAACTTGAAATATTCATTAGGGAATGATTCGCACTCGCCATGACCACTCACGTAGTACCTTGATGCCGTGGGTATACCCTATCGAACACGTTTGGGTCAATTTTAAAAGGCGAGTGGAAATCATTCCTTAATTAATATTTCAAGATACGTCGGAAAATTAAAGTGGGAGGTTAATTGTGCCTCTGAGTACATTAGGTATATTATGTATAAAAGTCGTCGTATTTTATTGCGAGGATTTGCAGAAGAGATAAATCTCTACACTCTTTTATAAGTCGGCCGCCTATTACTCCTTAATTTGTAAAGCCTTCTTAGCCGTGACAGTTTTCCTTTTAAGTTCATTATTATGTGCCACTGTCCTAAAATACTTGTACTTTTTTAAATAAAATTGTAAGTTTTATTTCTATCTCTTGTTAATTGTGTGCAATAAAGAGTATTTCTATCTTATCTGAAATGTTACACGTCTCTACAATCAACCGCTTACACATGATACCCTACTCGTGTCCGAGTAGGGTATCGTGTCCGCTTGTCAGCGAGTGTAAGCTAAATATTGAGAAACGGATCCCTAAATTGGGTATTTGACAAAGTGTCAAATTAGTTACTTTTAAAACGGGATTTTGTATGAAAATACTTGCTTGTGACGTTACATTACAGAGCACTCTTTTTATGTTTTAAAAATTTTAATAACTAGTTAATGATTAAAAGAAATACATTTTCCGAAACATTTTGTAATTTTTGTTTTAATCGAGCATCTCAAATAATTTATTGTTGATAGTGTCAATTAATACCGTATTATAAAAATGTCTGCACAATCTATACTAGTCAAAACAAAATAAGGGCCACTGACCCATTTCAACTATCGGGTCGTTTTTACAACTTGAAGGTGTTCAAGTGGCTAATTCTTTTGTGTGGTTGTTACCCTAAGTGTTAACAAACATATAGAGAGTATTACAACTGCATAATTTGTGAAATGGGTAAACTTTGTCTTTTTTTTAACCACTTAAATTTAACCACACTTGAAGCTGCATTTTAATGTCATTCAAAGTGTGGATTTCTTTGTGTTCACATTAACCTTTGCTAAATTAGTGCCTAAATAAACATTAGCTTACAAAATGCCGAGAATTCGAAGACATATGGACCTGCAAACCACAACTAGAGCAATAACATTGATCTAAGAGGCCCATTCACAGCGTTCTGTGGCTTTGCAGCTAGCTAGGATATTCTCGTCGAGCCATCCAGAATGCTTGGAACCGTTTTCAAGAAACTGGCAGTGTATCCAGAAGATGGGGACCTGGTAGAAATCGAGTAACTAGCTCACAGGAAGATCGTTACATACGTTTGACTGCGCGCAGAGAGCTATTTGTTACTGCACGCTCCCTACAAAACCGCTTGCGCCAGACCACTGGAACCCGCGTTAGTGATCAAACTATCAGAAATCGGTTGCATGAAGACCAGCAGTTTTCTAGAAGATGTGTAGTGCGGATTCCATTAACAAGCGCGCATCGTGCAAACCGATTATCATTCGCAAGGCAGCACCAGGACTGGAACATAAATGATTGGAGCGATGTATTGTTCACTAATGAGAGCAAAGTGAATTTTTTTAGTGATAATCGTCGCATAAGGGTTCGGAGACGAGAAGGTGAGCGATTTTCCGATGCCTGCATCCACGAAAGTGATCGATTTGGGGGTCCAAGTAATGGTGTCGGTAAGAATGTCTCTAGATGGTCAAACGGAGCTCGCTATTATTAACGAAGGCACGATAACGGCTCAACGATATATTGAGGAGGTCATAAGACCCCATGTGATGCCGTATGCAAAAAGATTTGGTGCAAGTTTTAAGTTAATGCACGACAACGCCCGTGCCCATACAGCTAGAGCCACCAGAGACGTTCTAAACGAGGCTGGTATACAGGTCTTGCCGTGGCCTACCAACAGTCTGGACCTCAACCCAATCGAGCATATGTGGGATTTGTTAAAGAGAAGCGTCTGCGATACAAACCATCCGGTGCACAATGAAAGATAGCTCATCAGCGTGCTTAAATCAAGCTGGAAACAAATTCCACAAGAGACAGTGCGACACCTAGTGGAGAGTATGCCTTCCAGGCTTCAAGAATGTGTTGGGAAACGGGGAGGACACACACGATACTGAAAAAAGGTAAAAACAAAAAAAAAATATCGTTTTATTTTAATTTTAACCTATCGTACCAATAACGATATTTTAACTAAAAAATCAATATTTCGCAAAAAACATTAACAAATGTTATTTTTCCAATAAAATGTTCCTTTATTAGAATTTTTTAATTACCGATTGATCAACCCCTTAAAATAAATCATTCATCAACCATTAAACGAAATACATCTTTTATAATACTAAAAATACATGGTGGCCCTTATTTTGTTTTGACTAGTATACATTACTATGAATTACTACTATGACGAAACTATAAGGATAGACTAGATTTGTACTTTATAGTATGGTATAGTATAGGATAGTTTCGTCAACTACGGAGCCCAAAATAAAGTTCGTTACACTCGTAGCTATAATACATATAAGGTCCTAACAAATCAAGCGCAAATATTTTAAGGGCCGATAGAGTCAAAGATAAATAACAATTTAGAATGTTCAATACATCAATTAAACAATTATTATTAGGAACTAGCTGTCCCGGCAAACTTCATACCGCCAAAATCCATATTTTCTCACCGTTTAAACCTTCCCTGGAATTCTAGAAATATAAAAAACCAATAATCAGCCAAATCGGTCCAGCCGTTCTCGAGTTTTAGCGAGACTAACGAACAACAATCCTTTTTCAAATATAAGATAATAGGTAGATTAAAAAATCGATCATCCATACTAAATAGACATACTTTAAGTAAGTAAGTACGATAAAAAAAATCAAGGTGCCTGATATTTGAAATAGCAAAGCCGAAATACCTGCTTTGCGTAGTACATAGTACACTACGCTACGAGTAGAAGCTTTAAATTAGGTACTTACAAAACCTTGAAACTACTTAACTGGCTCCGCTATATTTAAGTATTTACTAAATACTTACTAAGGTAAAGAAAACCAATCATCTTACGTTCTCAGGTTTTCGCAGAAATCCGGTTACGATCTATTCGCCGGTGCCACATCCGACCGTCTGGCGCGCGCGATAAGGATTGCTTTGACTTGCGATAAGGTGTATCATATTCATATCACAATGACTCTGTAGATTGTAATATGGTGCGACTAAGGGTGCACTGAACTCCACTTTTTAAAAATAAATACCTACGAACTTACAATAAATTATTAAAATTAGTCAAAAGTACCTATCAAGTTCCTTTTCTGTAGTTTACAAGTGAAAACCGGTAATTAGCTTGTTATTTCGAAGTTATTGTGTAGTCTAAGGTGTTGGTTTTCCATGTATCTTGAAAATTACAATGGATTTTTTAGGAGGATAAGAATTTTCAGTCTCCCTCGGCGGAGATATTCTCCCGTTCTTTTTTTATAAATAGAAAAAATAATTAGAGAACAAAAATTTAAAGAAAAAAAAAGTGAAATGTAAGTATGTTTACACTACAACTGTGTAAATAGGGGAACGGTACCTAAGTGAGTGAACACAAACTTTATTATAGGTACCTACTTATTGCTTTTAAAAATAATTTTGTATTAAATTTAAACTAAACTCAGTTTATTAAGAAAACAATCTCAGTTTTCCAAAGCACTGTCATAATGCCAGGTGCAGTTACTGTCGAGTCGAACTGTACCTACAGACAAATTACGTTTTCTTGTGTGCGTCTCTAATGATTGAGCGCAGTGTTCAGAGTGTTCTATACAAACGCCAGACGACACGCCGCTAGCATGTTGTCTGTTGCCTTGATAACATAACCTTCAAATATTATTGCGTTTATATTGTTTTCTGAGGTAAAAACCAGTACAAAGTTGTTAATTCGGTGCTATATATTATTGTTAGTCTAAAATATGAGTGAATTGAGACAAAGAAAGGTACGTATTTTAGTAATTTTCGAGAGGTAGGTAATTTAAGTGGCTTTTCTAACCTATAACTTTTACTAATCATTAAAGGTACCTAACTCACTTAATGCCATAGAGAAAAGAGTAGGTGATAAATCAATAAAGGATCCTACTGTACCTATACATATAAATAAAATAAAGTAAGGATGCCGCGCAAAACATTATTATAAGCTGCATACTTTTGAATGGCAATTTAGTCCATAAGAGCTAACATCGTGCAAACAAATCTAGCTGTTATCCAATTGAGTTAAAAGGTAGTTTGGATTGCAAAGGTCGTCACTGTGGACACACACCGACTTAAATCAGCTGGGTATTATTTTTTTCTAGCTGAGCGTACAGAACGTGTAAGGCTGCGTTCCGAGGCAAAAGATGTCAATATTGATGCGTTCAAATTAAAAAAACAAAAATATTCTTTTTTTTTTAACTCGTCTGTGGATACCTAAACGCACGCTGTTTCCTTGAAGGGTAGGCGGAGACCAGGGCCTCAATTCTACTAGTGCATTATAGTTTCATGACAGATACTTGGTCGGGTCACGTGACGTGTTTTTGCGTACCATTGACGCCTAGATTGTTTGAAATGGGCGCGAGCGTAGACTTGAACGGGCAATGAAACTAAATCACCATGTTCATGCAGTTGTCATTGTACTACAATTAATTTACAGAATATAGATCCTGGGCTTGCCATTATACAGGGTTGGTCACGAACCTGACAATTCATTTCATCAACAATCAGTAGTTATTACATGAAAGCAAGCCATTTTCAGGTACTTTTAATCTTGACATTCGATGCTAGATTATTTAATTTTAAGTAGTACCTAATGTTATAACATAACACTCCTAAGAATAATACAATATGAATGGCCCAGTTCAAGATAACACTAAGTCCAATTTCATAGATTTGCAAAACGACGTAAGTCCAAAACAATATGATTTGGACTTTAGTCGTTTTACAAATCAATGGGCCATCCATATCGACGGTTAAAAGGTAATAATAGGGCATAAGCGACATTTTGGCCCAAAATGACTTTTGAATGCCATCTTACTTAAAAAAAAATTCTGCGTCGAATGCGCTTACTCCCGCGGCTCTACGATACAAAAAAGTCATCGTAGAGCCGCGGGAGTAAGCGCATTCGACGCAGATTTTTTTTTTAAGTAAGATGGCATTCAAAAGTCATTTTGGCCAAAATTTCGCTTATGCCCTATTACCTTTTAACCGTCGATATGTTATCCCGTTATTACGCTTCCCAGTTGCGAGATGAAGGAGTCATTCCTTTCAAAAGGCCATCGAAATCCAAGCAACCAAGCAAAGTGAAGGAGATAGTGGCCGCGCTATGTGTTGTCGCGCTAGCCGGAGTTTACTTTAGCGGTAAGCTATTTAATATTTTTAATTATTGTAATAAAATAAGTACACTCCTGATAAATTTGGTCCCTTAGGTTTGATGACGAAATGATAATAATGATATTTTTGAAGACCAAAATTAAGGTTAATATGCGTAATACCAAGTAATACTTAGTTTTTGATAAAGGAAAATTGTTTACAAAATTTTTAATTTTCCAATAAAACACTTAGTATTGGTTGAGAACAAATTGCCTCGATGTATTAAAATAATTATCTATTAAACCCTATGACCACATTCATCAAAAGCAATTAAACCGTGGAGGCGAGACAACATGCTCCAAGTAAATAGCCTTACTTTTAGCCATAATATTTTCTTTTAAACTAGCTGTGACCGCCACTTCGTTCGCGTTTGGGTTAGAACATGAAGTGTCCTTACCCTTCATAGGCTTGTTGTCGCCGGAACCAATATTTCTTCGACATAGTTATTACTTTTTAAAACAAAAAAAAAAATCTTGAATTTTTTTTGTGATTCCAGTGAAAAAAAAATATATAAAAGTTCACAAAGATTTTCCATTCTTATTTTAAAATGACTTTTTTCACTATTAGGTAATTTTTACCCAAAAAAATTTATTTCCATTTTTATAACGTTTTTTGTCTTATAAATATCGTTGGTGCTTTTAGACACAATAGCGAAGAATGCAGGGTACACGAAGTATCACCACGCAGTCATCATCGACGCTGGCTCGTCCGGCTCCAGGGTCTTGGCGTACAGGTTCAGAGAACCTTTTCAAGGTTTGTGAGTTCTTTTGATAGACTTTAGTTCTTTTAACTTGTTAACTGAGAGTAGAGTCTTTTTGTCATATATCTATGACACGAATCTCTAATTAAGTCCCGCGCGATTCACTCTTCTTCGCGAGAGATACCAAAATTCAAATACAAATTTAAATGTTTTATTCACTATAAAATCGAAATGTTAACTTTATGAACGTCTACGTTGTTAGTTTCACAATCAGCTTATGTGGAGAAGAAGCTAACAACGAAACTTCACATTAATTATTTTCAAAACAGTTTTAGCTTAATTAAGAGACTTTCATACTTAAAAATTATTACTCATGGATGTGTTGAACACTAGACACAAAATTTGTGTCTAGTGTTCAACACATCCTTTATTCTTTATTTAATTCTTCTCTGAATCTCCTGTTTCACTTTTTAATTTGCCCGAGTTTTGGAATGAATACTACCTACTAATTGAAATGTGGTATAGCTATTGCTTTGTAGGCTACCAAATGAAAGCAAATACCTAGATTCTCTCAATTACAATAATATTGTGGTTAACTACCCCGTGGCGGAGTATGGCCTATAACTTCCTCAGGGAAGAGATCCGTGCCCCTCGGTGGGGACCTAATGGGTTGATGATGATGACAATAATATTGTAATGTCTATTTTGTTATTTTCAATCGAAATGGCTTTATCTATTTTCTATCATACTTCACGTATGTAAATGAAATCAGGCAAGTTTTTTTGTGCATAAGAGGCTTTTGTAGGTATAAGTATTTTACTTGTAGAGTGTCGGTATGTAAAGATTATTTTCTTTGTTTTGCAGTACTGGGGGAGAGCAGGCTATTATTAGAAGAGGAATATTTCGAACAGTCAAAACCAGGTCTATCTTCGTTCGCTGATGACCCTGAAAAAGTAATTTGATTTACCTACATTTATTGAAATTGAGCGACGCCGCCATGTTGGCAGCCCGCCATCTTGCACGCATCTCGCATGTCAAAATAATCAATCTAATCAATCTAAATTGTCAGTCTCAATTAGTACGAGGTAAACATTTTTTAGTGATCCTCTCTTATTATACGGATCGTGTATACCTACATACACCAGCTGGCCCGGCAAACGCTGATTTGCCATATTAAATAGCCTAGGAACGATTTATTATCAGATCTACAAAATATATTTAAAAAAAAAATTATGACAAAAATCAGTGAAGCCATTTCGCTAGAATTCGACAATAAACACACGACATTTGTATGTATACAGGGTGTTGATTTATACAGTTGACTCCGACTCAGGGATGGTTATTTACATGATACTGAAGCAAAAAAATATATTAAAAAAGATAATATTTTTTTTTTTGTGAAAATCACCTAAAAATGACAAATTTATATGGCTTAGCTTCTATTGTTTGCGCTTGACGGGTTCAGCGGGGGTTTCGCGGGGCGGGGCTGGAGAGTGCGCCCACGCGCTCGTCTTCGGCACCGCAAAACCGGGGATTTTAGGTGATTTTCACTAAAAAAAAATTTTTTTTATATATTTTTTTATGCTTCAGTATCATGTAAATAACCAACCCTGAGTCGGAGTAAACTGTACAAATCAACACCCTGTATATTAGATCTAATACATAAATTTCTCGTGACATGTTAGTGCGCATACTCCTCCGAAAAGGCTTGACCGATTTTGATGAAATTTTTAGGTTTGAGGTAGGTTTGAGAATACCCCAATTTTTTTACAATTATAGTCCCTACAAATAATGTATTGGCGAAACAACGTTTGCCGGGCCAGCTAGCAATTTACGAAAATATCGGGGTTAGGTTCAATACTTCCTCATCATCTTCATCATCATCGTCATCAGCCCACCTGAGCCCACTGTTGGGTACTGGTGGGCCTCTGCCTCGCCCTTTTCCCCATCCCATACCTCGCGGTCTGTCGCCATTCGCGTCAACGGGCCAATACTTCCTCAGGGTATAGGGTAGAAAAAACAAATACTTAAAATTCATCCTCAGGGTGCCCAAACGATAGTCCAGCTGATAAAGAACGCGGAGTTCCTGACGCCGGCTGATCGCCGCAGCCGCAGCCCGCTCATCGTCAGAGCCACGGCCGGCTTAAGACTACTGCCCCAGGAGAAGGCTGACCAGCTCATACAGAGCGTCAGGAAGGCCATTTCCAAGTGAGTAGCATTATTATCGTGCATCGTGGATGGTGGTCTGCCCACCAGCCCGATGGGCCGACGACATTGTGAAAGCGGCTGGGAGGCATTGGACGAGACCAGCACTGGGCCGGATGGGTTGGCGTGAAAGGGAAGAGGCCAGAGGCGGCGTAAGGCGTGGGCGACGTGGGCCACCGCCCACGGCCTCGCGGCAAAAGGGGCCTCGCGCCTCAAAAAAATTTATGCATTGCTTCAAATCGAGAATAAAATAAAAAAAGATATAAATTAATTTTGTTGCTAAATATGTTTTTTTAGTCCGGCAACATTTGCTTACGTTGCGTAACTATCGCGAGTAAATCCTTGCCGCCGCCCACCAGTGCGGGGAATACCTTGTTTTATTTGTTTACTTTCTTTACTAGGAAGCCAACCAATCAAATAAAAGTAGGTAGGTACGCAATGCAGTCGCTAGGCGCATAACAATAGAAACGTAATATGTTAACATGATATTTTACCGATGCATAGATCATTGACCCCTATGGTGGTACCTTATACAGCATGAAGAAAATATTATTTAAAATGTCAAATTATGTCCTGACTGCTGTCCTGATTGCATATCAGTCAGTACCATGGAGCCATCTATATAATAAAATAAAAATGGAATAGAATGAATTGTTTTTTCGACTGGAAGCATTCTTTGAAAGGCGATATTTAATTTATTCGTATTGTCATCTCCACCTATACAGGGCGTCCCAAAATTGTGGGGCATGCCCCCCTTCATGAAGGGAAAGTGCCTTAAATATCGTAGATAGGGTATTTTGCTGAAAGAAGACTTTATGTTATTTTTAAAAGCTAGTAATTCTGCATTCAAATATTTTCTAAAAATTACTTGCCTCGTCTGGGAATCGAACCGACTTAAATGTAAAAAAAAACACCCCTACTTTTATAATGCCAATCGAAAGAATGGGGAAAAAATAACAACTCTTCTTAAGTAACATAGTATTTTAGAAGAAAGGAACGGCGTGAAGTTAATCAATTTTAATCAAATTAAAAACACACATGAAACTGCCGAAGACAATTTAATGCTATTATTAGTCCAGTCATTTAAGCTTAAATTAGGTAAGAATCTCGAAATTCGAGATACCCACCTGTAAGTCTGTAAATAGTTGTATATTAACACCCTAAAAGTTGTCTCCTACGTATGGTAGGGTGTACGCAACTGTTAAATTTCAATGTCAAAGGTCCCAAAAAAGATATTATAGGGATTCTGGGTATCAATATCGTTTCTCCTTCGGCCCCTCCATGGTGGCCTGGATGACCTGCCGTCTCAGCTATGTGATGCATAACCTAACCGGTTGACCTGAAGTGATGATGTGACCGCGCGCTCTCCGCCTTCTATCTCGAAAAGGGTTCACCGTATGAAAAATTTTATAAACAAAATTTGTAGAGAATTTTGTATTCTACAATATTGATAATAAATACACGTAGCAAAAAACCCATAGGAAATGAGATATTTACAAAAAAAGCGCAAAAAACCGATTTTTGTGACCTTTGCCCTGAAAGTAAATAGTTGCGTACACCCTACCATATGTAGGTTTTGAGACAACTTTTAGGGTGTCAATATACAAGTATTTACAGACTTACAGCTGGGTATCTCGATTTCCGAGGTGAACTTACTATAATGACTGGACTATATGGATTTCCGCAAAGTAACGCCTGATTCTATAGAATATCTAAAATGATCAATTTCACGCTGTTCCTTTCTTGTAAGATATTTAAGAAGAGTTATTATTTTTTGGCCATTTTTTCGATTGGCATTATAAAAGTAGACACCCCACCCCTACTTTTATAATATTTTTTTTACATTTAAGTCGGTTCGATTCCCAGACGAGGCAAGTAATTTTTAGAAAATCTTTGAATGCAGAATTACTAACTTTTAAAAATAACATAGTCTTCTTTCAGCAAAATATCCTATCTACGATATTTAAGGTATTTTCACTTCGTGTACCATAATTTTGGGACGCATTGTATATTTACGATTTGTAATTTTTCATTAATATTAATCTAATTTGTATTTTTATGAATAAAAACTTAGCAGTGTAAATTGTTTCTTTTTTTTTAATCACCATCACGACATAGTATAAAACAAAGTCTCTTTCTCTGTCCCTATATCCCTATGTATGCTTAAATCTTTATAACTATGCAACGGATTTTGATGTGTTCTTTTCAATAATAGAGTGATTGAAGAGAAAAATTTATAATTATGTATAATAACATCCATTAAATAGTGGAGAAATACTGTTATTTGCACCCGTGCGAAGCCAGGGTGGTTCGCTAGTTATTTTATAAAATCCGTCTTCAGGTCGCCACAGAACAGGGCCTCGCGAAATCTGTCTTGCCCACAACAAATTTAGGTCTTGCCCCGCCACTGGAAGAGGCCTATGCCCAACAGTGGGCTCTACTTAGATAGATCGTGGATGGAGTTGTAGCGTAGTACCCTTCGACCACTCTGGAAACGAAAAGTTCGAAACCATGCAGCTTTGACAAAGACTTTTTTTATTCGAAACCAGGTTTCCTAATAAGAAAAATAATTAAAATAATGTTTTCGAAGCTCGTTTCGAACCTTTGGTTTGCAAAGTGCCCGAAGGGACATAAACATTTATACATTTACATACAGGCATACAATATACATACATTGCTGCTGGCCCTGCACTATGATACCCTGTGTCGTGGGAATCAGAAACAGCGACATCACAAACATGTAAACATCAAGACAAGACCCGGGAGTTTTTTTTGTGCCCAGCCTGGGTTTGAATCTGAGACTTCTCGCATCGCATGGTAGGCAGATGCGCTACAGAGGTCATCCATTACGTATACTTACTATAGGCCGTTTATCGTATTATAAACATGTGTTTAATTGCGCGGATTTTTTACAGATTGGGATACGATGTCGGTGACAGATCAGTGGAAATCATGGAGGGCTCTGACGAAGGCATTTTCATATGGTACACCGTCAACTTCCTACATGGTAAGGAGCACAGTTTTTTTTATGTCGGAAATCTGAATAACGATAAAACGGAAAAGAAATCAGAAATCACTAATTTGATTCAACGTAAAGAATTTACATTCTGTTAAATGTCAATGTACTTATAGTGTTAGGCGCGTTAGTGCGAGTTGGACAGGCCATCTAGGGTTCCGTACAATAGGTATTTACAATACTATTATAGTTAGATTAAAATTAAATTATTTTTGTTCATAATAAAAAACAATGTTTACTTTATGAACGTCAAAGCTGTTAGATTCACAATAATTGATTGATTACATGAAGAAGAAACTAACAAAGAAACTCCATCATATATACTTTACAATCGCTCGTAGCCTGGGCTGCCTGAGTGATCTTAAACGATCACTAAGGTTAAGCAACATACGGCGCGTTCAGTCCATGGATGGGTCACCGTCTATGACTAACGCTAGTGGCATTTTTCCGAGCGATTCCGTGCTTCGCAAGGCACGTTAAGCAGTTGGTGCCGGCTGCCGTCAATAGATGGCAGTCGTTAAGCCAAGTCAGAGGCCTTAGGGCGGCTTGAAAACTTCTGACAGTAAGACCAGCCACTAGTCTTACAAGCCTCCACCAATCCGGACTTGGCCCCCGTGGTGGAGTATGGCCTATACCTTCCTCAGGGAAGAGACCTATGCCCCTCGGTGGGGACATGATGGGTTGATGATGATGATGATGATGATATACTTTACAAAACAGTTTTAGCCTAATTAACAAACTTTAAAACTTAAAATTTATTACCTACCCCTGGATGTGTTGAACAGTTATATTCTCATTAAAGAATAATGTGCAACGTGGGCCCACACTTGTAGCATTTTTATACCAACTGTAACATGATCAATAAGTCAATAACAACTTTTTTTTATATGGCGACATTGCTGTATGTATTCACAGAAAAGCAATATGTCAGCATTTATATCAACATTAAAGAGGTATTAATGAAGAGACTATGGTGTGTTTTTTCGAGATTTCGAGTGATTTCGATTTAGAATCGCTTGTAGCCTGGGCTGCCTGAGTGGTCTTAAGCGATCACTAATGTTAAGCAACATACGGCGCGTTCAGTCCATGGATGGGTCACCGTCTATGACTAACGCTAGTGGCATTTTTCCGAGCGGTTCCGTGCTTCGCAAGGCACGTTATGCAGTTGGTGCCGGCTGCCGTCAATAGATGGCAGTCGATAAGCCATGTTAGAGACCTTAGGGCGGCTTGAAAACTACTGACAGTACAGTAGGACCAACCACTAGTCTTACAAGCCTCCACCAATCCACGTGGTGGAGTATGGTCTATACATTCCTCAGGGAAGTGCCCGTGCCCGTGGGGACATAATTCGTTGATGATGATGATGATAATGGAAATTTCAGTAGAACCAATAATTTAAAAAGTAGTTCTGTTGTACAGCACATATACGAGTCAGAGGCCATAGGGCGGCTTGAAAACTTCTGAAGTAAGACCAGCCACGTTACTAGTCTTCCAAGCCTCCACTAATCCGGACTAGGCCCCCGTGGGAGACCGCGACTCTGCAAACATAGTGTAGGACGCCCTCCGACAAGGTGGGATGACGATCTGCGAAAAACTGCGGCAAGCTGAAGACAGGGCGCTATTGCGCTCATTAGGGGAGGGCTATGTCCAGTAGTGGACTAGTATGGCCTGATGTTGATGATGAAATGGAGGCATTAAGTACGTAGGTATGATATGTTCTATGCAATGCATTCAACGCAATATATTTTTATGTCATGTATCTATAATAATAATAATAACACAGATATTTTATTTACGTACGAAAGGAGTCAAAAGTGTAAGAAGCGAGAGAGGTGTGTTTATACAGTAGCAAGTTAACATCCTACTCTCACTTGCATATTATGCAAGTGAGAGTGAGACTCTTTTCGTACGTAAATAAAATAACGTAGGTACCGTATCCGTGGTGATGTGCCATAAAATAAAGGATAGTGGAGCACCTAGCTATAGTTCCAGAGGTCGTGAGTTCGATCTCTGGAGGGGGTGGGAGAGGGCGGGGTATGTATGTGGGTTGTAGCGTCTTGACATTATTTCTCATGGCGTAACAGACCACTTTCTGTTGAAAAATCGCTCATCTATGCATGTGACTTGCTCTGAAATAAAATGTTTTTTTTTTGCCCTCATACATCGATTTGATCTTTCCCTTATAACTTTTTCAATAACTTATGTCATGACTCATCGATCCACATACCTGCTATAATGCTACACCGGTGGGCCCAAGGTTCATACAGTTTTGCACATTGTTCTTTAATATTAACTACTCTGTTTAACACCAGACATCCTTGTCTTCCAACTTTCAGACCTGACCTTGAAAATAACAATGGTTTTCTATTGTTATTTTCAAGGTCAGATCTGAAAGGGATGACAAGCTTTTTTGCACAGAGTGTGCTTAACACAATTCTTAAACCGTGTTGGAGGTAACTCTAATATATCTTGGGGTATCTTGTTATAGAACCTTATACAGTGCCCCAGAAAGGAAATATTAATGTTCAGGATTCGAGTCTCGCAATTTTCCCGAACTTCTAAGACATTTTTTATGATTTAATTTCAAATGTTCATCCTATTCAATAAATCTTTAGCTTCTGGTTCCTTTCCGAATGTATGGAAGACGGCACACATCATACCTATACTGAAAATTGGGGATAAGTCCAAATGCGAGAAGTACAGGCCAATCGGCATTCTTTCATGCATAGCTAAACTCTTCGAATCACTGATCTACAAACACATATTTAATCAAGCTAAGCCGCAGCTCTCTGACAAACAGCAAGGCTTCATAAAAAATAGATCCACAATAACTAACCTTTTAGAGTATAAAACTTTTCTGTGCTCCGCTTTTGCCTCTGGTGGACAAGTTGACGCTATCTATACAGATAAAGTTAATCACGTCATCCTAAGTCGTAAGATAAGATCCTTTGGAATACATGGCAGTTTGTTGCGCTGGGTTGACTCATATCTGCAGAACAGAAGCCAGAGCTGGTGGCAATTAAGGGCTACGTTTCTGCACCTGTTTCTGTATTGTCGGGAATACCACAAGGTTCCCATCTCGGGCCCTTATTTTTTATAATGTTCATAAACGACTTAGTAGACCAAATATCCAGCCCGTGTTTATTATATGCAGATGATCTTAAGATATATGCTGAGGTAAAGAATGATAATGACTGTCAAATGTTACAAAACGACCTCCGTCGACTGTCGAGCTGGTGTACGACTAATAAAATGACCCTCAATGTGAGCAAATGCTTCGTAATCTCATTTACAAAAAAACGTGTGCATAAAATTTTATATAGCTATGTGTTAGATGGTGTCTCCTTGGACCGACAAACTTGCGCTAAGGATCTCGGAGTATTATTTGATTCAGAACTTTCGTTCCGACAGCATTATGAGCACATAACCAAGCGATCACGTCAACTGCTAGGCTTTTTAATTCGGAACACAACAGGCTTCAAAAAGTCTCGTAGTCTCATTGATCTCTTCCAGACTCTAGTAAGAAGTGTGCTAGAATACGGATGTCAAATATGGTCCCCATTTTATGCTGTTCACATCAATAGTATTGACAATATTGAAAACAAAATGCTAAAAGTACTATCCTAACGGCCCGGGATGGGACGAACGCTTTCAAATTATGAACAACGCCTGCGAAAATTTAACCTTGTTTCCCTAGAAAATCGCAGAAAGATTCTTGATCTCAAACTACTCCATAAAATTCTACATTCTGACATAGATTCCCCCTACCTGGTAAGTCTCCTTAACATTAATTGCTATTTTAGAACCCGGAAATACAGACCATTCCACCTGCGTGTGTATAGGAACAACACGTCGTATTACAACCCTATTTCTAGAATGTGTCGTCTTTATAACAACCTGTTCGCCGAATCTACAAGCATTGACATATTGGAATCAAATCCTTCTAAATTCTTTAAAATGATTAGTCCTATAATTTATAACTCGTCTTCGTCCAATACGTCACCCAATAATTGAATAATTAATGACACTTATTTGCGATATCTAATTTACCTTAAATGTTTTAATGTTTTAGATTAAGTTTTAACTGCATATCCCGCTTCCAATCTGGCAAATTTCTATGTTTACATACTTTGGACTGCAGTCCAGAACACAAACAGTTTATTTTTAAGTTGAATTTGTAACGACTGTATTCTGTTTTGTAAACTTAATAATATAAAATAAAATAAAATAAATGTAGATTTTTCCGATGATCATAGTTAATAGTTAATAATAAACATAATAATGATTATTACGAGGCTACCGACATGTGAGGAGTGGTTTCGACCGATATCGTTCCTGTAGTCCTGTCCGCGAATGGGTTAGTTCCAACCAGTCTCGCTAACATAATTATGATATTTCACACTAGCTGTTCCGGCAAACTTCGTACTGCCCAATTTTTCGTAATTTTTCCATATTTTCTCACCATTTTGACATTCCCTGGAATTCCACAAATATAATAAACTAAAAATCAGCCAAATCGGTTCAGCCGTTCTCGAGTTTTAGTGAGAATAACGAACAGCAATCCTTTTTTATATATGTAAGAAGATATGTTTTTATTTTAATGCGTAGAAAACGCTGCTGGTTGTACAATTACATGCATATAAATGTAACCTTTTACTATATTTAACCATATAAACATAAAAATTTACATACAGACACGTACATTGCTTCTGACCCCACACTAGGATACTCTGTGTCGTGGGAATCAGAAACAAAAACTATACAATAGCCAATTGTTTGTTTTCAATTCAACAATCAGTCAATAAATAAAAATAACAACGAGTTTTAAAAAACTTTAGCGTTTAGTTTAGCGTTTTTCAGTTTTAGCGAAAGTGATTTGTCAGGACCGTGGCAGGTGGCAGTCCCTGGTCTCTGCCCTCTGTATGTATGTAAGAACGAGTTTTGAAAGACTCTTCTTTTATTAATTTTCCAGATCTCCTGGGTTCGGATACGATGGCAGCCCTAGACCTGGGCGGGGGCTCAACGCAGATCACGTACCAGATGAACGCGCACACAAAGCGCGCGGTGCCCACCGCCGATCAGCACGTCGTGCCCACTGGAGCCCACAATATATCAGTCTACACTCACAGGTGGGAGCCCAACGCTGATCACGTTGGACTTTGCATTAAACGTGTAAAAGTTGACCTCTCGACTGTACATTCTTAAAGAATATCGACTGAAGTTTTAATGCTAACTGCGTAGAATAATATAACGAGGGCGAAAAGGTGATTTATGCATAAACAATGCGATTAGCTACATCAATTGATTAATTATGGACCGAAAATAAACTCAACCGTAACGACTGAAACAGCTGTTTGTAATTAATTTTATGTATGAATTAGATTTTCTTCTCAAATACTAATGCCGTGATTTCTCTAGGGTGGTGTTGGCAGTAAAAATTTTGGGTGGTGTGTAGGGCGCTTCAAATATCTTTTTTGTATTTACTTACCCATTTAAGAGTAATTAAAACTGTAAAACTTAGAACATCTGACAACAAACTGTTATGCATTTTACTTCTGTATTTTACTCGTACTATATATTTATCTGAATAAACGTCTTCAATCGATCAATCAGTACCTCACGATAGTATAATTATCATCCGAGGTCTTAAAACAAGAACTTGGTTTATTTTGATTCAATCGTAAAAACGGTCATACAATTATCAAAATTCGTGTGGTTACGGTGCTGTCCCATGTGGGACCCGCAACAATAAATAATAAAAACCGACAGTGTTGAAACACATTTTTGCTAGTGCTATGTATCATGCAGCCGTAAATGTATCTCGACGAGCAAAAACCTTCCAGAAAAAGAAGATTAACATTAATTTGATGCCTTATAGACATACATAATTATACAGGACACGTAAATACAGAAACATAAGGCACATAATATCAATCAATCAATCAATCATTTATTGCAAACTAAGTGTAAATAGATGGTATACATTTTATGGTAACTTAAGACTTAGTAGGACAAAAGTGAAACACATGTGAAGCTACAGGGAAAAAATCAAAGCCTAAGAATACCGCAGATTTACGCTGAATGTCGATGCAGCACAAAAAAGGCCTTAAGCACGGTATAAGCTGAGGGTTTGCACTCTATATAAGATAAGATAAGATAAGATAAGATAAGATAAGATAAGATAAGATAAGATAAGATAAGATAAGATAAGATAAGATAAGATAAGATAAGATAAGATATTTATTAGCTTCTTGTTGTTTATAAAGGTCTTAATAATTAAAATAGTGGTTACAAACAAGAACCCTGCTAGGGCACAGCTTACTTAGAACTAATTTAAACTATATTACACCGTACTATGAGGTACATTGACTTATAGTCATTAAAATAACAGTCATAAATCTCTTCTAATTACAACACTTAAGATACCTATCCAAAGATTACTCGTCGAAATATTCTTGGAGCGAGTAATAACACTTTTGTAATAGATGTTTATTGAGAGCATTCTTAAATAAATGGGGTTTCTGCAGGGACTGTATGGAGTCTGGTAGACGGTTATATATTTTGGTGGCCATTGAATGGGTGCCAGTGTGCACAAGATGTAATTTAGATAAGCATGTTTCTAGTCTCTTACGTGGTCTTAGGTTTTCAGGTCGTGAATAGGTGGGGAAAAGAGTTTTGTTCTTTTTTACAAATACGCATGCTTCTAAAATATACAGGGAAGTTAAAGTGAATTTAATGAAATAGTTTCTACAGCTTGTCATAGTGTCAATGTTGGCTATTATTCTAATGCACCTTTTTTGTAATAAGAACAATTGTTTGGCCTCCGTACTGTTGCCCCAGAGAAGCAATCTATCTCTATCATCTATCTAACGCAGAGGTTCTCCAACTTTTTTTCTCGTGGACCACTTTCAAAGTTTTACTATTTTCGGTACACCCCCTGCTGCTACATTTCTACTGTATTCCCAAAACTCTTAAAAAATATCACCCCAAATTGGGGTTGTTAAGAAGAAAAAAAAGTAGCACATTTTCGCGTGTCCTATTTATAAAAATAATACTTGCGGTTATACAATATTATAAACATTTGTTATTACAAACAATCGACAATTGACGTTGATAGGTAAATTGAAGCCAAAAATTTTGTTCTTTATTATGAAAACCAGGAAATTTTTCGTGGACCCCCACTTACAACTTGTTAACCCCTGTTTTCTTTCCACGTCTACGTGGACCCCGTGTGGTCACCTTTGGACTCCTTTGGGAACCTACGAGTATGATCTAATCCTTCAGAAATCAAAAACCATAAATTTATTTCAACGTAAAGAATTTACACTCTGCTTGTTAAATGTCAATGTACAAAAAAATTATAATGTTAGCCGCTGCCTTAGGGCCGAATGTAGTGGAGAAAAAGGCAGCAAAAAAACTTCACTCTGACCATCTTCTACCCCTATAATTCTATGAGTACCTGGGTGACCGAGCTTTGCTCGGTACTTTTTTTGTAATATAAAATATGTAATCTATATTAATAATTTCGTTCGGGTCTACGGTAGACTCGAACGATATGCACACCAAATGAAAGAGCGTAAAAAAATAGTTGATCTGAGTCGACAACATATGGGCGGAAAATTCGTATTATCGAGCAGCATCAATATAAAAATTATTAAATTCAACAATGGCGTTGCTAAGTAAACATGCCAATGTCATCATTGTTGTGTTGTGTCACAAGTTTTCATTGTGAACTGTTATGGCCGGTTTACATTATTTTAGTGTTTAGGAGAGTGCTATAATACAATTAGAGAGGCAAGTGCATTAATACATTACTAGACGTTCGAGTGAACGTTTATATTTCTTCCAGTAGAGTGTCACTTCGTCGACGTCGCGAAATATGCGCTATCCTACTCAAAATACTATGAGTTTTAATGAAACACATAAGTAGGTAAGTTTGATAATTCGAGTTATTGAAAACAACACGCACCCGTCACGGGTCACTTGCGCACTCTCCTAAAGTTCTCACAAAATTTTTAGTTTATACACAGATAAGTAACGAGGATAGTAACGCGCTCAGGTGTTACTGGATAGAACAATAGAAACCAATTCTATTTTGATTCTAATTGAAAGGCAACTAGAACCGTACTATACCGTAAAACGTACTAAAGGAAGTGGCGCTTACACGTTTCTACAAAAGCACTCTCCTTAAGAAAGAAAGAAATTAAGAAAGAAAGAAAGAAAAAAAGAAAATTTATTTATTTGATACTCGAAACAAAACAAAAATACACACACACACACACACAGAGTGCGTACAATAATAAAAAAAATAACACAGAAAGCATAAAAAACGTAAAAATAAATAAACTGTACAACATGAAAATAATAATAAAATACATTAAAGGTTGAGCCCCCAAAATGGGCCCGATTCAGCATAATGTTGCAACAGAGTGTAAAGTAAAGCACTCTCCTAAACACTAAGATAATCTAAACCGGCCCTTTGATCTAATTTGTTAACTCCATGGTGTGTGGAATACCGTGGCATCCAAGAAGGTTATTATAATCTGTGCCAACTGAGAAGGTGTAGTAAGTAATCTGTGGTGTTTTTCATTGGCGGGAAGACAATAATTGACATTGAGTTTTGGAAGGGTCTGAAAAATAATTGAAAAAGGAAACCAAAGTCATAAATTGATCTTTATTGTTTTGCTTAGTTATAGGTACCAATAAACTTATTGAAATGAAAAAGCCACTAGATAAGAAAAATACCAAAAATTAAAATGATGAAGAAAAACATGTGGTCAATACAAAACTAAAAGCTGTAAAGCCAAAGAGGGGGAGCCGTTTTTAGTTGATTAGCTAAGTGGATTCTACGTCTCATTGAATACGTCATTAGATTCACTAGCTGTTAAGTTTATGAAGGAAGCTCATTTAGTTAGTAATTTGTGATGAGGTACCCATGACAAATTTATGATAAGTATCCGGTTTTCGCCTTGCATTCCTTCGTGAGTAGCCAGAACATGTCCAAAAGAGCAAGATTGGCTATCCGTAATAGTGTGCTGGTTCCAATACTGATGTAATGCATCTGCATTAATGCAGAATTATACCAATGCAATATGCATGGTAGCGAGATTTGGGTATGGCAGAATAATCATGAAAGTAGGATTAGTGCAGTACAAATGAGATCCTTAAGAAATATGTGCGGTGTTACTTTGAATGACAGAATACGCAATAGTGATCAGAGACCGAGGATGTAGAGAAAGAGGATGTAGTGAGTGACTTGAATTGAAAAAAGGAATGTTGCGTTGGTTTGGAGATGTGGAGAGGATGAACGAAGAAAGACTGACAAAGCAAATATATCGGGCGAATGTGAGTGGAAGGGCCGGTAAGGGACGCCCCAGTTGGACATACTTCGACCAAATAGGGGATGTATTAGCAAAGGGCAAGATTAAAAGTACCCGAAACCGATGTGGGTACATGCAACGACTATTGGATGTTGATGAAGCGAAAGTGATTTGTCAGGATAGTGGCAGGTGACAGTCCGTGGTCTCTGCCTACCCCTCTGGGATACAGGTGTGAGCTTATGTATCTGAATGTATTAAGAGATTTACATCTACTGGTGGTTGATAAATACAGAGGCGTCACCATATAAAAAAAACATAGTGGAATATTATTTTGCGTCTACATTTTACCCGAGCGAAGCCGGGTTTTCGTCTAGTATAAAATTAAAATAAACCTTTTTTCAACAAAAAAAGAACTTGGAAAAAAAACATCATGACTCGAACCGCGTCTCTTGAAATCGGCCCGAAACGGTCGCCCGTTTTCCCGTCAGAACTATCCCAATCTTGCAGATGGATGCGAAATTTACCTCTGTATGTTATCATAGCAAATTTCAATTGCCTTAAAACACGGATAAAACAACGTTTTCTAAAAATGTAACCAAGTTAAATCAATTAAATGCCCCGAAAGCATCTGCCTACAAAATTTCGTGAAAATCGTCGGAGCCGTTTCCGAGATTCTGATTATATACAAGAATTGCTCGTTTAAAGGGATTAGATTAACTACAACCCGTTTATCGTTCCAGCTACCTGAAGCTTGGCCTTCACGCGGCGCGTTTCGGCTCCTTGAAGCTGGAAGCTGGCGAGAAGACCACTCAGTTCAACTCGCACTGCGTGGTGCCAGCCGTGCAGGAACTGCAGTGGCACTACGCTGGCAAGCAGCTCACTGTCAGGTTAGATGGATAACATCAACTTGTACATACAGGCACAGACATTACTTCTGGTCCCACATTGGGATACCCTGTGTCGTTGGAACAAGAAACAACGACATCACAAACATGTAAACGTCCACGACCTGGGTTTCTTTTTGTTTCCAGCCGGGGTTCGATCCGCTGAATCGCTCGTAGCCTGGGCTGCCTGAGTGATCTTAAACGATCACTAAGGTTAAGCAACATACGGCGCGTTCAGTCCATGGATGGGTCACCGTCTATGACTATCGCTAGTGGCATTTTTCCGAGCGGCTCCGTGCTTCGCAAGGCACGTTAAGCAGTTGGTGCCGGCTGCCGTCGATAGATGGCAGGCGTTAAGCCAAGTCAGAGGCCTTAGGGTGGCTTGAAATCTTCTGACAGTAAGACCAGCCACTAGTCTTACAAACCTCCACCAATCCGGACTTGGCCCCCGTGGTGGAGTATGGCCTATACCTTCCTCAGGGAAGAGACCTGTGCCCCTTGGTGGGGACATAATGGGTTGATGATGATGGGGTACGAACCCGGAATCTCTCGTATGATAGGCAGATGCGGGTAAGTTAATTTTTTACTGTGGGTAAAAAATACTAAAATATAAATACAAATTATACATTAAGCCACGCCCCTGTATCGCGGAGGAGTAAGATAAGATAATTTTTGAGTAAGTAGATACTGAACACTCTTAGACCCTTACGGAACACCGTATATAATCATAATATGGGTTTAATAAATTTTATTCAAATGTACAGACGCTGTGATCGCATACCAACACTATGCTATTATTATAGATAACTGACAAGAACTTTATCACACAAGTTTGCCAAAGGCCGTGCGAATGGAGGCGCGGTGGCCGGGTCGCCTATCTCCCTCTAATATGGTTGAGACTGGTGATGGCTGACCCCTGCGTTATGCCCGTGAACGGGTGCCGTCCGTGTGTCTGGCCGCAGCATTGGTGTTTTCATACTTGTTTGATTTTGCAAGTATTGATTGCACTCATCATCAACCCATCATGTCCCCACCGAGGGGTACGGGTCTCTACCCTGAGGAAGGTAATAAGCCATACTCCACCACGGGGGCCTAGTCCGGATTGGCATTACATACTCTTTTTTCAAGTATGTCTTAAATGCTAAATATCTCTTCCGTTAGACCAAAAAATATTTTAGTATATTTTTTGAGGACCTAAAAGCAACAAAAACATTATTTTAAAACGTTGCTTTGCTAAAC
Source organism: Yponomeuta plumbellus (assembly GCA_947310845.1). Lineage (NCBI taxonomy): Eukaryota > Metazoa > Arthropoda > Insecta > Lepidoptera > Yponomeutidae > Yponomeuta > Yponomeuta plumbellus. Next base: position 17,760,007 of record OX371212.1, on the reverse strand, counting down.
AGCCAAAAACGCGGTCCGCCATTTTTATCTATGGTTTGAAGTCCTCTACGTTTATAAACAAAGTTTGACATTCAACATAGGTAGAGTTCGTGCCACGAAAGAAGTATGAGTCACAATAGAACCTACGCACGCACGACTGACAGATGTTTGTTTACAACCAAAGGTGCTTTCAAGATGGCGGATAGTGTTTTCACCGTTCCGATTTAAAAGCGAAAAATATTTTTTTTATTTGCAAATTTTGCAGCCATCCTGCATATTTACTTAGCAAAGTCAATATATTTCGGTTTCTTACGTTAGATACTACAGGAAATATCCATTTATCGCGTCCAATTTGATACGAGTCAAGTAGCGTATTGATTGATTGCACTCATGGGTCTTGAATACATTCAAACATTCTTGAACACGACAGCGGCGCCCCACGGCCGTCCGACCAGTCAGCCGACGCGGCCTACCAGCGGTGCCAAGACCTCGTCAAGAGATACGTGATGAAGACCCTGGACTGGGAGCCGAAGCAGCCACCGCGGGGGGCGGTCGCAGCTATGAGCTTCTTTTACGACGTGGCTGTTGACGCCGGCATTATTGGTAAGTCATGTACGGGTTCCGTGCTTCGCAAGGCACGTTAAGCAGTTGGTGCCGGCTGCCGTCGATAGATGGCAGGCGTTAAGCCAAGGCAGAGGCCTTAGGGCGGCTTGAAAACTTCTGACAAATAAATAAATAAATAAAAAAAAAACACAATGAAATAAATATTTAAGGGAAGCCCCCTTAAATATTTATTTACACAAACGATAAACGAGATTTTTTTGCTTGATATTGATAGCGGAAACAGGTAGACGATTGAAATATTCACAGAATGTTTAGTTAATTATTCATTTTAAAAGTGAATAATTAAATTAAAATAAAACAAATATTTACGGGGGCTCCCATACAACAAACGTGATTTTTTTGCCGTTTTATTAGATAAAGGTACCTAACCCTTCGTGCGCGATTCTGACTCGCACTGGCTGGCTGGCCAAGTGCTGGTTTTATGATTTTTGTGATGTATATTTGTTTGGTCTGATATTAAGTCGCAGGCTAATGAATATGGAAAAACAACGTTTGCCAGTCCAGGTAATACTAATAACAACGTTCACCCAACAAAATCACTTCTTGTCCTGGTCCAACTAGGTTACCCAAACTGGACTTTTTTCTTCCAGACTTCAAGACTGGCGGTCAGGTGACCATAAAGAGGTACCGAGAGGCGGCCCTCAGAGCCTGCTCCGTGCGGGACGCGGACCAGCCCTGGGCCTGTCTGGACCTCACTTACATTGTCACCCTACTCCACGACGCCTACAAAATACGGGACTCCGACCCTGTTGCTGTGAGTACTAGACATAATAATAATAATAAAAAATAAAAAATAAAATAAAAATAAATAATAAACTCACGCCCGTTATCCCCGAAGGGGTAGGCAGAGGCACCAGTCTCTAGAACTGGACCCACGTTTTGCCGAGTTTATTAGGTCCCAAACGTGACAAGTGGCAAGCCTGTCGCCGTTATCCGTGCACAATTTATCAGCGAATGGTGTTGCTGTGCAAACAAATGTACGTAACTAAAAGTCATTGGTACATGCGTGGTTCGAACCCAGACCCTCATGATCGAGAAGCAAGGGTCAACCCCACTACGCCACCACCGCTTAAAATAAAAAATCTTTATTTAAAAGTAATGCTTACAATAATTAAAGTAATAACATAGAGTTCTACCATTCAGTGAGTCTTTGTATCTCAGTGGTTGGTATCTAATGCTATAGCTAAGTTATAATCTAACCCAGTGATGGGCAAAGTACGGCTTGCAACCCCGGCCGCCCGCCTTAAACGATCACGAAGGTTAAGCAACATAAGGTTAAACAACAATTAGGAATCGCTCGTAGCCCCGGCTGCCTGAGTAATCAGGAAGGTTAAGCAACATAGGGCACGTTCAGTCCATGGATGGGTCACCGTCTATGACTAACGCTACTGGCATTTTTCCGAGCGGTTCCGTGCTTCGCAAGGCACGTTAAGCAGTCGGTGCCGGCTGCCGTCGATAGATGGCAGTCGTTAAACCAAGTCAGAGACCTTTGGGCGGCTTGAATACTTGTGACAGTAAGACCAGCCACTAGTCTTACAAGCCTCCACCAATCCGGACTTGGCCCCCGTGGTGGAGTATGGCCTATACCTTCCTCAGGGAAGAGACCCGTGCCCCTCGGTGGGGACGTAATGGGTTGATGATGATGATGATGATAAAAAAGTTTCACTTCTTCGGCAGCTTATCAAGAAGGTGGACGGTCACGAGGTGTCCTGGGCTCTTGGGTTGGCGTACACGACACTGGCCAATCAGATTGCAGCCAAATGAGAAAAAGACAGAGCTAGAGCTCAGTTGAGAGAGTGAGAGAGATAGGTATATAATAATAAGCTACTTGACAATAATTAGTTGATTTCATAACGGTTTCTACCAAAATGGCTACTTGATTGTTAGGGGTCATCCATAAATAACGTCACACTTTAAGGGCAAGGGAGGGGGTCGACGAAGTGTGATATTGTGTGACAAGGGGGTGGGAGGGGTTATGACACCGTTATTTCGTGACGTCACATTTCAAAATCTATTACAATCTAAGTGCTAAAGCACGAACTTTGAACTATTACTAAATAACGACCTCTGTGGCGCAGCGGTTAGCGCATCTACCTAACGTAGATGAGAGGTTCCGGGTTCGAATCCCGGCTGGGGACAAAGAGACTCCAGGTCTTGGATGTTTACATGTTTGTGATGTCGTTGTTTATAGTTCCCAAGACACGGGGTATCCTAGTGTGGGGCCAGAAGCAATGTAAGTGCTTGTAGCTACTCGTATGTAAATGTTTATGTTTATTAACGAAAAACTCAAAAACATTTGCAGGTCTATCTGTTCCTTACTCTATTTGCAACTCTATCGAAACTGAAACTAATTTCAGTTTTAATTCAAAAATTTCTAGGTGTAAAATTGCAAATTATGTGACTTCACACTAGGGAGGGATGGAGTCTCACAAAATGTGACCAGCTGTGACCAGGACTGGGGGGAAGGGGTAAAAATTAATGAAATTGTGTGACGCAATAAAATTTATGGATGGCTCCTATTTTCTGTGCTGTGATCTTAGTATACACTCTGATGAAAAACGGACAATTTTTATACTAAGGTCCCCGGTGTATAGTCGGCAGAACGTCTAACTTTACACCCGTGTACTCTAATTAGTTACTTTAAGGGTGACTTTACAACAAAAATGTGAAGATTAACATGGTGTCGACTGTACACGATACGAGTGGCTTCTTAAATATGGCATCCTGCCCGAGCGTACTAAGATTGTGATTTTTCTTAGAAGCTTGGTTTTGCTCCTAAGCTTTGCACGTTATTGTGTTACAAATTGCGCCTCAATTTAATGCAAAATTATTAAAATGGCGACAGATTCACCCCCATTTTCTCGAACGCTAACAGTTTGTTCATCTAATGCTAAGAGCTGTCACTTGTTTTTTTGTAGGCATATGCCAACTGACAGCTTTTGGCAATAAATTAACAAACTGTTAGGGTTGGAGAAACCGGGGGAAATGTTTTATTATTACCACAATACCTTTTTTATGTAATAACTCAAGTTTAGGACGGCTTGAAAACTTGTGACAGTAAGACTAGCCACTAGCCTTACGATACAAGCCTCCACCAATCCGGACTTGGCCCCCGTGGTGGAGTATGGCCTATACCTTCCTCAGGGAAGAGACCCGTGCCCCTCGGTGGGGACATAATGGGTTGTCGATGATGTAGTGCAAGAAATGAACACAAACTCAGGCAATCATTGTGAGCAAAATCATACTATTTACTTTCTACTTTGTCTGGAAAAAGTGTACATAATTTTATTATGTATTTACTGAAATTCTCATATTGGAGAAACTGGGTAGAATACTGTAAATGAATATGTTATTGTCGAAGTACGCAGGTCCATAAACGTGATAAAACCTAGAGCAATTTAGCTGTAATTTGTAAAGGACGAAGTGATATACCTATTACTTATTGCAATTTTAGTGTAAGCAATGTTTCCTAATTTTATGTAATTCTGTTGTATTAAGTTTTATTATTATTTTGTATCTACATACTGACCAAATAGTTTACTTAAAATATTTGAAAAATAAACCTGAATTACCTACGTTTTTTTTGTATTAATTTTTTCAGAGCTGCCTTTAGCGTACCTAGAAAGTGCTATTTATAAAAAACACGATTAATCTAAGTTCCTAAAGACTGTATTATTAAACGAGCCTTAAAGGTGAACTTACATCTAACATGTGCAACGAGCCGAATGAATCGAATTTTAGAATTCCTTTTAAGAACTTAGGAGCGCCTTCACACTAGGTTGCAATTAGCGCGGCTGCCGCGCAAGCGGGCAACTGCAGCGGATGCCTTCTCATTGTAAACACACCCGCGCGAGTTAAGGCTGTGACAAGGGCGAATGACTTTGAGCATTTGACCTCTGAGTTATAGAATAATAAACTAGTGGAAACTCTTGAATGTTTGTTGTACTTCTTCGGCGAATACTTTAAAGGCTAATCCATAATCCAAAGATTACACAGATAAGAGATGTGGCGGATGTTCGATGGCGATTGTTCCCTGCGCTAATTAAGAAAACGTACAATTTTGTATTGCATACTATTATTACTAATCACGCTTAATTTTGACATTAAAAAATATATGAGCAGTTAGGATTGCAGATATTGATGTGGCCGATAATTGCATGAAAGATTTAAATGAAAAGCTACTATCGTTTACCAGCGAAATTAGATTTTGTGGAAAATATAGCTTTTGGGAATCGCTCGTAGCCTGGGCTGCCTGAGTGATCTTAAACGATCACTAAGGTTAAGCAACATACGGCGCGTTCAGTCCATGGATGGGTCAGCGTCTATGACTAACGCTAGTGGCATTTTTCCGAGCGATTCCGTGCTTCGCAAGGCACGTTAAGCAGTTGGTGCCGGCTGCCGTCGATAGATGGCAGTCGTTAAGCCAAGTCAGAGGCCTTAGGGCGGCTTGAAAACTTCTGACAGTAAGACCAGCCACTAGTCTTACAAGCCTCCACCAATCCGGACTTTGCCCCCGTGGTGGAGTATGGCCTATACCTTCCTCAGGGAAGAGACCCGTGCCCCTCGGTGGGGACATGATGGGTTGATAATGATGATGATGATGAAAGCTTTTGTAAAAAATTTTTTTTTTGCAATCTAGACAGGTTAAATGCTATTTTTTTTCCGTACGAATTAGTCACTGATATATCCTTTATTACCAAAGATTTTATTCAGAATTTTTTAGTGCGTACTTTTGCCTAACATTTCAGTTAAAGCTAGCCAATTTTGCAACATTTACCCTTGTTACACCCTTAAGGAGCGTGTACACGGGCACGGTTTCTACCCGGGTGCCAGTTCGGCGCCGGGCCGGTGCCAGTTATGTATGAAGCACCATGAAAGTCTACATGAAACAGTCGCTAGCGCCGGCTCACACCAACTTATACGGCGCCGGTACACGCGCCCTTAGGGTGGCGCACTTGATTTTCAACGATGCATTCGTTCCTGCTTTTGTTGGGTCTCCTTCGGCGCCATCGACGTCGCGTTCATAGTAAAAAATACAGTACCCCTACAATAGCTTTGGGTAAAGGAAATGCCCACTGTTAGGGCACCTGTCCTTTTTTAAAATTCAATGTAAAAAAAAATGTTACGTTGAAATATCAATATCAATCCAAAGGCTGTTTATTATTATTATTATTAAATCTTTATTTTACAGGGCCTGTACGAAACTTTAGCCCTAACTGATGTTCGGGAAACATTGTTACAAAAAAATCGAACTTTACGCCATGATGGCTGAAAACGGAATCCCCAAAGGCTGTCAATTTCTGGGTGTTGCTAGTACGTAAAAACTAAATAACCCAATTTTACTTTCTAGTAAAAATCGTGTGCTTGCGTTGCTCTTATGAGGAATTAAATTTTAATGTCTTTCATTGTGATATGGATTTTGGTAACATGAGTCTTCTATTCACGGTAAAAAAATCTAACGTGTAAACCATATATTTTATAGCATATATTTTAACACCGCGTTATTTTTTTTGCGCCGAATTAAAAACGGACTTTAGGAGTGTTTCCTAAAAGACTGGTTTTTAATTAAAACAAAACATGTTTCAGAATTGTAATTTATTAAGAACGATTCATTAAGGTACAATAAAAATTGAATCTAATGCGCTTCCCACTAAATATTAATTTAAATGCAGCTTCAAACGCTCAGTCTCCTCTAGATGAGTATTTTAAAAACTAGTCGAACGACAACATTATGCTTTGAGGAAATCCTATCGTAGACTCTAATAAATAAGGTTGAATTTCATGCACCACTAAGGGCTCGCAGGCTGCTCACACTGACAAACTTAAAAATGCAGTTGAAGTACTCTCTTTTACATGACCATTGATGCATAATTAAGTTTGTTTTGCCTATTTACTCTACAATACACGGTTATAGCTAATAATATAGTAAACGAATAGCATGTTATAAATAAATACATGCTATATTATTTCATGCAAATTTTGAGGATTTTGTTTGAAACTTTACATTGACTGAAAGGCTTGGCAATCCCACTAGATGGGTGATAAAGGCCATTATGTAAAACTCATGCTCTCTGAGGGGTAAGCAGAGATAAAAAACAGCTACTTGCCACGGAGTTCCGTGGCACGTGGCACTTTCCCTGAAGCTTCAGGACAATAATTTAGGTTTGACAGGTATCAAACCTGTCAAACCTAAAGCCTGATCTTGAAGCTATAAGGACCAAAACGTTGAATTCTGTCGACATAGGTAATGGATACAATTTTAAGTAAAACCTTAAAGTAATGTGATATTTTAGCTTATTTACATCTACTCGTAAGAGGTAAAAACTATTGATTATGTTTTGTAACATTGATTGTATATACCTTTACTCTGCATCAGATGAAATTGACTTCTATGTGCACAAGACCGTAATCAAAATTGTAACGTTGATGTTACCGATATAAATCGCCACCAAAACAGGAGTTTAATTATTAGTCGCCGTGACCGAAATCGGTCGGGACCATCATCATACCGAAATAAACTAGTTATTTCTACCAAGTTATCAGTTATCAAGTTATCTCATTTACCGTCTACATAGCTGTTGACTTTGCCTAGCATGCTGTACCCATCCCAGCCATCCCACCCACCCATCCCAGTCCCAAAAAAAGCCCAGCTCTTTTTTATCGTTTTTGGTGCACATAGAGATTTTTCATCTGCTACAGAGTATTTCACAAGGAGAAAAGTTTGCTTGTGTGGACACGAGGAAACATCCACAAGATACAAAGAAAAAACTTCTACATAGATATAGTTACAGGATTTAAATAAACAGCCTGTTGGTTTGATACCTGGCAACATTTTTGCCCGATTATCTAGAATAAAGATAACATTTAAGATACAAAAATTATTTGCGTGGTTTGGTGAGTGGACTACCACATACCAGGGTGAAGGAAAACATCGTGAGGAAACCCGCGTCTCGTTTGGCTCGGCACGTATTGACTGGTCTTTCCTGTAGGCTGGTCGACTAAGGCGCCATCCATAAATTACGTCACACGAATTTCATGATTTTTTGGGCCCTCCCGTGATGGTCACAGCTGGTCACATTTGTTAGACTCCCCATCCCTAGTGTGACGTCACATATTTTGCAATTGTACATCTAAAAGTTATTGAAATGAAACAGCAGTTCTGAAATTTGTGTTATTTCCGACGCTGCAAATAGAGTTGGGAACAGATAGAGAAAACTGACTGGTAGAAAATGCCATTAGCATTAAGTCCACCTTTTGTACACTATTTTTGTTTTGTGCAATAAAGAATTAATAATAATAATAATAATAATAGAGTGGTATTTTTTTTTACTTTTCCGTAAATAGTTCAAAATTCGTGTTTTAACTCATAGTATTAATAGAGAGCTGCTGCGGCTGGGAGACATCGGGATGGGTTGGCGTGAAAGAGAAGAGGCCTATGCCCATTTGCCCAACAGTGAGCTCTATTTACGGGCTGATTAGATAGATAGATAGAGATATAATAGATGTTTAAAATGTGACGTCACAGAAATTTAGGACCCCTCCCCCTCCTTGTCACACTATATCCTCAGAAGAAGGAATACCCTTATCCTGAGACTATATCATACTTCGTGGACCCCCTTCCTATCCCTTAACGTGTGACGTAATTTATGGATGTCCCCTAAGCTGTTAAAAACAATGCCTCATCCCAGTGTCTCAGTCAGCGTCAGAGTGGTTTCTTCCACTCTACACTCTTCCAGTATGAGTGAAGGTGCCACGCTGTATCAATTATCTTTACGTAGATGCAAAGGTGAAAGCTTTTTGGCGACTGTGAGCCTGAATGTTAACATTAGGTTAATGCAAGAGACCTCCATTCCAGATCCACTTCTGATTTTGCCATGAGCTGGCTACCCACTTATCTGAATTCGGAAAATGAATCAAGCTGGGTGTCAAGGCAAACTCGCTCTTATGCGGCACGCAACAAGGTCGCTAACGACAGGTTCGAAGAGTCAGTTAACTGTACTTTACTGTAGTAGTGCCACAGAACACGATTCTTGTTCTAAACTAGCATGTTGGATATGAGTGAATGCCGTAAAGAGTTTTATTCTCTTTCTGAATTCAGAAAGGCATTCCAGGAGAGACCGCCCCCGTCTTACTTTGGGTATTTGTAATTGTAAAACTGTGACAGTTTGCCCTCGCAACAGAACAGTATGACATTTTTCCAGCTGATCACATTGAATCGTCGAAGATTTTGTTACAGTGGTTGGGGATATTCCACGTGGATATGTCGCTGTAAAGTAGTTAAATCAGAGAGTCAATTAAATCTCTAGACCGTCAATCAAAGATCGATATTCAATCAAGTCGCTAGCTTTTTGATTTAAATAAAGCAGCGTCGAAAACGTTTTACTATCTGACTGACCGAAAGCCAGTAAATAAGGTAAAACAAGATGGCGGTCACGACAACAGCTGATTACTTTTAGAGTCTTTCTTTTGGCAAACGTTGTGCAACTTGGTTTGTTGTGCGAGTGGTTTTTTGTTTCAAATTGTGGTCTTTGTTTGAGAATGTTGTCGACTCCGCCACGATTATTTCATTTGTTATTGTTATTTCGATGTCATAGTGAATGAACTGAGAGCTTGGAAATTCCGTGTTTTGTTTTATTGTATATGGTTACGCAACAAAATTAAGAAGAAGAGTCTTGTTTTTGTAGTGAGTTCCTGTTGCAAAGATGGCTTTAGAAGACTCGACACGTTCGTTCAAAGAAACATTTTACCAAAGTTGAAATACCTAGGAACGTTTAGGAAACTAGTCAGACGTTTCGTTCACTCACTTGTCTGACGGAACTTTAGCGACTTGATTGAATATCGATCTTTGATTGACTGTCTAGAGATTCAGTTGGCTCTCTGATTTAACTACTTTACTGCGACAGATACACCAAAAAGATCTACGCGAGTTAAGTATTATATTGGTAACGAGAAAATAAATAAAGTAGCTCCATTCTCCGACTCAGTTGCGCCTTACAGCTTCTTGTACCAGAACAGGTAGTGTTCTCCGTCCTCGACCAACAAGTCATCAACACCTGGAAAGAATAATATCAGTCAAACGCCATCACTCTCTCTCTTCCCAGCTTAAGGGACAAGCCGCATCTGACCGTATTTACGTCGCTAATCTTCCGTTGGTTGCGACCAACCTGGACATTAACCACGGTTTGCAGACCGTGGTTAATTTCAAGATGGTATGCTCAATTAGTTACGCCCATACTCTTTCTCTGGGAGAAGGCGTGTGCCCTGCAATGCAACATATATAAACTGCATAGGAATGGAACTAATTATGTACCGGATCTGTCCTGAAGACGTTGATATTGCAATGGATTTAATTCACTAGCTTGTTGCTTGTGTATAAGTCCCAGGTTAGGTAAGTTAGTTTTCTGGTAAGGTTATACTGGGTGGCATTTTCACCGGTACAATAAATCAACATACGTAATACTAAGTCCAAAATAAAAATACCAACATTTTTTGTTACTACCCCGTTGGTACAAAAAAACAAAAATACCAATGTCTGAACTTATCCGCAAATATTAAAGAAATATGGACTCATTACGCATGAGTACAACTAAAGGCACGAACTGGCAACTGCGCGCGGCTTGCGGGAAGGAAAAGAAGCGGCGGCGGCGGCGCAGCCAGTAGGTATGACGTAGCAAAAAAAATCTTACTTGATTTCAATTCTTCCTTCATACTTGCACGGGCTTAGGACCGTCACCGGCGTGGAATGCTTGCACTGGTTGGTAGTGGTATGAATTTCCACACCACGTACTGGCTAACGCAAGGGAGGTCTCTCTCCTCGGCCTTGAGTGTGCGCTGGTGCAGTGAACTGTCCGTAGTCTAGCAAATGCTGCGTCACTCTCATGAATGTCCTGGTGTTGAGTATTTGAGGTTCAATAAAACCGGCATTTATCAGGCGGGGCAAACTTTCTTCAGCGTATACCCGCCGAGCTGCACTGTATTTTCCCCACTGAGAAAGTAACTACTCGCGGTTTGTAAACATCGTGCGCGCGTAATTTTCGACTGCAGGAAGTGCGGAAACGGCGCACGTGCACTCACCTAGGTCAATGGGCGCGGACTGCCCGGCCAAATCGTGCGCCGGCCAGCCCGCTGCGTGCTCACTCACCCCACCCCGCCGCCCTCTGCCTCGCACCGCGATGACACCTTGTACAGGGTGCCCATGGGTTACTGATTGAAAAAACAAAAAAAAAAAAAGGTTGCCGGACGCACCAACAGGCGCAACGAGCTGGTTGCCGGGCGGCGCAGCCGGGTCCGGCACCTCGGTGAGCCGGTACAGCAGCCAGTAGTGGTACCCCATCGGCTCCTCCTTGTGCCCGGCCAACGTGTGCACGTAATGCCCGTTCGGCCACTCGCTGGCTTCGAACTTGAACTTGGGCTCCATCTCAGCGGCCATCTGCATCACGTGGTAGAAGGATATGTTCCTGGAATGGGGAGGGAGTTTTAAATGGAGATATTAGACATATTTTTGTTGAATTTTGATTTTTTCCCGCTGCCTTTTTTTCCAATACAAATTTATACGCCTCGAAATCAGCGGCTAAAATTGTACCTTATTTCTTAATGTTTGTTGGTACGATGTCAGCAGCTGATGCATGCACATCAGCTGCTGCAGCAGATATTTTAATATACTATTTTGTGTCTCAGCTCTTGGGTAGCGTGGTTACAATATTAGCCAAAACGACCTCTACTTCCGGTTTCTTCTATGATGTCAAAGAAGCGTCGCAGGGATAGGAGTACGTGGAGAATGCAGCACTGATTGAAAGGGTTGGAAAGCTAAGTGGGAGACCACGTCCAAGTTCCAATTCTCTTGAAACCTGGCTACCTCCTTCCTGTTACTCCGGAAAGAAAGAAATCAGTAGATTCTCCTTAGCTCATAGTTCAGACAACCGTCGTACACAAATACGATAAAAGTCAAGATATAAAAATAATTTCATTGTTTTTTTAAATCACTTTCAAAAGTGAGACTCTTTCCAAAAAACTACAAATAAATCAAAAACATTAAAAGAATGAATGAACCATGAAACTAGCAAACCTGTATCTCCAAATAAGTTACTAGATTACTGTTTTCTGTACAAAAAAAGCGTGTCTGGTATGAAGTAGGTAAGTTACTCGTATGTTTACGAACCTCGGTGTGACCATATAGAGCGTGTAATTCTCGGTGACGTTAGTGCCTAGCCACAGGGTGTAGGTGAAGGAGACATTGCGAGCCTCGGACTCGTTGGCCGGTCCCGACTGGTAGGCCAGCTTCAGGCTGCCGTCGCCGCCGTTGCTGTCTGGAATTTTGCAAATTTAATCGAGCAGCGTGGGCAGGTCCCCACCAGATTGTCTGACAACCTGGGGTGCAATTACGTAAGACTCCACTGTATGGGGTTGTCCGATTTAGCCCTTTTCTTCCCGGTATGTTACCCTTCCATTTTTTAAGTTTTGTGCAATAAACAAACTTTTTAAAAATTTATAAGTTTTAACTAACTCGCGATTATTAATTTTTTTAAGGTGCTATTGTATCAGATTGACCTACAATTGAGTTTGTTTCTGCAAGGCACACTATTCAGCTATTTTGAAAAAAAAAAAAAAATCATTTAGGTATCTTAATAATTCATGGCTCTGGCCAATAATGTCTTGTACGTCCGGCCGCTGGGAGTATAGGATCCTGACAGGTCATGTTAGAACGGACGACGTAACCTTGAAGTGGAGTTAAATTTTCGATTAAAATATTTTTATGTCCTATTTATCCTACTAGCAAATAATTGTCATTGAAACTATACTATGTGTAAACTTACAATCAATGTTATATTTTGCACAGTGATTTAAATGTTAAATCAATATTTAATGTTCGTGCGTAAAATCCTTACTACGCTGTCACAAGGTTATGTCAACCGTATTTTTTTGTAGTGACGTACCAAAAATAACGAAATAAATAACGGTCCCTGTAACGACACGAAGTTGATGAACAGGCTTTAGAAAAAGATCATCGCGTTCTCAGAATCTCTCCGTACCACTGCCGTACAAAGCGATTGAGCTGATCTGGGCTCAAATAAAAGGTCGCACAGCTCGCCACAACACTTCACCGCCATTCGGAACGAAAAAGCTGATGACCCTTCTAAAATGCCTGCGAAAATGGCAGAAGGGATGACTGAGTGAAGGTCGTCTAAAAAACAAAACTACTTAATCGTGAGTCATTAGCAAAAGCTAGTTAAGAATAACGTAAGGAATGATAACGTTGCTTTTCTCCCATCACTAGTCATATGAAACAGACATGTGTCAGGATCGTATACTCCCAGCGGCCGCACAATAGGTCGTCTACAAGGTGGGACAAAAAATACGAAAAAAATTATAACTCTAAAACTACAAAAAATCGCGGAATATACTTGTACATGGAGTTAATTCAGGTACCTCTATAGGAGCTCTATCTTTGGACTTCCACTTGACGCTATTTTTTTGGGACACCCTGTGTTTTATATTTTTTTCGGTGGCGCTAGTTTAACTCAGAGGATCGTTGCTATCTAAAAGTTGCCCTAGTTCGGTCAACCGGACTAACAACCGGACTATTGCTTACAGAAGTAAATTTCAAATATTACTCTGTAAATAACTAACTTAGCTGTACAAGAAAACCTGTTCTAGGCCGAGGTTAAATGTATACCGAGAGGCTCATGCCGGCTGTCCAGGAGTTTGTCGCTGCAGTGCGGAGGCCTGACAGCGGCCAAGGAGGCCGGGGTGAGGGCCGCGACCGCCGCCGCGGTGTTGGCGACGCCGCCCCAGCCGCCGTCGGAGCCCTGGCGCTCCAGCAGCCACTTGCGCGCCGCCGGCAGGCTCCAGTGCTGGTGCGCGCCCGGGCCGCTGTCCGCGTCTTCGAGAGCCTGGAAGCGGACCGGACAGTCTCTGATGATGATGATTTCCTCTTATTCCTTATCAGGAACATAGGGCTCATAAAATTGCAAAAGGATTTCAACACATTTAAAAGAAAACTGCAAAAATTCCTAACAGAAAAATGTTTTTACTCATTAAAGGAGTACCTGTCAAATATAGTATAAATTAGTTTAACCCTAGATTACGATATTGCAACACCTGCAAAAGGTGACTAAGTTTTAAGTCCTAACCTTAAGTAAGACCTATGTAGGTACCTACACTTACAGCCGGTTTCTTGGGGGCTGATTAGATTAGTTAATCGCTACGATCAAATTAAACTATGATTAACCACGATTTGGGTTTCCTGAGCGCCAATCAATTCAGTTGACCAACAAATCAAATCAGTTAACAAATGAAAGGTCAAAGGACATGTCAAACTGTATTCGGGTTTCCTGGGGAATGATTAGGCACTAATCACTTCAAAATCAATTTTGAAGTGTCAAATCGCCTTGTTAACTAATCGGAGTAGATCGACGAATTAACTTAATTTGTTTGCTTGAAAACTGGTGATATTTTGTAATAATCTGCATGTCTTCGCTTTCGGGACTCTCACCTAGCTATGGTGACGCGCGGCTGCTAGAACTAGACGCTCAAGGAGGAGGATGAACCCTATGGAAGAGTTTGATAAAGAGCAGTTTCGAACTTGGTTCCGGGTCCCGAAACCAGTGATTGTGATGATTGTATGCCTGATTGGGACTTGGATTATAGGTAGGTACGTTATACAATCAGGCGTAATGCCATCAGCGTTGTGGAGCAAATTCACTGGAGCCTTCCAGATAACTGTGGCGGGCAATATAAGGATCCACAAGACGGCAATGCACTTTTCTGCAATGATCAGAAGAATCTGTTTTTCACGTTCTGTGAAGTTTTTGCCGCGGGTTGCTTTGCAATTCATTTTAGATTAGACAACTCAATAATAACTTTTGGACAGAAAAACTTTTCATTTCGGCGCGAACCAAAACTTCAACTTCAACTGACATTAGTCCTGTCATTAAAATGTCTTTTTTTTCTTTTTAAACTGTAAACTAGCATGCTAGTCATCAATGTACTCTGTGCTAGTCGGGCTAGAAAAGTGTGTTAGACAGTTCGTATGGTTAAGTTAAAATGATCGACTGATTAGTAAATTTTTGGCTAATCTGCCCTCGGGAAACCCGATTTGATTTGATTGCTTGGTCAAGTTAAATGCTTTGTCAATAAATCACAATTTTGAACAGCGCCCAAGAAACCGGCTGTTAGTCAGCAATAAATATTTTTGATTTGATTTGAAGGGTTCTCCATATCTCGCGGTCTTATGCGGCAACTTCTAACTCTAACAGACAAGCGTAAATAACTGGTCTTTCTAACGAATTGAGATTGTAAACGGTGAAACCTATTGGAAGATAATGGACTGTATGAAAGGTAATAAAAGCGTAGAAATAACCGCGATATTGTGATTTTAATGGGCTCAAAACATGGACAGAAACACTAACGGCCTTACTAATTATAAGTTACACTCTGAATAACTATTTGACGTATATCAATTTATACTGGTTTAATCGCATTTAGCTTACAAATAACCAGTTTGTCAGACCTCGCATAACGGCTGTATACACAGCTCATAACCTTTATTAGTAAGGCCATTAGTAATTGACAGCAAACAATATTTCAAAACAGAACCTCAAAGTGACGTTTAGAAGAACAGTCTCTAAAAACGATATAAAAAAGGAGAGCCGTCCGTTGTATGGCCAGCCCCACGCATTCTATGTGCGGCTGGTTCTTCTGCGTCCACGCATGCTCTGCATAACGGACTGTCTGTAACACCTATTGTAAAGAGATGTTTATTATAATGACCGTGACCTGTGAGTGCCCCGCCGGAAGCATATGGCCGTAGGTTTTGACGAAAGTGACTTTTTATACCTTCAATCTCATCTCGTCGAGCTCGAGTGACTGCCTCGTTGGTGTAGCTGTTAAGGCGCTTACTTACCAAGACAGAGATCGTGGGTTCGATTACTTACTATTCTATTCTATCTAACGTACTATTTTTGAACTAAAACTTTCGTAAGCACTCAAGTTTTTTTCAATACTCAATACTTTATTGCATTCCACAAGTTGTAGGGTTGTTACAATTTAACTTAACAGTTATTTGATGAGATCTTTGTGGACCCTGTAGGGCATGCATAATTTTAAAGTGCTATTTGAAATATGCATTACATTAACTTACAATTGGAAAATATTGAATTAATAATCATGCAATTTTAGTTATTCTATTTAAAAGATTATATTTAAATGTTATTTGTGAGTACAATAAAGAATATTCTATCTATCTATCTAAACAATTAATTATCTTGTTTCATCTATACTATCTTTAAAATATTCTTCTATGGTATAATAACATTATGATATTAGTATTTTCTTTAGATCTTTATTGAAATTGTTGTCGTTATTTAATTCTTTTAAGTAATTTGGGAGTTTGTTATAAATTTTAATAGCCATTATCAATGTACTGGAAGAGTATAATTGCATTCGAGAGGTGGGTAATAACAATTTATTTTTGTGTCTTATGGGTCTTATAGAGACTTCTTATCTTCTTATCTAGACGAGAGACGTATCTTCTTTTTTTGTAAAAATTTCTTTATGTTGTCTGACGAATTTTGAGATTTCTAATATGTAAATAGATGGTAAGGTAAGTAGATTATAATGTATAAAATATGGTTTACAACTGTCTGTAGATACTATATTTGCTATTATTCTAACTAATTTTTTTTGTTGGGTGAAGAGTTGCGGTGCATCTGTACTGTTACCCCACATTATAATTCCATACGACAGCCAGGCGTAAGCGTATGCGTAATAAGTTACGAGTGCAGTTTGCAGTTCACTCAACACAGTGGCACACATCTCGGCGCGTGCGCGCCGCGCCCTTGCCCGAAGTCTGAGACGAGCAACCGACGACGACGCGAGCTCCGTCTTTGCTCACCATGATTAAGCTCTGCGAATCGGAGCGAAAACTGGGGCGCAATTAAGTAAAACTGTATATAGTTGTCTGATTTAGCCCTTTTGTTCCCGGTATGTCACACCACCTTTTTTCGACTTTTTGAGACTTTTTTCCCAGCAGGTAGGTATCTCATACTCTTACTCCGAACTATCATATACATTCTTAATTTGACTCTTTCGAGTTGTCTAAATGCTTAACCCGATAGAGTGGAAAGTTACGTAATATAAGGGCTAGTCGGACTCGTCCGATAAAAAACCATGTAAGTTAATCCGGACCATATTTTATAACTGGACATATATATATGTTATAGGCAATGTGTATAATCCGGCATTGTATAGAATGCCTAGGCATTGTATACATTGCTTATAACGTTCAGGCAATGTGTATAATACGATTCATTTCATACATTGCCTAGGCATTCTATACTACCGAATACGCTGCCGGCAATGTGGGTAAATGACGACGAATAATAATATGTATGTCGCAGTAAAGTAGTTAAAACAGAGAGCCAATTGAATCTCTAGACAGTCAATCAAAGATCGATATTCAATCAAGTCGCTAAAGTTCCATCAGACAAGTGAGTGAACGAAACGTTTAACGCGTTTCCTAAACGTTCCTAGGTATTTCAACTTTGGTAAGGTGACAAAGTCGAGTCATCTAAAGCCATCTTTGCCACAAGAACTCACTACAAAAACAACTCTTCTTCTTAATTTTGCTGAATAACCATTTACAATAATAAAAATTAACGGAATTTAAAAGCTCTCAGTTCTTTATGATGACACCGAAATAACAATAACAAATAAAATAATAGTGACGGGTCGACAACATGTTTACAATTTCACCAAAGATTACAATTTGAAACAAAAAACCAATCACACAACAAACCAACGTTGCATAACGTTTTGCCAAAAGAAGTACTCTAAATGTAATCAGCTGTTGTCGTGACCGCCATCTTGTTTTACATTATTAATCAACATGCTGGTTTTCGGTCAGTCAGATGGTTAAACGTTTTCGACGCAGCTTTACATAAATCAAAATGCTAGCGACTTGATTGAATATCGATCTTTGATTGACTGTCTAGAGATTCAATTGACTCTCTGATTTAACTACTTTACTGCGACATGTACACAGCAAAGTCGAGTCTGTTTTCGATCTTACATAGAGAACCTAACGCTCCGAAGCGCTCCGCTTTGCTACGCGCGTCGTCGCACCTATATTTCTGTTGCCACGTATTCTTTACATCGCCGACCCCCCGTTCCATAAAACATCAATATTTCGTTCAATTTACTACCATCAAGGTACTTACTAATTTTTAATTTTAATAAAGTTGATTGTAAGTAAATCTAGTGTGTCTTTTATACCCTCCTACTTACTTACTTACATAACATTGATAAATACGGGCCCAAATATAGTTATTATACACATTACCTATGCGTCAACCGGCATTCTATACAATGCCTAGGTATTCCATACATTTCCTAGGTAAAGTGTATAATAGTTTGAACATTCAATATCATTTCACACATTGCCTGGACGACCCCGGCATTCTATACAATACCTAGGAAATGTATAGAATGCCTGCATTATACACATTGCCTATGACGTATATATTCTATAAAAAAGTTACATTTCTTCAAGTCTGTATATTATCTTTCGTGATATCTCCCTAACTGCTGGGACTGTTGGCTTGACTATTAACAGAAAAGCGTAACTATCCAAGCTTCTCTAACCTGTATAGCCAAGGCAGTAGTGGTGAGACTGCCGAAGCTGCCGTCAGGGTGCTGCTGCCGAGCCAGCCCGGCCATGGGACGCCGCACGAAGTGGAGAAGAGAGCGGTGTCGATGATCTTGTACAACGCAGCGAAGCGCCAGAATCACCATGGAGATAGTGTCTGTAATAGCAGAAAACAAAGGGTTTAGTACGGATGTAATCGCTCGCAGCTTACTTACTACAAGGTTAAGCAACTTATAGGGCGCGTTCAGTGCATAGATGCGTGATCGTTCTACGACTACCGCTAGTGGCATTTTTCCGAGCGGTTCCATGCTTCGCAAGGCACGCTAAGCAGTTGGTGCCGGCTGCCGTCGATAGATGGCAGTCGTTGTCCCCCGTGGTGGAGTATAGCCTATACCTTCCTCAAGGAAGACACCTGTGCTCCTCGGTGGGGACATGATGGGTTGGTGATGATGATACAATAAATAATATTCTATTTATCTATCTATCATAGTTGCATCGTGGAGGATCGTTAGGGTACATACCCAAGCTATGGTCAGCCGCGGCGTTGGCGATATCCAGCAGCCGCCTGATATGGCGGCGTCGCACATGCGCAGCGGAGGAGCAGGCCGCCAGGGTCGCATAGGCGAACTCCAGGTCGTGCGGCGGCTCCCGGTGCAGCAGGGCCGTCACCAGGTCGCGCCCGTGGAACGAGCGGGGGTCCTTGCACAGGGCACCGAGCGCGAGAGTATAAGCGGCCAGGCGCCCCAGTGGTGGTGGGGACTCGTGGTGCCTGCAAATGGAGAAAATTTACTTCTTTTTTAACTGGCCCTTTGCCTGCTTTATATTGGGGTCGGCCCTCCATACATGCGTTTCCAGGCAGCTCGGTCCTGGGTCGTCCATTTGTTTATTTTGCCTTCTTCGTCTCTTTGTTGGTTTTACTTACTGAGAACATCCGTGTGTTTGTCTTATTTACTAAGGACATACATGTGGGTTTAGTCATGTGGTCGGATGGTTGCATCATACTTAACGTATCCGCAGACAGCTCTCCTGTAGTTTCTCTGGAATCGGTTTCATTGCGACTGCTTCGGCAGTGGCAGTCTATTGTGGCAGTCCCTGGTACAGGCGTGAGCTTATGTATGTGTGAACTTCGATAGTCACCACGTCATGACATAATTAAGTAAATGTTATTTTAAAATTGGTTTTTACTTGGACATCATCAGCAGGATCTCGATCTCCATCTGCTTTGCTGAGAGCTGCATCTCCAGGCTCTGCTGCTCAATTTCCTTGCCAGTGTTGTTTGCCAGCTGAAAATATATACGTTGTTATCACAGACAGGTCTTTGGTAGGTACCTAGGTATTTAGGTAACGGGAGGCACACTTACTTTTACTCCTCCACCTCCACACAACTTTAAGATCATTAATCCTTATAAGCCATGTGGGTCCAGCCGGACCCGAGCAATAAGTAATGCACGGCCGAGTTACATAAAATTACAGTTCACATACAGCAGGAATATTTACATACAGGCACATACATTGCTTCTGACCCCATACTATATAGATTACCCCGTGTCGTGGGAACTAGAAACAGCGACATCACAAACATGTACCCAGGTCTTGGATGTTTACATGTTTGTGAAGTCGCTGTTTCTGGTTCGCACGAGACAAGGTATCCTAGTGTGGGGCCAGAGGCAATGTAGGTGCCTGGAATGTTCACATAACATTTACATACAGGCACATATAATACAATGCATGTAAACATCCAAGACATGGGTTTCTTTTTTTGTCCTCACCCAGGGTTCGAACCCGGGACCTCTCGCATGGTAGGCAGATACGCTAACCGCTGTGCCACAGAGGTCGTCGAACACAAAAGACCCATATCAGATAAGTCTTCATGGCTGGGGTAGTTTTATACAAATTGAATTTGACGTAATATAGGAACACGAAGTTTCCTTACACGGCGATTAGTCTGAAACGAGTATTTCACCTGTAAGGTCAACATGACATGATGCGTATCGTTCCCCCATCCCCAGTCGCTCTCCCGATGCTCCAGAAGGTAGTCGATGGCCTTCTGGATGGCCTGGCCCTCGTTGGGCGCGTCGGGGTGGCGCTCCCAGGCGATGCTGGAGGGCGCCGCGGTGGTCGCCGTGGTCGGGGCGCCCGTGGTCCTGGTGGCTGGAGGCTTGGTCGACGTAGTTGTGGACTCGGTTTCTAGATAATAAGATAAGATAAAACTGAATTTATTCATAAAATTATAGGTATGTAGTGTACAGTACATAACAATTGTATTTCTGACATAGACAGTCTTTAAGCCAAGGCCCTAGGCGGCTTGAAAGCTTCTGACAGTAAGACCAGCCACTAGTTTTACAAGCCTCCACCAATCCGGACTTGGCCTTCGTGTTAGAGTATGGCCTATACCTTCCTCAGAGAAGATACTCGTGCCCCTCGGACGTTATGGGTTGAAGATGATGATGATATGACAATGATGTGTGGAATTTAGGCCAGTTCATAGCGTGAGTTGTCTGTTAGTATGTAAACTCTTAGAATCAATATGTAAACAGGCACATACTCGTACATTGATTCTGACCCCACACTAGTATACCTTGTGTCGTGGGAACCAGAAACAGCGACATCACAAACATGTAAATAACTAACTAAAAAAAAGACTAACTTTGGATATTTTTGGTCAATAGTGTTTCTAAATTGATCTATATTTTGAAACGTACAGTTGAAAACACGTCAACCTTCAGATTTTAGTTGCAAAGTCACCCGTATTGCAACAGAGTAGAGTGCATGGGTGTATAAGATGATGAGTTGTCGACTGTACACCTATACCAACACCTATAGTTTAAATTGTATCGTTGATTATGCCCGATACCAATAACCTATCTACAGATAACTGACAGTTAGCTGTCAACGCGATATAGAATGTTCCATTTTTCTTTTCTATTGATTAGCCCTTAGCCTATCACTAGCGTTGACAGCTAACTTTCTTAGATAGGTTATTGGAATCATCAGGCATAAGTCGCAGTTATTGCGCTATTTTGAATAAAACATTCTAATTGATTTGATTAACTTTATAGGAATATCGATCGGGAGGATCGCTCGTAGCCCCGGCTGTCTGAGTGATCTTAAACGATCACGAATGTTAAGCAACACTGGGCCCGTTCAATTCATGGATGGGTGACCGTCTATGACTAACGCTAGTGGCATTTTTCCGTGCGGTTCCATGCTTCGCAAGGCACGCTAAGCAGTTGGTGCCGGGTGCCGTCGATAGATGGCAGTCGTTAAGCCACGTCAGAGGCTTGAAAACTTCTGACACTAAAACCAGCCACTAGTCTTACAAGCCTCCACCAATCCGGACTTGGCCCCCGTGGTAGAGTATGGCCTATACCTTCCTCAGGGAAGAGACCCGTGCCCCTCGGTGGGGACATAACGGGTTGATGATGATAGGAATATCAGCCTGACCTACTTGTGTCTCCAGAGAAATATTATAATCTTGACGTTTTCCTCAGATCCGTCTACGAAACTTTTTGTTTAGACATTCTATGAATGTCTGGGTCAGGTCGTAAAACCGAACGTGCTCGTTAGACCCTCTCGGGAATCGAAATTGTGACCTTCCCGCGTCAAGTCTAGCGCTTAATAGCCCATCAGATCTAAATCTGCGAGCCCCTTATCGCTCAAGGCATTTCTTCCAGACGCCTACCGTTAGGGATGAAAATTGTCGAGTTAATTGTAATGAGTCTAGCTGGGGGCTCAACTGAAGGATTTTTCTGGAAAACAGTTTGGTGGTACTTACCTGAATGAAGAAGAAAACCGGACGAAAAAAACGCTGGACACGTGCGAGTCAAATTCGTCCATTATGGGTTCTGAACATAGTCGATACACTAAACTCCATAATTGTCATAAATACTGTTCAGGAATCGAATCTCGCATTTGTTACCGATTTTTTTCCCGAACTTCAAAGATAATTGTTTTAATAATTTAATTACAAATGTAGGTACATTTTCAGATTATCCCTGAACTTGTACATAATTTGTATGTAATTGTTACTTTCCAAATTTAAGCCTCGTATCCACTAGGAAACATTTGGCGCGCAACATGTTGCACAACATGTAGCACTATATGTTGCCCAACATGTTGAAAATCAGCGTGAAACTTTTGTTTAACAACGTTGTCTGCTCTGTCTACGCTTGATCAGTCATCGACAACACGTCGCCAGAGGAACGTAAAGGGCGGCAAATGGCAGGTGATGATGACGATTGTGATAAACAAGGCGTGTACAGATCTCAACTCACCAGTCTGACAGTACACTGCTACGGCAGCCAGCAGCAATGACAGCACAAGCGTCGTCGCGCGCGACGCCATTTTGAGCCCCTGCAACGAGACACAAAATGCTAGTAAATAAGACATAAACATAAAAAAATACATACAGGCACATACATCGCTTCTGGCTCCACACTAGTATACCCTGTGTTGTGGGAACCTGAAACGGCGACATCACTAACATGTAAACATCCATTGAAAATTTTACATTTGCAATTAGGAATCGCTCGTAGCCCCGGCTGCCTGAGTAATCAGGAAGGTTAAGCAACATAGGGCGCGTTCAGTACATGGATCGGTGACCGTCTATGACTAACGCTAGTGGCATTTTTCCGAGCGGTTCCGTGCTTCGCAAGGCACGCTAAGCAGTCGCTGCCGGCTGCCGTCGATATATGGCAGTCGTTAAGCCAAGGCTTTAGGGTGGCTTGAAAACATCAGACAGATCAGTCATCAAGACCAGCCATTAGTCTTACAAGCTTCCACCGATCTGGCCTTGCCCCCATGGTGGAGTATGGCCTATATACCTTCCTCAGGGAAGAGACCCGTGCCCCTCGGTGTGGACATAATGGATTGATGATGCGATAAACAGTTTTAAATATTGCTGGAAAGTATCTGGTAGTAAAACTGATTGATTGTACTGCACAGATTTAGTCCAATTTTCTTAACTGTCGACTGATTTTTAACACCACAAATTAAAATAGTCCCTACATAACGTTTCAATTGGTTCACCAGAGCTTACGTCAGATGTCAAGCAGGCCTCGTTACACTAGTTCTTCACCGAGTCCGCCTCAGTTACCAGTATTTATTGACCTACATGTTGAAAGGGGTCCCGCTATAATGGTAGTATGTTCTCGCGAACAGGGTCGTCGTCTTATTATGCTTGATAGACTGAAAAGTCCTGATATAAAGCCTGACACGGTATTAAAGGGATAAAAAGCATTAAAATACGTATCATCCTGTCACTGCCAAATGTTTTGTTCCTTTGAATAGAACTCGGTAATTTTAGTAAATTACTTGTAAATAGTAATTAAATGTGTAAAAAAAAAGTAGAACGGTGCGGATGTCCATCACTATTTGAACTAGTGATAGGCGTCCGCACCGTTGTTGTAAGTTTCGTTAAATGAAACGTCTTTGAAAAAGTCAGACTGATTCCACTGCAGGCCCTATATGGCAGGTGCTTAGAAAAGTCAACATTTATTCGAAAACCACACATAACACACAATGTTAAAAATTAAATGTAAAGTCTAAGAATGCAGTCTTGTGTCTGCGCTAGATATCTTTATATTTCTTATGGCGTTCTTTTAGATAAGCTCAGACAATAGCAGTGTGCAATGTCTACACAGGTCATATTTGGAAATTTGGTAACCCTGACGACAGCGCCTCTGAATCAGTGACCATCGTAAGTTGACCTATCGTGTAGGAGAGTATGCACAAAGCTGGATCAATCACGGTTTGTCGAGTCGCCCAGCGTGGGCTTTTCAAGTGTCTTTGTGTTGTTGCAATGCCGGGTTTAGCTTCCATTTTCTGGATAGATGTGGCTACGTTCTGAGTATAAGACCATGCATCCCATGTGTCCCAAAAATGAAACGTTACAGTGACACCGGAGGTAGACCGGCTCAAGTGGGATCGAACCAACCTAACAAGACCTCAGTAAAAGTTGTACGCTGTTCGAGATATTGCCAATTATTTTTTTTCTAAATTTTTACCTTTTTTTAACAAGTTGATAAATAACAAAATGATAAATAAATGTCTTATCGTAGCGTGAGGCAATGATTTTTACCTGTTACCAGTGGCTTTCTGAGTTCCTAGTTTTCATCGGGCGTTAAAAATTCGTACATTAGGCACTGAATTAAGATGCTATGTGTTATACCATTTTGGAATGGCATAACACACGCATGTTTTTGGAGTTATTTGTTCATAGTACTTTTTTTTTCACGGCAAGTGGTCATAGTTGAAAATATCAGTTACCGACAAAATAACACTTTGGTCATCTTATTTAACTATTCGTGACCGAGTACAAAAAACAAAAACAAACACGAGGGTTCTCAAACAAAACTTAAAACTCAAATTCAACTTGTTAAAAAACGAATTACATCGAGGAACATCGTCGGCTCCATCTTCACTTACCATCAGGTGAGATCGGGGTCAATCGTTGGTCAGTTTTTAATAAAAAAAAAAAAAAATTGGCAATATCTTGAAAACCGTGCAACTTTTACTGAGGTCATGTTAGGTTGGTTCGATGCCTCTGGAGCAGGTCTACCTTCTTTGTCACTGTGACGTGTCAATTTTGGGACACCCTATGACAAATAAAGTATCTATATCAGTGGTGTGGTTCAGATTATTTTTTCTGTTTTCTTATAGTAAGACATTGACAAAGGCGAGGCATATATGAGTCTGTGTAGCAAGCCTAGCGATTACGTAATCCTAGAAAAGGCAACGAAGGCGCTACGTGATAAATTAAAAGTCGAAAACTAATTAGCACTACGCCGCTCCTGCTCTCCTAGTAAATTACTCGTCCCTCAAGTGGCATTTTCACGCATGGCCGGTGCGAACGCCGCGATTAGTTCACTAGACGGAAAATAACCTCCTCGCCGCCGTTGAGCGCCTGGTACTCAAGAAGCTTTGATGTTGGGGAAGGACCCCAGCGGTGGAGTTAAAAGACTTTCAGCGCCATGCTGTTGTTATGTAGTGAACACTCTCACCTCCCGGTTTCCCGAAAGGTACAATCTTTTAACAACTGTCAGTAGATTTTTTTGTGTGCACAGTCAATTTCAAATTCAAATAAAGAATAAAAACAAAATGTTTACTTTTGAACGTCAAGGTAGAGTTTCACAACTTAAAGATTATTTGGAGAACAAGCCGATAAATAAATTCCACGTTTATTCTTTTCAAAACAGTTTTGGATGATTCACAAACTTTTAAACTTATAAATTTATTAATCATAGAAGTGAAGAAGACCAGACACAATAGGGAATGGATGAAAATATCAGAAGTGCTTGATATTTTTTTCGGTGATAGGAATAACCTTCCTTAACGCGAGAAAAAAGTTTCAATTTTTTTGGCTTCGTAGTTAATTTTTAAATAATCTTAATATTTTTCCATTCGTAGTTCTGGGCTCAGAACGGCTTAACAGACATATTCCTTGGTCCGCTACGTATTAAAAAAAAATCTGTGGTGACATTGACAGCTTTTCAAGGTGGATTTTTTTTCATACGTAGCGGACTAAGGAATATGTCTGTTAAGCCGTTCTGAGCCCAGAACTACGAATGGAAAAATATTAAGATTATTTAAAAATTATCTACGAAGCCAAAAAAATTTAAACTTTTTTCTCGCGTTAAGGAAGGTTATTTCTATCACCAAAAAAAATATTAAGCACTTCTGATATTTTCATCCATTCCCTATTCTCCTCTGATTACATTTTTGCACAGTGTGCTTAACACATTTCTTGAACCGCATCGGAGGTAACTCTGATATATCTTGAGGAATTTTGTACATTAATTCATTAATTCCTGGTGTACAGTCACGAGCAATAATATATATACACAGTCACATTTTGTACGACGTACGCATTTTGTTTTGTATTGCACATGCGTACGACAATTTTTCCTAAATTATCTTACCATTGGTTACATAATTTAGGACAAATTGTCGTAGACTTCATTCTAGATTGTTTTAAGTTATTTTGTTTGGAAAATGTGGCAGCGTATACATATTATTATTCTATCTATCTATCTATAGTGCCATAAAGGACACTTTTGCCGATTGAGAGCTGTTACCATTAGAGGAACATAACACATTGTTAGTGTGCGAGAAACAGGCTGGGCTGCTTGTCCACTGTTGACCTCAAAGAGAATCGAGAATTTCTCGTTTATCGCTGGAAGTCGACGTTGGACAGGCGACTATGTTATTATTATGATGAGAAATTAGGTGACGTTATTCCGTTCTAGCAGGAGAACAGTGGACAACCAGCTTTAAGATTGGGTAGGTTTTGGAGTACATAAATAAAACTTGAAAATAGAACAATGTAAAGAAACGTCATTAAAGAAGTTTCCATAAAAATTGTCAAAATTCCCCTCGAATCCGCCCGGCCGCCTGAGTGCCTCTAACGATCACGAAGGTTAAGCAACATAGGGCGCGTTCAGCGCATGGATGCGTGACCGTCTATGACTAACGCTAGTGACATTTTTCCGTGCGGTTCCGTGCTTCGCTAGGCACGCTAAGCAGTTGATGCCGGCTGCCGTCGATAGCTGGCAGTCAATAAGCCATGTCAGAGACCTTAGGGCGGCTTGAAAACTACTGACAGTACAGTAGGACCAGCCACTAGTCTTACAAGCCTCCACCAATCCGGACTTGGCCCCCGTGGTGGAGTATGGTCTATACCTTCCTCAGGGAAGTGGGGACATAATGGGTTTATGACGATGATGATAATGGAAATTTCAGTAGAACCAATAGTTTCAATGGTAGGAATAGGTTGTTTCACCATATTTGACCGCCATATTGCCCAAGACAGCGTTTTGGCGGCTTATTTGAAAAGTAAATTTTCGTTTGCCTTTTTAAAAGAAATATACAAAGAATTTAAAATGATCACTTTCTGAGGACTCCATGAACACCAACAAAAAATATAAGTCAAAAAGCCAAATGGTCAAATAGCCTAAAGTCCGTTTTTTAATTTGATGCAAAATGACGCGGTGTTACCTTATAAAATATATAGGTTTACTCGGTAGATTTTTTTTACCGTGAATAGAAGACTCGTGTAACCAAAATCCTTATGACATCAAAGACATTAAAGTTTAGTTCCTCATAAGAGCAAGTCTAAAAAAAACACCGTAGCACAAACAATTTTTACTTGGAAGTAAAATGGGGTAATTTGGTACTAGCAACATTCAGACATTGGATTGCATTGAGATGTCAACGTGAATGTTTTTTTTTTTTTCATTGAACAAAACATTGTGCTTTTATTAAGAACCCTCTGTTAGTATTATTTTCCCTGTATTATTTTCGTGATTTATATCTAAAATAGTGTAACTAGCGAGTAGCAATTCTGTTACAGAGCCCTTCTCGGCTGTCTAATATTCAATGATCAATCTCTCGGACGGGCGCAATCTCGGCCCGCCATGATGGATCTGTCCGCGCTCCTGTTAGCTTTGTACCGGTTGTTAAGGGTGATTCACACTTCAAAATACATATAGATAGATATAGAACACTTAGTACAAAAACAAGGTCATTGCACTAATATTTTTTAACCAAAGACAGACGGAGGTCTTATCACTAAAAGCAATAAAGAGTCTCTTCCAGACAATCCTTGGATAGACTGAACTTATACTTTAGTGCATAGATTGATACTAGTTGTTTGCGAAATAGGGGTATAAAAAATAGATAACAACCTATTCTCAGACCTACCTACCGATTAAAAAAATTAAATCAAAATTAATAAACTCACGCCCGATATCCCCGAAGGGGTAGGCAGAGGCACCAGTCACTGGAACTGGGCCCACGTTTTGCCGAGTTTATTAGGTCCCTACCTAACCTGTATATAAAATTTCATCAAAATCAGCCGAGCCGTTTCGGAGGAGTATGCGCACTAACTTTGTAACACGAGTATTTTAGATGTAGTAAACACTTTATGGAACCTATATTTTGTTTTTTTTTTCTGGTTATGCCTTGTATTTATATTATCGGCACTTGTTTTATCTTTTAACAGTAGCCTGAAGAATTATTACTATATTTCGGTGGTATAGCGAATCGCTCGTAGCCTGGGCTGCCTGAGTGATCTTGAACGATCACTAAGGTTAAGCAACATACGGCACGTTCAGTCCATGGATGGGTCACCGTCTATGACTAACGCTAGTGGCATTTTTTCCGAGCGATTCCGTGCTTCGCAAGGCACGTTAAGCAGTTGGTGCCGGCTGCCGTCGATAGATGGCAGTCGTCAAGCCAAGTCAGAGGCCTTTAGGGGCGGCTTGAAAACTTCTGACAGTAAGACCAGCCACTAGTCTTACAAGCCTCCACCAATCCGGACTTGGCCCCCGTGGTGGAGTATGGCCTGTGCCTTCCTCAGGGAAGAGACCCGTGCCCCTCGGTGGGGACATAATGGGTTGATGATGATGATGATGATGATGATAGCGTAAACCTTATAGTGTACACCGGCCTTTAGCGGTTAAAACCTACACGAGCGAACTGGGGAAGAGAATTTGTTAAGGAATTTGTTGCAGAACGAAGTTTTTGACGCGAAAGATACACGAGGAACACCGGCAGAGTAATTAAATACAGTCATGAGAATAACACAAAGTCTTTTGTTCTTTGTCGCTGATAAATTGGGGTACATGCGTGTAAAAAAGTTTGGAGTCAGGTTGAATTTATTAATAAAGAACTAAGTAAAGTTATCAAATGAATCAAAAAAGTATTTTCCAGAATACTACAGATCTCGAAAATGCGAAAAATGTTCTTAAAAAATAGAATGAATCAATGTTGATAGTTCGGGACCATATGCCGAAACTATAGATAGATAGATAGAATATTCTTTATTGTACTCATAAATTACATTTACAGATGGTAGTTACAGTTACAACTAGAAACGTAATAATTTTTATTGTTCTTTATTTTTAATATGTAGTTATTTAATAGTTATTGCAATTATTTTTCAATGTTTTTTCAATAAAGACTATTAGCACGCTATTGTAGAGAATTATAATTTCATCAAATTCTAAAAGTTTTCTAATAATCATTAAGTGATAACTCATATAAATGTTTTAGACATTATTAGGCGTCTCTAAGAACTTGTGAGGGAAAGTTTTAAAAAAATGTGATTAGAATTACTTTTCGACAGCGTATTATTACATAAAAGTATTAGTTGTAGAGAAAAATTTGTGACTGATATTTAACCTCTAACATGGTCTTTCCAATGAGACAAAAAAAAAATGTTTGCAAGTTGCCTATTTGGTTCATTATGTTGGAGTCAAAATAATGAGTAATAACTCTGATTTGAATCGTGGCATTTTTGGCCAATATTAATTGTACAATACAAGTAATAAATGTAGCAACCACTAAGCAAGACCAATTCGTATTTCATCATGGCATTTCTATTTTGAGTGATTTGTGGGTTGCGATATAAACATCTGAGATTTCTATGATCTGTATCACTATTTGATCTGTGACTTGATTAACTAACATATCAAAGAAAAATTTACACACATACGTAAGCCAACGCCTGTATCCCAAAGGGGTAGGCAGAGACCAAGGACTGCCATCTGCCACAATCCTGACAAATATTTTTTGCTTTAGCGACATTCAGTAGTCGTTCCATGCACGCAGGTTTCGGGAAAAAATCTTACCTACGAATTTCTTAATTTCATTCAAAATTCCTTTGACGGAATTGTTAGTTGCGGAAGGCGATCAAAAACCTTTCTTCCACGGAACTCTACACAGCGCGTGTCCTGATATGCACTTGGCTGTTTTTTTCTGATTACGGCGTCAATAGAGTTCGTTTCACGAAAGAAGTCCCATGACTTAATGAATTTTGGCTTTTATTGTCACAGTCTTAAGGATCTTACCGTGGGACTTGTTTGGTAAAACGATCTTTACCTCATTCGTATGCCTCCCGTATTTAAAGCTAGTTAGCTAGGTAGGTACTTTAAAAAACGCCCCAAGCATTTCCGGGAGACGTCCCTCTAATAAGGGACATGTCGCCCGTCCCCGCCGGATCCGGTGTGCCCCGCAGAGGAAATGGGACCACAGAGAGTATTTCTGAACGATTTTATCAAATAACAAGGGGTAGAAGACGCGATTGGTCTTTATTTTAAACGTAAAGATCAAGAGTGTTTTATTTCATTTTTTTATTAGATTCATCAACAGTATAATTTTATCTACATATCTATCTATAATATACATCCTTACATGCTAACAGTGTGATGCAGTTATGGTGAACTAGATGTATAACTAATTATAGATAAACACCACATAACAAAAGTAGAAGTACTTTCATATATGTATGTTATTGATAATAAATATGATACAAATTAATATTATATAAGTAGTACTATGTAGTGTAAATTTTAAAATTATATTCTTGGTGCAACAAAATTGTAATCTAAGTTTGTTACCCTTTTTCCTACATTTAAGTTTAGTTTTAGTTTTTTTATAGGTTGTTGCTGAAAATCAGCGCTGCCAAGATCACTGCGTTGACTTGGTAGCATAATGCTGAGCCTCGACCCTTTATCTCAATATGATAATAAATTCTATTTATTCTTTCTATTCTATATAAGTACCTACAGCTAGAACTTAATTATAAGTTACTAAATTCTAATTACAATAGAATGTTTTGGCGGACATATTTCGAACCTTGACGACCTCTGTGGCGCAGTGGTTAGAGCATCTGTCTACCATGCGAGAGGTCCCAGGTTCGAAACCCGGCTGAGGATAAAAAACCTCTTGGCTGTTTACATGTTTGTGATGTCACTGTTTATGGTTCCACGACACAGGGTATCCCAGTGTGGGGCCAGAAGGAATGTGTGAGCCTGTATGTACATAAATGTTTCTGTTTTATGTTTATGTTTAATTGGCTACGCCAGCCACCTACCTCAGAGAGATATAATAACAATAGCCAGTAATGAAGTACTTACTATGTAGATATGGATGTAGTGTAGCAAAAAGGTTCCAACCTACAACAAGGTATTTTTTCAGTTAAATTTACCAAAATGATCACTTTGCTCTATATATTAAGAATCAAAGACTTTCATAGCTATCCGATGCGTATGTGCAAAGTTATGGTACATGGTAGTTCAACCCATAAGTATGGAGAGCGTAAAACAGCTCAATGGTACTGACACACGTGCTCATTAATAGCACGAAAGCATGCTTTTATTGAGCAAGTGCTTTACTCCCAATCTTTTCTGTATTTTTGTATTCGATGTTTTAATCTATCCGTCTTCCTTTTTTTGAGGTTTGATAACCTAAGACTGCATTGTTGTTGTCAGTGTTACTGTCTTAAGAAATCATAAACTTATTTCAACGTAAAGAATTTACATTCTCTTTGTTGAATGTCTATGTGCCTCCATACAGAAAAGATTGGGAGCAATGGACTTGCTCAATATAAGCATGCTTTCGTGCTACTAATGAGCACGTGTGTCTGTACCACCTAAAAACTCAAACATCATCAAACAAAACATCAATGGTTTTAATCCTCACTTTGTGTGGATTAAAACCATTTTGCTGAACTACGTCCATATAACCTTTTGCGTTTTTAAGTGTTTCATTTCAGTATTTTTTCTGAACGATTCTTGTGATGTGAGGATTTTTTTCGGTCCGCCATCAAGAGAATGGATGGGACGCTGATCATTTTGTTAGGCGGGACTTTTGAGGGCGCTTTTTTGTGGGTGTTGTTCTAAAAAATTATACACGGAAAAAAAAAGAACGGCTAAAAGTAAATAAGTAGTGTATATTTTCAACCGAGCGACTTGGTTCTGAGGGAGCCTGCAAACTCTGTTGCTAAAATTAAACCATTCAACTTAGTTGACGTATGTTGGTAACATTAACCCAATACGTATGTTAAAAACTTGGGCATCAAAGTTGGGTAACTTTAATGAAGCTTCTTAGTATTACAAATAAGTTCAATCGGTAGACACAACCTAGTTGCATGGTAAACCTTGCCAAGTGCTTGGTATACTTCTTTAATAATCGAGCCACTTAGTTGGAGATAAACAAGTGTAAGGGACTTTTTAAATAAGGTACACAGTATTTGCATCACAGCAAACTTGTCGAGGTTTAGCCAAGAGTTATTCGTTTTAAATTAAATAACATGCTTAGCCGT
Organism: Yponomeuta plumbellus; assembly: GCA_947310845.1. NCBI lineage: Eukaryota > Metazoa > Arthropoda > Insecta > Lepidoptera > Yponomeutidae > Yponomeuta > Yponomeuta plumbellus. The sequence continues at coordinate 17,727,656 of OX371212.1, read as the reverse complement.
ACCTAACAATGTAAGCTTGTCTATTTGTAAATGATTTCCTCAAAGGTTACATTTATCGAGACACTCATTTGAAAATAAAAAAGTACTTTATTTAAAATAACCAAGAACACTTAGCAATAGTTGCTTGTCTATCATTAAGAAAGCTGCAATGAGCGTTTTAAATATATCTTAGTTATATGTAGTCGAGTAATTTTTAACAAAGCCAAATTGGTACTTTGCTAGAACAAATTTTTTTCCGTGTACACGTTGAAATATGGGTGGTTCAGATGCCGAGGTTATGTTATTTATTAGTAATTAAACAAATCTTCTATTAACATCTTCACTGTGGAACAGGGCTATATGGGCCGCGTTTTAACCTACCCTAGTGCTGGTGGGTCAATAAAGACCTATTATGCACAAGCGGAAATATCATTAAAAGCGCATTTTGACCCGTCGGTCGCCGCACCAGATGAAGGTTCACGATTTTACTTGCCGCAGCCAAGGTGTTCAGACAATTAATTACTTTTTTTAAATGTTTTAATTAAAAATTAAGCTTTCAGATTTTTTTCTGTATTTGTTGTAAAATAATATTACTTGACAAATTTATCCATTCTAGGTCAACGGGAATTACCCTATGCGTGTGGATTCCCTAGAGTCTCGAAGTCATTTCTTGTGATATTCGCACTGAGCGAACATGTCATGAGTTGTAACGCATCCGTAGGTAGCCACTTACCACCCTGTATTTTACAATGGGGCCGAAAAGTTCTGGAATGGAGACCACACACACACATACAAGTGGCAGGGAGACGCTGGATGCAAGCCGTTTCCAACCGGTCTTTTTGGAAATCCATGGAGGAACCCTATGTCCAGCAGTGGACTTCTTGTGGCTGAATGATGATTCGCACTGAACGAACATATCATGACATCCGTAGGTAGCCACTTGCTACCCTCTATTTTACAATGACTGTCTCGAAATAGAAAAACGAAGGAATCTTTTGCACAGCTGCAGGACGTATGTACAAGTACATATAAATCATAATAATATTGAGACTGCAAAAGTACATACCTAATCGATGATTATACAAGTCTTATAAGGACTGCGGGAGGGTTAAGGTTACTGAAAGCAGATTAAGCTATTTGTACTAAGTGCTGTTTAATCTAGCATAATTGCAAAGATATTTGTGTTTTTGTCAAACGAATTTGTTTATTTCGTAGAATTGACTACGACGTAGACGGCGTAGCACCGGCTACGACGTAGATGAAACTAGCGATAACTCTTCACTGAAAACTATTTCGAAAGTTTTGAAGCGATTTGAATTGAGCTGAATTGATTTGAATTTTGATATTTTAGCAAAATTTGAAGCGAAAAAAGACGGAATTTTTTTTTAGTTTTTGTTAAGATTTTTTAACTTTCTTTGTTATTTTATTTTCGTTAGTTTTTTCTTGATGTATAAAAATCATAACAAATAAAACAATGAAAATAATCAAGATCATAATAATAAAAATCGAATGCCGCACACGAAGGTAATTTACATTTTTAATTTCTTTGCAACAGTAACAAAACTTCTTAGTATTTTTATTTACCTACGAATTATTATAATGCATGAATTTGTATATTTTACCAATCTATCCTATCTACTCATATCGTTTCATTATGGTCGCGAATTCAATAATTTTCCAGACCATGCGTATGATATTTCGATCTAGAAGATATTATTTCTTCAATTTGGTAAATGACTTCTGCGACGAGGCGCTGACGAAATTATTTACGACCGCTCGGAATGGATCCGTAAGTTGATTTCACTTCGAAGTCTTGGAAATATTAAATTGTCAGCCGAGACTGGTATGTAATGGCCGGGAAAAACTATTAATTTTCGCTTTCAATGTCGTTAAACGTGCTACAGCACTAACGAGCAAAATCACGAATCAAATATTTATTTCAACCAAAATTACTTACGATGGAGTTGGGAACAGTGGGCTCATTATGTAATTTTTGCAACGCGTACGTCTTAAAAAGTCATGTATACCACTACTGTATAGCACTATCTTCTTTTAAGACGAGCGAGACAGTACTCCGTACGACGTCGGTTTTTGTGTTGACGTGACTTTTTAAGACGTATGACTATCTGTTGCGAAAATTACATAATAAGCCCACTGGGCTGGCCATGTTAGATATATGGAACCTTGAAGGTGGGCAGAAATCTTATCTTGTTATGTTTGTTAGATGACAATTACAATGTCAGCCGCGGCCTTAAGATCAAGGGAGAAAAACCAGCGAAAAAAACCTCTACTCGGACTTTTTTTTCTCACATTACATTCAACTAGCTGTGCCCCGCGGTGTTACCTGCGGTTTATTATGAAAAATAAATTGTGTTTTAACAGAAATTGGACGTGATTTTGAGTATCGTGTTTTAATTTTCTATTTAAAACAGTTTTTTGAAAAAGTTACGTACAAAGTTGCCTATACATTATCAGCGAATTCATTTTCATCGATTTTCCCATGGGAATAAGACATTTCCCGCAGTAAAACGTAGCCTTTGTGTTAATCCAGGGTGTCAGCTAACTCCATAACAAATTTTATGGAAATCGCTCCAGCCGTTTAGACGTGATGAAGTAACAAACAACACACTCACAAACTTTCGCCTTTATAACATTAGTGTGATATATAGCGAGTAGCTACCAAGACCACACGAGTGCAATCATCAACGTGTAATATTAAAACATTAATGTAATCTAACAAAAGTGACCAATCAATCTTTCTTCTTCCTCCAGCGTTTGACTGGTAAGCCCGCCGTATTACAATATATTTGTAAAGTTCAATAAAAGAATAAATGAATAAAAAAAAAGTAGGAAACCGCCAGTCTTCAATATTCGCATTTTAGTACTGAGCTAAACATGCATTTCCACGCCAGGCTATATGTTTAAATTAGATACAATATACTTTTTACCCGTGCCGGACTCGTGACCCCAGGTTGTCACACCAGTGTGAGAATCAGGAATTTTTTTCTTGTTTGTCACACCGTCAATATTACAACACCTTTTATTGTCACTTGTCATTATCTACTAGTTGTTGATACACTTTATTGCACAAAAGAAAATACATAATATAACTTAAATAACAGGTTTGTGATAAAAACAACGAGCAAAGGCGGACTTAGTGACTAGTTTTGTTTTGTCGATATAAAATTAAAATTCGTTGTATCTACAAAATTATATTTTATTAAGATAACAATTAAATGCTTACGTAAAATACAAAAACATGACATGTAGGTATAATAATAAGTTTGTGGAAATTATCAAGGAAATGGCCTAAATATTCAACCCAACTTATTCTCTCACAAATTAAATTCCGACGTTTGATTTAGAAGCACGTTAGCCGATTTCCGTCTCGGAGTAACGTTACCAGGGCATCAGGAGCGCTGAAGAATTTACATATCAAACGTATAAATTGCGATCAGGAAGCCCACTGCATCTCGCGCCGTATCTTTATATCTCAATGCAGTTTATAAGACGCGGTGTTTCTTGAAGATTGGCTTTGACGGCTCAAATATTCTGCACTAGATGAAAACCCGGCTTTGCCCGACTAAAATGTAGTCTCATAATGTATTCCACATTGTACTGACCACATATTTTTTGTCCAGTATTAAATTTTTGGTTTTGTTCATATCCATTTGCTTTTTCATTTCAACAAAATTAGATATTAGAGTTCACAATGGACATCTGTGATACGTGATGACGTGACACCAACGCAACATTGGTGACATAGACATGTATACTTCGTGACGCCATTATATAAAAAGATCACGCTTATTTTTAAAATAACCGATAATCCAAATTTTCCGCCTACATTCTGGCCTAAATATATGTATATATATATATATATTTTAATGTATAATGTAAATAAGGTTTAATGCAATTAATTACGCAATAGTCTTAACTGTAATGCAATTACTTTCCTTGCAATAAATAAAATAAAGTATGTATGTATGTATTTATTTAAAGTAACAAAGACGTGGTTAACCAATTTCAGAAGAGAGCACCGACTTCTCCCGTACCTAGATATCAAAGTGGTAGCGTGTGTGCATTGGAAAACATAAATGCAACAGCCGACATGGAAATATGGCGCTCTCGAGAGGGAAATAAAATCGTCGGGTTTTCCCCGCGACGGGCAAACCGAGTACTTTGCGACTGTTGATGGGGCATTACCCTGATACAAATTGCTGGCGTTGCAATGAAAACTAGGGGATTTTAGTTTTCAGTCATTTTGTAAAATAGCTATAGCTTTTTTTGTAAGATATTTAAGGACATGTTCGGTTTACGATTTCTCTGCACGCCAATCTGCTATACCCTTACAGGGTTCATGTTCAACTAGTTAAGTAAGTCGCTGTATCTTTCCGTAATTATTGTTCATGAATCATCAACAACCCATCACGTCCCCACCGAGGGGCACGGGTCTCTTCTCTGAGGAAGGTGTAGGCCATACCCCACCACGGGGGCCAATTCCGGATTGGTGGAGGCTTGTAAAACTAGGGGCTGGTCTTACTGTCCGGTCTTACTATCTTACTTACTGGTCTTACTACCGCCCTAAGGCCTCTGATTTGGCTTAACGACTGCCATCTATCTACGGTAGCCGGCACCAACTGCTGTTCATGAATACATTGAATAAATAAAATGAAATGACACTTTCAAACTTAAAAAATATTACTCATATTTTGATTTATATTGAGAATAAATTTAATATGTAATTAATCTATTGTAAAACCTAAGGCCCTCAGGTTTCCTTAAAGAACGATGAATAAACTTAATAAACAAACATAAACATTTACATACAGACACGTACATGCTTCTGGGCCCACACTAGGATACCCTGTGTCGTGAGAACCAGAAACAGCGACATCATAAACATGTAAATAACCAAGACCTGGGGTTTTCGTGAAGTATGATTCTCTGAGGTTTCCACGCATGTTTTGACTTTCAACGGCCGAGTGGCAAAGTTTGGGAGTGGCAATCGAACTTGAGGCCTTACTTTCAGCTAAATAAGTAAACGGAAAGAAAAGAAAATTTCATAACCTACCAAGTAAAGTGACACAAAGAAAAAACGGGTTTTTGCTTTTTACAGTTTACTAGACTGTGGTCTACATGAGGGAGGTCTGTGACTAACAGTAGACAAGTACGAGCTGGTTCATTAAACATTTTTTTTTGACATCCAAGCACATACATTGCCTCCGGCCCCACACTAGGATACCCTGTGTCGTAGGAACCAGAAAGAGCGACGTCACAAACATCCAAGCCCTGGGTTTTTTTTTGTCCCCAGCCGGGATTCGAGCCCGGGATCTCTCCGCATGGTAGGCAGATGCGCTAACCACTGCGCCACAGAGGTCGCCAAAGCTTTTGCAGCTGCTTGCTTTGGCAAATTTATATAAATAAAATTAAAAGTCCTGACTGACTGATTGACTCACTCATCAAAGCCCAGCTCAAGCCGTTGGACCTAGGAAGCTGAAATTTTGCACAGAGGGTTATATATAATGTAGGTAAGGAATAAGACAGGATTTTTCGAAATTCAACCCCTAAGGAGGCGAAAAGGGTTGCCAAAAGGAGGACCAGACAAAACGGTCCTTGATACCAATAACCACGTGACATATCTCATTAGAAAGGTATTTCTATACTCTACAATAGTTACTATGGGAGCTCGGTTCAAAACACTGTGTGAAAAAAGTTATAGCAATATAAAAAAAAAACATAGACGATTTTAAGCAATAAAAAATATTTTTTCACTTTTTAACGGCATTGGCAGTCGCTTAGTGAGTACCTACGTTACAAGTGAATTTCTTTGTATTCTTGATTGCCATGACTATTTTTGACCAGACTTAGATATTGTACTTTGTTTGCTTTTCAGTTGACCCTAGGCTTGTTATTGGAGTATCGTTGCTTACTACCTATTAAAAATGGTATTTACCTATATTAGTAGACTCGATATCATAATCTGTTTTACCTTTGTTTATCTAAACATAAGAAACCGTTATTTGTTACTCACATTGATAATAATAACAACAATGATATGATTATCTAAAACTAATGAAGCCTTATAATAATTATTAAGTAGAACTTCCCGATAAGGCGAGCTAAATGTCGCTAAAGGCCACAGCCACAAACTCCGCTACAAGAAGCTAGAAGCGGCCACTTGTGGCCGGTGGCCGTCACTTGAGGTCGGTGGCCGCTACTTTTTTATTTATCCAATTCAATTATTATGTGATATAAATAATTCTACATCCACATTTATTTAAATGTACAACATTACTATGTACCACGTGGCGTTGCCGTCGATTCAAACTGGTTAACTGAGGTAAGGGAAAGAGGGGTGCGGAATCGCGCGAGTGGTGTGTGGCGGCGTTTTGTGTCGGCGTTAATGGCCGGTGGGGGCCACAAGAAGCGAGCAGCGACGATTGCAGCGTGTGGCGGCCACCGGCGTCAACCGTGTGTGGCGAGTCGAATAGCGAATAGCGCCCTGTCTTCCAATTGCCGCATTCAGCATCTGCCTGCCGTTTTTCGCAGATCGTCATCCCACCTGGTCGGAGGGCGTCCTAGACTACGTTTTCCGAGTCGCGGTCTCCACTCAAGAGCACGTTTACCCCAGCGGTTGTCGGTTCTTCGCGAAATATGGCCAGCCAGCCCACTGCCAATTCAGCTTGCTAATTCTCTGAGCTGATATAGCTCAGAAAATTACCAAGCTGAAGAAGATTTCTTTGGTTCTCTGTCGGATGTATTCGTTACGAATCCTATCCTACAGAGAAACTCCGAGCATAACTTTCTCCATAGTTCACTGAGCGACTTTGAACTGGTGACCAACCCTTTCGTGAGTGTCCATGTCTCGGCTCCGTAGGTCACGACAGGACAGGACACACTGAAAACTTTCGTTTTCAAGCATGACGAGAAGACTCGGCGTAGTTTCCCAAACGCTCCCAGCCCAGCTAGATCCTCCTCTTGGCCTCCTTCTCGAAATTGTTATTACCTAACTGCAGAATCTGCCCGAGGTAAGTGTATTCATAAGTGGCAGTGGGCCGGCCATATCACCCGAAGAACTGATAACCGATGGAGTAGACGAGTTCTTGAGTGGAGACCGTGGATCGGTAAACGTAGTGTAGGACGTCCTCAGACTTATTTGGTTTTAGAAAAACTATATTTTATCAAAACTTTTTTTATTTTACGTTCTGATAGAGATTGACCATCACTCTGCACTCTGCATCCCCAGCAATACTCATAAACATTTTTTAACTTGCACTATAATGTCATCGAATACGAAATAATTATTTTAATTGCTTAAAAATCGTCTATGAAAAAAATATTGTTTATATCGCTATAACTTTTTTCACACAATTATTTGACGTAAACTCCCATAGTAACTATTGTAGTATATTAAAAAACCTTTCTAATAACATATGTCACGTCGTTATTGGTTCTTGGACCAGCCTCCATACATGTTTGCCGGTTCTCCTTTGTATGGGAGGTATAAGGAAAGTTGTCTAATTTTCTTGAAACTTAAAATAAATACTCTTCAACATAATTGATTGAACACGTGTTTTGCCGTTTTTCTAAATTTAACCCTTAATGGAGTGAACGGGGTTGAAAATTTTTGAACTTAACGTCCACGCGGACGGAGTCGCGGGCGAAAGCTAGTACTAAATAAATTTCACGTAACCATTCACACGAACGGTCGTCGCAATCGGCCCCACTAATACGTAAGGAGCGATCTCGTCTCGCCTCAATCCAGCGACGTGCCGTGAATGAGACATAGCGTTTGATACACGATACAGTTTGATACATGACGCTTACGTGAAAGGTTTCTGCCGCTCGGTGCCGACGACGAGAGAGTATTTTTAGGCGCTTACAGGTTATTGATCCACCGATATAGAGAACATATGCTGGGAGTTGGGAGTAGTTTTTGTAGGGTTTTGCATAAGAATGAGTTTGCGTGAACTTGATACCGAAGGATTATTGTTTTAGGTAAGCAGGTTTAGCGGCGTCGGAAATAATATTTCTTAAAGTGACATCCACACTATAATCGCTTGCCCAAATACACTGCGATGTAGTAACTAGACCAGTATATTAACACTCGTTGAAATGTTTATTCTAAAATTTATAATTGCTCGTCGGTTGCAATTTTTGTTCAATTTTAGGATCACTTTTTCCTTTTTAATTAATTTATTTTTTTGCGTTTTTTCTACTTTGCTGTCACCCTGTATGATAGACAAAGCTTACCACCTGGTTTACTGCAGACTAAGATATTGGCTGAAGGCGCAAACCGCGAGTTTAGTAATATTATGTAAGCGCTGATACCTATTTCTAATAAATTAAACCGGAGACCAAACCAACCAAATAAGAGATGTATTAGCAAAGGGCAAGATAAAAAGTACCCAAAACTGACGTGAGTGCATGCAACGAATAATGAATGTCGATGAAGTGAAAGTGATTTGTCAGGATCATGGCAGGTGGCAGTTCCTGGTCTCTGCCTACCCCTCTGGGATACAAGCGTGCGCTTATGCATGTATGTAAAGCTGAGAATAACCTCCTGGAATAAAAATTGGTGTAAAATACAACTTTTAATTAGGATGTTGAGAACTAGGAGGTTTTAGAACCGACCTCGAAATCCAAAAATTACTTCGAATTTGCCAAAATAAAACTTTCGTAAGCACTTTATCAAGAAAGCGTATGCGTAATAAAATAAGACTTATTAATAAAAACCTTTTGGACTCCGGATGCTTTAAGAATGTATTGTTATAATTCCCAAGTAAACATTTGAAAAGAAGATCGATTAGCGATTGTAATACTTCCGAGCGGAAGCGCTGAGCGGATATTGACGAGTCGTCAATCATCGGAGCTTGAGCGCTAATGTCTGAATGATCGTGTAATCTATCTTTATTTTTATTGTCGGAAGATCTGAAAATTGTTATTGGAAGATTTTCCTTACAATAGGATAGCGAGATGGAATAGAAAAACCGGTCAAGTGCTATCGGGCTCGCTTACTGCGGGTTCCGTAGATAGATAGATAGAAATAGATAAACATCATTGATCTGGTTTTTTTTCTGTCATCAGCCGGGATTCGAACCCGGGACCTCCCGCTTGGTGAGCAGACATCGTCATCGTCATTCAAACGTCGACAAACTTCCAAACTTAAACATTGTTGCTTATGGACAGTCGGGGTCTGAAAATGTTTACCACCTTAAGGCCCATAATACGCTACTTGCCTCGTATCAAATTTGACGCGATAAATGGATATTTCCTATACTATCTAACGTAAGAAACCGAAATATATTGACTTTGCTAAGTAAATATGCAGAACCAAGCATTATTACAGCTAAAAACAGTTTCTGTGTACATTGATCTTACAGGACTTACATTAAAGTGATCTTCACATAAATACACCCAAGTTTCAGTCGATAAAGAATCGGGGTCTCTCTTGGCAAGTTTGAGCCAAATTTTTCGTATGTTTATTTCACTGGGCACACGAATCCGCGACTTCCCGGCGGTCTTTATTGACGTGTTTTTGCAGTCTCGAATAATGCAATAACGATAATTGATATATTTTGCATGTAAACTCGATGAAATCACGAATGCTTGTTGTTATTTCACTATGCTCACAGATCACTAACAGATTTTAGGACTAGGTAAAGATCGTTTCACCAAACAAGTCCCACGGTAAAATCCTTAAGGCCATAACAATAAATGCCAAAATTCATTAACTCATACTTCTTTCGTGGCACGAACTCTACCTATGTTGAATGTCAAACTTTGTTTACAAATACTTAGGAAATATTTGAAATATAGAAATATTTAGGACTTCAAACCATAGACAAAAATGGCGGACCGCGTTTTTGGCTGTTTAGTAAAGCAACATTTTAAAATAATGTTTTTGTTGCTTTTAGGTCCTCAAAAAATATAATAAAATATTTTTTGGGCTAATGGAAGAGATATTTAGCATTTAATACATACTTAAAAAAAGAGTCAAGTAGCGGATTGTACAGACAATTATACGACACAAGGTCGATGTTTGTATTGATTTGATTATACAGTGCCACCATCGTATCTGTTCAGTTGATAGCGGCGCTAGTACAGAATTTCATTGTAACATTTTAAGAAATTAACCTAGAAAAATGAGAATATTTTATCCGTCTTTCAATTTTAATGAAAATATATTTATAATTCTTAGTAAGTGAATAAATAAAATAAAAAAATGGAGAACAGGATTTACAATTAATTTGTTAGTTACAATTTTGCCCACCTGATCAGATAATTTGGTGGCACTGTACTCTGATTTGTTATTCCGTAGAATTCTGACATTTCATAAGTGTTGCTACTGAAAAATTTCTTCACCGAAAAAGGGACAAATTTGACCCATTTGAGGGCAATAAAAAATAAAATACTACGTATTATTTATGTTTTACCGACAAAAAGGTTAATCTAAATATTTACTTACTCAAGTGACCTAATACAAAAATAAAAAATATTTCAGTTTGACGAACAATATATCGAATTAACTTTAAATACTTTATTTTATTCTTTAGCTGGCATCACTGCCTACGAATTCAAGGTTTCGTAAACCTTTTTAGAAAAGTGAAGTATGCCGCTGTTAGCTCTCTTAATAATTCATGTCAGCGATGATGATGATGATGAAGATAGTGATATTAGTATTAATGATGATTTGATATTTTAATAAAAATATGTTTTGTTTACTTCTACTTTTTTACTGTTTGTGTGCTGAAAAGGGACACAATTATAAGTTGCCTTAAATTCTATTTTAATTTGGAGCTCCACACTTTATAAAATGGATACATTCACTAACAAATTAAATGTGTAGACTCAGATGTTCACACTCGTATTGAAATTGAAAAATGTGCCCGGCCAAAAAAGGTTTCTAATCTGTGACATGTCAAAAAATCAGACTTTAGATAAAGCATAAAGCTCAGAATAAAGAGTTCTGTACCAACCTGTCAAAATTTAGAGTAAGCCTTCTTCGCTCCCTCAAGGAGGTTTAATTTTATTTTATTTATTTTGTAAAAATAGTATTCAATATATTTTCAAACTTTCTATTATGACAGAGTTTTGATCTGTGTCATTTTAACAAATGCAATAATTTTAAAATAATAAATTAATTTAAAGTCTGATTTTTAGTTCCGTAGAATTCTGACAGTTATAATTTTTTGACATGTCAGACATTAGAAACCTTTTTTGGCTGGGCACATTTTTCAGTTTCAGTACGAGTGTGAACATTGAGTCTACACATTTAATTTGTTAGTGAATGTATCCATTTTATAAAGTGTGGAGCTCCAAATTAAAAGAAAATTTAAGGCGAGTGACAATTGTGTCCCTTTTCACCACACAAACAGTAAAAAAGTTCAAGTAAAGAAAACATATTTTTATTAAAATATCTAATCATCATTAATACTAATATCACTATCTTCATCGTCATCATCATCGCTGACATGATTTATTAAGAGAGCTAACAGCGCCATACTTACCTTTTCTAAAAAGGTTTACGAAACCTTGAATTCGTAGGCAGTGATGCCAGGTAAAGAATGAAATAAAGTAATTAAATTTAATTCGATATATTGTCTGTGATATTGAAATATTTGTTATTTTTGTATTAGGTCACTTGAGTAAGTAAATATGTAGATTAACCTTTTTGTAGGTAAAACATAAAAAATACGTAGCATTTTATTTTTTATTGCTCTCAAATGGGTCAAATTTGTCCCTTTTCGGTGGAGAATTTTTTCAGTAACAACACTTATGCAATGTCAGAATTTTACGGAATAAAAAATCAGAGTATAGATACTTGTTAGAATCGAGGCTTCGGAACTTTGAAAGGTAATAAGTAGATTGTTAAAGCATTAGAGACTATAATGCACATCTTGCGACAAAGAATCAAGTTTGAAAACTGGTAAACATTTTTAGACCCCGACCGGATATGTTGAACATTACACATTCTTTTCTGAATAAATCATCAATCAAACCATAATCAGAAATAATTTAATATCTAATTAATCTACTGTAAAATGTTAGAACATCGGGTTTCCTTAAGGAACGATGAATAAACTATACAAATAAATTCGTGAAATATGATTCTCTGAAGTTTCCTCGCATGTTTTGACTCTCAAAGGCCGAGTGGCAAAGTTTGGGAGTGGCAATCGAACTTGAGGCCTTACTTTCGGCTTTGAAACAAGACACGATAAACAAATTGAAGTGTCGGAAAGTGTCGCTACATTTTTACACTGAGGGATCAAATGGAAATAACATTCAAGTGCTTTGGTTCCAACTTAAAATTTCATTAAATTTTTGCTGCGGAAAATACTTCAAAATTACGAGAAAATTCAGCTGTTCTGTATAAATTTTTGCTGCGGAAAATACTTCAAAATTACGAGAAAAATCAGATGTTCTACATTTTGACGACCTCTGTGGTGCAGAGGTTAGCGCATTTGCATACCGTGCGAGAGATTCCGGGTTCTAGTCCCGGCTGGGGACAAAAAAAAACCGCAGGTCTTGGATATTTACAGGTTTGTGTTGTCGCTGTTTCTGGTCCCCACAACACGGGGACATGACATTATTGGCCACAGAGCCATGAATTATTAAGACACGTGCTTTATTTTTTCTATCAAAATAGGTGAATAGTGTGCCTTGCACACAGAAACTCATTTGTGGATCAATCTGATACAATAGCGCTATAAAACAATTAAGAATCGCAAACTTTAAAATTTATAAATGTTTAAAACGTTTGAGGACTCGAAAACAAGAAAAAATCACGGAACATACATGGGGGTGATTAATTAGATACCCCTATGGGTGCTCTTTCTAGACTTCCGCTTGACAAATTTTATTTTGGGACATCCTGTATAAGAGCTGGTCGGTTCACGTTCGTTGCAAAATTCGAACGAGGCGAAAATAAACGCCGACATTTTCAGCAAAAAACAAAGCCTCTCGCCTCCATGGATTCCTAAATTGGCTCCCTTATCGGCGCCAATGGGCTGGAAAGCCACGATACTCTCCTGCCGGTGCACAGTGACTACCGACAGAAAGGTGTACCCTGGGGTGTTAGTTTGGGCTTTTCCAGCTCGCTAATCAGAGCCATTGAAAAAAAATATATCTTCTTTTATAAATTGTTAATAAAAGGGACAATCTCTGAATAGGGAATGGATGAAAATATCAGAAGTGCTTGATATCTTTTTTGGTGATAGGAATAACCTACCTTAGCGCGAGAAAAAAGTTTCAATGTTTTTGGCTTCGTAGTTAATTTTTAAATAATCTTAATATTTTTCCATTCGTAGTTCTGGGCTCAGTACGGCATATCAGACATATTCCTTGGTCCGCTACGTATGAAAAAAAAAAACTGGTGACAATGACAGCTTTTCCAGGTGGATTTTTTTTTATACGTAGCGGACTAAGGAATATGTCTGATATGCCGTACTAAGCCCAGAACTACGAATGGAAAAATATTAAGTATATTTAAAAATTAACTACGCGACCAAAAAAATTGAAACTTTTTTCCCGCGTTAAGGAAGGTTATTCCTATCACCAAAAAAAAAATCAAGCACTTCTGATATTTTCATCCATTCCCTATTATGTTAAGCTGAAGTTCGATACCATTGACGCCTAGAATTATTGATATACGTGCACGCGTCGACTTGAAATGGCAATGAAACTAAATCGCCATGTTCATGCAGTTGTCATTGTACTACAATACATTAGCAGAATCTAGGGCCTATAGTGCAACTTCTTGAAACGCTACAATATTAGTTACTGTAAGGTATTTTGCGATTCGGTTACCTACTTGGTTGGTAGCAAATGTGGGGTATTTTAGGTTTAGTTTTTGTTCTGAATTAAACTCCGTCAACGGCGGATGTGTCCTCGAAACTACGTCGTTTTATTTGGTATCTCTGCCCATCCTGCAATATACTTCTCAGTTACTAATGTCACAAAAAGGAGGAAAACAACTCTGCGGTCAGATCTTCTAGAGCGATGTTCTTCCTACCAGGTACCGACGGAAGATCAGTGGTGGAGTGACCTATATAACTTTTATCGATCTAACTTTTAACTTTGACTTTTAACGTTAACTTTAAACGTTAACTGGTAACATTAACTTTTAACTTTAACGTTTAACTAACTTTTAACTTTAACGTTTAATGTTAAACTTTAACTTTATATCTGTAGTTTATAGCAGGATACACTTGATTTTCTGTCGGAAGAGTCCGACTAGGATTCGCTCTAATTCGCAGGGCTTAATCATACTGAGTGGGTAGGGACGAAGCACGCGACACGTCGATCGCACGTTTCTGTTGCTCAGAGCGCCCGCGCTGAATTATGGGGTGCCGAGGAAAGGAAACGCTACGGCAACTGCTACGGTGAACTCCCGCGCACGCCCGCCGCGGAGCTTGCTAATTTTGTTTTAAGAAATCAGAAATTTATTTCAACGTAAATAATTTACATCTGCTTGTTGAATGTCAATGTAGGGGCATAAAATGATAATGTTAGCCGCTGCCTTGGGGCCGAATGTAGTGGAAAAAAGGCAGCAAAAAAAAAACTCCACTCTGACCATTTTTTCTCAAATCATCTTAAATGTAATACAAAGTTTGGTACGAATGTCCATCTACATCTACCTGTCCTAGAATATCTATCTGCTATGATGGACTTTTCTTACTTGTTGACACATCAAATTAAAACTGATTTATTAATTAATCATGTATGCTTGTATTTTGAACGTATGATTAACTATTGATAATATCTGAGTAAAAAAAATCCGTACGTAACGCAAATGACCTATCTACTAATGGATCAATGTTCCATTAAGCATTTGTAATAAAATACCTAGGTTTGTTTTTGCTCTACTGTGAAATTATATGACAACTCGCGCCTTTAACTAAGAGAGAAAAAGGGCCCTTCCTGCATTCACTATACAGGCAGGCACGAAGTAAATTTTTATTATAATCATCATCAACCCATTATGTCCCTCCGAGGGGCACGGGTCTCTTCCCTGAGGGAGATATAGGCCATACTCCACCACGGGGGCCCAGTCCGGATTGGTGGAGGTTTGTAAGACTAGTGGCTGGTCTTACTGTCCGAAGTTTTCAAGCCGCCCTGAGGCCTCTGACTTGGCTTAACGACTGCCATCTATCGACGGCAGCCGGCACCAACTGCTTAACGTGCCTTGCGGAGCACGGAACTGCTCGGAAAAATGCCACTAGCGTTAGTCGTAGATGGTGACCCATCCATGGACTGAACGCGCCGTATATTGCTTAACCTTAGTGATCGTTTAAGATCACTCAGGCAGCCCAGGCTACGAGCGATTCCATCTACCTAAGAAAGTCAAAATTGAAGACCCATGAGTGCAATATGTTTCTACCTCTTCAGTTTATGTTGAGTCAAATCCCCTTTCCATCTGCTTTCCAGTTTGTGTTGAGTCAGAGCCCCTTTCCAGCGACGGATTTAATGCCATAAACTTTTTCTACCGGTCAACCTGTGATGAATTTGGATGCTTCCGGAAATGCAGATGAGCTGACAAAACGCTTCCTCATCTGACTATAAATTAGGATGAGCTGATGATTAGCACTTTCGTCCATATTCGGTCAGTACTTTCACTGTTTGCATTACACGCGAGATTTCGGGGCGCGGAGTGAGGGCTGCAGACACACACAAGGCCACGCGCACCCTTCAGAGGTCTAAGGATAACTGAAGCACAGACTGCACAGAAGACGCCGTATCCGCCGCCGAACGGCGCGCGCGCCTCTCCAACCATAGACTTATAATCTTGAGCAGATGTCACATTGTTATTAAGGAGTTGGCGCAAACAATCTTAATACCAAGTGGAACCTCTGTATCTGGGTATCTGCGCCTGGCGGTTGCTATCGATTTTTAATTCCACAACCGCCGGCGTGAATAGAAATACATTCGCTTGGAATAACGATAATATTATCCCTATCTGGTGTCTCCCTCTTCCCTACGTAAATATATGACACGAGTGATGGAACTTAGCTAAATTGTAAACTATGTACGACATCGGTATGTAAAGCCGGGTCTAGACGCGTGTAATTTGTAATATCAGTAATCTCAGTGTATTTACAATCGGCTTTGATTTACTCCATCATCAGTAAGTTTAACTCAACAGTGGACGGCACAAGTATGCAACGCGAATCTTGTTCGAGAGCTGTTTTACTTAAAGTCTGTTTTTTAATTCAATGCAAAAAATATAAACTGTCATGTTGACAAGCCAAGGACTGTCAATGTCTGAATGTTGCTAGTACAAAAAAACCAAATAACCCCATTTTACTTCCAAGTTAAAATTGTGTGTGCTATGTAGGTGTTTTGTTAGACTTTGCTCTTATGAGTAATTAAATTTTAATGTGATAAGGATTTTTGTCATATGAGCCTTCTATACACGGTAAAAATAAATCTACCGATTAAAACTTTATATTTTATAGTGGTAGCAACGCGTAATTTTTTTTTGCATCGACATAAATAATACTGTTTTTTCACACTGTCAAATAGCCTATTATGTTAATCTAAAAAAGTTAAGATGAGATGAGTCGGCTATTATCATTACTTGAAAGATAAGCGAATAGGAAGAACACATTTGCATCGGGATCGTTTAAAGTATCTAAATGAGCTTCGTCTGCGGCTGTAAGCTCGAAGTGGTACCACAGAAGAATATGTCGGAAATGAAGTTAATTATAAAGTGTAACGACCCAACATACGCCAACGATTCCAAAAGTCCTGGCCCATTTGTTGCACCATTTGAAAACGTGACAACCGTGTCGTACGTTCATCCCTCCATGGGTATTCCGGCAGGGCAGTAAGTAGCTGTCTGGAGTCATTTGGATCAGGGGACAGGGGACAGAGAGGACGAGAATTGAGGGCCACCTCTACTTTACAAAACACAGTAGCAAGCTCCTCAAACGTCAGGACAGTCTCTCCGATCACGCGGTGGAGGTGGATCTTCGTTGACTTGACGGCAGCTTCAAGGATCCCTCCCCAGTGAGGGCAATGTGGAGGACTAAATGTGATTACGATTGATTATTTCGTTGGTCAAGCTCAAGCTACCAATAGAAAAACGGGTTAATCTTCGCAAAATTGCTTCAAAACAACTGGTGAGAGAATTGATAATGTACCAGCTGAGGAGAGCGCGTGCAACTCAACTCTTCGCATAGCAGATGTTGGTTGATGTAGGCAGAGAGGTCCTAGATTCTGTTAACGTATTGTAGTACAATGACAACTCCATGAACGTGGCGATTCCACTCTATCGGGTTAATTAAAGGTCAACTCGAAAGAGTCAAAATAAGAATGTATATGACAGTTCGGAGTAGGAGTATGAGATACCTATCGGGAAAAACAGTCCGAGAATGTAACAGTGTGACATAAGGTGGCGTGACATACCGGGAACAAAAGGGATAAATCACACAACTCCATACAGTGGAGTCTTACGTAATTGCACTCCTGGGTGTCAATGGTACGAGGGCGGAAAGATAAGTCTGGTAAAAATTAAACAAAGATTAAATTTTATTTAATTATTATTAGTTATTTTTCAATGTAGTTTCCTTCTAACTCAATGCAATTCATCCAGCGTTTCTCTAGCTTTTCGATCCCTTCCATAAAATACGACTTAGGCAACGCTTCGAAATAGGCATTGGTTTCGTGCATGATCTCCTCGTTGGAGCCAAATCTTTTCCCACCGAGCCATTTTTTTAAATGCGGAAACAGAAAATAGTCGCAACGGGCTAAATCTGGCAAATACGGTGGGTGACAAAGCAACTTATAGTGCAACCCGTGAAGTTAGGGCATGACATTCACACAGGTGTGCACGCGTGCATTGTCTTGGTGGAAGAGGATTTTCTTCTTAGCCAAGTGCTTTCGTTTTTCACGTGAAATGTTGTTAAATTAGTCCAATAAATTGACATAATACTCGCCATTAATCGTTTTACCCTTATCTAGGTAGTCAATATGGATTACCCTTCGTGCATCCCAAAAAACTGTAGTCATCACTTTATTGGCCGATAAAACTGCTTTGGCCGTCTTTGGAGCAGGTTCGTCGGTAGCAATCCACTGTTTCGATTGTTGCTTGGTTTCTGAGGTATATTGGTGGATCCATGTTTCGTTTACTGTTATGAAACGACGCAAAAAAACAGTTTTTTCCCATTGAAATAACGCCAAACCTGCCTCCGATGTCGTCACACGCAAGCGTTTTTGATCAACAGTCAGTAAACGCGGCACCCATCTCGCGAGGAGCTTCTTTAGTTCTAAATGTTGGTGTAAGATATTTCGTACACGTTCGTCTGAGATGCCTACCATCCCGACTATCTCCCTCACCTTTACTCTTCGGTCGTTCAATACTATATCGTGGATTTTAGCGATCATCTCTGCAGTAGTGACCTCAACTGGGCGTCCTGGATGCACAGCATCACTTGTACTTGTCCGACCACATCGAAAATCAGTAAACCACTTATGAATAATTTTAATCGACAGAGCAGAGTCCCCATAATATTTGTCACGTTAATGTTTCGTTTCCGTAGTAGTTTTTTTGGGCAAAAAATTGTGTTGAATCAAGACACTAAATTCACTTTTCTCCATCTTTGAAAAATGTATTCAATTAATTTCTTCTAAGGTTGTCGAAAAAAAAAACTAACCGGTGGTAATGGCTGAAAATATTAATTTAGTCCTTCAAAAGAGTTGTGAATACTATCATCGTACTGTAATGCAATAACCGAGGCCCAGGTAGTGCCACGATCTTGACAGATCACTTTTCTTCATCGACATTCATAAATAGGAGCCGTAGGTACTTCTGTCTATACGTATTGGTATTATTGTGCGTAGAGATACGCCTGTCAGTTTACGAGGCTTATCTGGGGACTTTACGTTAGTTAAGACTCTAAAGGCTACCATTCACAGGCGCGCCCATCCGCCAGACTTGTCACTGGCGACAAGTCCGCAGACAAATCTGCATGTGAATGTGTTGGTTCTCGGTTCGGTGCGCGGCTCGCGGCTCGGCGCGGCGCTCGCCGTCTGGAGATAAAGTAGTAAGCAGCTCGGCGCTCGTGTAGTGTGTGGGCGATGACGGATTTGTTCACGAATGGGTACCGCTCGGGGCTCGGCTCGCGGTGCGTGTAGTGAATGGTGGGCTTAATACTGTTGTAAAGTGGAAACGTTATCTCATTTGTCTTATTATTCGGTTAGGTGAATAAAGGAGTAAAGAGTATTCTATCTGTCTATCTCTATCTTCACTATACATAATATATAAAAACTAGCTGACCCCGCAAACGTTGTTTTGCCAGATAGGGCTATAAAAAATAGATAACAACCTTGGACCTACCGAATATACAAATAAAATTTCATCAAAATCGGTCAAACCGTTTCGGAGGAGTATGGGGAGGAGTAACATTGTGGTACGAGAATTTTATATATTAGAAGATGAATCTCTATTTCCCTTGGTCACGGCATCACGTGTGAACGCCTAGACCGATTTCGCTAATTCTTTTTTGTTGTTTATGTTACTATTATTATTGTTATGTTGTATGTTATCACAAGAAGGTTCTTATGAAAGAAAAAATTAAGAAAAATGCGCGAAAAATTTAAGAATACTTAACCACCATGTCAAAATTATTTCTAATGGAACTTTGGCGCTATAGACAATTTAAACTTTTTTAATGTAAAGCTAAGGCGTTGGACATAACATTGCGAATGAAATTGAATGCGTGCTGTAAATATCGTAAAAAAATTATGTAGGTGTTCCCTCAGATGATGTTGACCTCAGACGAATTTTATCAAAATCTGTTATTTTTATTGATAAAATTCATAAAAAATAATTTATTTATGTTAATAAAAAGAAGGATATAAAAATAATTAATTCATTAGTGCACATCAAGGTTACTTATTACACTTCAATAAATCTTCATCCGAGGAGTATTTGAAAGGACTCGTGATTATAAAATTTTACAGGATTTAGGATAAAGCAAAGGGCTAGATAAAACGTACCCGAAAAGGAGTGCTTGTAACGGCTACTGAATGTTGATGAAGCGAAAGAGGTTTGTCAGGATCGTGGCCGGTAGCAAACCCTTGGATCTGCCTACCCCTCGGGAATACAGGCGTGAGCATATAAATGTATGTGTTACGTATGTACTATAAGACAACTAGACAGATCTGACTCTTGGTAAAAGAGCTCTGACGGTCCCACAACAGTCGCCGTAGCCGGATCGGCATGGATTACATCATCATCATCATCATCAAAAAAGCTCTGGGCCCGTTTAATTGAATTACAAATTCAAGGTTTGTTTGACGTACTTTGCACAGCATTCACTTAACAAGTGGGAAGACTTACTTCACTTGCAAGCCATGCAATGAAATGAATGATAGATAGATAGATAGATAGATAGATAAAACATTTATTTGTGCTTATAGACACACACACATAAAGCATTACATACATATAAAAATGATTACAATAGTTTTGGCACAGGAACTTACAAACTAAGTTATGTGTACAAACATAAAGTTAAATGGTACTTTTAGGCCATTATGTGGGTATGCCATAAAAGCTCAAAAAGGCCGTATCCTCGTATTATAAGTATCCACTTTAAATATGTAGATACTTCACTGATTTTCAGCTGACTGTACGTCGCAACGTTATAATAAACTATGGATTTGTAGTATGGCGACATCAACGTAAACGATGTCTATGTATTATACGCTCACAGTAGTGTTTGTGTGACATTCGTAGTGTTTAGTTAGCAATAAGTTTTACTTAAAATACATTGTTTCGTGACTAAGCGCGGCACTTCATATTCGGAGGTGAACTAATAAACATGTAAACACAACACCTGCTTTTTACATCAAGAAACCCCGTCAGATCAGCGACCCAAGTTTCATCATATTACATGGCGACCCTGCAGTGAAGAAACCTCTTTGTATATTTCATGGCGACCCTGCCACGTCTTTCCTGCGAGTCTACTACCAAGAAAGAAGACTGAGAGACCGAAGATCAAGCACGAAAATGTCCGAAAAAATGCCAAAAACAGAAATATAAGAAGACTGAAGAACCGGCTACTAACAACTATTTCGAAGAAGAAAGAAAAATGAAGCCTGATACCCATGAAACCATGAGAAAAAAGAAGCGTACGGGAGCAAGGATGGTGTCCAGGGTATAGCCCGCCCCAAGTAGCAGGAGTCCAGGGTATATCCCGGCCCACTATCCAGAGCACCGTGTCATCGGCCGCTACAGCCAGCGTCAGCGGAATTCGCCGGCCCGGGTGAGCGCCGAGGCGTGTAAATGGAGTACCTACCTATATTTTTTTTGTCTTTTATTTTTCGGGTTATTTCAAAATCATTATTGTAACGCCTAGTGTCACAAGTATAGTCATTTAATTATAGTAGAATATTTTTTCGTAGTATTTTCATAATCACGTAGATAGTAAAATGAATTGAATTGCATTCCAAGGTAAATGACCGCGGAATCGCCAGTGAACACCGACTAGCGATACCTATTTTTTTAATGATGCAATCGAAATGCATCCACTGTTTTGAGACGATAAATTAAATTAGTAAATTTATCGTCTTTATCGATGTTTAAATCCAATGATAAATCGATTATCACATGGATAACAAAAAAGGGGTTTGAATACGGTACATATTTAGAGAATTAGCGTAGGACTAATCCTTCGAGTTTGATCATGAAGCGAACTACCGTGTCCTCCGTGAGAACAGCTGGATTATTACAGGTATTCTAAAAAGAATGACCTGATATGCCTTGAGATAGGGTGACCATGCCCTGGTAGTGTAGCTACCTTACATCATAAATAGATAAAGGGCGTAGAAATACAGCCCAGTTAATGTCCTTGATCATAGTGTGAACTACCGTGTCCTCAGTGTAAGGCTTAACTTTGTTTGTGCCTAGAGCAGATGACTCCATGGCGTAGTATGGCATTAATATTTAGTTTATATAATAATATTTAGAATGAATGAAATAAAGGAGAAAGGACACCATGGTTGAGGAGTCTTGAATGACGATTGGACTGATCACCTAAAAGTTATTGAAAGTCTTTCTTCCCTGAGTTTGTATAGCAAATAGACTGATCACCTGAGTGTTATAGAAGTCTCAATATGGGTTAAAAACCGAGTGTAAAATGTTGATGTAATTTTGAAATTGCGATAGGGAAATGTACCGATACCACGATACGATCGATAAAAGCTAACCTGTTTGTAATTGATACTGTTTTTAGTAAAAATTCGAATGTAATACATTAATAAAGTAAAAGTGAGATATTTTCCAAAATATTTTTTTTTCACGTGACATTATGTGGATAATTTAAAATAGGCTTTTATGCATCTATGTTTTTTTTTCTTTTTAACAGTGTGTAACCTTCATAATAATTACTTCATAATAATAATACAATTTTAGTATCAAAAAGTAAGAGAAAATATCCTGTAAATTTCAAGTCAATGCATTTAATAATTATATACCTAGCTCATAATTCTATTCTAATATAAGGTATTGGAACACAATTCATGCATTGCCATCAGTTCTGAGTTCAATGTTCAAAGTCTGTATCATGAAAAAATCAGGACACATTCAGAATACTGTACCAAAATGTATCTACATTTGTATTAAGTTTGTTATTATCTAGGTCACAATAATATTCTAAAAACGGTCTTCAACCACAGTAATGTATCATGCTTTTTGCATTGTCAACAACTTTTGAGTTCAATAACATGCAATTATTGTGTCACTGTGTCTTGTCTTGCATATTGTTGATGTAATCACTTTTGTTGTTCAATTTATTGTAAACTATAATTCTGCAGTGAAGCAGTTTCATAACTCCGTTTTTGCTACTCAACAAATATTAGCATAGTTACTTGTTTAGGCTTAAAAATAATTTTGTTACAAATTTTTTTTTTTTCACCACCCCGAGGGTGAAGAGAGTTTAAGGGGGAGATGTAGTATGGTGACATCAATGTAAACGATGTCTATGTATTATACGCTCACAGTAGTGTTTGTGTGACATATATTCGTAGTGTTTAGTTAGCAATAAGTTTTACTTAAAATACATTGTTTCGTGACTAAGCGCGGCACTTCATATTCGGAGGTGAACTAATAAACATGTAAACACAACACCTGCATTTTACCTCAAGAACCCCTTCAGTTCAACAACTCAAGTATCATCATCCTATTACATGGCGACCCTGCAGGGAAGAAACCTCTTTGTATATTTCAGATTACTCGTATAGTGTTATGTAAATAAATAGACTTCTTTCTTTCTTTCATCACGTGCCATCAGGGCACCCTTCGTCTGTGGAACTTCTTACTTTCACGCGGGAAGTGATATTTGCTTGGTCGTAAGTAAATAATATCCATTCGCTGCCCTATTTACTAGAAGAGCACTAAAGGACTTTAAAGAAAATCCAGCTCGAGAAAAAAAACCAACCTCCTTGTTCAACGCATTTCTTTATGATAAAGAAATTCCATAGGAAACTTTTTACCGGAAGTTTTCATAATAAAAAGCGGGGAATTTCATTGATGTTACAGCGCGTATTCGTGAAAAGAAACGCGTGTTCAAGTTCCCACCAAAAATTACAAATTACTTTTTGCGTGAGTGAAAAAAAAAATGCCAGGCAGAGGTTTTACCGGCATACAGCCAACCGCATATGTGTGAAGTGTAGAGTAATCGTGTTGAATCAGCGTTCAGGCGTAAAGTGAGCATGTAGGTTGCGTTTGTAGGTACAATGATAAATTGTCGTAATACTGGATGGTTAAGCCACGCGTCGTTTTTTTTTTCTTTTACTTATTTATGCGTTTTACGCTTCGTTAAGCCATTGCTGGCTTGTCTCGAGGCTAGCGTCTGCATGAATTAATAAAATGCTATTACATTATATCGTTACATTATGATATAATTTAATACTGGTCTGGGTGAGGCGAGATGTGCGTTGACAAATTGCTAGCTGATAAATGAAATGAATCGGTTGTTTCAGAAAGATAGTCCAAATTTTGTGTGATTGACTTATTGTTGTCTATAGTATCCTTGAGGGTAGATCTACAGATCCCTATAGAAAGAACATTAGTCCAATGAATATCAATTGAACTACGTGACACTGAAAATCTCAGTAGACGTAGAACATTAGTCCCACTATGAAATCAGTTTTTTATGTCTACTGAAAAGTAAGCAGATTATGACTAATGGTCTTCCTGAAACTACCTATTCAAATAATATAGGAGTTTCTATTTTAACGAGTTTATGACTCGTGAGTTCAACGCGAATGAATACTTAATTAGTCTTTATTTGTGAAAACTAGTAATTAGCTTTTTGTTGTTTACGAAATTCTTCATTTTGTTAAGATTAGCTGTAAGTTTTGCTTAAGGTAAAAATAAAAAAAAATAAAATTATAAATTTCACGCAGTAATATTTTGTTGCGATGGTTTGTGCTTTGTTCTTGTGACGAGTTTACTGTTTTTTTAATAAACGTTTTTCCTTCATCTAAAGTGTTTTCTTTTGAGCAAACGAACTACGCCGATACAGCCGTACATCACGATAGAAAGTCAAATAATAACCTCCACACATCACAATCCCTTGACCTGGTCCCAAACTAGGATACCCTGTGTAACCAGGCAAGGACATTACAAACATGAAAGATTGTTAAAGATTAAATTAGTTTACGCACTTCAAATGCTCTAGGTTTGTAAAAAATTATAAAAACAGTTTAAAGCATAAATTTTGTGTAGTTATATTAATTTAGTTACATATTAGAAATAACTTAAGTACTAGGTAAAATCTAGCGAGTACAGTCAAATTACTAGTAATAACTTTGTGTGAGCGTGCGAGTCCTTAAAATACTTTCGTTAAATGTTCTGAATAAATTTTTCTAGGTTATTCCCGTACCTAGAAAATTTCCTATTAGGGTGAATATACGGTATTTGATTTTTTTGTGTCCCAGAAGGAAATGTAATCTGTTCCATTCAATATTGATAATTTCTCTATTTGACACTATTTTTAAATGTTTAATTATGAGGGTCAGAATTTATTTCCATTTTTTTGAATTTTATAAGCACCAGAGGAAAATGTGTTACCAGAGAACTGACACTATTGGCAGAGTAGTCACAAATTAAAGCAGGGAAGTGACAGGCCATTGATTATAGCTAAGAAAGGGGACACGTATTAAATAAAACATGAAATATGCCAGAGGAGTGACGCCAGAGAAGTGACAAAATCGCACAAAACCTACAAAAACATATCACTCGCTTTTCTGATCACCGTTTAACGTAATACATGACATCTACACACAATAAACATTGCATTGTGCAAATATACAATTTCGTAACTATGAAATACAAAAACATAGACTTGCCAGAGGAAATACTCCAACGACTGGCAGAAACATGCTTTCCTACAGTGAATCGCAAATTGACGCTACTTTATTGGTATTTTGCTCAACGCCATTAGCTTGTTTCTAACTTAACACTATTGTCTGCGCGTAGTTCATGGACAAAAACATACCTTTGCGGTTTTAAGTCAAATTTTACTTCTTAGAGTTTCGCCAGATGAAGTGACATTATTGTAACATGACATGAAAGTAAGTTATTTTTCTTTATATTAATATTTTTTTTACTGTATATTTTGATGAAATATGTTTCGATGTTTATAAAAGCATATGATCATATTTAAAAAAAAACATAATGGCATACGTATTTAAAATATCTCGCCATAAAATCATTATAATCTAGAAATGGGGAGGCCAGAGGAGTAAACATTTACAACAATTTTTAACGATTAATGTCTTAAATTAAACAATTATCGTGAATAGACTATGTGGGCCAAATAAAAGACCATATTCTTTAATGCTTAAGCATACAGACGCAATAATATAATAAGTTTAACATAATATTTGTCTATGGACCATAGAAATTCAAATAGCGTATATTCACCCATTAAACAGCTAATATTTTTGCAAATTAAAAGTTGTCTCGTTGTTTGCAATGACCCATTCTCCGTAAAAATCCCATTCTCCTTATATCATTCCATAGCCGATCATTTGCAAATTTGAAATTGAATAGACGGGTTAGAAACGGAAAAGTTTTGAAAATATTTTGTTAAATTTAGAAAACTGTACCTATTATTGGGAATCCAAGTGGTAGTTTCTGTAGAGCTATACAGATACAAAAGGACAAAAATAAAATGTAACTGACAGACAAAGTTGGTCAACGTTAGAAAATAGTGTTGCATTTGCGAATAATGTTTGGTCTTTGCTGCAACGTCCAACTTCCAATCTGTCTCCATTTCAAAGCTGAATATAGATTGGCTATGTACTACTCTTTTTTTAAAACGCCTTGCATGGATTTGACGACGTCGTTATTATATAAAAAAAAACTGTCAACATCTAGCATTAGTTTTTGGAAGAATATGCGTGGGAAAATTTAAAAAATGGCCGTTCGGATGCGTGATCAATAAATCAACGGCCTACCAGGGTAACAGTACAACACAGGTGTGCGCATCGGGATAAGCTAATATATTTGCCAGCACCTGTAACTACAGAGGTCGGGCCTGAAAAGGGTCCGCAAACAAGGGGCGAGTGAAAATAGAACGTTTTTTCAAAGAGTTTCCCACGTCATCTGGGCGATTAAAGCGTCGTGGCTGTCCTGACACCCTAGTATTTTACGTAAAAAGGTGACAAGGAAAGAACTTAGTGGAAAAAGAATTGAACACCAGTAAATTGTTGTTTCAGGAACCTGCGAATCTTTCTCACCTTATCAACATACATTAGATGTTATTGATATTATTATAATCTATGACGCATACATTTTCTGGGAGTTTATTTTATTGATAAGCAGTTGCTTTTAAGTTAATTTTATTGTAAAATTACGTGGTGTTGGGTACAAATACATTTTTCATTTTCATTTTATGTCACAAATCAAACAAACAAATACATGTTCTCTGTGTTGTTCGACGTTTTGCAGGTATAAGGTATTTTTAAATGTCAAATTGCTCGTAGCCTGGGCTGCCTGAGTGATTAAACGATCACTAATGTTAAGCAACATACGGCGCGTTCAGTCCATGGATGGGTCACCGTCAATAACTAACGCTAGTGGCATTTTTCCGAGCGGTTCCGTGCTTCACAAGGCACGTTAAGCAGTTGGTGCCGGCTGCCGTCGATAGATGGCAGTCGTTAAGCCAAGTCAGAGGCCTAAGGGACGGCTTGAAATCTTCTGACAGTAAGAACAGCCACTAGCCTTACAAGCCTCCACCAATCCGGACTTGGCCCCCATGGTGGCCAATACCTTCCTCAGGGAAGAGACCCGTGCCCTTCGGTGGGGGCATGATGGGTTGATGATGAAATGTCAAAATCTTTGACATCTGTGTTCAAGTTTTTTTGGAATCCAAAATTATTCTTATTTTTCACTCTACAATGACAATGTCTCTAAAACGGTTTTAACTTCGGTCAGCGTTCAATCGATGGATATTGTTGAAGTCAGGTCTTTGTTCCAAAGGAAAGTTTTTCACAAAACGTCAGTTCCTCCATAAATCTTCCGATGCACAGTGGCGCAGAAGTTCCTAACTCGATCACAATGTTGCTGACACTAAAGGAAGGCAAGGAGCAACTATAAGAGAATTAAATAAACTTCGTAACTCCGACTCGATAGCAAGGAAAGCCTTTAAAAAGTTACGGACGAAGAAGAAAATATAAGGTTCGATTTTTTTGTTTTCTTATTATTGTGGGCTGAAAATAAAGCTACGAGCGCACTACGATAATTTCTTACAATGTTATGCCATCTATTTTATTGTGTGAAAACATTAGGTTTACCTCAACTCATTACATTACACTGAGAACCGGCAGAATGTCAGCTCTATAGTTTTCCCAAACTTTCAATACATGCTGAGACGGAGTTTCTTCATATTTGCCATACCAACTTTGTCACTATTTCATCAATTGGCACGTTGCTACGTTTATTGTAAATCTTAGTGCAAAAGCAAAAGCACTTAGATTTGCATCTTAGTGCTTTTGGTTTTATTTTGTGCTTCTTTTCTGTTTTATTTGTTTTGCTACTTGTGATTACGTGTATGCGTCTTATATCGATAAGTGAATAGGGTAGTTTCCAGGGTCAAAATAATTAAATTATATTTAGTCCGTATTTTAGATTATCAAAAAATATTGGACACGTATTTTTTCTTTTTTCGATTAAACAAAAAATAACAAAGATATAGCCCATTAAACTTACGTGTGACGTCACTCCGTGACAAAAAATGCAGCACGGCGTGACGTCACACGTAACTTTAATGGGCTATAACTTTGTCATTTTTGGTCTAATTTACAAATAAAAAAATACGTGTCCCTTATTTTTGAATAATCTAAAAGACGGACTTATTACATTTTTTAAGGCAACTAGCCCATTATCAATTTATCTTAGTTCTTTAAGTCACAATTTCTGGTCAACGAATGAAAATTTTAATTTTGAAAAAGGCTTGACAGACTAACAAACTGACGGTCAACCAAGTAACTCTATAAATTTTCCAATTATTTTTCGTTTGGAGATATAGAACCGTAAAATAGCAAGTAGAACATTTCCAGAGCAGACTATCATGTTGCCTATTTGCTCGGTCTGCGAACAAAGTGTGCACACGCCCTGATAAACCTCGGCCACGCTACCCGAGTGAAATTGTAAAGAAATCGGACGGCGAGCGTACGTTGAGCTTGAAATAGGTAATGTGTTTTTTGAAGAGAAGAGAGGCAAGCTGAAGCGGGAAGCTTCATTTATAGATTCTATAGAATCTATTGATTTATAGATTTTATCATGGTGAGGAGTACCTACTCTACAGGTCTGGGATAGAGGACATCTCTAAGACAGAGATAGTATTGGCCTAATAAATAAAATAATGGTTTCCTACTGTTCTTATTTTCCTACCGGTATTTGGCTTTCTGTATCCCTACACTATATTCTATTTTATTGTAATAGCTGTTGGTTAACCATATTAAATCTGTTAATAATTAAATAAATATTTTTCAAGTTCATAAGTCAACAGATTAGATAGATAGATATTAGAATTATTCTGTCTAATCTCCTTTTTTATTATACATAAAAAAGGAGATTAGACAGACCGTATTTCTTAATGTAAGAGTACAGACGGCGGCCTTATCACTAAAAGTGAGCTCTTCCAGATAACCTTTGGATGGACTGGAGCAAATTATGGAGAAGGAAACAGATGTACAAAATAATATTATTATATAGACTATCAATACATACAAATAATAAATAATAACATATTACATAGAAGGAGAAATATTTCAAGCTACCAGAGCATCTTTTTTGCTATTCACACGATAACAATAATGTCAGTTAATGTTTTCCAGCTAGAAAAAAAAGGCGGCAAATGTTACATTATTCACCTGTGGTCCAAAAAAGGGAAAATTAAAACCTAGCATGTCACGCATGCTTACGTTACCGAAGTCGCTTATCGCTCCTCTCATTAACAAGGCCTGCTGCGCTCGTCCTACATTGTATAACAATTTCACCCTGTGGTACTTTAACTTTTTTTTTTGCATTGCAAGAGCGGCGATGCAAAATGTTGCGTTGGATTTCAAAAGAAGTTTTCGGAATGAATAAAAGGGGTTGAGAGAAAGTGAAAAACCGGCCAAATTGAACTCGTACACGAAGGGTACCATTATACAATATTAAACATTAGACATATTATCACATATAACCTTTCTTCCTGTTGCCGTTATTA
The DNA here is from genome assembly GCA_947310845.1 of Yponomeuta plumbellus. Classification (NCBI taxonomy): domain Eukaryota; kingdom Metazoa; phylum Arthropoda; class Insecta; order Lepidoptera; family Yponomeutidae; genus Yponomeuta; species Yponomeuta plumbellus. The sequence goes on along the minus strand of OX371212.1, from coordinate 17,697,945 downwards.
ATATAAAGCAACAAACGACAAAAAAATCACGTTTGATGTATTGGAGCCCCCTTAAGTAATTGTTTTATTTTTTTTACATCTTTTATTTTTAAAGTGAATATACAACTAAATATTCTGTGAATATTTCAGGAGTCTAACTGTTGCCGTTATAAATATCGAGCAATAAACATTAAAAAAAAAAAGTTTTATTGTGTGGGAGCCCCACTTGTACATTAATTTTAGTATTTGCTGTCATAGCAGCAACAAAAATTACATCACCTGTCAAAATTTCAATTGTCTAGCTATCACGGTTCATAAGATACAGTCTGGTGACAGACAGACGGACTATTAAGTCTTACGACCGCACTCAGAGACGTCATTTAAGTTAATGTTCATTAAAAAATATAATTATCGTCTTTATGTCCTCGTGTAATTATCGTATTATGTCCCATAGTATTATGTCCTATGGTATACTACTGTGGGGCCGGGCAGCAGACATTGAGACTATCTTCATCTTGCAGAAGAGAGCGATCCAATTTATTTACAAGCTAGGTAGTAGGGACTCGCTAAGAGACTTTTTCAAAGAAACTAACATCTTAACAGTTGCAAGCCAATATAAATATATGAAAATATTATGAACGTTAGGAAAAATATTACAGACTTCGAAACACTTGGTAGCCATCATAACGTTAACACTAGGAATAAACATAAATTGTCATTTCCACGATTTAGACTTGCAAAAGTTATACTTCCTTTATGGGGCACTGTATAAGGTTCTACAACAAGATACCCCAAGATATATTAGAGTTACCTCCAACGCGATTTAAGAATTGTATTAAGCACACTCTTTGCAAAAAAGCTTATTATAAAATCAACGATTATTTAGAAGACAAGGATGTCTGGCATTAAATAGTAGTTTAATATTAAATTTAATCAGACGATAAATGTGTCTAGTGTTCAACACATCCAAGAGTTTTTTTTTTAAGATTGTAATTTAGGCTAAAACTGTTTTGAAAAGAATAAATGTGGAGTTTCTTTGTTGGTTTCTTGTCCACGTAATCTATTAATTGTGAAACTAACAACATTGACGTGCATAAAGTAAATATTCTATTCTATTTGGATTATGAATAAATTATTTGAATTTGAATTTATGCGTATTGATATAAGTGTTATTTTTCTGCCTTAACTAACCGTTAACGTTAATGAATGTCTCTGAGTACGGCAGTTAGTAATAGAGTCCCGTTTTTAACCTTTGGGTACGGAACCCCAAAAAGTACGTCCTGAATTCGCAGTAAGAGTTTTTCAACACTTGCAAAAAGTCGAATGGTTGCCTTCGCCCACATGAAAGGGACAGAAAGAGGGCAGGAGGGGAAGGAAGACAGAGAGAGTAAACGAGTTCACTCGCTAACTCTAAAAGAATACATCATGAGAACATTGGAGTGCCTGAGGCACTGTATCTGTGGTTTGAGCTGTTCATACACCTCGGCGCTTGAAATTTCCAATCGACGGTGGCATGCTATCTACTTATGTTAAAAATTTATCTACATAAATAAAATTCAAAGTCCTGACTGACTCACTCATCAACGCCCAGCCCAAGCCGTTGGACCTAGGAAGCTGAAATGTTGCACAGAGGGTCTGTTTATAATGTAGGCAAGGAATAAGACCGGATTTTTTTAAATTCAACCCCTAAAGATAGCATTCGGCAAGACGCTGCCGCGGCCCGGCTGCCTCGACCTGATAGACGCGACCGGGTGGCGACTGCCGACGCCACGTGCAGTAGTCACACAGAGGCAGTGCTTGTGCGATTTGGTTTCGTATTGTTAAAAAGAACGATGTCTGACAATTTTAATATACCTACGAAAGCGAAAACTCGCGGAGCAACAGCTTCAGGACGAAGAAGCAGATGATGAAATAATGATGATTTTACTTTCATCAAAAAGGAGTAGAATCGATTCATTGTATACGTCCAGAGCTGAGGAAGGCAGTTAGAATTTTCTTCATTAAAAGCCAGCGAGCAGCGCTGCCATACTGCTACAGATAGCATTCGGCAAGACGCTGCCGCGGCCCGGCCGGCCGCCGCGACCGACCGCCGCCGCCGAACGTGACTGCTTGGCAACGCCGCCGTAAGCATTCGGATAGACCCGACCGGGCGGCGACTGCCGGCTGCCACGTGCAGTAGTCACACAGAGTCAGTGCTTGTGCGATTCGGTTGCGTATTATTAAAAATAACGATGTCTGACAATTTTAATATACGAAAGCGAAAACTCGTGGAGTGTTCTTCATTAAAAGCGAGCGAGCAGCGCTGCCATGCTGCTACAGGAGCGGCTCGGCGGCGCGGCCGAGGTCGCGCCCTGGCCCCGCCCCCTGGCCGCGCCGCTCAGCCGCCTGCATCGGACGGTGTGTCATACAAAGCCCTATAAAGCAGTGCGGCGACTGCCGAGCAGCGACTGCCGGGCAGCGGCTGCTGGGTCGCGGCAGCCTCTTGCCGACGCTTACCTTAAAGGTGAGCAGTTGCTCCACGAGTTTTCGCTTTCGTATAATATTAAAATTGTCAGACATAGTTCTTTTTAATAATACGCAACCGAATCGCACAAGCACTGACTCTGTGTGACTACTGCACGTGGCGTCGGCAGTCGCCGCCCGGTCGCGCCTATCCGAATGCTTACGGCGGCGCTGCCCAGCAGTCACGTTCGGCGGCGGCGGTCGGTCGCGGCGGCCGGGTCGCGGCAGCGTCTTGCCGAATGCTCTTAACCTCGTGAGAACCAATGTAGTAAGAGAAATACAAAAACCATTGTTATTTTCAAGGTCGGTTCTCAGGAGATTAAGGGGGCGAAAAGGGTTGCCAAAATTTGTATGGGAGGTATAAAGACTGTTGTATAATTTTCTTGAAACTTAACATAAATACTCTTCAACACAATTGATTGAACACAATGTTTCGCCGTTTTTCTAAATTTAACCCGTAAGGGAGTGAATGGGGTTGCAAAATTTTGAACTAAGGTCCACGCGGACGGAGTCGCGGGCGAAAGCCAGTCGTTAATATTTTTGAAGTTAGGCAAATATACGTATTCTTTGTTTCTTCATATTATGTATAAAGTTTTTTGTTTTGTTTTTTAATTGATGTGTACTAGGTACTCGTATAAGTTACAGTGGACTGTTTTAGCTCTCTGTAAATTTCACCATCAACTCATAATGTCCCCATCGAGGGGCACGGGTCTCTTCCCTGAGGAAGGTATAGGCCATACTCCACCACGGGGGCCTAAATAAATAAATAACATCTTAGGGACAAGGACCAGGACACTGGGTCAGCAATACCTTTTGCCTTTGTGATATAATCACGAAGTAACTAGGTTAACTAAGTTTACATTGCATGCCTCAGTCTGGGTGTTTTCCCATGTTTGTAATGTCCTTGCCTGGTTACCATAGCATAGGGTATACTAGTTTAAGACCAGGGGTGCAATTACGTAAGACTCCACTGTACGCAGTTGTCTGATTTAGCCCTTTTGTTCCCGGTATGTCACACCACCTTATGTCACTACGTTACATTCTGGGACTTTTTTCCCAGCAGGTATCTCATACTCCTACTTCGAACTGTCATATTCATTCATGTTTAAAAGCTTAACCCGATAGAGTGGAAAGTTACGTAATATAAGAGCAGCTCAAGAGACCGTGTTGTGTGGAAGTTATTATTATTATTATAAAAAAGGTGTAACGAGGGGCAATTCGCATCATTGCTTTATATTATTGTTGGCCATAATTAATCCTACATTTAAGCACATGTCGACATTTGCCACAGTGGTCTGATGTAGCTGGAGGTTCAGATAACCCTCAGGTATACTAACCACCTTGCATGGTAGCTGAGGGTTATCGTCATTCTTATCGTCATTATTTAACGTCATAATTTCTGTTTATCATGACACGACCCGATTGTCTTGTTCTCCATATTATCTATAACATTAATAAAATATTTGAAAGGCAAATATTTTTATGTAAGTGTTCCTGCCTTTTTTTTTGTACTCCTAATGCATTGTTATTTTTACTTTTTTGGACCATAGTTAAGACTTTTATTTTCATTGTTCTCAGGTGCCTTTCTTTTAACTCATAAACAAAATATAAATTGTCTATTGCCCCTGGATACCCTATTTTTACTTGTTCCGACCTCATTCCCGAACCCAATATTGCGACACAGGTAATCTACAGGTTGTATAAAAGGCATGAAGGTTGAAGGCGCAGTTACTAATACAAAAATACTGAGGTTTTAGTTACAAACGAAGCCTGCTGATGACCTCGTTTGTTTTTCAAATGGGGGAAGTTTTTAAATAAAATGAAATTCGCAAACTAGTGGCGCCGAGGTTTCAGCAATTAGCGGATGGCACCAAGGGGACATGGCGGGGCGAGTGCTAGCCAGGGACGCACTAAGGGGTAACACACAGGACCCCATTTTATAAAATTGTTGACGCGAAATTCTAAGTTTTGTAAACTTGTATTAAACTAAGGAGTTTCATACTTAGAGGTACCTATCAGAAAGTTGTATTTTTTACGTCTTAATGTCTTTATTCTACTATTGATGTTAGTTATGTTTTTAGGACTTGTATTGTAACGGTGTTAACCTCTTTACACCATTTTTTAAATTTCTTTAATTGTCTCTATTATTTTTCGAAAAGTTCTCTAATGGAGACCACATATCGGCAAGCGCAGCGTAGGACGTCCAGCCACAAGATGGACAGACGATCTCATGTGGCGGGAAGACGCTGGATGCAAGCCGCTTCCGACCGGTCTTTTTGGAAATCCATGGAGGAGGCCTATGTCCAGCAGTGGACTTCTTGTGGCTGAATGATGATGATGATGATTATTTTTAAATCAAAACTTAAAATAACGTTAATTTAATTATTATTACCGCGTGGGTTCCACAAAACGGACATAGAGGTTGAGGCCGGCCTAGAAGACGGTTGCGAGGCGATCTCGACGAACACCTGCCGGAGTGGTCTGTGGTGGTCCAGGACCGAAAACTCTGGAGTGAACTGGGTAAGGCCTTCGCTCAGCAGTGGCATACAATAAAGGAGGCCACGTAAATAAAAATTACGTCACTCATTTCACGTTTCGACGAGGTCATATACTGACAACTTTCTACTTATATTTTATTTGTTAATTTTTTTCCCTTATCATCGAAATAAAACCACACTTCCTCAAAGTCGTATTTTAGGTAGGCAATGGAAACGATTCCTCGAGTTAATAAATTTTACTCTTTTGACTGTTCTAAAATTACTTAAAAAATGTCAACGCCACAAAACAAAACGCCGCGTACAAAACAATTATTTGCTTAGGCTAGGTTAGCGAACCTAGCCTAAGCAAATAATTGTTTTGTACGCAATAACTGAAATTTCCAATCTGACGCCAGGTTGTGTAGATATTTTTATAGATATCGTTTTCTCTTGTTTTTCAACGATCCTATAACCATGTTTAAAACTGCTGATCAAGTAAAGCTCATCTTTGTTGCAGGGGGCCCTCGTAAAAGTGCCCAAAAATGGTTTGCGTGTATACAGCGAATAATTCATATAATTAATGGTTTATCAGGTGGCTTGAGGCAAAACGTGGCGTCTGCCTTATCTTCAGGAATACAGGCTTGAGTTAGTTCAAACACAAGTCCTAACTACGTACCAGGGCTCCACGGAACGACAAGAGGCGACGGTACCAGCTCATTAGCATGACCACTGAATAAAGTTCCGGGCCCGTCGAGTTTATCTACACTTGCCGCCATTCTCTGCTCTCCTGGTACATTTTGAGACGAAAAGAGGTTAACTTTTTTGTTCAAATCTCGCACTAATACCGTATTTGATAAGAGTTAGACTGGGATAGCTTGACTTACGTTGAATGTACGTATTTAATTTATGCAAATCTTTGACTCGATGTTTAGTGCAAATAAGGAAAGTTGATGCGAGGTGCTGAGAGACTATATTTAAAAAAAGAAGACGTTTGAATGGGGGCATGAAAAAAATATATTTTGAAAGGCTAACCTTCAGGTTACCTACCACTGCCATAAAGGTCTGAGAGCTGTAGCCCTAATATTTTTTAAATAAAATATTGGCAAATTAAGTAAAAAGTTCTCATAACCAAAACTGTATATTTTATTGGTTTTATTTTATTGAACCCACTTGGTTATGCGAGTCGGGATTGCCTAACGAGCTATACTCGAACTTTTTTTTAAAAAGACATATTTGTAACTTAATTAAAGCACGGAACCGCTCGGAAAAATGCCACTAGCGTTAATCACAGAACGGTCACCCATTCATGCACTGAACGCGTCCTATGTTGCTTAGCCTTTGTGAGGTGATGTATGTGATCCTATAAGGTTTAATTTTATCCATTTGAGATAAGGAACCCTAAAAAACTACTGTAAAAATAAATAATTCACTTATGGCCATTGGTACATCTTGCATCCCTGTCTCTCGCATACTCAAATACCTACTTTAAATTATTAAAAAAGTCGGAAAAGTTTTTGTTGCCCTTTACTTAGTTTTTTGATAAAAAAATGTGCCTCCAAGATGAATAAGTTTGGTGGTGACTTTTGTTTTGTTTTTAAATACTTAGGTTACTGTAGTTTGTGATAAAGAAATTTTATTCAATGTGAATTATATTAAATTCAAATTTCAAATTCAAATTCAAAAATTTATTTCAACGTAAAGAATTTACATTCTGCTTGTTGAATGTCAATGTACATATAGTTATGTATAATGTTAGCCGCTGCCTTGGGGCCGTCTGTAGTGGAGAAAAAGGCAGCGAAAAAAAAACTCCACTCTGACCATCTTTTCTCAAATCACCTTAAAGCTAATACAAATCAATAATATCTTGGATGTGTTGAACACTAGACACATTTATTCTGTTATTAAATTTGATATTAAACTACTATTTAATGCCATAGGTCTTTGTCTTCTAAATAATCGTTGATTTTATAATAAGCTTTTTTGCAAAGAGTGTGCTTAATACAATTCTTAAATCGCGTTGGAGGTAACTCTAATATATCTTGGGGTATCTTGTTGTAGAACCTTATACAGTGCCCCATAAAGGAAGTATTAACTTTTGCAAGTCTAAATCGTGGAAATGACAATTTATGTTTATTCCTAGTATTAACGTTATGATGGCTACCAAGTGTTTCGAAGTCTGTAATATTTTTCCTAACGTACATAATATTTTCATATACATATTGGCTTGCAACTGTTAGGATGTTAGTTTCTTTGAAAAAGTCTCTTAGCGAGTCCCTACTACCTAGCTTGTAAATAAATCGGATCGCTCTCTTCTGCAAGATGAAGATAGTCTCAATGTCTGCTGCCCGGCCCCACAGTAGTATACCATAGGACATAATACTATGGAAGTAACTAAAATAAACAAGCCTAGCAGTTGCAACGTCAGTAAGTTCTCGAATTCTTTTTACAGCATATGTTGCGTGTAAGGTATTTTGCGATTCGGTTACCTACTTTGTTGGTAGCAAATGTGGGGTATTTTAGGTTTAGTTTTTGTTCTGAATTAAACTCCGTCAACGGCGGATGTGTCCTCGAAACTACGTCGTTTTATTTGGCATCTCTGCCCATCCTGCAATATACTTCGCAGTGGCGACGAGACGATCGGATTACACGCGTGTTTGCAAAAAGTTACACCTCAAATATGTCCATTGGAAGAATTACAGAGTTCAACGTGTCAACGGACAACTGGCGACTGTACGTGGAACGTCTAGAACAGTACTTCGTGGTGAACAAAATCAGTGATGAGTTGCAAGTGCCGACGCTAGTGACAGTCATTGGGTCAGAGGCCTATGAATTACTAGTTAATTTGTGTACCCCAGACAAACCTAAAAGCAAAAGTTTTACCGAGTTGACGAGAATAATGGAGGCGCATTTACAACCGAAACCGAGCATCCTCGCGGAGCGATACAAATTTCGGCAAAGAAAACAAAAGGATGGCGAGAAGATCGCTGATTACACAGCGGAATTGAAGAAATTGTCTAAATCGTGCGAATTCGGGGGAGGGCTGAACGAGAGTTTACGGGACCAGATGGTATGCGGATTGTCGAGTGAAATAATAAGGCAGCGTCTTTTCACAGAAGAAAGATTGAATTTTACAAGAGCATACAAGTTAGCATCGAGTATGGAGGCCGCGGAAAAAGACGCAGCACTGGTAGAAGGTACACTTAGTGACAGGCCCGCACCAGTGAGGATAGAATGTCAATCCATACACACGAAAATAAAGCAAAGAGGTACGTCGAATGCACGAGCGGCGGACAGGAGCGCGAGCGGCAGTAGTGTAAACGCAGCATGGAACTCAGGGAGACACAGCGCCGGCGGCGCCGGCGGTCAGTCGGGAGCAGGCAAGCCTGGCGGCAGTGTGTATGAGGGAGCGCGTATGCAACAATGTAGTGCGTGTGGAAGAAATCACGACGTATCATCGTGTAGGTTCACACGATATTCTTGTAGGATATGTAACAAGGAGGGCCATTTGCGTAGGATGTGCCCAAGGATTAGAGGGGATGTGACCAGAGTGAACCAAAATTTCAACGAGATCTCGGCGTGCGACATAGATACAAACAGCTGTAGCAGTGACGAGGTAATAATAAACATTAATCAGCTTTCGTTACCTTTATGCCCGCCGATAATCATAGCTGTAAAAATAGATGGCACCGAGCTAGGAATGGAATGCGATACGGGGAGTGCGATATCTTGTATTAGTTACGATACTTACATTAATTACTTCGGCAACCACAGGATAAGGGACAGCGCTCTAGTTTTACGTTATTACACAGGGGAGCTGGTGCACCCTGTGGGTGTAATACAACCCATGGTCGAATACAACAATGTAAAAAAAAAGTTGGAGCTGTATGTGATCCGTAATGGGAAAGCGGTTTTACTTGGTAGACAGTGGATGAAAGAATTAGGTATGCAGATACCTTGTTTGTCGATTCGAGAAAAACAAAGCGACACAAAATCAGATGGAGATTTTAATTTTGCTCATTTCAGTTCCAGATATTGTGAGGTCTTCGAGGACGGTCTGGGATGGTTCACCGGCGGCAAAGTGAGCATTCATCTGAGACCGGAGGCGCGGCCGATATTTTTGCGCGCGCGCCCGCTGGCGTACGCGCTGCGTGAACCAGTGGAGCGCGAGTTGGAGCGGTTGGTGCGAGATGGGGTGCTGACGCCGATCGATCGCTCCGACTGGGCCACACCCATCGTGCCCGTCGTCAAAAAGGACGGTAACATCAGAATTTGCGCTGACTATAAGCTTACACTTAACAAGATGTTGGATGTCGACCGTTACCCATTGCCAAGGGTGGATGACTTGTTAGCTAACCTACACGGGGGAAAAAGATTCACGAAAATTGATTTATCACAAGCGTATGCACAATTTGAACAGTAAAAAATTCACGGTAATAAACACACACCGGGGCATGTTCATGTATAATAGGCTTGTATACGGATTGGCCTCGAGTTCAGGAATTTTCCAAAAACACTTAGAGCAATTGTTTGCAAATATGAAGTACGTAGGATTATTTTTGGATGATATTATTGTTAGTGGCAGTGATGCAAACGAACACATTCAAAACCTCCACGAGGTTTTTAGGAGATTGCAGCAGTATGGATTAAAAGTAAAGAAAGAGAAATGCACTTTCTTTGCCAAATCAATTACATATCTCGGTTACGTAATAACGGAGGAAGGAGTGCATACTTGCCCGGATAAGATAAAAACAATCAGGGAAACTCCAGCACCCAAGTGCGTTTCTGAGTTACGTTCATTTATAGGTATGGTCATGTATTATGCGAAGTTCATCAAAAACGTAAGTTACATCCTAGCACCGCTGTACAACCTTCTAAAGGCAGGTGTGAGTTTCGAGTGGACGCCAGAGTGCCAGCAAGCTTTTGACGGAATTAAAGAGATGTTAGTATCGAGTGAGGTATTAATTCATTATTCACCCGATTTACCGGTGATTTTGACAACAGATGCAAGTAGTGTGGGCGTGGGCGCTGTAATAACGCACGCGACCGAAGGGGGTGAAAGGCCAATTGCCTACGCATCACGCGCCCTAACAAAGGCAGAGCGGGCTTATTCACAAATTGAGCGTGAGGCGTTATCAATTATTTATGGTATCAGAAAATTTCATCAGTATTTGTATGGGAGGAAATTTTTGTTACGAACAGATCACAAACCACTTACGGCTATTTTTGGCAGTAAAATGGGGATACCCGTTATGGCGGCGAGCCGCATGCAACGGTGGGCGGTTTTGTTATCAGGTTACAATTATAACATTGAATATGTTCCATCAGCCAAGAACAATGCAGATGCCTTGTCACGTTTGGTAGTAAATAGGGAGGTAGGTAAGTCATCCAAGAACGAGAGAACTTATTTAAATTTTGTAGAAGATTTCTTACCAGTGACTCACGAGACGGTCAGGAAACACACTGCCAAAGACGCAATATTAAGCAGAGTACTTCTGTACATACAAACGGGTTGGCCAGCAGCGTGCGGGAAAACTGATTTGGAATGTTACTTTAGTAGGCGACACGAGCTGTACGTTGAGGCCGACTGTATCATGTGGGGATACAGGATCGTGGTGCCACACTCGTTGAGGGACAAAATTTTAAAACAAATACATTGCAGTCTCCAAGGCGTAGTCAAGATGAAGTCACAAGCACGCAGTTATGTTTGGTGGCCTAACATAGACAGCGACATAGAGCGTACGTGTCGCGAATGTGACACTTGCGCGAAGGTGATGCCGGCACCAGCCCACGCACCACCGCGGCCATGGCAGTTTACGTCACAGCCGTGGTCGAGGTTACATGTAGACTTTTTAGGAACCCTGCAGGGAAAGACATTCCTCGTAGTAATTGATTCACATTCGAAATGGTTGGAAATTTTTGAATTGCCACGCACCAATGCCACTATAGTCATAAAAACTTTGCGTTCATTATTCGCTAGGTTCTAAGGAGGTTCTTAGGTTCTAGGAGCTAAGTCTATGTGCTAATTTTACAATATGTGGACCCCATTGTAGTTTGACATCGATTGTGATGCCCAAAAATACAGTATCTTCAACAAATTCTAGTTTTTAATTTCCAATCGCAATGTTATTTTCAACTAATTTTACGTTAGGTAGGGTAAACTTCATACATTTTGTCTTTTTTGAATTTAACAATAGATTATTTGCAGTAAACCAATCTAGAACGTGCGAGAGAGCATTATTTGCTTCGTCAAGATTATTTTCCTGTCTCCTTATTTTAAAAATAAGTGACGTGTCATCAGCAAATAGCACTATCTCGCACATTTTTTGTACCATAAACGGTAAATCATTTACATAGACCAGGAAAAGGAACGGCCCTAGGATAGATCCTGTGGGACCCCCATTTTTACAAGTGAACCCGATGATTTAATACGATTTATGCCTGCTTTTTGAACCCTTCCTTCTAAATACGATTTTAAAAGATCTAATCCTGCATTTTTTATTCCGTAATGTTTTAACTTTGAGAGTAGTGTTTTGTGGTCTACACAATCGAATGCCTTTGACAAATCACAAAATATTCCTACAGCATCACTATGATCCTCGAACGCACTGAAAATATGTTTAAGTAACATGACTCCAGCGTCTGTTGTATTCCGCCCTTTAGTAAAACCGAACTGCTGACTATGAAGGAGTTTGTAATTATTGAAATGCAAAAGTAATTGATCCAAGATAATTCTCTCAAATATTTTACTTAGTACTGGTAAGACTGATACGGGTCTAAAATTTGTTGGATCTTGTTTATCACCGCTTTTAAATAAAGGTACTAGCCTACTGTATTTCATGAGGTCTGGAAATACTCCTTCATCTACGCATTTATTGAATATCTCTGATAACGGCGATACTAGAATATGTATCACTGAACTAACAATTTTTACTGACATACCCCATAAGTCCTCAGTTTTTTTGAGATTCAATAATTTAAAAATTTTAACTATGTTATGAGGCTTAATGTAATTAAATGTGAAATCGTGTTCGCACGCGGGGACATGATCTTGTAATAACGTTGCTGCACTATCAGGTGACGAGTTCAACAGAGCTGTGGTTGCAATTGGGATATTAGTGAAGAACTGTTCGAACGCTGCAGCGATATCTTCATTTGTTGTTATTATTTTGTCATCAATCTTAAGCGAAATATCTCGTTCTCCTAATTTTGCTTTACCTGTTTCTCTATTTATTATGGTCCAAATTGTTTTAATTTTATTCGGTGATTGTAGGATTTTATTTTTTATATGATCACATTTAGCTTTATGGCAGACGGCCTTAAATAATTTGGAATATTTTTTGACGTATTGTATGAAGTTGGTGTCGGAGGTATACGTCTTTTTGTCATATAGTTCATAGAGTGTGTCTCTGCTCTTTCGGATACCTGACGTTGCCCATTCACTAAATCCTACTTTATTGTTGTTGCTTTTTAGCTGGCGCAATTTAAAGTTTTTTTTAAAACTACCTGAGACTACTTCGAATAACTCAATATAATGAGCATTAGCATTTTGATAACTTTCTTGAGTCTGTATGCTACTCTGTAGGTCTGATTTAAGCGAAATCAATTAGTCGCAGTAAACATTATCAAGGCAGGTGGCTGTAGTTTCAGTTATCCTAGAAGGCTCCGAAAAAATACTTACTAGATTAAACGATTTGAAGATAATTGTCAATTTTGTATTTAAAGCGGAGTCTGCCATCAAGTCGATGTTGAAGTCACCACAGACTATGACTTTTTTATTGCTGCTAGTGGCTACCTTCAAAACACCTCCAATACTGTTTCAAACAAACTGTAATCGCTGGTAGGGGGTCTGTTTATGGCTACTACAATGTGTCTAGACAGTTCAACACGTGATATTTCAATTACTTTTTCAACAGAAAGTCTGCAAATATCTTTCCGTTCTTTAAATTTCAAATGATTTTTTGTAAGTATCAGGGATCCCCCGTGCCTTGCAGACTTTCTATTGAAGCAACTGGCTATTTGATAGTTATTTACAGAAAAAACCATTTGAGTCTCTAGTAGCCAGTGCTCTGTGACGCAAAGTACATCTACTCTATATTGTCCTAAAAACAACTCTAATTCTAATAACTTTCCAGAAAAACCACCCTGTATGTTCTGGTTAACTAAAATTAAGTTTTTTAAGGGGGGCTTTTCTTTGGTCTGCGCTGGCAGTTTAAATCAGCGGTCAAATTTAACCTAGCACTAGTTCTTTTAACAACCTCTGAGTACAGAGGCTGGCAAGTGTCACCTAACTTACAATTTGTAATATCTAGAGGTCCCTGTGCTATTGTCTTAACAATAATAGGGTCATAAACATTGAATGCCAACAATTTAGCAATAAGTCGTTTAGAAGAGTGGGGCACATGCATTGTGTCCCTGGTTAAAATAAAATTTCGAATAAATTTATTCGTATCATAAAAAAGTACTTGGTCTCTATGACTAAAGGTCAAATTGTACAGCAGCTGGTTTAGTTTATTTATCCGGTCATTTTGTGAATCTGACAGAGTTTTTGAGTAGGGAAAAGCACAGATTATAATTTTCCTTACTTTCAGAGCTACTAAGGACTCATAATAATTTATTAAGTCAACTTCCTTTACACCTGTGCTGTTTCCCATTAACAATACAATAGTTGTATTTCTATCATAGTTTTTGCTAAGGAGACGGTTGACTATTTGAACATAAGATGCGTTTGGCATACATTGATTTTCTACATGCTGCCTTAAATTGTACTGAAGCCTGGTACCTAAACCTACACCTATTTTATCTGAGAAAATTACAGTTCTAAAGGGAGTGCTAAAGGGATTGTCTTCAATCAAGCTGCTTGTGGGCCCCGACTTTGGTTACCGACTAGGTTCCGAGTTTCGAACATGCCATTACCTAACTCCCCATTGCGGCATTGGAGTGCAACTTAGTGGTTTAAAATTAAAACTTAAAGATTTCACAATGAAGGATTATTGTGTCATATTAATAGGTAGCGAAGACTTCGAAACCACAAGGAATTACTTCGAGTTAATTCTCTATATTAGAATGACTTTACAACAAATCACACATACCAATATAATCATTTGTCTACCAACGCCGAAATGTATGAAGTATGCCACGATGTATAATTCGAGAGCAGAAAATTTTAATAACCTCCTTTATTTGGATTTAATTACGCACGAACATGCCTACTTTCTGGACTCGAACAAAAATTTGACATACGATAATAAAATGTTTTCAAGACTAACAGGACACATAAACAACAACGGAATGATGACAATATTCAGAGACCTAAAGATACTTGTAAAAGACATTCAATGTTTTAATAACACAATGGCAAATCCGCCCTCTGTGGAACATCAACAAAAAGCTTCTCGTGACGGTGCACAAGAGAATGATCAGTTTTTTCGGCAGTAAATGGGTCATAATTCTTCACCAGAATATTGCAGGTCTTTTAAATAAAGCAAATGCACTTACGGTTAACCTGGAAGAGCTATCCGATAACAATAGTAATGTAGATGTATTGTGCTTAACTGAACACTTCATGATGTCCGGAAATGAACACTTCTTAAATATTCCTAACTATAAACTTATCGCTTACTTTAGTAGGAAAGATAGTAAGAGAGGAGGATCTTGCATACTAGTACGAAATGGTCACGAGGCTACAGAAATAACGGATGTAAAAAAATTATCTATAAGTGGAGTAATAGAGTGTTGCGCAGTGGAACTCACCTGCTATGATGTTATCATTATTTGTGTATACAGAGTACCGAAAGCTAATAACATGAACTTTTTCTATGAACGCCTGGAAAAAATATTACTAGTAGTAACAAAAAAAGGGAAAAAGAAAATTATTCTAGCTGGTGACTTCAACATTGACGTTTTAAAAAAAAAACAATATCACATTAGAGTTTGAATGCCTTCTATTACATTTTAACCTAAAATTGGAGTTTAAAGAACCAACAAGGTTAACTAGCAAAACATGTATTGATAACTTCGCGCACAATTTTGGAAACAGATGCAAATCAAAAATTATTGAACTGGCTTTATCAGACCATACAGCTCAACTCCTGGAATGTCCGATAAAAAATATTTGTCTTATTCCCTATTGGCATACTCAACGAAGGGACTATAGTAAACAAAATATTGACAGATTTAAAGAATATCTAAACATTTGGACTTTTTCCGAAATATATTCAACTAATGACCCTAATGAAGCATATGATATATTCATCGAATATTTTAGGTTTTTTTATGACCTTTGCTTTCCTTACAAACGAATTAAAATAAAAACACAAAAACGACCGACGTGGGTATCGAGGGGTATAAAAAGTTGTTCAAGGAAAAAAAGGAAATTACTGTGGGCATACAGACTTAAGCCAACCGATTTAAATAAACAAAATTTAAGAATGTATACAAATACTTTTAAAAAAAATTATACGACTTACGCAACTGGCCCAAAATAATTACAAAATAAAAACTTCTGACAACAAATCGAAAACCACATGGAAACTTATAAATGAGTCAAAACACAACTTACCAAATCCTCCAATATCGAAAATAAATATAAATGGAAATACAATTACAGATCCCCTCAAAATAGCAAATGCATTTAATGACTTCTTTATAGATAAAATTAAACCATTAATAAATGACCAAACTCAGACTATTATATCCATACCAAGACAGAACAAATCAATGTTCATGGGTCCTAGTTTACCCTACGATATATTTAAGATTATAATGGCATTGAGAAATACTAACAGTGTGGGCTATGATGGTATCACTACTAAAATTATTAAACATGTAGCTGCACAAATTTGTAGTCACCTTAGTCATATCATCAATCTGAGTATCACAGAAGGCACATTCCCAACTAATTTAAAGAAGACAATTATAAAGCCACTTTTCAAAAAAGAAAATCGTGAACTCATGGAATTTTATAGACCCATTGCATTAATTCCAATATTTGCTAAAATTTTTGAAAAATATCTTTATAAGAAAATAAACACTTACGTAGAACAGAAAAATATTCTAACCAAAGAACAAAAAGGTTTTAGGAAAAATAAAACAATCAATATGGCCATTTATGATTTCCTAGATGTTGTGATGACGTGTGTAGATACGAAAACTCCTATATCGGCTATTTACATGGATATGACGCAGGCGTTTGATTACGTCGACCATAACATTCTTCTAAGTAAACTGGAAGCGTATGGCTTTGGAGGAAATGTTCTCAAACTAATTCAGTCTTACCTCAGCAATAGGATCCAATACACAGAAATAGCTAAAATAAACACAAAAAAACAAGAGGAGATTCACCAATCTCATGAAAGAGAAGTAGTATACGGTGTACCGCAGGGTAGTGTTCTAGGACCTCTACTTTTCATACTGTACATTAACGACTTGCCCAGATGTACCCAAAATAATATGTCCCTCTTTGCAGATGATAGTACAGTTACAATAAAACGCAATAAGGTAATAAATTACGAACGGGATATTAATGAAGCGCTATATTCCATCATAAATTGGCTAAACAAAAATAACTTAAAGGTGAATTTAACCAAAACTTGCTTCATGCAGTTTAGCCAACGCATACCAGGCATATCTAACTTAAATATAAACTTTGAAAATAATAAAATTGAAGAAGTGGATACCACTAAATTTCAAGGCTTAGTGTTGGATAAGCATCTAAATTGGAAAGAGCACATTGAGGTGTTATGCAAAAAAATTAGCTCTTCTAGCTATCTCTTACATAAGTTAGCTCACATTGCAAACACTGATGCAGTTATATCTGCGTACCACGGCCTTGTGGCTTCCATGTTGCGATACGGATTAATATTCTGGGGTAATTCAACAGATAGGGATAAAGTATTTAAAGCCCAAAGTCAATATTTCGAATGAAACCAACCGACAGTTGTAAACCCTACTTTATAAATAATAATATCTTAACATTACCATGTATGTACATTCTGGAGGTTTCACTTTTTGTAAAATCAAATCCGGACATCTTTAGACGTGTTTCAGATGTCAGTCAACGAATGCAAAGGGATGAAAGTAAAATATGTATACGAAAAGCCAATACAGCGCTCCTGCAGAAGAGCATATTCTGTATGGGGCCTGTTATTTACAATAAGTTACGCAGAGACATTCGAGAGTTGGACTTTGCCTCTCTCAAACACAAACTCAAATTATTATTGTTTAAAAAATGTTATTATAATATAAATGAATACTTGACTGAAAAATAATTATTATAGATTGTGTGACGCTGCCGTGACACAGCAAATTGACATTTTGTATTTAATTTAATTAACATGACATTTAAATTTTTTGGACATAGCTCCCTCTAGATCTTTACACTTTATATAATTTAATTTAATTATTTTGCTTCGACAATAATGATGTTGATACTATTACTATAACTACTCAGTATATGACATTTTGACTTATTCATTGTATGTTAACTGCATGATTGTAATGTTTTAAATTCTCAATATTTGTACGCCTCAAATGGCAAAACATGCTGGACTCCTTTGACTACTGTTATACCATCAGATGATTACCCATGTTTTACAAATAAAATTCTTTGTCTTTGTCTTTGTCTTTGGTAGTGTCATTTTGGTGTCTTTGGTCAATGTAGCTCTGCTCCCGCTTTCAAGTTGTCCGCTTGGCTTTCTTCCATGCTGCTGTGCACAGTCTAGCTGTATAGAGGCTGTGTCTGGTACAGTGCACGGCTGTACGCTTGGCCGAGGAGTTACTTTTTCACGGTTCAGCTGATGGTTGGAGCTCGGATTTAGAGGGGCTTGGTCTCCAGGCAGGTTAGATGGTGGTGGCAGGGGTGACAAGGTTAATCCTTCCTCAGAGTCATCCGAAATCTGGACCATATTAGACTCAATGCGTTCCAGATTGTCCTTGCTTATAGCAATCAACCCATTTATAGATGATATACAGTCATTATTCTGGGACTGTATAACTGAGTACTCACAAGTGATGTCCAGTAGTTGGAATCTCAGTTCTTCCACTTGCAACTGTAGCTCAGCCATCGCTAGTTCATGGTCCACTTTGTTGCCAAAAAGTTCCTTCTGGCACTCCGCCATTTCTTTTTCTAATTGCACCTTTTGGCGGTGAAGAGGTACACCATCTATACTCTTCCGGCTTTGTTTAATCAGTTTTTGTACCTTCTGAACGTATTTCTTTGTTTTAATATACTTTTTAATTTTGTTTGCGCTGTTCATTTTTGTACTGCTGTTGTTCTCGTTAGTGCATGACTTATCGCTGGTTGTAGTTAACTCAACAGTTGGTATCCTGACTTCACTCATTATTTCATTATACAAGGACAAGGTTTTAGATCTTTCCTTTTGTTCTTCTCGCTCACCGATTTGTTGGATCTCGTGGTGTGCCTCAGCAAGCTGGTTTTCAAGCGATTTTATGCGCTGCAGTGCCATATCATGAAAATCATTGCACTTGTTAAATGAGTTGAGTTGATGTTGTAGCTCATCTCGCTGGGCAGTAGCGTCCTGGCATTGGATGTCCAATTCGCTTAGCTCTTCTTTGAGTGCCTTGTTTATTTTAATTTGTTTTTCGATCTCTTCTTCACTGTCTGCTCGTTCTAGAAGCAGTGTATCGCAAAGCTCTTTACTTTTCTTGAGCTCTAGCAGGGTCGCCTTCAGCCTCAGCTCCATATCACGCGCAGTCATCTTGCCCCGAGTCAGCATTATACTCACCTGGAACAACCGGGAATCGGTATCAGTGTCTGATCGTTGAAAATAGTATTGAACGATAGTGAAGTGACAACTCGTTTGTAGATGTGCAGTGTGAGTTTATGATGGCTGAGGCTTGGTTTTGTCGTCAACTTTGCTTCCACTTTTCGTCAAGTAAAGAGAGTCAAAACAGTGCCTGAGTGTATGTACAGGACGTATCTCACGTATGTGAGGTTGTGTATAGTTGCTTTATGCAGTATAAAGTGCGGTATTAGGTGTAATATACAATAATAAAACAATACTTCCCCGGTTTTGTCGTTGCAATTCGAACTGTTTGACAGTTCGACAGTCCAGTACAAATTATCCAGTTCTCCTTGTATTCCTATGCTTTCACTACTTTATTACAATATGCACTTTACTACTAGCTTTAATTACATTCAAATACAATGAAAAGGACACAATAAACACTAGAAATATGAATAAAATTAAATAAAACTAAAGAGCTGCTTTCAATAACAGCTGTTCGGCCTGGGGTTGCCAGCCGATCCCATAAGATCCGATTAATACCATAAACAATGTGTTGGGCACCGTAACAGTGCCGTTACTTTTCTGTTTAAATAAAATAAACTTGGCACTATAATGCACTGTTTATTATAAAACTGTTTACACAACGGCGGTAAGTAAGCGGTAGTGGCGTAGTGGGGTTGACCCTTGCTTCTCGATCATGAGGGTCTGGGTTCGAACCACGCATGTACCAATGACTTTTAGTTACGTACATTTGTTTGTTCAGCAACACATTTCGCTGATAAATTGTGCCCGGATAACGGCGACAGGCTTGCCACTTGTCACGTTTGGGACCTAATAAACTCGGCAAAACGTGGGTCCAGGTCTAGAGACTGGTGCCTGTGCCTACCCCTTCGGGGATAACGGGCGTGAGTTTATTTATTTATTTTATTTTTTTATTTATTTGTTTACACAACAATCAAGACCGTAACACTATTAGATACTAGAAAAGCATATAAACAAACAACATTTAAAAAATGACAATATTCAAGTAACAAATCAATAAAAAAGAAAACAAAGTAAAGTAAAAAAGGTCTGTCGCCAACACAATATTCATGATAAGGTTTTTTTTATCATTAAAAACGTTCAAATGCGAGCGCAAACGAGGCCAGACATAACAGCCATAATAGAGATAGTTAAAGAAAGGGATTATACAACTACCTGCATCTCGCTCATACTACATACTACTCATAATAGTCGGCAATGCAGTATTTTGTGATGCAAGAATCGTAGCATCATCGGCGTAGTACAAACTCGTAGTCAATAAGCTACGCCGTAGCAACTACTACGATTAGCACCAACCCAAGGGCATCCACTGAGATCTCTCTCCTAGACAAGACCTTGCCCTATAATGCGACGTATATTATAGGCTGCTTACTGAGTGACACTAACCCCACCGAAGATTCTAGATAGGATTATGTCACAAACAACAGTTTTTGGATGCTATCTAGTCCTACGTTTTTTGCCTTAGGTTCACGAGCGTGAGTTCTAAAAATACTATTAACATGATTGTAAGATTGTATGGACATACATACAAGAATCGCTCGTAGTCTTGGTACCGGCTGCCTGAATGATCTTAAACGATCACGAAGGTTAAGCAACATAGGGCGCATAGGGTTCAGTGCATGGATGGGTGTCCGTCTATGACTTACACTAGCTCTTCGCAAGGCACGTTAAGTAGTTGGTGCCAGCTGCCGTCGATAGATGGCAGTCGTTAAGCCAAGTCAGAGGCCTTAGGGCGGCTTGAAAACTTCTGACAGTAAGACCATCCTTACAAGCCTCCATCAAACCAGACTTGCCCCCATGGTGGAGTATGGGCCTATACTTTCCTCAGAGAAGAGACCCGTGCTTCTCGGTGGCGACATAATGGGTTGATTATGACCCAAACATAAGCTCACGCCTGTATCCCATAGGGCTAGAGACCACGGACTGCCACCTGCTACGATCCTGACTAATCACTTTCGCTTCATCGACTTCTTTGGTCGTTTCATGCACGAACGCTGGTTTCAGGTATCTTTTATCATGCCCTTCGCGAGTACATCTCTTATTTGGTCCAAGATTTTAGATATTTTTGGCATTGTACTCAAACATTTTGAGAATTCGATCTGTAGAACAAGATAATTATGATTTTTTTTTCTGTGTCACTAGTTTCCCTCAGTGGATCCTCTTAAGCACCGACAAACACATCGAAAACACATACAATACGACGCAATTCCCCTCGGCGTGACATTCTATTTCCGAAGGCACTTCTGGAAGACATTTCCTTTGGCCTGCTATCGACAGCTGCTTAGATAGTTAATTGCTTATCACAGAGTACGGGTCCGCACTTAGACAGAGCGGGATCTTTTCAAGAAAGATTTTTACGCGTGCCGATAAAGATTATTTATTATGTGAAACAACGAGACTGGTTACTTTACATTTACTTGTTATTTAATTTTTTTTCTGTATTATTTCTTTTGTGCAATAAAGCGTATCAAACAAACTGTTCATTTTAGTAAATTAAACAGGCTGGCTTTGTAAGAGAAACATAAACAGAATAAAAGAAGTATAAAATGATGCAGAGAGGTTACCATCGTTTTAAATTTATTAGGCTATTTGACAGTGTGAAATAACAGTATAATTTATACGTATTCGTATAAATTATGTGTCTTAAAAACGGATTTTAACTAAAAAAACAATTACGATTTGTAAAAAAACACGAGATAAAATTTTATAATTTGTATCTGCCGCCATTGTATAAAACGGCCTAGATTGGCCGATCCTATGATGACGTCACATGAAATTAAAAATGGCGTCTGTCATTCATTTTTTCGTACGTTCATTGGTTGGTTTACCGGGAAGTGACGTCATAATTTCTGTGCGACGCCATATTGCCTAAGATAGCGCTTTGTCGGCTTATTTCAAAAGTAATTTTCGTTTGCCTTTTTTAGAAGAAATACACGAAAGAATTTAAAATGACCACTTTTCATGACTCCATGAATACCAACACACAATATGAGATGGCAGAAATTGCAGTACCAATATTTAAATTACGATACACCAATACCATACGAAATATCTTATTAAAATTTTTAAGACATGCAACATTTATCAGCCGTTCCATATTAACCCCCTGATTTTCATACGCAGACAGTCAGTTCATCGTCATCATCATCAACCCATTATGTCCCCACTGAGGGGCACGGGTCTCTTCCCTGTGGAAGGTATAGGCCATACTCCACCACGGGGGCCAAGTCCGGATTGGTGGAGGCTTGTAAGACTAGTGGCTGGTCTTACTGTGAGAAGTTTTCAAGCCGCCCTATAAAGGCCTCTGACTTGGCTTAACGACTGCCATCTATCGACGGCAGCCGGCACCAAGTGCTTAACATGCCCTGCGAAGCACGGAACCGCTCGGAAAAATGCCACTAGCGTTAGTCATAGATGGTAACCCATCCATGGACTGAACGCGCCCAATATTGCTTGGCAGCCGAGGCTACGAGCGATTCAGTCAGTTAGTTTACTAAAAAAAACAGTCTCATTTATCGAGTGTCACTTCAGAAAGGGTACAAGCGGTTGTGAGGCTAGCTTCCAGCTATCGGCTTTATTTCGCGCCGAGCCGATGTAAACAATTACACATGACCGTGTTAACCGTAGCTGCTGTGCCCCGGGGGCTTATACTGCAGAGCGATAGACAGTTCACGGGCAAATTCAGGCGAAGCCATTGTAAATAAAACATAAACATTTACATACAGGCACACATATTGCTTCTGGCCCCACACTAGGATACCCTGTGTCATGGGAACCAGAAACACGATATCACAAACATGTTAATGTCCAAGACCTGGAGATGTTTTGTCCACAGCCGGCGTCTGAACCGGAACCTCTCGTATTGTAGGCACATGCACAAACCGCTGCGCCAGGTCATCGTATAATAATTTTGGCAAATTCCTCGAACACTAAATAACTCGCTCGTAGAATCGAATAGCGCGTAGCCTGTGCTGCCTGAGTGATCTTAAACGATCACTAAGGTTAAGCAACATACGGCGCGTTCAGTCCATGGATGGGTCACTGTCTATGACTAACGCTAGTGGCATTTTTCCGAGCGGCTCCGTGCTTCGCAAGGCACGTTAAGCAGTTGGTGCCGGCTGTCGTCGATAGATGGCAGTCGTTAAGCCAAGTCAGAGGCCTTAGGGCGGCTTGAAAACTTCTGACAGTAAGACCAGCCACTAGTCTTACAAGCCTCCACCAATCCGGACCTGGCCCCCGTGGTGGAGTATGGCCTATACCTTCCTCAGGGAAGAGACCCGTGCCCCTCGGTGAGGACATAATGGGTTGATGATGATGACTAAATGACACTGTATGTAATATAATAATAAATTATTAATTATCTTGTAAGTGACAGTAAAACATTAATTCAGGGACACCGATCTGGGGCAAGTTTTATTTGTAAATATATAATTAGATATTACTTTATATTAGTTTTATTAGTTAAGTATTATTTATATAATTTAGTTTATAGTAGATTAGTTTCATATATTGTTAATTAAGTTTTTATGTAAAGTTATTAAGTTATATTATTTATTGTTTATTGAATAAAAATTAACTTTTTTCACAACACCATTCAATTTTATTCCGGATTCAATTACATACTTGACTTATCAGAGACGAGCAATTGACGACGCGAGCTCCGTCTTTATTCACCATGATTAAGCTCTGCAAATCAGAGCGAAACCTGGTCGGACTCTTCCGACAAAAAAGCAAGTAAGTGAATGCAGAATTGAGTTCATCATCATCGACCCATTATATCCCCACCGAGGGGCACGGGTCTCTTCCCTGAGGAAGGTATAGGCCATACTCCACCACGGGGGCCTAGTCCGGATTGGTGGAGGCTTGTAAGACTAGGGGCTGGTCTTACTGTCAGAAGTTTTCAAGCCACTCTAGGGCCTCTGACTTGGCTTAACGACTGCTATCTATCGACGGCAGCCGGCACCAACTGCTTAACCTGCCTTGCGAAGCACGGAACCGCTCGGAAAAATGCCCCTAGCGTTACTCATGGCCCGGTCACCCATCCATGGACTGAACGCGCCCTATGTTGCTTAAACTTCGTGATCGGTTAAGATTATCACTCAGGCAGCCGGGGCTATGAGCGATTCCTACTGCTTACGAAAGTTTTTTTGGCCAAAAATATCTTTCCTTCCTTTTAGTGTCTAGCTCTAGCACTATAACTCTTTCTACCTTTCTCAAAACATTCAAGAGCCGACCATTCTATCACCTTCCAGACTCTTCCCCCAGTGCAGGCCATCACACATTCGATTATAGGCAATCAGGATTATGCACGTCCTATTACTGCCTGCCAATTTGCGCCGCGGCCGGCTCGGAGATGCTACCTGGGAGACCGGGTGGCACGACGTTCGATAATAGCCCTTATGTGGCACTCGGTAGGTGTTTGATTGCCGTACTGGTTTTGTAAAACATTAAAAACCTGCTATATTCCAGTTGGACTCGCGCACGGAGGATCCCGAACCTTTATCTACAATCTGTAAAAAAAAGGAGTGATAATATTCAAGGGTGGGTATATGGCCCTTTGTATAAAGTACAATATGAAAGTAGCAGCACTGAACGAGTAAGTTTCAACTTCCACACATTTTTGTTTCATAAGAGTATCGTGAAAAAAATGCCAACCCTAGCGATGTCTTGTAAGTAGTTACGAAGCGTTTGCGATTTTAAGTACAGTCAACCTCTACGTTGCAATGTTGCCCCTAATGCGTCGGAATAGAGTGCATGGATGTAAAGGAGAAAAAATGACATGCTGTTGACTGTACCAGTGATCTGCCAAAGACCTCTGATAGGGCTGCCACTCAAATATTTTAGCCAATATTTAAAATTCGATTTTCTCAATAATCATTTGGATGACAAATGTTTGCTACTGCTCTTCGGAAAAGGTGTAACCCAATAATTACCCCAGTACATTTTTATCACTCCTTTTTTTTACACGCTGTATACAACATACCTAAAAATATTTTAAAGCGTTTACCTGTTTCCGTTATCAATTTTGGGCAAACAACGGCAAAAAACACTTTTTGTGTAAATGCACCCTTACTGTTTCCCGTTTCCCCTTTGCCGTTTAAATGGTCCAGTTGGCACTCTTCAGCATAGAGTAATGCTTATTACTCGCATAATTATTGTGTCATAAAATGTACAAATACATTTCCAGGGACATTACTAGTTCGTGGGACGAACATTAATCATCGCATAACGTTCGCTCCAGTTCACTCTAACTCGGTTATAATCTTAGATCAAGCCTGGGTAAGCAGATATGTTACTGAGCGCCTGAGGCTCCTACGAAAGCGTTTCTGGTAAATCTCGTATTAATAAAACGCGTGACGTAGATAAAGTACTGATTTCCTTAAAAACGCGAAATTCGTCTAGTCGGAAGTCGAAGTGTTTTATATATTGGTGTAAAAATCCCAGGTCTTGTATGTTCATATGTTGTCACGTCGCTGTTTCTGGTTCCCGTGACACAGGGTATCCTAGTGTGAGGCCAGAAACAACTAACATTAAAGCAGAATCTAAGTAAGTAAAAAAAAAGTAAAAATATTTATTCTAAATAACACAGTTATTTTCACATTTTGATGCATAGAAATAGAGGTTTATTATTGTTTTTTTTTTTTAATGACCCGCGATACTCTAATTAATCTGTAACTTGTTTGAATGCACACAGGCGTACAATCTACTCGATTACGTTACGCGTAGGGTAAACTCGCCACGTATTTATGTAAATGCTCATCAACTGTAGGTACAATATCCCAATGTATGTAAAGCGGAACCTCAACCCACCGCAGACAGCTGCCGAAAACAATTGAATTACTTAACCGGTACCGGACACGAGACAGGCGTACCAACGAACGTGACCAGTTGACCACCCCATCGGACGGCGTACCAACGTCACATATTAATTTCACAT
This sequence comes from Yponomeuta plumbellus, assembly GCA_947310845.1. NCBI lineage: Eukaryota > Metazoa > Arthropoda > Insecta > Lepidoptera > Yponomeutidae > Yponomeuta > Yponomeuta plumbellus. Next base: position 17,672,263 of record OX371212.1, on the reverse strand, counting down.
AGCCACCCCATCGCTCAGCGCAGAGTGTGTCAAAAGAAATGATGACCTGGAATTTTCATTAAAGTTTTTCATAGCACCACTGAGGAGACGTGGTAGCGGGGCGGTAAAACGCCGGCTTCTCAATCGGGAGGTCGTGACTTCGAGTCCCGGTATGCATCAATGACATTGTGTTCTAAGTTATGGATATTTGTAAAGTCATAGTAGCGAGAAAAATCATCCGATTTTTGATGATCTGTGATATTTACCAAACCTTAGCGCTTGCTACGTGCAATGGTCCTACTGTGAGGCTAAGTGAGGAAACATCAGGTTTAACTTGAACTAGGCCATGTTACTACTAAATGACAGTGAGTGCTGTTGTACAACTGAACTGTTGCCATTGTGACATTATAAGGATGAATATTCATATTCATTGTGTAGAAAATATTGTTGTGTATAATCTAGAGTGTAAGGAACGATATAATGATATTTTTTAATTATAAATTGTATGTGCATAGACCACAGGTGATGAATAAGTTTAAGTTTGATTTCAGATGATTTCAGATTTTCATTTGTTCAGAAACCAACTAAATATTTTATAATACCGACAACATATAAATATGAGATATTTTTTATGTTCGCATACAAGGCTTAAATGCGCCTACTTATTTATAAAGTACATAATAAACAATTATCAAACAATGTCTATTCTTAGTATAGCGGATGATACCATAATAATATGAATACCTTTTTTAATTTGAACGCTTACGTTTGCCAGTCTCTACCAATGTCAAATATTAATTTCATATGGCTACCCCATGCATCGGGCGGCGTACCAACATCCAGATATTAATTTCATTGCAACGGCCAGACCGTCGGCAAACAGAGAAAGAAATGCAAATGAAAAATTAATTTCGGAACGGGTTTCCATTGCTTGAATAAATATTCGCGTAGCGAGCGAATGCAGTGGACAAATTAGGGTTTTTTTTCTCAGAATGCAGTGCAGCCAAGTTTTGTATACCACGATAATTATCTAGTAAGCCATTTAAAACCGATTAATTCATGACTTGGTGGCAACTGGAAATAAAAAAATAATAAGTAAAAGAAAAAAATAATTTATTGCTCTAAATTAAGGTATACAATATTTGTTTAGGTACTATGTGCATAACGTTGAGTTATTATTTCGTAGTTTCAATGTGTCCTTAAACTAGGTTAATATTTATGTTATAAAAATTTTTTGCAAGAAGTTTTAAGCTATAATAACGCTATAGCTTTTTTAAAACATATAGTCTAAAATCTTGTACTAAGAAACTAGTGTGGGGCCAGAAGCAATGTATGTAACTGTATGTAAATGTTAAATGTTATGTTAATGTTTGATGTTCACTTTTTACGTACCTACATATTACATAAGTTGTAGAGTCTGGCAAAGCCAACTTTGCAACGGAATTAAGTGGCAACCCCACAGAAAGACTATTGTGTAACACTGTCAGTATTGATACTGTCAGTAATCGGTATTGATACTTTAAATATTGAATATGAATTCTTATTTAAAGCCAATCAAGTATCAAGACTATATATATAATTTTTGGTGTTATAAACATAGGGATACCATAACCTTTTTTTTAAATCTACCATTGCCAAGTTAGCTTTGTCATACTATATGGGGTTGAATTTGAAAAAATGTTTTTGTCGAGTGCGGCACAGAAGGAAGAGAGAGTTGAGAATGGAATATGTCTGAATGTGATTTGAGAATGGACTATGAATATAGTTGAGAATGGGAATATATAGTTGGGTTATAATGTCACTTCATCAGCATCAGATCTTTATGTCCCCACCGAGGGGCACGAATCTCTTCCCTGAGGAAGGTATAGGCCTCCACCACGGGGGCCAAGTCCGGATTGGTGGAGGCTTGTAAGACTAGTGGCTGGTCTTACTGTCAACTGCTTAACGTGCCTTACGAAGCTCGGAACCGCTCGGAAAAATGCTACTAGCGTTAGTCATAGATGGTCACTCAACCATGCACTGAACGCGCCCTATGTTGCTTAACCATCGTGATCGCTTAAGATCACTCAGGGGGCCGGGGCTACGAGTGATTCAAACGTTACTTAAGCATGGGCTGTCTCTTAATGTGAGTTTTAAACGGTTATTCCGTCTAAAAGTCTTTTTTCAGAGCGATTTTCTAAAAGTCTTATTTCTAGGAGTTTAGGTACCTATATCAAGTATAACTGGAATCGGAACAGTTTTTTGACTCGTTTTTTTTACAGCTCTAATCAATTGGATTGGATTTATTTCCCGTCTCGCACAGTGGAATGCAATCGTCCCGCGTGAAATATTAATTGCTCAGACAATGTTATGACGTGTGCGCCCTCGTTTGGGAACTTTCATTATGAAATGGACGTAGTATTTTGGTAATTTCAACACACACGGTCCGAATTGGGGTAATTAGCAATTGAGACTTAATATAGTAGGTATTTATTCAATATATTGTGATGCTTTTTGCATTGTGCTAGTTCTAGCATCGGTTTACTGAAGCACTTAAGTCAATTTGACATTAAATTGTTGTTTTATTGACCATTATAAGTAAACAAACATTATAAAGCATATTTTTATCTTATAATGCGAAATGCTCTTCCCGCCTCTCCTTTCTCCTCTCCTCTCCTTTCCACATCCAAACCGACAAACACTACACACACAATGCACACACACACACACACACACACACATACTTATAAAAATAAAATAAAAACACCATTGTTTATCTTACCATTTCAACCACCATTTTAGCATGCATATAGTTTTGTTTAGCTTTTACGTTGGTTTTTCGCTTTTATTTAATGTATAAATGTGAGTATCTGTTATTGGCCCTACTTGTTGTATTTTAGAATCAGTATTTCATTAAATAAGTTCACTGTTGATACCCCTAAGATATAAAAATAAATAAATAAAAAAATAAATATAAGCAATTCATATAAAAGAATAAGAAAAAATAGTTTTATACCAATAAAATGAAAAAAAGGACAAGACACACCACAGAAACAAAATAAATAGAGAAGTAACATAAATATAATATGTAACGAATCAGACAAAAAAAATAAATTAAAACAAAACCATAGATAGATATAGCAGTGTCGGTATTTTTTGTAAATGTGTTCATATCATTGTTTAGTGACAGCTTTCCTTCAAATCAAAGAAAGATAAAATTTGATAAAACCTGAAGCTGTAAAGCTACGTTAGAAGCTACGTTAAACCGTTTTGTACTTTAACTTTGTAATCTAATGTCTGAATGTGATTTGAGAATAGACTGTGAATATAGTTGAGAATGGATATAAGAACTAGCTGTTGCCCGCGACTACGTCCGCGTGGGCTTTAGTTGAGTAAGGTGTTTGCAAATAAGATAGGGATACTTTTAGCGCATGCGAAAGAGCTTTTATAATAACTTCGCAACCCCCTATTACCCCCTTATAATCATAATCATAGTCAAAAATTTATTTGAACGTAAAGAATTTACATTCTGCTTGTTGAATGTCAATGGGATGTCAATGTCAAGGGATGATTTTCGAAAAACTACTTTACACGTCTTTCATGACTTTCAATGAAGGACTTTCATGCTGAATTTCTTTCGATTAACTTCAAAAATGGCTAAGTTTCATACTAACTTTGCACCCCCCTTTTACCTCCTTAAGGGATGATTTTCAAAAAACTATTTTACATGTGTTTCATGACTTTCAATTAAGGGCCTTCATATTGAATCTCATTCAAATAACTTCAAAAACGGCAAAGTTTCATACTAAGTTTGCACCCCCCTTTTTCCCCCTTAAGGGATGATTTTTAAAAAACTATGTTACACGTGTTTTATAATTATAAATGAAGTACCTTCGTACCAAAATTCATTCGAATAACTTCAAAAACGGCAAAGTTTCATACTAACTTTGAACCCCCATTTTACCATTTTTTAAGATGAATTTTCAAAAATCCTTTCTTAGTGCTACCCTACGTTACAAAAGTAACCCCTGTGCAAAATTTCAAGTTTCTAACCCTTATAGTTTAGGCCCTGCGTTGATATGTCAGTCAGTCAGTCAGTCAGTCAGTCAGTCAGTCAGTCAGTCAGTCAGTCAGTCAGTCAGTCAGTCAGTCAGTCAGTCAGTCAGTCAGTCAGTCAGTCAGTCAGTCAGTCAGTCAGTCAGTCAGTCAGTCAGTCAGTCAGTCAGTCATTCAGTCAGTCAGTCAGTCAGTCAGTCAGTCAGTCAGCCAGTCAGTCAGTCAGCCAGTCAGTCAGTCAGTCAGTCAGTCAGTCAGTCAGTCAGTCAGTCAGTCAGTCAGTCAGTCAGTCAGTCAGTCAGTCAGTCAGTCAGTCAGTCAGTCAGTCAGTCAGTCAGTCAGTCAGTCAGTCAGTCAGTCAGTCAGTCAGTCAGTCAGTCAGTCAGTCAGTCAGTCAGTCAGTCAGTCAGTTAGCTTCTCCTTTTATATATATATATAGATATATAGCTGAGAATTGTATTATGTAAGTCTAAAAACCTACGTCTTTAGACTTATGCAACGTTTGACATGATTCTCATCTCATCAGAAAGAACTATGCTTAAAATGTGAGTTGAGAATGGAACAAATCTAAACGTCACTTCATCAGCATCTGCAGCCCATTATGTCCGCACCGAAGGGGTCTCTTCCCTGAGGAAGGTATAGGCCATACTCCACCATGAGGGCCAAGTCCGAATTGGTGGAGGCTTGTAAGACTAGTGGCTGGTCTTACTGTCAGAAGTTTTCATGCCGCCCTAACGCCTCTGACTAGCTTAACGACTGTCATCTATAGACGGCAGCCGGCACCAACTGCTTAACGTGCCACTAGCACTAAAAGGCAACTAGCGTTAGTCACAGATCGGTCACCCATCCATGCACTGAACACGCCGTATGTTGCTTAACCTTAGTGATCGTTTAAGATAACTTAGGCAGCCGAGGCTACGAGCGATTCACCGCAGTAATTAATTTGCACAAATGGCTTCAGTCTGGGTGTATTTCAACGTTAGTGATGTCCTGGTTACCAGGGCGTTCTAGTTTGCGATTAGTATAAGTGATTTTATAGCGTGGAAGTTATTACAATTTCTATTTTTATTTAACTGGGTCAGCGGTTTTGCGAGAGTGAGTTGACCTGCTTGTGGGATCTAGTTCAAGTAGTTTCTAATACAGCGAGCCGTTTTCAAAGTTAGACCGAGATTTATCTCAAAAATTATGTATCGAACACATATTACTTTTTGCCAGTAAATATTACTAACAATTCTAAACTCCGGATACACTTACTTGATTTGCTCACTGCAAATCAGGGCAAAATCTGGTCGGTCTCTTCCGACAAAAAGTTATGTAAGTGTATCCGGATAAAAAATAGTTTTAAATGTGTAGTGGTTACGAAAGCTTTAGTTAAAAAATGACAACCAACTTACACTAAAACTTTTGTGAAAATCTTTATATCACAAAGATATACACAGATATACAGAAATAGGATGTAAAGAAAAAAGCTGAAACAAAACCAACAAAAGCAGAAGAAAAGTGAAACTACAGAAGACAAGTGAGAACCAAATTTACATTACGTGCATGCTGTATGACGATGCAGCGGAAAGAGGTCTCATGCTCAGTATTAGCTGAGGGTTTGCACCCACAGCATTGATTTTCAGCAAAGGCCTTCCGGTGACGGATCCTTGGTATTTTTTGGCCCGAGAAAATAAGTAAAGAGGAACTGTTGGAGTTCCGCCACGAAACAACGATCGGCCATGAGATCAAGTGCCGCAAGAAATCAGAAATCAGAAATTTGTTTCAACGTAAAGAATTTACATTCTGCTTGTCCGCTGTTAGCCGCTGCCTTGAGGCCGAATGTAGTGGAGAAAAAGGCAGCAAAAAAAAACCAACTGCTTACGCGCCTTGCGAAGCACGGAACCGCTCGGAAAAATGCCACTGGCGTGAGTCATAGATAGTCACCTATCCATGCACTGAACGCGCCCTATGTTGCTTTAAGATCACTCAGGCAGCCGGGACTACGAGCGATTCGAAATAGATTAACTTTGGTTTATAACTGAGTAACATTCTTACCACTACTTACCACAACCACTACTACTTACTAGATTTTCTGCAGAATTCTTGAAGCAGCTTCCATTATTGTTAACGTTTTCGATGTACATATCACACCCACCAGCCTTTTCTCCTTAATGAGGTATATTGAACACCGAGGGCATAATGTGAACTTATGTAACATTTGGCGGTAACTTACAATATGCATCGCTTACACCTACTTCTTTTTAGCAGATGCGGACTTAGGAAAGGGTCTAAGTACAGCTGCTTAGATAAGAACTCTCTGTAAGGCAAACTATTACTTTTAATTCCTTTATTCTTTTCTTAATGCCTAGATAGGCACTATGCATTTTTCAATAATTTATTACATAAGTAGGAATTGATGAATCTAATCACGCGATATACTATGAATAGCCTAAAGTAGTCAATTTTTTAGCCAGCATATAAATCAGTTTTCCACTAATACTGTGACTCATATTCACTGCTAGTGGCGACTTTGGACAATATTAGCAAATTACCAGGGTCGTTAAATACAATAGATATCGATTACAATTTAATTTATTGCGGTGCAACACGTTTTTGTACTTATTTCTTCTATAATTTTATTTGTGATTACAAATAAAATGAGCGACCGATGAGATTCTCGATTCATCTATACATAATTAAACTGAGGATTCATATTTCGTGTTTGTTTTTTGGACTATTCTTATATTATAAAGACGACTGTCTGTAAGTGTGTGTGCAGGAGGTAATGTCCGAAAGTACTCAACCGATTTTTTATTTGGTACCTCTTTTACGGTTCAAATCTGTTGACGGGATCCAAGACGAAATCGTAAAACCCTTCAATTTGCAAAGACATCTTCACGGAATTGTGTACATAACTATACTGCCGCCGTAAAGAATATCGTCAACGCCACCTTGAAATTAGCGTACTATAATGTCTGCATAGAGCTTACTCTGAAGGCAGACTTTATGTCCCATGATCAAGACGTACAGACCCTGGATACGTCACTGAACTTTCCGTGGTACCAGGCGAGCATGTTTTATCTAAGAATATCACTCGCTCCGTGGTTTATTGGCTCGCTGGTGAGAACGTAACGGCGTTATTGGGAAGGTTTTCTAAAAGATTAAAATCCTTGGTTATGCCTCTAAGAAGCATGGCAAGATGAGAAAACCGAAACGTCGTTTATGTATATCTGTAATGTTAATAAGGTTATCAGTCTATTTTCATTCCAGAAAACTACAATTAAAGGTTTATATTGTATTTTTTTATAATATTCCATGGCAGAAACATTGGTGGTATATACAATAAGCCCTGCACAGTTTAGACATCAGGCATTCATTATCTAAGTGTAATCCCTATGACCTTATGTCGAAAATGTAGGTACTCTATATTGTTGTATCATAGCTCTGTCTCTCTAATTTTGATGAATAAACAAATATATATCTTGTCTAACTAAGACAACTAAACAAACGGCAGCGATTTGGCCTCAATTTTTTTATTTAACTGATGAAATAATTTGGTAGATAAATTTTTTATATAAAAAAATAAAAAGAATGTAAATTGTTACTATTTTTAAATATTCCTGGTGTACTGTAGATACAATAAAGAATATTCTATCTATCTTTGTTAATAATTTAAATTAAATAGTAGGTTAGGTTGGTTATATCAATATGCTGAGGTAAATTCTAGACTAATTCATAAAATTACTGTCGCTTGATAAAGTGTCTTATTAACTGTCAGTTAAAAAAACTTAACTAACATAGAGTAGAGATAATTAGTTCTAGCTTTTACGAGTAAATACAACTGTACTAGTTCCCCACGTCACAGAACTAGCCTAGTGTGTAAAAATGTTATAACCAGCCACTAGTCTTACAACCCTCCACCAATCCGGACTTGGCCCCCGTGGTGGAGTATGGCCTATACCTTCCTCAGGGAAGAGACCCGTGCCCCTTGGTGAGGACATAATGGGTTGATGATGGTTGCTAATATAACTTACAATGCACTTGACTTAGGAAAGAGTCATTGGTACATGCAGGGACTCGAAACCACGACCTCGCGAATGTGAGAAAAGAGATTAAAACATTTTTTGGAGTTGATCTCTATTTCCAATCGTACGTTCTGTGTGTTCTTTTAGGCAACCGAGGTTTTCTTTCCTACATAAATTGCGGAGCTGTAACGTGAAATTAATTTCGCTTTTCAAACGCGCTGAGTTTCCCGCCAAAGACCTCCTTTGTGCCAGTTTATGGGATTAACAAGTTTTTCTCCACCCTCCTTGTAGAGAAATTATGAGGATAATATTTATGGGTGCAAGCCTTGGACCATAAAGGAAGATCGCAGAAAAAGACTTATGGCTTAGTGCTATTGGCGAATGCTCCAGATCAGTTGGACTGAAAAAGTGACCAACGTCGAAGTCCTTAGACGGATGCACAAGAACCATCACCATCAAGCAGCGTAAAGTAGCCTGCTTAGGCTACTAGTATTGGGCTAGCAGCAATGTATATCATCGGCATCATCAACCCATTATGTCCCCACCGAGGGGCACGGGTCTTTTCCCTGAGGAAGGTATAAGCAATACTCAGGCAGCCTAGGCTACGAGCGATTCGCAATGTATGTGCATGTTGTAAGTGTTTATGTTTATTGGTAAATTATTTAACTGTCGCTTAAAATATTCGCAGGTCCATCAACGTCAAGTATCGAGAGTCGTCTCTTGAATATTTTACTAGCACTTACCTGAAGTCTTCCGCAAGAAAGATTGCCGATCTCAGCGAGCATCTGGAAAGGCAAAAACTGTACATGATTACTTCATCTCAACTTTATTTTAGGATATATTTTGGAAGGTGGGTTTCCTTAAAAGAATTGAGAAAGGAATGTTGCGTTGGTTTGGACATGTGCAGGGGATGAAGGAAGAAAAACTGACGAAACAAATATATCGAGTGATTGCGAGTGGTAAGGCAGATAAGGGACGCCCCAAGCGGCGGGCATGCTTGCAGCGACTAAATAATGTCTGGATTGTGAGAAGTGGCGGCTCCTGGTTTCTGCCTACCCATCTGGGATACAGGCGTGAGCTTATGTATATTGTTTTTGGCTACAATGTGTTGGTATCAGAAAGGTGACAGTGAAAAACATATATACTCGTATATCAGGCTCACTACTACGTACCTATCTCCTTCCCTGTATGGACTCGTTTTAACCTACTTCAAATTTTAAACTATTGTCAAATATGTAAGTAATATTTTGATAGTATTATATTTTGATAAGTTAACATAAACATAAACATTTACATACAGGCACATGCATTGGCTCTGGCCCCACACTAGGATGCCCTGTGTCGTGAGAACCAGAAACAGCGACGTCACAAACATGTAAACATCCAAGACCTGGGATTTTTTTTTGTCCCCAGCCGGGATTCCAACCCGGGACCTCTCGCATGGTAGGCAGAAGTTAATATTTGGAAATGGATATCCCAATGAACATTTGACGACCTCTGTGGCGAAGCGGTTAGGTTAGGTTAGGTCATCAGCTACGCTGCCACCCAATCATCGTTCAGGTCGTCACGCATATCGAAAGAATGAACCAATCACACAGTGATTTAAAAAATCTACAGTATATTTCATTGGTAATTTTTTTAGGGAGCATTATTTCTATGTTTTTTTTATTCGCAGGTTTGCCTATAAATACTCATGGGTGCCTTGTTGTCAAGTTAATGGATATTGAAATAGATATGAATCTATCTATCTATCTCTGACGGGCACTTAATCAGAATCTCGGAAACGGCTCCAACGATTTTCACGAAATTTTGTAGGCAGATGCTTTCGGGGGCGTTAAATTGATCTAACTAGGTTACATTTTTAGAAAACGTTGTTTTATCCGTGTTTTAAGCCAATTGAAATTTGCTATGATAACATACAGAGGTAAATTTTGCGTCTATCTGCAAGGTTGGGATAGTTCTGACGGGAAAACATAAACATAACATTTACATACAGGCACATACATTGCTTCTGGCCCACACTAGGATACCCTGTGTCGTGGGACACAGAAACAGCGACGTCACAAACATGTCACAAACGGGCGACCCATTTCGGGCCGATTTCAAGAGACCCGGTTCGAATCATGATGTTTTTTTTTCCAAGTTCTTTTTTTGTTGAAAAAGGATTACTTTAATTTTATATTACAAAAAAAGTAACGAGCAAAGCTCGGTCACCCAGGTACTAATTTATTTAATTGATAAAATGAGTCCACGCGTGTATTCCAGAGGGGTAGACAGAGACCTGGGCTCGCCACCTGCCACGATCCTGACAAACTGCTTTCGCTTCACCAACATTCATTTGCCGCTGCATGCACGCAGGTTTCGAGTTCAGTCACGAGTAATAATATGAATACACTGTCGCATTTTTATTTTGCTTTGTACTGAAAATGTGTACGACAATTTGTTGTAAATTATCTAACCATTGGATACATAATTAAGGAAACATTTTCGTACACTTCTTTCTAGATTGTCTTAAGTAAAGATTTTTAGAAACTGTGACGGTGTAATTAATATATTATTGCTCGTGACTGTACCCTATGACTAGGACAATTGAATTGAATTTTAGATTACCAGCTAAAATTCAAGGTGTTTCGAGAGATTAGTGGTGATTCTCTCTAAAACACCACGAGTTTTAGATGGTGTGAAAGTCATACAAAAATAAACATGTTTTAACATTAGCTATCGAATACATTAGTTTGTCTTCTTTAAAAAAAAACATTCGCACCCCGTCCTTTTTTGAAATCGGTTAAAAAAAGATAGTATTTCTTTAAATTTCTGTACCTCAGAGGTTAAGTACATTAAGTCCATTTTTTTATTTTTTCGATTTTTTATTTAAATTCATGTGATCAAAATCCTTAAGAGCGGGTACACACACTAGGCGTTTTGAAGCGCGCGCTTCAAAACGCCTAGTGTGTACCCACTCTTACTTCGCCAAGTGGAATAATGTGTTAAATCAATTTAGTTACCGTTTCTGAAATTCACAGAATGATATTATATCATGTCCACTTACAGCCCGAGACATATCCTATCAAGTCCCGCATAATACAATATGCTGCTATGGTAATACTATTTAATTCTTACTTGTCAACACAATCAACTTCAACTTACATTAATTTAATAAGTGTTAAGTGGTGATGGTAAAATTAAATAGTGTGTTTCTTTTTCATTTTTCTGGCTCTCTTGTAAAATTGACGATGTGTGACTTAACATACTTAACCTCTGAGGTACAGATTTGTGTGGTTTGGTAATAAAGTATTTCTATTCTTTTGTATTCTAAAAATACACTTTCCAAATTCAAATCTATAAGAACCATTAGTAGTCAGCCAGAGCGATACTTAACTCGAGACCAAATTTCTCAATCTTTAAAAGTTTTTAGTCCTAATTTCATGAATACTTACGGCTTTCAAACCACACATACTTCTATGAATATTACGTTCGTCAATATTCCGAATTATTATTATAATCATCTTCATTCCAGATTCACTTACTCGCTTTGTCGTCGGAAATGTCCGACCAGATTTTGCTCTGATTTGCAGACCTTAATTCTGGTGGACTCTTCCGACAGAAAAGCAAGTGAATGGAACTAAATAATAATACAAATTCTTAATTTCAAAGTCAATCTTTAAAATCTTCCAATCGCCAACTTTACTATAGTTGGACGTAGTTCAGCAAAAAGGTTCCAACTTACAACATGGTCATTTTTGGGTTAAATATACCAATATGATCACTATGCTCTATATTTTAAGAATAAAAGACTTTCATAGCGATCCGATGAGTATGTGCAAAGTTATGGCACATGGTAGTCCAACCCACATGTATGGAGAACGTAAATCAGCTTAAATCTAATCTAAACTTAAACATCTCAATACTCACTATGTGTGGCATGGAACCTTTTTGCTAAACTACCTCCAATTTGGCATCATGCAGCACAAAACTTTCCACCGAAATAAAATTATGAAAATATCTTCATATTTCATTCAACAACCCTTATTATTCACACATCACGTAGATAACTCCACGTCCCGCGCGATTTTAAACCTTATTCCATGCGGAAGAGATAGTTATTTCGCTGTGAGCTGCGTAAGTGGGTTGTGTAAACTTGTATCTCAGCGACAATGGGCAACTCTAAGTTATAGTTCTTATCACGTGTGGTATAAGGCTGAGGGTCGAATGGAATGGGCTATAGTTAGGTGGGTTAAGCTGTACTAAAGCGTACAGTGTATTTATGCGAGAACACGCGACCGTAAGACAATATTGTCACATTATAACAATGGGGCGGCAGGTGGTGAAAAAATGTATATGTATGGCTCGATGTAGGTACTTTTTGAAATATATATTTTTATAGAAAAAGAAACATACTTCTATTCAAACAATATAGTGTAGTCAACTATTCATTTGGGTCTTAGACAAAATGTAAACAACACTTCAGAGTGCTTATACTGAGTTTTTTCATTTCACTTTCGATAGCGAGAGCGTTTGCAATTTGTATATGAGTGACAAAGCGCCACCTAGTTGTCTCGCTGTCACTCCTATACAAATTGCAAACGCTCTCGCTATCGAAAGTGAAATGAAAAAACTCAGTATGAGCACTCTGTACTCTTAATACTATTTTCATTGTCAACTAATGTTATTTCGGTTTCTACACTAATTTTTAAAGTAAATTAGATGTTATCTAATCTATTTTACTTATTTCTTAGTGTCTTAACCAAAATATTTTTTTTTTTGACAATTAAAATAGTCTAAAGAGTACTGAAATGTTGTTTACATTTTGTCTAAGACCCAAATGAATATGGTATACGTAAACCACGTGATTTCGTCAGCCTCACATTTCTTACACATTTCTAAACCGCATCGGAGGTAACTCTAGTATATCTTGGGGAATCTTGTTATAGGTCCTTTCCTATCCGGACCGAACCTATCCTAACCTAGGCGAAACGAACCTAATTTCCGGCTTAGACGTAATAGGTAGATGGTGTGCCGCACACTGCACAAACCAGCCATAGGGTGCAGCCTGAGCTTTCTCCACTTCTCCGGTCCGGCAAGCGTTAATTACCGGTCCGATTTAGAAACACACAAGAATACTAGTAAGCTTCTCCACTACTCCGGCGTCCGGTTTTTAACGGTCCGATAATGTGCTAATCGGAACGGTATTTTACCGGGCCGAAGTGATCGACGTACAAAAACAATACAAGTTTTTGCACCGCGCATACAACCCAAAAAGTTTCCCATACTATTTAATTAGATTAATAGAATGTGTGCTAAACGTCCCCTGCCTCGAATAGAAAAACCGAGGAATTTTAATAAAGCGCTGCGTCACGTCCATTGCCGATTATAATCGGATGAAGTGGAGAAGCATGATCCGGCATCAGATATTTTTCTCATGACTGATTCCGGTTCCGACGCCGGACCGGAGCAGTGCAGAAAAGGCCTGAGAGCCCTGGCCAAAATGTTTACTACAAATTGTCTGCCCACGCCGGTGCATAAAATTTATGCCCCTTTGTGCGAAAAACTGTTTCCGCGGTTTATTGGCACCGGGCGCGAGTAATCGTTAATTTAAACGAGCTCTTTAAATATTGACACACGATGCGTTATTGTCTCGTTGGTCTAGCCGTTAAAGCCGCTTCGCTACCGACAGAGGTCCTGGGTTCGATACCCACTGTGAGTCGTCGTATATTTGATAAAAAGACCTCAGTCTGGGTATTTTTCGATGTTTGTAATGTCCTAGTCTGGTTTCTATTACAGGATAAACTAAAATACAGCACAGGGTATCCTAGTTTTAGACCAGGTCAAATGATTGTGTTGTGTGAAACTTATTATTATTATTCACAAAATTAATAAAGGAGGAGGTTCTCTCGTTGTCACTATTATGAATTTAAATATGTGCATGTTTTGTAAACTTTTGAATCGCTCGTAGCCCCGGCCGCCTGAGTGATCTCAAAGGATCACGAAGGTTAAGCAATATAGGGCACGTTCAGTGCATGGATGGGTGACCGTCTATGACTAACGCTAGTGGCATTTTTCCGAGCGGTTCCGTGATTTGCAAGGCACGTTAAGCAGTTGGTGCCGGTTGCCGTCGATAGATAGCAGTCCTTAAGCCAAGTCCGAGGCCTTGGGGCGGCTTGAAAACTTCTGACAGTAAAACCAGCCACTAGTCTTACAAGCCTCCACCAATCCGGACTTGGCCCCCGTGGTGGAGTATGGCCTATACCTTCCTCATGGAAGAGACCCGTACACCTCGGTGGGGGCATAATGGGTTGATGATGGTTTTCGCGCGGGAGGAACATGCCAATTTTACTAAAACCCGTCTGTAGTGCGAGAAATCGGTTAAAGTTACGCAATCTGTTTGGGAAAATATTGAAACGTCCGATAAACTTTCCCGCGATCGGTTAGGAAATAAAGAGGAATTGTTCACCCATTTTCAAACTACAAAATTCATAATTATTCCGCCGATGTTAAATAACGGCAAATATTTGTGTTTCATTAAAGGTTGGAGTGAGTATGAACACAATATTTAAGTCTCAGAGTAGGACTAAGAGCCCAAAAGTGCCCAAAAAGCCCACTGAGGGGCACGGGTCTCTTCCCTGAGGAAGATATAGGCTTGAGTGCCCTGTAGTTCCGGGTGACGAATTGGACTACGGTAGCCTCTGCTGTCGTAAGAGGCGACTAAAAGGGGGTCTGGAGTCGTGGCCGGTGAGAGTGGGGGCTCGATTCGTCCGTTAAGCGAAGTCAAAAGTCAAAGTCAAATATTTTATTCATAGTACGAGTACAAACAAAATGTTTACTTTATGAACGTCAAAGTTGTTTCACAATTAATAGATTACATGGAGAAGAAACTAACAAATAAACTCAACATTTATTCTTTTGAAAACAGTTTTAGCCTAATTAACAAACTTTCAAACTTAAAAAAAAATACTTTTGGATGTGTTGAGCACTAGATACATTATCCTCTGATTAAATTTAATATTAAACTACTGTTTAATGCCAGACATCCTTGTCTTCTAAATAATCGTTAATTTTGTAATAAACTTTTTTGAAAAGAGTGTGCTTAACAATTCTTAAACCGCGTTCGAGGTAACTCTAATATATGTATCTTGATGTAGAACCTTATACAGTGCCCCATAAAGGAAGTATTGGAATAATCAAAAATCCCAGTACACTCTTTCATTCATTCATTCAGATTTACTCATTCTGTTTTACTTTCACTCATTCAATCGGTCATTCGCAAAATGGCGGGCGCTAGTCGCTACTGTAAAATTTGATATAATTAATAAACAATCGTTCCACTGTTCACACGTTTTTCTCTGCGCCCTTTCCAACAGGTTATGGGCCCAGGGCACGATTTAAATAAGTTATTTAGTTCCTGCTATCCGTCTGAAATACGGATATAAATAATGGAGGTACGAGGCAAAAGAAACATCCAGCAATTTAACGGCGAACGCTACAGCACATGGAAATTCAGCATCAGGTCTTTGTTAGAAGAACTACAAGTGGCCATCGTCGTTGAACAAACAGTGCCGGATAATCCAGACGCAGAGTGGCTTAAGAAAAACCAAACCGCAAAAGGTACGATCATCGAATATTTGGATGACGCGTTTTTAAATTTTGCAAAAGACGCTACAACGGCCAAATCCATTCTCGATAACCTCGATAAAATCTATGAGAGACGAAGCCTGGCCACGCAATTAGCACTTCGCAAACAATTGGTGAATCTTAAACTGCAACCAGATGTTTCCCTACTTCAACATTTTACTAAGTTCGACAACATTATCATCGAACTTATTTCCGCCGGAGCAAAACTTGACGAAATGGACAAAGTGTCTCACATCCTGTTGACGCTGCCGAGTTCATACGACGGTGTCATTACGGCCCTGGAAACTCTTGGCGAAGAACATTTGAACCTTTCCTACTTGACCACGAAGTGAAGCTGAAAGGTGAACTTACAACAGAGCTCAAGGTTTTGCATGCAGGTCAAAGGAATTTCTCATTTTCAAAATCACAAGGAAATTTTTCTAAGAAAAAATTCTACCCTCAAGTGAAGAACAACTTTCATACCGGAAACTCAACGCACAAAATTTCAAAAATGTGGCCGCCGAAAAAAGGTGCCGAAATCATCTCAAGAAGGACTGTCGCTAATTCAAGAAGATCCAGCAAGACGGGGCTGGAAGCAGCGGCAGCGGCTACAAGATGACGGCGCACAACGTGCTGTGCAACAATGACGAGGGCGGTTTCGCTTTTATGGTTTCACCCGATTGTAAGTTATCTGACCCTATTAGTAATTCTACTAATATGGAAATTTCTTTCTTCTTAGATTCGGGTGCCACGGATCATATTATAAATACACTTGACGTGTTTACAACGTACACGGAATTGTCGACGCCACTCAAGATCGGAGTTGCGAAAAACGGCGAGTCCATACGAGCCTATGGTAAAGGCAGCATAAAGGTAACAACAGATTTAGGTATTGAAGGCTCGATTGATGATGTATTGTTTTCGCCTGTGGTACGTCATAATTTACTTTCTGTAAGTAAGATGCAACGTGCTGGTATGACAGTGGTTTTTGGCAACAACGGTGTTCAAGTTCATCATAAAGACAAGTGTATCATGACCGAAGAGAATAGCGACAACCTTTTTAGGCTCAATTTCAAAGTAAATAAACTCAATATTCACTTGACTCAAAATTCTACTGATGCCTATAGTTTGTGGCATGGCCGACTCGGACATGTAAACAAACAAAAGTTCGAAATTTTAAAGGATAAAATAGATGAAAGTGACCACTCTTTGATAAACAATATAAATCCCAGCGATACCGTTTGTGAACCTTGTGTTCTTGGTAAACAATCACGTCTCCCGTTTGCAAAAACTAAAGATAATAATAGGAAACACCAGAATAGACCCCTTTTTATTATTCACTCGGACGTTTGTGGTCCGATAACGCCTACCACCGTTGATGACAAAAACTACTTTGTTACTTTTATTGATGATTACACTCATTATACTGTGATCTACTTAATGAATGCGAAATCGGAAGTGCTAAAATGTTTTAAAGATTTTGTTGCTAGGAGTGAGAATTTATTTAATACGAAAGTCACAAATTTGTACTGTGACAATGGTAGAGAATATCTTTCAACAGAATTCAAAGAGTTTTGTGTTTCCAAGGGTATCTCGTACCATCTAACGGTACCATATACGCCACAAAAAAATGGTGTGTCGGGGCGTATGAATCGCACGTTAACCGAAATGGCTAGAACCATGGTTGAAAATGCGAAATTAGAAAAGTCTTTTTGGGGGGAAGCCATACTAACAGCTACCTACCTAATAAATAGACTCCCTACTAAAGCTCTGACCAATAACAAAACACCACACGAAATGTGGCACAACAACAAACCTAAAATAAGATACTTAAAAATATTTGGTGCAACGGCCTATGTTCATGACAAAACGAGAAAAACGAAGTTTGACAGTAAATCGTTTAAAGCAATACTTGTCGGATACCAATTTTTCATTGCGCGTGATATTATATTCGATGAGTCAAATTTTGTTCAATCAAGGCCGACAAACCAAAACACACAAATACCCGCCAAAGTTGACAAACCTATCGGTGAAAATAAGTCAGCAGGCACGTAACACGAGATTCTTCCCGATGACCAATCGGATGCCGAGAATTCGTCAAACAAAATAAGGCGAAGTGAGAGAATAAAAAAAAAACCCTCTGTCGATTATAAACAGATGAGTGATACAGATTTGTGTTACTCACAACTGCTCAGACGTTGCCAAGTAACTATAGTGACATTTCAAACAGGCGTGATAGTGATAAATGGTTAAAAGCTGTTAATAATGAATTAGAGTCGCTAAATAAAAATAAAACATGGGTTCTAGTGGAAAGACCCCAAAATGTAAATATTGTTGATTGTAAATGGGTATTCACGATAAAAAATAATGAGTTAGGAGAACCAACTCGTTACAAGGCGCGTTTAGTTGCTAGCGGTTTTACGCAAAAATACCTTAAAGACTTCGATGAAACATTTGCACCCGTGGCGCGTAGTTCTACTGTTAGATTTATATCGGCGTTTGCAAATCAGCATGACTTACAAGTACATCACTTGGACGTCAAAACTGCGTTTTTAAACGGAGTACTCGATAATGACATTTACATGGAGGTGCCTGAGGGTGTTTTTGCAGAACCAAACCAAGTATGCAAGTTAAATAAGTCTTTGTACGGCTTAAAACAATCTTCTCGATGTTGGTACGAGCGTTTCGACCACGCTCTTAAAGAACTCGGTTTTAAAAATTAAGAGGTAGATCATTGTTTGTATATACTTGATAAAAAATCAATTGACGATAGTGTATATATTGTATTTTATGTCGATGATTTGATTTTATGTACAAAGCGAAATAATAATTTGAAAATATATAAAGACTGTTTAATGACGATGTTTGACATGACTGATTTAGATGAAATAAAACTATTCTTAGGGATTAGAGTAAATAGAACCAAAGATACAATAACTTTGGACCAGTCAGTCTACTTGAACAATGTTTTAAGCAAGTTTTCCATGAGTGACTGCAATCCATCAAAGTCACCGTTCCCATCAAAATTAGATCACTTGGCCCTTAATTCAGATACACACTGTGACGCTCCTTGCAGGAACGTCATAGGATGCCTTATGTACGCGATGCTTTGCACACGGCCAGATATTTGCTCAGCAATTAGTATTCTGAGCAGATATCAAAGCAAAAATAATAATGAACTATGGAAATGCTTAAAACATCTTTTAAGATACATTAAAGGAACTACAAATTTAAAGTTGACCTACAAAAAGTGCGACTATCAACAAATAGTTCAAGGCTATGCAGATTCCGATTGGGCAGGCGACGAAATTGATCGTAAAAGCACAACGGGATACGTATTCCAAGTGTTTGATAACCGGGAATAGCCGCAAACAAAACACAGTTGCTGCCTCCTCAACGGAAGCTGAATATATGGCTCTTTTCGAAGCTGTGATAGAAGCTATATGGATAAAATCATTGTTAAATAGTATTAAAATCAAATTGCCGACGCCTATCCCTATATATGAAGATAATAACAGCTGTATCAGCATTGCAAACAATCCCACTAGCCATAAAAGGTCTAAGCACATAGATATAAAATATCATTTCACACGTGAACAAATTACTAACAAAGTAATAAAGCTAGAGTATGTTTCCACAGGAAATCAACTAGCTGATATCTTCACAAAAATGGTACCATTAGGGAAATTTCTACAATTAAGATCAAAGTTAAGCTTGAATTAATTTGTTCATTTTTGTAAACCTAATGATTAAAAATTAGTGAATTAATTAAAACAGAATATTGAGAGATGTATAATTTATTTTTAACAGTGTAAATACAAAATATGATAATTACTGCCTAATTGCATTATATAAGACTACAATTTTTGAGGGGGACTATTGTAATAATCAAAAAGCCCAGTACACTCTTTCATTCATTCGTTCAGATTTACTCATTCTGTTTAACTTTCACTCATTCAATCGGACATTCGCAAAATGGCGGGCGCTAGTCGCTACTGTAAAATTTGATATACTTAATAAACAATCGTTCCACTGTTCACACGTTTTTCTCTGCGCCCTTTCCAACAGGAAGTATTAACTTCTATTAACGCGACTCCGGGAAGGCGGCAACCTGGAGTGGCTCCTCGTTGCCGTAGCGATGGCCCAACCAGCCCAGAGCAGGGTGCAGGGAGGTACTGTAAGTGTTCTTGCCAGTAACCGGTGCTCCCCACAAAGCACGGATAAATGCCACGCGGTAGGTTTTAGTGGGTAAGAACCCCACATAAAAGTAAAAGTAAAAAGTGAAAATGCGTTTATTGCGACCAAACAATACAAAGTTCACAAAAATAAACGTTAAATTACTAAGTTACATTGGCAACAAAAGGTGTGTGCTCAGCATGTGCCGCCAGAGACATGACATGTCTTTCAGCGGCGCTGTTTTTCAACACTCACCTGCTTAAACTCTAACTATAAACTAGTTTCTTATCCTAACTGATAAATGTGAATTGTACAGTAATTTAAAAATAATAGGGGTTGGAGGTCGAGTATCTTTTGAAGACTTCCACCCTGTTCCTTCCAACTTCTACACTTGTTCTAGGCCCAAACTAGGATACCCTCTAAAGCCTGCAATACATGTTGGTCGAGCTTAGGCCAACGCGGGCGTAGGCAAACTAATACAAGGCATGCGCTCCTGCCTAGACGCTCGGCAAGTTTATTTGAAAACCAAGGCATATGGCCAATGTAGACGATATTCGAAGAGACGGTCCACGGTGGCCCAGCGCTTGCGAGCGCCTTAATACGGCAACCAGGCAAATACGTCATAAACATAGAAATACAGCCACACTAAATCCACGTGTACAAATGTACGATCCACTCAGTGAGCACCATTACCCAGTAGGAATCAAACCCACGACATTCGGCGTGGTCCGTTCAAGCCGTGTAGCCGGGGTTACGAGCGATTCTGTATGGTTATCTTCCTCTATCTTACTTCAAATAATGGTTTATTTACGCCAGATTCAAATGGAGCAGACTACACATCTATATGTGTACTATTACCTATATACATATATGTTACTGTGAATGCAAAAATTACGGTAAATCCTAAGATTTTCGAGTAAAACCTAAGATTTACCAACTCCAATGGTAAAAACCCGAACGGTTTTGCTATTTGCACTTTTACCCCTCGGTGGGGACATCATGGGTTGATGACGACTTTTACCACCATTCACTTGGTAAGTCTTAGGATTTATATTAAAGGCACGGTAAAAGTTGAATAAAAAATACTGATTCTGTTATGTTTGTGAAAAGATATTTTACTTGTTTAATTTTTACTATTTAGGAAATAATTTAAAGGTGTTTTAAAATTATTGAAGAAAATTATGAAGAAAATAATTTAAGTTTTTGACTGACGGGCCCAGGGCACGATTTAAATAAGTTATTTAGTTCCTGCTATCCGTCTAAAATACGGATATAAATAATGGAGGTACGAGGCAAAAGAAACATCCAGCAATTTAACGGCGAACGCTACAGCACATGGAAATTCAGCATCAGGTCTTTGTTAGAAGAACTACAAGTGGCCATCGTCGTTGAACAAACAGTGCCGGATAATCCAGACGCAGAGTGGCTTAAGAAAAACCAAACCGCAAAAGGTACGATCATCGAATATTTGGATGACGCGTTTTTAAATTTTGCAAAAGACGCTACAACGGCCAAATCCATTCTCGATAACCTCGATAAAATCTATGAGAGACGAAGCCTGGCCACGCAATTAGCACTTCGCAAACAATTGGTGAATCTTAAACTGCAACCAGATGTTTCCCTACTTCAACATTTTACTAAGTTCGACAACATTATCATCGAACTTATTTCCGCCGGAGCAAAACTTGACGAAATGGACAAAGTGTCTCACATCCTGTTGACGCTGCCGAGTTCATACGACGGTGTCATTACGGCCCTGGAAACTCTTCGCGAAGAACATTTGAACCTTTCCTTTGTGAAGACTCGACTACTTGACCACGAAGTGAAGCTGAAAGGTGAACTTACAACAGAGCTCAAGGTTTTGCATGCAGGTCAAAGGAATTTCTCATTTTCAAAATCACAAGGAAATTTTTCTAAGAAAAAATTCTACCCTCAAGTGAAGAAAAACTTTCATACCGGAAACTCAACGCACAAAATTTCAAAAATGTACTGTGATCACTGTGGGCGCCGAAATCATCTCAAGAAGGACTGTCGCTACTTCAAGAAGATCCAGCAAGACGGGGCTGGAAGCAGCGGCAGCGGCTACAAGATGACGGCGCACAACGTGCTGTGCAACAATGACGAGGGCGGTTTCGCTTTTATGGTTTCACCCGATTGTAAGTTATCTGACCCTATTAGTAATTCTACTAATATGGAAATTTCTTTCTTCTTAGATTCGGGTGCCACGGATCATATTATAAATACACTTGACGTGTTTACAACGTACACGGAATTGTCGACGCCACTCAAGATCGGAGTTGCGAAAAACGGCGAGTCCATACGAGCCTATGGTAAAAGCAGCATAAAGGTAACAACAGATTTAGGTATTGAAGGCTCGATTGATGATGTATTGTTTTCGCCTGTGGTACGTCAGAATTTACTTTCTGTAAGTAAGATGCAACGTGCTGGTATGACAGTGGTTTTTGGCAACAACGGTGTTCAAGTTCATCATAAAGACAAGTGTATCATGACCGAAGAGAATAGCGACAACCTTTTTAGGCTCAATTTCAAAGTAAATAAACTCAATATTCACTTGACTCAAAATTCTACTGATGCCTATAGTTTGTGGCATGGCCGACTCGGACATGTAAACAAACAAAAGTTCGAAATTTTAAAGGATAAAATAGATGAAAGTGACCACTCTTTGATAAACAATATAAATCCCAGCGATACCGTTTGTGAACCTTGTGTTCTTGGTAAACAATCACGTCTCCCGTTTGCAAAAACTAAAGATAATAATAGGAAACACCAGGATAGACCCCTTTTTATTATTCACTCGGACGTTTGTGGTCCGATAACGCCTACCACCGTTGATGACAAAAACTACTTTGTTACTTTTATTGATGATTACACTCATTATACTGTGATCTACTTAATGAATGCGAAATCGGAAGTGCTAAAATGTTTTAAAGATTTTGTTGCTAGGAGTGAGAATTTATTTAATACGAAAGTCACAAATTTGTACTGTGACAATGGTAGAGAATATCTTTCAACAGAGTTCAAAGAGTTTTGTGTTTCCAAGGGTATCTCGTACCATCTAACGGTACCATATACGCCACAACAAAATGGTGTGTCGGGGCGTATGAATCGCACGTTAACCGAAATGGCTAGAACCATGGTTGAAAATGCGAAATTAGAAAAGTCTTTTTGGGGGGAAGCCATACTAACAGCTACCTACCTAATAAATAGACTCCCTACTAAAGCTCTGACCAATAACAAAACACCATACGAAATGTGGCACAACAACAAACCTAAAATAAGATACTTAAAAATATTTGGTGCAACGGCCTATGTTCATGACAAAACGAGAAGAACGAAGTTTGACAGTCGTTTAAAGCAATACTTGTCGGATACGAGAACAATGGTTATAAACTATTCAACGTTCAAAGTGGCCAATTTTTCATTGCGCGTGATATTATATTCGATGAGTCAAATTTTGTTCAATCAAGGCCGACAAACCAAAACACACAAATACCCGCCAAAGTTGACAAACCTATCGGTGAAAATAAGTCAGCAGGCACGTAACACGAGTCTTCCCGATGACCAATCGGATGCCGAGAATTCGTCAAACAAAATAAGGCGAAGTGAGAGAATAAAAAATCTACCCTCTGTCGATTATAAACAGATGAGTGATACAGATTTGTGTTACTCACAACTGCTCAGACGTTGCCAAGTAACTATAGTGACATTTCAAACAGGCATGATAGTGATAAATGGTTAAAAGCTGTTAATAATGAATTAGAGTCGCTAAATAAAAATAAAACATGGGTTCTAGTGGAAAGACCCCAAAATGTAAATATTGTTGATTGTAAATGGGTATTCACGATAAAAAATAATGAGTTAGGAGAACCAACTCGTTACAAGGCGCGTTTAGTTGCTAGCGGTTTTACGCAAAAATACCTTAAAGACTTCGATGAAACATTTGCACCCGTGGCGCGTAGTTCTACTGTTAGATTTATATCGGCGTTTGCAAATCAGCATGACTTACAAGTACATCACTTGGACGTCAAAACTGCGTTTTTAAACGGAGTACTCGATAATGACATTTACATGGAGGTGCCTGAGGGTGTTTTTGCAGAACCAAACCAAGTATGCAAGTTAAATAAGTCTTTGTACGGCTTAAAACAATCTTCTCGATGTTGGTACGAGCGTTTCGACCACGCTCTTAAAGAACTCGGTTTTAAAAATTCAGAGGTAGATCATTGTTTGTATATGCTTGATAAAAAATCAATTGACGATAATGTATATATTGTATTATATGTCGATGATTCTTTTTATGTACAAAGCGAAATAAAAATTTGAAAATATATAAAAACTGTTTAATGACGATGTTTGACATGACTGATTTAGATGAAATAAAACTATTCTTAGGGATTAGAGTAAATAGAACCAAAGATACAATAACTTTGGACCAGTCAGTCTACTTGAACAATGTTTTAAGCAAGTTTTCCATGATTGACTGCAATCCATCAAAGTCACCGTTCCCATCAAAATTAGATCAGGTTCCTTGCAGGAACGTCATAGGATGCCTTATGTACGCGATGCTTTGCACAAGGCCAGATATTTGCTCAGCAATTAGTATTCTGAGCAGATATCAAAGCAAAAATAATAATGAACTATGGAAATGCTTAAAACATCTTTTAAGATACATTAAAGGAACTCCAAATTTAAAGTTGACCTACAAAAAGTGGGACTATCAACAAATAGTTCAAGGCTATGCAGATTCCGATTGGGCAGGCGACGAAATTGATCGTAAAAGCACAACGGGATACGTATTTCAAGTGTTTGATAACTGTGTAATAACATGGAATACCCGCAAACAAAACACAGTTGCCGCATCCTCAACGGAAGCTGAATATATGGCTCTTTTCGAAGCTGTGAGAGAAGCTATATGGATAAAGTCATTGTTAAATAGTATTAAAATCAAATTGCCGACGCCTATCCCTATATATAAAGATAATAACAGCTGTATCAGCATTGCAAACAATCCCACTAGCCATAAAAGGTCTAAGCACATAGATATAAAATATCATTTCACACGTGAACAAATTACTAACAAAGTAATAAAGCTAGAGTATGTTTCCACAGGATATCAACTAGCTGGTATCTTCACGAAAATGGTACCATTAGGGAAATTTCTACAATTAAGATCAAAGTTAAGCTTGAATTAATTTGTTCATTTTTGTAAACCTAATGATTAAAAATTAGTGAATTAATTAAAACAGAATATTGAGAGATATATAATTTATTTTTAACAGTGTAAATACAAAATATGATAATTACTGCCTAATTGCATTATATAAGACTAGAATTTTTGAGGGGGACTATTGGAATAATCAAAAATCCCAGTACACTCTTTCATTCATTCGTTCAGATTTACTCATTCTGTTTTACTTTCACTCATTCAATCGGTCATTCGCAAAATGGCGGGCGCTAGTCGCTACTGTAAAATTTGATATAATTAATAAACAATCGTTCCACTGTTCACACGTTTTTCTCTGCGCCCTTTCCAACAGGAAGTATTAACTTGTATTAACGCGACTCCGGGAAGGCGGCAACCTGGAGTGGCTCCTCGTTGCCGTAGCGATGGCCCAACCAGCCCAGAGCAGGGTGCAGGGAGGTACTGTAAGTGTTCTTGCCAGTAACCGGTGCTCCCCACAAAGCACGGATAAATGCCACGCGGTAGGTTTTAGTGGGTAAGAACCCCACATAAAAGTAAAAGTAAAAAGTGAAAATGCGTTTATTGCGACCAAACAATACAAAGTTCACAAAAATAAACGTTAAATTACTAAGTTACATTGGCAACAAAAGGTGTGTGCTCAGCATGTGCCGCCAGAGACATGACATGTCTTTCAGCGGCGCTGTTTTTCAACACTCACCTGCTTAAACTCTAACTATAAACTAGTTTCTTATCCTAACTGATAAATGTGAATTGTACAGTAATTTAAAAATAATAGGGGTTGGAGGTCGAGTATCTTTTGAAGACTTCCACCCTGTTCCTTCCAACTTCTACACTTGTTCTAGGCCCAAACTAGGATACCCTCTAAAGCCTGCAATACATGTTGGTCGAGCTTAGGCCAACGCGGGCGTAGGCAAACTAATACAAGGCATGCGCTCCTGCCTAGACGCTCGGCAAGTTTATTTGAAAACCAAGGCATATGGCCAATGTAGACGATATTCGAAGAGACGGTCCACGGTGGCCCAGCGCTTGCGAGCGCCTTAATACGGCAACCAGGCAAATACGTCATAAACATAGAAATACAGCCACACTAAATCCACGTGCACAAATGTACGATCCACTCAGTGAGTACCATTACCCAGTAGGAATCAAACCCACGACATTCGGCGTGGTCCGTTCAAGCCGTGTAGCCGGGGTTACGAGCGATTCTGTATGGTTATCTTCCTCTATCTTACTTCAAATAATGGTTTATTTACGCCAGATTCAAATGGAGCAGACTACACAGATAGTACCTATATACATATATGTTACTGTGAATGCAAAAATTACGGTAAATCCTAAGATTTTCGAGTAAAACCTAAGATTTACCAACTCCAATGGTAAAAACCCGAACGGTTTTGCTATTTGCACTTTTACCCCTCGGTGGGGACATCATGGGTTGATGACGACTTTTACCACCATTCACTTGGTAAGTCTTAGGATTTATATTAAAGGCACGGTAAAAGTTGAATAAAAAATACTGATTCTGTTATGTTTGTGAGAAGATATTTTACTTGTTTAATTTTTACTATTTAGGAAATAATTTAAAGGTGTTTTAAAATTATTGAAGAAAATTATGAAGAAAATAATTTAAGTTTTTGACTGAAATAAATGAAAATGTTAATCTTTCTCAAAATCAACTTTTACTAGCTGTCAGTGGTAAAATCTAGCATGTACTAGTAATTCTAATAGTAAAATCCCGAAAAAAATGTCCCATTTCCATAAATCCTTACATTTACCAACTCATGTCGGTAAATCCTAAGAATTAGTTTTAAATCTTAGGAGTTACGGATTACGTAGTTCGAGCTTTTATAGTAACATCATCATCATCATCATCATCATCATCAACCCATTATGACCCCACCGAGGGGCACGGGTCTCTTTCCTGAGGAAGGTATAGGCCATACTCCACCACGGGGGCCTAGTCCGGATTGGTGGAGTAACATATAGGTCCACAAAGGGTAGGACCGGAACTACCTATGACGGTAAGGTTGGTAGGGACGCATATGGAAAAAGGGACTTGCATGGGGGTGTATTAAGTGCTTTGGATATTTTTTCCTCATTCCCCATCTTTACTTGGGTAGGCTTTGAGACCGCACTACACTTCTTGAGAGAAACATGAAAAGCATTTCGAGTGTTTCATATGACAATTTCAGTTCTTTCATTTCATTGTTTCACGACAGCTCTTCTTTAATATAATCAAGGTATTCATAATGTTACTAACAGTTCAGGCCAAAACTAAGCTGGGTAATGCCCAGGGGAACCCTTATTAAATGTTCACAGGAGCATGCGCCCAGTTTTCTATTTCGGTAACATCCGGATCCGGTTCGGTTCGCTAATTATTCAACTTGACCACGAATTGTCCGCTATGCTGGTTTACATGCGGTGTTGTATATAAAAACACGATCTTAAAACACTCCTTAGAGTCAATTTAAATAGTCTGGGTTAAAAAGAAAAACGTTATCAGTTGCGTTTATTTTTCTTTTTAGCATGGAAATTTTTGCAAGTCTCTTAAAAATTATCCGGACCTTCATTATGTTTTTATTATTTTTATTGTTTGTTGAAAATTGGCGTAACCGAATAGAGGGCACAAAAGGTGCTGCCGAATATAAGGAGAATTAATCATATCAGTTCGTGTACTTTTATCGGTTATGTACAAAATATTTATGTCATGTTTTGAGTATTGTGTCGTTAAGTTTTATCTATCTATGATCTTGAAAAGAATAATTAAAAACCATTGTTCTGGTGAGACGATCGGGCCGCCAAAGTTTCTACAGGTTAAACTAGCTCAAAAGAGAGTTTTTATTAAATTATTCATGGCACAAAACACATGTCATTTATGGTACAAAGGCGTTCTTAATGCTAAATATCATTTTCTACATCAACCTTAGGTTTATGGATCGTGGCTGGGTGGGTAGTGAAAAAAAAAAAACAAAAATACTAGAAATAGAGGGGCCATAATATAAATGTATAAATAGACTATAAACATATACATAATCATTTATAATACATGCATAAATGTATAATATATAATGTTTTAAGTTATACAGTTTAAGTTTTTAGTAAGTGTTGTCGGAAAAATAAGACTGTAGATAATAATTTTATTAAACATAATCATTTTACGTACAGGCGCATATATGGCTTCCGGGCCTATACTAGGATACCCTGTCGTAGGAACCAGAAACAGTGACATGAAAACATCCTGAGTTGTTTTTGTCCCATCTGGGATTGGAGCCCAGGTCCTCTCGCATGTTATACAGATGCGCTAACCGCTGAGCCACAGAGGTCGTCAAATGCCAAGCGTCAAGCCTTAACAAATAACCGAGATAGGACAGTACAGCTTCAGAAGTGCCCAGCTCTATTGCCAAGGCAAGGAAGTAATCTGGTTACAATTGCACGACTTAGCTCGGCTGGTGTAAGTAGATTCCTAGGCTTAGACCGGCACCACCGCTCCTTTCGGCACTCGGCCCCTACTCCCGCGGGTTTGGTAAAACAGATGACAGGCTTTTGGCTACAGGCTTTTGAACTACTATTTACGAAATGTTCCAATGTTTTTTTTCTTTTGTTGACTTTCGTGTGTTTTTTACGTACTTGTCTACATTGTGTTTCTGTGACAATTTTATTAAATGTCTTCTTTTCTTGCTGGCTGGTTAGGTTCAGGTGAAAGTTTCAGGATCTTGGCAGGTAGCAGTCTCTGGTCTCTGCCTACCCCTCTGGGACACAGGCGTGACCTTATGTATGTTTCTCATTTAATTTTTAAAATGAAATTATCAAGATATAACTTAATATTATACTTATTACATAGCCAACGATTCCAAATTCACTCTGTAGGAAGTGATTACATCCAGAGAAAGCATATCAAGAGCGAAGTATAGATGTATCTTCCAAGACTTGGATAAAATCTCGAGTAGCCATCCGGATTATGCAGTCGTTAGCTGGCTCCGTATGAATCACGTCGGCCAATCTAGCCTGACACCCACAATGCGGCCAAAACGGACCTTAATATAAGGCTGCAAGGATCTCCGCTGCAAGATGAGGCGCTCAATACCGATTGGCTTTCAGATTGAGTACTTTTTGTAGAGTGTTCTGTTTTTCAGCGAAGACTGTTTGAGGGGTTGGGAAATAGAGGAATTTTAAGCTGAGGCGGATTCGTCAGAAAAGTGATATAAGTTGAACGTGCATAACGTCGTGAGGAAATCTGAATGGTCTAGCGGTAAATTCCCACTTGTACGTCTCACTGTCAACGAGTGGTACTGCTACTAGAACTTCACAAACGTCCTGTCCACACTTTAGAAAACAAAGTCAGTGGTACATGCCCGCATTGGGAATCGAACTTGGGGCTCTCGGTTCCATTGTTATAACCATTTCTTACCCACAACGGTAGTAGCCACTTTCCGAGTTTATTTAATTTTATCTAATTTTAATTTAATTTTATGTTGTAGTAGTTAATATTATAAGTACAAAAAATAGTCCTTACTACTATTAAAAATAGCGATGGTGGCGTAGCGAGGCTGACCCTTGCTTCTCGATCATGAGAGTCAGGGTTCGAACCACGTATGTACCAATGACTTTTAGCTACGTAGGTACATTTGTTTGTTTGTACAGCAACACCATTCGCTGATAGATTGTGCTCGGATAACGGCGACAGGCTTGCCACTTATCACGTTTGGGACCTAATAAACTCGGCAAAACGTTGGCCCAGTTCTAGTGATTGGTGCCTCTGCCTACCCCCTCGGGGATAACGGGCGTGAGTTTATTTAATTTAATTTTAATTTATTTTTATGCGAAAGATAACATAAATGAAACTATATATACTCCAGAGAAATGTACGGTTGTGTAATTTTTTATTTTCAGAAATTATAATTTTTATTTTAGTTTCAACATTGTAACTTATTAAACAGGTTTGTTCGGATCGGTCCGGGATCGCTCGTAGCCCCGGCTGCCTGAGTGATCTTAAGCGATCACGAAGGTTAAGCAACATAGGGCGCGTTCAGTGCATGGATGGGTGACCGTCTATGACTAACGCTAGTGGCATTGTTCCGAGCGGTTCCGTGCTTCGCAAGGCACGCTTTCGCCCCACACTAGGATACCCTGTGTCGTGGGTACCAGAAACAGCGACGTCACAAACATGCAATGTATGTGCCTGTATGTAAATGTTATGTAAAATGTAAACATCCAAGACCTGGGGTTTTTTTCCCCAGCCGGGATTCGAACCCGGGACCTCTCGCATGGTAGTCAGATGCGCTAACCGCTGCGCCACGACATAATGGGTTGATGATCATGAAAATTCCTTAGAGCAGTTTTGAGACTCATCATTCTACGAACATAAATATAAATAATATTTTCTTTTCACACTGACAAATAGCCTATTTTCACGATAAACTTCATATGAAACGCGGCCCAGGAGTCCTATCGTCGCAGTCCATCTAGGGTCAAACCCCCAGTTGTGGACCCCAGACGGGCTGCTAACAGGCATTCAGAGATATGGCATAGTTGGCCCTAAATTATGCATTCGCGAGCACAATGTGACGCGGGGGAGGCTGTATGGATAATCCTATGAATACTTA
The DNA here is from genome assembly GCA_947310845.1 of Yponomeuta plumbellus. NCBI lineage: Eukaryota > Metazoa > Arthropoda > Insecta > Lepidoptera > Yponomeutidae > Yponomeuta > Yponomeuta plumbellus. The sequence continues at coordinate 17,641,634 of OX371212.1, read as the reverse complement.
GTGAGGTCAGACGAAGTGGGCCGTTTGGCAAACAGTTGGAACAATGCGTTGGAGGCGTACTTAGGCCTGAAATACACGGTAGTTTGCAATACACAATTGGGTATTTGACAAAATGTCAAATGAGTTACTTTTAAAACTGAATTTTGTATGAAAATACTTGCTTGTGACGTCACGTTTCAGAGCACTCTTTTTATGTTTCATCTACTTAACCTCTTCAGCCCTGACTGGGGAGGTTAAAAATAGTAATAAGTAGTAAATTATTAAAAGAATACATTTTCCGAAACATTCTGTAATTTTTGTTTTAATCGAGCATCTCAAATAATTTATTGTTGATAGTGTCAAATACCGTATTATGATAATGACTTTTTAACAGAAAGAAAGAAACACGCCTTGGAACGAATAGTCAGATGATTTTCTCACTGATCTTCTTGACAAATCGTGGCCAAAATTAAATGGGACTACCTTGGAGGTGGTATCCCTACCTGCAAGGGAGTCCCACATCCTGGGTCTACCAAACAATGATATACGAAATCGGACAATACCCTAAAGAACTTACATAAAGAACATTTTTATTTCAGGATAAATATTACATTACTTTACGTAAGCTCACGCCTGTATCCCAGAGGGGTAGGCAGAGACCAGGGACTGCCACCTGCCACGATCCTGACAAATCACCTTCGCTTCATCTACATTAATTAGTCGTTGCATGCACGCACGTCGGTTTCGAGTACTTTTTATCTTGCCCTTTGCTAATACATTCGCTATTTGGTCGAAGACAAATATTAACAAACAAACACAAATATTGACAAATATTATAAAATAAAAATAAATAAATAAACTCACGCCCGTTATCCCCGAAGGGGTAGGCAGAGGCACCAGTCTCTAGAACTGGACCCACGTTTTGCTATATGTTGTGATATATTAAATTTTAGTTCACCCTGAATGGATCACTGAGCCCCGAGACACAATTTAATTTAGTTTGGGGTTCAGAGTTACTTTATATATTGTTAAGTTTTTTAGGCTCAATTCACACTGGCGCAGAGTCGAAGCGTCGCGTCGCGAAGCGACGCTTCACGGTTTTCAACTGTTCTAAATTCATCTCTATCTGTCTATTAATACGGTACGAATTTGTGTTGCCAATATTCGAAAACGCTCAGCGACGCGCGTCTGCGCGCGAATGCGCGCGTCTTCGCCTGCAAGGGTCGCTGAGCGTTTTAAAATTTTCGCAACACAAACTCGTACCGTATTGATAGAGACATAGAGATGAATTTAGAACAGTTAAAAAACGTGACGCTTCGCTTCGACTCTGCGCCAGTGTGAATTGAGCCGAAGTAAATATTTAGTTTTTTATAAACTCGCGGCTGTATCCCAGAGGGGTAGGCAGGGACTGCCACTTGCCACGATCCTGACAGATTACTTACGCGTCAAAGTAAAAAAAATCAGTAATACGTGACTTTTTGGCGGAAGAGTCCGACCAGCGTCGCTCTGATCCGCAGAGCTTAATCATGGTGAGCTGAGACGGAGCTCGCGTCGTCGGTTGCTCGTCCCATCGTCGTCCCATCACGTCCGTTATCCCCGAGGGGGTAGACAGAGGCACCAATCATTATTAGAACTGGGCCCAGGTTTTGCCGAGTTAATTAGGTCGCAAACATGACAAGCGGCAAGGCTGTCGCCGTTATCAGGGCACAATTTATCAGCGAATGGTGTTGCTGTACAAACAAACAAATGTACGTAACTAAAAGTCATTGGTACATGCGTGGTTCGAACCCAGACCCTCATGATCGAGAAGCAAGGGTCAACCCATAATAATTTATATTTTACTTTTTAACACTTTAACTCGTAGTAGCCCAAAACCTTGGCTCCAATGATCAAACATTGGTCGCCAAAAATCTCGTTACCATCGCATACAAACGGTCGTCCATAAATCAAGTCGAATCCGACAGCCGTAGCCCGCTGTGTATTTTTTACCCACCGTACCCACCCATTGTTTCAAGAGGTACGGAAGGATGGCAGTCACTATCTTCAGTTAATTCTGTGAGTGTTAATCGCAATGTTTTACTGAAGTCAGTTAAGTGCATTCAAATGGAAGAATTCAGCCCAAAAATTTTGGAAAAATATATTTTTTAGGACGATGCTAATTGTCGTTCTATGGAACAAACTGTTTATGGTGAAGAGATATGTCTCAAACGTTACGTATTATTTATAGGTAGTCCATATTATAGTAATTATATATCAAGAAAAATGTAAGACTAATCCAAGCAAGCCAGCCGCTTCCAACTTGTCTTTTTGGAAATCCATGGAGGAGGCGTATGTCCACGGGTGGACTTCTTGTGGCTTGATGATGATGATGATGTACGACTAATCCACCGAATTCAACGACATTGTATTCGTGAATCTTCCACGACAGCAAAAAATGCGTCCATCTTTTTATTTATATTAACTAACTGATTAGGCACATCATCATCATCAACCCATTATGTCCCCACCGAGGGGCACGTGTCTCTTCTCTGAGGGAGGTGTAGGCCATACTCCACCACGGGGGCCCGATTTCCGGATTCATGGAGGCTTGTAAGACTGAGGCTCGGCTGATCTTACTGTCAGAAGTTTTCAAGCCGCCCTAAGGCCTCTGACTTGGCTTAACGACCGCTCATCTATCGACGGCAGTTGGCGCCGACTGCTTAACGTGCCTTGCGAAGCACGGAACCGCTCGAAAAAATGCCACTAGCGTTAGTCATAGACGGTCACCTATCCATGCACTGAACGCGGCCTATGCTGCAAAACCTTCGTGATCGTTTAAGATCACTCAGACAGCCGGGACTACGAGCGATTCTACGTTCTACTAGACAACTACGAATGCGTTCATCTATTGATATATTAAGTCCCTAGGCAATTACATACAGACACTGCTAAAATCACAACTTTATATTTTGTCTCTGCCGGGTAAAAAAGAGCTAAGCATAGAGCTTTCTGTTTTTTTTTATTTCATTCCCATTTTGCTCTGGAGCCTATCGTACAGAGTCAATACGTTTCGTTATGCATTGTGGAAAGCGAGATTGTAGCTGGCCGCTACAAAATATTATGAAAAAAGTTGTGACGTTTTTAAAATGAAAAACTGGCCACTATGAAAAATGTGGCTGCCAGTGTTTTTACGTACAAAACCCTGCCTCTCGTATAAGAAAATAAGAATGAGGGTTAAAAATTTATTAATATTTTTGAATGCACCGTATGTGTTTTTCGACAATTTTATAAACTTGTCTTCAACCTCTATGGTGGACAACCTGATATGAACAAACACTTGGACAGCACCAGTGAATAGGACTTTATTTTGTGTACGAAACTATTTATTAAAAAAAAAGTGTATACCACAGATTGACTCGACTGTACTCGACCTTTATTCTGTGCTGTCGACAGCACATCATTCTATACACCCAGGCACTCTACTCCCTTGCATTACGGGCGAATTCGCAACTTAAATTGACGGGCTGTCGACTGTACAAAACTATTTAAAAAAACCGTGTATTGTATACCACATATTAATCATGTCGATATTCAATCAAGTCGCTAAAGTTCCGTCAGGTATTTCAACTTTGGTAAAATGTTTCTTTGAGCGAACGCGTCGAGTCTTCTAAAGCCAGCTTTGCAACAAGAACTCACTACAAAAACAAGACTCTTCTAAATTTTGCTGAGTAGATAACCATTTACAATAAAACAAAACACGGAATTTCCAAGCTCTTAGTTCTTCACAATGATAAATGAAATAATCGTGGCGGAGTCGACAACATGTTTACAACTTCACCAAAGACCACAATTTGAAACAAAAAACCACTCACACAACAAACCAACGTTGCACAACGTTTGCCAAAAGAAAGACTCTAAAAGTAATCAGCTGTTGTCGTGACCGCCATCTTGTTTTACATTATTAATCAACATGCTGGCTTTCGGTCAGACAGATAGTTAAACGTTTTCGACGCTGCTTTATTTAAATCAAAATGCTAGCGACTTGATTGAATATCGATCTTTGATTGACTGTCTAGAGATTCAATTGACTTTCTGATTTAACTACTTTACTGCGACAATACTTACTCAGTTACGTCACGATAGCTTTGCAACTAAAATTTTAAGGTTAATGTGTTGTCGACTCTACTACTGAGCCTTGGATGTTACATCTCGCGATCTGTGATGTCCTAATTAATTTCCTATTATGTAACGAAAAATGTTCTGGCGTCCGAAAGCTATATTTTGAGATTGCTCTGACGTGAAGCATGCCGTCTCACTCGTACAATTTAACATTTTAACTTTTGATTAATGTGGTCTGAGGGTTTGATGCATAATTAAATTACATAAATAAAATAATAATAAAATAATTAACTCACGCCCGTTATCCCCGAAGGGGTAGGCAGAGGCACCAGTCTCTAGAACTGGACCCACGTTTTGCCGAGTTTATTAGGTCCCAAACGTGACAAGTGGCAAGCCTGTCGCCGTTATCCGGGCACAATTTATCAGCGAATAGTGTTGCTGTACAAACAAATGTACGTAACTAAAAGTCATTGGTACATGCGTGGTTCGAACCCAGATCCTCATGATCGAGAAGCAAGGATCAACCCCACTACGCCACCACCGCTTTATCTTAATTAAATTACAGTCACTTTAAATATTATATATTTCTTGCAAGCGTAATGGGTACCTTCGCATCGGATGTGTCTCGAGGCGGCTTATTTTCTTAGTGTTTTTTATTATATTGTAATGTGTGTGTGTGTGTTTTTTTTTCTGTTGTGCGTTATTAGTTTTAGTTTTTACAATTATGTTTGACGAAGCTTTTTGCCAATGTATTCCATTTTAAATTTATGTTGCAACGTTTTTGGTCTGAGAATTTCTTAGTACGACAAATATTATTAAATCTGAAGTTAGACACGATGAGGTAAAAAAATACATATTTTAAATGTTAGTTATGTAGAACAAAACTTAAATAACATACTATAAACTAATCTATAAACTAATTAAAATGAGAATTAAATTTACCTGCTATATTTCCAATACACGTAGTTTTTACAATACACGTAATGGAAGTGGTTTCCAAAGTTACTAATTTTGGAATCAAATTTTCTTAGAAGCTTATCTTGAACATCACCAATTTAATATGCATGAAATCTTCAGACCAATTTTATCAAAAGTTTACTTATTTTATTGCAATAAATAAAAATATTATTAATTGTAGCTACTAGAGAGACAGTATATTCCATGTGTCTTAACAGAAATGCAAATTGTTGAATGTACATATTTTATGTTTGTATTTTTTTCTCATCTTGTCTCTTCTCGTCTCGTCTAGTCTCGTCTAGTCTCGTCTTGTCTCGTCTTATCTTATCTCATCTTATATTTTCATATAACATGTTCCCTAAGCCACTGCCATTAAAGAAAAACGGTATGTTTTCGCACCGTACCTACATACGTAAGTTTGGTGAAACCGAAATAACTGTCACGGAGCTCTTAAATCGGGATGTGTAGGCCTTAAAAGTGTGTGAAATCGGGCTGTAGAGGCCTAAAAACAATAGGATTAGGCCCAACTGGGGTCGGTCCGCTATTAATACGATAAATAGCCGTGACAAAGCTAGACAAATGAGCGAAGGCATCCTTCCCTCGACCTTTAAGGCCATTAGATTCATAACTACCTACACGAAACTGTGGTGAGGGCTTTATTGCGGTACAGAAGCGGATGATAAAATATTATCTATCTAATATCTTTAAACGAGCAATTCTTGTATATATATTTATATATAATCAGAATCTCGGAAACGGCTCCAACGATTTTCATGAAATTTTGTAAACAGGGGGTTTTTGGTTGCGATTAATTGATCCAACTAGGTTTCATTTTTATTAAACGTCGTTTTAACCGTGTTTTAAGGCAAAGAAACTGCTATACTACAAGAAGGAAATTTTCGCAACCATCTGTAAGGTTGTCATAGCTCAAGTGGGAAATGGGACGATACCGTAAACAGAAAATCCTGGTTCGAGACTTGATAATAATTTTTCTTTTTTTTTTTAAGTTCTTTTTTTTGTGTTCATACCGAGCAAAGCTCGGTCAACCAGGTACTATTATTATATCGACGCATCAGGAGACCAGAGAGCTGGCGCGTACCTCGGCCAAAGGATAAGCCTGGCCATACAAAGAGGCAACGTCGCCAGCATTCTGGGCTCATTGCCGCGGGACAGTGACCTGAGGTAGGTATTTTATTTGTAAATATAAAATAAGATATTTATAAAAAAATACCATTAGTTTATAATTTATAAGTTAGTTGTATTTATTTTTCTTCCTTTTAATCAAAACAAAACGAAATAAAATATCATAGTATTATAATATATTATATGCCGTGCTTCGCAAGGAATGTTAAGCAGTTGGTCCCAGCTGACGTCGATAGATGGCAGTCGTTAAGCCAAGTCAGAGGCTTTAGGGCGGCTTGAAAACTTCTGACAGTAAGACCAGTCACGAGTCTTACAAGCCTCCACCAAGCCGGACTTGGCCCCCGTGGTGGAGTATGACCTAAACCTTTCTCATGAAGAGGCCCGTCTCCCTGGTTGATGAGGAATGAATATTATTATTATACCTACATAACCTAACCTAACCTTTTTTACATGGAGAAATCCTTTTGGATACCCTGCAGCTGGGGATGGTGGCAGGGTGATTCCGGACTTCTACCAGCTAAAACCCCATGGTGTTCCTTCTTCAAACGCTTTGGCATTCTTCCAAGGCCACGCCAGCGTCAGTCCTCGTGGAGCTAAAATGCTTATAATGTCGATGGAGCGAAAGTGATTTCTCAGGATCTTGGCAGGTAGGATTCTTTGTTCTTTGCTTACACCTCTGGGATACAGGCGTGAGCTTATGTATGTACTGTAGCGATTCCTCTTTATAGTAACTGGCTGGCAAAGCCGTCTAGTATGAATTTAAATATTTTGAAAGAGAATCGCTACGTTTTTGTTGAGATGTTAGTCGAGGACTAGGCTAGGCTGGCGTTTCTCGATAAAAATATAAAATAAAAGTTATTATTGCTAATAAGCTTCATTCAATCAAAGTAGTGCGCTGCAGTACCTATGTAAAACTCAACTTTCATTGTGAATCGACCGCACCAAGTTTGATATTAAAATCAAAGTAACTTACAGTTTTCAGTTTCTCGTCCCTCTGAACATGTTCATGCTCAAGTTGTTTGTGTAGCGAGCCTAAACTAATCTTCGCATGACTCTATGAGGCATTATTATTTAATGGCCACTAATGGTCATCAGCCCTTTTAAGCGTTATTTTAGGAGGCTACTTAAGTCCAACATCCGTTTTGAGTGGGTTTTAATATGTTGTAGCTAATTGCTTGTTTTAAAGGTCATTGCCTGCATGCAATGGCTAATTAATATCGATGAAGCAAAAGTGTCTCAGAATAGTGGCACGTGGCAGTCCCTGGTCTCTGCCTATCTCGCTGGGATGTAGGCGTGATGTTATGTATGTACGTAAGACAATTTCACAATTTTATTTATTTATTCAGTTAAAAAATACAAGTAAGTTAACAGATTTACATCCAAATTACTTACATGCTAATGTGCTACTATATAAAGAGGATAAATATGATTTATGATTTTAGATTGCCGTACTTGGCTTCAAGCCAATGTAATTTTAAGTAATTTTAATTCTAAAGTAATTTTAAGGAAATTTGCGGCTGCCTTTTTAAAATTAATAAATAAATAAAAATAAATTATTAGTTATTAAGACAAATTATTAGTGTTAAAATTTTACGGTCGTCATCATCATCATCATCACAATGAACCATTTGATGGCCACTGCAGTGTATCCGGTCGAAAATTAATAACTTATATTTGTATATTTTTCGGCACAGCGACCTGAGTGCTTAAAATGAGTTTTTTCGTTGACTTTCGATAGCGAGAGCGTTTGCAATTTGTATAGGAGTGACAAAGCGCGCCACCTAGTAGCTTTTTGTCACTCCTATACAAATTGCACACGCTCTCGCTATCGAAAGTGAAATGAAAAAACTCAGTATAAGCACTCTGTAAAAAGTACCAAATTACCAATCTACAGCCTATAATCTGGCGCAGTCTATTGTTTGTGCCACTATTAAAACTTCTGCGCGTCTTTAGTTCTCATTTCCCGAACTGCCGGCAGCGCGGATATTGCTGCGCGGCGGCCGGCGATCGGAAGGCCCGCTCCGGCTGCCTGTGAATTATTGAGCCTTGTTTGTTTGCTTTATGAACTATTGTGTGTTGAACGAAGTTTATAAAATTTTGCACTGATCGGAGCTTCGTGAAAACGGACTACGAGATTTTCTGGTACTGTAGAAAAGCTTCGGTAGATATTTCGGTTAATCCAAATAGTCAAGAATAAAATAACGGCCACACTTTTGCCTTACTTTCTCAAACTCGTATCTTAAAAAAATGCAGCAAACTCTTATCTCAAAAAATGCTTCTACGCTGAAGCTCAAAAAGATTAGTATCTTAGTTTTACTTATATTTATAGCTAATAGTCCACATCTAACTAAGAAATGGCCTTTCATTTTTTACCGAATCTCCATAGTATAACAGTTTTATTTCTCTCCTGAAAAGTTGTCCATTTTAAGATACGAGTTTGAGAAAGAAAAGCAACGAATTGTTCGTGTCCCAAGCGATATACTGTGCTATGGTAACCAGAAAAAGAAAAAGAAATATAACCAGACTGAGTCCATTTGTACAAACATACGGCGACCTGAGTTTAATGTGTGTTTAAAAATAAGGGCTTTTAAACAAAATGCCGTTTTAATGGTGTAAACGCCACCGATGAAGCTTGTAACATATCATAACATAAAATCACGCCTGTATGCGAGAGGGGTAGGCAGAGACCGGGACCGCCACTTGCATGATCCGGACAGATCATTTTCGCTTCATTAGCTGTTAGTCGTATAATCCATTTATCTATACTTGGCATTTTAACCTTTAGCGGTAGAAAATTCGATACCGTTTGCAAATTTAGTACTAGCTAGCACAAAATTTGTAAACTGTTTCGAATTATCTACCGCTAAAGGTTTTTGATTTAGTATCGTTTAAAGTCCAAAAAATGCCAAGTACAGATAAATGCATTTATTTATTTACTAGCTGTTGCCCGCGACTACGTCCGCGTGGGCTTTAGTTGAGTAAAGAGCTTGAAAATAAGATAGGGATACTTTTAGCGCATGCGAAAGAGCTTTCATACTAACTTCGCAACCCCCTCTTACACCCTTAAGGAATGATTTTTGAAAATATATTTTACCTGTGTTGCATGACTTTCAATGAAGGACCTTCATGCTGAATTTCATTCGAATAACTTCAAAAATGGCTAAGTTTCATACTAAGTTTGCACCCCCCTTTTTCCCCCTTAAGGGATGATTTTTAAAAAACTATTTTACACGTGTTTCATAATTTTAAATGAAGAACCTTCGTACCAAATTTCATTCGAATAACTTCAAAAACGGCAAAGTTTCATACTAACTTTGAACCCCCATTTTACCCCCTTAGGGGATGAATTTTCAAAAATCCTTTCTTAATGCTCCCCTATGTTACAAAAAGAACCCCTGTGCAAAATTTCAAGTTTCTAACCCTTATAGTTTGGGCCCTGCGTTGATTCTAAGTCAGTCAGTCAGCTTCTCCTTTTATATATATATATATATATATAGAAGATTTATTTGTTAGACACAACCAACAGATGTTAGATACATTACTTAAAATAACATTGTGTAGATATGTTCTAGTCTAACATCCAATTACAGGTGTGCAACAACTCTCCTGACTTAAAGTAAATCATTTCTGAAATAACATAAATAACAATCTTTTTTTAAATTAATCTTTTTCAAACGATTATAGGTACCATGCAAACACGCCGATTTAGGTACCTGTTTTTTATCTTTTTGCAAAGTTACTCATTACATTCATTTCTCATCTCCAAGTATATCATAGTGCGGCACTTCCAAGAATACAATGCCTAACTTCCATTTTAATGACTTCGCGGAAGCGAGTCCTTTTTAAGCCCGAACAGACATTGTGTCATTATTGCTGAGAGAGGAAAGGTGGACGCTCACTGGTCGATTTGGTTTTTAAAAGTGAAGAGTGTCTAAATTCTGAAATGGCAAACCCGTTAGACTTCAGCGTCGATAAAAAAAATCAATATCTTCTAATATATAAAACTCTAGTTGCCTGGAAGAAATTGCTTATAGTAATTAGGCCGCCAATTGTACTTAGATTTATAAAAATCTGTAAATGCAATTTATGACCTATCTATTCTCATGCACGGTGTTAGTGCGCATACTCCTCCGAAACGGCTTGATCTATTTTCATGACATTTTATATGTATAATCGGTAAGTCAGAGCATAGGTTGTTATCTATTTTTCATACCCCTATCTGGTAAAACAAGGTTTGTCGGGTCAGCTAGTCTACTTCTTCTAATATATAAAATTCTCGTGTCACCGTGTTAGTGCGCATACTCCTCCGAAACGGTCGTTATCTGTTTTTCATACCCCAAATAAAAAAAAAAGATATAAGCGAAACAACGTTTGCCGGGATATATCCCGACCATATTCGGCTACTGGGATTTGACTATTGAAAGTGACGCTCATGTGCTCTCAGGTGACTTATATAGCCAATTTTGGCGGAGAATGTGTGTCCACATACGCTGCACGTTAGCACCCCTCCGACATACACTGGCCTGCAAAACTAAGTATCACACTCTTAAAATTGCAATAACTTTTTAAGTACACGAGATATACTTCGAAATAAAAAGCAATCGAAAAAGAGTTTAATACTGCATATAAAAACTTCATAGTCGGCAACCTTTTTTTTTAAGATATGCCCGAAAAAAACTTTAATGACAAAAATAATCCTTATTCGTTTTACCATATTTTTTTTTTGTTTCTGTTTTTGTTTCAAAATTTATCGCATTACTAATAATATCTTGATTTCTCAGAAAATTATACAAAAAGTCTTTACTGTTCCAGCGCCCCATACTTTTACAATCAAATACAACAACTTGAACGATCCACAATTTATTTTTGGTTTTTTAATTAAAAAATGTTACAAATGTACAGTTTACTATAGTTAAAAAAAAATCTGACAAAATTTTCTATAATACGTTTTTTATTTTAAATCTCTAACTGCCATAGCTTAGAAAAAAAAAATTAAAAGTGTGATACTTACTTTTGCAGGCCAGTGTAGTTGTAGTGTATAGCAGTAGTTGGACAGGCCTTGAGCTCGTCTTGGCATCGAGCTCTGATCTACGTTTCATCTCAAAAAGATTGATCTAATCGCCCACGGCTTGCCCCCACACTGCCCGGTCAATATACAGAGCGTGGTATCAAGTATTCTTAAGATAACCTGAAAACTTCAGTACCGATTACACATCACTTCCAAAAAGCTAAAGTTTAACATTTTTTTCATTAAAGTTTTTCATTATTTATTCATTTATTATTTTTCATTAAACAATCAAAGATGAGAATATTAAGAATATTCTGAAATGAAAGTTACAATAAAAAAAAAATACAAGGGGCGGTCTTATTTCTAACAGCAATTTCTTCCAGACAACCTTGTGACGGAAATGTTGCCGAAGGAAAAAGAGAGACGGGTAGTTGGTGCAAATAAAAATCAATAATCAAACAAAATTCTATATTTCTTTTTATTTCTTTTTATCCCTTTGCAACCGAGCTATCACAACCGTGCATATAATTTTAAAAAAAATCCTGATTCCATACAAATTAATTTTTCGGGACGCAACCGGCATCGATCGATCTTGCATTTATCTGTTTTACCTACAAAAAATACTGCAAGGTGCGGCGCCTCACTTGTCGGCGACCATTGGCCACAGATTGGCTCGCGAGCCGCTGGTAAAGATTTCTGCGTATTTTGGCGGTAAACGTGCTTCACGTAATGATGAATGATGATAGGGACGGACAGTCAGCGGGAAATGACTTTGTTTTGTGATAGTCATCGATAGTGATAGTCATCGTCAACCCATTATGTCCCCACCGAGGGGCACGGGTCTCTTCCTTGAGGAAGGTATAGGCCATACTCCACCACGGGGGCCAAGACCGGATTGGTGGAGGCTTGTAAGACTAGTGGCTGGTCTTACTGTCAGAAGTTTTCAAGCCGCCCTAAGGCCTCTGACTTGGCTTAACGACTGGCATCTATCGACGGCAGCCGGCGCCAACTGCTTAACGTGCCTTGCGAAGAAAGAAAGAAAGATTTATTAGTACATAGGCTGCTACTTATGTATGCGGAATCAGGGATTCCAATAATTTTAAACGCAATGTCTGACCTCCATGGTGAAATTCGTTCTTTTTTTAAATACTGGCCGCTAATATTTTTCTCTTATATACGTTAGTGTTTTGTTTTTGTTGGGTTTAAAATGTCATATCGCTGAAAAAATGGAACTCACTCGTGAAAATATACGTGCTATGATTTATTACGATTTTCGACGTGGTTTAACGCAACAACAGTGCGTAGATCAATTAACTTCGACTTTTGGTGGTGAAGCTCCATCAAAAACGACTGTGTATCACTGGTTTAGTGAGTTTAATCGCGGGCGCAGTAAGCTCACGGACGAAGTTAAAGAAGGTCGCCCGGAATCGGTGGTTGTGCCACAAAATATTGAAGCGGTGCGAAAACTAATAATGCAAGACCGCCATGTTACGTATCGCGAGATAGAGGCTATTCTGGGCATATGTATGACGAGCATTCATAGGATATTACATGAACATTTGTCTGTAAAAAAAAATTGTTCGCGTTGGATCCCGCACAACTTAACTCAGGATCAAAAAGATGCTCCCGTCGAATGGTGCAAGAAAACCTTAAAAAAATTCAACGGAGGCGACTCAAAATCTGTTTATAATATCTACACGGGTGATGAATCCTGGATCTACGCGTACGATCCCGAAACTAAACAACAATCAACATTTTGGGTGTTTCAAAATGAGAAGAACCCTACGAAAGTGGCTCGTGCAAAAAGCACTGTAAAGCAAATGGTGGCCTGCTTTTTTGGTATTAATCGCCATGTGGCTACAATACCACTGGAGAATCGCAGAACGGTTAATTCGGAGTGGTACACGACCATTTGTTTGCCGGAAGTATTTGAAGAAATACGCCAAAACAACCAGCGACGCAGAATCATACTTCACCATGACAATGCCAGCTGCCATACATCTCAGGAAACAACTACATTTTTGGATGGTCAAAAACAAGAATTGATGGGTCATCCACCGTACAGCCCTGATTTGGCTCCCAATGATTTCTATTTATTCCCAAATGTAAAGAATAAATTACGTGGTCAACGATTTTCGACCCGTGAACATTGCCGTAGATGCGTTCAAACAGCACGTTTTGGAGATACCTGAATCAGAGTGGAAAAAGTGTTTTACAAATTGGTTTCATCGAATGCAAAAGTGCATCGATCATAGAGGAGAATACTTTGAAAAACAATAAAAGCATGTTTAGCCATATACATTTGTTTATTTTTTCTATTCCGCATACATAAGTAGCAGCCCTCGTATTGTCACAGAAACACAATGAAGACACAAATACATAATAAACAAAATACACAAAAGTCAACAAGCACGGAATCGCTCGGAAATTTGCCACTAGCGTTAGTCATAGACGGTGACCCACCCATGGACTGAACGCGCCGTATGTTGCTTAACCTTAGTGATCGTTTAAGATCACTTAGGCAGCCCAGGCTACGAGCGATTCGTGATTTGTTAGATTTCATAGTGAAATAAACTTGAAATGGGACGCGGTCTGACGCCACCCTCACCGCAGTAACAAGACAAAAATACAATAAGATATTATAAGGCACTTAAGCCTGCCAGCGTCTGGAGCAACGCCAGCTGTGTTGTTCGTTCAAGACTGGCCACTTTACAGCTGGCTCTGTGATATAATGCAATGGCTCCCAATCTTTTCCACAGCTACTCCTTTGGTATTTTTGGAGACTCGCGAGTCTCATACATAGTTCATATCTAGACGTCAGAAGCATTTCGGCGGATTTGTCTTGTATTTTACTTAATTTAAAGCAAGTTTTCATAAAATCACATTATTATTTTGGAAAAAAAGTTGTTGTACAGTGCCTACAATGATGAGCAGTTGTTTTTGAACTAAAAATTATGTAAGCACTACACAATCTGAACAATATTTTACGAATAGTTTTTTACCTACATAAATATATAAGCTCTAGCCTGTGTCCCAGAGGGGTAGGCAGACACCAGGGCCTGCCACCTACCCCGATCCTGACAAATATTATCTTCTGCCTATCACAGTTCCGTGATGACACTAGGATGTGCGACGCACAGGTTGGGGACCACTGATATATTTACTTCATTCAGGCTTTTCTTTGTTTAATTGGCTCACATCTGAAACTGCATTATGAGTAAAGAACTACGAAAGTGGATCTATTCTTGATTTATAAATATTGTTCTCCTATTTATGCGTTCTGGGTCTAGTTTCATAAAATTGCAATTCATAGTTTATTATGACAAAACATAATATACAGGGTGGAATTTTGTAATGCCACCTGAAGGGGAAGTACTCTAAATACTGTAGATAGAAAAATTTACTCAAAGAAAACATTCCTTTATTTTTGAAAAGAAAGAAAACTGCATTCAAAGATTTTTTTAAATTCGCTTGCCTCTCCCGGTAATCGAACCTACTAAAATCTGTGAAAGTTGCACCCTGTACTTTTATTGCATCGATCGTTAGGGTCAATTATAAGGATGAAATATCTCTAACAAACTTCATAATAAATGAAAGGAAAACAATGAAATCTTAAATTATTAATTCAATGGGTCAAGTTAAAGCACTTTTACTCAAAGATCCGTTTCTTTATGTTTACTTATGTTATTAATTAATAATTATCGTTGACGTCATTTATCCATTAAAATGACGAATTACTATTTAGATAAGACGATTGCAATTTGCACGTGTTTGTAATGCAGACTCCTTTCTTAGATGCGACATAACTTAGATATGTAAAAAATCAAATTTACATTAAATCTTATGAGAATGTAAATGAGTTGAGAGTTGAAGTTACGATTCATAACATTCACCACAATACGTTATTAAAGGTTACTAGAAATGAATTCGTTAGAAGAATAAATTTATGTATCCAAGAAAATGGAGCCCATTTAGAGCAAATTAATTAGTTAGTTTACCAGTAAATAATTAAAACAATTTAAGATTTCATGGTTTTCCTTTAATTTAATTTATGAAGTTTGTTAGAGAGATTTCATCCTTATAATTGACCCTAACGATCGATGCAATAAGAGTACAGGGTGCAACTTCACAGATTTTAGTAGGTTCGATTACCGGGTGAGGCAAGCGAATTTTTAAAAAATCTTTGAATGCAGTTTTCTTTCTTTTCAAAAATAAAGGAATGTTTTCTTTGAGTAAATTTTTTTATATACAGTATTAAGAGTACTTCCCCTTCAGGTGGCATTACAAAATTCCACCCTGTAGATACCTGTGTAATCCTTTTTTATGTACCTACAACTACCGTCCGGCCGCTGGGAGTATACGATCCTGACAGGTCATGTTAGAACGGACGACGTAACCTTGAAGTGGCGTTAAATTTTCGATTAAAATATTTTTATGTCCTATTTATCCTACTAGCAAATAATTGTCATTGAAACTATATCATTGTGTAAGCTTACAATCAATGTTATATTTTGCACAGTGATTTAAATGTTAAATAAGAAGAAATGAATATTTAATGTTCGTGCGTAAAATCCTTACTACGCTGTCACAAGGTTATGTCAACCGTATTTTTTTTTAGTAACGTACCAAAAATAACGAAAATAATAACGGTCCTTTAACGATACGAAGTTAATGAATAGGCTTTAGAAAAAGATCATCGCGTTCTCGGAATGTCTCCGTACCACTGCCGTATAAAGCGATTGAGCTGATCTGGGCTCAAATAAAAGGTCGCACAGCTCGCCACAACACTTCACCGCCATTCGGCACAAAAAAGATGATGACCTTTCTAAAATGCCTGCGAAAATGGCACAAGAGATGACTGAGTGAAGGTCGTCTAAAAAACAAAACTACTTAATCGTGAGTCAGTAGCAAAAGCTAGTTAAGAATAACGTAAGGAATGATAACGTTGCTTTTCTCCCATCACTAGTCATATGAAACGGACATGTGTCAGGATCGTATACTCCCAGCGGCCGCACAATGAGCCGTTTTCAGAAGAACTAAAAAAAAAAAAATATGGCTGTCAAAGGAATGCAATTTTGGACCTCAGCCCAATAGCCATGTGTGATACGTCATAAAATAGGTCTCAGCGAGCTGAACAAAAGTTACTATGACGCCAACACCCAAATGTTTGTCCTTTCGGAGTTATATAGTATTGAAAAAAAACTAACATTTTCAACAAAATATAACTCCGAAACGACAAACATTTGGCTAACTGAACTACAAAAAAAATCTTTTTACTTCCTGGCACCTTTAAACTATGTAAAAAGGTCAGATATGCTTTTTTGTGCTCTGGAGACATGCTGTCTCAGGTGTTCAGGTACCTACTTATTTCAGTATTTCTTTTTTAGAATATTCTATCTATCTATTATTTTTGTGTTAGTCTGCTCGTGTGATTCTTCCGTGGTAGATTTCGCCGGCTCCGGAGGATAAAATGATAAATGCAAAAACACAATTTAACAGGAAAATTAAAAAACCGCTTTTATGATAATTATTACTCCTTGTGGGTCCTAGGTAGGCAATTGGGAGTTAGCTTAATCGAAAGCTAATTTTTAGTCCTACCTATAAACTTAGTTGAAATTTTAAATGATTACACTGAATTTGAGATAATTAGGAAATAAAACATTAGAGTTTATTTTACAATAACATGTGTTGCTAACATGCACTTATCATGTTTTTCTGGTTTAAATTTCATTCATACGAATATTCTTATATAGTCCTGTCATGATATTCCACAATCTAAGAACTCTCCAGCAATGTCAATAATGTAATATTATCATTTTATTCTCGTTATTATTCATAAAATGAATTAACGATATGAGTAAGTTAGTCGTTTTTTCTGGGTATTTAAATTAAACTACTTAATGATAATCAACTGTTAGTTATTTTGGGATAACATTTAATGCTAACAAAGATGATGACAAAATAATGTTTTTCAAGAAAACCAAACATAAGCAAACAAACATAACAAAAAGTAACTCACAAATAAATCAGACTAAAATCAATCAACCTATCTCCATACTCAAATCTTCATAATCAAGTTCCATCTTTGAGTAAACATTCAAAATCACAAAACCTAATATTTCAAATAAAATATAAGGAAAGTAGTAATTTTCATCGAAAATTACCGGGTGTACCGGAATGGTCCTGTAGAACAAAAAGGAATTCTTCCAATTACCGATGCAAACAACCCTCATGGAGCCAACTCATAAATCTCAAAAGAAAATTCAAATCTTACGAGACAATTTGTATTTGTTAGAGACAGTACTTATTTGATGTTTGTGTTTTTCTTCGTGTACAACAAAGAATATTCTTATCTTATCTTATCTTATCTTATCTTATCTTATCTTATCTTATCTTATCTTATCTTATCTTATCTTATCTTATCTTATCTTATCTTATCTTATCTTATCTTATCTTATCTTCAGAGATTTCAGAGTTGGCCCCACAGTGAAAGTGGTTCGTAGTAGTGTGTGGGAGAAATCCTTTCAGTAATATCCATGTGCCAATATGCAAATGACCCTTCTGTGACATCCAACCATGACATGTGTATAATTTAAAAAAAACCTAATCTTTTTAGTTGTTCAATATATAAAAAAAAATAGTCTGCATCAGCACAGTTATCAGTTAGTGCTTCTCATTAGTAAATTTTAGAGATTTATAGAAACCATGATAGTAGCTTGGTATGTCATTTGATTTATAAAGGCTTTATGAGATCAGAATGCATGGCTTTACGTATTGGCACGTATTACGTATTACGAGTTCTTGAGTGGAGACCGCGGATCGGTAAACGTAGTGTAGGACGTCCTCAGACTCAGTGGAGCGATGACCTTCGCAGGGCGGCTGGCAAGAGCTGGATGAGAGTCGCCGAAGACCGTGCTCAGTGGCGTGCAATGGGAGAGGTCTATGTCCAGCAGTGGACAACCGTAGGCCGATGATGATGTTGATGACGTATTGGCAGAGCCTCGGTGTATACAATCTTTAATTTTGTACCTGAGAAGCATAAGACTGTAACTCACAAAAGTCGATTTTTCAGGAGAGCACTTTTTGTGTGTAAATTGGGGGTACCTGAAATTCAAAGTGTGATAACATAAAAGTCATCTCATTTAATCAAGTTGTGTCTTTATTATAGGTAAGTATAAGTCTTTGGGCTTTCGTAGAGATCAATATTTTTTTTTAATGTTCAATTAGTATTTTTTATCAGTATTTTAAAAAAAAAGTAGCTCACATACAGTTTTATGCTTACGTAGATAAATTGTGACAAATCATTTCGTAACAACATACATTGTTTTTCTAATGATATTTGCTCTATTTACGGTAAAAATACAGAAGCATTTTAATGTTACTTATAAAAAATAGCTTTCGACAACCACCAAAAATAATGTAACAAAAAAAAAAGTCTTCTGCATCAAACAAAAACCAAAAAAATATTAACTTTTGAGCTATAATAATCAACTGTTTGCATTTTGACAACAAAACAAACATAAATCTAACAAAAAAATGTCTTCTGCATTAAACAATATAAAGAAAAAACTTTTATCGGAGCCAATTGCAGTTCAAGGCAGTATTCGGGTCTCGGGCAAACCATGCAGTTAGGTAAAAACAACTTCGAGAAAGAGGCGAATGGAAGAATACAGCTGGGCTGGGCAGCATATGGGAAACTACGCCGAGTCTTCTCATCCCCAAACCCACAGAGTCTAAAGACGAAAGTCTTCAATAAGTGCGTCCTACCCGTCATGACATACGGTGCCGAAACGTGGACACTCACGGTGGTGCTGGTCCACAAATTTAAAGTTGCTTAGCGTGCTATGGAAAGGGCTATGCTCGGGGTTTCTCTGAAACATTGAATTCGAAACGAGGTGATCCGACGGAGAACCAAAGTCACCGACATAGCCCACCGAATTAGCATGCAGAAATGGCAGTGAGCCAGCCATATCGCCCGAAGAACTGATAACCGATGGGGTAGACGAGTTCTTGAGTGGAGATCTCAGCTCGGTAAACGTAGTGTAGGACATCCTCAGAGCAAGAGCTGGATGAGAGTAACCTAGGACTAGGACCTAGGAGCCTCAGTGGCGTGCAATGGGAGAGGCCTATGTCAATCAGCCATGGACAACCATAGGCAGATGATGATGCTCAGTCTTCAGAAGACTCAAAATTTTTTTTTTATTTTTGATCGTCTGGAACCCATTCTGATGTTTTTTTTTCTTCGTCGGCATCAAACAAGCAGCGACACGTCCTCCACACAACACAACCGTCGGTCGACTGTCAATCATGGTCGTCGTCGTCGTCTCGCGGTCTTCTTACTCTTCCCGTGGCTCTCTTCCCGAGGAATCTGCCGCTGTCCGCAACTACGGACAGGTCAATGGGTGGCCTTCCAGGCGGTGGTCTTCTCCTCACTGGGGGTCGCAGGTGGTCTTCTTTAGACCGAGATGGCAGTGGTCAATCACGGTAACTCCCACCCTCTTTATATACCAGCGGCGCGTCCGCATCAAACGAAGCGACAGTTCATCGAGGCAGAAAACTGTAACTCTGTACTTACACGAAAATACAGCCAACTCATCTCGATATTTTACTGTACGGTCGTTTAGCTTTTTATGCCTCTGTAGGGTTTGTGTAAATACCGTGTTATACTTTTGAGGAAAGTCCAGTTAGAACCTGTTTTTTGGCAAATACAATAATGTAGTTCGATAGAGATCGTAATCTTTTTTTTTTCTTTTTTTTTAGATTGGCCTCCCATATAGCTTTCTCCCGAGTTCTTCAATTTTGTACTTATTATCTTGATGTTCTTGTTCACTCTGAATCCGTTTTCTTGACAGCAAAATATTCTGCTTATTAGTAGAAAATGATGATGAAGCTTCGTCTACACTTGTGGCAGAAGTTTCGGGTCTTGAGTTTATATCGGGACTTTGGCAGATAGCTGTTATAGTATTATCGCCAAGTAGTGACTGTAAATATAGAATCTGAATTGTTTTCAGGCTGTAAAGTAGTATCCAAATCAACGAGGTCTGTAGGATCTTCATTTTCGATGGAAGGCTGAAGTATCTTTCTCCATAATATGTGAAGTAGAAGATCTTTTGTTGAAAATAGGATTCAAACAACGTTTTGATTTTTTTCTGCTTTTAATATCGAGTGGTTTCGCAGAAACCGGAGACGCAGTAGTATTTGTGTATGTTGAAAATTTAGGTGTGTCCGTCATCTTAGCAGCTTCATATATGACTGTAGGTGATGCCATGAAGTCGATTTGTTTGAATACGGAGGAGACTTCATTCAGGCTTTTCTTTGTTTAATTGGCTCACATCTGAAACTGCATTATGAGTAAAGAACTACGAAAGTGGATCTATTCTTGATTTATAAATATTGTTCTCCTATTTATGCGTTCTGGGTCTAGTTTCATAAAATTGCAATTCATAGTTTATTATGACAAAACATAATATACAGGGTGGAATTTTGTAATGCCACCTGAAGGGGAAGTACTCTAAATACTGTAGATAGAAAAATTTACTCAAAGAAAACATTCCTTTATTTTTGAAAAGAAAGAAAACTGCATTCAAAGATTTTTTTAAATTCGCTTGCCTCTCCCGGTAATCGAACCTACTAAAATCTGTGAAAGTTGCACCCTGTACTTTTATTGCATCGATCGTTAGGGTCAATTATAAGGATGAAATATCTCTAACAAACTTCATAATAAATGAAAGGAAAACAATGAAATCTTAAATTATTAATTCAATGGGTCAAGTTAAAGCACTTTTACTCAAAGATCCGTTTCTTTATGTTTACTTATGTTATTAATTAATAATTATCGTTGACGTCATTTATCCATTAAAATGACGAATTACTATTTAGATAAGACGATTGCAATTTGCACGTGTTTGTAATGCAGACTCCTTTCTTAGATGCGACATAACTTAGATATGTAAAAAATCAAATTTACATTAAATCTTATGAGAATGTAAATGAGTTGAGAGTTGAAGTTACGATTCATAACATTCACCACAATACGTTATTAAAGGTTACTAGAAATGAATTCGTTAGAAGAATAAATTTATGTATCCAAGAAAATGGAGCCCATTTAGAGCAAATTAATTAGTTAGTTTACCAGTAAATAATTAAAACAATTTAAGATTTCATGGTTTTCCTTTAATTTAATTTATGAAGTTTGTTAGAGAGATTTCATCCTTATAATTGACCCTAACGATCGATGCAATAAGAGTACAGGGTGCAACTTCACAGATTTTAGTAGGTTCGATTACCGGGTGAGGCAAGCGAATTTTTAAAAAATCTTTGAATGCAGTTTTCTTTCTTTTCAAAAATAAAGGAATGTTTTCTTTGAGTAAATTTTTTTATATACAGTATTAAGAGTACTTCCCCTTCAGGTGGCATTACAAAATTCCACCCTGTAGATACCTGTGTAATCCTTTTTTATGTACCTACAACTACCGTCCGGCCGCTGGGAGTATACGATCCTGACAGGTCATGTTAGAACGGACGACGTAACCTTGAAGTGGCGTTAAATTTTCGATTAAAATATTTTTATGTCCTATTTATCCTACTAGCAAATAATTGTCATTGAAACTATATCATTGTGTAAGCTTACAATCAATGTTATATTTTGCACAGTGATTTAAATGTTAAATAAGAAGAAATGAATATTTAATGTTCGTGCGTAAAATCCTTACTACGCTGTCACAAGGTTATGTCAACCGTATTTTTTTTTAGTAACGTACCAAAAATAACGAAAATAATAACGGTCCTTTAACGATACGAAGTTAATGAATAGGCTTTAGAAAAAGATCATCGCGTTCTCGGAATGTCTCCGTACCACTGCCGTATAAAGCGATTGAGCTGATCTGGGCTCAAATAAAAGGTCGCACAGCTCGCCACAACACTTCACCGCCATTCGGCACAAAAAAGATGATGACCTTTCTAAAATGCCTGCGAAAATGGCACAAGAGATGACTGAGTGAAGGTCGTCTAAAAAACAAAACTACTTAATCGTGAGTCAGTAGCAAAAGCTAGTTAAGAATAACGTAAGGAATGATAACGTTGCTTTTCTCCCATCACTAGTCATATGAAACGGACATGTGTCAGGATCGTATACTCCCAGCGGCCGCACAATGAGCCGTTTTCAGAAGAACTAAAAAAAAAAAAATATGGCTGTCAAAGGAATGCAATTTTGGACCTCAGCCCAATAGCCATGTGTGATACGTCATAAAATAGGTCTCAGCGAGCTGAACAAAAGTTACTATGACGCCAACACCCAAATGTTTGTCCTTTCGGAGTTATATAGTATTGAAAAAAAACTAACATTTTCAACAAAATATAACTCCGAAACGACAAACATTTGGCTAACTGAACTACAAAAAAAATCTTTTTACTTCCTGGCACCTTTAAACTATGTAAAAAGGTCAGATATGCTTTTTTGTGCTCTAGAGACATGCTGTCTCAGGTGTTCAGGTACCTACTTATTTCAGTATTTCTTTTTTAGAATATTCTATCTATCTATTATTTTTGTGTTAGTCTGCTCGTGTGATTCTTCCGTGGTAGATTTCGCCGGCTCCGGAGGATAAAATGATAAATGCAAAAACACAATTTAACAGGAAAATTAAAAAACCGCTTTTATGATAATTATTACTCCTTGTGGGTCCTAGGTAGGCAATTGGGAGTTAGCTTAATCGAAAGCTAATTTTTAGTCCTACCTATAAACTTAGTTGAAATTTTAAATGATTACACTGAATTTGAGATAATTAGGAAATAAAACATTAGAGTTTATTTTACAATAACATGTGTTGCTAACATGCACTTATCATGTTTTTCTGGTTTAAATTTCATTCATACGAATATTCTTATATAGTCCTGTCATGATATTCCACAATCTAAGAACTCTCCAGCAATGTCAATAATGTAATATTATCATTTTATTCTCGTTATTATTCATAAAATGAATTAACGATATGAGTAAGTTAGTCGTTTTTTCTGGGTATTTAAATTAAACTACTTAATGATAATCAACTGTTAGTTATTTTGGGATAACATTTAATGCTAACAAAGATGATGACAAAATAATGTTTTTCAAGAAAACCAAACATAAGCAAACAAACATAACAAAAAGTAACTCACAAATAAATCAGACTAAAATCAATCAACCTATCTCCATACTCAAATCTTCATAATCAAGTTCCATCTTTGAGTAAACATTCAAAATCACAAAACCTAATATTTCAAATAAAATATAAGGAAAGTAGTAATTTTCATCGAAAATTACCGGGTGTACCGGAATGGTCCTGTAGAACAAAAAGGAATTCTTCCAATTACCGATGCAAACAACCCTCATGGAGCCAACTCATAAATCTCAAAAGAAAATTCAAATCTTACGAGACAATTTGTATTTGTTAGAGACAGTACTTATTTGATGTTTGTGTTTTTCTTCGTGTACAACAAAGAATATTCTTATCTTATCTTATCTTATCTTATCTTATCTTATCTTATCTTATCTTATCTTATCTTATCTTATCTTATCTTATCTTATCTTATCTTATCTTATCTTATCTTATCTTATCTTATCTTCAGAGATTTCAGAGTTGGCCCCACAGTGAAAGTGGTTCGTAGTAGTGTGTGGGAGAAATCCTTTCAGTAATATCCATGTGCCAATATGCAAATGACCCTTCTGTGACATCCAACCATGACATGTGTATAATTTAAAAAAAACCTAATCTTTTTAGTTGTTCAATATATAAAAAAAAATAGTCTGCATCAGCACAGTTATCAGTTGGTGCTTCTCATTAGTAAATTTTAGAGATTTATAGAAACCATGATAGTAGCTTGGTATGTCATTTGATTTATAAAGGCTTTATGAGATCAGAATGCATGGCTTTACGTATTGGCACGTATTACGTATTACGAGTTCTTGAGTGGAGACCGCGGATCGGTAAACGTAGTGTAGGACGTCCTCAGACTCAGTGGAGCGATGACCTTCGCAGGGCGGCTGGCAAGAGCTGGATGAGAGTCGCCGAAGACCGTGCTCAGTGGCGTGCAATGGGAGAGGTCTATGTCCAGCAGTGGACAACCGTAGGCCGATGATGATGTTGATGACGTATTGGCAGAGCCTCGGTGTATACAATCTTTAATTTTGTACCTGAGAAGCATAAGACTGTAACTCACAAAAGTCGATTTTTCAGGAGAGCACTTTTTGTGTGTAAATTGGGGGTACCTGAAATTCAAAGTGTGATAACATAAAAGTCATCTCATTTAATCAAGTTGTGTCTTTATTATAGGTAAGTATAAGTCTTTGGGCTTTCGTAGAGATCAATATTTTTTTTTAATGTTCAATTAGTATTTTTTATCAGTATTTTAAAAAAAAAGTAGCTCACATACAGTTTTATGCTTACGTAGATAAATTGTGACAAATCATTTCGTAACAACATACATTGTTTTTCTAATGATATTTGCTCTATTTACGGTAAAAATACAGAAGCATTTTAATGTTACTTATAAAAAATAGCTTTCGACAACCACCAAAAATAATGTAACAAAAAAAAAAGTCTTCTGCATCAAACAAAAACCAAAAAAATATTAACTTTTGAGCTATAATAATCAACTGTTTGCATTTTGACAACAAAACAAACATAAATCTAACAAAAAAATGTCTTCTGCATTAAACAATATAAAGAAAAAACTTTTATCGGAGCCAATTGCAGTTCAAGGCAGTATTCGGGTCTCGGGCAAACCATGCAGTTAGGTAAAAACAACTTCGAGAAAGAGGCGAATGGAAGAATACAGCTGGGCTGGGCAGCATATGGGAAACTACGCCGAGTCTTCTCATCCCCAAACCCACAGAGTCTAAAGACGAAAGTCTTCAATAAGTGCGTCCTACCCGTCATGACATACGGTGCCGAAACGTGGACACTCACGGTGGTGCTGGTCCACAAATTTAAAGTTGCTTAGCGTGCTATGGAAAGGGCTATGCTCGGGGTTTCTCTGAAACATTGAATTCGAAACGAGGTGATCCGACGGAGAACCAAAGTCACCGACATAGCCCACCGAATTAGCATGCAGAAATGGCAGTGAGCCAGCCATATCGCCCGAAGAACTGATAACCGATGGGGTAGACGAGTTCTTGAGTGGAGATCTCAGCTCGGTAAACGTAGTGTAGGACATCCTCAGAGCAAGAGCTGGATGAGAGTAACCTAGGACTAGGACCTAGGAGCCTCAGTGGCGTGCAATGGGAGAGGCCTATGTCAATCAGCCATGGACAACCATAGGCAGATGATGATGCTCAGTCTTCAGAAGACTCAAAATATTTTTTTTATTTTTGATCGTCTGGAACCCATTCTGATGTTTTTTTTTCTTCGTCGGCATCAAACAAGCAGCGACACGTCCTCCACACAACACAACCGTCGGTCGACTGTCAATCATGGTCGTCGTCGTCGTCTCGCGGTCTTCTTACTCTTCCCGTGGCTCTCTTCCCGAGGAATCTGCCGCTGTCCGCAACTACGGACAGGTCAATGGGTGGCCTTCCAGGCGGTGGTCTTCTCCTCACTGGGGGTCGCAGGTGGTCTTCTTTAGACCGAGATGGCAGTGGTCAATCACGGTAACTCCCACCCTCTTTATATACCAGCGGCGCGTCCGCATCAAACGAAGCGACAGTTCATCGAGGCAGAAAACTGTAACTCTGTACTTACACGAAAATACAGCCAACTCATCTCGATATTTTACTGTACGGTCGTTTAGCTTTTTATGCCTCTGTAGGGTTTGTGTAAATACCGTGTTATACTTTTGAGGAAAGTCCAGTTAGAACCTGTTTTTTGGCAAATACAATAATGTAGTTCGATAGAGATCGTAATCTTTTTTTTTTCTTTTTTTTTAGATTGGCCTCCCATATAGCTTTCTCCCGAGTTCTTCAATTTTGTACTTATTATCTTGATGTTCTTGTTCACTCTGAATCCGTTTTCTTGACAGCAAAATATTCTGCTTATTAGTAGAAAATGATGATGAAGCTTCGTCTACACTTGTGGCAGAAGTTTCGGGTCTTGAGTTTATATCGGGACTTTGGCAGATAGCTGTTATAGTATTATCGCCAAGTAGTGACTGTAAATATAGAATCTGAATTGTTTTCAGGCTGTAAAGTAGTATCCAAATCAACGAGGTCTGTAGGATCTTCATTTTCGATGGAAGGCTGAAGTATCTTTCTCCATAATATGTGAAGTAGAAGATCTTTTGTTGAAAATAGGATTCAAACAACGTTTTGATTTTTTTCTGCTTTTAATATCGAGTGGTTTCGCAGAAACCGGAGACGCAGTAGTATTTGTGTATGTTGAAAATTTAGGTGTGTCCGTCATCTTAGCAGCTTCATATATGACTGTAGGTGATGCCATGAAGTCGATTTGTTTGAATACGGAGGAGACATTATAAACAGTCGAAGGGGTTCTTGTAATATTCTCAATAGCTGCTGTTAAATAATTAGAGTCTCCGCCAAAACTTGATGGACTGCTACTATGTCAGTGTTGATCTGGGCTTGGTTTATAGGTACTCTGACAAAACAAAAACTAGCTTCACTTTACTGATTTGAAAAGTAAACAAACAATAACACTTGTCGGCTCGTGCGCCGGTGTTACTGTTATCACTTTCTTACATTAGCTCAATTAACACGGCAGAAAGAAACAACATCATACTTCGTGGGTTAGTACGATTCAATATATTTGGCTAAGAACGCATTAGCAAACGAGCTCAGCAAATTATGAACGAGAATAAAATTATAAGTGCGTTTGTCGTAGACGCGGTAGGTATTTTTACTAGAATATTAAGATAATAGCAGATGTCATGCGTAGTTAACAAAAATATTTTGCTAAAGCATTGTTATAGTATATTATTAGGTCCAAAAAAATCGTTGAATAATTTTTTTTTTTCTAACTTTTTAAATAAACACAAGAAAAGTCTGAAAAAAATTGGCAAGATGTGTTAGCACCTCAGGATCTAGAATTTGCAATAATATTAAAACTATGACAATTGCGGTTATCATTTTGTTCTCCGGAGCCGGCGATGTGTTAATACGTGCTCTGAAAATAATTTGCGTTTTAGAAACTTCTACGTCTCTTTAGGTATTAAAAAACGTATATCACTTGCTATTACATCGAAAAAACGCTAGCCAAGTGTCACTTAAGATGGCAAACGGTAAATTTTTAGTTGAGGTAAATAGGTACGTGCTCTTTGATAATTTCCCGTAAAACGCAATTTAGTTTTGATTTTTATATTAATTCATCTTCATTCTGTGACTTGGCTTGGATTTTGAACTGATTCATCTTCATACTGAGACTTGGCTTGGATTTGGGACTGATTCATTTTCATTCTGTGACTTGAATGGCGAGACACATATGAAAACTTTTTGAGAGAGGAGTTACCCTTGTTGATGGACGAGATTTCTATTGCATTGAGACGAGACAATGTTCTTTCTACATGAAGGCTGCCCAGCGCACCACGGAAGGATGGTTGGACGAGAACTTCCCAAACAAATGGATTAGAAAAGACGGTCCCATTGCATGGCCGGCCTTGCAATGGGACCGTTTTTTCTAATCCATTTGGAGCCCTGATCTAACGCCAATGGATTTTTATGTATGAGATCATATTAAAAGCATAATTTAAAACAAAATGACCCCAATTGAAAGTGTCGAAATTTTGAGACAGAGAATATTTGCGGAAACGGCTGTGAAAATAAGGAGAAACCCGCGAACTTCTGTAGTGAAGAGTAATTAAAAAAAAAGAATGAGAATTTGTATTAGAAATAGAGGCAAGCATGTTAAAAACGAAGATGAATCAGTTCAAAATCCAAGCCAAGTCACACAATGAAGATGAATAAATACCAAAATCCAAACTAAGTCGCGTTTTACGGGAAATTATCAAAGAGCACGTATTTACATCAACAAAAAATTTACCGTTTGCCATCTTAAGTGACACTTGGCTAACGTTTTTTCGATGTAATAGCAAATGATATACGTTTTTTAATACCTAAAGAGACGTAGAAGTTTCTAAAACGCAAATCATTTTCAGAGCACGTATTAACACATCTACCACGGAAGAATCACACGAGCAGACTAACACAAAAACAATAGATAGATACAATATTCTAAAAAAGAAATACTGAAATAGGTAGGTACCTAAACACCAGAGACAGCATGTCTCCAGAGCACAAAAAAGCATATCTGACCTTTTTACATAGTTTAAAGGTGCCAGGAAGTAAAAAGATTTTTTTTGTATATAAGTTCATTTATGTCAGTACTACCACTAGAGCCTACTCAAATAACATTATTTTAAAATTTCATTCATGCATTTAATTTCGTTTCATTAAAAATAATGAAACACATGTTACATAGTTTTTCGAAAATCATCCCTTAAGGGGGGGGGGGGGGGGGCGTGCAAAGTTAATATGAAACTATGCCGTTTTTGAAGTTATTTGAATGAAATTCAATATGAAGTTCCTTCATTAAAATTTATGAAAACGTTAGTATGAAACTTTGCCGTTTATGAAGTTATTCGAATTAAATTCAATATGAAATTCCTTAATTAAAATTTATGAAATACATGTAAAATAGTTTTTTGAAAATCATCCCTTAAGGGGGTAAAATGGGGGTGCAAAGTTAGTATGAAACTTAGCAATTTTTGAAGTTATTCGAATTAAATTCAGCATGAAGGTCCTTCATTGAAAGTCATGAAAGATGTGAAAAGTAGTTTTTCGAAAATCATTCTTTAAGGGGGTAAGAGGGGGTTGCGAAGTCAGTATGAAAGCTCTTTCGAGCTCTTTACTCAACGCGCCCACGCGGATGTAGTCGCGGGCAACAGCTAGTATTTTATAACGGTAACACCGCGTATTTTTTTTTTGCATCGAATTAAAAAACGGAATTTTATAAAGTAAAATCAATAAAAAAAGAGTCACTATCAGTCCAACCACAGCCTTAAGTATATAACTATAGATACCACACTCTATTTCGCCAAGCTCACTCCAAAAGACTCCCTTCTTTACACGCTGTGCAAGTTTTAATAAGTTTCGTGAACTGCACTAAGCTAAGTTCTTCCTTGAGTTTAATTCGAGACAGACAAATTCGCTGCGAATTATTTGCCGGATTTACGGTTTGCCGGGGAAAGGGGTGATTAAAGACGGAGATACTTCTAAAGGGCCCGTGAGGGTGAATTTCCCAGACCTATTTTTTACGCGGCTGGTATGAAAATGGCAGTGTAAAAAGCCTTTTTATGGTAAAATTATATTTTCTTGTTTAGTTTGTGTAATTACCCATAAGAGGCCACAGATACGTTTTTATTTGGATCACTCTTACATATACATAAAAAAATCTAAATGTGGAATTTTTCATCTTCGGTGACTGTCCCCAAACCTTATTTAGTTCTAATTTCTTTAGCTAAGGAAAAAATACAAACTGTACATACATGCGGATTATTTTATTCGATTTCTAAAGAATAGAGGTATAATTTAATATATATTTCATAATCTTAATCGTTATATTCAGTAAACAGTCAGACAAATACGAATGTCCCAAATCTATTTTTCATTTCGGTGATTGAAAAAGAAATATGGATTGTCGAGAACAGGAGAGCTATTGACATAGTCTTGTTTCTGTAACTCAAGCGCCAGTCACGCACAAGCATTTGGAGCTAGTGGTGGTTTGCTACGTCGCTGCGTGTTCCCGCTAAAAAAGTAAGTATTTCGAATCGGTGACTCGGGACAATTTTGCTTTCATTTCCGTGAATCAATTAATATTATAAATGAACAAGATAAAACTTTTGATTTTATATTCGCACAAACGCTTCCAGTAATATGTTCAAGGATGTAGTATAGATCTTGGCCTAATTTATGTATATGTCGAAATATTTAATGTTTTTGGGTGTATTTTAATGTGTGAATAGGTGACCTGAATGGATCACCAAAATTAAAAAAAATCACCGAAATGAAAGTTTTCTTCATTTCGGTGATTTTTTTTTAATTTCGGTGACTTTAAACAATTACGGTGATAATTTGTTTCATTTTGGTGAATACTTCTTTCATTTTGGTGATTTTCACAGTTTCTTTATACAGAATGAATAACATAAAAAAAATCGTAGCGAAATTCTCGATCTTGTTTATTTTAAAAGTTATAATGTTAAGTCACCGCTGCATTTATACGAAAATTAAAATGACTCCCCATCTACCTATCTACGAGTGTCTGGATGGGTTTTTTATCAACTTCCTCTTTTCATGCTGGATTGTCTGAAATCCAGGTTAGTTTTTTGAAAAGTTAGTAAAATTAATAATTAAGTGATTTGTGAGTCTATCTTGTTTTTTCAGAAACTTTGATTTCTTCAAAATTATCTTCCCTATCCAGTACCTAAACATACCTAAATATACATAAAATAGTCGGCACTGAAGGATTTTTTTAGTAATCACTACATAGTATAAAACAAAGTCGCTTTCGCTGTCTGTCTGTTCCTATGTATGCTTAAATCTGTAAAACTACGCAACGGATTTTGTTGAGAAACAATGACAATATTAGAGGATTCTAATATAATGTCGTAATCCTAAATTCCACGCGTGCGAAGACGCTGACAAAAGCTAGTTATTTATATAACTTCACCAACATTGTAACAGTAACTGTTTGTGCCGAAATAAAATATAATAAAAAAATACATGTCGTGTAATCATCACACTGTATACTATTTCGGTGAATTTTCATTTCGGTGAATCCTTCTTTCATTTCGGTGATTGACTGTTTCATTTCGGTGACACCTAACTTTGAAATGTCTGTCATCCATTTGTTTTTTTGTTTTCCAATGTAACCATTATTTATAAAGTTATAAAACATTAAAAGTATTAGCAAATTTAAGTAAAAAAAAGAAAAAAATGGTAAACAAAAAAGTTCACCGAAATGAAAAAAAAAATGGGTATGTTGAAATTCACCCGTGAAATAGTTGCCACGAAGAGGTTATGAACTCATGATATTACACCTCTTGCTGATGTGCATAAAATGCAATGAGGGGTTTTCTTAGAGCTTATTAAAAAAAATATGTATATACCTACATAGTTCTTGAAACTGCGACAGATGGCTCTGATAAAACGTGACTTGATTTTTTTTCACAATTATATCTGTAATCTGTGAATGCTCAGTACCTGCCTTCGTACAAAATTTAACCGCACAGTATTGGCGATACGGTTTCTCCATTATTTTAGAAAATTTCTTGGTGCCGATCGTATTTGTCAAGTATAAGTTTCGAAGTCCAGTTACCAGTAACTTCATGACAGATGACGATGACAGTGACGAACCAACACAGATCAATGAAGGGCTCTCAGCTGTATTAGGGACTTCACACACGACTGCTATAATATACATTACATCCCGGGAGGTATAGCTTTACATTATATTAAAGTATCACACACGGAACAGGTAACGTAATGTATATTTCGCTTCATTTCGTTGACATACGTCTCGACCGACACACGTTCCGGCTGCTAAGGCGTTATACAGGGTGTTATGGATCTGTCGACTTACTACTAGATTTAATAGATAGGTAGTTCATCAGAAGATGATTGAGATTTTGATGCGCGTATGCGTTGGCACATGTGCCAAAAATAGAACGATGTGCATTGAACATCATATAAAGTAAGGAAAATTCCGAAGAGTTTAAATTATATGCAAAATTATGAGACATCGCCAGCAAGTGGACAGGCATGATATTATTACAAAATTGATGACCACTGTGTTGCTACACGTTTTTTTCTTTTCTTGAGGTAGATTGATTTTTATCCTTCATGTTAAAGGCAACTTTAATGTTATATTCCATCACTATATACAAGTTGTAACTTCCTATGTTATATCTATAAAATCATAGGTCATCAATTATTATTATTATTAATACGTTTATTGCACATAAGTAAAAATTACAGTCGCAACGCGGCGGACTTAATGCTACAAGCATTTTCTACCAGTCAACCGCAGGAGGTGTATCAATCGACTGAATCGAAGAATTGCTCGCAGTCCTGGCCGCCTGAGTGATCTTAAACGATCACGAACGTTAAGCAACATAGGGCGCGTTCAGTGCGCGGATGGGTGACCGTTTATGATTAACGCTAATGGCATTTTTCCGAGCGGTTCCATGCTTCGCAAGGCATGTTAAGCAGTTGGTGCTGGCTGCCGTCGATAGATGGCAGTCGTTAAACCAAGTCAGAGGCCATAGAGCAAGACCAGCCACTAGTCTTACAAGCCTCCATCAATCCGGACTTGGGCCCCCGTGGCGGAGTATGGCCTATACCTTCCTCAGGCTTACGAAACGTAGCTTACGGCCGATTTCTGCATTGAGAATTTCGCTAAGTAACTACTTAACTCTAGTGTTGTCTCGTCAAGTTTCTCAGAAAAGAGCGTGACAGAACGTTATTTAAATATTTAAGTGAAATTCTCAATTCGGAAACCGGCCTTTAGCGAGACTATTTATATGGAGCAAATTTATGTGGAGCAAATGATTTTTTTGAGATAGGATTCTGAATACCTATGTCGTTTAGCGACATAAGACTCCTAGTGGAGTTTTTTGAATCACCAAGAAACTTTTTGAACACCCTTTACGAAGGAAGATATATCGTAATATACGGAAAGGTATTGGGAGGTATTGAAAGGTATCGAAAGGTAAATATACATCTTTGTATCGCTCAGTACCTCTAAGGTACGAAGATGTAAGGATGTATATTATAGCTGTCGTGTGTGGTCTCCTGACGATTTCTATGGAAAGATGTAATGAGATATATCGTGCTATAATATACATCCTTACCTTATAGCCGTCGTGTGTGGAGTCCCTTAAAAAAAAAACTTCGTACGTAGACACCATCGTCATCTAGTAGCGAGTTTGGAATCATTTTTTAGGAGCTGTCAGAAAATCGCTCATTGGTGACTTTTATTTTAATGTATGTAATTTTTATCAGGACTCGACCCCCGTGGTAGAGTACGGCCTATACCTTCCTCAAGGAAGAGACCCGTGCCTCTCGCTGGGGACATAATGGGTTGATGATGATGATGATGATGAATTTTTATTTTTATTAATTCTCATAAGAGCCAGAAGGATAGCCAGCAAATTAATGTATTTACATATTTGTGCCGTTGGCTATAGAAATTTCTGGTGTATGAGGAACGCAAGGCAATAGTTGGAAGCCGATTGTGAGACCGTGGTATGGA
Organism: Yponomeuta plumbellus; assembly: GCA_947310845.1. Lineage (NCBI taxonomy): Eukaryota > Metazoa > Arthropoda > Insecta > Lepidoptera > Yponomeutidae > Yponomeuta > Yponomeuta plumbellus. Next base: position 17,608,220 of record OX371212.1, on the reverse strand, counting down.
CGTTCGCTCTGGGGCATATGTGCGCCAAAGGATTTCCCTTGCTGTGCAGCGCGGTAACGCGGCCAGTATTATGGGGACTTTGGGTCGGATGTGGTTCGGAGTGATTTATTTGGATAGGGGTTTTTTAATTATTGTTATTATCATTATTATCATTGTTTTATTCTTTTTATTCTGTAATATTGGCTTGAAACGGGTTGTTTCCAGGGTCAAAATAATTAAATTCTATTTAGTCCGTATTTTAGATTATAAAAAAATATTGGACACGTATTTTTTCTTTTTTCGATTAAAGATAAATGACAAAGTTACGTGTGACGTCACTCAGTGCTAAATAATGCAGCACGGCGTGACGTCACACGTAACTTTAATGGGTTATATCTTTGTTATTTTTGGTCTAATTTACAAATAAAAAAATACGTGTCCCTTATTTTTTAATAATCTAAAAGACGGACTAATTACATTTTTTAGGGCAACTAGCCTATCATTTTAAAACTTTGAATTTACATTGACTTTGAATTTTTTGACGACCTCTGTGGCGCAATGGTTAGCGCATTTACCTACCGTGCGAGAGGTCCCGGGTTCGAATCCCGGCTGGGGACAAAAAAAAAGAAACCCAGGTCTTGGATGTGTACAATTGTACATGTTTGTGACGTCGCTGTTTCTGGTTCCCACGACACAGGGTATAATAGTGTGGGGCCAGAAGCAATGTATGTGCCTGTATGTAAATGTTATTATGTTATTTGTGTTGTGTGTAAGTTGTATGCAATCAATGTCTTTAATGTTTGAATTTTTATATTTGAAATATGCCTGAAATAATGTTTTTCTATTAACTCTCTCTAAAGGTCTTTTTTTAAAAGACTCCAAAAAATGAGCTTCTGTATTCGCCGGCATTTTTTTTAAATTTGTTTTGTATAAGTTCCCATATTACTTAAAAAAAACATTTAGGTACATAAAAAGAAGATGGTTGCGAATCTGTTTTTTAAGTAATTAAAAAAATAAAAGAAAGAACTACGTAAAAAGTTAGTACTACACGCAATTTTTTTTTTAATTAGTTGCGAAAAAGAATAATCAAAACCATTGTTATCGTAACCCGATCAACCCGAAAATTCTACAGATCAAGACCACAGCATTCTCTCGACCGTATCTTTTAAAATTGCTTTGTTAACGAAGGCCTTCCCTTAAATCAGAGAACTTAATTAAAACTTAAATCCGCAGTCGGTGCCCAAAGTTCTTCCATTTGCTTAAGGTTGATATTACGTGGATCATCCCGTCTAGCTCGCACACATTAACCTTTTAAATTATTGAAATAAAAGTTTAAACTTTTGATAAATGTAATCTGAGGGTTGGATGCAAAATTACTCTTAAATTACGGACACTCAAGGAATGTTCTTCTTATCCTGTACTAAGTTTTTGATTGACAAGATTAACATAACATTTACATACAAGCACATACATTGCTTCTGGCCCCCCACTAGGATACCCTGTGTCGTGGGAACCAGAAACAGCGACGTCACAAACATGTAAACATCCAAGACCTGGGTTTTTTTTTGTCTCCAGCCGGGATTAGAACCCGTGACCTCTCGCATGGTAGTCAGATGCGCTAACCGCTGCGCCACAGAGGACGCAGCTTCAACTCGGGACGCGGGATGTGGGTTACTAGAGTTTTGTTGCTTTTACGTGTCCATCGCAAATCAACTCGACTGCGCATAGTTGTTTGTCGGGCACTATAGGTAGAGTGTGACAAGTGAGTCGTGGCTCAAGCTTTTGGCGGGAAATTTAAAAATCTTTTAGTTGATAACCCTGCATATCGTCTGAATAAACCATCTTGATACTTTTGCTTAACTTGATTATTTGTTTAATTAGTTTGGAGTCTCCAATGAATTTTGTCCAGACATCTATATTAATAATTTCGTTCGGGTCTACGGTAGACTCGCTAATAATGGCGTTGCTAAGCAAACATGTCAATGTCATCATTGTTGTGTTAGTGTCACAAGTTTTCATTGTGAACTGTTATGGAAGGTTTACATTATTTTAGTGTTTAGGAGAGTGCTATAATACAATTAGAGAGGCAAGTGCATTAGTACATTACTAGACGTTCGGGTGAACGTTTATATTTCTTCCAGTAGAGTGTCACTTCGTCGACGTCGCAAAATATGCGCTATCCTACTCAAAATACTATGAGTTTTAATGGAACACATAAGTAAGTTTGATAATTCGAGTTAATGAAAACAACACGCACCCGTCACGGGTCACTTGCGCACTCTCCTAAAGTTCTCACTAAATTTTTTGTTTATAAACAGATAAGTAACGAGGATAGTAACGCGCTCAGGTGTTACTGGATAGAACAAAAGAAACCAATTCTATTTTGATTCTAATTGAAAGGCAACTAGAACCGTACTATACCGTAAAACATACTAAAGCAAGTGGCGCTTACACGTTTTTACAAAAGCACTCTCCTTAAGAAAGAAAGAAATAAAGAAAGAAAGAAAGAAAGAAAGAAAGAAAGAAAGCAAGAAAATTTATTTATTTGAAACAAAACAAAAAAACACACACACACAGAATGCGTACAATAAGAAAAAAAATTTCACAGAAAACATAAAAAGCGTAAAAATAAATAAACTGTATAACATGAAAATAATAATAAAATACATTAAAGTTTGAGCCCCCAAAATAGGCCCGATTCAGCATAATGTTGCAACAGAGTGTAAAGTAAAGCACTCTCCTAAACACTAAGGTAATCTAAACCGGCCGGCCCTTTGATCTAATTTGTTAACTCCATGGTGTGTGGAATACCGTGGCATCCAAGAAGGTTATTATAATCTGTGCCAACTGAGAAGGTGTAGTAAGTAATCTGTGGTGTTTTTCATTGGCGGGAAGACAATAATTGACATTGAGTTTTGGAAGGGTCTGAAAAATAATTGAAAAAGGAAATCAAAGTCATAAATTGATCTTTATTGTTTTGCTTAGTTAGGTAACAATAAACTTATTGAAATGAAAAAGCCACTAGATAAGAAAAATACCAAAAATTAAAATGATGAAGAAAAACATGTGGTCAGTTTGATACAAAACTAAAAGCTGTAAAGCCAAAGAGAGGATCTGTTTTTATTTGATTAGCCAAGTGGATTCTACGTCTCATGCGTCACTAGATTCACTAGCTGTTAAGTTTATGAAGGAAGCTCATTTAGTAATTTGTGATGAGGTACCCATGACAAAGTTATGATAAGTATCCGATTTTCGCCTTGCATTCCTTCGTGAGTAGCCAGAACATGTCCAAAAGAGCAAGATTGGCTATCCGTAATAGTGTGCTCATGAAAGTAGGATTAGTGCAGTACAAATGAGATCCTTAAGAAATATGTGTGGTGTTAGTTTGGATGACAGAATACGCAATCAGAGACCGAGGATGTATAGAAAGAGGATGTAGTGAGTGACTAGAATTGAAAAAAGGAATGTTGCGTTGGTTTGGAGATGTGGAGAGGATGAACGAAGAAAGACTGACAAAGCAAATATATCGGGCGAATGTGAATGGAAGGGCCGGTAAGGGACGCCCCAGTTGGACATACTTCGATCAAATAGGGGATGTATTGGCAAAGGGCAAGATTAAAAGTACCCGAAACCGATGTGGATACATGCAACGACTATTGGATGTCGATGAAGCGAAAGTGATTTGTCAAGATAGTGGCAGGTGACAGTCCGTGGTCTCTGCCTACCCCTCTGGGATACAGGTGTGAGCTTAGGTATCAAAATGTATTAAGAGATTTATATCTACTGGTGGTTGATAAATACAGAGGCGTCACCATATAAAAAAACATAGTGGAATAAAATTTTGCGTCTACATTTTACCCGAGCGAAGCCGGGTTTTCGTCTAGTAACTAAATATAAGCAAATCTGATTCATATCTTTTTTTCTCAACATCTTTAAGTTCTTCTTGTTTAAATCTAGGACGAGTATCAAACTGTTTGGGCTGTACTACTTGCAGCAAGTTTGACAGTCAGAGTGTGGCCATATGAAGAATTCGAAATAAATCGCGTCCCAGGACTCGCTTGTCAGACTCTACCTAGATAGTCAAGAACAAAAACTATCACGATCCTAAATTTAGAGTCAAAATAAAGTCGAGCAGAAAAAAATGGTCTAACAGCCACTGAAGTTTCCAAACCCAACCCGAATGAAACGTATATTTTTAAACAAAGATTTTTTTATAGCCATCCGTAACTATGACTTCAATTAGTCGGTCCATTTTATTTAGGCATAGTGGCCTATTCATTGCAATGTGAATAGGGGCGTGCTACTTCTTGTATAAATTCAGACTGTTTTCATTCATTTCGCCTCTAGCCAGTCTGCAAAACGGGTGCATTTTTAGTATTCGTTATGCCTCCTCCAGACTACTCGCGAAGTTCCGCGACAAAGTTGACCGAAGTACGTAGTACACACTCGAGGTTGGACGAAGTAAGACGAAGTGCTTCTCCGCACCTACCGTATTTGCCTAACCCCGGTCAACTTCGCGAGCAGTGTGGAGGCCACATTATATTAGCGGCAACAGAAATACATCAGAGTGCTTAGTGCGAGTTTTTTCATTCACTTTCAAATACAAATACAAATACAAAATTATTTATTTGTGGAATGTAGGTGGATATATAAGTTGGTAAATACATTTATGTACTCTACATTCTGCTAAAAAAAAGCATACAAATATTTTCATTACTTATAGTCTAACATGCAATTCTAATAGTTGATCAAATTAATGTCTTTAACAAATTCAAAAGTCTCAATTGAAGTTTATCATACATGTTATAGAAAGTGGCTCAGTGGCTCTGTAAAGTTATTTGCAGAATTCCTTGTCATTTAAATATTCAACAATAGAGTAATAACACTTCTCAATCAATATGGATTTAATCTTTAATTTAAAAGTATTAACATTAAGGCTTTTAATATTATTAGGAATTGTAAATTTTTGGAGCTAGTCCAATTACGCTTTTACTAAGTAGAGCCGCTTTTGAGGTTACATTTTGAAGCTTATGAGGATTTCTTAATCTATTAGTTTTCGTAAACAATTTTGGGTTCGTTTTTACAAATAAAGCAACTTCAAAAATGTACATAGAGGGAAACGTTAGTAACTTCAGTTCCTTAAAATATGGTTTACAGGTGTCTGTTGATTTTAATTTACACATAGCTCTAAGACATCTCTTTTGAGATTTAAATATAATTTCTTTATTTGAACAGTTCCCCCAGAATATGATACCATAACAAAGCGTGGAAGCTACATAGCCGTGATAGGCACATAGCACTGCGTCACGGTTCACAACTTTAGCGAGCTTATATAACGCGTATGAGAATTTGTAGAGTTTTTTGCAGATTTATTCTGATTGTAGCTTCCAAGTCAAGTTTTTATCTATAACTAACCCTAAGAATTTGGTTTGGTTCACTTCTTCAATTGTTTCACCCTTGTAGTTTACATTTGGGTTCAAATATTCTATCTTTTGACTAAAATGCATCACCTTGGTTTTGTCAATATTTGTAAGCAGGTTATTATTAGTAAGCCAATCTATGATGTTGCTGAGAGTACTATTAATATCTTTCTCGTAGTCTACATCATTATTTCTTTTTATTAGAACTGTGCTATCACCGGCAAACAGTACCATGGGGTGGTGTACATTATTCGGCATGTCGTTAATGTACAGTAAAAACAAAAGCGGCCCCAATACGCTGCCTTGTGGTACTCCAAAGCAAGTCTTTCTAGGCTCCGATCTAAAACTTATTTCCCGAGCCCTATGCTGACATATTTGGGTTATTTCTGTGTATTGATATCTGTCACTGAGATATGACTTTATAAGATCATGTACGTTACCACGCAAGCCGTATGTGTAGAGCTTATCCATTAATATACAATGATCAACACAGTCGAAAGCCTTTGACATGTCCATATAAATGACACAAATAGGCTTCCTTATGTCCATATTTAAGACTGCGAAAGTTACTCCGCTTCCTAAGAAACCCAACCCTGTCCATATATCCGACCTTCGCCCTATCAGCATCCTTCCCTGTATGTCTAAGATAATCGAGAGGGCCGTGTATGATCAGTTGTCGAAGTACCTGGAGGAGAATGGCATACTGCCAGATACACAGTCTGGTTTCCGGAAGGGTCGGGGAACGGCTACAGCTACCGCAGGCACGGTTCTGGTCGACCTCCAGCGAGTCCGCGTAGTCGACCAGTCACCGCTCGTACAGTGCTCCATGTGCCTGGGGTATGGACACAGCAGACGTTTCTGTCATGGCACTGCAGAGAAATGCAGCCACTGTGGGGGCGACCACCTAAAAGCTGACTGCGCGGACTGGGCCGCAAAGGCAGCACCAAGGTGCTGCAATTGCGCCCAGACTAAGCTCGACAACATCGCACACAGCGCATTTAGCGATGAGTGCGCAGTCAGGCGCAAGTGGGACGCGCTTGCCCGAGCAACAGTGGCGTATTGCTGAGGGCACCTCCGGCGGAATCTTCACCCCAGCAGCAACTACACCGCATCCCATCCCTAATCCCCGCATAAAAAAGCTGGGACTGTCGCCACTGGATCATAGGATCCGGGAGGCGGCAGTTCCCCACGAAACCAAGCGGGGAGCACCACAGCCGAAGCTTGAGGCGCTGGTGAAAAACGGCTCTCAACTGCCCCTCGCCGTCCGCGCGGGCCGCAATCGTAAAGATTGCATCAGCCAGAACAAACAAATCAGTTTGCTCAGGCTGAAAGCACGTGCGGGCGCCGACGGGAAAGAGAGAGCCGATCAGCCGGCCAAGGCCGTGCCGCGGCTGTCAATACTGCCCCATTATAAGTGCCCGGCCTCAGTCAACAAACAAAAAAGTAAGGGGGGATATGTTTCTGGAGCTCTGCGGAAGGAATGTAAGGAAAGCAAACAAAAAGAAAACGGTTTCTTTCTACTGTTTTATGACGAAGCAGAGAAAAGAAAAAAGGGAAAGACAAATGAAGGTCCGCAGAACTCCAGAAACATATACGAGATAAATAAAGCTGTGATAAGAATCTACCTGTGATTATATGTGTGCTTGGTGTTTTTAATATTTTATGGTAATGTTTTATGTGTCGTCTCGATTTTTTTTTTTTTTCTACAAACTTTATTTACAACTTTTACAATGTTAATTTTAATTTGTTAATTGTGTAATTCGTATGTGATGTTAGTCGCGATAAAAGCATTGTGTTGTCCCAGACTATTATTTGACTTCAAAAATATGACGCTACTTTAAGTATAGGTAAAATAATAAGGTCTACAAAATAATTAAGTGAAAATTCATTATAATAATTTTTTTTTTTTAAATACAAATACGAGCATCTAAAACAAAATAAAGCAATAAAAAGGTTGCCACAAAATAATTAGTGGCAGTAGCTGGCATAATCAAACTAAAAAAAAAAAAAAAAAAAAAAAAACGGCTACCGCGTTATTGGACGTCGTAGATAACGTCTTGACGGAAATGGACAGGTTAAAGAGTACCATTCTGGTGCTGCTAGACTTCTCCAGGGCCTTCGACAGTTTGAATACCTCTCTCTTGCTATCGAAGATGTCGTATTATGGATTTGATAATGCTAGTGTTCGGTGGTTCGACAGCTATCTTTCGGGCCGTGCACAGATAGTAGAGATACAGAAAGGCAATGGCACAATGCAGTTGTCTATATTAGGCCCTCTGTTGTTCATCTTGTATAGTGCAGATATAGTTTCTAGTATCAAAAACTGCAACTGCCATCTTTATGCTGATGATACACAGCTGTACATATCTACTTTACCATCAGATGCAGCTGTGGCAGCCAGTTTAACATAACAGAGACCTCGATAGTATAGCGTCGTGGTCCGATAGAGACTGTCTGGTGCTGAACCCTAGCAAGTCCAAGTACATGGTGCTTGGCACTAAACGTCAAATCCATAATACGATGCAAGCTCTTGTAGCCAATAATATAGCCATTATGGGTAAACCAGTGGAGAGGGTGGTAGAGGCTAAAAAACTTGGTGTTTTGATGGACGGTGAGCTGCGATTTGAAAATCATATCAAAAATGTAGTGAGCAATTGCTTCTACCGCCTGAAAGTTTTATATAATATACGCGATTACCTTAGCACTGATTTGCGTGTTAGGCTAAGTGAATCGTTAATATTATCTAGATTGAACTACTGCGATGTTGTCTATGGTGGTTGTATACTTGGCCGAACAAAGAGACTAATACAACGAGTGCAAAACGCATGTGCTCGGTTTTGTTTCAGAGTCCCACCCAGATCCCATATCACCCCGTTCTTGAACGCTGCAAAGCTTTTGAACATGGAGGCCCGTCGACGACTGCATCTTGCTACGTTACTGTTTGGTATCATTCGCAGTAAATCTCCAGCCTACCTTCACAAAAAGCTGGAATGGTCGTCCCGTCAGCGCTATGTGCATAAGAACAGAATTCTTATTCCAGCGCATCTTACGATGGCTTTCCGTGGCAGTTTTAAGTATGCGGCGTTCAAGTGCTGGAATGATATTCTTCCCCCTGTCCGTGAAGCGTCCAGTCGATATGCCTTTGGGCGTAAGCTCAGGGCATATTTGCTTGAACAGCAGAGACTTCCTTATCCTGTCCAAACTTCTCGCCGCAACTACTGACTTGACAAAATTTAACTATGTGATCGCATCGAAGACAGCTGTGGCCACAAAATTTTACATTTGATTTTGTTAACATTTATGTTTATCAAATTTTTATTAAATTTGTGATGCATATGCCATTTTATTACTACTGTTTAAGTATTTATATATTTTTTACGTACATATTTGTTACTATTTTATGTCTGTGTACATTGTACAATAAATATTAGTCTTATCTTATTACTAAATTATATAAATATACACTGCGCCGCACAATTGGGACACTTACGGGACATTTAGGCACTGACTGAAAACCAGCGCTGAGGGCCTACACCCTCAGCATTATGCTGAGTCAGCTGCCTTTTGCAGCAGCGGTTACACACCGCGACAAAACTGTATAAATGTATTTCCTTATGTTTGTACCTCTTTTTATCTTTAATGTTTTCTTCTCATTTGTATTTCGTATTTTTGTTGTGTGTGACTGTTGGTGCAATAAACGTTTCTCTTTCTTTCTTTCTTTCATATTTAACACCGCACATTTTATTAAGTCATAAATTGCCATATTTATAGTCATATTTTTTCTGAATCCTTTTTGTTGATCAGTCAATATTTTATGCTTGTTAATAAAGTTTGTAATGGCATTATATATATATATATACATATTATTCAAAGACTTTTGATAGAATAGGTATCAATGCTACAGGTCTATAATTGGATAGCTTAGCTTTATCGCCTTTTTTGTGCAATGGTCTAACAATTGTTGGTTTTAGTTTGTCTGGAAATATGCCTTTGGTGATACATTGATTGAATACATGGCTCAGAGGCGATGCTATTTCATTTGATACAAACTTTAAGACTTCTGTGGAAATTTCATCAAAACCAACACTTTTTTTGTTCTTTAGTCCTTTAACAATCTTATTAACTTCATCTGGTGATATCGGTCTCATAAATATAGAATGAGGGATAGGGGACTTTCGATAGCGAGAGCGTTGGCAATTTGCATAGGAGTGACAAAGAGACAACTAGGTGGCGCGCTTTGTCACTCCTATATAATATGAGTTAATGTTAACGCGATCGAGTAGTTAAAAAAAATTCTGATTTCGGTGTAGTCTGATTTCGGTGATTTAAATATTTCTTTATATAACCGAGAATCTGGGTACCCAAAATATATCACCTTTTACAGTTTTTAGCCCTTTATCCAAAACAATCGATAAAATTCCCGAAAGACGAAAAAAAAACGACCACCGAAGTCAGCCATTTTTGCCTCTTCTGGAGAAATGCCCATTAGGGTGGGCCGTCAAACTTTTTTTCCGAATTTGATTATGAAAAGGGTGACAAAAGTTACGTTTAAGACGTACTTACCGTGAAAAATATTTAAAAAAATATTCCATACTACTTTTGGCCTCTACCAGACACCAAACATTTCAAAATTACAGCGTTTCTATCAGTTTCTTCATCTAAGTTTGAAATCGTTTCAATAATAATTTATAGTCTATAAGAGGTTTAAACTACCCTTCTTATATTCTTACATTCTCGTTTCATAAAAGAAAAGCTCTAACTCTGCAAATTCTATTATGTAAAATGGTACGCACTCTACAATAATACTTTGAGATTTGACCCCGAGCGTGACCTGACACTGTCACTCGCATTTCAACTGTTAATATGATTTTTGTATCCGTTATAATTGTGAGCATGCCTTCTACCTATTGCGATGAAATTTTCATTTATTAATTTAATGAAAAAACGACCAATTTATCCAAACTTTAAGCTCCGGAAGAGGGCCAAAAGTAGTTTTGTATCTGTAAATAAAAAATGAGGTTATATTAGTTATAGTGCTACGCAACTTTTGAGACCCCTTTCACTAAGATATCGTGAAAAAAATTTTTTTCCATATAACGACGGCCCAGCCTAATGCCCATCTGTGGTTTTCTTCACGTGAGAACTTGGCCTGTTATATACGTTTATGTTTCAGTGGAATTACATTTAGAGCTTGGCTATAAATCTTAATGTGTGGCGCAGAATGTATTGTTTCAGCGAGTAGAGGCCCTTTCTCTTGTGGAAACAACCCGTGCACAACTAATAATAGTCCTTATCACTCACGGCGCAAGCACTAGTATCGAACTTCTTGAGAACACTTAGAGGTAATTTGAGTTCAAAGCTTATGACGTGTGTGACGGAGGTTGTAGGATTTCGGTATTAGTGTAAAAATGTACAATTTGCAACTTACTATTTACATTGAATCTATAAGGTTGTCTGGAAGAAATTGCTGATAGCAATAATGCTGCTATTTGCACTCTGTACAATTAATAGAAGTGGAATAGTAAAATTAATTATTTCCATGAGTGCAAGTATTTATTGCACTCATGGATCTTGAGATTCTTGGTATACGAACACTCATACCTAATTTGTATTAGCTTTAAGTTGATTTGAGAAAAGATGGTCAGAGTGGAGTTTTTTTTCGCTGCCTTTTTCTCCACTACAGACGGCCCTAAGGCAGCGGCTAACATTATACATAACTGTATGTACATTGACATTCAACAAGCAGAATGTAAATTCTTTACGTTAAAATAAAAATTTTTGTATTTTGTATTTTTTTAAAATTATTGTTTTACAAATGTTGAAAAAGTAACTGTCAAAGAATAGGTAATTGTTTGTGTTTTTTTTTTGTATTAAGCTACCAATACAAAGACGCAGAGCCATAACCTCTTCAGTCCTGATCTTGAAAATAAACAATAAACATAAACATTTACGTACAGGCACATACATTGCTTCTGGCCCTACACTAGGATACCCTGTGTCGTGGGAACCAGAAACAGCGACGTCGCAAACACATTTTTTTTTCTCCCCAGACGGGGTACAAACGCGGGACCTCTCGTATGGTAAGCAGATAGGTACGCTAACCGCTACGCCACAGAGATTAAGAACATAACACCATTGTTATTTTCACGGTCAGAAAACTGAGGAAGATAAGCACTTATCGTACTGTTCTGTGTTATGTTTGAGGAAAGACACGAGTAAGAGACGCGGCATTATGTACGAACACAGGACTAGCCCAAGAGCGTTGCTTAAAAGGTTTTTTGCGTCGGGAGATGGATCGTAGGAAATATTTCTTTCGCCAGTAAATGATAGCGGGCATGTTCCTTCGCTTCTTAATGTGTTTTTGACCACAAAAAACGTATATTGTATACTTAGTTATATGAAATCCTGTATAATTTTTTCTCCTTGGCCCCGGGCTTCAATTCTGTTAGTCCATTATAGTTCAATGACAGTTACATGGTCCTGACCCTATAACTGTCGTGTGACCATGTGACCTGTCACGTGACACGTTTTTTAATTCCATTGACGATAATTACGATTACGCGCGTACACATCGATCTGAAATGAAACTAAATCACCATGCAGTTGTCATTGTTCTACAATGCATTAGTAGAATCTAAGCCCCGATACTACTAGACTAACGGGGCAGTCAGGACATGGAAATCACATGGAAATCTTGGAAGGCGTCTGAAATTGGAAGAACTATTGTGTTCTACGCAAATCCAATGAATAACAGAAGATTTTATATTCATAGAGCCATCTGCCATTTTTGGTTGTTCAACTTCCTCGAGCGTTGGCAATTTTTTTTCATTAGGACACTTTTTGTGGATTAACTTTTTCTTCGCAAGACAGGAAACCCTAATTTCGTGACGGGGGCCGAGTGAATTTTTACATAAATAATTTTGGCGCGACCAACTTTGTTCTGTAACAAAAACTGCCGGTGTCGTATTGCTTTCAGAGTATTTTCGTAGAAAGTTTATTATTGTCCCGCGTTTTTAAACTGGTTTATAGGACTATTTGACGAGCTCTGTGGTACAGCGGTTAGCGCAGCTGCCTATAATATGAGAGGTCCCGGGTTCAAATCCCGACAAAAAAAAAAAAACGGTCCTGGCCCCCGTGGTGGAGTATGGCCTACACCTTCCTCAAGGAAGAGACCCATGACCCTCGGTGGGAACATAACGGATTGACGATGACATACATTGCTTCTGGCCCCACACTAGGATACTCGGTGTCAAGGTGTGAAACAGTGACATCACAAGCATGTAAACTTTCAAGACCTAGGGAAGAGACGTAACTTGGGGAGACCTATATGCAGCAGTAGATGACTAAGCCAAGACTAAGTTTGGAGATTTTTGGCTGCTTTTTGTCTAAAACGATCTAGATTTTTGGAATTTAAGGGTGTATTGATTGATTGACTGAGCGAAGTCGCAGCCAACAGCAAGTATCATCATCATCATTCAGCCAGAAGAAGTCCACTGCTGGACATAGGCCTCCTCCATGAATCCTCCTCCAAGCAGCTAGCATCCAACGTCTTCCTGCCGCTTTGATGAGATCTTCTGTTCATCTTGTGGCTGGTAGTCCTACGCTCGCTTGCCGGTATGTGGTCTCCATTCGAGAACTTCGGATCCAACGGCCATCAGTTCTGCGTGCTATGTGCCCGGCAACAGCAAGTTTATTAAAACACTGTTTATTAAAACTTTCGTAAGCACCACATATTATCAACTTCATTCCGGATACCCTTACGCGTTTTTTTGTCGCAAGAATTCGGATATCGGAGTGCGACCAGGTTTCGCCCTGATTCAACATCAACCCATTATGTCCCCACCGAGGGGCACGGGTCTCTTCCCAGAGGAAGGTATAGGCCATACTCCACCACGGGGGCCAAGTCCGGATTAGTGGAGGCTTGTAAGACTAGTGGGGTCTTACTGTCAGAAGTTTTCAAGCCGCCCTAAGGCCTCTGACTTGGCTTAACGACTACCATCTATCGACGGCATCCGGCACCAACTGCTTAACGTGCCTTACGAAGCATTGAACCGCTCGGAAAAATGCCACTAGCGTCAGTCATAGACAGTGACCTATCCATGGACTGAACGCGCCGTATGTTGCTTAACCTTAGTGATCGTTTAAGATCACTCAGGCAGCCCAGGCTACGAGGGATTCACCCTGATTAGCAGAGCTTAATCATGGTGAGCAGAGACGGAGCTCGCGTCGTTCCTCGTGTGATCGGTTGCTCGTCACGTCGGTTGCTCGTCTCGTCTGTTGCTTGTCTCGTCTCACCAAGTAAGTGTATCCGCAATAAAGTCGATAACACTGTTTATAGTTGCTGCGATCGTGACTACACCTACCAACTTATCTCAGGAATCCGCAAGTTTGCGTTGAAGCATTTCTCGTGTTACCGAGAGGCATCTTCGCAGGAATAGCGTAACTTATTTTCTCTCCAACTAGGTGAGTTGAAAGTAAAGTAAGCAAGCTATAGTGAAGTGTCTAGGATAATATTTGAGGAGGCAACAAAGCGGATCTTGTTAGAGCTTTGTGATAGTTTGCTGTGAGGAACAGATAGGTAGAATATAATTATATATAAAATAATAAATATAATATACTTTTTTTTTATGGGCACTAGGGGTTGCACATGAGGTTTGTTAATAACATAGTAGAATACGATTGGTGGGTTTATTTAAAAAAAAAAGGAATTTCTTCCAGACAACCATTAAGGGATAGTAAGGTATTACTTCGACCGGTTCTTACACTAGGATTATTTTTGAATTTTAATTGACGCTACTGTATCTTCATCAGCAAGGATGCATCACGATGATCATCAAGAAGGCATCGTGATGATCTTACAAATACGATGTGTATTTGTATTTACTTTATGTTGTAACATGCATACATACATACATACATACTTAAGCTCACGCCTGTGTCCCAGCGGGGTAGGCAGAGACCAGGGATTGCCACCAGCCACGGTGCTGATATCACTTTCGCTTCATCGACATTCATTATATTACCCTTTGCTAATACATCTTCTATTTAGTCAAAGTACATCAGCCTGGGGCGTCCCTTACCGAACCTTCCACTGACTTTCGCTCGATATGTTTGTTTGGTCAGTCTTTCAACCTTCATCCTCTCCACGTGTCCAACCCAACGCAACATTCCTTTCCCAATTCTAGTCACTACATCCTCTTTCAGTCCATAACGTTCTCTTATCAAACTATTGCGCACATACAATTTCTCAAGGACCTCATTTCTTTTGCCTTAATCCTACTTTCGTGATTAGTATTTATTCCATTCGGAAATAAGCTCGAGGTGTTCTCTTCGCTCTCAAGATCCATGGAAACCGCCAGAGGCCAACTCTACGCCTTGCACAAAGACTTATGGGGCTAATAAAGGGTAGAGTCTAACGGTAATGAGCTTGGGTCGATTGGTTAAAGGTCTTGTCGACGAGTGAGAATTAACTCATTTATACTCTAGACTAGCCGGTTCCTGAGACTTCGTCTGCGCACGTCGTTTTACTAATAAAGTCATAAAAAAATATCAGCGTGTCCCAAAAATGACACGTCACAGTGAGACTGGAGATAGACCTGCTCAAGAGGCGTCGAACCAACCTAACATGACCTCAGCACTAAACTTGTTAAAAAAAGTGAAAATTTAGACGCCAAGCCAATTGCGTCTAAATTTATAATTCGTCTAATAGCCAAGTTTAAATAATATCTTAAAAACCGTGCAACTTTTACTGAGGTCATGTTAGGTTGGTTCAATGCCTTTTGAGCAGGTCTACCTCCGGTGTCATTGTGACGTGTCACTTTTGGGCACCCCGTATATAGGGCGTCCCACGGCTATGCCACACGGAGGGAAATTACCTTGAATATTGTAGAAGGAACATTTGACTGAAAGAATACACTATTTTAATTTTAAAACCAATTTAAACTGCATATTTATTGAGAGATATTCAAATAATTTTCAGAAATCAGAAATTTATTTCAACGTAAAGAATTTACATTCTGGTTATTAAATGTCAATGTACTTATAATGTTAATGATAACCGCTTCCTTGGAGCCAAATTTAGTGGGGAAAAAGGCACCGAAAAAAACCACTCAGGCCATCTTTTCTCAATCTAACACAAATTCGGTATGAATGTCCATCTACCTAAGAAGCTCAAGACCCACGAGTGCAATCAATACTAGTACAGTCTAACATTATTTAATTACATGGTTGAACCGGGAATTGAACCCGCCATACGAGTACTGGTACTTCCTTCCATGTGGCATAGCCGTGGGACGCCCTGTATACGTAGACATACCACAGACTATATCTTTATTTTTATTTTATTTTATTAAGTTTAAAAAACAGAATACAGTCGTTACAAATTCAACTTAAAAATAGACTGTTTGTGTTCTGGACTGCAGTCCAAACTGTGTAAACATAGAAGTTTTCCAGATTGAAAGCGGGATATACAGTTATAACTTAATCTATAACTTTATAGCGTTTAGCGTAAATTAGATGTCACAAATAAGTGTCATTAATTATTCAATTATTGGGTGAAGTGTTGGATGAAGACGAGTTATAAATTTATAGAACGTCCGGCCGCTGGGAGAATACGATCCTGACAGGTCATGTTAGAATGGACGACGTAACCTTGAAGTGGCATTGAATTTTCGATTAAAATATGTTTATGTCCTATTTATCCTACTAGCAAATAATTGTCATTGAAACTATATCATTGTGTAAACTTACAATCAATGTTATATTTTGCACAGTGATTTAAATGTTAAATAAGAAGAAATCAATATTTAATGTTCCTGCGTAAAATACTTACTACACTGTCACAAGGTTATGTCAACCGTATTTTTTTGTAATGACGTACCAAAAATAACGAAAATAATAACGGCCCCTTTAACGATACGAAGTTGATGAACAGGCTTTAGAAAATGATCATCGCGTTCTCATAATCTCTCTGTACCACTGCCGTACAAAGCGATTGAGCTGATCTGGGCTCAAATAAAAGGTCGCACAGCTCGCCACAACACTTCAGCGCCATTCGGCACAAAAAAGAAGATCACCCTTCTAAAATGTCTGCGAAAGTGGCACAAGAGATGACTGAGTGAAGGTCGTCTAAAAATCAAAACTACTTAATCGTGAGTCAGTAGCAAAAGCTAGTTAAGAATAACGTAAGGAATGACAACGTTGATTATCTCCCATCACTAGTCATATGAAACAGACAGGTGTCAGGATCGTATACTCCCAGCGGCCGAACTATAATCATTTTAAAGAATTTAGAAGGATTTGGTTCAAATATGTCAATGCTTGAAGATTCAGCGATGATATCTATGGTTTTGTTTCAATTTATTTGTTTTTTTTTGTCTGTTGCGTTACGTATATTATATTACCTGTCTGTTTATTTAGTTTCTGTGATGTGTCTAATTGGTATAATAAATGGTTTTCTTTTTAAAACGGACACCTGTCTCTGAGCTATTTACTTAGTATAGCTCAACATTTGAAATCGCCTATTCGCGGTGGGCACGCGTGTTAAGTCCATACCCTCTCTGAGATAAGGCCGGTGTGCCTTATAGTGGGACGTTTGCATGCTGGCTTACGTGTAACTCTAACCATGCCTATTTCACTACGCGTGTCGGTATCGAACGCGTAAGTACATGCGGCGACCACTCTAGAGTGGCAAATAGGTAGGAATTCAGGCGCCCGCCAGAAAATTTAAGAGTTACGCGGTAGAAACAGAGGCAACATGTAGGTGAATATAACGTAGCTTTTTTATTAACGTAGCTGCGATCTGAATTGCACCTAATTGTATCGCTGCTAGAGTCTCTTTTTCTTTAATTGATTTTGCGGAGTGAATCTTCTGTACCTGTACTATTATGTATGCTCTAACACAATTTGTTCCTACAGTCCATTCGTGGCTGGTCGTCAAGTACCTAGGCGACCAGTCACAAGATGGACAGACGATCTCATCCAAGTGGCAGGGAGACGCTGGATGCAAGCCGCTTCAACCGGTCTTTTTGGAAATCCATGGAGGATGCCTATGTCTGGCAGTGGACTTCTTGTGGCTGAATGATGATGAGGTACTTGACACTTATCTTTTGCACAATTCACACAGTATCTTTATAAATTGTAGCCTATTTGTTATTCTGATGTATTTAATAAGCTATATTATTGTTAAGTTTTATTAAAATATATTTAGTAGTATTTGCGGGAAAGAGTAACAAACATCCATACATAGTTACAAACTTTCGGGTCTATAATATTAGTTAGGATGTGACTCCTAAACGACAAAGGAAAACATATCGTGAAAAAACCCGTGACGTAGTTAGCTTATTTATTTCTGAAAGAGAATTTCTGCTTCTTGCTTCTATAGTAGAACGTAAACTCACGCCTGTGTCCCTGGGGGCTTGGCAGAGACCAGAGTCTGCCATTTACCACGATACCGCCTGATTTTTCCTTAATCAGTAAAGTAATACATACCACACAAAACAGCGTTTATGGGTAAGAGTTTCTTTGGAATGGTCTCAAAATTTGTTAACAAATTGCCAAAAATTGCCCGAGACGCCGACAACTTGCCTTCCTTTAGGCGCAAATTACTTAACTGGCATTTGACAAAAACTATTATAACGTAGTAAAATTCCTGAATAACAATTCATTTTGAGGTTCAATCGTATCTTTGTATGTCGTACCTTTTAATTTTGGATGTGTTGTTTACACATAAAAAATAAATGTGGCTGACAGTTTTTTTATGTGACGCCTAATTGGTAGAATTGCATTGAATCTAATTGTATTATAATAACATCTCTGTGCACACATGGAATTTATGGCAATAAATATATTGATTGATTGATCAACAATCAATAGTCGTATTCATCACGAGAAACCAGAGCGCGTACATGCAGCGTATCCTGTCGTTTGCTAATACAACCCATATTTGGACGAAGTGGATATGGTTTGAAAATATTTTTCATTTCTGTAGGTAAGCCGGACAGAGTGGGTATAGCGCGACAGCCATCGCTAATGGGGGCGGCCAAAAGCCGATGGCGGGATGATCTCTACAAATTCTGGCCGGAAAAGACAGAGGTGGCAAATAACGGAAAATCTGGGTCTAAAAGGGGGAATGCTGGCAAATGACCGAAAATCTTGTTCTGAAAGGGAGAATGCCTTTTCCTTGCCATAGGATATCCATATTATGTAGCATACGTATTCATTCAATAACGAATAATAATATTCCGATAAATCAAAGCGGACATTCACGAAAAGGACCTATATTGTAATTCTATGGTAATGAGTCCTTGCTTGATCCACACCTGTGCCCGTTAGGATTGGGTAGCCATAGTTAGTTTCCAGTAAGTAAAGATGAAATATAGGTGATTAGGAAACCCTGATGGTATAGATAGATAGGTAGAAAGTACTTTATTACATAACCAGGAGAAATAATTATACAGGGTTTTTTACAATACAGGATCGCTCGTAGCGCCAGCCGCCTGAGTGATCTTAAACGATCACGAAGGTTATTAAGCAACATAGGGCGCGTTCAGTGCATGTATGGGTGACTGTTCTATGACAAACGCTAGTGGCATTTTTCCGAGCGGTTCCGTGCTGTGCAAGGCACATTAAGGAGTTGGTGCCGGCTGCCGTCGATACATGGCAGTCGTGAAGTCAAGTCAGAGGCCTTAGGGCGGCTTGGAAACCTCTGTCAGTAAGACCAGCCACTAGTCTTACAAGTCTCCACCAATCTGGACTTGGCCCCCGTGGTGGAGTATAGCCTATACTTTCCTCAGGGAAGAGACCAGTGCCCCATCGGTGGGGACAAAATGGGTTGATGATGATGATTATAATACTAGACGAAAACTCGGCTTCGTTTGGGTAAAATATAATAAAATATTTTAAGTATATTCTCAACCCTAATATTACCACAAAAACTCTCAAAGTTAACCAGTTCCTGCTGGTAAAATATCGATAGGTATCGTCTGCGATCTGTCTCAAAATCAAACAACCTAACCACAGTGGATAACAGAATACAAACGTGACACCTGTGACGCGTGATGACACCAACGTAACATTGTTGCATGACGACATTAACATTCGATGACAGATACACGTGCCACCTTTGCACGTTGTTTATCACAAACCTGTTATTTAAGTTATATTATGTATTTTCTTTTGTGCAATAAAGTGTAACAACAACAACAACACGTCCGGGTCACGTAATGTCTTTTTCATACCATTGACGCCTAGAATTATTGACACACGCGCTCGCGTTGACTGATGTTCATGCAGTTGTCATTGAACTACAATGCATTAGCAGAATCTAGGCCTAGGTTTTCTCACAATTGGTCTCAGACTGGAACGGCTAAAAATATAATATAAAAATGCCACAACCACAAAGGTTAACCAATCACGGAATTGAAACAATTATTATAGATATTATCCAAACCCACTGGAACAAGAAAGGCAATCGATTTGTACCTCTCGATTGTCTTTCGTTACGATAAAGACTCGTGAATTCCACCTGAATTAATGTTGCCATTGGATTCGACACAATCTAATCTCTTTAAGCGAGCAATTCTTGTATATATATTTATACATAATCAGAATCTCGGAAACGGCTCCAACGATTTTCACGAAATTTTGTAGGCAGATGCTTTCGGGGGTGTTTAATCTAATCTCTTGAATCTCTTGAAGCGAGCAATTCTTGGATACATATTTATATATAATCAGAATCTCGGAAACGAAATTTTGTAGGCAGATGCTTTCGGGCCCGTTTAATTGATCTAACTAGGTTACATTTTTCAGAAAACGTTGTTTTATCCGTGTTTTAAGGCAATTGAAATTTGCTATGATAACATACAGAGGTAAATTTCGCGTCTATCTGCAAGGTTGGGATAGTTCCGACGGGAAAACGGGCGACCCGTTTCGGGCCGATTTCAAGAGAACCGGTTCGAGTCATGATGTTTTTTTTTCCAAGTTCTTTTTTTGTTGAAAAAGGATTATTTTAGTTTTATATTACAAAAAAAGTACCGAGCAAAGCTGGTCACCCAGGTACTTGTTAATTATGGAATCATCCGTTATATTTATACTAACTTAAATGGAGGAGAAAATAATGACAATTACATTCACATACAGGCACATACATTGCTTCTGGCCCCACACTAGGATACCCTGTCTCGTGTTAATCAGAAACAGTGACATCACAAACATGTAAACATCCAAAACTCGTTTTTTTTTGTCCCCAGCCTGGATTCGAACCCGGGACCTCTAGCATGGGAGGCAGCTGCGTTAACCGTTGCGCCACAGAGGTTGTTAAATAGTCCTGTAAACCAGTTTAGAAACGATGGCCAGTAATAAACTTTCTTCGAAAATACTCTGAAAAAATACAAGACCGGCAGTTTTTGTTACAGACCAAAGTTGGTCTCGCCAAAATTATTTACGTGTTTGAACCCGGGACCTCTCACATTGTAAGCAGATGCGCTAAGTGCTGCGTCATAGAGGTCGACAAATAATTTTCACACAACTCACTCACTTGTCCTGGTAATAAACTAGTATACCCTGTGCTACGGAAAACAGGCAGAGACATCAAATTGAGGCCATTTGTCAAGCACAATCAACAAATCAAGACTAGTAGGCCGCCTCCAATCCGGACTTGGACCCCGTGGTGGAGTATGGCCTATACCTTCCTCAGGGAAGAGACCCGTGCCCCTTGGTGGGGACATGATGGGTTGATGATGATGATGATGATGAGGTCGCCTCGAGTAGAAATCAAACCCACGATCTCGTTTCGTAGTGAAACCTTCGTAGTCGCCTTAATTAAAGAGATATTAACCCCGTGCCCAGTTTTCATCTTTCAAAAAACATGATAGTCCGCCTGTTATTTAATATGTAGGTGTTATTCTAAAACTTACGCGTTATTTAAGTTTATAATTGTACTTTTTTAACTCTTGTGAAATAAAGCGTAACAACATAAGATCAGTAATTGTAAGATTAGTAAAATTATTAATTAATGTTGATGATATGATGTGATATGAAAATTCTTTATTGAAAATTCTTTATTTACATAGGCGAGCTTACCTAAAAAGTCACGATATATGTCACGATCCTATCAAGTCGAAGACCCTGGGATTTTAATTTATTCACAAGAGATTTTAAATTTTATTTATTCACTTACTTGATTTATAGATATATTTTCATTAAAATTGAAAGATGGGTTAAAGTATTCTCATTTTTCTATGTAAATTTCTTAAATATTACTACTAAATTCTCCACTAGCGCCGCTATCAACTGAACAGATAAGATGGTGGCACTGTACAGGAGAGTGTTTATGTTATCAGCCGCTATTGTCAATTTCTGTACACATTATTTTTAAAAGTTATTGCAAGGTATCAAAGAGGTCACTGCAATATGACAACCAACCTACCTTCACTTCATGCCCAACTTTTTTATGCGTTCATCCATAGGTCCTTGTATGCGTCTTTCTCCTTACGCGACCTGACATTACTGCATATAAATATAAAAAGAAAGAATTAAAAAATAATATTTTTTTCTCGCGTTATTGGAAAATATTTTCCGATGCGTCTCTACTGCTTGAGCATAAAGTTCATTTTGCTCCCAACATTAACGTGATCTCAACCGGCTAGCGTCTAAACGATGGCAATCATCACTGAGACCATATCGCGCCGAGTCGTTATGCCATTAGACGCTATTACTTGTGAGGCGAATATACTGGCCTAGGGATGTGCAAGGAAAGAAATATTCGATATAACAATGCTAACGTCCGGCCGCTGGGAGTTTACGATCCTGACAGGTCATGTTAGAACGGACGACGTAACCTTGAAGTGGCGTTAAATTTTCGATTAAAATATTTTTATGTCCTATTTATCCTACTAGCAAATAATTGTCATTGAAACTATATCACTGTGTAAACTTACAATCAATGTTATATTTTGCACAATGATTTAAATGTGAAATAAGAAGAAATCAATATTTAATGTTCTTGCGTAAAATCCTTACTACGCTGTCACAAGGTTATGTCAACCGTATTTTTTTGTAGTGACGTACCAAAAATAACGAAAATAATAACGGTCCCTTTAGCGATACGAAGTTGATGAACAGGCTTTAGAAAATGATCACGCGTTCTCAGAATCTCTCTGTACCACTGCCGTACAAAGCGATTGAGCTGATCTGGGCTCAAATAAAAGGTCGCACAGCTCGCCACAACACTTCACCGCCATTCGGCATAAAAAAGATGATGACCCTTCTAAAATGCCTGCAAAAATGGCACAAGAGATGACTGAGTGAAGGTCGTCTAAAAAACAAAACTACTTAATTGGATTCAGTAGCAAAAGCTAGTTAAGAATAACGTAAGGAATGATAACGTTGATTTTCTCCCATCACTAGTCATAATATGTGTCAGGATCGTAAACTCCCAGCGGCCGAACAATAATTAAAGAAAAAACTATTACTGGCGTCTATGTTGTGAGACTGAGAAGCGAATAGTCATTCATTCTTTTTTTTATTTACAGTGCTGAAAATTTATAGCAATTTATTTATTATAACTTATTTTTCATTTTTGCATAATTTTATTCGTATAATATTTTTTATATTGATCACAGACATTTGAAATCTCGGCATTCAAATGTATGCGTCATATATTATATCCAAGACATATTTCAACGATTATTTAAAAGACAAGGATGTCTGGCATTAAATAATAGTTAAATCGGAGGATAAATGTGTCTAGAATTCTACACAATCCACGAGTACTTTTTTTTATTTGTAATTTAGGCGAAAACTGTTTTGAAAAGAATAAATGTGGAGTTCCTTTGATAGTTTCTTCTCCATGTAATCTATTAATTGTGAAACTAACAACATTGACGTTCATAAAGTAAATATTCTATTTTTATTATGAATAAAAATATTTGAATTGAATTGAATATAGAGAACACTTTATTGATAAATTTGTATAAGATGAATACTCATTAACGAAATTTATTGAAAACTTTGTTGTACATCGCCCATTTTAGATATTAAAAGGTTGAATTAAGTACAAAAAAAACTTAAATATTTTCAAGATTAAAAAAAATATCGTCAAAATCGCAACGCAAGAAGGCTCGCATTTCATTCCACCTCTTTGAACTACTTTTACGGCACTGAACTTCTTTGAAAGCTGTAAATGGCATCTTTCAAAATGATAGGACATTGGTTGTCTAATAAATTCTTCTTGACTCATATAATTACGTCAACATAAACATAACCTTTAATGACTTCAATTAGACAAATGTTTTTCCCATTTGGCCATTGCTGAGTGACTTGAATCTTGGGATCAAAAAGTTTAACTGAATGGTTAAAGTGCTGACCAATTTTCAGAGCTGTAACATCAGGCCCTAGCTTGTATGGAAAACGGGTATGTCCTTTAAACAGTTTTCAAGGTGTGTCTTAAGAGAAACTTGTTTTTGAAAATTATACAGATTGGCGATATGAGTATTTTACGAAAAAATATCGATATTTGAATACATCTATATATTTATCGCAGCCCTACGGGCTACCGGCTGGCCGATTGACCTTGCAGAAGTACCGGACCAGCAATGCGATGATTAAGATGCATCTTGACATGAGATGTTTCTGGAAATTCTATTGTTATAACTTTATGCTACATTTGCCAATTGTACCAGTTCCTTTGTTACTGATCTGTCTGTTACTAATATATTTTCTGGTCTACAATCAAGAATCTTCTGATCCTATTATAGCTTATGTTTATAACTAAAAAAATTGCTGTTACATTTATTTAAATAATGCATACTAGTCATCATCATCAACCCATTATATCCCCTAAGGAAGGTATAGGCCATACTCCATCACAGGGGCCAAGTCCGCATTGGTGGCAGCCGGCAGCAACTGCTTAACGTGCCTTGCGAAGCACGGAAAAGTGCCACTAGCGTTAGTCATAGATGGTCACCCATCCTAGCACTGAACGCGCCCTATGTTGCTCAACCTTCGTGATCGTTTAAGACCACTCAGGCAGCCAGGGCTACGAGTCAATCATGTCATTGCCACTAGCAGTCAAGGGGATAAAGCATTGAAGTTAGTGCAGTTATAATTTTACAGTCTCATAAGAGGTCGATTACCAGCGCTCTTAACTGGGAGCTAAACCCGGTTTATGGCAGGATTTCCACTTATACATACACCGGCGTTAACTTCTTCTTAAGAGTGTTTCAGTGCATAAATGGATAGAATATTCTTTATTGTATGTACACCAGGTTTTAACAAGAGAAATTACATTTGAGTAGAATTTGTTTTTTTTAAATGAAACAATTATTTTTTTAAACATTTTTAGTTTAGTAATGCAACCTATACATATACGTCTTACTATAGAGAAAGCCCTCACAAGCCTTCTCTGAGAAAGAGAGATTATGGGTTTGGTTTAAATATGTGCCCACCGCTGATTGGCAATTTCAAACGCTAAGGTAAGCTAACTTTATACACTCAGGTTGTGATAACGAATAGATATTGGATTTCTACTACAATTATTCCAAAAACGTACTAAAAATGTGTAAACGTCCTAAAACTTTGAAAACTAATAGGTACCTAGGACGCTATTTCCTACTAACTGACCCGGCAAACGATGTTTCGTTATGTAATTTTTTTTCACTTAGGTGTATGGAAAATAGATAAAAACCTATCCTCATACTATATAAAATTTCATCAAAATCGGTCAAGCCGTTTCTGAGGAGTTTGCGCACTAACACGGTGATACGAGAATTTGATATATTAGAGAAGATTCACCCTACAAACCTGTAATCACGGGCGTTGGTAAGTGCCAAAAAGAAAGTTTACCAAGTAGTTTTCTAGGCTGGATCTCAAAACTACGATATCTTGAAGGGCGCCAACAAAACTACGCTTTTTTTAAATTTTGTTCGAAATTAATTGTTCATTATTCTTAAGAAAAACGGTCTAATGCGAGTAAAAAAAAAACAAAACTGAACAAATCCTGTACCCGTAAAAAGAAACTCCTTATTTAAGAAAGCTTAAGAGTCTAAGCCTACTAAAATCCCTAAAGCAATTTAAAATTCAAAGACAAACGTCCCCGACGCACTTCCAGATAAAAAAGACTTGGATCGTTCTTTACGCATGAACTCTAGCCAGTTGAACTTTTTTAATAAGACCCCCTGGGACAAGAACAGTGGATTAACTAGCCAACTTTATACATAAAAAAAAGCCTGGCAACTTACCGTTCCAATCCTGAAAAAAAAACGAACAAGGATATTCCAATTTCAAACTCACCAATTTTCACGGAGACAATTTCGTCAAGCGACACACTTCTCATAAAAAGAAATAAAAATAATAACTGGCTGGTTCGGACAAAGCGTTCGAAAAAAAGTGCTTCGAAATTCGAGCGCGCTACCGCTCGCGTCGACGCCCGGAGCAGACTGAAACAGAATCAAGAGGTAAGTGAAAATTCAAAAGGGCTCGGGTTAACGTCCGCTGCGCTGCAACCTTATACTGCATTTTAATTTTTCACACAAAACATGTCAATATTCGCGTTTGGCAGTTGCGTCCCTTTGCGCTTAGAATCTAGTCGTTATGTGAATTATTAGTGACCAGATCTTTTATTTTTCGTTCTTGATAGAAAAATAGGTTCTATTGCTCAAGGTGATAAGACTGTGTTTTATTTGGACATTCTGTGGGACTTAGGTCGATTTTGCCAGTGACAGAGTTATGTTAACTCGTTGAGAGGAAATATGTGAATTATTTTTGTGAACGCTCTAGAATAATGGCACGCTGGCAAATTTCAAACTCACTTATAATAGTTTTAAGGTTTATTCCAAAAGTTTGAGATCTGTAACTTGACTCATTTATTAAGCTGTGAACTACTTTACTTACCTATTATACTGATATCACTATTTTTAGTTGAAATACTTTTTTTCTAAAACTGGAATGATGAAAGTTGACTACCGTTGGTACATTAGTATACGGTTAATATTGTATTATAATTAAAGAAAACCTACCTGAAATTTAAAAAATGTTATATATATAGTAATTTCTATCTTACTAAAGTAAATTCTATGCACTAATTGGTTATTTTTTAGTTTATTATTTTATTTTTATCATTATAGAAATTAATATTTAAGTTAGTTTAATGTTTAGATATACATACACGTATATTATGTTGGCTACTGTTGTTCTATTTCACAATTCATAGCTTTTTCACAATTCCTGCCTGTTATTGTAATCCACGTCCTGCGGTTGACTAGTAGAAAATGCTTATAGCATTAAGTCCGCCGCACTGCCACTGAAATGTTTATTTATGTGCAATAAACGTCATCATCCTCATTCAGCCACAAGAAGTCCACTGCTGGACAAAGGCCTCCATTGATTTCCAAAAAGACCGGTCGGAAGCGGCTTGCATCCAACGTCTTCCCGCCACTTGGATGAGATTTTCTGACCATCTTGTGGCTGGTCGTACTACGCTGCGCTTGCCGATATGTGGTCTCTATTCGAGAACTTTTCGGCCCCATCGGCCATCAGTTCTGCGTGCTATGTGCCCCACCCACTGCCATGCAATCCCATTGCAATAAACGTTTTAATAATAGTATAAAACATCGAAGTGGCTTAAGATTAATAACAACTCCTTGTAACTATAATAAATGCATCACTGAAGTGACAAGGTAAATACCTTGCGCACCTGATTCTCGACACAAATGAAACAACACAGGAGGCCCAATCTTGCTCTCCATTTTTATTTAGGACTAGTTTTCGCCCGCAACTTCGTTTGCGTTCAATTTTTATTGTAGTTATAGTTCACTCTTATGAATCGCTCGTAGCCCGGCCGCCTAAGTGATCTTAAAACGATCACGAAGGTTAAGCAACATAAGACGCGTTCAGTCCATGGATGGGTGACCGATCTGTGCTAACTCACTACCTAGTCACTAACGCTAGTGGCATTTTTCCGAGCGGTTCCGTGCTTTGCAAGGCATGTTAAGCAGTTGGTGCCGGCTGCCGCTGACAGATGGCAGTCGTAAAGCCAAGTCAGAGGCCTTAGGGCGGCTTGAAAACTTCTGACAGTAAGATCAGCCACTAGTTTTACAACCTCCTCCAATCCAGACTTGGCCCCCGTGGTGGAGTATGGCCTATATCTTCCTCAGGAAAGAGACCCGTGGCCCTCGGTGGGGACATAATGGGTTGATAATGAAGATGGTTCACTACTTTGGCTATAACGGCTTATACATAAGATATAGATATATACTGTAGCGGGCTCTTTTTGTAGAACTATTTAAGATAAACATTTCCATCATACATTGCATGCCTATGTGTAACTCTAGCGGTTTTGGCAGCGCACGCCAGAATAGCTCGCAGATGGTAGATTTTGTCCTACTTACTTGACACTTATCGTCATATTTTGGACAATTCACACAATATCTTTATAGATGTAGCCTATGTGTTATTTTGATGTATAAACTATATTATTGTAAGCTTTCATTAAAATCTATTTAGTAATTTTTACGTGAGAGAGTAACAAATATCCATCCATCCATACTTACAAACTTTCGGGTTTATAATATTATGTAGGATGTAGGATAGTAGGATAGGATATCCTTGCTGTTCTCCTGTTTCCTTTCTCACCAACTAGCATTTTTCTATTCCTCATAAGGTAGAATAGATTATGACTGCCTTATTGGTCGAGCGGTTAATGCGCTTAGCCACCAAGAAAGAGGTCGTGGGTTCTATTCCCACTGAGGCCGCAGTACATTTGTAGAAATACCCCCAGTCTTGGTGTTTTTCGATGTTTGTAATGTGCTTGCCTGGTTACCATAGCCCAGGGTAACCCAGTTTTGGACCAGATCAAATGATTGTGTTGTGTACAAGTTATTATTACTGTTATTTATTTGCCTTCTGAAGCTTGTTGGTGCATGCTTACTTCAGAGCAGGTGGGGGCCATTAGTGTGACGTCGCAGATGACGTCATAGCTGGCTGTATCTAAGCTTGCAAGTGACAAATGCGGTTAGTTATTGCAGCGAGCTTGAGCGTTATGTATGTTCTACCTATCTTTTAAGATTATCTACCGTTTATTCATACATGAAAAATTATATTGTGTATTGTCTGAAATTATTGATGGTGTAAAATTTACCATACAGATTTGTGTGTGTGAAGTAAACAATTGCGTAAGCTTAAACTTAGGGCGGCTTGAATACTTCTGATAGTAAGACCAGCCAGTGGTCTTACAAGCCTCCACCAATCCGGACTTGGCCCACGTGGTGGAGTATGGCCTATACCTTCCTCAGGGAAGAGACCCTTGCCCCTCGGTAGGGACATAATGCGTTGATGATGATGATGATACTCCTACCAAGACAGAGGTTGTGAGTTCAATTCCCATTGGAGGCCGTGTTACAAATACGCTGCATACATTTATGCAAATGGCCACAGTCTGGGTATTTTTCTGGGATACCCTGTGATATGGTTACCATAGCATTTTTTCGTCATCAACCCATTATGTCCCCACCGCGGGGCATGGGTCTTTTCCCTGAGGAAGGTATAGGCCATACTCCACCACGGGGGCCAAATCCGGATTGGTGGAGGCTTGTAAGACTAAAGGTAATAGCCCACTTACACGACTCTGCTACCACCCGGCAAAAATATGGGCTTTAAATATTGCTGTTTAGATATATTTTACATTGGCATCATAAATTAGCTGACAGCTGACAGCCAGCTGTCTGCGTATGGCGTATGGCTGGTATTTCAAGAAATGTTGCAGGCCACTGTATTGCAGCCACAAATTGCAGTAAAACATGGGCCGTTTAGAAGTCCCATTGAACTACGACAGTGCTACACGCTACGGCGTAGTCATGGCGTAGCTATGGCGTAGAATTTTCGTAGCAAATCATTTAAAACATAACACTCTGTAAACAAAGATTTGGCGATCATAATAATATCTAAGGGTGGCTTGCACCAAAGTCGTTAAACCTGTTAAGTTGCTAGTTTTATTTAACGTCACATTTAAATTGTTTGTACAGTTTAACATCTGACCGAAATAAGTTTAGCAGTTAAACGTATTTAACATTCGTGGTGAAAGCCGCCCTAAGTTATTTATCTATGTATATACATTTATCTGTCTAAGACAAAAACTCATATGTATACATTTATTATACATAGTTGTACGATAAATGTATATAAAACATAGTTCTCCACTATTTTCAATAGCTCTACTATGATTTTGGGCAGTCCACTTACAAAAAAACATGTCAATTCAGTACCCACGCTTTTTTCTCTTTCATTCATATCCACACCGAAATCGGCCTTATAAAACAATTCTCGCACAAACTTAGTTTGGTTCTTGGTAAAGTTCCATTGCAATCCAGCACATTTGACCCCTGTGGCGCAGCGGTTAGCGCACCTGCCTACAACCCGAGAGGTCCCGGATTCGAATCATGGCTAGGGACAAAAAAATCCCAGCTTTTGGATCTTTACATATTTGTGACAGGATATCCTAGTGTGGGGCCAGAAGCAATGTATGTGCCTATATGTAAATATCTAAAATTTTTTATATTATTTTAAAATTGAATCCAAACTACGTTTGTATAGAAATCGCCTTACTTAATAATAATAACATTCACACAACACAATCACTTGACTTGGTCCCAGTGTAGAAAACCCTGTGTTATGGTTACCTGGCAAAGACATTACAAACATCTAAAAACACCCAGGCTGAGGCCATGTTTACAAATTTACATTTTTAAAAGTGGCCCCCTGGCAACATCTTAGAGCCTGTCCAGACACAGCGTAGACACTCGCGGGTTGACGAGGTACTAGAGCTACATACACCCCGTCCAGAAGCTCTTGCGCGTATTCTTACTCGCGCTAAAACGCGCGTTCCCGAGGTACTAGAGCTACATACACCCCGTCCAGAAGCTCTCGCGCGTATTCTTACTCGCGCGTAAAACGCGCGTTCCCGAGGTACTAGAGCTACATACACCCCGTCCAGATGCTCGGGAACGCGCGAGTGTCTCCGCGCGAATGCCCTCGCGGGTAAAACGCTTCGTCTGGACCGGCTTTTAGTTATAAAATCAGAAACTAGTGATTAACCATTGGAAGTACACCCAACAGTACACAGATGGTAACCCCAACCGGTAAGTTTATGCAGAAGTTGGTCACAGCGGAGCGCACGTACACGAGAACTTCCAGTGATTTCGGCTTCTAAAGGACTATGACCGGAGACGTGCGGTGCTACGATACAAACTAAAGTAAACCTTAAATATTTTAAGGTTAAAGACTACAATGGTAGAAAATTTCTTTTTAATGAGCTGGCCAGACGACCTACTCTCAGACCTACCAAATTTACGGGACGTCCTAAAAATAGTGGTAAGAGGAAGTCCAGAGATAAAGCACCTCTGCATATGATATCTTTTTATGTAATAATAATGGCTAGTAAATTAATAAACTCACGCCCGTTATCCCCGAGGAAGTAGGCAGAGGCATCAATCACTAGAACTGGGCCCACGTTTTGCCGAGTTTATTACAGCCTGTCAAGAAAATGTAGAAATTAAAGTGTACGGTTTTGCTCAGACTTTTTGTCTGTGTTTGTTAATAGCTTGCACTTACAAGCATTATATAAAATTAAAACTTGAGCTTTTCCATAAATTAAGGTATTGTGTTTCAATAAATATAGTAAATGTTTAGATTTTTCAATAAAACAATTAGTACACTTTCACTTCCGGTTTCTTGTATTTTTTGACAAACTGTAGGTCCCAAACGTGACAAGTGGCAAGCCTGTCGCCGTTATCCGTGCACAATATCAGCGAATGGTGTTGCTGTACAAAAAAATGTACGTAACTAAAAGTCATTGGTACATGCTAGATTCGAACCCAGACCCTCATGATCGAGAAGCAAGGGTGAACCTAGTAATAAAAAGATATTATGTTATTAATGCCATCTGTGAATAAATCTTTACGAGAAAAATATGAATGAATTGTGCTATAATTATATCTAGAAAAGTAGGCAGTCTTATTACACGATAGTTCCCAGTACGATGATACGTTGTTAGATCTTTTACATTTTTCACATGTGAACCAAGAACCATACGTTTTTACGATTATATTTCTATTAAAGGCACAGTAGACCACCAACACGAAAAATTGATTGTGGGAAAATCCGCAGATTAGTTGGCTCCGCACATATCGACTTGTCTTTTTTGAAGGTTAGGCCAAATAAGCTGTTAGGATTGGCATCTAAGCACGAGATGTAAATAAGGCATTATATTTAAAAAAAAATGCGTCATTACAGAAATATTTATTTGATATTACAATGATTCCACATAGAAACATCAATATAAAAGTACACAATGCAAACCACATCACTAAGTCGTTGCAAATTGTATTTTTTTTATATTTTTTCTGGGTTACACAGGATAAGATATCTAAAATATTAAAAAAAAAAAAAATAGTCTAGGACCTATTCTCAGACTTACCACATATACACAAAAATACATACAAATCAGTGAAGCCGTTTCATGGCAGTTTGATTACAAACACTGTGATACGTGATTTACATATATAGTATGTTAGATACACAAGTGAGTAATGTCAAGGCGATATTACAGAATAACAATAATAATAAAAAAACCCTTACCAAATAAATCGCTTCGAGTGACATCCAACCGAAAAGCCCCCATAATACAGGCTAGTATATGAATAATAATAAGAATAAGAATAATAATAGGAGAAGAAAGAAAGAAAGAAGAAAGAAATATTATTTATTTAACGCCGCACAGACATACATAAAAAAAGGAATAAAACAGACAAGGCAAGATACAAGACGAGAAATAAAAACAAGAAATTGACACGGGCTATGTCCATGCGGCGGTAAAACGGTCTTAAGGTCATAGGCCACTTACACGAATGATATTATTTTTGCCGGGTGGGAGCAGAGTCGTGTAAGTGGGCTATGACCTTTAGGCTCAGTTCGAAAGTAAAGGTAAACTAACACATCACTTAAAGGTAAGCTTAGAGTGTCCATTTGCGAATACAGCTGATTGTAATTTACACTGAGGAATATTATGTGACAAGCTGAATCTACGAGATAATATTTCACTCGAATTCAGTGCATAGTACTTAACCTAGATTATATTAATACATTGCAGTATAATGATAACTGAATGATCATGGCGATATAGTCTCATTGCCGCTTCAAGTCTACGCGCGTACGCTTAACTAACCTTCTAGGCGTCGTAAACTTTTAGTCCGGATTTACTTACGGGTGTTGTTATATCGGAAGAGTCCGACCAGGTTTCGCTCAGATTCGCAGAGCTTAATCATGGTGAGCAGAGACGGAGCTCGCGTCGTCGGTTGCTCGTCTCACACTGCGGGAAGGCGCGCGGCGCGCCCGCGCCGAGATGGGTGGGGCGGGTGCCGGCACCGGCTGCGGGGGACTCCCGCTGGCTTGCGACGCGGCGCCTGCTGCTTTCCCGTCGTCGTCGTCGGATTTACAACACCCGTAAGTAAATCCGGACTAAAAGTTTACAATGTGTTGTGCTTACGAAAGTTTTACTTCTAGGCGTCAATGATTTGAAACAAGAGGCCACGTGACCCCGCCGTGTAATTGTCATCGTACTTTAATGCACTAAAATAATCAAGGCCCTGATTTAGATACCAATATATCAACCTTATTACGGTGCTTCTGATAATTCTTCTTGAATCAGCCAATCAGGCAATGCTAGAAATGAAAAAGGAAAGAATTATTATAGAACATGAATTTTGGGTGTGGTAGCCTAGTGGGTAGAACGATGGACTCGAAAACGGGAGTCCCAAGTTCGATTCCCAGTGCGGGATTGTACTTATGACTTTGTTTTCTAAGTCATGGACATTTTTGAAGTAAAAAATACATTTACATACACAATAAAAATTTACATAAAGCTTCGTCAAAAATAAAAACTAACCCACTAAGGCCCTGTCTCAATGTTTAAATAAAGTTCCAAATAAGCTATCCGCAACCAGGGCTGCCGTTTGTTCTAAATTTAGAACAAACGGCAGCTTTGGTTGCGGATAGCTTATCCGGAACTTTATCTGCAGATTGTGAAACAGACCCTAACAGTAACAAGTCAATAAAAAATTCCGCTCGGGACACACCCGATCCAAAAGTTCCCATGACCTAGCAGCGTTCCCCCGCTGCACCGCCAGAGAAATTGTCTGCATCAGGTATGCCCCGGAACGATGATCATACCCACGACTCCTCAGGTGTCGATCAATTTCCCTAACGAAACGTCTTCCGTGAAGTTATACGAGTAGTAGCAATACCACTCGCTAACAGTGAAGGCTAACATCGTAAGGAAACCTGCATGTCTGAACTATTCCATATCTCGGCGCTTGAAATCGTGGTGATTACAGCTGATACTCTCATTATTTGGAATTTATCACAGTTTTCAAAGGATAAAATATGCTCATACAACTGTGCTTTATATCAACTTCAAAATTCGATTCAAAGTGGAGTTGCAAGACCGACCCGCCGGCCGGTCTACGGGGCTAAACGGAATGCGTCGTAGTTTACATCTGACCCGCCGGCGGGTCCTCGGGGCGTGAGGGGCTGAAGAAGAAGCTGCAAACTATAATATTCAATGCATACATACCTTTGGAACTGTATAAGTATGACGAGGTATGTGGTTACAGCTCCAATTATCTGAAAACGAAAACGTTTTTAATTTTATTCCGGATACATTTACTTGATGTTCGTCGGAAGAGTCCGACCAGGTTTCGCTCTGATTCGCAGAGCTTAATCGTGGTGAGCTGATTAAGCTCTGTGTGCGCTCTGGTGAGAATGGAATCGCTCGTAGCCCCGGCTGCCTGAGTGATCTTAAGCGATCACGAAGGTTAAGCAACATAGGGCGCGTTCAGTGCATGGATGGCTTACCGTTCTATG
Organism: Yponomeuta plumbellus; assembly: GCA_947310845.1. Classification (NCBI taxonomy): domain Eukaryota; kingdom Metazoa; phylum Arthropoda; class Insecta; order Lepidoptera; family Yponomeutidae; genus Yponomeuta; species Yponomeuta plumbellus. The sequence goes on along the minus strand of OX371212.1, from coordinate 17,573,910 downwards.
ACTAACGCTAGTGGCATTTTTCCGAACGGTTCCGTGCTTTGCAAGGCACGCTAAGCAGTTGGTGTCGGTTGCCGTTGATATATGGCAGTCGTTAAGCCAAGTAAGAAGCCTTAGGGCGGCTTGAGAAGATCTGAAAGTAAGACCAGCCACTAGTCTTACAAGCCTCCACCAATCCGGACTAGGCCCCCGTGGTGGAGTTTGGCCTATAGGTACCTTCCTCAGGGAAGAGACTCGTGCCCCTCGGTGGGGACATTATGGGTTGATGATGAAATACGTACTTTCAAGGTTGGACGTTTTTTAAGATTAGGACCTTACGGTGGTATGTTCTTTAGTTTATCTTACCGAAGCCATAAGTGGTCGGTCCAAGGTGCACATTCCCATAGGAGTGTAGTTGACGGAACGTAGCATCAGCTGTCTTGAGAAGAGCTCCAGACGGGATGATAGGATGCCCGTCGATGGTGTATACGTCATCAGGCGGCAGACGAGCTCTTCTGTCCTCTTGCCCTGCAAAATTGCGGAGCTTTGTTATTCCTCTACCATATCCCGGTTTCATCCAGTTTACTATAAATAAAACAATGTTTTCGAGAAACTGTTGGGGGTCCTAAACGGCTGACTAGACCAAATCATTCTTCTGATCAGCTCTTTTCTCCACCTCTTCGTCGTCGGCCTCGGCATTCCTAGAATTGCAAAAACTATTGACCTTTTTTTGAGTTTTATTTTAGGTTTTTTTATCCTTGGTTGATTATAGAAAAAACTACGGATAAAATAACTATCATTATCTTTGCTATCACTGACGTATTGGTGCCGGCTGCCGTCGATAGATGGCAGTCGTTACGCCAATTGGAAGACCTTAGGGTGGCTTGAAAACTTCTGCAGTAAGACCAGCTTCTAGTCTTACAAGCCTTCCGGATCAATCACCAATCCGGACTTGGCCATCGTAGTGGAGTCCCCCTCGAGGGGGGCGTAATGGGTTGGTGGCGATGATGTTGTACCCCGAAAGATAACTTTAAAAATGCAATCGTTCATCATGAAAATATTTGTCAGCTTAGGTTACTGTTAGGAGTTGTTCAAGCTTCACCTTCTACGGTGGTATCACTTTTTGTGGGCCCAAAAAATTACATGCGGACAAATATTGATAGCGTGACCATGAACTTCTTCGGAAACATTACACAACGACGACAGCGACAACGGACACACTCCGACAACTTAAACGAAACGTCGTGTACAACGCAGACACTAGATGGCACCAGTAGCAGCTTGCCAGAGATCTCCGATGATGACAACATCGATGAACTAACAAAACTACGCGATCACATCGAGAAACTCGAATTACAATTGAACAGTGCGCATCTGGAAATAGATTCACTCAATTTACAAAATAGTGAATTAAAAAAAGTCAATGAAGAGCTAATAAAAAAAAAAGACCTCTATAGGCAAATAACAAACAGTCCCGTTCAGAAGAAAAAAAATAAGAGTATACCAACTCCAATGAACGAAAAAAAGTCATGCAAGCAGAAGCAAACGGAATTATTTTCTCCAACCGTAATTCATACCAGCATCGGAAAACCAGGACTTAAAAAAGACGTGGGACGAGAATCAATAGAGACTAGAACTAATCCAGGAAATAACAGGAAAATAGAGGAAAAAGAAACCCAAACCGCTAAACTCAGTAAGAGCAGACTACTAATGTTAAGCTGTGATAACAGAAACCAGTTATTGCCCATGGCAGAATCAACATTTGACGATAACTATGAGAAATTCCACTTTCTGACACCCAATATTGGCCTCAAAGCACAAATAAGCGGTCTGAAAGCTAAAGTAAATGGATTCACTAAAGATTACTATTGCGTCATCTTCGTCGGTAGTGAAGATTTTGAGACCACCCAGGATTACTGCGAACTTATACAGTACATAAGAAAAACCACAGAAGACCTGAAGCACACCAATGTGATAATCTGTCTGCCTACATTCAAGTTCCCGAACACCGTCACCTTGTTTAACTGTAGGATTGAAAACTTTAATAGCCTCTTATATTTAGACATATCAATACATGAGCATGTCTGGTACCTTGATAGCAACCTAAACCTCAGTTATGACACCAACATGTTCTCAAAAAGGACGGGATTTATCAATAAAACTGGCATGTTGGCGATATTCAGAGACCTGAAGTTTCTTATTAATGACATAAAAAAGTTTAGCGACAATAACTGCACAAACGTACCTGACAATGAACAAAATCAACTGACAAAAGTAAATACTTTGGACAAAAAGGAGAATTCTTTGCTTTTTCGCAAATAAGTGGCTTGGTATGCTACATCAAAATATCGCAGGGCTTTTAAATAAAACTGATCCCCTAGTAGTCGAGCTGAACCAGCTATCAGATAACGATAGAATTGTTGACATTATATGTATTACGGAACATTTTGTGATGTCCGCTCATGAAAAATTAATCAATGTACCTAACTATAATGTGAGCGCATTTTTCAGTAGGAAGGACAGCAAAAGAGGAGGAACGTGCATTTTAATTAAAACTGGACATATGTACAAAGAATTGCCCGAAGTTGCAAGACTATCAATAAGCGGTTTGATTGAATGTTGCGCTGTCGAACTTCCAAAGTACAACATAATAATTTTATGCATATATAGAATACCTAAACCCAGCAATGTTAACTTTTTCTTCGAACGGCTAGAAAAACTATTAAAAATCGTATCAAGAAACAGCAAAACACATCTTGTCGTAGCCGGTGACTTCAACATTGATATGATGAAACAAAATAAGATCACCTCAGAATTAGAGTGTCTATTACTAAATTACAATCTGAAGTTTGAAATAAAACAACCAACTAGATTAGCAAGTAACACCTGCCTTGATAATATTGCACAATTCGTAAAAAATGTAAAACTGAAGTTCTGGAACTAGCATTATCTGACCATACAGCTCAACTTATAAAATTACCTATAAAAAAGATTTGCCTGATCCCCTTTTGGCGAGTCCCGGCGAGAGACTACAGTGAAGAAAATATGTCAAAATTCAGAGAAATTATGGCTACTTTTAAATTCTCAGAAATATATGCTACAAATAACCCTAACGAAGCATACAATAGTTTTTTGGAAAATTTTAAATTTTTCTACGACCTATGTTTTCCTATAAAAACTATCACCATTAAGACGAATAAAAGCCCCAAGTGGCTATCACGCGGAGTAAAAGCATGCAGCCGCAAAAAAAGGCAGTTACTTTGGTTGTACCGATGTAAACCTTGTACCACAAATAAAATTAACTTTATGACATATAATAAAACATACAAAAAAGTTATTCAACTCACAAAACGGGCACAAAACATTTACAAAATTAAGACATCGTGTAATAAATCCAAAACATCTTGGCAAATTATTAATGACACTAAACCACATGTACCTAGAGAATCGATTAACAAAATTAAAATTGACGACAAAGAGATAAATGACCCTAAAATTATTTGCAATTTATTTAACGATTTCTTCATAGACAAGATTAAGCCAATAAAGGATGCTAAAGAACATAGCAATGAACGCATTACGAAACGAAATAATTCTATGTTTATGGCCCCTAGCTTACCGCATGACGTATGGGTCATAATAAATAGGCTAAAAAACACTAAAAGCGTTGGTGACGACGGCATTGCCACAAAAATCATAAAATCAGTCGCTATTGAAATCTGTGGACACCTGAGTCATATCATTAATCTTTCTATTGAAGGAGGAATCTATCCGCTGTCACTAAAAAATGCAATAATAAAGCCCCTGTTTAAAAAAGATAATCGTGAATGTCTAGAGTTCTACAGACCAATTGCTTTAATCCCAGTTTTTGCGAAAATATTTGAAAAATATATTTATAAGCAACTGAACAATTATTTTGAGACACATAAAATTTTGACACCCGAACAAAAAGGATTTAGGCAAAATAAGACAATAAATATGGCTATTTTTGATTTTTTGGATACTGTTCTGAACTGTGTCGATAGGAGAAAACCTGTGTGTACTATATACATGGATATGACACAGGCCTTTGATTACGTTGACCACAGCATTTTACTTAGTAAATTAGAAATGTACGGTATCCGGGAAAACGTGTGGAAGTTAATGGAATCTTACCTACAAAACAGAATCCAATACACCGAAATAACTAGGATTAATCTAAAATCGAAAACTGAGGAAATATATAAGTCTCAACTGCGTGAGGTCACATATGGAGTGCCGCAGGGCAGTGTGTTGGGACCGTTATTATTTATTGTGTATATTAACGATTTGCCGAAATCCACACTACATCCCGTATCATTATTTGCTGATGACAGCACAGTCACAATACAAAGTAATAGTGAAAACGATTTTCAAACCGACATCAACAACGCACTAAACTCTATTGTGAAATGGCTAAACGGCAATAATTTAAGAGTAAACCTATCTAAAACAGTACGCATGCAATTTAGTCAAAGAATAGTGGATAAGGAAAAGTTAAACATACAATTTGAAAGCCAGGCTATTGAAGAGGTAGAAACAACTAAATTCTTGGGGTTGATAATTGATAGGCAATTAAATTGAAAATCACACATTAAACAACTTGTTACTAAAATTAGCTCATCGGCATATCTACTCTACAAACTTGCGCCGATAACCAATACAGATGCAGCTGTCACAGCGTACCACGGTTTAGTCGCTTCTGTTCTAAGATACGGGCTAATCTTTTGGGGCAATTCAACTGACAGAGAAATAGCTTTTAAAGCACAAAAAAGATGTATTAGGTCGATGTTTGGATTGAAACAAACCGACAGTTGCGCGCCTTTCTTTAAAAAATACAAGATTCTAACACTTCCATGCATGTACATACTAGAAGTAGCCTCATTTGTTAAATCAAACCCAGAAATATTCAAACCAGTAGCCTATAGCAGCTGTCGATTGCAGAGAGATTCTACTAGAGTAGGCGTTCACAAAGCAAATACAGCACTAATGCAAAAAAGTATATTCTGTATGGGGCCCTTAATTTTCAATAAAATAAATGTAGACGTACGTGAACTTGACATCAATAGTTTTAAATTTAGGTTAAGAAATATCCTTAATGAGAAATGTTATTATAATATTAATGAATTTCTGACTGACAGATCTTGACATTGTAAACTCACAAATCATTGACATTAATATTACTAAGACGACATACATAACTAATACATATTAAGTTTTATTTTTAAGTTTGAAATGAACATGTTTAATATTTTAATAATTCTTGACATATCTTTAATGATAATTTGCGTTTGCGGTGAAGGTTTTCTGTTTTAAATTTTCAATCAGTTTTTTCCTCTCAAGGTGCCTTCTCGAAATTCGTGTGCCTATTAAGGCAAAACATGCATAGGACTCATATGTAACAATTCCAACATCATGTACTCATGTTTTACGAATAAAATACTTTTACTTTACTTTTACGGTACGAATAGGACGCAACAATTTTATGATAAATGTTTCCCATAATAATATTAATTCCTATTATAATTGTTTCCCATTGTTATTTATGTCGATTGACTATTGTCAAGCTCAAAACAATAAATTAAGTTAAGGTAAGATTACTGTACAGAAGAATATACTGTTGATATGCACTACTAAAAAAAATCATAACCTTTCCCAAGTATCCTAAAATACCATGGTTTAATCTTATGGTTGCTTACCTCAATACTAGTATAGTAACAAGGTTCCACCACGATCAGCAGTCTCCAAAAATGAAAGATGCACCACAAGAATTGCAAGATCACGAAATGGAGTTGATTTGTCAGCGCAACTGGAAAAAGAAACAAAGAATGAATCGCAATACTTATCAGGGGAGTGCCATTAAAAGGAAAGAATTAAGCGCTGAGGTACAGACTACTCGTATTCTAGTTTCATCATCAACCCATTATGTCCCCACCGAGGGGCACGGGTCTCTCCCCTGAGGAAGGTATAAGCCATACTTTACCACGGCGGCCAAGTCCGGATTTGTGGAGTCTCGTAAGATAGGGGCTGGTCTTACTGCCAGAAGTTTCCAAGCCGCCCTAAGGCCTTTGACTTGGCTGAGCTTGTTTTCCGATATAAGTTAGTAAGTAAGTAATTTATTTATTTACAAAAAGACAATAATTCCAACATTACTTATAAATAGACACATAGGGTACTACAAGAATAAAAATGTTTTGCGTTTACCGGCAGTCCCCAAACTAAGCTGGGCCTGTATCTTGGGGACTTTAAAATAAAACTAAATAATTTACGTATTGGCGTTAGTCTGGGTGTATTTCCACTTTTGTGTTGTCCTTGGCTAGTTTTCAGTTTTAGTTTAGTTTTAGTTAAGCAGTTGGTGCCGGCTACCGTCGATAGATGGCAGTCGTTAAGCCAAGTCAGAGGCCCTAGGGCGGCTTGAAAACTTCTGACAGTAAGACCAGCCACTAGTCTTACAAGCCTCCACCAATCCGGACTTGGCCCCCGTGGTGGAGTATGGCCTATACCTTCCTCAGGGAAGAGACCCGTGCCCCTCGGTGGGGACATAATGGGTTGATTATGATGATGATGATGATGGCTAGTTTTCATAGCACAGGGTATTCCAGTTTGGGGTGTATTGGTAAATACATAATTGACGACCTCGGTGGCGTAGCAGCGCATCTGCCTGCCATGTGAGAATCCCGGCTGAGGGCAAAAAATGTTTGTGATGTCACTGTTTCTGGTTCCCACGACACAGGGTATCCTAGTGTGGAGCCAGGAACAATCCATGTGCCTTAATGTGAACGTTTATGTTACATTACTTGACAAAGGGAATACTTACATTTACTCAACTCGATGATGAGGAAGTACGGAGTCACAATGAGGTGCAGCAGCGTGGAGATCAGTACCACGATAAGGGGCAGCCCGTAGCTCTCGTCCACATGCTGGATCACGTCGCACAAGGCCTCGTGGAGAGAGGCCAGGCGGCGGATGGCCTCGCAGGGAGGCACTAATAGGCGAGATTCACCGTTTTCTGAATGAGAAGTCATGGGGTGATTAATCAATATTCAGTCACTTGTATTAAGGCCCAACCAGTTCCTCAGTTTAAACAGAGACCCCCCCACACTAGCGTTTTTCGAGCGTCGTCGTTGTGCCGTTGCGGCGCGCCGGCGCTGGCCGTCTACCGAACTCAGGTTTACCGTGGCGCCAGTCCAACGTTTTTTTTTTTGGCAAATTTTGCCAGCTGTATTGGAGTCATCGACGGAAACACATCAGAATAATAAGACTATGTGATAGCGGCCGGCTTTACTTCAACTAAATTTCAATAGAGTTGGGAAAATTTCTTAAGAAATAAGTCCGCCTTTTCTCGTTGTTTTTATCACAAACCTGTTATTTAAGTATTTAAGTATATTATGTATTTTCTTTTGTGCAATAAAGTGTAACAACAACAACAAAAACAACAACATTTGGAAAAAAAACGTTGCGCTGCGCCGCTGTAACGCGACGTCGACGTTGCGTCGACACTGTGTGGACCGCACGACGACGACGCTCGAAAGACGCTATTGTGGGGGGTCTCTAAGAGTGCCTGAAATAAGCTGATGCAGACATTATGTCGCAGCTTCTATGCTATTTTGCGTAAAAACATTTCAACTTTAACTTATTTCCAAGTTTTGTGATTTCCAAGTTACTTACTACGAGACGAGTATAGTGCAGTGTAACCTAGCATATACATATTTACATACATTGGTTCTGGTCCCACACTAGGATATCCTGTGTCGTTGGAACCAGAAACTGTGACATCACAAACATGTGAACATCCAAGACAATATGAATATAAGGGACTTCACACACGGCAGCTATAATATACATTACATCCCAGGATGTATAGCTTAGAGACCGCTCAGTACCTTTAAGATACGAAGATGTAAAGATGTATATTATAGCTGTCGTGTGTGGTCTCCTGACGATTTCTATGGAAAAATGTAATGATATATATCGTGCTATAATATACATCTTTACCTTATAGCCGCCGTGTGTGGAGTCCCTAATGCGCACTCACCCTGCTTCTTAATGATGACAGAATGATCATGTGAAGCTAGGGAGTCAACCAGCAGACTGATATTGGGCACCACATGGATAGCATACTTGTTCAGTTGTGCTGACTCCCGTGTCTTTCCCACTGTAAAGAAGTCATCGAAGTGTAAGAAGGAGAAGAAGAAAAAGAAAAAAATTATTATAAAAACAGAACACACGCCACAAAATCAAAATAAATCCAAAAATTATACCAAAAAATTAGTACATAACAAAAATCAGAAGAAAACAGGAGGAAAATAAAGGTCACGGCATGTCACTGCTGTTATAAATGGCAGCCGACTCAGCATTATGATTAATTATACTCACTAGGAACGGTAACTTGTCTCGCGGTGTACGCAAGAGCATCGTTTACGGCGCGGAAGCGGTCGCGCACCGCGAACGCCGTGAACGCGAACTGCAGCTCCAGCACCACCACCAGGTACCACAGGAGGTAGAAGCCTGCGTAGTTCCTGGCGATGTCCCCTAGAGATGGAAGGTCTGGGGTTAAGCCGATCAGCTATTTTCACCTTTGAACTAAAACTTTCGTAAGTACCACACTTGATGCACTAAACCTGGTCGGACTCTTCCGACAAAAAGTAGAATAGAATAGAATAATCGTTTATTGCCATGCAAGGATTACAGTGGTTATATTATTATTACAGCTCGTAGACAGAACTTGACTATAACAAACATAACTAATGTGGTTTAAACCAGGTCCTATCAGTCGTAATGTATGACAATCGAACAAATGCTGTTGGATCTATCCTAAAACAGCGCTGATTTTTAGCGTTCCCGTGTAACTTAGTTTGAGTGAAGTGAAGGTTTTTTACAAAACCATAGTAAAAGATTTGATGTTTTAATATGAGATAACACGAGTGGCCAAGCAATTTAATTTTATTTCAATTATAAATGAGCAAATATTTTATATAATTTATAATAATCAAGAACCTGCGTGATGCGACAGTCTCTTGCAAGCAAAACCGGTTTTACCGATAGGACAGGAATTTTAGTATCAATCAATCAATTGTGTTGCAATATGTTATTGAAATAAGTTGTAAACTATAATCGCCTCGCATCACATCCAAGCACTGAAAGTACGAAATCGTAAAAAAGATTCTAAAGGCCAGTTTCTGAATTGAGAATTTCGCTAAGTAACTACTTAACTGTAATGCTGTCTCAACATATTTTTCAGAAAAGAACGTGACAGAACGTTACTTAAGTATTTACTTAGTGAAATTCTCAATTCAGAAATCGGCCCTAGGTTATCTTTGGGCCGGTTTCTGAATTGAGAATTTAATTAAGTTAATACTTAAGGAACATTCTGTCAAGCTCTTTTGAGAGAAATTTGACGAGACAGCTACAGTTAAGTAGTTATAGTCTGTAAAATATAGCTTGAGCTCCGCGACAGCTGTCATGGACATTTGCGTCCATGAAGTTTTGAATTTTTTCGCAGAATATTTGTACTGTGAAAACTCCGTACTTACTGCACTAAGCAATATCGTAACCTAGCCCTGTCAGTGTGACAGCTGTCGTGGAGCTATATTTTACAGACTGTAGTTACTTTCGTGATATTCTCTATTCAGAAACTGATTCTTTGTTCTTTAATCTCTAGGTGACTTTTGTGACCTTTTGTATTAAAATTAAAACTGAATGCTAAGGTGAACTAAATTCTAAGGGCCGGTTTCTGAATTGAGAATTTCACTTAGTATGAGTAAATACTTAAGTAACGTTCTGTCACGCTCTTTTCTGAGAAATGTGACGAGACAACACTACAGTTAAGTAGTTTCTTAGTGAAATTCTCAACTCAGAAACTGGAACTAATTGTATTACAGGTGACTTACAAGCTCGGTCGAACCGCGCCTCCCGTATGTGGAAGCAGTAGTCGTCGATGATGAATATGGTGAAGAACACGAACATAGTGAGAAACCCCGCGCGGATCTTACGGTCGTCCATTGGTGCGTAATACGCGCTGATGCTCGTGTCTACCTGAGATGGACAGATAGTTCACAAAGGGTCGATTTTTGAATTGAGAATTTCGCTAAATAGTTACTTAACTATAATGCTGTCTCGTCAAATTTGTCAGAAAAGATCGTGACAGCATACATAGGCTGCTACTTATGTATGCGGAATCTGGGATTCCAATAATTTTAAACGCAATGTCTGACCTCCATGGTCAAATTCGTTCTTTTTTTTAAATACTGGCCGCTAATATTTTTCTCTTATATACGTTAGTGTTTTGTTTTTGTTGGGTTTAAAATGTCAAATCGCTGAAAAAATGGAACTCACTCGTGAAAAT